>HG993124.1:31212552-32522552 GCA_905231855.2 Eristalis tenax | reverse complement strand
ACATGAGACGACTTCTGGTGAGTTTTGTGATCCCCCGTTTTCTGCTAATTCACAGTTTCATCTCGTAGATACTCGGAGCCATTCTGGCTTCCTGCAGTGGCTTGCAGTTTAGACACAGCAACAGACAACCGGTTGTGCAGGAGTCCGGTGAGGTAGTCACCAAATCTTTCTATTTCTTCGCCGCTCCCGACGACGAAGACTTTGGTCAACGCTCCGGCAAGCGGGTGCCATCGACAGCGAAAAAGAACGTAGAAGTCGTCGTAATCAAAGCCCCGGAATACAATTCGTACACGGACACAGCCATCAACCTGGCGAAACAAAGTCATCAAACGAAAACCGTGGTGTACATGTTCAGTAAGCAGCCGGATACCGCCGAACTGATGAGGACGTTTCATCAGATTTACAGGTCGCAGAAGCCCGAAGTTCGATTCATCAAGTACAAAACACCGGAGGAGGCGAGACGCTTTATGGAGGCAATCGGATCCGCCCAGTTTGACGCCCAGGCAAACAGCTTGGATGCCCCAGGTGCACCCAAGTTCGACAACACGGACACTGCTCCACAATCGATTGACACCGGATCGTATGACGACGATGACTTGTTCACAGCAAGGCACCCGCCGTTTCTGCCGACCGGCGTTGACGTTGTACCTGGAAGCTCGTACTTGCCGCCCAACCGCGACTAGGCATTAGGTGAAGGTCGCATCGCAAGCGCAACCGTTTCACTTCAGCTGGCAGTTCGCGTAATGGGAGGTGGTCGGGTGTGATTTGCGAAAATCAGAAACGTCTTAAAGTGAGTTGTCAGACTTGTCAGCCGCGTCAGTCGGACGGATCAGAGTGCATGTGCCATAGTCATTTAGTTGTTAGACACGTTTAGTTCAATTAAAGAAGAAGATACCTTCCCAAAACGAGAAACGAGTTTCTTTATTTGCGGCGGCAGCGGCGGATAATTAGAGGGGTGTTCGAGAATTTCCTGACACCGCTGCAGAGCTGGCCTTTGTTTTGTTTGAGCTTTAATGTGTAAAATTGATATGCGCAGCGCGACTACCCGCTGTTCAAGGTTTTTGTGTCCGACTTTTTCGGACGGCGCTCGCGGCGATTCTAATGCGGTGGGTCGGGGTGCAGGACGTGTTATCGATCTCGAAGGTGATTTGTGAAAGTGATCGAATTACGTGCGACTGTTGAGAGGTGAACTTTTGGAAATAGCATTTACCCGCAGGAGCCTGGCTTGGAAAAATGTTACAGTCGATAATTCATTGGCAGAAGCGATCCAGAGCTGGATAGCATCAGGTCGGGACTTTGTTATGATTTGGAACACATATTTACTCTCACCGGCCCGGTGGAGATTCTGAAGAGCTGTCAGCGCCTCAGTCAGTTTGAAGTACTGTGCTCAAAGTGATTCATCAATTCTTGTAATGCCTCGTACAAACCCGTTTCAAACGGAATCTGTTGATCGCACCTGTCCCTTTCTGCATTGCGTTGTCAGTTTGACTGTTCGCAAATACGATCATTGATTCGCAGAGAAACCATTTAGAATCGTTAATTAGGACATATGAGCTAAGTTTTTTTCGAGAATTTTCTTGTTCTTCTCGCATTCCAAAGTGAACATAAAGCAAGACGTAAACAGTTTTGTTTATATTTGCTTGCTTATTTGAAAATGTCATTGTTGTCATTGGAATAAGCTAGATTTTTGATTGTTTCCCACCTGTGGTGTCTTATTCTAGAAATGCCTTGCGAAATGATGTGGTCCAGTAACACGATTCAGTAAAACTGAATCGACTTTAGCAAAATGACGTCTATTTCTTGAAAAAAAATAAAATAGTTTTTCTTCCTCCCCCATTCAAACCCACGTGCTGTATACGATACTCCAAATAGCCAAATAGCTATAGCTTGAGTAGTTTAACCCCTCCTACAAGCAATAAAATAATTATTTTAAGAGATGTACATATTAATCAAGAAAATATGCAATTCCGCTTCTTACTGTACCGAGTGAGGAAATCCATTTGTGTCATGTAGTGGATGACATAGGTTCGTGTCTTTACTTATATACGAACATTCGTTAATACTGCTTTTTACATCCGAAGGCTCGTTAAGTTGCCCAGCCTAAGAGTATGCAATGGATTGTAATGGAATTTTGGGAACATGTTCAGAATGGTTTCTGAATTTACTGCAATGATTCTGGCATTGGGTGAAATGTGTTCACAGAGTGAGTCGTTTCAAGATTTTATGTCCCTAGCTACCTAACGCCGAAAATTATTTGCTTTAATAAAAACTCGATGCAGGCCTATGATTCCGCAACTGGCGGCATGTTCATATTACACAATAGATGAGATAATAACGCAAGCGAATGGATCAATAATGTATGATGAAAAATCAAATAGAAAATATTACGGATTGCACCTAGCCAAAAATTAATCAAATATAAAGCATTTATTAAAATATACGAAAAGGAACTTGAGTGCAACTATCAAGGGCTTTTCGAAATTTCCTGGCTATGATCATGTCCGGTTGTTTCGCGCATTTATGGGCTAAATTAACTTTCTTCTTCAGCTGAATAGAGTAGAGCCAAGTTAATGCTTACAAAAGTACTAACATCAATATTATACGTGAATTCAAGTCTAATGGAATACCCTGGTAGTATTTTCCTGTTAAGCTGCTTCTGTTCGTTATTATATACAGTGAAACCTCTTAAACGGAGCACCCGTTTATAGGTCCCGATATAAGACCTCTAAATTGGGCCAAATATCATTCCGTCCCAGTTACTTCCCCTCATAGTTTTGAAATAAAATGTTCCTGAAGTATGTGAATTATTAAATTAATATATGACGTGCCCTAATTACCACAGTTCCACGTGGTAATACACCATAAATCATTTTGACAGCTAGTATTCTGTCTAGTACTTAATACGTGCGGCATTTTAAGGGCATTTTTTGGAATATTCTCTTCAAACGGATTAATTGTGTTCGGTAGCGTTATTTATTCATGCCTTCACCCGGTTTCAGCAGCTCATAACATAGCACACCCTTCTGATCGCACCAAATACGGAGCATCACCTTCTCGCCATGGATATTCGTCTTTGCCGTTGATTTGGCTGGTTGGCCGGGTTACACGTATGATTTTGCGCTTGATCCGATACAAAAATGACTTCCTTTTGTGGCGTCGTGAGGCAGGTGTGTCTTGTCCCCACAAAAACACAAAGTTCGGCATATTTGAGTGAAAAAAAAAGATTGTTGTTTACGCTTCAAATGAATGACATTCACTGAAATGACGTACAATGACAGTAGCTTTCCAACGCATGTTCCAATGGAAAAATACAAGTTACGCCATCTCTTCGCAGGCCCCACGTAGTTATAGACATATTTTCAACTGTTATATTTTGAAGTTAATAGTGGGAATTATTATTTGAGATTAAGAATATATAAATATAGAGTGTTGCTAACCGGCGTTATAACCCTGACAATATAAATTTATTTGTATTGTATCCTTTCAATAAAAAAATAAAATAAGAAGTCAATGTTACACAACATTTGTTCATACCACAAAAGTAAAAAATAAATACTTTTTTTAAACCTAACACTTGTAGTAATCAGGCTAAAAACAGATATCCATTCATGGGTTCAATTCAAGGATGTGTAACCTCAAAATCACAATTTTTTTGGCAGAAGTTGGCCCATATATCGAGTTAGTCTTAGAGTATAGCCATCTTCCACTTGTCAGAATTGATTGAGTTCTTGGTGGCAGAGGGCGAAGACCTTAACCCAAAACTCTATGGACCATTGACCCGCAGTTGTCTTGGCAATTTTTCGTTGTATACGCGTGCCATAAGCCAACAATGAGTTTTGCGGCTGCAAAAATACAGAGTGGTTAAATTTTAAGGGCCGATGTTGAATGTGAACCACACCTAAAGGTCATTTTTTTCTGCATTTCATTTGACATTTCTCACTTTTAGATTAACTCAACGTGTTAAAGTTATTCAGGCTTATTATGAAAATGGGTGCTCAAATCAAAATGCACATCGTGCACTTCGTGATTTTGTCGGTCAATTTAATCGTCCAAATGTGCGTACAATCGGAAAAATCGTGCAAAAATTTGAGCAAACCGGGTCTGTAGGAGATGTGAAAACACCAGTGCATGCTTGTACAGCTCGTACTGCAGAAAATATTGCTGCTGTTCGCGATAGTGTGGCTGAAGAGCCGTCCACCTCATCTCGTCGTCGTGTCCAACAATTGCACCTCTCACGCTCGTCGTTAATGAACATTATGCATAAAGACTTGCATTTACACGCTTACAAGGTGAATTGACTCAAGAACCAAAGCCTCTTGACCATTTCAAGCGTCGTCAATGGTCAGAATGGTGGCAAGGGCGAATGATAGTCCAAGAGAGATTGTCGAAAAACCAATGCACCCACAAAGAGTGACTGTTTGGTGCGGTTTATGGGCTGGCGGCATCATCGGGCCGTATTTTTTCCAAAATGAGGCGGTCAGGCAGTTACTATGAATGGTGTTCGCTATCTTGAGATGACAACGAACTTTTTATGGCCCGAATTGGAAGATATGAATGTGGACGATATGTGGTTTCAACAGGACGGTGCCACTTGCCACACAGCTAACGAAACAATGGCTCTTTTGCGCGACAAATTCAATGGCCGTGTTATCTCACGTGGTGGTGATGTCAATTGGCCGCCAAGATCATGTGGTTTGACACCGTTGGATATTTTTCTTTGGGGTTATTTGAAAGAAAGGGTGTACGCCGATAAGCCAGCAACAATTCAAGAGCTAAAGGATGAGATAATTCGGCACATTAACGGCATAGAACCTAAATTATGCTTCAGCGTCATCGAAAAGTTGGACCATCGGATGGAGGTGTGACGCCGAGGTCGCGGCGGCCATTTGGCCGATATTTTGTTCCATTCATAATTGCGCCATACCAATATCATCATAATAAAAAGAAATGACAATAATTTCCTAAATAATTTGTGTTTTATTCAAAATCAACATCCCTTTTTTTAATCACCTTTTATATTGAACACCTCTTGTCGACTTCGCCATCTCCTCATTCAGTGTGATTGTAGTGTAACTGGTTTTCTTTAGTCAATCAGTATCTATTTCCATCGTTGGACAGCTTAGCTTTTTTCTTCCAGTCTAGGTTCCAGTCGACGTTCTTCTAATAAAAATATGAGACCCTTGGTTGTTATTTCAGTGGGCCATCTCAGAAACAAACAACAACACAACAATTTTACTGAATTGGTGGTTGTTTATCAGACGTTAATACTGACGTGGTTGACTCGCAGACAATCTCCTTCGCACACCCAGGCATGCGCACGCCATGAGCACTCGCGTAACAATAACTCCGAGATTTCCAGGTTTACGGGTGGTGGTGTGCCGTGAAATGAAAAGTTGATATTTGTTCCAATGAATCAGCGCTGCTTCGAACTTGTGCAAGGGCGCACTTCACCCAGCACCACCAAGGGCTCGACTTCATTTAATTATTCCTTACAGTTGAAAAACAATACGAAACTCAACAGGCATAAGCAAAGTTCAGAAGTTGTTTTTCTAGAAACACACAAACCGCCACAAGCAGTTCGTGACTACCAAACTTTCAGACAACAACTACCGAATTGTAAATCCCCAGCGGATGTTGTACTCCTTCCAGCAGGACTAGCTCTTCGCCATGAACATCCACTGCCAGTGCACGTTCCAGATCGCAAACACACAAAAGCCCTCCTCATCCTCTCATTGAGATGCAAAGTGTCGCGCGGTTGCCTCTGTCCCCACTCCTCACTTAATAGGCAACCCAATCCTTTTTGGGTCTTCATTTGCGAACAATATGTTTCAGTGAATATTGGAAATCCAATCAGAAACTAAGTGGAGATTTTCAATTTTCACTTAATAGCGAACCCACATGACTTCATGTCCCCACATCAACAGGCCGGAGAACCAGTGGTTCAATAGGACATCCCAAGTAGGTGTTGTGCTCACAAATGAATGCTTTTATCCAGCTACCCTCTGGGGCTACTTCAGTGTTCCCCCACGTTTGTGTGCCATTTGCCAGCATACATCTATGTTGTGTTTGCATAGTAATGTGTACCTCTTCAATGAAGGAAGCTCCTTCGTAGGCCCATGCTGCCGCAGGATGTGGGGTTGAAGTTGATCCAGGACTTTTGGCGGAAATTGCCGCTTTCCGCAAGTGACACTTGAGTATCGACTGCGAAAGTTATTCTGTTAAATTGCTCTCAAAAAAAATGGTCTATAAAAAAAACAACTTCCCTTGGCAGTCAGTGAGTTGATCAAATGTGCTCTAAGTTCTAATGGACGTCTTTAGCTGACGATTCATGGCTGAATGAAGTGACAGCCAACATCTTATGTGGCTAACTGGGAGACTGGCAGTGCAGACGCTGCAGGACTTCCCTTAGAAGGACACTTCCCGCAGAATTGTTGCCTCTACCCTAGGTACCGGCACTGCAAAGGAGGACAATAGCTGCTAGGGAGCCCTACGAGCAGAAGAGGAAAGACGAGCAACGGATTCTCAGGAGAAAAAAAAAGAAAGAGCATGAGAGGCGTGTGATCGCTAGAATTGAGGGATGTTATTGCAGGAATACACGACTGGATGGCGCAGTTGGTTAAGTGCCTGCCCTTGGTTAGTGGGGTCCTAGTGGAATCCCAGTGGAAGCAAAGTTAATGCGCTTTTATCTGGTTTTCAAATCTGGTCCAGTCACCATTTGGAGCTGTCGACCAGTGCTAGTAGTCTGACTGTGGGTATCACAATGGACCAACATGGCCTAAGCCCCCTTCCCTTCCATACCCTATTGCAGGAATAATTCAAGGGAGTCATACAAAAGGCTAAATTTATCCAGTCGAAGCTATGAAGCCCGAACAGAAGCCTGTAAGGATGATCAGGGGAACGCCGAAGTACAATCGCAGTCTGTGCTGAGGATATGGAAGAAACATTTCTGTAGACTGTACAATGGCAACGAGGAATCTGTCAGACAGATCGATTGAGGACATTAGTCTTCTGGACATCACACACAATGTGTGATCACACATCGCCGTGCTGTGTGAACGCCTAAAGCCGTTCGGCAACAGCCTGGTCCATACCAGTGTGCCCTTAGGTCGGGAAAATCCATCATCGCAAATTTTGTACAAAAAAAAAAACAAGGAACAACAGATCGATACCCGTCACCTTTTCATCGACTTCAAGCCCGCGTATGACAGCATTTATAGAGACGAGCTATTCAGAGAATGTCTAGTCTTGGCATCCCTACCCAGCTCGTCCGTTTGTGTAGGATGACGATGGAGATTGGAGGTCGGTTCATCAAGGTCGGTAAATACTTAACAGAAGCCTTTGATGTCAAAAAAGGGATTCAGGCAAAGCGACGCGCCGCCTTGCGACTTCTTCATCATCAGAACGGTTCAAAACTCGCACCCCAACTCCAGCGGAGAAGTCCGTCCAATTACTCGCATATGCTGACTATATTGTTAATGACACCTTTCTGAGTACTACGATGGAGGCCGCGAATGTGGACTTAAATGCAATTCTAAATATATGCTGTCAACGAAAAAGGACTTCCAACACCGACGTGTCCAACAGAACGCCGCAGTGGTAACTTGTCAAAGACTTTTCACTTATCAACTCAGGCATCGACACCAGCGCTGAAATCAAACGAAGAACAACTCCTGCCAATCGCTGCTTACTTGGGCTAAGAGAACAACTGATAAACAGAGCCCTCTCTCTCGATAGCCGGAGTAACCCCCTATAACACCTTAATCGTCCCAGTCCAGCTAAATGGCGCAGAGGCATGGGCTTTGTTAAAAGCGGAGCTATTGGTTGAGTAAATATCTTCGGGTGATTTTCGGTCCCCTCTGCAAAGATGGTGAGTGGAAAGGAGAAGAGACAAAAACGAACTGTACGAGCTTTTCGGCGACATCGACTTAGCCAGAAGAGTGAAGGTCCAACGATTGAGATGGCTAGGTCATGTAGAGCGGATGAAAACCAATGCCCCAGCCTGGAGAGTCTTCGAATCCACGTCGCTACTCAGGTGGCGCACGCAAGTGGAAAGGGAGCTCAAGCAACTCGTGCGAAACTGGAAGCAGGTAGCTAAAAATCGACCTGGTTTGAGGCGCTTGTTGGTTAAGTCGCAGGTCCACCCCGGCCTGCAGCGCCACCTTAAATAAGCAGGTACGTCAACATCCTAGGACTGATTGTCAACTTTGGAAAAGGTACGTCCAACATAATGATGGTAGCCACTTTATTCCTGGCAACAGTCTCCATTGTACACTTGCACATCAGTGTCGCTTGGATTGCTTCTGCATCAAACCAATTTACGCACTTCATAATTCAGTGACGCACATACAAACAAGGGACAAATGGCACACGTTGTCCTTGACCTGAAGGGAATTACACGTAGAATCCGATGAATGGCTCTCAAGTGTCTGAATAGAAATAGTTTCACTGTTCAGAAATGTCATCAGTTAAGTTCATATTTGATCGCTTGTCTGAATCGATACTTAAATGGGGAAACATTTTGCATGAGTGCTGGGTGAGCACAGCTCCCTCGCCAAGAACACGTAGACAAGGGAAGGGGTTCCAAGTGACGCAGATACAATAAATTTGTGTCGTTATGTGAATTTGAAATTTCACTGCCGCCGCCGCGAGCTTGACTTATCGCGCCAAGGACTGCGCATTACAATCAAATGGTGGATGAAATCAAAGGACGTGCTAAGGGGAAATGTCTTTGGTGCCGTCGGCAGTGACGAACGCCCACAAGTAACTGTCAGTCAAGGTGTTTCGAATACAAAGTGATGTCACATTCCATGAATGTCACTTGGTTGCCCAGACTAATGGTGTGCCATCTTACGTGGTAGTGAGCACGCCTGCCATTTGTATTCGAGACCCGTAAAAAGGGCATCGTCTACAGCAGCAGCTCTCTATCGACCAGTCGACAGATGTAGGTGAACTTTTGGATTGGAATACATACGAGTGTAGTTCATTGCGACTTCATAGACAAAGCACAGGGGTTCAATGTACGAGTGTTCAACTTGACCACTTCCGGGGTCAAGTGTTGTTCTGAATTAATTTCTGGATTTCTATCCTTGCTCCCATTTTCCATGGGCACGTACTTACACAAAATGGGATCACTCCGGAAGGATTGGTTCTGTTTACCTCGATGATGCATGTTGGTAGCACTGCTGATTGGGTACTCTCTGGAAACCTTAACTTTACCTAGCAGGCCTGCCACCCATGGAAGGTGTGAATATTTTCTTTATTTGCCGAAATTAAAAATAAATATTTTGCAAAACTTCAACTTTTATACTGAATTTTTAATGTAAAAAAATAATTAATTCCTTTTATTTTCAATTGAGATTACAACTAGACAAGCTAAAGGTTAGGGCGTTGGCTCAACAATAGAGGCCCAACTGATGCACTTTGTTTAATTTAATGTTTATTATTATTGACGGTTTATTGTTTATTTTTTATGTCCTACAATGGCTGGTGCTTTCATCGGGTTGTTCAAGTCCCTGTGTCCATGGTGGTCCTTTTGGGATGGGGTGGTGATGTGTTAGCCGACTTAGTCTCGATGGTGATTGCTATCGCTGCTCTTGTAGAATCCATGCAGCTCGTTGTTCGACGTCGTTGGAAAGTTCTGCTCGTTTAGCAGATTTAACGCGTTGAGATAGCGTTGTCCGGGGATTGTGTTTCTCAGGTTCCTGATTTCCTCGTTAGGATGGTTGTTGATGCTTAGTAGCTGCTTTCTGAACAGTGCCACCATATACTGTTGAAAGGGGATGATGCGTGCTTGGTCGTGAAGCCTATTGTTGCTGTGGTGCCTTTGACGGTCCCTGTGGAAGGTCAGTCCGGTACTTATTCGCAGTATTTTTCTTTCGAAAATTGCGAACTTCGTCATGCTGGTCTTCGAGATGGTGTGCCATATTGGGAAGCCGTACGTTAAGATCGGCCGTATAAGCTGCTTGTATAACAGCCGTTTCGTCCTCCGGCTTAATCCATTTTGCTTGCACATCAAGGGATAGATGCGATGAAAGCCTAGGTTGACCTTCTTAAGGGTCAGTTTCGATACATGATATATGACAAGATACTTGACCTTTTCGTTTGTTGGTATTTCTGTACCGTAAGGAGCACTATCTTTATGCTTCGACATTTGGTTTCTGATCTGCATCCACCTCTGGATGGTCTCCTTAAGCACATAAGTACCGATTTCCCAGCATTGATACGAATACCCCATTTGGTATAGTAGTCAAATTTGTTGGCTGTTTGGACTTCGACTCTTTGTGCGGCTATCTGTGGTGACGTCGAGCTGGCATAAGTCAGCGAGTCACCTGCAAATAGACAGCATTTCACTGTTTTAGAGTAAGACACTGGCTCACTGTTTTTCGATGCACACTGTCTCACATTTAGCGAATCCTTCAAAAATTAAAAAAAAAAATACCACCAAATGCCACCAAAGCTACAGCTAGATGTTTCAATCTAAACATGCTTCAACATGCGTCGTCTTGTGACCCGCCCAGAAATATACCACTTTTAACCTTCACCGAAAATTGAAAAAAAAGGATTTCTTGTTTTTTTGTTCAATCTCACAGTCGATCTACATTACACGCGAAGAAGATGAGCGCACTTCTTGTATATGCAGAGGGCAAGGTGTTCGAACAAGCCATTTCGGAATAATTTTGAGTGTGTCACTGTTGGAGTTGTCTGACTATTGGTGTGTCTCCCCTAGAGAAAATAAAGTTTTTCTCCTTCCTCGGCTGCATCAAAACAAACAGCGTCAGTATCGAGATTAAACGCAGACTAAAGCTTGGAGAATCTAGGCCAAGGCCGCCAAGGGCTACCTCGGAGTGCAGCGCCGCTCATTAAGATGTGTGCACATTTAATATTTATGGGCGCAAACGTTGTCTACCGCAAATTGATTGTCCATCCAATGTGTCGGATATTATTTGTGTATGTCCTTGAAATGCTTGTCCTATGAGACATCTTTGTAATTGGCAAAATTATCGCTCTGCCTCGCTAATTAGATAAACATTGAAGCTGCCCAGCTGCCCATACACCTACGAGTGCCCCCATGACAGATTTCAGTTCCGAAAAACGGAATTGACTGTGATGAAAATTAAATAATTATCTCAAATTAAGTCAATGAATTGTTTCAGATTAAAATTCGATTCGAGAGCGGAATTAATGATGACAAAAAATGCTTTTCAGAGCCCTATAAATGCGGGATGGAAATCACACGAATACGACTGCATACGAAAAGCCCAGTTCAGGGCTGCTTACTGCAGTCCACTTAAATCAATTGCATGCAATTGGTGATGATGAAATCGAATATGGTTATCGATATAAGTTTTTCATAAAATCGCAGGTAATTAATTTAAATGTTCGATGGCTCCCTGGCCGTCTTGACCTGTTTCAAGGGCGGCCTCTCATCATACGTGAACAACGCTTGTGATTTTAAGGGAATTTAATCTTTAAAGTGTCATACCTTTCGGTCAGAGTTGTCATTTTGGGTGGCTGGTTTCCCTTTGTAATGAAATATTAATTAGAGGTAGCTTGCAACCAGTGGCGGTGCATTACTTTAAGTGGCTTTACACATTCTTTACAACAATGGTGTGTCCCGGAGGATACAAGTTCGAGCGAAAGCTGAAAGTCATTCAAAGAATTTAATGATGTATTTTAAGGACAACAGAATCCATGTTATTTTGAACAAGAACGAGGGAATGCTGACGATGAATCTTAACGATGTTTTGACGTGGTTGGGAAGTGGACTGGAGGAATGTTGTATAAGTTGACTTAAAAAACAGACACGACTTCAACAGGCCTCAGGTCAATGTAGGTGTGGTACCAAAACCACACCACCGAGGTAACAGCATCTAGTCAGCTGGAGACGAGGTATGTACCAAACAACTAACATTCATTGCATTTAAAGGAGTTTAAAAAATGAAAAGAAACAAAAGACTCATGCAGTGTCTTCGTATGGGCCACCCATACTGCAACCTGACTTATGTTGTGCATCCCATTTTTCAGCCACGAGTGGAAACAAATTCTCCTACACTCTCATACCGACACCGAACAAGATACGTGTCTGAATATTTCCAGGGATTCGAGAAATGTGGAGACGTCAATTTATGACGGGAATGGAACCTAGACACCTTACCCATTCTTATCGTAGCTTCAAGTGGACACATTTTTTTGGTTTTTATTTCAGTTTGAAGTGCAGCACGGGGACGGGCTGATTCTTGGTACATTGGAGATCAAAAAACTGCGTCGATTGTGCAAAAGGCACTACGAATACATACCATACAGTTACCAGCGACGTAATGCGAGCAGCACTGACGAAAGAAAACGATGGGATTCGACGACTTATGACACTTTAACAAATTGACTGCGCTCAAGGTGTTTGTCTACTTTCACATCGGATAGCTTGAAAGTCCACAACCTAAAAGAGATCAGGCAAACAATGAGGGGCTCAAAATAAACATTGGAAAAACTAAAACCCTTACCTTTAGCATTGCCGGGCACAAAGTCTGTGGTCTCGGCTAACCGCGGTAGCACCGAACTGGATGTGTGCAGCAGAAACAGGATGGCTACGGAAGCAATGCTATCAGCTTGAGAACTAGGCTGCGACTGTTCCGCTCCAACGTGTAATCAGTGCTGCTTAATGGTTGCTGTACCAGGAAAGCGGACAACGTTACCACACGAAAGTTGCAATCTTTCTTAAGCAGATGTTTAAGAAGTATCCTTATGACTTCTTAGCCGAATCGTTCTTCCTACGAGCAATTGAGAAAGAACAGTCTGGGGCGGAGAACAGTCCAAGAACCTATAATCATGCCTATACGTCGGGGAGAGTGGCAGTGGATTGGCATAGTGCGCAATTTTACGAATCTGGCGGAAAATAAAAAAAATTAATTGAAAAATAAAAATCGTCCGGGTGACAAAAGTTTGGTATCACACGACAGGTAAAATCGCAGGTCTTAACATTCTGCAAAAATAAAAAATCACGGACAAGGTATTTACTATTGTGTGACAAACAGCAAGAAATGCAAGACATCACGGGAGTCAAATTCATCGTTTTCGTATCAAGGAAGTAGCCACGCTAATTAATTTCTTGCCTGTTATTTTAGGAATATTTTTGGTAAGCCTTAATCTCCACAAATGGTAGTAATTATCGATTTGCTTGAACGCCTTAGGCTTATCTGTTTAATTTGCATTCCTGTGGCTTTGCATAGACTTTCAAAAATGTCCCAATCGAGAAATAAGGTTTAAAATACTCTCGGAGGGCGTTTATAACGCTGTTTAGAAATAGAGCCCGTTTTTTCCAACCACTTGCTGTTTCTGCTCTGTCAGGAGATTTGGGGTTGCAGATGTTGATGTTGACAACGATTGCAGAGGTGCAGATTGTTGTATTGCAGAGATTTTAGACGAAGAACACTTGTTACAGCGGTAAGGTATGTTGTAAGCGCTGCACTCGAAACCCGCTGCACTCGAAAAATTTCCGCCGTCAGCACAAGCAATTTTTAAACCGCAGGAAGGTTTAACCTAAAGATGTTGTCAGAGCACTCTCAGAGAAAAGCGGAAAAACAAAACAATTCGCGACACTCGGAGAAAGCACATCACTTCCACTATCAATGATTGATTGTGATATAAAGGGTGATTTTTTAAAGGCTATAGGAAAGTTTTTCAAAAAAAAAACACATAAAATTCAGAAAAATGCATGAAATCTTTATTTGAATCGATAGTACGGTCCATATAATTTAATGTTTGAAGATTATTTCATGCAAATGTTGACCTTGACTGCGCCTCAAATGGTCCATCCGCTTAGTCCAATTTTGGCATACTCTTTCCAACATTTCGGCCGGTATCTCACGAGTAAATGCTTCAATGTTGTCTTCCAATACGTCAATTGAAGCGGGCTTGTCTGTATAGACATGAGCTTTAACATAGCCCCACAAAAAATAGTCTAGAGGCGTTAAATCGCACGATCTAGGCGGCCAATTGACCGGTCCCGAACGTGAAATAAAATGTTCACCGAACTCGCTTCTCAATAAGTCCATTGTTGCGCGTGCTGTGTGGCATGTGGCACCGTCTTGTTGAAACCACAAGTCATGCAAGTCAAGCTCTTGCATTTTGGGCAAAAAAAAGTTGGATATCATCTCACGGTAGCGCTCACCATTCACAGTTACGTTACGACTCGCATCTTTGAAGAAGTACGGTCCAATGATGCCACCAGCATCACATAAACCGCAGCAAACTGTGACTTTTTCTGGATGCATTGGTAGCTCTTGCAATGCTTCTGGCTGATATTCACTCCAAAATCGACAATTCTGCTTATTTACGTACCCATTGAGCCAAAAATGAGCTTCGTCGCTGAACACACCATAAAATGGAAGAATGATGAACGATGAACTTTCTTAACAGAGCACGCATTTTGATAATAAAATTCAATAATTTGCAAGCGTTGTTCGTTTGTAAGACGATCCATGGTTAAATTATAGACCAAACTGAAGATGTTTGACAGTGAAACAAAACACGAAACGTGCGTCAGCTGTTTAAACCAGTGTTGCCAAAAAGATAATAGCTAAAAATTCACCCTTTATCTGTGCATATCTTAAAGCTATAACATTACATATATGTACAAATATCATTCTTGCATGTTGCGTATTTGGTTAAGCTGCAATTTAGCTATAAAATTGTGATTAGTTGTAAGAGTCATAATAGGGGTTCTTAATTGTTGAACATCATGTTTCCGAGAAGTGCTACTTTAGCATAGTTAGCGTTCATTAAACACAACTGAAGCATTGTTCTTGCAGTACTTTATTTACTCTCTTATGCTTTACATTTGCACAACACTCCCCTTAGCTTCTCTTCTGCCGGTTCTATTCGACCAAATCCGTCCTTCTGCAGTCGGCCTTACTTTTACTTCTTTAGCACTACTACTTGAAAAGCCGTGCCACAGTGTGATTATCCTTTACTCATTACGTGTTGCAATTCAACCAAGAAGTAATGCAGTTCGGTTCAGGATCAAGTGCACAGAAGCCACTTCGAATCGAAATTTTTCGTTAACCAAATTTCGTTAAACCAATGAAGAGTCACACCATGCCTTTGCTTTGGGCTTGACACACTTCACTCTATGAGGAACGGCGGATCTCATGCCAGCAGAAGAAAGTTTTGTGATCATATCAGCAGCGGCATCCAGGTCACTATCGAGAATTTCTAAAAAATCGTCCTAAAGAAGTTGTTTAGACCGCTCCAATCGGCTTTCTCGTATAGCCATACTGTTCTTTTAGGAATTTGTTCTCTAACTGTTTGTGGCGATAACGAGAAATTAACTGATACGACACAATGGTCAGACGAGCCTAGAGGTGATAGAATGTCAATAGAATATTTGCCAGGATGAGAGGTGAGAAACGGAATGATCGGCAATGTCAGGTATTCGTGTGGGCTCATTTACTAGCTGTGTCCGATTATGTACCTTCCTTCGGATGTTGTCTGGCCCGAATGTCGAAGCCAATTAGAATTTTGTAAATTGAAATCGCCCGCAATGGCAATTTCAGTGCGAGGATACAGGGATACTATTCTTGAGATGGAGTCGGATAGCGCATCTAATTAGTTAAAAGTTGATTGTAGGTGGATTCGTCGACTCTAACGCTGTGGTCCCTTTGTTCAATCCGCGAATCGAGCATCCAGGATTGTTAAAGTTACTGACAAGCACACAAGGTTTTTCGTTTGTCCAAAATAAGCCTCAGTTTTTAGGCATACAAATGTAGTTCCCTTCCGATCGCAAGCAAACTACACGTTCTGCACGACACTTGTTATTGCTGTGGAAACTATTTTATCATTATAAATACCACATAAGGACTCTTGGTTATTTCTCAAATTAATAAGTCTTGGCTAACATCAGCCTCTTGTTAGAGCTCAGCTGAGACGACTGAATGGCGCAGTTCGTCCAGTGCCTGCATTGGCCTAAGTTAGTGTTAAAGTTAATACGCTTTTATTCGGTTTTCAAATCTGGTCCAGTCACCATTGGCCGTTGGGTTGAAATTAACGGTACACTGTCATTGGGTTGGTCGATCGGTGGTAGTAATCTGACTGTGGGTATCACAATGGACCAACAGGGTCTAAGTGAAACTATCAGTCCCCATCCCTACCCTGCCGTAGAGCTCAGCTGACCAAATTGGTCACAATGAAGCCTTAGTTCTAGAGCTGATTTGAAACTTACTGTAAAATATGAAGGTGTAAATAAATGGCTGTATTGACATTCGATTGTAATTCACTTCGCACCTTACTCTCGAAACGCAGCTTTGGCTATCAACTACAAAAGATTAAAGAAATTCACACGAGGCCCCATGCAATTAAATAGCCCACTTAATACCAGTCAACCACTGGACAAATATCCAAAAAATGTTCCCTCCAATTATCGCACGAAATATCGCAATTCCGCTTGCTAACTCCCAATGCAAATGGCCACCTCCATCGATCCCGTGTAAACAGTCGTACCTAGCGCTGCTGCTGCTGTTTGCTCTAGTGACTAGAGGAACAAATTGAATTGTAATTGAAGTCAAAGCTGCCTGTCCACCTCCCATCCCATCTATTAGCAGTCAATTCGAATTGGAAACAACTTAGAAACCATTTACGCTCTGACTCACACGCTCAGCAAAGCCATGTCAACCAAATGTTGGATGTTTTCATGGTTTTAACCGTTCAATTGCGGCAATTAGCATGTGCGATATACTTTTAACATCTACGAGTATCGCATACGCAAATACAGACTAAATTACAAAACATCCAACGCACAATAGCCGGCCAAGCGGGCAACAATCACAACAATGGCATTTGAGGCCCAGGCAACTGTTTGTACCGAAAATGGGTGTTCTTTGCGACGAATTTACATCTCACTTGGGCCTGTACGATTGCAAAGGCACTCAAAACTTTAAGTAAATACACCTTAATTGCCGGATTGCCACCATTTACCGGTCAAATTACCTTGGATGTCTAAATTAATTGCGTCAACATTGCCAGACCGCAGATTTACACCATTTCACCCACAAATATGCTTTAATGTTGGATCCTCCTAAGTCGCTGTAGTCGTTGATTCGAATACTTTCTTTGGGTAAACGCTGTGATGCTTGTGAGAACCAGGGAAAACTATTTACTGTCAACTTCCTTTGTGGTGGCGGTTGCGGTGATGGCGGTGGAGTTGGGTGATGAGCCCGAAAGTGTTCACCAACTTGTTTGGCTGCAAATAAACACTTGATGTGGTCCGAAATATTGCCGGCAGCGTAAACTTCGCACCTATCGGCGCGGTGGCGGCTGGATAGGAAATTAAATTGTTAAGAATGTTTTACTGTGGGAAGACATACCGGCTGCCGTTGATGTTGGGGTACCAAGTAGACGCCGTTTATGGGGCACTTTGACTTTATTGCCTTAGCAGATTTTTCGATAAGCCCGCTCAATAGAGTATGAGTAATGGATTTGGATATTAAAATTGATTGGGCAACAAATTGAGGATTGGGAGGAGATCTTCCGAAATGTACGGGAACATAGGGATGAATGTCGTTCAAACTGCATTGCAGTGTGTGATGCTGTGGGTGTGTGATGACAATAACTATTTAATCACGTGTTTCTACTTATTTCATGTAACCACTGGCGTTTGTTTGTGACAAAATGAATAAAATATTGTTGTACAATCAGGAAAATAGAATGTGTCCAACATTCCTACATGGCTTGATGCACGCTTGCCAATTTTCACAGAGGAGTTATAGTCCTACATATTGGTGGAGTCCGACAGATGGGGTAATACTGCTGCGCTTTCCTGTAGGCTGACTCAATCTTGAAACAGCTTGAAAGATCTGCAATCAGGAAGGTCGAGCTTGGTGTAAGAGCCAAGTAGCAGATATTTTTAACTAAGAATAAGATCGAGAATATAAGCTGTAGAGATATAATTTCTTGTGATTTTGTGGGAGTTACTAGTTGAGATAGGGTAAGAAACGCGGCAGAACGCGAGGGACTCAATGTTGAGCAACTGCTTCTCCGAAGGAAAAAGGGCAGTGGCACGAATGTCATCATTATTACAACTTTCGAAGCGTGACTAGACTGCAACAAGTCCAAGTTCACCCGCCTGATTCCACTTGGGCATAACTCCCGAGTAGTCAGAGTCAATGGCGGAGGATCAAGTAGCCTGGAGATCTCTTCTTAGTGGATCATGCGGGTTAAAAGATGAGATGGGATTGACCACGACTATGTTCCATACGAAGACTCCAATTTCGAATCACTATTCTGGGCATATTAAGCATTTAAAGAAGCACTTGAAGCTGACTTATATATAAGCGATATGACGTATTCCCACAAAAACCACTTTTGTTAACTTCCCCATTCAACCAGAAATTACTTCCTTTTTGAAGACAGTTTGTTCTATAAAAAACGCCTTAATTAATATTTTCTAAGGCCATTTCGTGGCGTTGTGGGTTGGTGCCTCAACCACTACTCACTTGAGCCTACACAGCCCACGTCGATTCCCAGTACGAACAAAATACTTTTCACGGCCCCACATCGAGTCACTGACTATGCGCAAAGAGTACAACTCTCTAGAAAACAGCATTTCAAACTGGCCCTTCGGTATAAAATAGTAGGTCCCTTCCAACACGAGTGGTTCCTGAGAAGCTGGGCCCTGGCCCTCTGTAGTAGCACCACCCATATTTTTATTATTATTATAACTCCCACATGTTATTTGTGAGTGGGCGCTGTGGCATGTCGTTCGATGTAAGTTTCCATAAAGAAACGGCTAAGCTTAGTGAACATGTTTGAAATATGTCACCTTGATTGCCCGTAGAGGATGATACGAAAAGGTGGAACTCTCTGCAACGGCAAATGGTGCCTGGACCATATTTGAAAACTAGACAAATACGTATTCAGTTTGTTTTCACTGGGAATGGAACCGGGGTCTCCAGTAACCAAGTGCACACACTTAACCAACATCCAGTCGTGTGAGACTACTCGTATGCGCACTACCCCCGGACTACTCGTATACTCTAGCCCAAGTTGAACTGTACAAAAACTCCTTCAATGCGACTAAAAGTTGCGATCGATAGTAGTTCGAGCACTAACTGATCATAATCATTTGAAGTACCAAGAAATGAAAATGGGACTAACCAATGACTTTATATGCAGAGGCTGCGGTGACGTAGAGGTTTAGTTAGATGACACTCCTCACTACCTCTGGCTCGCAACTCCACCAGTCGAGACATAGAAAATTGATCAATCAAATATCCTACTAAAACCTCTATTCAGAATTATAAGGATATCAGTATTGCTGAGCAACAACACCAACACCAATATGAGGAGTACGAAGCGGTGGGATGCCCCTATGGGCATCACAATGGGTCCAACATAACCTAAGTGAGACGTGGTGGGTTATCCCCAGCTACGTCCGTCTACCCATATACCTAACTCAACCTAACTATCCCTGAGCTCCGACATCTGCGCTGCGGGTTCTAGTAGGCTTATTCCCCACAATTACCAACTCTCATAATTCATGGCTCCACCTGTTTCGAGTCAATGGCAAAAATCAAAGAGGACACTTGACTTCAAACGTCACCATTTTGTAGACAGAACTATAGATCCCATCCACCCCTAAAAAAACGATAACACGCACAACGAGTGGTTTGCAGTAAAGGCTAGGCCAAGGCTCATCTCGAACAGTCGTGCCACCCACATTATTGTGAATTACCCTGCTTTGATCCACACCCAATCACCGAGGTTCTGAGTACGGTCCAGACTTATAATGAGCATTAATGCAACTTTTCTACTTAAGGTTTCAGTATCTCTGAAGTGTAGTCGATTTGTTCGATTAATGGCAATTGTGAGAGAAAGTGCAACCGCAAAGGCCATACCGAGCCTTCAGAACAGCTCGGGTTTAACCAGATCTACGGAGCTAATACAAAAAAGGTCTCCAGTCAAGATAGAGCTTCTCAAACTTCAATCGTTTGGAGTCGGCATAAAATTATAGGTACCATCCACTCTTGAAAGAAACATAAGAACGCAGTTGCTGTAAAAGTAAGGCCCAGGGCTACCTCGGACTCCCGCGCCATCCACATTATTATTATGACCTCTCAACATCTTTGAACCGAGATTTGACTTTTTTTCAGGCTAAGACACCTTTCAAACTAATCTACACTGTTCTGACTTAAATGTGTTGACAGTATTGGCGGGATGTCTAATAGTCAATCGACGATTTTTACGGCCCCCTACCTGTTGATAATGATGACTTTTTCTGCCTTCTTTGATTTGTCTGTACCAATTGTAAGTACATATTGTGTTGTGGCGTAGCCTGGTCACCGAAGCTCTTATGCAACATTTTTCAAATTTCTGCAGCACATATTTCCTTCCGCATAACTGACGAATATAGCTCACGCGCTGCTTCGCAACATAAATTCAGTTAGTTAAACATTAGCTCAGCCACCGCACCACAGAGATGTGTTCATAAATATGTATGTATATGTATCGCTTCGATAGTGAATACTAATGCGCTGTCGGAGCAACCAACTTTTTACACTGTTTACCAACAATGACCAGCATCATCCATTGCCATGAGGAACATGCAAGGAACAGGTCTTTATACATACTTGCTAAGAATGTTTCTTTTGCATGGGATTTAAAGTCGGTTCTGATGGCAATGGATGACGCTGGTCATTGTTGGTAAACAGTGTAAAAATACTGACTGGATATCTGAAAACATGTTGCAAGCAACTCTCTGACGTTGGTTCTCTTTTGGCAATTTCACTCGTTTCTTCCAACTCTTAAGTAGCTCTCGTGAGTACAGGGAAAACATGTTTTAGTACAGAAAATCCAACTCTGCAACTCATTCATTGTCGTTTTGTCAACATGATGCTACAATTGCGACTCTGCGACTTCATGAATCTAAACAACCCATCGTATGCAGTATCAGATGTTGTACATTTTTAAGGGATGTTTCATATACATCGCAATCATCCAAGAGATTTAATATCCCTGAAGAGAGAATACGGTATTTAAGAGAAACAAAGCTTCAAAAGGGACATTTTAACAGTATAAGAGAATATGGGTAGGGGTGCGTAGTACTTTCAGAGTTCAAACAGACCACAATAGGCTTGAGGCTTGACTCCTGAACCCCTTTTCAATGAACGTGCATTAAGTTTTCAAGTTTAGCAAATAGGGTGGCTTGATGCGCTATATTGTTGCAAAAGCGTGCATGTAATTATTTGTACTTCTTTATAATTTAATTCCCTTCTCAGAGAAGCAATTGAATAAAATTAAATTTTCAGAGAAGATAACTACGTAGGTACATGTGCTTCAGAATTCAGTCATCAGTGTTCGACAGTCCTTCTACAGACTTCCTGCGAAATTCAGAAATCGACACCATGATTATTCTAAAGAGAAGTTATCATTAGAGCCAAAGGCCAGATTTTTGTCCGAAGCCGTAGCCGAACTGCGGCACTTCTACCTCAAGCCAGAACAGATAGTCCACCAACTTGCAAATGCAAAATCTGTTGATTTTAAAGCTGTAGAAAACGTAGCTCTTCCTTAATAAATGTTTTCTAAGCCCAACTCGTTGTGGCCGCCATGATGTTGTGGGTTTGTGCGTCGACCCCTATGCACTTGAGCTCCCAGCTGTAAACAATCTGACTTTAAAATACAAAATATTCGAAAATACCACGCAAGAGTTAAAAGAGATTTTTCAAATATACGAATAAATGTTCGATTGGGAGATTCGCATTGTGCAGCTCGTCACTGCCAAGTTTGGATTACTTCAACGACAAACCACCACAGCGCCGAGCTGTGCTTGAGTCCTTTATTTACTCAACGGATAAAAAGACCTTGCCACAGAGACGGTTTTATCTCATTTCGCACTATCCTTCCGTCGGTCCGTGATAAGAACAACGGAAAAGAGCAGTGAACGCAAATAATAAATATCATCATAAGCATACCGTTCCTTCCAACTTGAGTTCCACAACCATAGACAGAACCAAACCAAAACGGCTCGACTTGCACATATACTCGCATGTAAAGATAAATAGCGAAAATACCGCAAGCATATTTTTAACAATTGCCGGAGTGATATTTTTAGCTGAAAGTGGTCGAATCCTGATTATCAGTATATGTATTTTAGTTTTCCTTAAGGTCAGCCAGTATTGTGTTCAGAAAGTAAATTTAAATAAAGTACATTTAGATTCAGATCAAAAATTCAGTATATGCTTGGATCGGTCAATAACTCGGCCAGAAATAAATTCTAGACGAGGTGTTGACCGATATGTATCGAAAAATTCTACGAAACGCGCAGAATTTATGCACATTTCACTGAGATCTGTTTATTGTGTCATATGGACATCTTTGAGTTCGAGATGTTTTCGTGGAAATTTGTGTATTAGTACGGCAGATGCAAAATGTTTATACGTGCAGAAATAAATTGTGCGCTTTGCACTGATATGCTTCCTCACCTGGAACTTCCATACCGAAAAGTAATCACACATTCGCAGTTTGTCCACTTAAAAAATTTCATTTTCACCCATACTAGCTTTACTTGACTTCGACAATGTTAACGACGTCAATACTTTGCCACAAACTGTTCACCCAATTCAACTTTTGTAATCCTACTTATAAGTTACTCCTCTCGGGTCTTACTGACCGTGTCCAAGGTGGTGTGATGTACACAATGGAGTACCTCAAGGTTCTATTCTCGCTCCGTTATTATTCTCAACGTTCCTCGATGATTTTCCTAGAGTGTTGCTTAGAGGTTTGTCAATTATCAAATTTAAACTGCCCAATTTTTCAAAGCACTCATACTCCCTCTCCTAGTCTAAAGCTATGAATTGTTTTCTGGCTGTGGGAATTTCACACCACGACCAACGTCGCAATTGAAAGCATTCTTAAACTATAGAAAATGCATCCTGCTCTTAAAAAACCTTCACAAAATCAACTTCCGTTATAAAAAATAACTGTCGATCGCTTCGTAATATAACGTTGAAACCTTCCGTTCATACATGCTTAACATCGCGCATGCATTACGTCATTCATACTCTGTAAACATGTACCGTCACAGGTATGTACCAAGGCCGAGTAGATAGTTTAGCTTCAGCTTCTTTCTCTCACCTCTCCAATATGAACTGAAATAATTCTCATTTAAAATTTCTTTAATTCAAACTCGAAATAGGAAAATGTATTATGACACTAATCTAATCTGTACGTCAACCACGCACTTGAGCCTACGTTGCCCAGGTTCAATTCCTGGTGCGAGCATAATACTTTTCACAGCTCCACCTCTTTCGAGTCACTGCCAACTGTCTAAAAAAAAGCCTCTCAAAGTTTTGACGTTTGAAGTCGGCGTACAACTATGGGTTCCATCCACTCGTGCTAAAACAGTAGCGTGCACAACACGCGTCGTTGCTGGGAAGCTAGGCCCTGGCCGACTACAGGCTAAAGCTCTACGGGTTGTTACTTGTTGAAATTAAAAAAAAAATCCAGTTTTCATCTTTCTCTAAAATTGCCTCAATTGGTGAGCCATTCTCTATTGTTTCCATAAGGAGCAAAGCCCTTCAATTGGTTTTTGGTTCCTGTGACCTAAGAGCTTAGCTGAGCCTGATCAAAGTTAGTCGCTCTGCCATTTCTTCTTTTTTCCCCGACACTTAATGAGCGGGCATGTATTTATGAGTCTCATACCGTGTGTTTCTGTGGGGCAGTCTCTCTGCACTAGGCATTCCCAGGCACCATTTGGCAAATTGCAAACACCAATCAACGTCTTTCGATGCCAACTCTTCTTGAATCCGATGGTAATCAAAGACCACATAAGCATTTGTGAGCAATATCCTGCCGGCGAACTAAAGCTCGGTGGAATATCTCCTTGTCTTCTGCACATAGAGCGACAGATTCTTGGAAGTTATAAGGACCTCATGGATGTGTTGAATGATCATCGTCCTTTTCTTACTTAAATATCCATTAGTTTGGTTTTGTCCACTTATCGCTTTATCTTTCCCATATTTACAACGCCAATTTGTAATATAACAAAAAAAAATGACTTACGTACTTGTCAGGCCAACGACTCATGGAGGGCCCGAGCATGAGCGATCGCTACTGGTCGGGTCACACTGTTTCCAGCCACCAAGACCAAGCTGCCTTGCATCCGTGATTAGTTGGTCTTTATACCGTCTTCCTCTCCTTCTCCAACCAGAAGGCTTGGATTCGAAGACCCTCTTAGCTGGAGCGTTGACGTCTATGCGGTCGATGTCGTGGAGTTTGCGGTTGTGTCTTCTCCTCCATTGGCCTTCCTCGCAGACGGGGCCATATATCCGACGATTAATTTCTCTTCTTTTGAAGGCACCAAGAATCAGCTCTGCAGTTTTGTTTATCGCCCAGCTTTCGGCTCCATATAGCACTGACAAAATAAAAGTTTTGTAGAGCATGATTTTGGTCCAAGTGGGCTGACTCACTTGTTTCTACAAATCAAGGTAACACCGGGTACCAGTGACGGTTCTACATCATCTCTTTCTGTCGTTTGTGGAGGTAGACAAACTCTGCGGAGTAATTGTAGCTCTTGAATGTTATGTTTTGTCCTGAGAAGGAAAGTTACGTGGTCGACAGCATATATTGTCTTGTTCTCATTCACCTAAAGATCAGCGCGCTTCGCTTCTTCTTCAATTACCAGGAATGCTTAAACCATGGCCCGTTTTAACCGCGTAACAATGTCGATATCATCTGCATAACCCAACAGTTTAACTGACTTGTGAAAGATAGTGCCTTTCGTGTTTACAGCTGCTTGCCGAATCTATCGTTTCCAGCACCAAATTGAATAAATCACACGACAGCGCATCTCCTTGCCGAAATCCGGTGTCTAGTTCAAACTTCGCGGAAATCCTTGAGCCAAACTGCACGGTGCATCGTGTGTGTGTTAACGTAATGCTACTTAGTCGGATCAGTTCTTTCTGGGAGCTCGAGTTCGGCCATCGCATCGAATAGCTCTTGCAATGCTTCGAAATCGATAAAAAGCGGTGCGTATCCTGGTCTTCTTCAGGATTCGTCTTAGTGTGAAAATTTGGTTTACAGTCCATTTGCCGGGCCGGAAGCCGCGCAAGTACGTGCCGATTAGTGCGATGCAAAACGGCTGTAGACGTTCACACAGTACGTTGGACAAGAGCAGGGATGTACCTCTAGACATCGCTATAGTCGTTGCAAGAGTTGACATTCCAGTCGTCCGGCATGCTTTTGGATACAATAAACTAAACATCGTAGCAATCGGTAGTCATTTATTTAAACCAACTGCGTGATACGTTAAATCACAAGTTGGGTAGACTTCGCGGTTTGTATTTTGTATGACCCACTGTGTGACTGAAGATGAAGGACGTTAGTGCCTTCACTAGCTCTGCATGGCTAAACTACTATCCTTTCGTTGAAAGAAAAACAGACGCATTAAGAAGGTAATCAAGGAGTCAAGGATATGCGAGCCCTGGTCAGAAATTCCACTAGTCTGGCAGCAGGCTTTAAGAAGTGCATGTAAGCTTTTCGCATTATGAGGGCAATCTTGTTACCAACCTGCAGGGAATTGTCGAGCATGACAAGGAAAAAGTGAAAGCGCACGAAGGCATCCCAACTGCAGCCGATAAGTTAGTCCTTTCGTTGAGGAATAGTTGGTTATCCGTAAGTAACGACTGAAATATCAGCACCATGTGCTTCTTCCCAAGAGAAAGGGCGATTCTATCTCCAGAGAGATATGAGATCCTATCCAGAGAACAATTTTGGCCTAGCTAGGCTCATGTCGGTGTTCAGTCCGTGTAATTCATGGATGACACCTTAGACCATTGGGGTGAGCAGGGTCTTCCATAAAGTCATATTGATCCATCTCGAGAAGGCGGTAGAAAACAGCAGTTGGCAAGCGCCGGACTCTTTAAAGCTACAGGACTGGAATTCAATCAGATTAATTGCATACTTTGCGAATACTTACTTCTCAGGTTTGGGGCCCATAGAGGGTTAAAGTCTTGCATCGATGATGCTCCTGGGCACGTGGCATCCAGTCATTAAGAACAAACTGGCTTGCGTCCGCTATGACTTGGTCTTTAGTCCGGAGGGTTGTTTCGCCAGGAGGCTGGCTCGGATTCGAAGGCTCGGATTCGAAGACTCCTTGCTGGAGCGTTGTTGGTTTGCCCTCCGATCTACATTCGCATCATGGTACAGCTCGTAGACTGATACTTTGCAAATAGACAGGAAAAAGGCCATTTGCTGCTGGAAGCTATGAGACATTACATACAAACTTCAAAAGGTTCACCCACAAACAGCGTTATCCCGAGACAACTTCGGAAAGAACGCAGTAGCACTCTCAGCAAGGTACCCATCTCCAGAGAAAGCGCATTGACTTCTGACGGATATCAAAATCTTGCCAATAACTTGCATGCGTCACAACACTCTGCTGGCATGTACTTCTGAGACTATCCCCTGCCAAGGAAGTTCAAATTTAATTTTACCGCACGCAAGGATGCACAGACAGAGCAGTGTTTTTCTTCAGGCAAACGAATTCCCTTCGAAAGCCTTCAAACTTAAGACAGAAACGCAGAGAAGATTACAAATTTAAATTAAATTTATTTTCGAAAATGTCGGTGCACTTAAAACTATTTAGTATCTACATATAGATTCAACACAACAGATACAAACTTAACCTACAGAAGCGATTGTTTACAAACTGAATTAACTAACTACGAGCGCAACGAAGCATAACGAAGAATGACTGGGATGTGAGAGGAGTCCACATCATAACTGAATTTTGTGTCGTCCCACATACACCATCAACGAATAATTTCATTTTCAGGATGGCGCCTGGGACTGGGAAGCGCACACTCACATCCAGTCCAAATTCTATGGACTCACGTAGTTGCCCCATAGGTTGTGGTATTGATAGGAGCCTGCCACCGAAGATGTTGCTGATGTAGCAGTGCCGGAGTCCTGGTAGTAGCAGCTCCCGTCGGACATGCACGCGTCCGAGAGCCGGATTGGAGACGATGAACTAGCAGCGGCGGCGGGTGCGGTGGCGTGTTGACCAGGCGATATTGCGTTCAAATTGACCCTCTCAACAGGTTGGAGCTCCAGCAGGGACTCAACTTCGTTTTTATACGTCATCACATCGCTTAGTGTGGACTTTGGTGAGGCAGAGGACGGCGACGAAGTAGCAGTCACTGCTGCCGCACACATGTTGATGTGGCCTTGAGGAAGGCCATCCAAATATTGGTCGATTTCTTTCGGATCGATGTCGGCATCGACAATAGATGGCGCCAAATAGTTGTGCACCATTTGCTGGTGGTGCTGCTGTTGGTGGGTATGCAAATAATTAAGAGATGCAATCGAGTGTGGCGACATTGCTGATGTTCCATAGGACGCCGTCGGGTCATGTTGCTGTTCCTGCTGCTGCTGCTGCTGTTGCTGCTGCTGCTGTTGATGCTGCTGATGAATGACGGAATAGTGCTGTGGGTGCTGAGATTGAGAATGCGTCGGAGATAGAACGTGCTGTGGCTGCAAATAATGATGAATGGCATATGTCCGGTTGCTGTGGTGGGAAGAGGATGAGTCCATTCCGAGCGACTGATGGTGGTAATTGATGCCGGGAGCTATTCCCTCACTGTTTCTGTGGAACTCTAAGCTATTAGTGGTGTATTGTGGTTGATGGTCTGCTGCATTCAGTCCATAGTGTTCTGGAGAATTCTGCTCACGTTTGGCTAATGACGAGGACGACGATGACGAGGTGGGAACGAGAGTGAGTGGCATAACAGCGGCTGGTGGTGGTGTCCCCAGCGCTCGATGAAGGGCAGTTCCAATCGTGTATGGAGTGGCTGGAGGCGTCAAGGGGTTTGCTTCACCCACCGACTGTCTGGAACTGGACGTCGAACATGGCGAGTCCATTTGACGAACGTAATCGAATTTCCGAGCGGATTCATTGCTTTCAGTTAACGTCTTCAAAAGGAACTCGTGGTCCGCCCCATTCCCTGGGGTGTACTGGGGCAAGAGATTGCCCTCACCGCAACTGCCGGTTGTGTAATCCATCTCTGTTAATTGGTTTATTGAACTGGACCGATTGCCATTGTCGGCGAGGAATTGTGTTCGACAATTGAAACGGCTACCTTTGTTTAGGTCGACGTATGGCTTGAGCTCCTGTCTTCGTGAAGACGTGGACCGCGGACTGCTGTTTACCTTTTGGTTTTGGCTACACTGGGATAACTTTACATCGGTACTTGGAGGGGCCGAGCTGCCAGTGGTTGCGCATATTTTCGCTTTTTTCCTGCGGGGCTGGTACTTGTAGTCGGGGTGCTCTTGTTTGTGTGTTAGCCGAAGCTTCTCGGCAAACTCAATAAACGGCTTCTTATCGCTGTCCTTAAGATTCCTGTGGAGAAGAAAAATGTGCTTAGTAGACATGAGAATGAGTGGTGGATATTGGAATGTAGGGGTGAGTACAATCTAATCAGAGTCAACAACACGAGGGCAAACAAACACGTGTTGGACGCAAACACAGATGGTGCTGGGTGCTTGAAAATTAATCTCTGACGGAAAGGGTGAGAGCTCTGAGTGCGTTGATAGCAAAGCGAAATTTCGCATCGTAAATCGAGTTCCGATGGATGGAGGGGGAGTGTGAGTTAGTCCGAAAGCAACTAAAATCTATTCGCCAGCTGCCAGCAAGTCGTCTGGTCTGTCTCTTTGACATCGGCGACGTCTGGTCG
This sequence comes from Eristalis tenax, assembly GCA_905231855.2. Taxonomy (NCBI): domain Eukaryota; kingdom Metazoa; phylum Arthropoda; class Insecta; order Diptera; family Syrphidae; genus Eristalis; species Eristalis tenax. Next base: position 32,493,834 of record HG993124.1, on the reverse strand, counting down.
AGCCTGTCAGGGATTGCATCTCACTCGGGCAGCAGTGAATGGGTGAAGGGCACAAACAAGAGACAATATCTGACTGGAGGAACAAATTCAATCATGGGGGCTTTATAGGGACTAGACTCGAATGGATGTGTACTCGATTCCAGCAGATGACCTGTTCTAAGGTGCAAACAAGTGGCGAAGGACCTCAACCAACTTAGTAAACGATTTGACAGCGGGCACAGGAATTGATTGTCAGACGGCACATTGTGGGGTACTTTGCATCCTATGTGCAGCCACACCCAGTGTTGTTCGACTTTTTTACTTTTTACGCTTTTACGTTTTTCTACTACTTCTATTTAGAATACGTAAAAAAGGTAAACAAGTAAAAAAGAAAAATAATATCAAAACAGCAGCTAAAGGGCAGTCTTGGAGGGAGTTCGGCGAGAAGTTGGAAAGCGACCATAGATCTGAGAAAAATGTGTTCTGGCAATCCATTCTCCGACTCAGAGGAAGGAAATTCAACATCATTGACGGAGTCAGATCCAAAGATGGCGCTATGCTTGCCAATGAGATGGACATCTTTCTCAAATGGAGCGAGCACTTTTCGGAGCTGCTCAGTCCCGAACCCCTGTTCGGGTGGCAGACCTGTAGTCTTGAGTGGGGCGGAGAATAGTCCAACGGTGGAGGAAGTCATTTTTTTGCGATTCAATCGCTAAAAGATGGCAAATCCGCCGGTGTGGATGAAATCCGGCCAGAAATTCTTAAGGCAATGAGTAAAGAGGGAGTTTTATGGCTCTCTCGTGTCGTTAAATTGGCCTGGGAACGTGGTGAGACACCTGGCGATTGGCAAACTGGGGTGATTGTCCCACTTTTTAAGAAGGAAGACAAAAGATATGCCTCCAACAAGGCCAAGTCCGAGCTTGGTGTCAAAGCCAAGTTAGCGGGTTTCAACTCAGTATTTGTTCCAACTCTCACATATGGTCATAAAATTTGGGTAATGACCGAAAGACTAAGATCGCGAATACAAGCTACTACGATGTGATTTCTCCGTGCTGGTGTGGGAATTACTCGCCGGGTTACGCTTCGGCATAACTCCTGATGAGTTAGTGTCGATGCCGGAGGATCCAGTTGCCAGGAGATCGCTCGTGCGTGGTTTAACACCGCGACCCCTTTAGTGGAGCATCATGATGATGATGATCATGGCAGCTTGGGAGTCTTCTTGGTATGTCTGCCCCAGATTATAGCGCCAAACAAGGAAAACTAAGGATCAGTGCAGTCCATCACATCACTCTGCTCTGCCTATTCAACGCCAAAAGTAGGTGGGCAATGAGGAGGCATCTAATGACTCGCACAATGGAGGGGAAGAACCTCAACCAACATGTTGGAAGCAACTAGTGAACTATCGTTCTGCTTGTTTACATAAAGTCAAAGATATTTGAGGAAAGAAACAAGGGTGATCGTTTTTTCTTCATTTCGAAAGCATACACAATAACTTGAGTGATTTTTCTCCCGGTCACTGAAATCAGGGGTAAGCGACTGTACACGTAATTCAGATACCTATGCCTGGCAGAAAAGTAAATGAAACTGCATTTTATTCACTCGTCCAACAGATGCTCTCAAGAAAGGACGACATATGTAAATAGCAAACTTAAATTCTAATTAATACGCATCTCGATGCAGTGAATAAATCTCGTATGTATGTAAATATGCCCATGTTCTATCGCAAACATCACCCCACATTAGTGTTTCAGCCTCAAATGGAAATTCATTGCCAATAGATGAGCAGTCAGTATAACTCAATTTTCTTACCACCTACGACGTGTCCCTTGTCAGTATCAAATTGAATTTAATCGATTTTCCGAACGCAAACAACTCACTTTTATCCAGCATCGAGCTGCTTTCATTTCAATTTAATTTCCAGGTTTACGACGTCTTGCCCATCAAACGGTTGGATATCCTGCCTGCTGACTCCCCTTGAATCGACACCGACGACAACGAATCACACTGGGTGTGCATCTGAAGTCTGCGAAAAAATGAAATATTCATACGAACTCAGCTGGAAGGAGTCGCTCATATGGCTGAAGTCTGAAATATGATGTTGCAACAAACGTCTTAAGGGTAATCACGTTTTATATCGTCCTCAACGAAACGTGTCCTGGCTCCGTAAAGCAGAAAGTTATGCACTTTTGAATGCAAATTTAAATATTTTCCATTAAACGGGAGAAGAAATATGGATACAAAGTGAAGGTAAGTGTATTTGTGTCACTTTTAAACGTCGTCGGTGTGGTTGGTTACTGGCAACCTTTTTCATAGCACGCGGACATAGGCAGCATCCCGGCCAAACTCAATTAGCTTTAAAAATGTTATGGCACGTAGTTAAAGTCCTTAAATTGGATCGATGCGGAGTGATGGGACGGGAAGGGGTAGCTTGCTGTAGGAAAGTGTGCTCTGGGAATAATGTGGTCTGGCGGCATCACGAGTTCGCATTATGTGCGATAAAGTGTTAAGATGACCGAGTAAAATTAAAGGTGACAATGAACGTTTTCTAGACAATGGCGTCACATAATAACGATTGACTTAAAATTTGACACTTATGCGGGCGGATAGATGTTGAAATGCCAAAATATGTCATCATTAATTTCTATAATTTGGATATACCTGTTCATGGGCGTCTCATTTTTCCCTCTATAGAGCAATCAACTTGGAATTTTGGAATAATTATTAACATTTTTGAATTTTGGGATGTCTGCATTAATGGTCCAAATTATGGGTACATTTGTCAACTGCGTTAAAATTATGACCGAAAGATACATTACATATATGTAAATAATTGAACCTACAAAATAGACTACGTTATGTAGCTAGTACTGGTGGAAACTGCTAGGGGTTAATTTACAACTGGCAAGGCAAGCAAACGAAGAATTGTTTCCACCAACTATTATTTGTCACTCTTTATGTGGCGCTACAGTCTGGAGTGAAGCTGGGGCTCAACCAGCAAATCTCTACTGTCAACACGGTCTCCGAGCAGCCGATTCCAGTTTCCAGCACATCAAGTTGGCTGAGTTCCTTGTCCACTCGCTGAAGCAAACATAAAAGCGAGCATCCTCTGGTGCGTTTCTCCACAGGTTCGGAGTTGAAGACTATAGGAAAAATAATTGTTGAATGGCATTTCGCATCCAACGCAGGGACGAAAATAAAAATTCAAGAAAAAAGTAAATTATTTCCTTAGTATTGAAAATTATTAAGAAAAAAAAGGAAAAATGTAATATAGTAGAATAAGCAGTCCATGAAGTTCGCATACTATAATGAACATGAAGACAGAAGAAACATAACCCGAGTGCAGAAGTAAATTCGTTATCCATTCGAGTAGACACAACCATATGATGGGACCGCACCACACACACAGTTGTTTTCCGTGGAGTCAGTTATTTTGTCTTCTTTGTCCGCATACCATGCAAAAAAGCTACTGAAAAGTTTTGCAGAAACAAACGTTGTCCGCAAATTGTCAAATTGCTGCTAATGGAGGGAGTGTCCGCCAAAGGGAATATAAAATGTAGGCAATTTCAATTCAAGATCCACGATCGTTGCCGCTCAAGGAAATTGTTCGCCCAAGAGAATTGTCCGTGACTGCAAAACGATCCACATTAAAATTCCTTATATTTACTTCTTTAAGAAATAGAGTTGGTGGAATAGTTGTTCTTATTTCAAGCGGTAGATTATTAAAAAGGATTGGTGCTGTCAATACACACAATAGTTTTTGCTTTTGTTAAAAATATTAGCAATGAACACATTTGTTTAATAACTTGCGCATGCACAAGGTATTGTTAATACCCTTAATGTCCGTGGTCAAGACACCACGGCACGGGCAGAAGGCAAATCTTTAAATACGTTGAAACAGACTGCGTTTTGTTGACACATCCCTACAAGTTGAGCGATTTTTTTTTTTGTGTATCAACTAATATTTGAGAAATGATTTTGTCTTTCGTATTACCTAAAACGTGTTTTATTGAGAACTCAGTACTCAGCTCGCAATTTTCGAAAGAAAAATTCTGCGAATATCTACCGGACTGACCTTCGACAGGGACCGTCAAAGGTACCACAGCAATACTTGGCTTTACGACCAAACACGCATCCCCCTACAACAGTACATGGTGACACTGTTCAGAAAGCAGCTACTAGAAATCAACAACCATCCTAACCAGGAGATCAGGAACTTGAGAAACACAATCCCCGGACAACGCTATCTCAACGCGTTAAATCTGCTAAACGAGCAGAACTTTCCAACGACGTCGAACAACGAGCTGCATGGATTCTACCAGAGCAGCAATCACCATCGAGTCTAAGTCGGCTAACACATCATCACCCCATCTGGTAACGACCAACATGGACACAGGGACTTGAACAACTCGATGAAAGCACCAGACTTTGTAGGACATAAAAAATAAACAATAAACCATATATATCAATAATAATAAACATTAAATTAAACAAAGTACATCAGTTGGACCCCTATTGCTGAACTAACATCCTAACCTTTAGTTTGTAAGTTCAGTTGTAAACTTTAAAAAAATTTTAAATCGCTTTTAAATCAGTACTCAGCTCAGCATTGATCCTCAATTAAAAGATCTTTTTCGTATTTTTTTGTATCAAAAGTTGGTGCGTGTCCTTACTTTCATGGCATTATATGTCAAAATTCGAATATAACGCCTCAATGTTTCATTTTTTGTCAAATGTGTTTTATAATGTTCGTGCAAATATGGTTTAATTCAGTAGAAGCGCTTGTATTATAAATAACGCGCTCTAGTCAGTGTTGACTGTCAAAATTTTACTGTGTGGATTCTGCTCAGTAATTTGTTTTCTTGATGCTTCGATTGTAAGAGTAATACTGAGCTGAGTACAGGTTATCAAAAAAACACGCCTATTGATACACACAAAACTGCTTTTAAAGGGATCTTCACTGATTTTGGGTGTATGTCCACCTATATTTACACGGAAAACACTTTCGAGAAACAGACGGCGACATTTTCTTAATTTAGCAGTAGCTCGAACTTAACGATGTTTTTCAAAATACTTTTTGTAAACTTTGCTCCGGGTAGAGTATATTTGAAATGAATTACCAAAACAACAAACAATCAAATCAGCTGTTACAGAAAACAGTGTTAAAAATTTAAGGTTTTCCGCCCTATGATAAAATAATAATAATAATATGTGTGGCGCTACAGTCTGTAGGCGACCAGGTCCTAGCTTCTCAGCACCTAGCTTCTCAGCTTCTGTTCAAGCACGAGTGGATGGGGCCTACAGTATTATGCCGACTTCGAAAGGCCAATTTGAGACGACTTTTCTAGACTGTTTCAGTGACTCGAAAGAGGTGGGGCCGTGAAAATAATTTTTCTAGTACCAGGAATCGAACCTAACGTGGGCTCAAGTGCATAGAGGTCGACCCACCAACCCATAATGCCATGGCCGACAGATTGATATTCGGAAAATCAAATATAAACGCAAGTACAACTTACCAGCTTTATTTGAATGCCCCCATTTAGTAGTTATAAATCCCTGGAAGGGTAAACGGTATGGCAAGACTGCCACTACAAGACTGAGTATATCCACCATCCAATTTTGAGCACACTGGAAATTATGCCAGTTGAACTAGCCTAATCTAGCTCAGAAATCTTCAAAACAAAAATGTTTGTCAATGGGAATGTGCAGAAAAAAAAACGTGCTTTCTATGCGTTTATAGATTAGATAAGACATCCTATCGATCGACTGTACATAAATAGAACTTACTTGTCCATTTTTATTCATAGCCACAGGGGTGAGTAACGAATGTTTACCATGACCACGGTCCGTAGGTGGCCAATTCAGTTGATCAATATGAGTGTTTTTTTATTTTATTTATTGACTAATCTCTGATATGAAATGTAGTTGTGACTGGGGGAAGCAGACAATTTAAAATATTAACTTTATCTTGAAGGAGCTGTCTTGAATTATAACTCGCGACCTTTTCTTCACTTCCCACTGAATGTTCATCGATGCAGTCTCTGAAAAATCTTCTCTTTCTCGGCAGTGCGAGAGGAACTCAACATTGAGGAGCTGCTTCTTCGAACGGAGAGGGCTATGCTTTGTTGGTTTGGTCACGTGGCATTAATGTCCCCTTCATCACGACTTCCGAGGCGGGCATTGAGTGCGATTCCAACAGGCAGACCCAGAACGAGATGGTTAGACCAAGTCCAAAAACTCGCCTGTTTACGCTTGTGGAGCATGCGGGTCAGAAGATGATGATGAGGATTAAATAACCATATTCTTTGCATATTTTTGTGGTTAGCACTTCAAGTTGCATCTTAAATAAACTATCCCAGTACGACGGACGACTTCCTCATAAACACTATCTCGATAAAAGAAAGGAATTTATTCCAGTATTCTTTTAACCATTACCCGTGCATCAAAAACACATCACACTTCCCTGCCCTCCCTAGCCTTTTGACAAAAGATCTTCATAAGTTATTTTGAATTAATTGGTTCAATCCCAAAGGACGTATCTGCTCACACATATCAATCGAATCTCAGCTTTGATGTTAATCCTTATCGATTTGATTATTAATGAAGTGGATGAGGGTGACCAGAGAAGGACGGCAGCTTACTTGACAATTTTTCCTTCAAAAGCTCCATGCTCTCAATTTCGTCTGCATTTTTAATGAAATCAGTATCCCTTTGGGATTTGAAATTCGAATTCTGTTTAGCATCCTATGTAATTATTTGGCATTATACCCAAATACAATTTCATAAGCCCTTTTTTATATGGGGCACTCGGCATCTTGTGCGAGGGATGGATCCTATAATTATATGGCAAATGACTCAACCGAAGGGAAAAGACGCTGCCAAAAAGAACACGCCTATAATCACACAATAATCTTGAACGAGTCAAGCTATTATTTCATAAAGGAGAGCAGGAGGTGTGACATAGACTGCATTTTAATTTCATCGAAATTAATCTTCTGAATTCAACAAATTGGAACCAGAATAGTATTCCTTTGAAACTGAGTCACGAATCCCATTATGTTATGACAACAACAGAATAAAGACCTTATCACAGATGAGTAACATGCGATACGGGATCGCTGATGAATGAATTATTGTATGAACTGTCGTTGTCGTTTTCGTACACCAATGCGGGCATGACGGGACAAAACGGAGCATGTCCACCATGACGTTTATTTCGAAATATTTCGTAAGTTTAAGTGCAACACTACCTCCGCCATCTTTTAATACCCTTCTGTCAAACTTTGAGCTGCTCCATTTATTGAGTTTTTGTTTTGTTTTTCAGCCATTCAAACCTCGTGAATTGTAACGAAAATGAAAATAACGGGTGCTGATTAGAGATGTTTGTTTGGATGTAATGCATCGAAACGTTACATCAAAACATAACGATGCATCGAGAAAAACATCGATGTTTTCGATACATCGAATAAAAACATGAAAGTAGTTGAAAAATCACAAACAAGGCCGCCCTTACGCTCGTCAAATTCACTTGTCAACGTTGGGTATTGGAAGCATATCATACAACGGTGAGAACGGATGGAAAATAGAAAAAAGTGAGAATTGAGATCTCAATAGTCGTTGTAAAAGTGGGTTGGGATCACAAAATGGAATTTGTAAAAATCGTGAGTAAAATATCTTCTGTGTAAAAGCGGCCAAAGTCAGACGCAACCCTTAGCTAAAATGAGAAGAAGTGTATCTTGACTCAGACCTACCGAGTACATGCGTTTATCCTCCTTATGTCAGAAACAGTTTTACAGAAGGCGGGGCAGTAAGAAACTATCGTCCTTAAGTCAGATGTCTACACTAGATGCACGAACTTCAGCTAGACTGTGCAAGCATGTGCCGTGCTTGCATATGCCGAGAACACTGACAAGCAAAGGCTTATACCGCAAAATCCACTTACCAGGACCAGAGATGGCGAAACACAGACATGAGTTTTACTTCATGAAATAATTAATGAACCATCATGAATTATGTATTGGGCAATTCCTCTTACTCGGCAAAGTGCGAAGCCGATCTAAGACGTTTTGCTGATATGACATCGCAATGCAAGTCGCACATGACTATGACAGTATAGTCGTTTCAAACTAGATCACACATTAGCATTACTCTCCAACCTTCAGCACGATTTGGGTTTAAGGCACAACCTCCTGGACGCCCCCACAATGCGGACAGCTCTTTCTCGGGCTGTTAGTTTCAGGCTTACTGATCTACGATGCTGTCAGAATACTGCATCTGTGGAAGCTTTGCACTCGAGTGGTATGCGAATGAATGTGAGTACTCAATGAGCCATTATCCATTAGAAGGCTGGGCTTTACTCAATGAATATTCTTTAATTCTACTAGCTGTTTGTAATTCAAAACCAAGCCGTGCAGTTAGAACGTAGTACCGACGGACATATCTTGAGAATTTTTAAAATGTTCACGAGGTCCATGTTCACTCTTAAAGTGCTACAGTGATGAAAAGTACCATTATCGGACGACCGTGCCTTGGTCCGTGCGAATGGAGTCGTGTTCCCACGTCTAGTTTTTGTTGTTGTATATGTAGCCAACAATATTAAAAAGGAGATACAACTCTGTATAGCGCATGCTTTCATTCGATGCATAGAGTAAAATACATCTAGTTGCCATCAACACGAAATGGACCAATAATCGATCGCAGAACTTTTCTCTCGAAGATACCATTGACCTCCTTATCAGCCTAGAAATTATCCATCCCTCTGTGCCGTGCAGGAGGACAGGTTGGTTTCAGCAAAGCGGAACATTTCTCTTTGGAAGAGTCATTGTCAGCCTTCCTAGAGCCCCGTTAAACATCGAAAGTATCCTATGCATCAGCTTGATCCATCGAATTGTAAACATCGATGTTTTCGATGTTTCGTTGTAAAATGAGCAATCCTAGTGCTGATTAAGCAGAACCATATCCGAAGCCAGGGGAAATGTTAAGAAGATGTTTACTGAGTTACGTTGTGCTCGTACTAACACAAGTGGCGCCAAACGTTCAAGTTGCCCTAAAGATCAAGCTACTCAAGAAATCGTTGGAAACATGAAAAATATATCTGCGCGATAAGATCCGCGATTACTCATACTCGACTATGTGTGCGTAACCACGTGTCCTCTTTAAAAACTGGGCTATGAACTGATACTTCATCCTGAATTTTCTCCAGATGCAGCCCTCTAAAACTATCCCCTGTTTCCAAACCTGAAGAAATTACTGTGCGGTTGATGTTTTGGAACAATTGAAGAGCTTATCATCGAAACAAACGCCTATTTCCAGCGCCATAAAATCATTGACAAACCCTAGACTCAATCAATCGACTTAGAAGCAGACTATCTTGAGACATGAAGGGCTTAAATTCATAAAGTCCTGATTTATCGAACGACCCTTCTAAGTTCAGTTGTTCATTATCTGGCACATTATCTAGACCTCAACCTATGAGCATCTGTATGACAGTTGTTTCCATCAGAAATAAATTCCACACGTGTTCAAAGTGACGCATACTATATGATGACACATGATTCAGAATTCATCTAGATCTGGTAGCATGGTGTCAGATGACTATATGGCGCAGTTGGTTAAGTGCGCGCCCTTGGTTAGTGGGGTTAGTTTTCAAATCTGGTCCAGTCACCATTTGCCATTGGATTCAAATTAACGGCACTATCACTGGGGTGGTCGATCGGTGGTAGCAGTCTGACTGGGGCTATCACAATGGACCAACAAGGTGTGCTGGTGAATTCACTAGCAGTTCCCTTTCCCACCCTACCCTATCTTACTATTTGACAAATCATCATGGAAACCCACACCTTACCTTACGAAAACCAGCGTTGATCATCATATGGTATGTGTCATCGACCTTCCAAGTCCCTTTTTGTCGGTACTATTCGCAAATTCAAGTCTTGGTGTACTTTATTTTATGATACACGACCGAATATAGTACGTCTAGTCGAATTAGCCAGCACTTAAAAGCCAACATTACTCGCAAACTTTGGCAATCACCGGTCGCAACGTTGGCAGCAGTAGAAGGAACCTTGTACAGCGTAGTGGCGTGCAGAAAGTTCTTTCGCCACACAGTTCTTTCGCCATCCAAATTCACTTTACACGTTTTATTAAAAACTTAAAGAAAAACATCCCGTATTAATGGCCCATTAGTAGTTATGCGATCTGTCAAACAGACGAACACACTTATTTTAATAATCAGACTTATTTGGGCTTTTCCTCCTCAGCTCCGTCCAAACACCATCGATATGGCATCAAATATTCACCCAGCCGGGCAACATTGTCGACTAATTTCTTATTGGATTATGTCAAAGCGAATTATTTCAATTCTTATCAGCCGGTTTTTTTTCTAAGCAAGTATCTAAAGATAACGAAGAACTATTCAATACTGATGTACGCGTTGACGATGCGAATTTTTTCAAAAAATACGAAATGCCCGCTGGTAGCCCCCCACATTGTGATGAGGTCATAGCTTTGCTATTCGTTTTATTACACAAACAACAATTGACATTAATAATTCGGATCAATGCAAAGCGATAAGCTGAACTCAACCAATTATCGATAGCTGGCCTCTGAGATGACAAAGACGAGTGATTAAAGTGAAAACATCTAGTTGAAGAATTCCAATAAAATTGATTGCAACTGCGGCTTGGTCAAAGCGTCAGTTCAGAGATTGCATTCGTGATGTGACAGCTTGTGTCATTGACTTTTTTTCACGATTTTATTGAGAGTGAAAATGCATTTGAGGACATTGAGGAAATCTATTTCAGTTGGACGAAATATTTTCAATCGCAAACCTTTTTTGAAACTCATTTTGATAATGCTACGTTTCCACCGAACGAAACCGCGAGGTTCCATCAACTTTCTCCGAACCTACCGGGTTCACCCATACATTTTCGGGGTCTGGAAACCTCGCGGTTTCTGATAAATCTCGTTAAATCCTCCTCGTGTTCATCCGTCCGTGAGAGGCTGTTAACCCAGATAAGACTACAGCGTGAATTTCAGTTTACTTTGGTGTTTATTTTCTCAGTCTCTGTCTCTTTCTATTTTCTGGTGTTCTCCCACTATTATGTTCTGTCAACAAACAGCTGTTCTGGCAGCCATTAAAAAATTGGGAGCGAGTGACATTTCTTTTGGCGGACACTTATAAATTGTGAACGTGTGACTTGGAAATCGAGAGCGAAACCACTTCAAGCTCTGTGGGAACGCCCTATTAAGGTTTCAGCTCATCCGGACCTCGCGGTTTCGGTTCAGTGGAAACGTAGCATAAGTCAGTTGCGGCCCAGATATAGGCAGCGGACCCCTCATTTAAACCAAAATAAAACACATTATTTTATTCTTATGTGAACGCACTCTTCCCTTGGCATTAACTAAGGGAGCATGGGGCTGAGAGTAATGTTAAAGTTTGAAAATATTGCCTTTTGGGAGATTGGCTATCTTTCGGAAAATGAAGCAATCGATTGTCAAATTCTTGACTCTGTTTGACCAGGCGTCAACGTCACCAATGATATCTAGCTGTCAAAATTTTCAGTGAGGTTTGACACTTCATCATGCGGAGAAAGTGTGAAAAAGTGTGGAAGTGAAGAAGTGTGGAAATTGTTAAAAATTACTAACGAAATTTTGGCTCAAAGGCAACGTAAAAGTTTGAAAGTGATTACTAGTGAGTCTTTTCAGACCTCAAAAACCAGCCAGAGCTTGCTGCTAAATGAAGACACAGAAACCTCGTGTGGCCTGTTATAGAGCCTGTACACGAAACAGACACGTCGCCCAAAACTTAAGTCTGTGCAAACACCCCTTCGGCACACACGGTGCAGACAATCTGCACAGATTTTAGGTTGTATCATGTCATCGTGGTCAGCACACCGGTCATTGCCTTGGCAATTTAAAAAAAACGAGTGGTACATTTTTTTTTAATTTTCCAAATACTCGACCAGAAATTATCTATCCGTATTCTTATTCATGATTACCATATGAATTTTCCTGCTCATTTGTGCAAAAAACAAAAAACCATACACGACACACACTCGTCGTTGCAGACCATGCACAATTCAAAACAATTTTAAATTCAAGCAGTCTGTCGCTGCAAGCATGCGACATGACCACACAGGCGGTCTGCGTACGCATGTGCGCAGTGTCGTGTGTGGGCCCCCTGTATGTGTCGTGTGTGGGCCCCCTAGGCTTATCTTATTGAACACGTGAAATGGGACCGGGATTTTTGACCAAACAATTGAAGATGGTTGAGGTAAAGTGCGCAACTCTGTCGCTAAATCACTAGATCACTAGAATATCTTCCACAAAGATTGACTGTTTGGTGCGGTTTATGGCATGGATGCATTTTTCGGCGAAATAAGGAAGGAGACTTCGCTACCGTCAAAGGCCTGAGGCGATGGTGGATGAGGCGATGGTAGATTACTCTTTGGATTATATTTTTGGATATATCAGAGCTGTGGTTCCATCTAGCAGAAGGAAACCTTAAGGTCGAGTGGTGCCGCTCCCAAGATACGTTCAGATTTGCGTGATCTCCTGCCATTAGGTATCTACCACGAGGTCCTTACACCTGTGGGGACCAGTCCGGCGAACCCACGCATTGAGGGACAAGGAATCTAAAGTACTAATTGACGCTAATGAACAAATCCTCCAAGTTTTAGCAAGCGAATGGTTACTACCAGTAATATGGCAAAACATCAATAACTACTCGTCTTTCAACGTTATTTTCATTCAATGAGCCACAAACTGCGATAATTGGGACTGCGATTGGGCATAGACAGTGGAAATGCATATGTCTAACAGCTTTGGAAAATTCAGCGAACTGATTTGATGTTGATGTAGGGATGATTCTTAAACCAATGACTCTAGCTCGAGCCTGTGATGTACACCATAGTAAACTGGAACGGCTAAAACCAATAAGTGCGTCGGGCACAACACACCAGCAAACGAAGGAATAATCTTGGACAGCAAACTCATCTGGAAAAAGCACACGGAAGAGATAACCAGGAAAGCGACGAGTGCCCTAATGACTTGTTGGAACTGAGCAGGCAAATACTGGGGATCCAAACATCCTAAGAAGGATGTATATAGCAAATTGTTAGATACCCAATTACCCACGTGACAACAGCATGGACTACGGAAACCAATCTGATCAGCGCGAGGAAGACACTCAACAAATTTCAAGTGTTGACATGCCTCTGTATTACAGGGACCATGAGAACTTGCCCAACTGCTGCCATGGAGGTTTTTGCATGTAGTGGTTGCAGATTCAACAAAACAATCGAGAATGGCAAAAGAAGGGATAGGAAAAGACAAGTGCAATCGTGCACTAGTTCGTAAGCTACCACTCTTCCTTCATTCAATTTCCATAAGCAGTTTACCATTAAACTCAGAACCACATAGGATTGGTTCAATGAAGCCATATTGCATAGGCTGAGCAGCAATGCAGTAAAGTTGTATCCAGAGGGATCCTGAACGATGAAGGAACTGGGGGAATAGCAGAGCTATTCGGCCCAAGGATAAAATACTTCGAAGGTATGGGCAAACGCATCAGAATCTTTCAAGCGGAATAGACAGATGTGTTCAAATCAAAGTTTGGGCTGTCATAACATCCAAGCTCCTGGGGGAATTCCCACAGAAGCTTAAACAGCTGTGTTGGAGAAACAAAGCGCTGCAGGAGACCATGTCCTCAGAGAAGGATTCGGGGAATAGAAAGAAGGAACTGGATGGGAACTTTGAACAATGCTCATGTGATGAAGCAGTGCATGAAACTCTTGAGTCAATATAAACTAAAGAGGTTTGAGGTGTGTATCAAGATGGGCCGGAACAACGTCCGTATCCTAATAGCTTACCTAACAGGGTACTGCAGAGTCAGGAGCAACATGATCTACGATCTGTATGCGGTGCAAACTGTACTTGGCAGTGTTCGTTATTTTCCAAACTTGAGCCCAAGCCTCGCATAATGTTGTCGTGCATTCAATGAATGACGCTACAGCCACAGCCAAGCTACAACCCAAGCCATCGATAATGTTGCATATCATACTCTCTCTCTCTCTCTCTCTTCTAATGTGCACAACCTGCCACTTCTGTTTTGTTCTCTTTTTGTTATTAATGTTGATATTGTCTTAAGTTAAGTCCTGCACAATGGACCGCACGGTCTAAGTGTCTAAGAGTGACTGCATGATTATGAGTAAAAGTCATGCTATTCATAATCATGCAGTCACCCTACCTACTGTTAGTTGTCTCTGTTAAATGTTAGAAGAATTGATGAAGACTCGTTTCAGATTTAGAGTGAAGTTGACGGTTAAAAATTAAGTTAAAGAGTATTGTGTCTATAACTTAATTCATGCGTTTTGCTAAGGGATGGCGTAACTTGTATTACTCCATTAGAACATGCGTTGGAAAGCTACTGTCGTTGAACGTCATTCATTTGAAGCGTAAACAACAATAATTTTTTTTTTTCACTCAAATATGTAGAACTTTATGCCTGAAGAAGTGTTTTTGCGGGGAGTTCTTCTTCATTACTTTAATATGAAGAAAACTGCTGTCGAAAGTCATCGTATGTGGTGGAAGTTTATGGTGACATGCGCTAGCTGAGCGAACGTGCCGAAAGTGGTTTGCACTATGGCCAACCAACTATGGCAAACCACTATGGCTCTGTATTTGGTGGGATGAGAAGGGTGTGCTGTATTATGAGCTGCTAAAACCGGGTGAAACCATCAATGGACAACGCTACCGAACACAAATCATCCGTTTGAAGAGAGCAGTAGCCGAAAAACGCCCGGAATATGCGACCAGACACGAGGCAATAATTTTTCATCATTACAACGCTTGGCCCCACTTTACTATTCCGGTTAAGAACTATTTGGAAAACAGTGGATGGGGAGTTTTATCTTGCCCCTTCTGACTACCATTTGACGCAGAACGCCCTCATTGAAATAGGGTTCACATCAAAGCAGAATATCAAAAATTGGCTTGATTCATTCTTGGCTACCAAGCCGGTGCAGTTCTACTCGGATGGGATCCACAAATTGCCAGAAAGATGGGAAAAGTCATAGCTTCAGATGGGCAATACTTAGAATAATACTATTGCACATGTTTTTCTGAAATAAACGTTCAAATTTGGAAAAAAAAAACCGCATGAATTAAGTTATAGACCCAATAAATCGTCCTCGAAACTGAGACTTTATATTGAAACAAAGAATAGAATAAAGTAGGAAATAAATAAATTAGGAAAAATAATAAAGGTTTTTTAGACCATTAAGACTGCCTCCCAAACATTACTCAGGGAGCTCTTAATGAAAGAAGAGGTATCATATGAAGGTCTCTGCAGATGCTGTGGATAATCTAAAGAAATTCCTAACCCACAAGAGACAAAGATATCTGAGCAACCTGAGCAACCATCCGAGGAAGAAATTAAGTCACTAGAACCGTCTCTTATTCTCAGACTTCATAAGGAAACTGGCTTAAAGGGGATACTCTGGAATAAATCTTTTCACATGCGTCCAGAACCCTTAAATCAACTCTGAAAATAACTGCATGTTAGGGGAACGCGAAGTACCCTCAACAAGAATAATAATACATCAAATCAATAAATCTAACACAATGGTTAAACCGTCTAACTTACAGGAACGTGAGGCAATAAAAGTCCACCATTGAAATGACAAAACAATTAAGAAAACATTTTCAAGTCAAGTATCTATGATATGAATCCGAAGTAACAACTAACAGAGTATCTTTCACTTCTCAAACTCCCATCTCGCACTCATAGCAAGGGAGAAGTTGCAAACGTAATCCTGACGTCCGACCCTTAAAAACAGCAGAGGTACTGGAGGATAGAGATACCCAACTTCTGGCACCCCTGCCCCCTGATTTCATCTGACAGAATTTTTTATATAATGTTACGATACGTGGTGGAGGCGACAACTTTGTAAGAGTATGTGTGAAATGCAAGGGAACTCCACTTCACTCTTATTCTTTACGGCTCAATGCCGACACGGACTAGGGGTAAAAATGGACGAAGTTGGATACCTCGATCCTCAACTATGTCTGAATAACAGTCCAGTCAGTACCTCTAACCGACACAGTCGTCATTATCGTCCCTTCCTCGAGTGCATTTGACAACAATGGTCTTCCAAGAAAACGATTTCCAAAATCTGTCTGCAGGACAAAGTTTTATGCGAAAGACAAATCCAATTATAACTCAAACTAATTAAGGAAAAGATAAAAAAAAAATACTGCACCAACAACGAACTTTAAAACGCATCCGAACACTATAGGATATTTCCTTAGCTCATTATAAAACGCAATTCAATTTCACGGAATTAACATCGTGGACAGTGAAAACCGGGACAGGCTAAGGGAAATGGAAAAAAAGCAGCTATCATACTCACTTCCACAGTTTCCCAAGGGACTTGCTGAGCTCCGAGTTCTGTAGATGGGGATATTGTTTGGACATGACGCGGCGGGCCGCCTGCGCCCACACCATAAACGCATTCATTGGCCTCTTGATGTGGTCTTTTTTCCTATCTGATGTCGATCTGAAATGAGAAAAATGTGGTGTGGTCAACAGAAATGAGCTCTATCAGTCTTGTGCGTTTCATATCGCTGGCGTTTCCTCGTGCACTCTGTGTGCATTCACTCTGTGAAGGATCTTCAATTTTAATTAACTCCCGCATTGCTCGGTGAAAATACGTACACGTACGGTGTGTGTACTTCAGCTTAAATTCTCTCAAAATTCAGTAAACAAGCGCGAGCGAGATTTTCAATTATTCAGACGCGAAGGCGTGTGCATGTCATTCACATATGATATGACCATAGGTGCGTGCTTTCATGCAATGCGAAATATGTGCACGAATGAACTTCATCTGAGTTCACCGTGGGCTATGGGAGGGATTTATTGAAAATTAGTGATTCAGTTCTGAGGTTGGAAGCTGGAACGTATATGTTTCACTTCTAGAATGAGATTAATTGGGTCTCCTACACGAGTTCCAATCGGCACCAAGGTGCATTCAAGAAGAGTTATGCGACTAAGCTCATGTCACCCTAAGAGGCTGGATTATAGAACTTGCCTCCAGTCAGGAGTCAGGCAGAGCGAATCCAAATTGAATTCATTAAATGAATTAATATTCGTGAGCTGGCATGGTGGAGTTTTGACGAGGGTGAAAATAGTTGAATCGACTTTCATGCCCAACAACCAGTGCTTGCATGAAGTTTAGTCTCGTGGAGACAGTTTGATCTGGAAACTGTCGTGTTTAAACTTTCACGTAATCCTGTGAAACTGTCGTACATACAATTCTGAAACTCTTATTTCAGACCGCACACCCGGGTGGAGTGGGTAATGCTTGCGGTTGATGCAAGGGGGAGCACATTTGATATTGCTCATGTTCGCAATGAAGTAAATGTTCGCAATCTTAACACGTTCAGTGATTGTTAAAGGATTCATATTGGAGAATGGTCAACCTTATACTAAAAAGCAATTCGTCTTGACGTATGAAACAGGATCCTTGAAACCGGGCCAGGAATTGCATGACCCTGTGTACGTAGATTTGGCAAAAGAATCCTACTTTCTCAATATTTAGAACATCTACACCGTCCTCCAGCTAATAAAACAAACTAAACTCCTTGAATATGACGTTTTTAATATTTATGCACAACTACATGTGCATGATCGCCGCCGTGGCGTAGTGGGTTTGGTGCGTCTATTCCTACGCCGCACCAGGGGTGCAATGTTCAATCAACGAATTTAATAATAAAAATACAATATGGGTGGCGCAAGCCACTGGCCAAGGCCTAGCTTCTCAGAAACCACTTGTGTTGTGTGTGCTACGAATGGACCTACAGCATTATGCTGATTCCGGAAGCCCAAGTTTAAGAAGCTTTTAGTTTCTAGACAGTTATTAATCTTGCCTGAGCATTGTCAGTGACTCGAAAGAGGTGGAGCTGTGAAAATTATTTTTGGTCATACCGGTAGAGAATCAAACCCACGCAGAGAGTGTCAGTTGCGTTGAGGTCGACGCACATACCCACAACTCCACGGCCGCCACCTCGAATTTACCAACTTCCATATTTCAAGGGTACACCTCTTTCAACTCACTGGCATTGCTCAAAAAGTACTCCTGTCTGGAAAGCACTTCTCAAACTTCGCCGGTAGGAGTCGGTTTAAAGCAGTAGGTTTCATCGACTTGTGATGAAACAAGAGCACTCACATCACGAGTGGTTGCTATGGAAGCTAGGTCCCTGTCGTGGCAACCAAATCATATTACACCCGACTCTCGATAATTTGAAACTCAGGCTCAAGGGGACAACGGGAGTTTAAACAACCAAGATGGAGGGCAGGGAAATGTTAAAATAAACAAGAGATTTATATTTACTTATTCTGTGCCACATGTCACTGTGACAAATTTGTACTGTCACCATTACTTTATGTGACATTAAACTACGACTAATTGCATACAAATTTATCACGGTGACATGTGACACGACCAAGAGAGTAACGGGAATTAATTCAAACATTTGTACAGTTAGTCACGAATGTTCATTTTGAAAATGAAGACCTTCATTTTAGCGAGCGACTTTCTCTCCGACAGTTGTGAGATCTGAGAAAAGAAGAAATTTTCAATTGTGTCGGTTTTGAGGGCGTAAAAACGTTAGAGATCTGCTTGCCTCGCTCTGATGGAATTGGCGGTTGTTCTTCTTCGCTTTCTTCCTCGTCTTCATCCAGAGGGGATGAAGAGTTTACATCACCGTGGACATTCATTTCATAGTCAACTATATTGAAATTAATTCTTCATAGTTAGGTGGAAGTCCCCACCCAGTCTTAATTTACAATTCTTGAAGAAGGAGAAGGCAGTAAAGCAGTTTGTCTACCTCGGGGCAAACGTGAACTCCACAAACGACATCTCAGTGGAGCTCCGACGCACAATCGCCCTTGGCAACCGGTGCTACTTCAGTTTGTCGAAACAACTGACTCGAAGGACCAAAATCAAGTTCAACAAAACTCTCATTTTGCCAGTCCTGCTGTATGGAGCCGAAAGCTGGGCGATAAACAAAACTGTAGAGCTAATTCTTGGTAATCGTCGGATATATGGCCCCGTCTGCGGGGAAGGTGAATAGAGGAGAAGACACAACCACGAACTCTACGAGCTGTACCAAGAAGTGGATGTAGTTCGGAAGGAAAAAATCCATCGACTGCACTGGCTCGGCCACACGCACGCTCCACCTAAGAGGGTCTTCGTATCCGAGCCTTCTGGTCCGAGAAGGATATGTAGACCGAATCTCCGGTATGAAGACCAAGTAATAGCGGATGCAAGACAGCTTGGCCCTGTTAACTGGAAGTAGCGTGCCCAGGAACGTCAACGATGGATGGACGTAATTGCTCAGGCTCAGACCCTCCAAGTGTCATCGGCCTGATAAGTTAGTAAGAAGACTAGAATGTGAACTGCGAACTCATTCATATCTCATTCATGTAAACACGCCACAGACATGTGCGTGAAAAACTTCTTCTAATTGTAGAGAGTAGAGAAAGCCAGACTTCAAATTAATTAATGTCGGCGACCAAGATGCTACTCCTTCAACCTCAAATTGCCGAGGGGATTTCCAATTAATACAGATGTTATTCAATTTATCGAGCAAATTAACCATGTATTGGCCTTATAATTCACCATTTCTTGTTCTCCCTAGATTTCCTTTCTGACTTTTTGCCGAAAAGTCCATCTTAACTTGTGAAATGCTACTTAAATGGTTTGGACGAGCGATCAGCAAGCTAAGCCCGTCATTGAGGCTATGTAACAGGAGAGAGAAATGTATTCACGAGTCGAGTGTTGACAGAGTGAAATGTCATTGAATAAGTCAATCATCAATCGGAATGTAACAATTATTTAAAAGTAGTGTTGTATTGTGTAGCTGCCACGTCGAGTAGACACAATATAGTGAACATACAACATTTTATACAGTCTAAATGGTGAACAAGGAAAGTCTTGCTATAGTGAGCACATGTTTTTGTATTTTCTTTGAACCTGTTAGCATGCAAAAACACTCCTCAAACGCATTAGTGCTGCGTATGAGTATGCATAAGTTGACATCGCCTAAATAAAGAGCTAAATAACTGTATGACGCTGCTAAAACAGGTCTATATTGGAAGCTTCTTCCAGCAAAAACATATGTTGCATCCAGTGGAAAACTTCTCAAGAAAAAACAAAGAATCACATTTTTAGCGTGTGCTAATGCCGCATCAAGTGAAAGCTCTTGTCACAAGAAAAGCACAAGATTTTCGCTTCTATAAAAATTTGTCCTCGCCTGTAGGCGCTCCAAACCGGCTTGGATGACCTCAGAAATTGACTGGTTCCACACCCTCTATACGTTTTCTTCGCCAAAACGGATTACCAGTTAACGCCTTATTAATTTTGGAGAACACCCCCAGCCATTCTGGGAAAGCGAGCTTCTGGCTGATCTATATACCCCCCGATCACTAATTCAACCTACGGACAAAAATTCTATCCACCTGACTAAACCTTGTTATAGAAAAAATTTGCTGCTATTAATTGCTGCTTCTGGAAAGGGTAGGTGCCTGAGTATTAATCCACCATGTTCTTTAGACAACATTTGTGAAGCTTTTAGGGGAGTATCAATCAAAGACGCTGTTGTAAACAAAAATTTAACATCGGATGTTAATTCAGTGACCACGGAAGAAGTTATGTACTTCCTAAACCATGGATTTTAGGATTAGCAACGGTTTAAACAATTGGAACGAACATCAGGTATCTTCAGATATTGAAGAAGACAAATACGAAATCGGGGGTAGATCATCCGATTTTTTCAGTGTCTTCAAAAGACGGTGTCCAATGATTTCAGAAAGCACTTGACTGGGCAACTAACAATAAATTGGAATACACGGATGATTTGGTCCTTAAGAGGTTACGAGGAAAAAGGAGATGTTAATTGACATGTAAAATGACTTCCTTTCTTTTTGTTATTTTGTATTATTATGGATGAGTTGTCTTTGTTGAAAAAAAAAATAGTTTTTTTTTTAAAATATTGTCTTCTTTTTTAGTAATTGCAAGGGAAAATTGTAATTCTGTTTCATTTTCGATGAATTGTATGAAAAACCGAACACAATGTTGATGAAATTTGCTGCAAAGAGTTCACGCTAGTGGACAATCTCGTTGCAGTGAACAGACCCGATTTTTATTAGTTCACTACATCGAGCGTCTACCGCATGTGCATATTAATATGTACACATGTGTTCACAAGAAAGGAGACCCTTTTGACTGCGCCAACTATCGAGGGATCAGTCTCCTTAACATAGCGTACAAGATCCTCTCTGTCGTCTTATGTGAACGCCTGAAACCATTCGTCAATAACCTGATAGGTCCTTATCAGTGCGGTTTCAGGCCGGGAAAGTCCACCATCGACCAAATTTTCACACTGCGGCAGGTCCTGGAAAAAACCCACGAGATGCAGATCGACACCCACCACCTATTCGTCGATTTCAAGGCCGCATATGACAGCGTGCATAGAGACGAGCTATACAATGCCATGTCTAGTTTTGACATTCCAGCCAAACTCGTCAGATTGTGCAGGATGACGATGGAGAACTCTCGCTGCTCCATCAAGGTCGGTAACGAACTCACCGAGACCTTCAATGTCAAAAAAGGTTTTAGACAAGGCGACACGCTGTCATGTGATTTCTTCAACATCATACTTGGGAAGATCGTGCGAAACTCAAATGTCAACACCAGAGGCACGATCTTCCAAAAGTCCGTTCAACTGCTTGCCTACGCGGACGACGTTGACGTGATTGGACGAACACAGCGAGCTGTCAGTGAGGCTTTTGCTAGCATTGAAGCGGAAGCGGCTAAAATGGGTTTGGCAGTTAATCAGGGCAAAACAAAGTACATGCTGTCATCACGAAAGGACGCACAACATCCACGCCTCGGACAGAGCGTCATAATGGGCAGCAGAAACTTTGAGGTAGTCAAGGACTTCGTCTACCTTGGCTCTGCAGTAAACAGGGACAATATCACCAGTACCGAGATCAAGCGCAGAATTACTTTTGCCAATCGCCGTTTCTTTGGGCTCAAGAGGCAATTGAGTAACAGAGCCATCTCTCGAAACACCAAGTTGACTTTATATAACACCCTAATCATCCCCGTCCTGCTCTATGGCGCAGAGACATGGACGCTATTGAAAGCGGATGAAGAAGCTCTTGGTCTTTTTGAGAGAAAAGTTCTGCGTGCGATCTTTGGTCCTGTTTGTATTGATGGCGTCTGGAGAAGGAGATTCAACCACGAACTGTACGGGCTGTACAGCGGCATGCACCTAGTTAAGCGTCTTCGGATCCAACGCTTAAGATGGCTAGGTCACGTAGAGCGGATTGACACCACAGCTCCGGCCCGAAGAGTCTTCGATTCCGAGCCTTTGGGACAACGCATAAGAGGTCGTCCTAGAACAAGATGGCGCACACAAGTGGAGAAGGACTTCAACCAACTTGGTGTGCACAACTGGAGGCAGCTGGCGAAAGATCGTGCTGGCTGGAGAGGCTTGTTGGTTGAGGCCCAGGTCCACCCCGGACTGTAGCGCCAAACAAAGAAGAAGAAGATGTGTGTACACTGCTTTCTGTACCCTGGTCCGCACATACAGTGAAAGCTCTCATAGGCGGACAACAAGTCCCGTCATGGAAAAAAATTCTGGAAACAAAAAAAAATCTGCAGTTCATGAAATTCGCAAACAAACTAAAATGAACATGAAGACAGAAGAGACAAAATACAACAACAGAACACAGCTGCAGAAATAGAATCCATTTGAGTAGAGACCAGACGACAGCTGATTGACCCCTAGTCCATCGACGAATTTGAGAGGCTTTTTGAGAGTTATTCATGCATTTTTGACAGTTATTCAGGGAATAAGGTAAATGTCGTTCTCTAATTGGTCAATTTGGCTTTAAAAGCCATATAAAAAATGGTTGTGAAAAATTTTAAGGGGCAAGAGTGGCAGAAGTTGGGCGTCTCTATCATACTTCATTTCTGGTAGGGGCAATGATTTGATGGCATGTGTACCATACACACAAAGTGCTGTTGTTAATGGCGTTTTCCTTGGGAAGTGAGTTATTTTGTCTTTATCGTTGTGGCTACTGGAAAGTTGAGCTGAAAAAAAGGGTTTACCGCCTAAAAGAATTAAATTTACCAAATTGCGGCTGATGTCCCTGTCCACGTCCGGATTAGGGAATGTCCACTAAAGGGAATATGCAATGTATGCAGCTTCAGTTCAGATCCAAGGTCGTGAGAAATTGTAAGAGGATTGTTCGCCTAAGAGAGTGTCCGTAATAGGAGCTTTCACTGTATTTGGTTGTCAAACAGAGAAAGCCTAGAGAAAAGAGGTGAAATACCAATTCATGCGACTAGTGCGTACTCACTTACACGTGATGACAATTTGAATAGAGAATGTTTCGCAGTGCCCTATTTCTAATTTAACTCATGGAAAAAACGGAAAAAAAACCTAGTGTCATATAGCCTTTACCAGTTAAGACCTGCTTAACTCATGTAGGTACATACGTGCACACTCTCAAATTCTTAGAGATCCTTAGAGAAGTCGTGAAAAAGGTTTCATGAGCTTCTTTTACACATCATCGCACATTGCACATCACATCATATCACATCATCCTGTAGCAGCAAGAGGATCTTAGAAGAAATGAGGTATGTGGCGTATACGTAACATTTTTTTATTCTTTCAAGAAAATGTAGGAATGTCGATGCTAATATTGTATTTATGTATCACAGCTAATAGAAAAATCCCTGCTTCCATACGAATGGAGATGAATTGAAGTAAACTTGGATTCTTTTTTTTTTTTGTGTTTCAAATCATCACATATATGCCCGATTTAACCGAGGTTCTTGAAATGACTTAATTTACTTGAGGTGGTGAGTAGAGTTTTGGACGCAACCATTTGGGGGGTTATGTGAATACGCAACGAGTCCTTCTACGGTTTGAATAAATCGATTTCTATTCGTGTCTAATAGTCTATAATTTTTTAGCATCATATTCGGCCATTTCAGTTTCCATGAATACAAGGAAGGTTCGGACAATTATTCGGTGGGCTGCATGCATTTTAATAAGACTCACTTACTGCTATACTTCGCTAGGAGTGATGGTCACTGCCAGAGGTTATATATGCAAATATTCATATTGTAGAGTATCCCAAACAAAAGTCATGACAAACGCTGCCAATTCAAATGGAATATGCAGGATTCCATGCCAAATCAACAAATTGACTTCATATGGTCCGCTTCAGTCAGGTGATTGTTGTTTTTGTGAATTATGCACACCTGCATACCTTGTCTGTATAAATGCATTAAAATTTAATAGTTTACGTTTCATCCACATCATTTTTGTTGGATGAAGAGTCAAGTCAATCAATTTCGAACTGACTTGGTAGGATGTGGCATGCCGCAAGGGGAAATTTGCCAAATAAGTAGAGTTTATTGCAAATATCTCTGCTGTATATATGTAGTTACGTTCAAATCAATCTAGTTGATCTTGGTCTATGAGAGGGGTGGCGACTCCAACGCAACAACAAAACATCAGTTTCATGCATCAACTTGAAATAAAAAAAATATGCCGGCAAATTTGATGATGAGCGGAATCACCATTTGAAACTCTCACAGAACAGATGCTATGGTCTGAACATTTTTTGCGCACACAAGGCAATTTTGGAGTCATGAGGAGGTAGTACCCCTTACAGAGCCACCTCAGGCATGCCCTAATCACGCCTGCTGAAGGGTATGTTCAAGCGCTTTCAAATTATCCTTTTACATTTCTGTCAAGAAGTAATCCACACAAAATTCTGCATAATCTCACTAATAAATTCAGAGAATGTCTTAAATTTGCAAACACCTCCACGAAAACTGTATGGGGGATACCCCCACTGAAAGTACGTTCAAGACAATCCCAATTTAATTGCATTCTACAATCCACATTTTATAAATAATGCTCTGATTTCTATATTAAATAAATAATTTCAGTTTCTTCAGTCACTTTTCCATGGAACCTTCGTCAGGTTTTTCAACTCAAATCGGTCAAAAATCCACGTAGAGGGGGGGTACTACCATCAAAATACAGGTAAAACTCACCGGAATTCTTTCAGGTACACTCTAATCAGAATTATCCACACCAAAAAGAAACACGAGCTTCCAAAATCGAACATTCGTTCAAATATTCAATTATGAGCGTTATTAAAACTATACCACTCAGCAGAAGGTATATGGGGTATACCCATGTTATGGAGATGAATATCGTTACATTTTGATTAGGAGAATTAGCTGCAATGACCTAGTTTCAAATGCCCTTCATTTGGGACAACTGTGTCAGAAATACCGACAAAGATTTGAGTTTATTAGACGAAAAGTGGATAATTTAAAGGGGTCTCTTGTGTCGTCGTAAAATTACATGCTTTCGGTTTCTTTATGGTACCCCCAGATAGGTTATTATCCATGGAAACTATAGGCAAAATATCAGAATCGTGGCTACCGAATTACATTTACAAGCGCATTTCTTGTGAGCGCTTTCTTGTTTTGGTTCTTCCTCAAAAGGACTACAAATATAATGAATGAATGAGCGAATGGTGTGAATAAATGTTGAATTGTCATTGATACAATGTATATGCATGTGCAACCACTAAAACGAAGTCTATGCATACACATGTATGCTATACTCACAACGCTTCTCTGAATTTGATAGACAAAACGGCCACACTTTACCTTTTAGTCTTCAGACTTGTTTTGCGGAGAAACGTCTTGCCAAACAACCGCCAAGTCAAGAACAGATCACCATCAAGTTAAGCAGTTATTCAAACGTCATGTGATTGATTTTCGTTCGTATTTTACCATTACACCAAGAGTTCCTGATATTTCACACATAAATGAAAGGAGTCTCTTCTCAAATTTTAATGAAAATCGAATCGTGTTGCCTCAGAATCAAATTTCCTGCTCCAAGTACCATCAGGTGATCCAATAGTGGGTTTTTGTAAAACTAAAATCAGCAGTAGTCCACAACATCGAACATTTTTTGATATTTTTGTCTTGGAAACTAGCTTTTCTAGCTCATTCGTACTTTTCAATTCAGTATATTTCTTTGATGCTTCAACTGACAGCTACGTCAAAATCCACATTTATGCAATAGCTCCTGGCTAGCAGCAGTGTAAGCTAACCACAAAAACATGAACCGTACTGCTCGATTTAAGCTTTATGGATCAATTCACTTTATTTTTCATTCTCTCTATTCAATGCTAACTTACAAAATTAGAAAAAGTTTTAGTGTGACTATACCTTTGAGCCACCAAAGTAGTGACATACGAAGTGAATGAATTTCGTAGAATTAGAAAACTCCAACTCTCCAACTATATCTCCAACAAACGATACCGGTCATCGCCAACAAGCCCTATCAGCATAACAACTGCTTCCCTCGATGAACCCGATCGAGGTGTCGAACCATGAGCTTTCACCTCTGTGGGCCGAACTGACATCGGTCTTATTGTTTATTTGCAAGAGGAGCATTTCCACTCGCTTGCTATGTGAACTTGTATAACACTTAGGCCAGTGTAGGACAGTTGTGTCCTATTCCGACCAGTTGATGCTTTGATGGCTGCAACCATTACTTTTTTGTCACATAGTGTGAAGATTACATAAATAAAGCAGTCGAATGATTGGGTCGAACCACATGAACCATGTCAACTATTCGAAGCTCTCGCCTCGACATATTTCGCCGAAATGAGGCAATGTATGCGTTTGACGTGTGAGTCTTTTAGGGTTCGTTGAAACTCCATTTTTAGGATAGAATTTATGAATCAGGCTTTCTAAGTTTCAAATTTGAACACTGCTCATTTGCGAATTTTATCTGAGACATAATGTGGCAGTGAAAAATACTATCAACATTTCAGTGTGCAGACGATTCGTCGCATCGCGGAAAAGTTTTAGAGTCACTACACCTCTGAGACACCAAAGAGACAGAGATTTGGCGCCGATCAGCTGGCATGGCCAGAAAGTCATCCCGACTTATTTTGCGCGTTGGTTTGCGCCCACATTCTTATAAAACCGTGGCATTGAAACCGGACGATCATAGACAACGCCGTGGGGTCGCTAAGTAGGTTCTGCAAGTGTCGGCGATCCGGATTTTGGGCAACAAATCATATTCTCAGACAAAAGCTCTTCGTTACTAGAGCTACCACAATCCACAAGTGTTTGGACAACCATCAAACATTTGTTCGCTCCAATGCATCCACAAGGAAGGACTTTATTCGTGACAAATTATCGGACGTTATTTCTTAAAGCGATGTGAACCGACTGTGGCCTGCAACATCAATATATCCAAGTCACCTCACAGCGAGCATTTATCAATTGGCCGCAGTCATCATGCCACTTGACACCCGTCGATGATTTTCCTATACAAGTGCCTATAGTCCTTAGTCTACGCTACCAAGCGTACCTCTTGGGACTAGCTGATGGCAGCATGCGAGGTCCTATAGTCATCAAAAATCGGACCGACGGCTTGAAGCACTGCCAACGAAGGTCCTTCCATACATAACGGCATGAATAAAGCCAGAATCAATTTCATATCCCCTACCGTTGTTGTCTTATTCACATTTCCATCCATCTTATCGGGTCACCCTTTACCTCAACTGCGTAGTAACGAAATAAAATCATTTCATCTGCACTGCAACGTATACCAGATAGTTCACAAAACGATTTAATCATTTCAACCGCAATCCTCGTAGAATAGCCTTTATTATCCCAATCCGCCGACAACGCGGAGAAATGTAAAACTCATTACAGATATCTGTTAAGTGCATCTCGTCTGGTCGCTCACATAATCTGCAAACATTTCTCATAAGTCCAGAAGTACTGCCTTCCGCCCTACAAACGAAATGCAAAGACACCATGGCACAGCCCAAACACTCCGCTTTCTACTTCACATCCCCTCAAAGTAATCCGAAATTAAATCAGTACGCAGTATAACACAGTTCATGCACGTGCTCCCATCGAGTGGATATCCCGCAATAAACCATGCCAATTGCCATAAGGGCGGAAAGATCCGACCGAATGAACAAAACACAGCAGTAAAATAATATTAATTAAATCCCGCAAGCTTATTAAATTCGAAATTCCGATAGATTTCATAAACAAAATTCCAGCAGATACTTGGGCAGGCGATTACGAGGTCCGCACCAGATAAGCATCTGACAATTGATCGAATGCGACCGCCGACACTTCTCCCGGCGGCGCACACTGACAGACGACGCCTCTCAAGTACTTTTCTCGTACATTTTGCAGCATTCAGACTGTGCCAGAAGGGTAAACGTTTCTCGGGCTGCCTGACACTGAGTTGGCACAACGGCAGCAGTCTCACAAGTCTCACAATCAACAGTCATCTTTCATTTGCGAAAGTTCAACCGCTTTCACTTCGCTGACATTGGGCGAAAGAGTTTTAATTTAGTTTTCGAAAATGCGAAGCAACAACACAATGCGGGAACGGGTTTGTTTTGAACAGTTTCCGGTCGGACTTCACCCGGGGACTGGGTGGAGAAGAAATTACTCTTGCTTGGTGTGGCACGTCCGTGGACGTGATTACAAGTGCTTCTGTTAGAGTGCTCAGTGTTTAAGCGTTTTTTTTTTTTTTTTTGCATAAAGGCATACTTGCCGATATAAATGCACGTGTAATACTTCAATACCATGGTTAATATCCTGGACAACCACACCATCCTCGTGACCTTACCTCAGATAAGCCACTGTGTAGATATGTTTCTAAAGACTACGAGAGAAGAATAACACGCCCAACACGAGTGCTGATAGATAAACGTGGACAGAGATGGTCCATGAAAATATGTGTTGTGTTTCTCACTGTATACTTGAAGGGAGCTTTTTAGCGAATAAACTCGAAGATTGTAAAACGTTGTCGTCTGTCTTTGAATGAGACAGCGGGTAGATGCAACCTTTCCGTATGTTGTGTCCTTGGACAGGGATATCCCGGGTAGAAGGTCAACCACTGGCGCAAGATCAGGAGACATTCTCCCATGAGCTGAAAGGTGAACGAAAAGAATGTGGTCCGCAATAAAGCAAAGCAGGAGTGTATCTCTCCTAGATTCAGACAGGCGTAATAACTGGACACCGCATCACAGGCAATAAAGCCATAAATGCTGTACAATAACGTCTATGGAAACTTCAGGGCTGGGAAACAGGGAACTATCTCGGTACCAGTACAATTGACAATTGACAACTGTCAACATATGGAATTCCTAAAATTCCTAGACCACACAATGGTTTTTACAAAAAATTGGCCATAACTAAATGCCTGTCGAAACCAATTCGAAAAACAGTGCACAACACTGAAAGAGCGTCGACGAGGAGCCCGGACATAAGGCTGCAAACTGCCAGCACAATCCACCCAATCTGGGCGTAAATGGAGCATGTTTAACATTTGTGACTATGCAAGTGTGGCACAACGCTTAGTCAATACATACATGCCCGGCTGTGCAACTAAGACTCAATTGCTGATTTAAAACTGCTGAATCAGGATTATGAAGATAATATAATTAACATTAAAATACAATGTAGTAAGATTGACTGCATTCACAGTCTGGCTTGTTGCACACTAGGCATTCCTTCCTAGCTGAACATCTCTTAGAGTGAGCATAGCATATGGTGTACAGTTGCCTTTCTGTTTTATTCGACCAGTCTTATCGCTTTCCTCTTGTGGAGACTGGTGGCTGAAAGCTGGAAGTTCTACTCCTACACTCTACTCTAGCATTGCTTCTATTCCATCTTGGCGTTGAAGCTTCGGTGAATTTAGATGGTTCTCAAGTCCTTTACATTTGATAATGTAAAATTTCGAGTCTATGAATGTGGACATCCATTTTGAGTCGTCATAACATTATACAAGATATTCTCTTCTCCACAACATATTAGTGCTTGCTGCTGTGATTCGACGATTTGTGTGCAAAAAAATTACCTCGATCCTCCGCCATCGACTCTAACTCATCAGGACTCTAACTCATCAGAGTTTTTGGGACTAGGTCCAACCACCACCTCGCCCTGGGTCTACCAATCGGTACGCCTATCTACATTCTTGCCACGTGACCAAACCACCATTATTTTATAAATTTAAGACCTAACACATCGACTTCAATTGTGAGAGAAAAATAACTATTAAGGAATGTAAAAGATGAGCTTTAATATTCCAAATTATGATGCAGTTGAAAATTGGGGTAAATCTGGCGAAAGGTGTCTGGAAATTCTGTTAAGAGAAACAACAAGGAATGTAAGAACGCCTAATGAAATCATTCTACCGATTCTTAAAATCATTTATTTACAAATTCATATTGTATTTAAACATTGAAAAAATAGTTGTTATTTTCTGTAATATTGCACATAAATAACGACCCGTATGCTTATGACTTGATGTATCTAATAACTTAATTCGCGCGGTTTGCTAAGAGATGGCGTAACTTGTATTATTCCATTGGAACATGCGTTGGAAAGCTACGGTCTTTGTACGTCATTTCAGTATATGCGTAAACAACAATAATTTTTTTTCACTCAAATACGTCGAACCTTGTGCCTGAAAAAGTGTTTTTGCGGGGAGTTCTTCTTCATTACTTTAATATGAAGAAAACTGCTGCCGAAAGTCATCGTATTTTAGTGGAAGTTTATATTGAACATGTGCTAGCAAAAGTGGTGATTTTGGCTTGGCCAACCAACCAAGTCAACGGCAAAGCTGAATATCCTTGGCGCTAAGGTATTGCTCTGAATTTGGTCGGATCAGAAGGGTGTGCTGTATAATGAGCTGCTAAAACCGGGTGAAGCCATCAATGGACAACGCTACTGAACACAATTAATCTGTTTGAAGAGAGCAGTAGCCGAAATGCGACCAGACACGAGGCAATAATTTTCCATCATGACAACGCTCGGCCCCACGTTGCAATTCCGGTTAAGAACTATTTGGAAAACAGTGGATAAGAAGTTTTATCCCACCCGCCTTATAGCCCAGACCTTGCCCCTTCTGACTACCATTTGGTTCGGTCGATGCAGAACGCCCTCACTGAAATACGGTTCACATCAGAGCAGAATATCAAAAAGATGGGAAAAAGTCATAGTTTTAATCGGTTCCTGACTTGGGATAACCACATTAATGTAATTGTAGGCAAGGTATATGGTGTTCTGCGTACTTTATGGGCAACTAAATTTTTTACACCAGTAAAAACACATATCCTTCTTGCGAAAACATTGGTAATTCCTATTTTGTTACACGGCTGCGAAATGTACTGTAACTGTAATTATATAAGCAAACGAAAACTCAATGTTGCTTACAATAGTGCGATACGATATGTTTTCGGGCTACGAAGGCTCGATCGAGTATCTGAATTTTCTACACGCCTCTTGATATTTATATTGACTTTCAATTTCTCATTAAGCTATTTGACATACTGCTTACACGCCAACCATTCTATTGTTTCGAAAAAATTAGAATCTCAGCCTCAAATAGATCTCGTCAACTGAATCCCCCTCGCTGCTCATTTTGAACATCCGAGCGTCAATTCCTCGTACACTCTGTCCGCCTGTGGAATTCTCTACCGCGTCATATAAAGGAAAATCAAAATGTATTGAGTATTAAAAGGGCTTTAAAAAGTTACTTCTCAGTAAATATTTAATTAAACTTAAATTTATCTTAATTGAATTCATTATTAGTTTTAATTATATACTAAATTTTAAACTTGCTCAGCTTTTTGCAGAAATTAGCTTATAACTAGCTTATAAGATATTGCATCTTACAGTTACTAAGCAGTTTCGAAATAATAAATAGATAAATAATAAACAAATACTTATTCTTAAAACATAACTCTCATCGAAGTGAAACTTTTAATGTATTGGATTGAAATTATTTAACTGATGACATATGTTACTTTTACTGACGAACATAGTCCCCGATGTACTGTGGGCAGTTCATGAGTGTTTGACATTACTGAGGGTAAACATTCACGAACGACAGACACTTTTCGTGGGGTGGAGGTTTTTTCATACAAGTGTGACAATATGAGACAATGTGCGATGACTTTTAAATATTTGTCAAACATTTTTAAATAACCGTCAACACTTTCATGATTATCCGCCAAATTCGCCGATGGACTTGAGTGCAATCGGCTGAGAACTTGGGCATCTCTATAATATTTCATTTCTGCTTTTAACTTTTTGTGTGGTAAACAGATGTTTCCATGGAAATTCATTCAAGTGCTAATAATGTGTTTGTCTTAACGATTGGGTGGCGCAGGTTGTTAAGTGCCTGCCCTTGG
Source organism: Eristalis tenax (assembly GCA_905231855.2). Classification (NCBI taxonomy): domain Eukaryota; kingdom Metazoa; phylum Arthropoda; class Insecta; order Diptera; family Syrphidae; genus Eristalis; species Eristalis tenax. Next base: position 32,461,505 of record HG993124.1, on the reverse strand, counting down.
TTAGTGGGGTCCCTGGTTTGAATCCCAGTGGAAGCAAAGTTCATACGCTTTTATCTGCTTTTCAAATCTGGTCCAGTCACCATTTGCCGATCACTGGAGTGGTCGATCAGTGGTAGTAGTCTGAGTGGTAGTGTGTGTGGTCTATTCACTAGCAGCCCACTTCCCTACCTACCTATGTGTTACGTGTCTTTACGATATTTTGAATGGATACGTTTTATTTTATTTATAATTTAGTTTGAGCACTTCCCAATCAAAATTTAGAATTTCCTAGATTTAAACAAAAGTGAAATACACTGACAGTACCTTCGTATGGATAATAGTGTGAGAACAGCAGAAAATAGAAAGAGATAACTTGAGAAAACGAACACCAAAACGACAAAAATAAATAGGCTTGTTCTTTGACAAAACCCACGGATGAATTCAAGGGGGCTGCAACTAGGTTTATCAAACACAGCAAGGTTTACTAACACCGAAAATGTATGGAGGAACCAGGTAGGTAGCACAAGCCTCCTTTCGGACTCCTTTCGAAATTTAGAGACTCGCACCACATGAATATAGAATGCTCTTCCCAGCCTAATATTTCCCACAGACTACATATTTAAGACCAATGTGCGTAGGTACCTCTTCTCCCTCTATACCTGCCGGCAATCCCATTTGGGCGCATAAATCTGCATGTAGCAATAAGACTCATGGGCACATGGAGATACTGCAAAATTCGACTATCCTTAAGAAAACAGATTATCAGACGCCTTTCCCGGACTTCAAAGGTCAGCCATCCGACTATAGACGGTAGATCTATCTGTTTTATGCGTAGGCCATTAAAGCTCTGGATACATAATCAATCAGCCCCAAGATCGCAATATAAGCATATGCTGGGCCCGTGGACACGAGGGTATTCCGGGCAATGAAGAGCTGATGAACTAGCAAGAAAGGGACGGTTTCGCCAATCATCAGAAGGCTGAAAACAATAAAATCACTATTGCACATCATCGAAGCTATTGCAGCCTGCACTAAACTAAAAAAGGACTAAATCCCTCCTGGAGGTAGACCGGAAAGTAAAATGATGGCGGTGTCACCTGGCCATTGTCTCATGGGCAACCAGGTCAGTAGACTTGGAGCACCCTATAGCGACTTCTGAGGAGAAAGTCGAAAACAATACTACATGACCTCAGAACATGCCGAGATTACCTCAGAACAAGAAGAGATCTGCTGGGCAATTACTAGTTCAAGTGCCTTCAAGACTGACTAACATAGATCTAAAGGACCTTCGACATTATCTCAAAATCACCTGTGAGATGGACAAGAGATATCTAATATGGCCAATCAGTTCCAGGCAGGAAACATAGTAAGGTCAACGGAGAAGTCACTAGACCACTGGACCAGATGGTCTACGTAGTGCTTGGTTTCTTTTAATCATGCACTCACCCTGCCTACCATCCACCATTTTATGCGTTGTATAATGAACAACCTGGTGGCCGTGGCGTTGTGGGTGTGTGCGTCGACCCTCTACCCAACCGAACCTCGCTGACCTGGTTCGATTCCCGGTACGACCACTATGATTTTCACGGTCCCCCACCTCTTTCGAGTCACTGAGAATGCTCAAAGAGTTAAGCTCTCTAGGAAAAGCTTCTTAAATTGGCCAGTCGGCATAAAAGTGTAGGCCCCTTCCACTCGTGAAAGAATAATAACACGCACAACACGAGTGGTGGCTGAGAGGGCCCTCTTCGGGCTGTTCCGCCACCCATATTATTACTTTTATTGTTAGAATGCACAACCATGTCCCTAAATATTGGCGGGCCTTACGAGCTGTCTTCAATCCTAGAGGCGCCAATACCAATCATGTGAAAACTATGAATTGCGTGCCTGCATGTTTTTGATTCAGAAGGCATTGGATAAAATTGTTGACCTGGCAACTTCTTGTCCTGACTGTGTACACTGGCGTACTATAAATGAACATCCACAGTCCTGAATGAGGTAGCTCGTGCATGTAAACACCACAATGGATTTCCAATGGGCGCCTGTCTCTACATCATCGAAGGTAATAATGTAATAATGTAGCCAATGATGCAACTTCAAACGCACAAACCAGAGTGGGGGTTGATCAATATCGCCTCAGGAGGGTAGGAAAACTCCTGTGTACTCGCAGCAATGGGGTGAGGCAAATGGGGTAAGTGTAAGGTAGAACCAGGTACCCTTCCAGAAGTCCTTAGTGACACCAACAAGAGGGTTGTCGTAGTACAATGGCAGCAACCACGTAACTGATACACAATACGGTACGAAGAACGCAGCTTAAGAAAACACACCTCGAATATCTTCACGCTCGTTCGTGGACGTGTATTCGTAAAGTTATTTCCTGCAAAATGTATCGTATACAAGACATAAATGCGTTTTATTTAAACCTACATTTGGAATCACAGAACATACGAATGCTTGTGGAGTTCAGAGTTGAGACCTTTTTGTTGATGCTCCCCTTTTGTCCCACCTACAAGAGAGAGTTCTGGACAGGACATTGTACATATCATGTAAACTGAGTGAAAATACACACAGATAGCTGTAAGCTGGGAGAAGGCGTTGTAGCAGGTACCTCCAATGGAACAAATGGCCTTAAACACTTTAACATGCCGGTTGGTTCCTTCAACTCCACTGCCTCATGGGCCACTACAGCTATAAACCTGCCGTAATCTCCAGTGATTAGTGCAGAAATTGCATGTAGTCTGGTGTGGGCGAAGCGACATAAATCGCTTAGACAACGCATATTCAAATCAGCAGATGAGGTGGGTGTAGTGAAAGCTTACCTCGTCATTTTCTTATACAGGGTGACAAGATAAGAACAGCAGGAAAATGAATTTCAATAAGACAACAATGGTGTGAGATATAAAATCGATTCTAGCTGACTTTGTTTTAATTAACACATTATTGTAATGGCCGCCTCGGCTCGGCTAGCAGTACTTCAAGCGATCCACTATTATGCGTCCAATAGTGGATGTTCAAAGTGGATGGCTTATTAGCGTAGAATTAGAGCTTGACGTAGCCCTAGAGAAAATAGTCGACTTGTGTCAAGCCGCTGATGGCGGAGGGCAATGGCGAACATTCGTCGTGAGATGAACCGCCCGCCAAAATGTCCCCTTCACAACTTCGAGCATTGTGTCGCTTGTATGACATTTAACGTCGACCTGAAACCACAACGCGGATATGTCGATGTTGTGGAACTAAGGAAACAGAAAATCGATTAAGACAGCCTCAAGAGGCGGTAACTATGCCTCCGATGATTCCATCATGCTACGAACCGCACCAAATCCTCAATCCTTGTGGCTTGTGAGTTGTAACACGTGGGGGATCCGCGTTTGAGCAATAACTGCGTTCTATCGTTGAGGATCCTGGGCAGGCTGCTTTCTCGATCACTGGACCAAGCTGTCTTAAGTTCGTTATGACTTGTTCCTTAAACCGGAGATTCGTTCCTCCTCTCCTTCGCTGATGGCTCCTTCGCGACTATGTCATGCATCCGACACAGAATTTTTTTTCCTTTCGTATGTACATAGTATCAGCATTGTTGTTTTGCTTATCGTCCTGCTTTCGGCTTCATAGGAAGCAGGAATATCAAAGATAGCGTTTTAAAGAGCATGAGCTGTTTCCACAAACCGAAGTAGTCACGGTCGTTAAGGCTACATATGGCTATATAACGATACAATTGACAGTTTAAAGGACAGTTCACAGTTGACAGGGTAGGATCTTTAAACAATTCAATTCCAATTTTCGTTCAACTGCATATCAACGCATCGGAAGAGTTCCATGTGCATACATGCATGTCTGTCAGAAATATTCAAAAACAAGTGTTTGAACAACGGAGTCGCAGTCACAACCGCCATCTTTATATTTTGTGACCTCATTCCTGGTCCGTCTTTGGCATTCCACAGATCTGTGTTGCTTAAGCGTACATCACAATTCAATTTCGTATATAAAATACTGCAAAATTAAAGGCACGAATTGAAATGCAAATTAATGTTCAAAAAAAGATTTAGACTTAGATTGATGGTATTATAAAGCAAGTGCGCAGTGAAAGTGTGCAGTGAACTGAAAGAAATTCGTTTTGTTATCTGTTTTGTGTAAACACTTTGTGTCCGCCTTTAAATTGTTGTTCAATGCAAGATTTTACACGCATCAATAGAACCGTCGAGCGCAGCTTGTTTCCCTTACACCATGGCAGTTGCCACCTGTAACAGCCTCTCACAGCCATTAATAGACAATAATTCAATTTATTCGTCATAAAGCCTCTTAAGTGTCCATACACTCGATCATTCGCATGTTCTGATGCAGATTTACACGTGGGAATTTCCCAAACCAATCAATGCACAGCCCAACAATAACGTCACCCTTGATGTGCAGTGCACATTTCTTTACTTAAACTTTTTGGTAAAATATTTTTCTTTCCCAACTACTGAATGGAGCCTTTCCACAAAAGGTGCTAATTGCAGTTTGTCAAGTTCCCGCGAGCATGGGAGTGTGCATATGACAAGTAGCTCCCATCGTCAGGCGAGCTGTGAGCACATTTAGGGCATGTAAAAAAACATGCTTGATTTTTACCAGCGCATACAGAGATACATAAATATCTTATTTATTTTTTATGAATGCGTTAATTAACTGGTTGTGTATACTCGACCCTGCGGTGTGGACGTAAAGCTCTGCCCGTATTTGACGGCGTTTACTGGGCACATGGTGTGAGACATTGAATCGTAGACTTTCGCATCGCTGACAAATTGAGCACATCGCGAGTTACGCTTTGGGAGTCGGGTGGGAGTAGTTGACTTAAGAATAATGGCAGAAGGGATTTTTGTGAGAAACCAGTAGACGGAATTGATTTTGATAACGACACTAATGGGAGGTGATGTATTAAGTTGAGTAGCAAGAAACTAAACGTTTTTTTTCTAGTTTTCCAAATTGAATGTCATTGGTTGGCAGTTGGACAGATGTCAGTTGGATAAACTGACTTAGACTGCGAGCCAAATATTAAACCAAATGGGCAAATATTCACAATAGACTTAATTTGATTAAGTCTCATCTTACTCATTGATACATGCGAGTATCGTCCCAAAAGAGATCAATCATGGATGTGGTGTAACTTCAATTTTGTGTGGTTGGCTAGAACTTCCGGAACAAGTAGCCAAAGAAATGTGCACGATGCAGTAAGTTTATGTGGGAAAGCAAGTGTAGTACCTGAAGTGGTCGTCTGGCTTATAGTCGCCATGGGTGCTTCTATGACTGGACACCACAGCCAAGCCTTAAACGTAGTCGCCATCGACAGCTTCGCACCGATATTTATGGGTACCGAATGCAGTTCTTTATGCGAGTTTTTTGGTCCTGCTTCTGTTGATGGCATCTAGAAGAGAAGATCACGAACAGATCGGGCGAAATGAGTCAGGAATCTACGCGTACATCCTCTAAGGTGTCTGGGAAGGTTAGAACACGTAGACAGCTCGGGTACAGAATACAGAGTTTTCTCTTTCGAACCTGTGCAGATGAAGCCCTAGTCTGGCTCTGACATGCAACCAGAAGCAGCTAGCCGAAGATCACACTAGCTGCAAAGGACAAGTCTACACCGGACTGAAACAACAGACGAAGAAAAAGAAAGTATTTATAAAAAGTTTGTTATTGACTTTTACTTTTCTTGAAAATGTAAAACTTTGTGCTTATTTTTTCGTAGAAAACCGCTGCTGATATCCATTGACTCCATTGACAAAAGGAAGTTATTGGTGGAATATGCTTCAGTTCTAACGGCTGGCGATCCTGGAGAATGAGAGGAAAATCTCGAATATATAGAATTCCAAGCAATATTAGATAAAAAGTCGAACCAACCACAAGAATATTTCCCAGAAGCACTCAAAGAAGACCTAGTGAATATACAAAAAAAAAAGCAACGAACCATTTTTATATCAATTTATATAAAAAAATATCTTCTACATTGAATTCATGTACTCGAAGTACAAGTACTACTCTCACAAGTACTGTATTTTCTTTTTCATCCTGGAAATACTCCACATGCTGTTAACCAAGTGAAAAGGAATTTGGCAAACAGCTGTTATGTGTAATTGGGAAGTTCTATACCACGTGCCAGCGACTTCAACAGGATTGGCCATTGGCATGACCTGCGAGACAGCAGCTTCATTCTTAAGAAGAAATAAACAATAAGCTGGAGCTAATATAATATGATGGTCAATACATGCTTTGACTATTCAATTTATTCATTATATTGCTTATATTCGATTTTTGCCCGTCCTTTTAGATTCACACACGTTTAGCATTTGAGAGAATAAAATTCAGGAAATTCCATATCTGGGCAAACGTGGTCTAAATATAAGGCCCAAGGCTTTCGTCATTTGCCAAACGACATTAAATTCAGCCTCGTCCTCAGTTCCTAATTAGCAATTACATACTAGCTTCTAGGTCTTTAGACAAAACCTTTAGAGGTAATGGAGGATATCCATCGGCCATTTTTACCCCAAGTCCACACCGGAGAAAAATGCCAGAGTAGTGGCATTCCCTTGTATGTCATACATACTTTTGCGAAGTTCGACCACAATTCGTGAATTTTATTGGGAGATGACGGCAGATTCATGATTTTGGCCACGATACATGAGTCATTTATTGTTGTGCGGAGGATATCCAGACGCTGACTCGTATTTTTAAGAGCATGTACTTATTCTGTGATATGGACGGGGGTGCATAAAACTGTAATGCTATGCCCAATCAACAAGATTTTGATTTTTTTCATTTTGATTCAATTTAATTCTTAAGTGTATATACAGCTAGGGTTACCATGACTGCCTAAGCTAGCAGAGGACAAAAATGTTAAAATCCCGGACTTAAAAAACAAAGGCGGACGAAATGGAAACAAAAACATGTCTATGATCTCCGACAAAAGAGCAGTTTGAGATTTAGAGGGTTGACGCATGGGAGTCAAAATGAGATGATTTTTCTTATATTCAAAATTACCATTACTTGCTTGGGGAAAAAAAGATGACATTTTCTCAAAACGTTGTTGGACGTTCTTTGACGGAATTAAAAAGAGAATATGTCCTCCAAAAAAAGGACACATGGCAACCCTATGTACAGCCTACTCAATAACTACACCTGGCGAATTTACTCGAATAATTGATTAAACTTTATACCGTTCATTCATAAACTGTGAAAATTCATGAATTCAAATAACATAAGGAGTCAAGAACAATGGCAACATTGGAGCTATGACTGGAGTGGTAAATCAGTGGTAGTGGGTATAACAATGGACCGGCATGACATGCTGTTGAATTCACTAGCTGTCCCCCTACCTACCTTCAATGGCTAGATATTGGACTGTACTAATGCATAAAAGTGGTTGCCGAAATTGGCAATTAATTTCTATCGGTATTTTTGTAAAAACTAAAATGTGCAAATGAATTAATTGATTCATACAGACGTTGCAATTATATAATTATTATTAGTAACTATAATTTATAGCCTGTACGCGTGAATGCATTTTATACATTCATACATTTTCTCCTAGTACCTCAGATTTCAACTTGGTCAAATGGGAACTAAGTGAATCGACATAATCTCCTTTCGTTCGTTTACCCCTATATACTGTGTTGAAAACTTAACACCGTCATTTGAAATAACGCAACGAACGAATTTTCAAATAAGAACTTAATTCACTCCACTGCTATCGCTGGGGAACGGTATCAGCTGATCGAAAGCTGTTCTCAAGAGCTTGCTCGTATTCACAAACACAGGACAAAAATCGTATAAGAACTCTGTCAGATGAAATCAATGGGCAAGGGAGGTAGAAGTTGGATATCTCTGTCCTCCATTATATCTGGTTTGCTTGCTGCTCATTTCACATCCAGTTCAATGCGGCCAAATTATATTTTGTGCCCACCTATACCGAGAGCATTGATTCTGCCTTGGAACAAATTTACTTCAGCATTCGTACAGGTAGAAGAGTGTCAACAATCTCCGCTTCGTTCACTTTCGTCCGGTTCGTTCACTTTCGCTTTCTTAACTAAGGAATGATTTAAATCACGAGCTACCTACCTTTCTAATATTCTAATTTATCTAATGCTACGTTTCTACCGAAAGAAACCGCGAGGTTCCATACATTTTTTCCGAACCTACAAGGTTCCGCCATTCATTTTCGGGGTACTGGAAAACTCGCGGTTTATGATAAAACCTAGTTAAATCCTCCTCGAGTTCATAAATCGGTGAGAGGTTGTGAACCCGGTTAAGCCTACAGCGTGATTTTCATTTTTCTCATTTTGTCTCTTTCTAATTTCTGGTGTTCTCCCACTCTTATGTCGTGCCCACAGACAGCTGTTCTGTTGGCCATTTAAAAAGTTGGCGGGCACTTATAAATTGGAAGCGAGTGACTTGAAAATTGAGAGCGAAACCTATTCAAGGTCGATGGAAACGGCCTATTGAGGTTTCAGTAAAAGTTCATCCTGACCTCGCATTTTTTCAGTGGAAACGTGGCATAAGTTCCCAGAAGCAACACTTTTTTGTTCGATTTTAACAAAAGTTTAAGTTCGAGTACCCCCGTTATGATTGAACCCTTGGTTGAATGAAGCAGACTCAGCCGTCAGCCACCTTAGAAACGCATGGATTTCTTGACACATTCCTATGAATCTCTTGCTGAAAATGAAGTCTGAACATGTCTGTCAGAGAAGTGGCGTGCGAAAGGGTACGGTTGATTCTGGATTTACCGGAAGATATACTGCTGCACTGAAATAAGGCACTGAGGCAAATAACTGCTGTATAGTTGACAGCTATGGCATGCATCATGATAGCTGGTACAAGCATCTTTCGTTTAGTGGAAGAGCATAGAGTTAACATGTTGCAATCTATCTTTTTGCAAACTTGTATTCCTCCCCGACAAAGGTGCAGTTACATTATATGTCTTTTGCATGAGCATTTATTGTACCCTGCAGTGTGTATAGCAGTTCGTTAACCACAATGTTGTGTACAAAACAGAAAACGGTGATAGCAATTTGTCAAACAAAGCTGCACGTAAATAGAGGCAACAACTTTTAGTCCATCCACAATCCTTTCCAGTCTGTGTCCGTCCATATATGCATGCACACCTGCGACACACACAGTGTTCATCACAGCCGCCCATTCGAGGCATGTTCATTTAATTTATATGTAAAACAGTTTGCAAAGCCACATCCTGCCAAATTACACCTACAATACTGCTTTTTAATTTGTGCCATGTGACTGGTGCAATAGACAGCCCGGCGTACTGTCACCACGGTCGTGCTGCTTTCAATTTTCATGCAAGAGCTTCTAGTAATTCCCCATCTAACGACTATTTGCAGCGGAGAATGTGCATGACAGCGCAGCGAGATAAAAGGGTCAGCTGTGCAACATTAATTTACATCCTTTACACCCTTCCGGGTGGACTGTGTCCTTTTCTCATCTCGATGCACGTCAAAGCACTTTGAAACATGTGACATCAATATCCTGGCGCATATAATACTTGGTGTTAATAAAAGACGGTCTAGCTCTGGACAGTGTACCTGGCAAAGGTGAAACAGGGAATTTATCAAATTCTGAGATTAGGACGTTCATTTGTTCATTTCGATTTGACTTTTCTGGAATACTGCGTCAATATTCTCTTTCTGCACGTCTAAAAATTCCGTTTGATTCTTAAACCACAAAGGCCTATTTAAGGGAACCCAAACGATTTGACTGCCTTTGCCTTTGGTCACTGCAAAGCATCTCATGGAAACGACCAACGTTTCACCGTTTCATCTACGCCCGTGGCAATAGCAAAATTGAAATGCCATTTCCATATCTGCGTCAAAAATCTGAATGGTTCACGGATCCAGTGCGTGTATCTATCCTCGTGTATATGAGACTTTATTTTTTTCCAGTGGCAGGATATTTCTTTTTTTATTATCCTCTGCGGTTGATGGAATTTTTTTTATCTGAGTGAATGCTGATTTCCCGTGCGTTGTGGTCCATGGAGTGTGGTTTTGTACCCTTGAACAAACATCCATTTCCTCGTTCTGCTGTCTGGATGAGTTTTATTCGGATGCTGTTGTAGCTGTGCTCCATGAAGTGGAGACTACTGGAACGCAACATTCGGCTGTCCTTATCGTTGTTATGGAAACGTAAATATTTGCCATAAATTTCTGAATACATTTTTTTTTTGTCAATCCCACTCTCTCTCTACGTCCTCTCGTTAAGTTGTTTTGTCGTTTTTATATTTATTTTTTGCGGAAGGAGTATGATGGAAAAATAATTGTGGGATAATGAATGTCCTTGGCTAGTCAAACAAGAGTGATTTGTAGGAGGAGATTTTTATTGTATAAAGTATAAATTGAGTGAAATTGAGGGAAGTGTATATGATTTTAATTAAAAATTTGCTCATTGACTTAATAAATGCGTGTGAGAGGGTCTACAAGGGAGGTGTTGCTGACATAACTTGTGTTGCTTCATGTGCGTAACAACTCAATACTTAATTGAGGCTTGCACACATTTTGTTAAATTAATGGTATGTAAACGAACTTGTAAATTATGACAGTTAATTTTATGACTCTCACTCATGAATACGAATTGATAAATTAATTGCACAAGTACAGGTTAATGTCATATTTTGTATAATAATTTAAAAGCTATGACACGATGTAACAATTTTAATTAATTTTTGAAAGCAGAATTGGCACACAAGTATATTTATAATAAAAGTGTGTAAGTTTACACGTGCGTACAACACGTACGACCAAATCGAACGATTTTGCTTGATGGGCTATCATGGTCTATCTAGGGCAGTGGGAGCGCTCTTATGACAAGTGTTTCTCATCGGTCATGGGGTAGTTCAACTTTTTCAACTTTGTCCCTTGATCGGACGAGTTGCGATTGTGTGTAAACACTTGTCGGGCTACTCGTAAAGAGGCACCATTCCAACGACTCAATTAACGTAAAAAAAACAACTTTTCGACTGAAGACGAGTTTGGACCACCGTGCCCATGGCAAATGGAATACGTAGCTTTCATACAAAACTGTTGTTAGCTACAGCATGTTGATTAAATTTTTTGTTTTGCAAAAAAATATTGATACCAAAATTTAGTATTATCAAAGTATTGCCCATCTGAAGCTATGACTATTTCCCATCTTTCTAGCAATTTGTGGATCCCATCCCAAAAGAACTGCGCCGCCTTGGCAGCCAATAATGAATCAAGACATTTTTTGATATTCTCCTCTAATGTGAACCGTATTTCAGTGAGGGCGTACTGCATCGACCGGACCAAATGGTAGGCAGAAGGGGCAAGATCTGGCCTATAAGGCGGGTGGGGTAAAACTTCCCATCCACTGTTTTCCAAATAGTTCTTAACCGGAATAGCAACGTGTGGCCGAACGTTGTCATGGTGGAAAATTATTGCGTCGTGTCTCATCGCACATTCCGGGCGTTTTTCGGCTACTGCTCTCTTCAAACGGATTAATTGTGTTCAGTAGCGTTGTCCATTGATGGTTTCACCCGGTTTTAGCAGCACATAATACAGCACACCCTTCTGATGCCACCAAATACAGAGCATTACCTTCGCGCCATGGATATTCGGCCTTGCCGTTGATTTGGCTGGCTGGCCAAGCCAAAATCACCACTTTTGGTACGTTCGCTCAGCTAGCACATGTTCAATATAAACTTCCACCAAAATACGATGACTTTCGGCAGCCGGTTTCTTCATATTAAATTAATGAAGAAGAACTCCCCGCAAAAACACTTTTTCAGGCACAAAGTTCGACATATTTGAGCGAAAAAAAAAGATTTTTGTCTACGCTTCAAATGAATGACATTCACTGAAATGACGTACAATGACAGTAGCTCCAACGCATGAGCCAATGGAATAATACAAGGTACGCCATCTCTTAGTAAACCGCATGAATTATAGACCCAGTAATTTAGTTCAATTTGTTCAAACGAATACCATGGTATTTCTTAAGCGTAGGTACGCAGGTGCCTAATATAGGGAGGATGAGGTTGGAGTTCGTAGGCCATTTTATGGACGCATACGAATCATTTGTAAATGTCGAACTGTTGCGCTTATAGCAAAGTATGAGAACCTGCTAGAACCAACGCTTTATCATGGCCAAACATTCCAAATGATATACCCGCGTACCCGCACAGTCGAGATGACAACAGTGCGCTGGTTTATGCTAAAAACATATGTGCTAAGTTTCTGATTCAACGAAATGAGAATGAGCACAAGTACATTTTTTGCATGCGAGGCAGAGCTGCATTCAGTCTCTATTTCTAATTTTGAATTTTTTGGATTTGAGTGCGGCGTAAACGTACTAAAAGCAAAGACTTCAGAACGGCAATAAATTTCAGAATATTGGTGCACTATTTAAGAAAACTTACAAAATGTAAATGCTCACTTGGACGCGAAACATGTAGAAGATCCAAGAGGTTTGATGATTTCAATTTTGTGTACAACCTAACTGAACACATTCTTTTTTAGACGTAGGACAAGAGGTTACGCAAATAAAAGTTTTCTCTCCCAAACACTGGGAAGCTGAAGACGTACTGGAAGATCACTTTTCAAGGAGAGTCAAAGAATATATGAGAGAGTCAAAAAATACCTGCCAGCGTGTGGGTAGATATAGATACCATGGTTATATTCCGGGCACTAACAACACTTATATATATATATTTTATAGGATGTTTATACCTTTCTCGAGTCACAGAGTCCGCCGTGACATAGATGGTGGTCGATAACTGGCTAGCTTCAATCATGTAATCAAGCAACGTTCATACGTTCATTCACAGCTCCACCACCTTGGCGTCACTGATACAAACTTATCTCAAACTTCGCCATTCGGAATCAGTAAAAAACTGAAGTTTCTCCTCCATGTGCGTGAGCACAAGGGGTTGCTGTAGAAACTAGGCCCAAGTCCACCACGGATTGTTACGCCATCAATGTTGGCAATATCACTGTCAAACGTTTTGCAATCATCTAAAAGTTAGTCAACTCTTCGTATGGAAATTTAGCTAGCACTTGAAACGATGAAGCAGCTTCTTGTCGTCCATTCGGTGCAACATGCCAGATAATCGCACAACTGATGATCTCCCTAGAAATGCTATGGCTTCTTCTATTTCTTCGAACGGAAGCCTAACAACTATGCTTGTCGCAACAGCTGACAGATGACAGACGCACACAATCAGAACATCAGATTCACGCAAGAAACAGTCTCACCCAGAAGTCTAGCCAGCAAAGCAAAAAAAAAAATCTCATCTCCTCTACAAAGTAAAAGCAGCAAAGGTGCCAATATGAAAAGGTTGAAAACTTGTTTATAATAAATAACACCGCTCTAAATGGTGGCTAACTTGCTGAGCTATTACCTATTCGGAGACTGTCATTCGTAGAGAGTTCGAAGGTGGACCAACATGTAGCCATGTTTGGAAGCAGGTGGCGTCTGTCAAACGACACCACACAAAGTTCCACGATTCGCTGCAAGTCCCACTGAGCAATCACTTCGAATTAACCAAAATACATCGGCTTTGACCGATTTATCAAGGTTTTTCCATGGGACCCAACAACGAGTTTGAATTATCGGTATTCGAATAATGATTTTCAGACACATTCAAACAGTCAAGAAAGCTGACAATGTCAACAAAAAAAGAGGATACGACGACCGATTGAGTAGCACCGACTAACTTGCAGTTTCCAATATCTTCAGAAAATTCCAACGCGCATTGGGACACACTCACTCCACTGCAAACGAACAGAGCTACAAGGAACAGTTTGTGCATTAAGGAGCACCCCAAAAGCGCGTCACAGCGACGTTGATTATTTTGGTCAAGGAAATTAAAATTAACATTAACAGAACTCCCAGCAAACGGAAAGCAGGGCACGGTCCACTTCGTGGTTGTTTTAATTTATGTGCGACTATAAATTGTTACTCCTGCTGTGGTCCAGGCGGGCGTTGCCAACGGTGCTATTCATTTTAATTGGAACACATTTTTTCACTCAAGACTACGTGCCTGGGAGCATAACTCTGAAGGTTACTTTGCATCCAGTGTGGAACGACGGCGATGCCGGGTCATTCCAACAAATTGAGTGGAAGAGGTGGAATCAACAAGATTTTTAGATTAAATTCAATTTAAATTCAATTAAATTATCCACAGTCTACTGATGTTGCTGGTATTTGTATTTGCCGCAATTTACAATGATTGTGTCCTTAAAAGGGAAAAAAAAACTCGAAGTAGTCCTTGCTGGCGGCACGCATTCCTTATTTACAACGACAAAGATGAGCGCGGGGCAAACAAATGTTACAAGAAAACTCTGTTTATCTTGTATTTACGTGGAAATCTTCGAGGAGTCTGCGATAATACATGGAGCATGCATTTATGAGGAACACAGCGGAGCCGCGAAAACCGGAAGAGCTTACACCAACCTTGCTGGGGTAAATTCTCATTAAATGCGACACGCACTCGACTTCGTATCTCATGTTGATTCATCAGGCTCAATTTCAATTTTGAAAATAACTTTTTGAAACATTTTCAATTTCATGCATACCCTTTCAAAGTCACATTAGCGAAACTTGTTGTACGGCTCTCCCTTCATTTCTGCCCTGGCAGTTGCACTAGTTTGTTCTGCTTGACGCAATTTAAACCATGAACCAATTTGAAGAAGCAGCATGTGCAAAGTGAAGCAACTCCTGCGGAGTCTTCTCAGGACCGTGGGGGAGGATGACGTGTGTTATCCTCAACGAAGTGAAATGATGACAAATCTCGAAACCTCGTTAGCGTTGAGGTGTTAAATGCCTGACTGAGTACACAGTGCATCCGCACTTGACAGATTGAAACGCATCATAAGGGATAACTATCCCTGAGTGTTTACCTAATGTCTTGTTAAGCTGTGGTGCGCGACAACCTGTTTCCATTGCAGCCCGACGACGAGTTCTTGCGGATGTTACCTGGCGCGCTATGGATCTAGGTATACGAAGTACTGATAGATTAACATGCTTATCGCCACAAGTAGGATATGTAAAGCAATTTGTTTACCTGATTAACAACATTCATTCATAACGTTGAAAGATGGTGGAAACAGCAACACGCAAAACAAATGAGGTCCCCTTCGGTCGTGGGACTCCCTTGCAACAAAAAAAAAAACCAAGCACGGCGAGACGAAAAGTCCTACCCTCATTGAGGAGTAACTGCTTATTTGCATAAGGATACACTGCCGTGAGTTGGGGAGTTGTGCGTAGTTTGCTCCTGTCTCGCAGTTCTCCTATGTTTACCCGCGATACCGGCCGGGAGTAATTGTTTGATCTGTGGACATCAAAAGACGATAGAGGACGACGAACACAACTGTAGCTACTTGAGCTTGTATTTATTTTTTGTTTTTGTTGGTGGGGGCTTGAATTAGATTTGGAAGAAGATCAAACGTAGACCGATTTTACGTGTATTTATCCTTCCGGTTATCCTTTTAAAAGTCATAGCCTAGGGTACTGAGTAAAATGAGCAGCAAGTCGACTCAGGCGTGGGACAGTAAATCGATCTTTAGAAGTTTCTATTGCGGGCGGTTGACTTTGATAAGTTAGCACATCCAAGCAAATGTAAATGAAGTGATCGTTTAGGTTTGCCAGAGATAACCGATTTTTCGAAATTCACGTAGAATATATCTTACAGCGTTTTGTGAGTTAAATTTTTTATTTTGCAACCAAAACGAACGTGCCGGAGATGACGGAGAGAATAACTGAAAGACGAATACAAAAGCTGTTCTTTCAGGAGCAAGTTATGGATAATGGCACCCACGCAAATGTAAGACTGCGTCAATTATTACTTCGAAATGTTGCTTTACTTATGCCCTCATAACCTCAAAAGAATCTTTTAAAGCTTTTTAAATCTTTAATATGTTCCCCATTTAAAATGCCGTCGGTTTTCAATCTTAACACAATTTGTCGGTTTTTTTTTCATCATCACCGAGTTAAAAACAAGATCACAAATTCATAGTCTCATTTTTTTTTTTTTAATAGTCCCACTTACTTTGTTGTCGCTTGAACTAGATTCCAATCGTATCCCTCTAGAACTTTCATCACCGCGCATGTGATCCGTTCATCCTCCTTGCGGCCATTGCCAGGACCATCTTTCACACTTGCCGGTCCCTTTCGGGTCTCCTTGACATTTGCGTAATTTGCTAAAACTAAAGTTTCCACAGGTTTCGTATCTAATTTCGAATTTCTATCCTCTGTATCCATTTTCTTTGAAATTATGGAAAATTCACTCCTCCTCACTGACAACACTCGTTAGTAATTCTATCTTCGCACTTTTATTGCAAACCAATCAAATATCACGATCATTCGTTGCACTTTGTAAAACTCTTCGACCGTAAATGGCTGCTGGTTGTCGAATCAAAAACCGTTGACAATGCGAAAGATGCCTGCACTCGAAACCGATCGTAACCACGTAACATCTCATCGAGAACTGTCGCTCAAACTGACGATAAAAATCACATCGCCCTCCGACAGCAAACTCCCGACAATCTTACTACATCCAACTTACGAGTTCGTCTAATAACTCACAACTCACTGTCACACTCAGAACTCAGAAGCCACACTGGTGAAGTACACCAACAACGATTGGGGCTCAAGTTTTGTTTGTGTGACGCGCACTCTAGCCCTACACTGGCGCGAGTTGTGTGTAGAGCCCAAGAGCACGGTTTTGGGGTTCATAATTGTTACATGTGTCGGTTAAGCGTGAGATGTTGACTCAAGACGTCTCATACACGCACACACACACACGCGCGATCGATATTCAAATGACGAAGACGCGCCACGCTTGTGATATGTATCCCAAAGTGGTCTCGTATGAAATGTATCTCGCTCTTGAAGAGTAGTGTGCCCGGCTGTCACACGGAGAAAGACTTAAGTACTAGTTAGTAGACTGCTAATTATGCGCGCAATACTTTGGCGATCTGTGGTGTTCGATGCGGACGTGCGCACCCTTAAAGCGTATATTCCTCAACCCCATGACTTGTATTTTTGTTTTGTTATGAGCATGGCCACGGATCACTTCAAGTGGAGCCTTCAATGCTGATAAGGGAATCTGTTCGTGAAGTCTAGCCTCGGCATAGCTACATATGTGTGTATATGCGAGTTCAATAAAATTTTGGACACTTGGAGCGACGAGTGAGGTTTTGAGTAAATAATGCGAATTTGCAGTTGACTTGGAATCGTAGATATTCGCATGCTCATGCAAAGTGTGCATAGCGTGCGAGTATTATCGGCAGGAAGGGATTGTGTTTATATCAATGTTTGCCTTCTAGATGTAATCAGTCCCTAAGATATGATTGGGAGTGTTCACTAATGAAGGTATACGAAAGTATTGCAGTTTTGAACTTCTTATCACTGTTGGGGATATGATCGCAATCGCAGCCATGTATGGTAACACATAAGCTCAGCGGTGAGAGTATTTCTCTAATAATTTATGGTATTCTGCAGTACTTGAGGGGTTTCATACGAGCGTTGAAATGCCAAGATGATATGGAGTAACGTGAGGAGTATCTATAGAATTGAACATTTGCGGACTAAGGAGATTTACATACTACAAAAAATTGTCTCTGGCAACCACTGAGACTAATCTCTTTGGATGTTACTAGGAACTGCAAAGACATTGACGCTTAAAGAAAGACACCCAGGCACTCCACTCCTTTGTGGGGTAGTCTTGACACTGAGAGATGCAGGGAATAGTGGACGTATTTAGCAGCACTTCTAGCAGTTGCTTAGCTTATAGCACAACCAGAAGACAGTGATATGAAATGAAGGAAAAGCAACTGTTTCCGACGAACTAATTTTCTCGCCCAGCATTGAAGAATTCGTCAAAACCACCAGCAAGCAAACAAACAACTAAGACATCACCTACCAAGTATACAACTTCCTGATGACTTGATTAGCATCTCCATCTATCCCGCTCCCCGCAAATCTGTCGGTCACTGCCGGTCAAATCAAAAATTGATCATCGATTTCATCGATCATCGATTTCAACAATACATATCGCAGCGCTCACCGTTATGCGAGGAACAGAATTTTGCCTTGGAAGACCGTGCATCGACGGCAACACTGTCGAACATACGAACGGTTGCCAGTGTTGGGACTTTAAATGTTCAAAGTCTGTCAGGTCTACCAGAAAATGAGTGGTAGATTATTTTGAAGAAAAAGTAGTTGGTCTGCTTGAATTGCGAGGAATCTGAAATGGAACAGCAAGAGCTAGCTCGTCGCTCTTCTGTGTTACTTTTTGTAACCCAGACGTTTTATATATAGCAGCATATTTTTCTTGGAAGAACCAAGAAACAACATTAAATATCACAATCTTTGCACAATGCAGGCGAAAGCAAGATCGGTGCGCTTGATACGTCTAAGGCATTTGACAGAGTTTGGCATCAAGCTCTCTTGTCGAAAATGATTGTCTATGGTGTCGGTGAATCTCTTCTTCAATGGATTAGAAACTACCTTTCGAACCGTTCAATTCAAGTTGCTTTGGATGGCTTCAAGTCTGAGATTCACCAAATAAATGCTGGTGTTCCCCAAGGCTCTGTTCTGTCTCCGACGCTCTTTCTCATTTTTATAAATGATCTCTTGTCTGCTTCTTCTAATGCAATCCATTCCTTCGCTGATGACAGCACCCTCAGCTTTTTATACTCGTTCCAAGACTCCCAACCGTAGAATTGGAACAGAAGCGTATGTTAAGCACATTCAATTCCGGTCTTGACAGCATAATTAACTGGGGAAAGAACAACCGAGTGGAATTCAATGCTTCAAGAAGTCAATGCTGCCTGCTGTCACTCAAGCGAACCCTTGTTAATCAGCCATTATCCATGAATGGCACCTGTGTCGATGAAAGTAGCTTTCCATCCTTGGTATGTGTATCAACACAACACTTAGTTGGAACGATCACATATTTGAGGTCGCCAAAAATGCAAGAAATCAATCGATGCAAGAAATACTTCACCCCTTCTGATTTGGCATTTATTTATAAGGCGTATATACTTGAGTACAACGCTCATATCTGTTCTGGTGCCCTCAAAACTGGTGCCTGCACCTCCTAGATAGAATCTAAAAGCGATAGATATAACTTATAGGAGACAACAATATTGCAGAGTCATTAGACTCGAACATCGGCGTTCCAACTCGTCTCTATCCGTATTTTATCGTTATTTTAACAAACGATGCTCAAGTGAGCTTGCCAACTGCATTCCTCCTTTCCATGAATTCACCCGCAATACCCGTCTCGTCAGGAATGCTCATCAGTTTACCTTTAAGCCTACAGTTAAATTTAGAGACTCGTTCATCAGCCGCACGACACGAATATGGAATGCTTTTCCCAGCCCAATATTTCCCCCAGAATACAATCCGCTGATATTTAAAACCAATGTGCACAGGTACATCCTCTCCCTTTCTTCCTCTACACCTTCGGCCCGTGCTGTGTCTTGAACCCGGGCACTTAACGCATTCCCTTGGGCGCGCGCATATTATAAAAAAAAATATTAAAAAGTCGCTCCAAGTAATATTTCGCAAAAAAGAAGTAGATATACCAGAGCTGTGGTAACGACGAAAATTGTATGTTGTTGTGTCGCACCACCTGGCCGTTCTGTCGGAGAATCTCTAAGCCATTCGCCACTTGTGCCACATTTCGATAAGTAGATGCTCTGCCGTGACTGTTCCTGTACTGGAGAAATGGGTACGGCGATTAGTTGGTACCAAGGAAGAATATTTTCCAAATCAATCCCAATGTTGGATTACCCAGATGACGTTGACATCGTCCCAAGTTCCCTCCGCATTGTGATGTCGAGCAAAGTTTGATCCATGGATTCATCACATAGAACAGAAATTCACGATCGACTGCAACAATTTTGAGTTTGTTAAGAAGTTTGCCAACCTTGGGACTGTAGCTCCTAGAATCGTCTCCGACAACCTCTGGAACTTCGATTTGAATCAAAATTCGTGAAATTACGGGTTTTATTCATGCTCTAAAAAACACTTATTCAGTCAAAATGTGCTGTTTCTATGAGCTGTAAGTTATGACTATATTCCGGAAGGAAAAAACTGTAACTGAATACATGTTTCTATCGAAGTCTCCTGGGTAACCCTTGGTCAAGACCCAACAAATTATACATAAACATACTCCCATCACACCCGCGTGTGTCAGACGTTTGCGTATAACCACGTCGGAAGGAGTTGGTTGTTTCCGTCTATTGTGATTTAGAATTGTTTGAAGTGTTTATCCGGTCAAGGACAAATCTGGCACTTTCTTTAGAAAGAGAAACAAATCATGGTGAACGTGTGATCAAAAATTTTTAATCTGTTCCCCACAAAATTATACATAAACATACACCCAACACACCCGGGTGCAACAACTTTTCTACAAGCTATAAATTCTCTTCTACTTTGATGTTGGACCACAATTTGTCAATATTGGGAACTGGCTTACAACATAAACAATGTACGACAGAACAAAAATTGAGTTGTTTAATTTAAACAACTTTCCAGGTTCGAATCAGTATAATATTCAAATATTCAGCTGCAACCAGAAATGAAAAAAAAATTGAGAATATTTCTGACAGTTGAGCCCGAATTTTCATGAATTCATGAATCTTAATTACAAAATAATGCAAATGGTCCATGAAACACAGCGAAAAGCGAAATAAAAACAATGTACCTCAAATGTAAAAAATGTGATCAGCCGAATATCTGCTGCAGAGATATACCCCAAAGCCCACCAAATATTATTCTATGCACTATTTGGACGCAATTTTGGCGGCCGTGGCGTTGTGGGTTGGTGAGTCGAGCCCTACGCACTTGAGCCTACACTGCCTAGGTTCGTTTCCTGGTACGAGCAAAATAATTTTCATGGCCCCACCTCTTTCGAGTCACTGACAATACTTAAAGAGTAGAACTGACTAGGAAAATCTTTTTAAAAAATGGGCGTTAAGAGTCGGTATAAGACTGTAGGTCCCTTCCATTCTTAGGAGAACGTACAACATGAGTGGTTGCTGAGAATCTAGGCCCTGGCCATCTACGGGCTGTAGCGCCACCCACATTACCAAATGATTATACTCAATTTAAAATGGATTCCTATCCGAACTAATTTTTATAACAGAAGTCAAAGCAACTTTGTAAATAAAATATGCCAATTTAATTTCTCACACAGCTACAACTACCGTAGACGCTTTAAAATTCAGGAACGAGTGTCATTGAAATCTGCGAACAAAGAAATGAGTCCCAATGTAAAATTAAGTAATTTAATTAAATTCATAAAGCCTCCTGCCGCCTGGAAGCATAAGTAGTAATTAGTCAAAGTTAGCTGCTCCTCCGACAAGGCGGTGAGCAATCAAGATAACCGTCCTTAATGCTTAATTAAAAATTCAGCGACGGTTTAAATATGTATTGCAAGTGCTGAAGCTTGACTGGTAAATGACGTACCTCAGATATCGTCCTTATTGCCGTCGTTATGTCGGCATTCATTTCATAAATTTCAAACATTTTGTGAATTGAAATGGGATCAGTTTTCCCTTGAATTCAATTGAGATGCAACGTACGTATTTTCTTTCGTAATTTCTACCAGAAAGTATTCATCAAAGTCACACAGGTTAATTGGAATCCTTAGAGATTTTGCGATTCAAATTTATGCTTCTCAAATGTGAAATTTTGTGTAATTGTCTTCAGGTTTCTAAGAAAATTGACTTTCTGCACATCTACTGTTTGATACTGAGGTTAGTCTATCATTCTTCTTTTGAAAGGTACAATCTATCTATTCATAAACAGTCTGGTATCCCAATTCGAAACTATTTCTCTTCGACTTATTAACAATTAGTATTTTTAAGAAGAAGTACAAAGGATGGAAACTGATAGAAACTGGGATAGTTACAATGCACGAGGTTGTTGCAATAAATGAGTAAATTTCAGAAAACCCAGATCTGTCTTGATACGTTTTTATTAGTTCTATTGCAATTATGAACAAAACACAATAACAAGTAAATTTATTATTTCATCGATCAATGTACATTATTTCGTTTGGAAAAAATTTAATTTCAGGCTGGTTGCATTTTTCAATACAACAATTTCTTGGAGTTTTTGAAGATTCCAAATCTGGCTTACCGTTATATTCAGCCCATTGAATGCCCATTGCAGACTCTATATTTTCGGAATAGCAATCTCAACATCAGCTTCACTTTCGCCGGATATATCAACCGATTCATGTTCCTCATAAGCCGCTTTCACACTCGCTAAATTTGTCTGCGACTTTTCCATCTTGTTGGCAAGGGAGGTGAGGCAAAAGGGATAACACGAAGGAAATCACACACACATTGAAGGTATCATGCTCAAAAAGTTGCAGTAGGCTGAAAGCGGTAGGCTGCTTATTTCTCTTAAATCATCATTAGTGATGTTGTTCCCTCAGTTTGAATTCTTGCTGTGCCCATCTTCATCATCCCAATTGCTAGAAGAATCCAAACACACATTCTGATCTAACCTGCATTCCATCCCATACGTTCGGTAGGAGATTAACAGCATTTCGGTGATCAAATGCTTCGATATTAATTTCAAGGTCCGATCTGAACAACGAGATTACTTGTGTCTATACACATACAATTTCTTGGTATCATCAGTAAAACGGACTCTCAAGTACCGGTGTAATAACTGCCCAGACAGAGACTCAAAACACGAGTAAAAACAAGGCAAATGAAAGTCAGATATAAAGTATTATAGGGATATCAAACTTCTACCTCTCTTGTCCCTTAACACTTTTGGCAACCATTTTTTCATCGTTTTCTGAAGCCAAATTGACCAATCAGAGAACGGCATTCACATTATTTCGTCAAAAATTCATGAATAACTGTCAAATAGGCACTGAAATTCGTCGATGGACTAGGGGGAAATCAGATGTGAAGTTAGCCATCTCTATAGTACTTCATTTCTGGTAGCACTCGTCGAGTTTCTGTCTATTTGAAAAGTTGCGATTACTGCGTTGCTAAAATCGAGAACGTACTGTAAAACAAAAATGCGACACATATTTTTGGTATTTCACGAAAGTGCGTAACGATCTCCTCAGTTGTATGCTTTGACTTCTCTGACAGCGCTTTTAGAGTATTAAAGTACCTTTTTTTGTGATAAGCACGTGCCTTTGTTTACAAATATTTATTTCGCAGTGATGAGTGATAGCGAATTCTCTTTGGCCGTATTTTTGGACGAAAAACAGCAATGTTCTGCATTTGAAGACAATATTGGGGCAGCTGGTTTATCGGGCAGTGATTTTAGTGATCGTGAAAATATTGGTCGTTTATTTAAGAAAAACATGTACAATAGTATTATTCAAAGTATTGCCCATCTGAAGCTATGGCTTTTTACCTATCTTTCTGGCAATTTGTGGATCTCATCCCAAAAGAAATGCGCCGCCTTGGCAGCCAAGAATGAATCAAGCCAATTTTTGAAATTCTCATGTGATGTGAACCGTATTTCAGTGAGGGCGTACTGCAACGACCGGAACAAATGGTACGCAGAAGGGCAAGGTCTGGGCTACAAGGTGGGTGGGGTTAAACTTCCCATCACACTCCCACTGTTTTCCAAATAGTTCTTAACCGGAATAGCAACGTGGGGCCGAGCGTTGACACGATGGAAAATTATTGCCTCGTGGAAAATATTATAAACATGCAGGCAGGATCGACACTCTTTTCATGTTAAAATAGTACAAACAAATTAATTTGCAGCTTCGAACTATTTTCTCCACCTGCTTTTATGTGTACTACAGTGACATACACCAACATTGGTGATAGACGCATGTATGGTGGGGAATGGAATGGTATTGATGGCACAGAACTTTTTGCATTCATTTGACTACTTTGGTGTTTTCCAATCAAACAACGAAATATTTAATAATATGGTTGGCGCTGCCTGGGCCTAGCTTGAGCAGTGTTTTATGTCGACACTGAACGTCCAAGTTTGAGAATTTTTTTTTTAGTGAGTTATTACTCTTGTCAGTGATTCGGAAAAAAACGGTGGAGCCGTGAAAATAATTTTTAGTCGTAACGTCCGACAGCAAGTTTCAATTGCTTTGGGGTCGTCGCAAATACCCACAACTCCACGGCCGCTAAATGGTTATGGAACTGCCAATATTCGCTGTGAAATGACAGGGTTCATTGGGGAAATTCAAATAATTCAAACTTTGCCTCTTTTTGTTTGGTCAATCGGAAGATAGTGTCGACATATACAAGCACGTTTCATGTCCGCCTGATTCCGAATGCATATATTTTATTTTGCCTCTTATTGCCTTTTTATACCGGTTGCCTTTTGCTGCATCTTTGCCCATTCCGAGTGTTTCTCAAGTTTGCTCGTTAAAAATGTATAGAAAGGTCCGCGTTTGCATGAATGTATATCTGTGCAAACTTTCATTGTACTCGCACTACGTAATACGAATAACTAAAGTCATAGACGCATACAAAAAAAAAAAACTCGGGGACCAAAATAACGTTTGTGAAATCGTACAAAAACAGGTATTTTGAGAGTCTGTACTTATAGTTTTAACTAGCACTATTCTCATCAAACGACATGAATTGTGTCGCCGGTTTTAGAGAAAATTAATAAAAAAGACTTGATAAAAGCAAAAGTGCCGATCGCAGAGGAGTTCCTGACGAAGTCTACTTTCGTTTGAAATGAAAACTTTCGTCCCGAAATTACAATACGGGACTGAAAACTATTCAGTATATACATTCTGTAGTGAAGGATTCCTCAACATGAATTCCAAACTTCCAGAAAATATTGATGTTAATAATCCTGAAAGCATTGAATGGGCTCCACTCACTCTTGGTAGTTATATGCTACAATAAATAAATGTGCATTTGCGTTCCTTTTTGTATTTTTTAATAAATTACTTTTTTATCCGTTTTTTTTAAATGTTTTGGTTTGCCTTTTTTACTTTTTTAGGTCAACAAAATCCGGACCCTGGTTATAAGATTCGACATCAGAACAGACAAACTCGAAGTGAACCACTATTGTTGGATAAATTTGCTCTTATACGTGAGTTGTGGAATCAGTAGGTGGAGATATTACCGAAACTTTACAATCCTTCCGAAAATGTGGCAATAGATGATGCACTCATTCCGGCAGCACATGTCATCAAGGCCCGCAAAGTAAGGAATTCATTTCTGGGTACTTTGTGATTCAGCAACATGTTATGCTGGGAATATTCCAACTTATGCTGGAAAGAAATTGGAAGTACTCATGAGGCATTTCAAGATGTGTGAGTAGTTCTTGATTTGGTTATATTTAGGGCTAAAAGGGCACAATCTGTGCCAGTCAATTGGCGCACAAATGACTGAAGAAAGGGATTACTCTACGATATGCAAAACCAAGCCCGAACTACCACCAAAAAAAGTAAATATAAAGGGAAGACAATCTTTTTGAATTTTGCCAAGGGCACTTCTCTCGTGTCTTTAATTCCGAAAAATATGCGAAACGGATAAAACTAGAGACAAAACGAGACTATAATAAATGTAAAGGTGGTTTAGACAGATGCGACAATGCAGGTAGTAGCTTCATTTGCAAACAACTGACAAAATGGTGGTCTCAAGCGCTGTTCGCTAATGTGGTCGATATTGTTTTATTCAAATCCGCTCACCATACCTAGAAAGAGGGGTGCCATACCAGCAAGAAATAATCAAATATCTGCCATTAACCCGGTAAATGTAGTACTTGGTCAAATTTCACCCGAAGCCCGTTCGCGTCAGTAAATATGAAGGACGTAAGAATGTGAGCCACAAACTGGAGTCGATTTAACCTTGATTTATTGTTTCCTTTTCAGTATAAGAGGGTTGTTCGATATGTGAGTTATTCTTGATGAAAGACGCGTTTAAGTATTTTTTCTGATATCTCTTTTTACTGAACATGGGCAAAACCAGTAGACTTCTGTAGCCGAACCGGCTCCAAAAAAGGCAAAAACGGTTCAACAAATACCTGTAGACCAACATCTTGTATAGTTTGAGAAGTCGCATTTTTTAAAGGGGTTAAGACTGTTGAATACCCTTAAATTTTATAAAAAAAAAGAGTTTGCAAGAGACTTGCTTAAGCTCGGTTCTCAAGGAAACTGGGTGTTTCTGGTAATTAGATGACTGGAACTGAGGTCTCGATGGAGGGAAGCATTTGAGGAGAACAGTGCAATGGAAGGGATAATGTAATGTCAGGAAAAATGCAATTTTTTTAAGACCAGGGTAGGTTCTTTGATGCTGGGAGATCTGAGTTCAAACCACGACGCGAGCAATTTGCATAATTCACCACTCCACCATTTCTGAATCACTGACAATACTGAATGTGTATACATGTCTAGCAAAATCTGCTTAAACTTCGCCTTTTGTAGTCGGCATACAGGCTCCAAACACAGAATACTTTACTTGCGGTAGCGTCAGCGGTACTTTGACAGATACATAAAATACATTTATGAGGTGACACATAGACCAACACTGGCGCTACGGATGTAGCTGTCAACAAAAACATTGACAATCGTCAAATTGAGTCATTTAAGTTTAATTTTAATTCTAAATAAAATTCTGAGAGGTGGTTCTCGACGACAAAATGCAAATACAGAAAAATATAAATAAGAGTTTTTAATTGACTATTTATAATAAATATGTGTGTTAATATTATTTGCGCATTTATAACCAAAACAACTTGAATTTTCAATTGCAAATTGAGACCGTCAAATGAAATCCGCTGTGGGTTAAAGGTATTCATTGTGTTATCCCTTCGTAAGGTAATTCAGGGTGAAGGGATGTTTTGACGCTGACGCAACCTAAATATTTTATGTACCGGAGCAACACGTGATTATTGAAAAGGCTCGGCCCATGTTCACCTCGGATTGTTGCGTATTATTATAATTATTATTTTTATTTTAGCCATGGAACATTGGCATACACAGGAGCCCTTGTAGAATACTACGTTCAAGGTTTGACCGGTGCTCGGCGGAGACTTTTTTGTAGGGCTATCTACAGTCTTCAGATTATTTATTGTGATGTTTTCTAAATTTAATTATATTAAAAATACAATTCCCAGTTCCCGCTTCTCGATGAGCAGAAACATTCTCACGCACTCTGACATTTAACGGCAAGATTTGCTCCACTGAAGTTTCTTACTTGTCGACGCCCGGTTGAATGCATGTTGAGTGTAAAGATTTACCTGAGCTGAGTACTAGTAATTCTCTATTTTAAACTCAGTAGGTAAACATTTCATCTCATCTCAAGTTGGACAAAACACCAGAGAAACGCTGCAACGGTGGCGGAGACGCGTACAGGTCGGGGCTTAAACAAATTCAAAATGCCAAAGCAGGCGAAATTTCTAGAACGAATTGAAAACACATCTGTACTTGGCAAAATACGCTCAATCAAAGGTACCTCAACCTTATCTTTTTGCCTTCATTTGACTTGTAAATTCTTGCATTCTTGTAATGGGTATTGAAAATAATGCGATTTCATTTCAGACGAAATACCTGTCGAATCTTTTTTGTAAATATTAATTTCCATCGAACCACCCACAATGCTCAGTCATTTCCATACAAAATTCCATCGTTGAAATTCATTATCTCCCACTTAACCTGTGGCCAACGACTACGTTGAATTGAAAATGTCAGCAGCCATGACAAAATCATAAATATCGCCACCAATGAAAACGTCCCGCAAATTTGTTCACTTGATTTGCTTCAAAATACATTTCCCATTACTTATGACCGCACAACGTCATTAATAATTGCCCAGCCACCACTTGACTCAGACAACCAGACAACCACATGCTGATTGGTCAGTGCAGTCGTGTCAATCAATTAGCGCTGCCTTACAAGTCCGCCCGTCAGCACATCTCATTGGTCCGAAAATTCCCCATTCCAGTCAGACCTCCACACAAAGCAGACCCCTAGGCTCCAACAACAAAAATAAAATATTAAATCAATTAGCAAGTGGCGTTCAAGCAGAAACGATCATGAACAACAACAACTGTCTACAAGGTGCTAATGTGCTCGTACGTGAACATTTCCCACCCTAATTCTACCGCTCTAGAGACATATCCGCACGCTAGCTGTGCCAAGTGGATGCCGATATGGTGTGAATTTTAGCACATTCGCTGCCGGGAGTCTTATTAGACATCTGCATATTGACAAACAGCCACGACGACAACAAAAGCAAAACCTCTCGACTACCCCTTGACAGCGGCGACACAGACTGTCAGCCAACGAATGTAATTTGTCATGTGAATCGCGTCCCGCCAAGATTTATGAGAGAACGAATTCTCGAAAACTGGAAAGCGATCTCGTCGATAGTGTGTTTGTGACCAAATCACATTTGCCGATGCGCGATAGAAGATCAAAATTGGAAGCATTTGACACTTTGGCCCTTGCATTGCCATCAAGACGCACACACACACGGAGAGTTTTACGCACTGAGAATTGAGTGTGGTCGTGGTCCAGCTCTGGCAGTGCACTAGCAGGCGTTTCCGCTGGCTTCCGTCCGCGCTGCTGTGCCGCCGACTTTTGCGTGCGATTTGCTGATGAGTTGTGCCGCGCTGAACCATTTGGTTTCATTTAATTAGAGAGATGATCCAATTTCACATAGCCGCATAGGACGGCTTAGATCAAAGCGTTTCATTCTGGCCATTTGTTATGCATTTAAAGCCGGTTTAATGGTTTAGATGCAGCGGCTTTGATGATGGTGTCGGTGGTAGGCGCTTTTCATCATCGTTCTTGAGAAAACAAACATATCTTGACTTGTTGCTTTTTTTTTTGCAATTCTTTGCAAGAGGACTTAATGGGTCGCTCTAGTTTGATTACGAACTGATATTGATAAATGTTTCAATATGTTTTCGAATACGCGCATTTGAATTCCGAATTATGTTCCTTTGAAAAGCCGCTCTCATGAATTCAGACTATGCCGTTGCATAAAGAAAGTGACAGATGAGATGGGATTGGAAACATTGACCGGCATTGCAAATGACAATGTCTCGAGCTTATGTGAGGTGATGCAGATGTAAAGTGTACGAGAACGAGAGCAACGTTTAAGTGTTGAGGATAATTTTGTATGCATGTTCTACAGGAGCCATTTGAAAACAACTTTAAACCTTCATCGAGAGTCTGGAACCATCAAGATTCGGGAGGTGTCAACACCAATTCACATACGTTTAGAGACGACGCCTTTCGACATGGTGTGTGACACGTGTTTCGTTCATCTTGTCTTCTATTTTGTAGCTTACCGGGTAGGTAGGTATTTGTGTTCCAGGTCTTACGTTGATAAACGATTTAAGTCCATTCTGGGTTAAGGCACAAGAGGCTGACTTGGAAGTTGTACGTAAAATGTTTCCATTGTGAGACCCTCCTTATTCCAACAACAAACCAGTTCCACATATGCTCTCCGGAGGCTTTCGTCCAGCCTCACAAAGAAGTGTTTTTCCTAGAAACTGTGTTCTCTTTCTTGCTAGGAGTGGGCACCTGCAGAGCATATGCAATTTCCTCTTCTTCACTGAAACTTCTACCAAAGATAGATGGACGTAATGTCCAAGAAGGACTCCCACTAGCATACATCCTTGCGTATAAAACTAACCTCACCCATACATTTTGGGTTCATTCACTATACTTTCTGGCATGAAGGCCTGATACATAAGTTAGTAAATTTCAAGTTTCCACTATATCCAAACAAAAATATTCCTTCGTTCCTTATTTATAAATCAAAATTTCTCCGACAGTCAACTGAATCTGGAGTTCCTCAAGGATCCGTCATTGCGCCAGTCTTATTTAATATAAGGGTGGTCAAATTTTAAGGGCCGATGTTGATTTTTGAAATTACTGTCATTTCTATTTATTGTGATAATATTGGTATGGTGCAATCATGTATGGAACAAAATATCGGCCAAATGGCCGCCGCGAATTACGCGAATTACGAATTACGCTGAAGCATAATTGAGGTTCTATGCCGTTAATGTGCCGAATTATCTCATCCTTTAGCTCTTGCATTGTTGCTGGCTTATCGACGTACACCTTTGCTTTCAAATAACCCCAAAGAAAAAAATCCAACGGTGTCAAACCACATGATCTTGGCGGCCAATGACATCGCCACCACGTGAGACAACACGGCCATTGAATTTGTCGCGCAAAAGAGCCATTGTTTCGTTAGCTGTGTGGCAAGTGGCACCGTCCCGTTGAAACCACATATCGTCCACATTCATATCTTCCAATTCGGGCCATAAAAAGTTCGTTATCATTTCACGATAGCGAACACCATTCACAGTAACTGCCTGACCGGCCTCATTTTGGAAAAAATAAGGCCCGATGATGCCGCCAGACCATAAACCTCACCAAACAGTCACTCTTTGTGGGTGCATTGGTTTTTCGACAATCACTCTTGGATCATTCGCCCAAGTGCGGCATTTCGCTTATTGACGAATCCACTGAGGTGAAAATGTGCCTCATCACTGAAGATGATTTTCTTCGAAAATTTATCATCCACTGTTGCCATTTCTTGCCACCATTCTGCCCATTGACGACGCTTGAAATGGTCAAGTGGCTTTGGTTCTTGAGTCAATTCACCTTGTAAGCGTGTAAATGCAAGTCTTTATGCATAATGTTCATCAACGACGAGCGTGAGAGGTGCAATTGTTGGGCACGACGACGAGATGAGGTGGACGGCTCTTCAACCACACTATCGCGAACAGCAGCAATATTTTCTGCAGTACGAGCTGTACGAGCATGCACTGGTGTTTTCACATCTCCTACAGACCCGGTTTGCTCAAATGTTTGCACGATTTGGACGATTAAATTGACCGAACAAATCACGAAGTGCACGATATGCATTTTGATTTGAACGCCCATTTTCATAATAAGTCTGAATAACTTCAACGCGTTGCTCGATTGTGTATCTTTCCATGGTTCAAATTGAGTTAGTCTGAAATTGAGAAATGTCAAATGAAATGCAGGAAAAAACTTGACGTTTAGGTGTGGTTCACATTCAACATCGGCCCTTAAAATTTAACTTTATATAAAGTTGATTTCCCCAACTTAAGAAATTGTAATATTGAACTGGTTGCTGATGACACCTACATTTATTCCTCAGATTCAATTGGTTTTATTATAGAAACTTATCTTCAATCGGGACTAATATTAATGCTTCAAAGACTCAAGCTATCTCTTTTTCGCGTAAAAGAAAAGCTTGCTTACTCCCGAGCAACAACCTTTCTATTAACAGTACCCAAGTTGAATGGAAATTAAACGCAAAATATCTTGGTATATACATACAGGAAATAAGTAAAAAAAATATATATGCAGGAAATCAAAACTTAGCGACGAAAACAAACTGTTTCATTCTTAAATCAATTTTTCAATCCATAATATTTTCTGGCTCCCCTATTGTTTCTAGTGAGCGAAGTGTCAACTACGCAAACTACAAATTGCTCAAAATAAATTGCTTAAGATGATCCTAAATCTACCGGTTTTTCTCTACAAGGGAACTTCATAAAATGGCTAGTATAGAAATGATTACTAAAAGACCTGAACGACTTCATCGACGTTATATAGACGCTTGTATCATCAGATAATGAACTAATTTCAAACTTAGGTTACATATCTTAGTGCAATTTATTTACTTATTTATTTATTTCTTTATTCAGTTATTTATTTATTTATTTTATTTATTTATTTATTCAGTTACTTATTTACTGCTTTGTCCACTTTGTTCAATTACATATTATTTATTTATTAAATTGCTTGTTAAAGCATAGCAGCACTTCTCTCTTTTATCTCATTTATCTCATTTATCACTTCTCTATTTTATCTTTTTCTTTAATTAAGGTTCTTCTTCTTGCCTTTTCCTTCAAATCATCAAAAAACTAATAAATATGTAAAATTGTCAAATTGTATTATTTTGTAGATGTAAGATTAAAATGAAAATCAAATCTCTGTGTTTAAATATTGTAAATAAGTTATTGTAAATTTGATGCCACAATAAACAAACAATGAGAATAATGACATTCAAAGCTTCTAGTTTGTAGCCCTATAGCAGTGTGTTTGCACCAGAGATTTCTAGGATTCTCTCTGTTCGGGATGAAAATAAAAAAGGTCATCCACGTGAAACCATGTCACAAGTAAACCAGAAGGGAGCAAATGCCATTCCACGATCAGTTCGCGTCTACCTCACAAGAACACCGACTGGTTTGGGGATAAGTTTGGTCTTGTGCTTTTTTGCTGATTTTATACCAATTGGAAATGTTGTAGGTTTCGCTATTGTTTCGGTATAGCGTCAGTTGAAAATTAATGTAATGTGTTAAATGTAGTGGTGCCACTCATCAAATTACCCCCATTGCCATAATAAACTAGTAGTTTTAAAAGCCGTGGACGGCAGATATCCACTCGGAAGAAGTCACACTTTCCTAGAATGTCAAGTGTCAAGCTGAAAACCTGGCCATTTCATCATTTGTTTTTTATAATTTGCGCGCACACAAGGAATTGTTAATACCCTTAAGTGTCTGAGTTCAAGACGCAGCACGGGCCGAAGGTGTAGAGGGAGAAAGGGAGAGGAGGTACCTGATCACATTGGTTTTAAATATCTGCGGATTGTATTCTGGGGGAAATATTGGGCCGGGAAGAGCATTCCATATTCGTGTCGTGCGGCTTATGAACGAGTCTTTAAATTTGACTGTAGGCTTAAAGGTAATCTGATGAGCATTCCTGGCGAGACGGGTATTGCGGGTGAATTCATGGAGAGGAGATATGCAGTTGGCAAGCTCACTTGAACATCGTTTGTTAAAATAACGATAAAATACGGACAGAGACGAACGTCGATGTTTGAGCGAGTCTAATGACTCTGCAATACTGTTGTCTCCTATAAGTTATATCTATCGCTTTTGGATTCTATCTAGGAGATGCAGGCACCAGTTTTAAGGGCACCAGGACAGATATGAGCGTTGTACTCAAGTTTGGGGAGTATATACGCCTTATAAATAAATGCCAAATCAGAAGGGGTGAAATATTTCTTGCATTAATTGAAGAAACCTAAACATTTCGCATCATTTTTGGCGACCTCAAATATGTGATCGTTCCAACTAAGTGTTGTGTTGATACATATACCAAGGATGGAATGCTTTCTACTTTCATCGACACAGGTGCCATTCATGGATAATGGCTGATTAACAAGGGTTCGCTTGAGTGACAGCAGGCAGCATTGACTTCTTGAAGCATTGAATTCCACTCGGTTGTTCTTTCCCCAGTTAATTATGCTGTCAAGACCGGAATTGAATGTGCTTAACATACGCTGCTGTTCCAATTCTACGGTTGGGAGTCTTGGAACGAATATGAAAAGCTGAGGGTGCTGTCATCAGCGAAGGAATGGATTGCATTAGAAGAAGCAGACAAGAGATCATTTATAAAAATGAGAAAGAGTATCGGAGACAGAACAGAGCCTTGGGGAACGCCAGCATTTATTTGGTGGATCTCAGACTTAAAGCCATCCGAAACAACTTGAATTGAACGGTAATTTCTAATCCATTGAAGAAGAGATTCACCGACACCATAGACATTCATTTTCGACAAGAGAGCTTGATGCCAAACTCTGTCAAATGCCTTGGAAATATCAAGTGCAACGATCTTGCTTTCGCCTGCATAGTGCAAAGATTGGTTCCACTTTTCGGTGAGGTAAGCTATCAGACCCCCAGTGGACCTGTTGCTACGGAAAGCATACTGTCACCATACGGTCATTAAGAAGCTTCCGCGATTCGAGATATTTCATAAGCTGACGATTTATCAGCGTTTCCATGATCTTAGAAAGAAGGGACGTAAGTGCTATGGGTCGGTACGAGGTGGGTGGCGAAGATTCGCCCTTTTTAGGGACGGGCTGTTTTCCATCTGCTCGGAAAGAGACTCAAGAGTAGGATAGATGAAAAAGGTTACGCAGTGGTTTTACCAGCGCAGAAGAACACCTCTTCAGAAGAACAGGGATGTCATGACAGCTGGGATGTCATGACAGCTGGGATGTCATTGTAAATGAGCGTGGGAATTGAAGACGAGGCCGAATTCTTTACGTTTTTTACAAATGACCAAAAGTTGTTGCTACCTTTGGGACATTGTAGCACTTTTTGCGTCAACTTTTGCGCATACGAGAATTTCACACGTCTTATAATTGCATTACAGTCATTTCTGGCCCGTTTAAACTTATTCCGGTTTTCCTCCGAATGAATATCCGGGAATTCATCTCTCTCAACCTCTTTACAGCTCGAGTCATACCATGCATTTGCTTTGGGCTTCATACACTTCACTCTATGAGGAATGAAGGATCTCATGCCCAGCAGAAGAATGTTTGTGATCATGTCAGCAGCGGCATCCACGCCACTATCGAGGAAGCATAGTGATCTGTTAAAATTCCTAAAAAAGTTGTTTAGACCGCTCCAATCTTTAACTGTTTGTGGCGATAACGAGAAATTAGCAATGGTCAGACAAGCCTAGAGGTGACAGAATGTCAATAGAATACTTGTCAGGATGAGAGGTGAGAAACAGGTCCAGGGTGTTGGCGGAATGATCTGCAACGTCAGGTATTCGTGTGGGCTCATTTACTAGCTGTGTCAGATTATTTACCTCAGCAAAGATGTCAACATACCTTCCTTCGGATGTTGTCTGGCCCGAATGTCGAAGCCAATTAGAATTGTGTACATTGAAATCTTATGTATTCAGTGCGAGGATACAGGGATACAATTCTTGAGACGGAGTCGGGTATCGCATCAAATTCGGTTTCGACTTCTATAAATAACGAATTGCCAATTCAGGAAATGAAAAATGACACCGAAATATGTCATCGTTTTTGTCAGACTGCATGTTCATAAGTGGAGACGATGCCTCTTTTAATCGCATTGGCTTTTGCACTACTATGATTCGGTAAGAAAAAGGACGTGGATAGATATGTATGTTAAGATCCTTGGAATAGGCGTGTTATCCCCACTCCTCCGTCTGAGAAAATTCGCAGAGGACCAGCCACCGTCTGATGGTCAGACTTCGATTACAATCTGAAGGAAATTCTGACTGAGAAGTTTTTCTCAAAGATCGAAGGTGGTAGGGAATCGGGAATCGTGGAGTGTCCACAACTGAAGTGCTTTTGAAGTCTAAAGTGCCACCCATGAGACGCGTAATGCGAATTCCGAGTAGAGGAAAAGTCAGAAGATGAACTGACCAAGGACCGAGATTTGAGTAATAGTGTGGAATTTGCGAATCAGTTTCAGTCGTGAACTTGTGGATAGGGTTAAAATCGTTAGTTAATATATTTAAAATATTTCTCTCTTGATAATTAAAACATGATGATTTTTTTGTTTATATTTTTTTTATTACAAGCTGGTATGCAAAGTTATCACGCAACAAACTTGTTATTTCAACAAAAACAAACCTTTCTCCAGCGCAGACTAAATCATTCACTTCGACATCATTTATAACGTAGATTTTTGCAGAGTCTGCACTAGTTTCCTTATCGGCAACGAAATCACGATCACCCATTTCCTTCATGTTCCAACTGAATTAACCAAACATAAACAATATCCACGGGCAACGAAACATAAATTAATTTGCTCAAGGATCGTTTGAGACCAAGGAGTTCCTGTTCGCCCAGTCAAATGCAAACATTCCTGCACTCATTCCTTTTGAAATACCTGATCAATCAATGCCGATAAGAGTCCGTAAGCTATCGACTGATCTCCCCCCTCGTACAATTTATTTTTATTTTCCCGCCTGTCTTAGTTCCCCTTCGGTTGGTTCTTGCTTACTGCATGGTTATTTATAAGAAGAATAAAAAACAACGACCCCGTTCGATATCTCACCGAATACCAACTCATCCAGGTGTAACCTTCATTCAAACTGGGTGAGGTGAAATTTTCACACGTGCATGTTTGCATAAGGCTTACTGATTAGATGCGAAACTCATATTCAAATTGAAGCTCATCCGGAGTCAACTTCAAATGTCTGTGCCCAATTTGTGAGCCCTTGTGGCTTGCTTCATAAAAACTATTTACTATCACACCATCTCATCTCTGAAACTATATCAAATATCTAAATTGCATAAAAATGTGTATTTTATTCAGTTTTGGTGCATAATCGTTGTGCTTCAGTTGCATTCACATAAAAACGACATAAAAACGAAGCAATTTCTGAAGAGTCCCCATAAAGAAACGCTGAAATGTGAGTAGCATTCCAGCAGTGGATGAGCCATGCAAACATCAAAAAAATTCAATTACAAATTATGAACTAATGTGCTGGAACATCGTATTTCTGGTAATACGCCTATGGGATTTGTATTTGTTTGTTTTTTGTTTTAGAAGAGAGTCCTGTACGTTAGGGAGTTACCACTTGACCGCAAACATCCCAGTTTGAGGACTGACTTTAAGGGATTGTCCTTTTCTACGGTAATTTCCGAACGAGGGTTAAGTGCTGTCATGTCAAAATTGACAGCATGGCAGTCGCCGAGCACGATTCAGAAAATGAGACCATGCTGTCTGAGAAAGGGAAGGTTTTCTTTTCTTTTCCATTTCAGGATGTATTGAAACTTTGTGTGCGACGGAAAAGTTTAAAGTACCCCTTTGGGATGCCGTTGAATCAACAACAAAAGTGAATATCATTTTTTCAAGCATGGGAGAATTAAGCATGTAAGTTTGAATATCGAAATAAACATATTTTTTATATAATTTATATGATCATAGTGATGTAAATGCAAAAGTTCCACTAGCAGGAGACTACGTGAACCTTTTTTCAACATGGCGTCGGAACCCGTAGACGGCCTAGCTTCTAGAAGAGAGATCGGGAGCAGGCAAAAACCGAGTGGTTAGGTTTTTGCCTGTTTTTGATCTGTTACAAATGGATAGGTAGGATAGTCGTGAATAAAGATTCGTCCCGAGGATTTGAAAAAAAATCTGAGGCTTCAATCCTAAAATTAAAAAAAAAATCAATTTAATACTATATTAAGTTAGAGTCGTTTATGTTAGGTTATCGCGTTAAGGAGAACAACTCACATGGAGCCTGATCTCAGTCTATTTTGCTGTAATTTTTTGTCGTAGTTTTCAGTCGCTGTGATGATTGTCATTTCCATTAGAATTTTGTTCCGTATTGTAATTCTTGGGCTGTTATCATGTCTCCCAGGTTCTTATATCCGAAATATCGTCAAACCCCGTTCAGTGTCGGCTTTTGTAAGTGCTGAGCAGGTGAAAAGTGATGGAAAGTTGTGTCCTCTTTTGCCTCATCAAATGGCAGCGCCATTTGTCCTCCTTCCTTGAATTCTCATAAGTCTGTGACAGGCAAGTAAGCCTATGATCTCCCTAATACCTATTCCAGAAATGAAGTATGATAGAGATGCCCAACTTCACAGCTGATTAACCCCTAGTCCATCGCAGAAATGAAGTATGATAGAGATGCCCAACTTCTACCTCTCTTTCCCATTTTATTATCTTTTTTATCTTCCCCATTTTTTATATTGTTTTCTAAAGCCAAATTGACCAATCGGAGAACGGCATTTACGTTATTTCGTGAATAACTGTCAAAAATTCACGAATAACCGTCAAAATTTTCATGATTATCCGTCAAATTCGTCGGTGGACTAGGGGTCAATCAGCTGTGAAGTTGGGTATCTCTATCATACTTCATTTCTAACCTATTCAGTGCAGGTGTCAATTTCCATCCATCCAGCTATAAACCTTTAGTTGAGTATTTTTACCTTTTTAGTGGAGAAGACTGTACCTCCTAGATAGTAATATGCCTGACTCCAATTTAAATAATGCTTATTTTATAACCTTTATTCATATATGCAGATGAAATTTTTATTTTATTATATTTATTAATTATTCATTTAAATAACTAAATTTACAAATTAGCTCATACAGCCAGAGCAAGGCAGTCTTAGGTTTGCAGTATTGTAGAAGGATATGCGTATTCGATATACATTCATTCCATGTATAAAAACTAAAAAGTTACGACTAAATACAACTGCTTTAGAAGCAGACACAAAATACGAGTGTTCAATGTGTAATACAATACAACACACTTTTGTCATCCTCTCGGGTTCGTCTTCGAGGCTGATTTATAAAATGAAATTATCGAACCTCTATTTAATATTTACCTTTCTCTGAATACGAAATAACCCAGAGTTTTAGATCAACTGAAATCATTAAGTTTTACTTAATTATGCCGAGCTTAAAAATCATTTTGCTCACCCTTATGTTTACACGCCCTTAAAGTTCCACTTACCGAAGTCAGCGCAGCGAAAATATGCGGTGGTCACCTTTCGAACTACCAGAACGCACGTCTGGTAGTATCGAAAACACAAAAAATTTCACACATCATCACCATATTTCACGCACACCACCCTCCAAGTGGCCATATCCATACACGCTTAGATGTCATTTGCCCATCACACATCAATGTGTTGGTGTGCCACTGAAGAAAATCCATTCGAGAATGTCAAATAACATTTTTTTGTCAAAATGGCGATCGTAGAATTAATTATATATTTCTGATTCGTTTTCTCAATGCCTGAATAGACTAGAAATCGCCATATAAATAAATAAAAAAAATCCCCAAATTAAATACACTACAAATTCGTACTCAATTCCAACTAAGTTATAACAATTAGAGCAAGCCGAAGAGATATAAAAAGGCGAATTCTTCGCATGTGTTTTCCGTGTGTGGTGGCACAATTCCCATCATCAGCCAATCATCATCACCAACATCATTGTTCACAGAAGTAGAAAATATTAGTATAAATTCTATTGAAAATTGATAAGAAATCAAAATCAAAATCAAAAGTAAGTGAATTCAGCCAGCGAAATTCTCAATTGTGAAAGATTATCAAATAGCTTCTGGATTTTATGTTTGTAGCAAAATGCAAATCGGGATCTGTGATTTAGTTGCAGCGTCTTTCCTAGTCGAATGGCTATAGTGCTCACTAATTTTTGACAAATCTCGCTCCCTTGCTTGGAACACGCAACTTCGAAAAATATTAGAATTCCAACAAGTACAAGGTTTATACCGGAAGAAAAGAGGGCGAACGAAAAAAAAAAGGTAAAACAACTGTTGTTATTGGAGAGGCGCTGTGAAAAACTACGTGTAATCTTACAAAACAAACAAAAAAGGAAAAAAAAAAAAACAAGAAAGCCCTTCACAAATTTCAATTTTGTCCCGCAAAACATTTGTTTATTGGAGGGCTGGTCAGCCGAATTATCCCCACACACGGTCGACAACAATACTCCGCTTCAGTTTTTCGGGAGCTGTGCAGATACAAAACAGAAGTAAGTATCGTTTTCTTAGTGATGATGCGGATGTAGTATTTGTGAGTAATTTGTTTTTATTTTTAGCCATTAATCAATCAAGTAGCGAGGGCAAGGGTGTTCTGTTTATCTCCTTTTATGCTTCTCTGTTATTTTTTTTTTTTTTTTGCTACCATAAAAATAATACGTACATGCGTAGATTGTTCTTAGCAAAGATCGAAAGGGTTATTGGAAATGTACCTCTCTGCATATAGTGATTGGAGCACATTGTTTGTTAGGTAGCCTCTTTTCAGAGATTTCGCAATGTACAATCATATGGAATATGTTATAATTTCGCGGTATTTTTGATTGGATTATGTGAATGTCTTTTGCTTGCAGCCTTTGGTTCCAAACTTTTCGGATCAATGAGAAAGTTGTAATTAAAAAAAAACTGGTTTCTGATAATCTTTGCGATTACCATATTTACTATTGGCAGTTTTTAATGATTGCATTTGGCTAACACAGTCCGTAGATTATATGTTAGATTTGCCCAAGCATAGTTGTCACAAGATTATGTTCTATTTACACAAATTCGAAAGTAAGGAGGAGTTGCATTCTCTTGAAGTACACAAGTAATGTCATATTACTGTCAAACCTATGCAGAATATGATCATCAGTCTGTAACACTCGCAAACTTCTGAAGTGAAAGGTCGGGATATGGACAAGGGTTGTTGCATTGTTTTTGATTCATTCGATATCGATATAGAGTGTTTAGGACTTTCATGATACATAATTTGTCGAGTCTTTAATAGGAATATGTTCCAGGTAGTAGATTGATTAATGCTTTGTGTTCACCACTATACCGGACGAGTATCTATATGTGAAAATGGGATCGCGTGTCGGCAACTCTTGCTTTGTGTTTTATAAAAAATGCACACATTTGTTGTATTTTTTCCGATTTCGATCTTCCTGGATCTACGAAAATTGTACCTCATTATTCATGCATAAACAATGCCTGAATAGTCGTCTCAATTGTGACTTTACTGTCAATTTTAAGTATCTTGTATACAATTTTATTGCTTTAGATTATTGATTCACTAAATCAGCTCCGAATAAATAGGCCATCAACTTTTCTAAATTCTTCACGTCGTTGCGGTGCATTTTGAACATGAATGGAAGAGCAGAATTGACCGTTAATTAATGTGGGTAAGATGAAGTTACTTCGACTGCACCAATAAGACTGTTGCTTTAGTTCTTGTTTCATAGTGTCCAACTTGTGTCCTTTGCGCTGTTATTTCGCTTGACTTCGTATTGCCTTCTGTTGCACGGATGTTATGAGCGAATATTCTTACTTTCACAATTTTTCCTTGACGTTTTTGTTTTTATTTTACAGCAGCATTGATTTAGATTTCTTTCAAGAGAAAATAAACAAACACTGCTCCGTAGAAAGGACATAGTCGTTTCACTTAAGTCAACTAATCATAATGTTTGCGGCGCTACAGTCCGAGGTGGGTTGTTGGTGGGCTTTGTTTCTACAGCCACCATTCGTGTTATAGTGTTGTTCTCTCACAATTGGAGGGGACCCACAGGCACAGGCCGGCTCTGAACGCCGGCCTGTGCCTGTGGGTCTCTAGACTTTCCGGACATTGTCAGTAACTTGACAGTGATACGGCTATGAATTATAAGTTCCCTGTTCCGGTAGTCTAGTTAGAGATAAATCGAAATTTCCACGTTGCTATTACTCATGTCGAATAGGCCATTCAAAGAGTAGACTCGACTTTATTTTCTTAAGTAACGACATAGCCATACATTGGCATAGAAACCTAGCCTTCTGCCATGTTTTCGCCAACAGACAGTCCCATCTATTGCACCTACCTTGACGCCAATATTGTCTGTTTGGGTATAGTAGCTTCTTGGAGCGCCCCTTCTAGTTGATTTGCATCTGATGCATTCCACAGCCTGTGTGCACATGAAGGTGTAAACATTTATAATTATTCACTTCGTTTCATTGGTCCATTGACGTTGTTTTTGCCAATACTTGTATCTTCTGCACCATATCATTGTGTTTACAATAAGATCAATAATTATTGATTCACATTTCACAAATTTCTTGTTCAAAATAGACAAAAATGCTTGTCATATCTGCGAATACTTATCTCTAAAATCTAAAATCTTTTCCCGCCAGATTGTTCAATTTATTTATTCAATCGAACTAACTTCAACCCACTATTCGACTGACTTTCACTCATGTCGTTCGTGACCGTTGAATGAATTTATTATTTGTTGCATACTCTTTCATTCCAGGTCGTTGTCAGGTCGGCATTAAAGTGATTTGAGTGTTTCTTTTCTGTTCATAATAAACCCAGAAATCAATTAATACAAAACGTATTTATATTCTTAATTGCAAAATGTTCAAGTTGGATGCATTTGGGTGTACAACAGTGCGCTGTCGAAAGTGGAAATTTCACGATTCGCATTGCTAAGCTGTGCAGCGTAAGAAACATTCAGCACCACATTCACACCCATCGCCCTCTCTGCCGTTATAACGTTTGTCGACATATGGGTTTAGCAATAATATCTATGCGAATCAATTTGAGGAGTTACTGCACATCTATGCGTTTACATGAATTAGGGGCAATCGTTTTTGCAAAAAGAAATAAAATGCAAATTTCATGTGATAGACGAAAATTTGAATGTCGACAACCGGTTTGGATGTGTTGAACTGTGTCTTTGTTTCGCAAGAAGACCTGATTGAGTCATTTTCAGATGAATCAATTTTTAATGTTTTAAGTGATTTAGTTCTTTGTCCGGATTCTTCCATCGACCAATATGTTGATCGGTGATGAACATTCGTCTATATTTAGAGTTGTAGGACTAGCGATTTGCAGAGAAAATCTCTTGTCTAGTGACCCAATTCTACATCAATGCATACCAGATCTGAGCTTATCATGTTTGATGATTTCTTTTATATTTTGATATAGACTAGTAATAAATCCTCTTTCTTGCTTTCCCTTTATTCTGTTCGCCGATCAGATTTCTATTCCATTACCTGAATTATATAACTGTTAAACTGAAACAATGTTCGTATATATTGTCATTTTAAATTATTGGGACGAACCGTGTTTGCTAACTAGAATGGAGCATGATAATTTTGCAATTATCGGGTGTCTTTAAACATTTGCTTTCATATTCTCAAAAATACGGTGCAGTTTGTGGTAATTTTTTGTGCTAATAATTGTTGTAATATTTTATTTAAATTTAACAATGATGTTGATCATATACGTAAGTTTGTAAAGTCACCAGTATTCATTAAACTTTTCGAAGGAGATGTCGCTTCTTTCGCTATCGCATCTTATGGTCGTAATTCTCGATTGATCATTTGGCTTTGGGGTGTGGTGCGTATCTCATGTTTTTGAATAATTTCGGAGTTTTGATTTCTCTGCTTTCCTTCTTCTTTGTGTGGTGCTACAGTCTGTGATGAAACTGGGACTCAACCAACAAGTTCCCCTCTTAACGCGATCATTGGCTATCTACTTAGCACATCGAGTTCCATGAGCTCCTTCTCTTACAGCTACCCAGCATGTATTTTTATTTTTTTCTTTGTCCGTCGCTAGACCCCGATTAGCCGCTTTCGTCGCATTGCTAGCAAACACCTCATTGACGAATTGCCACATTCCAATGGATATTTGGAGCAGTCACAGGTTTGCCTTTTTTGTAGATCGAGCGAACGATACAAAGATTCCACTTGTCGGGCATACTTTTCTCCAACCATATCTCGTGTGTGAGAAATTCCTGCCCGCACGAATCATCTCTAGCTCTTGTCCTTCCGCACAAGTCAAGTCTCCATATTGCTATTTTAATAGCCTACGTTCAGGAGTCTTCCCTTGCCGCAAGGGGTCCATTTGGATTCATTGACCTTATTTGAATTATCCTAGCTCGATAAAGAAGTGTATTCATAAAGGTTGGTAACGTGGTATGTGGATAGCAGTTGCCGAACAGATACAATTTTGTTCGTCTCGGCAACTTCTACAAATGTCTGGTATCTTGATGCAATCGAAGCAGATGCTTACTTATTGTCGGCCTTCAGTCTCTGGCTCTTGGATAAATTTCTAGATTCAGCCAGTATTTATTTCCTCCTTTTCTACGGCTCCAATCGCATCTATGTTCCCTTGTGAAAGAACAATAATGGCACAACGCGAATGGTTGCTGAAGAAGCTATGTCCTTCTACGGCACTACAACTGCCAACCATATTGTTATTAATCACTTCTATATACTCATAAATTCTTACCATTCTTTCATTACAGATTGAAGCGAAGAGTTAGAGTTAGAAACAGGCATTTATTGTATACACATTAGCACTGAATATAAACAAAACAAAAAGCAACACAACTGATACCACTTAAGGTTTGTTCTTTCAAGTGCATTAACCCAAAATCATCTAATCCAGTCTTTTTTTCTTTTTCTTCTTTTGTAGAAAACAAGATCTGTTCACTTGACAAATATAATAGCAACAAAAATTATTAATAACAAAAATTTAGAATACACTTTCACACACATACAAAATGGAGTTACGCGTAGGAAACAAGTACAGATTAGGCCGAAAGATTGGTTCCGGTTCGTTCGGTGATATATATTTGGGCACAACAATCAACACAGGCGAAGAAGTCGCCATTAAATTAGAATGTATTAGGACAAAACACCCACAATTGCACATTGAAAGTAAATTTTATAAAATGATGCAAGGCGGTATTGGTATACCACGTATTATATGGTGTGGCTCTGAAGGTGACTATAATGTCATGGTAATGGAACTGCTGGGTCCGTCACTGGAGGATCTATTTAATTTTTGTGCGAGACGTTTCTCACTGAAAACAGTACTCCTGCTGGCCGATCAAATGATATCACGCATCGACTACATTCATTCACGAGACTTTATCCACCGAGACATCAAACCAGACAACTTCCTAATGGGCCTTGGGAAAAAGGGTAACCTAGTATATATCATAGATTTTGGTTTAGCGAAAAAATTCCGTGATACAAGAACATTACGGCATATACCGTATAGAGAAAACAAAAATCTCACCGGTACCGCACGTTATGCCTCCATTAATACCCACTTAGGAATTGAACAATCACGTCGTGACGATCTAGAATCATTAGGCTATGTGCTCATGTATTTTAATTTAGGCGCGCTACCCTGGCAGGGTTTGAAGGCCGCGAATAAACGACAAAAATATGAACGCATTTCTGAGAAGAAACTATCCACAACGATACTGTCGCTATGCAAGGGTTTCCCCAGCGAGTTTGTGAACTATTTAAATTTCTGCCGTCAAATGCATTTTGAACAACGTCCAGACTATTGTTACTTGCGCAAGTTGTTCCGCAATCTGTTTCATCGTCTGGGCTTCACCTATGACTATGTTTTCGATTGGAATCTCCTGAAATTCGGTGGACCCAGAAATGCAGGCATACAACAACAGCAAGAGGATGGCACTGGTGATACAAACGCAGCGAACAAACAGAGTACACAGATAGTGGGAAGTCATA
This sequence comes from Eristalis tenax, assembly GCA_905231855.2. Taxonomy (NCBI): domain Eukaryota; kingdom Metazoa; phylum Arthropoda; class Insecta; order Diptera; family Syrphidae; genus Eristalis; species Eristalis tenax. The sequence continues at coordinate 32,416,711 of HG993124.1, read as the reverse complement.
CAGCAGTGGTTCCCAATTCGGGGGTCGCAGGTGTCGGCTTAGTTAGTAGTACTGGAGGTGGTGTGGGTGGTGCGCCAATGGTTGGAGCCAGCGGCGCTGGAAGTGCTGCTGTTGGCGTTATCGATGACTCAATGGCAGTTGCAACAAATTCATCAAGGCCCTACGATACACCCGAACGTCGTCCTTCGATTCGAATGCGTGGTAGTCAAACGGTCGTTGTAAGTGACAGTAGAAACAACAAATAATATATTGTTTAAGAACAGCGGCACAGAAGGTGATTGTTTAAGAAATGCTACTGGAGAAACAATACATAATAAAAGAAAGAAAACTGCATTTTTTTTTTAGAACAAAGTGCAAGCATGATCGTCGCACTATAAGCTTCAAAAGGGAGTTTCGTAACCTACTCACGATACACTAAATGCATCAAGATTGTGCGATTAATTTTCATCTATTTTCCCCCCATAAGAATCCGCTTAACAACTTAATATCCAATTTTCTATAAATAAGCAACAAATCTGAACAGAAACCGAACTGTTATCTACAGAAAATCGCGAGTTAGAAATAGTTCGTCTGTGAAATGAACGCGCAACGTTTTTCGAATGAGTTTCTAAATTTAAAACCAGGAAAAGCATCCAATGAACATACAAAATAAAACAAAAAGTCTCACATCAACAGAAAAATATAAAACACCCAAATGGACAACGGAACGTCCCTGTTTTAGAAATATACGTTTTGCTAACAAACAAGAAAATTCTCTTATTTTTTAGTTTTCTTAGCTATTAATATAAGGAAAAGAAAAAGAAAAAGAAAAACAACAAATTTATAAATACAAGAAAGAAATAATAATAATAAATAAAGTGGATATCGTAATGAGATAGGAATTCATTATACAATTCATTAAGCAAAAACAAAAAATCATTTAATTCATTCATAGAATTAACCAGAACAAACAAAAAAAAAAGCAAAAAATGATAAAACAGTACATACTTATAATTAACTGAAGCATTTTGTTGTAAAAAAATTAATCTTAATAAAGTGAAAAAGGAAGTTAAACAGAAAAACAAAAAACAAATGTTTTATGTAAGAGTAGTTTCTGTTTATTTCAATGTTCTCCATTTTTTTTTTAGTTACAATCCGATTTGTGTTAATTCTTTTTATTATATATATTTTTTTTATTTTATAGGATATTATTATTTTTTAAAAAAATACACGTTTCATTTATACTTAGTTCATAATTGAATATAAATATATATATATAATTGAATATATAAAATAAAAGAAGGAAATTAACAAATTATAAAGATAAATAAAAAATACACTTATAAGTTCGAGATGATTTGAATAAACAAGAAAATTTGCATTAGAAAACCTTAATAGAATTATCAAAACCTGTTTTTTTTTTCCTTTTTTCATTTATTCGTTTGTACATTTCGTATTGTTCTTATATAGTTTACTTAGCTTTTTTGAATACTCTACGCTTGAACTTGTGTGTCGGTATTTTGAAGATTGCTTGGATCATTACATAATTGAGTTATAAAATCGTCATCTTCCACAAAACTTTTGCAAACCAGATTCAAGTAAGAAAGCATTGCTGAAACCATATTACATTCCATGTCTGCAAAAACAAACAACACATCGGGAAATATTGCATCTTCTTACTATGCTTGAGAATGACTGCAAACAAAATCACAAGGGTCATTAGAGTTATATATATATTAGGCATCTCTCCTGCCTTACTGATACGTAATATGAGGCATTCCTCAACCACAGCAAATGGATATGCAAGTATAAATAATTGATAAAGGTTTGTCACAGTCTGGGATGGACCTGGACCTCAATGAACCATCAAATGATTGCATTGCAATCAACTAAATGCATTCAGTTCAAAATGATCATATCGATTTGGGAACATTAACAACTTTCGATTTGATCATTATGATCATGTACAAAAAACACGATTTCGCCAATTCACGGACATTTCATGTGCTGTCAGTTTGTTCACTGACTCCGTGCTAACTAGTACTAGATACGTAATATGTGCGTATTATTTTTGCAGTGGTACATAGTCTCCACCGTAGATGATCGGATAACTCAGGCCACGATTGCGAGCGTCGACTGTCGACCAACAATCGACTTTTGTCGACAGTCGATTGAGTTTCCGACAACGATTTAATATTGTTGCGCTTCTCACGTCTAAGTGAACGAAAATTAAGGGATTCGACATCCTCAACTGTCAGTCGTATACAGATTTGTCATATGCGCGTTTCTAATCCACAATAATACTATTCTCAGTCGATTGAGTCGCACAATCCCAAATTAGATTTCAATCGAGAGATTTGTCGACTATCGATTCAGTCGACAATCACAGTCGGGCCCTCAACAATCGACTTTAACATATGTCACTGTTGAATATATGCAAATCCGCCTTGATGTCTGACAGATAAGATGACAATGGTATGTATGTATGTACGGGGAACAACTACTTACACCCCTTGGAGTGTAAAGTAAACAACAAAGGACATTCCGATTACGATGACTCCTTAAATCAGTTAGGAGCATTAGGCGATGCTGTTTTTCAGGTATCAATGAATTGGTTCTTGTGAGTACAACAGCGCTTAGTCGGCATGCGAAACCCGTTATTTTCAACTGCAATCTGTTCTTGAAAAGATGCCAAATAGTACCTTGCAGCACTGCCATAATTAAATAAGCAGAGCGCTTTTCAAAGACTTGCCTATTCAGAAGCTGTATCGTTTCGTTTGATCTTCTATTAAGTAAAAATGCATTCCTTTGAATCATATCTGCTTTTTGACCGATGTCTAGCATTGACCGTGCAATCTATCGCAGTGTATTTGTTTATAGCGAGTCAAACAAGACAAAACAATTTGAATTGCATATTTGCGTGTAAAATTACGCCTTGTAGCAACAAATATATATATTATATTAAATTGTACATACATTACATAGACCAAACCAGACCCACACCGCAAAAGATTAAATAAAACAAAAACAAAAAAGCAATTCTCTTCGTTCAATAAGGGCTTTCTTAAGAAATTTATGATAATTTTGTAAATCAATCAAAGCATTATTCCGAAAAAAGAAAACAAAAACCAATAGTATTAACTAAAAAATATGGAAACAATGCACAATAGTTTAAGTAAGCAACAAACAAAATATAAGTCTCCTAAATGTACATTTATTTACTTAGTCATAAGTGACAATGATTAGAAAATACGGATAAAATAGTTAATAATAAAACAAAATACATACAACCACTTTAAATTGATTAGAAACCGATTAAGGGGGGACGTTTGTGTAAAGTTTTCAATGTATTCAGTTATATTTTCATGCTAATTGTCGTTCCTTTTTATATGAAATAACAAAACCACATAAAATACACATTCCATACACACGCATATGTTGGAGGAAATTGAAAAAAAAAAAAAAACAAAAACAAAAAATAGTCATTTGTCATGGATTGATACATAATTTCTAGTTTATTAGCAAGTAAAATTAACAAACAAACTTGTGTAATTAATAAAAGCTTAAAAGTAATTAATTAGATATGTAACTAAATTAATTTTCTAAAAACTTAAATGAGCAAAGTACATACATACATTGTATTCATACATTAGAACTGCAATACAAATTTACATTATATACACTTACACTTACTCACTAACAGAAACAATTAAACGTTAGAGTTAATCAGGGCAACATCAAAATAAGTACTCTCATAATTTATTTTATATCACTGATATACATACATATGTGAATTATTATGCATTGTATTTATTGTTATCGAATCTGGTCGCTTCATTTATTCAATTCTTTTTTAATTCTATTCATTTTTCTTAAATCTTGTTGCTTCGTTAGCTTTCAGTTTGATCATCGACCCTATTGTTTGCAATAGACGACCAACTCTTCTCTAATGGGTGTCTAAATTTACTTTTATACATTTATTACTTCCCAATCAATGCCTGCAAGGGTTTATCTGCTCCCATTTTTGTGCCTACAGCAAATTTCCCATCAGCTCTAGTTAATAGGTAAACCACTTCACACGGGCAAAAATTTATCAGAACTCAATACCACATGCAATGAACTCGCAAAAAGAAAAGCAAAGACTAGAGGAAGTTAACAATATCTTTGTCATTAACACGTATGCGACTGAATTTCCTTTCTAATATACATATGCATGTTTTGTTTGGTTATTTAATGCATAATATAAATACACAATAAAATACATATGTACCTTTGTGATCAGAATGAAAAAAAAAAACAAAACACTCGTACACATGTAAAAAAAGAATCTAATAACATAACGAAAGCTAATGGAAACTGTATTATAAAATAATCACAAATTAATAAATACACTACACACAGTTTTTTTTTTTTTGTAGAATCTCTAATTTCACGCCACTGTAGATAAACAATTTGATTTATGGTCATACATAATTACGTCTGTATGTTTTGAATTGATTTCTATGTTTTTTGCCTGTGGCTTATTTGATTCTGTTTTTATCACATTTCTCATAAATACAGAAACCAATTACATAAGTCGTTGCATAAGAACCTTAAATAGGATAAATACATGAAAAATGAAACTAGATTAATAAATGAAATAAGTATGAGTACCAAAACATGACACATTAATGCAAACAACCAACCGAACAGAAGGATTACGAATAAAACAAAACCGATTTTCAAAATTGACAAGGTTTGTTGTTTCTTCTTTTTTTTTTTTTTTTTGAGATTCTTCACTGAACGGTAACCTCTTTGGAATAACACGAAAACAATGTGTGATTCATTAAGACCTTTTTAATTTTAATGAAAAACCAAAAGTTAACTTCTGAAATAACAGTGTCTGACATTTACTTTTTGAATATTACTTCGTTTAGATGTTGCACACGACTAAGCCACGCCGTACAATGTACATCCTGAAGGTCAAACTTTGGATCACTGCTTCCAGCTTTGCTATCGGTAATTGCCAAAAAGTCTTCCATCTTCATCGATAAGCCTAAAGTCTAAACGAATACTTATAAAGGGTGATTTTTTAAAAGCTATAGGAAAGTTTTAAAAAAAAATAAAAACACGTCAAATTCAGAAAAATGCATGAAATCTTTATTTGAGTCGATAGTACGGTCCATATAATTTATTGTTTGAAGATTATTTCATGCAAATGTTGACCTTGACTGCGCCTCAAATGGTCCATCCGATTAGTCCAATTTTGGCATACTCTTTCCAACATTTTGGCCGGTATCTCACGAATAAATGCTTCAATGTTGTCTTCCAATGCGTCAATTGAAGCGGACTTGTCTGTATAGACATGAGCTTTAACATAGCCCCACAAAAAATAGTCTAAAGGCGTTAAATCGTCAATTGACCGGTCCCGAACGTGAAATAAAATGTTCACCGGACTCGCCTCTCAATAAGCCCATTGTTGCGAGTGCTGTGTGGCATGTGGCACAGCTTTTGCATTTTGGGCAAACCTCACGGTAGCGCTCACCATTCACAGTTACGTTACGATTCGCATCATCTTTGAAGAAGTACGGTCCAGGTCCAATGATGCCACCAGCCCATAAACCGCACCAAACTGTGACTTTTTCTGGTTTCATTGGTAGCTCTTGCAATGCTTCTGGCTGATATTCACTCCAAAATCGACATTTTCAGACATTTTCGACACAATGATGTGCCAAAAATGAGCTTCGTCGCTGAACACAATTTTTCGGTAAAAAAGTGGATCTTCTACCAACTTTTCCAAGAGCCCAAAAATTTTACGTTGCGGTAGGTCGTTCGGCTTCAATTCTTGCACCAGCTGTATTTTGAAAGGCATCACACCTAAATCCTTCCGCAAAGTGGTCCACGTTGTTAAGTGACAGAGGCCCAATTGCTGCTAACGGCGACGAATCGATAATTGAAGGTCATCATTAACACTGGCCGATACAGCTGCGATATTTTCTTCAGTTAGCATGTAAATTTGGTGCGAAATTTAGTCACAATAGCCCGAATAGCCGCTTCAGTGAGTTGATTAAACTGACCATAAAATGGAAGAAGCGCGCGATGAGCTTTCTTAACAGAGCACGCATTTTGATAATAAAATTCAATAATTTGCAAGCGTTGTTCGTTTGTAAGACGATTCATGGTCAAATTATAGACGAAACTGAAGATGTTTGACAGTGAAACAAAACACGAAACGTGCGTCAGCTGTTTAAACCAGTGTTGCCAAGAAGATAATAGCTAAAAAATCACCCTTTATAAGGATTCATTACATGCTAAACAGAAGTACGAAATATGTACATTCCAGTCTTCAGCATGTTCATAATGCGATGCTTCCGATATGAGGTAGTTCCCAGATGCTTCCTCATCTAGTCTTGCTAGTGTTTCAACTTTCCGTCAGTTCCATTCAAAAACTCACTACCGTTGTAGTTCGTATAGAATTTCAAAATAATACTTAAACTATCCGTTACATTTGATAAGATCATTTTCACATTTTTGTAGGGAGGAATTCCTGAAAGAAAAGTATGATTGCACGAGAGAGCCAATTGCAGACTACTTAAGAATTTTATGAAGACTTTAACTGGTCACATAGTGACGCAGATAGTGCTGCTAATACAATTTACAAACATTCTACTGCTAGGTGTGAGATCATTCATTCCTCACTGAGTGAGGAGTATCAAGGCCAAATCAAATGATGCATTTGATTTCCCAATGTAGAAAGTCAACCCTACTGTCGAAAACCGGAAGATTAAACGGACCAGAAATGACTGCATTGCAATAATTAGTTGATCAATCAGTCGTTGCAAAACCACAATCGCTTACATACGTCCCATCATACGCTGTCCACTGCTGATTTGATGCCTTATCTCACCGAAGAGTGTAACAAATCTTTACATCAATAGAAGATCAATGCACATGATCTTTCTAAGTCATTTAACTGAGTTTCAAGCTCTTTTTATAGAAAATGCACGCCTTTGGTATTTGGTATAAGTTAAATTTTATATTTATTGGATTTAATAAAAAACAATATTTTTTGGAGTCGAACCTCTTTATTACGAATCAAAATTAGAACTGAATGACTTAAAACTAACAAAGTATCTTATCGTCTAATGCGGCTATGGGATGATGGGATGGGAACGTGGAGGAATGCGGGTTCTCAGATGCAGTGTTTGTTGGTGGTGTTATCTTAATCTATGCACCGGTGAACAGACACGGTGCAACAAGTGTCATGTTGATGACGTGTGCAAAATAGCTCGAGTGATCATGAAGACGTTGTGTTCCCCGTACATGGTTTCTGGTTTCACCACGAGCGATGTTGTGTACATTAACTTATATCTATGAATCTTATTATCCATCGATTAAAAACTGGGTACCTATCCAGTTGTTTTGGGTGGGTTCAGCATTCGCCGTTTATTGTTTCCGCTCTTCAGTGTTTCTGAAATACCTTCTACATACACATTGCTTATACGTGATTCATCAAAAATTCCTTGGTCGCCGGTCTTGGAACGCATCTCTATATGTGCATTTCAATATACGCGGTTTTTGTTTATGCTTCTCTCGCGCATATGCTGGGTTCGGTGCACTTCTTTACTTCCTGGCTGATGATAGTACTCTCAAGACTCTACCATGCCGTAGAATAGAAACGGCAGCGTATGTTAAGGCCCTTTTAAGCAGTAAAATTAGCACGCATCAAATGCCGCCATTTGACGCATGTAATTTTAACATTATTTGATTTCAAAAGGTATTTTGCTATCTCACACACCCGATATCTATTACTCACACATGCGTTCACCGAAAGCTTAGAATAAAAATGCAATAAAGAAAGGAAGTTCACTGGAAAGCTGGCATGATCACTGATGTACAGAGCAAAATAATGAAAGCTAAGACATTTGCCGCACTCCTGCGACCCGGGAGCAGAGATGATGGAGCAAGAGATGGGCTACTCCTACGTTTCTTGCCCATCAGATTCATTTGACAGCGCTTTTTATAACCTTTTCACAGACAGGCGTCTGTGAATACGTGTGAGCTAAGCGAAGCTGATTACTCCAGCCTAACACCATTGCGTTGCTCTATATTTCTAACAAGTGTGCGTCAAAGCACAACTGCGATGGACTGGGGGTTTTTGCTGGAAAGAGGAATATCTCTTCCTCCATCATCTCTGCCCGGGAGCCACCCGAATGCTTAACTTCTCTTCTGCTTCTCTCTTGAGCTGCTAGTGACAGCACAGTTAGACCATTGTGATACCCACAGTCAGACTACTACCACCGATCGAGCACTCCAGTGATAGTGCCGTTAATTTGATCCCATGGTGACAGGACCAGATTTGAAAACCAGAAAGAAAGAGGCTAAGCACACTTCCAATCTTAAACCATAAATGCCCACGTATCACTTTTGGAGCATGCTCTTTACAAAAAAGTTTGTCCAACGAAAAAACTCAAACTACGTGCGAATAGTTTTTTCTACGAATCAAGCGACACGGTTTGCACCGGTTGTCTTGAAAGCAGCTTCATTTGAAATCTTGAAGTGCAGTCGACTATGCGTCGTAAGATGATACGCTTTTTCTGTGAATTTCCGACTTTTACACATTTTTACATATTTGCGGTAAATCGGTCAATCCGGCGTTTATGTAAAAATGTTTGTTTTCCCTTTGTAAATGACACTCAGCTTTTGTTGCGTCGGAGAATGTGGCAATCTTGTAAAGAAACTACTAGCCCTTGTCAATCGCATGACACAAGTGCTGGATTTTGGGAATACGCCTACGTACTAACCCACACGCTACACTCTTCTCCCACTCTCCCCACGGAACTGCCATTAGGTACTACTTCGCAGGACTGGTTAGCACATTATTCTGTATTCTGGGTGGCGGCCTCCTCTATTTCCTTGAATGGCTTCTGTAGCTTTTCGCTTTTCTGAAACCATACTGATTATTGGATAGCGCGCCTTTTCCCCCAGCCATCCTCCGCGAGTAGACGGTCGTGTTTGATCCCTCCAAGTGACTTCGATTGTACAGTGCAAACTACGAAGTCACTAAAATTGTTTGCCACTTGTGTTACGAAATCTGGCATACCGTTGGCACGAAAGCCTGGTCGCCCATCGAATTTGGAATAGGAAATCGCGACAAGCGGTGTCGAGTGAATGTTACTCCTCTGCCACCGAAGGTTGTACGGCTAGACACAATCGGGCACTTGCCGGAGCACGCTACAACTCGACATCGATGCAGAAAAAAACCTCTGCGACTCACAAACTCGATTTGATTGCCGGAAATATCAAGTCCATCTGTGCTTCAAAAGTGAAAAGAAATGTTTCATGGAAATCCACACGGCCTAAAATGCGCCGCCTATGCTTTTTTCACCAAAATTTCTTTTTTTGAATAATTTTTATATAACCTTTTCGCCCAATTGGGCACGTACTAAAAATGTCTTCCATACAAACACACCTTTTTTTCACACCAATTTTTGTGTGAGTTAAGACCAGCGAACCCAACAGGACACGTACTACCTGAGATTACCTGGCAAATACACAGGTGAGTAGAACTAAAGTTTTTCAGAATTGCCACCTCTAAACCATTTTTTAGACAAAAATCTTGGGCATTAAATGGTTAACAGCATTGTATTCTACTTGGACAGGAACAATAGAGTTTGGTCGAAAATTGCAAGGGCCCGTCCGCATCATCTGGGAACAGGAAGTTTAAGTATGATACTCATAGTCATAGATAGTCATATGCTATTTAACAGTCGTGGAAAACTGCTTTAATTTGATTCTAAGAACACGTAACTTTATGCTGTCTACTTACTTTTGCGAGTCACTACATGTTATCCCGAATAATTGCGTAGTTTCTTTTGTCGTTTACGACAGGGAAGTGCAATTGCTGAAATAACGCTAAATAACGCTAAGCTTGTAATGGAGTCCGCTACAGTATGTGTCCTTAAAATGGAGATTTCGCACTAGGTTTGAGGTCTTGATTGAGATGTTGACTATTTTGATGGTGTGGTGGTCTTCTGCAGTGAAGATTGACGCAAAATCTGGTAGAATGATGCTGGAGGTATTAATCAATGACTCCAATGTTCACACCTATAATGAGTCGTGACGGTAGAGTGATCCTCGTATTTAAACTGCAAAGTATCTGACAGGACTCTTGGTTGGTACTGATACATGAGTAGACATTCAACATAAGGAACTAAGGGAAGTCCTTGTAGGTTTCGTATGCTAATCAGAGAGCTAGTGATCGGTCAATCAACTAATCTACATCACCATTCTCATAGTGAGGTGCGCTCTGGTAGAGAAGTACGCTTTGCAAACATCCAATGGGCGATGAGAAACAAAGTTATATATTTATATGAATTCCAGGGAGTTTCCTGTTCACCGTATTTTTCCCTTCCTTTTATCCCCGGGGTATCATCATCTTCTAACCCGCATGCTCCACGAAAGGTGTCGCGAGGTAAAACGAAAGATCTCCTTTCAACTAGATCCTCTGCCATCGACTCTAACTCATCTGGAGTTATGCACAATCCTGCCTGATGGAATCGCATTGAAAAGCATTTCGATTTTCTGATCATTTTCATTCAAATCTTTCATGTTTCTTCCTTGTCCTCACATCTTCTCATATGGAACTCTAGCTCGCAATCGATATTTTTGTGGCCGTATGTGATGATGCTGAGATGAATGTAAACGTGTACAAATCAGAGGTTAGGGTCTTTTCTAGAACGAATGTTTAATGCACTTTACATGTTAATGGAGTTACATGCAAGAACTTCAAGTATTTCCGGGTATTTTTCACGAGTGATGACATGAATAAGTAATGCTAAGCTTTTCTGAAAGACTGTGTCAAGCTGGTCAGTTTGAAACAGCTTTCAACAAGGTCAATATTTAATCCAACTCCCTCCTATGGTCAAGAAATATGGGTAATGACCGAAATAATAAGATCGCGAATACAATAAGCTGAGGTGAGATTATTCCGTAAGTTGATAGCGTACTAACTATGCTTTCACTGGGATTTGAACCGGGGACCCCACTAAACAAGGGCATGCACTTAAGTAGCTGTTCCATCCAGTCATTCTTGTAGGACTTTCTCGCCGGGATATGGTGAGAAGCACGATAGTGCCTGGGGAGTCAATATTGAGCTGGTCCTTCGTCGAACGGAAAGGGCTATACTTCGATGGTTTGGTCACGTGACACTAATATTTCCATCATCACGACTCTGAATGCAAATCCAGAACTTGTTTAGACCGATCGCATAACGCCCTGGTTATGCTCGGAGTCAATGGCGAGGATCGAGTTGCCAGAGAGATCACTCTTGCGTCTTTATATTTTTGGAGAGCTCAGATTATTTTTTAGAGAACAACTGCCTAATTCTACCCTGTATCCCTTTAATGTATGCAGCTGCTTTTGGTGTCATTTTTTTGTCATCTCATTTAGGTGACAATCCAAAACATGATGGGGGGTCATGTTTTGGGCGCACACCTTTATTATGCACTGATTAAATTTTGTACCATATATTTGTTGCGATGGAATTAGACCGAATGTCTGTCCCAAGTTAAATACATTTTTAAGACAGCAGAACGATATTGTCCTCAATCACCCTGATTTTCTTGTCGGTTTTAGTTTTTTACCAGCAGTACGATCAGTTTTTTATAAAAAATTATCGTGTGAAAATCTACTACGTATTTGACGCGTCGTGTTATCTCCGGAATGCAGATGAATCAACAGCAAGACAAAAAAACACTTTTTTTTCAACTGGATCATCAACTGGCTTTTAACGGTAAATAAACAAATAAAAAAATAAAACGTACAAACTGGATCCGCATTGATTTTATTTTATTTCAGTCGTTGTAAATGTACGATTTTTTTCATCGAGCAAACAGCTGTGAGTTTCAATCAAATCCGTCCTAAGGAAGCTAATGGTATGCAGCCATGATACGGATGCTTCTATTTCATTTAAGAGCCGTAAATACACTTATTTACATTAGATTTTGTGAAACATTGTCAATTACGATGGTATATCATGGTAATGTATCATTTAACGAAAAGCGCGAAACATTGTACATAAGTGATTTGGTTTTGCAGAGAATTCAGGTGCTTCAGACCATCCCTTGATGTAAATATCGGGCACACCATCCTTATCCAAAATAATACGAATTGAAAAGCCATTTCATAAGACTGACTCGATTAGCGTTTAAGTGAACCTCCATGTATTTGGAAGTACATATACCATCCTTTGTGTACAAGCATTGTTTGTATATTGTAAGCGAGGAATTTATTTAAAAATGTAAAAAAAAAAACTGCTGCAATAGATATTAATTTAGTCATGAGTGTATTTAATGGGGATCCCACTAAGTCCTTTTTCAATTTTCGCTGGTTCAGTACATCCCAAAGCCGGATCTAGTCCCTTCCATGTCCTATCCTCGAACGTCAGTCCATTGTTTGTTTCCATTAGATGCATTTTCGCCATTTGTGCCACTTCTTGGCTTCCATTTCCCTTGTCATCAGAATCATTTTCTGCACCAGCACTGCGAATACCACCCCCAACTAAGCTGACATCCGTTTCATTAATATCGCTGGCATTAAACTCCATGTAATTGCTTCCCTGGGGAAGAATTTGCTTGAAATCTGTGACATATATGTCCGGATATTTCATGTGCCATGCTGGATTCAGTGCCATTTCCGCCTCAAAGACAGAAACAATGGGCTTATAAAACTCCTTGGAGGTATACATGTTATTGAAGGGACATCCAATCATAACGAAACAATCAATTTCAAGGAAATTAGCAAGTTTTGCTGGATTGATACGGCCGACCGAAATAATTTGTGTTTTGATGTTGCGGCTCTTGGCCATCTTCTGAACACGAGAGACAACATCCAAATACCCATCAGATGTTAATGTGGCTACAATCAGTCCGAGCATCTTGGCATCTTTACATTTTTCAATATAAAAGTAGCGTCGACGAATGTAGCTGGCAGTGAGGGGATTCTTCTCTTCGAAATTGTTATTTTCTGGAGTGTAGATGTACCATTTCGATGCTAGAAACAGAAGTAGAGTCTATATTATGTAAAGCATGATGAAAGCTATTTCCGAACCTTTAGCTGTGAGCGATAAGTTGAAGAATCGATTATTATCTGCACCCACGAAAACACAAATCCTGTCCTCCGAAGTGTCATGATCTACCTTGCCATCTTCATCGAACGGATATACATCAATTGTAACTTGTAGTCCCGGCAGAATTTCTTTTATTTTCCCGATGAAGTTTTCTTCCACTTGTTCAAGAACATAGTGATATCCTATATCCAAAAATATTGATACAGGTTTTCCACTATCCTTTAGAGTATCAAGTTTTTGCAAAAGCACGTCAACATCAAACGGTAGGTCGGGAAACATATACAGCACAGCCAAGCGTGAGACTTTACTCCTACATGCATTCCCAAAATGAATTAAGCAGTCTGCTTCTACATGAGCTGCAGCTATCTGCGAAATAAAAAAGATTTAAACCGGTTTAATTGTTCTCGCAGAACGAGGGAATAGGCAGTCGTACTTCATCGACACAACAACTACCATACGAAGTATCAGCAAGAATAAACACATTAGCCTTGCACTCAGTTTTTAAACTATCCGAAATCTTCACACTATGTGGTATATAACTATCGGGAAATTGAAGGCAAACCTACGGGAAATATCCATTAGCTTGTAAAATATTCAATGGAAATGAAATAGTGACAAACATTTCTGTAGTTATTTTGTTTTATCCAATTGCAACACACTTTTTGATGTTTTTCTGACCAAATTTGTTCGAATGTCGCCTCGATATCGGTATCTGTTTCAGATTGTCTTTCAAGCGATACACTTTCTAATGTCGAAAATGCGGATGTGGTCATAATATTATTTTGTTTATTTATACTTAAGGCAAGTTCTGCGAAATAAATTTAACACGTACGAAGACAGTAGACACCCTAATTTCTCTATGTCCCCGAAAAAAAGTATGCACTGAAGGCAAGTTGACAAAACTTCTAGTCAGCTTAACAGGGCTGTTACCGAGACATCATATGTAAGGAGCTGTACTGATTTCCACATGATGAAATATATGGAAAGCAATAATTCTTCTTTATAACTACAAAATGCGAACTTCTATTCCATTAATTAATCAGAACTGCAAAAAGTACTTTTTTCGTTGCAATTTAACTATAGGCAGCTGATCTAAATAAAAACACTTTATATGTATACTAAAAGTCATGAAAGCTAGGCTCGTAAATCTCTGTATTAGCTTGTAATATGAATTGCTAGTTAATAAATAATAATAATAACTAACTGGAATAAATAAATATTACATTAGTTAGTCGTGTTGATTTAAATAAATCATTTTCTAGAGTGAATATAATAGTCAGTTAGTGGGGTCAATTGCACCTCATGCCATCCCTGGACTAAAGCAGACTTTTGGTATTTGACATACCGAATTATTTGTTCACCGGGTATATTGTTTACATTTCAACCAGAAATCGACCATATATAATACATCAGGTATAATTAATTTCTGTTTTGAGCTTGCTGTCATTTTTGAACAAAAGAAATGGGTCGCAAAAATGCAATAATAGAAGACTTACAAAACTTTTTTAAATCTCACAATAAAATAAAAGAACAAAAGGCTCATACATCCAAGGTATCTTCGACTTTCAAAGTCTTATAAATAAATCATTAACGTGTCTCGTGTTCCAGGTCCATTCCGTTGGTTGGAGTTGTGATGGAAAACGCCTTGCTTCAGGTTCATTTGACAAAACTGTTGCTGTATTCACCTTAGATCGTGAGCGTTTGGTAGGTCTTCACTCTATTCATTTCTGGATATGCTGAACTCATGTCTTTGCAGAATAAGGAGAGCACATATCGCGGGCACACTGGATCAGTGGATCAGCTCTGTTGGCATGCATTTACACCCGAACTTTTGAGTACGGCCAGTGGTGACAAAACAGTACGCATTTGGGATATTCGTGCAGGAAAATGCTCCACAGTTACAAACACAAAGGGAGAAAATATAAATATCACATGGTCACCCGATGGAAAAACCATCGCAGTGGGAAACAAGGAAGATTTGGTGACATTCATCGATACTAGAACTAACAAAATTCGGGCCGAAGAACAATTTAACTTTGAGGTACAAATTGGTATAATCTATTTGACTATGACAAAACTTATTGGTGCTTGCAGGTGAATGAAATAGCGTGGAACAACACAAGCGACATGTTCTTCCTCACAAACGGTTTGGGTTGCGTACATATTTTGAATTATCCTGGACTGGAGTTGCAACACGTACTTAAAGCCCATCCTGCCACATGCATTTGCATTGAGTTTGATCCTACAGGTAAGCGAAAAATGAAGCAGTAGTTAAGATAACCAATGCATGCATGCTATTCTTTGCAGGAAAGTATTTTGCGACAGGATCTGCGGACGCGCTTGTTTCGATTTGGGATGCAAATGAGTTGGCATGCTTGCGAGTACTTTCACGATTGGATTGGCCTGTGCGGACAATATCGTTTAGTTACGATGGGAAGTTGTTAGCCTCAGCCAGTGAAGACCTCTTGATCGACATTGCTCACACCGAATCTGGTTTGTTTATGCCACTGCCTGGTCAATGAATTATTTGATTGAATTATTTGATCATATTTTAGGTGAGAAAATATCGGACATACCAGTCGACGCAGCAACCTTCACCGTAGCATGGCATCCAAAACAGTACTTGCTAGCGTACGCTTGTGACGACAAGGACAGCTGTGACCGCCGGCGAGAGGCGGGTAATTTAAAAGTGTATGGTTTCTCTGAATAAAGTTCCATTAAATAAAGACTTTATTTCGAATGTTTAATGTTCAGTATTTTAAACTTCTCGGACACCTGTCTTGTTAAAATCCCTTTTTCCGTCAATCAAGAGCTTATGATTTACTCGACTTCCAATTGATGATACATAATCAGGTGGAAGGCAAAATAGAAGTTCCTTTCCCTTCCCTTTGGAATGTGGCGGTGTTTTGCGAGCTAACAAAGATAATCAAACATGATAAACGCATAAGGATTTATTACTAGTAAGTTTATTAACATCTTCGATCATTGGCGTGCCCTTTTACATTAACTAGAAGTTTCAATTGTGGCTTCGGGATATTGAAAGGAAATATGTATATTTTGGTTTATGTATTACATCACTGCGCGCCTGATAGCAAACAGGTTTAGACTCGGAGCCAGTACAAGTTTGAACGGATTCTGTTGTAGTCGGGAAGATTTTCAGTTGGTCCAATTGCTGCCACGGCTGGGCATCTATCGTAGATGTACTTCATGCCAACATCGCGGATGTTTTGTACTGTAACGGAGTTAATCCTTTGTTCCAGTTCGTGCAATGGGATGCGGCGGTTGTAGCAGAGCATTTGACGACCAATATCCTCACAGATTGGTGTAGTGCCATCCAACTGCAGAAGCAAATTGGTCTTCAGAAGGTTCTTGGCCCTTTCAACTTCAGCTTCGGTGATCATTGTGCACAGACGCATCCATTCTTGTGTCACATTGTACAACATAAACTAAAAAAGAGAACATCAGTAAAACGATGCGATATGAAAAGGAATGCAAGACATACCTCGCTTTGCATGGGGTCGCAAACCCAATAGATTCCCCAAAGGCCGGTGTCTTTGTAGCAGGTGTTGAACGATTGGAAACTGTGGCAAAGGTCTGTTGAAATGAATCGGTTAAAAATAGAGCGGACATGAATACGCATTTACTCACTGTCTTCAGCGCTATGGCGCGCTAGTGTGGAAGCGTTGTTGACACCACCACCTTGGGAGCGATCCCAAGCTCCGATGAGTGTGCTTGCAACCATCAAGGGGATGTTGTCCTGATCGGCCCAACCGCAGCTTTCTACAGCAATTGCAACATGGGCCAAAGGCAAAGAGTCGTCACGGACACGAATTTCGGAGCCTGTGAAACGGCATGGTGTGATGGAAGGCGGCTTTCCATCAAAAGTATTTTCCAGTTTATTCAGATGTTGACCAGCCAAATCGACGAGTTCCTTGTGGTTTACGCCACCGGCTCCGGCCAGAACGATGCGAGAAGCCTTATAATGGGTGTTGATGTAATCTGACAAGTCATTCTTGCCAATGGACCTGAAAATGATTTCCTTAATAAGCCTTTATTTAGTTCACTCATTTGATGGCACTAACTTGATGTTCTTTGTGGGTCCCAAGATGGTCTGGCCCAATGGAGTGCCTTGGTAGGCAGTTGCGTGTAAGTGATCAAAAACAACCTCCTGCAGATTGCTCTCGACTTCTTGCATTTCACGTAGAATCACTGAGCGCTCACGTTCGATTTCACCTTCGCCCAACTTCGAGTTCTGAATGATATCAGACAGAATTTCAACGGCCTTCGGAACATCCTTGGACAAGCATTTAGCATAGAAAACAGTCTGTTCCCGGGATGTGTACGCGTTTAAATGAGCACCCATATTCTCAACTTCCAGTTCCAAATCGGTTTGCGAACGCTTGGCAGTGCCCTGTAAGTGGACATACATTTCATGCAAATTTTTAGCTGAATTCATCGTACACAAAATCAATATTTATGTAACCTTAAATGCCATATGTTCCAGAAAATGGGCCACGCCATTATTATTCTCGTTTTCAGATCGGGAACCGGCATCGATCCATAAACCTACTGTGGCAGTTTGTGCACCGGAATCTTCACTTGCCACCCTAAGGCCATTGTCCAATTGGGTGCACTGCGTGGCTGGGATATTTACCAGAGCTTTCTTCAAACTTGCAGCCTGAGATGCCCAAAGACGCTGGAATTCAAAAATGGACCATAGTATGGACATCAATAACATACATAACCTTAAATGTTTTCCAAACTTGAAAAAAGTGTCAAAATTTAGCAATTGTATTTTGTTGATCAGTTGTGCTTTGTCTATTCATTATACTGAAGAACAATTACTGAGTTTCATTACACCACAGGGAAGTAATTAGCAAATTTGTAAAAAAAAATTACGTAATGACAAAATTCAGCTGGCTTGTCATGAATGCATAATATTATGAAATTACCTGGGTGAGGTTGGTGCCTTTGGCTATTTGCCGTAAGTTATGTGGCAGACTTATCACACGCAATGCCATGGCTTTTCGATAAAAATCTCTTCTTTAAGATTGAAAAATCTTCTCGACAAAACTAGCCACAGAAAGGTGGTCTATGAAAATTTTCGTACCGAAAGAAATGAAGTTGGACTCGTTTCAAATAAATTTTTAGCTGTCACTCGATTGACGTTTCATACTCCGGATAAGGCGGATAAAAATGTTTGATAATAGATTCTACAAGAAGTTTTCAATTAATGTAGTAGATGAGCATTGTTAAGGCGTAATTATATGAGATTTAATTTCTAAAGTTTAAAATGCTGTACATAAACAGGATGAAGAAAATTAAACAACATTTTATGACCTCACCGCAAGAATTTCTTGTCATATTAAACCTATTTTGTTATTCTGCTGAAACAGAGTGTAGAGTGAATTGCGATTAAAATTACGGAACCGGTGTTGGAAAATAAATGAGTTTCTCAACAACAAGGCGTTTGAAATGAAACAGTTAGAGAGGGTTATGGTGCATAGTAAGGAACGCTTTGGCTGCTTTCACACTGGCAACTTTTTGAGCAAGATTTTTTTAATTGCCTTTGTGATTCAGCTTTGGAGACCTTTCTTGGATTATAATCTATCATCAGATCTAGGTACTGATGTCTTTAGTATTGTGAAGCAGAGGTGAGACAGAGTCGCTGACTTCATTGAAGTAAGATCAGCCCACTGTGACTTTCCGTCCAAGACGTCGGTCTTGTATGTCCTTTCTTGACGATAGCATATACATCGATTTCAATGAAATAATAAGATCCGGTCTATTTCTATCAGATTTCCCTGGTTGATGATAAGCGACTTGGGGCGAGCACTCAAAATGGCAGTGCTCAAAGAAACATCCATTATCTTTATCACATGATCACGAGTAAGAGCGATGTAACTGTTCACTAGACTACTAGACACTGCAGTGTATTGTATATAAACAAAACAGGCAGTGATATCGCTTATTGAAATCGACTTGTGGACATTCCTAGCATGACCTATCAGATTCTGTACATTTTCATTTACAGTGTACCAAACCAACAAACTCTCTAACCGAATTGAAGAATCGACGATTTAATAATATATCATCAGCAATCAACTCCGCTCAATTTTAATTCGAAACGCAACTGCCCATCGCCATCAAATCCCGTCGAAAATGTCTATCGTGCCCAATAATGAGAGTGTCTAAGATTACCTGATGCGATTGATTGCATACCTTCGAATATTCGCAAGCACAACACGAAAACGTGTATCCAGAGAATGAGCGGGGCATCTGAATGGCCCCAACCATGAGTCCAATCAAAATTTCCAAGTGTAAATAGAGGTGCTTCATACCCCCCGGTGGTAATTGAGTTGACCTCAGTTGACGTCCGACAAACGAACCAAATTCACAGCACCTGGTAATGGACAGATTTTCTTTCATCCCCTTAAATTTCCGACCAGATAAATCAGTCAATATTTAAATTCTGTGGTCAACGAACAATTTACGTTCATCGGGGAAAAAATAATATGCCTGCACCTCACGGGCTGATCTATTGCATACACAGCTGTACCGAATGTCACTATGAGCGATGCCATCCGCAGTAACCATGTTTACGGTCAGCAAAAAGTGCCCCCTATTCAGAAGCCGCTCGCAAAATGAACGCAAAGAATGGACCTTGTCCCGACGCAGGAAACTGGCAAAAAACTGTCGTAATTATTTTTAGATTGATTTTGCACGACGAACGGCTACCGCTGATACTGATGCATCAGCTCGTTATACCGTCAAAATTTATTGTAATTGAAATATACATTGCATACCGGAGTAAGTGGGCGGATGACATGGCGCTGCGATGACACCAAATTGAAAACCCGTCAGACAGAGGATGGGACCCGTAATGCTAGGTCAGACCAAAACAAAAAATAAATGCCGGAAAAAGTTTGAATTCAAAAATAAATTAAATTTATCCATCGTGCCCATGCCACAAGAGAACACGACAGCAGTTCTGGTGGCGCACTGGATAAGGGCATATAGAAGTGGAATCACTCCGCGGGCTGCAGGGCCTGGCAATTGGCAATTTTTGTTATTCGACCTGTTAGTATGGGTATTTAATTAAATATTATTTTTAAGGGTTCTTTGTTTTAGAAATGGGACACTTTTGCCCAAAATCGGCGGGTATGGGATATTTGCTTAGACAAAAAAGATGTGTTTTTAATGATGTCACTGGCACTGGCATTAGAACCTGCTGCTGTGGGTGGGTGCGTGGACTGATTCGAAAACCATCGGAGCATGGTGAAAATCATTGGATGGTTCACTATTTTTAGGTAAACTTCCCCCTTGACGTATTTAGTGACTAACACTAAGGCCCCGTCAAAAGGCAACGGCAACACTTACAATGAACGAAAGACAGAAACCTGTTCTTTAGTCCTAAATTTAGGTAAATGAAATTATTTGTGTCATGTTCTTTCTTCTTCTTTTGGCACGAATGTCCATATCATCACGACTTCCGAGGGGAGCGTTAAATGCTGTTCAGGTAGGTCAAAGATTGGCAGAGCCAGGATGAGGTGGTTGGAAAAAGTCCCAAAAATGTGGGATGCAGTAATCATTTTTAGCGGTTATACGGCAATAGGTTGAGGCGAAAAATTAACAGCCATTTTTTAATTGTCTATTTAGTCAAAACGTGGGCCATGTCTCCATGTTTTGGTTTATAGCTTGATTATCTGATGTTTTCAGAGGCTACTTGTAGAGAAACTACTCCAGTTGGAGAAACATCAGAGGAGTATGGCGTGACTGCGGAAGAATTTGAAATCGTTACTCGTTACTGATGTCGACTGGATGGCGCAGTTGGTTAAGTGCTTGCTCTTCAAAGAGGGGTCCCCGGTTCAAATCCTAGTGAAAGCAAAGTCAAAGTCTTTTTATCGAGTTTTCAAATCTCGTCCAGTCACCATTGTTGCCGTTGGGATGAAATTAACGGAACTGTCACTGGAGTGGTCGATCAGCGGTAGTAGTGTGACCAGGGGTTGCTGCCTCTGATACAATGGACACAGTCGTTATGCCTGAGTGCTCCAGTATGGTGTGTACTAACCTCTGACAAAAAAAAATCTGTCTGTATTCTTCTTTAGTGTCTTCATGAAGACATTAAATAAACTGATTGAGATCAATGAACTCTCACAGAATGGCTAAGAGGCGCGTTTTTCCTCACTGGTATACTCTGGAAGTATTGTCAGTGAATTGAACTCGAGCATCCAACCGAAGGCAATAATCACAGCACTTAACACGATCGTTATCGAAAAGTCCATAGTAGCTTCTATTCGCGAGTAACACACAAGAAGGGAGATTAGGTATTAGCTTGGTGATAGCAGGATCTACAATAAAGTGTGCTCTCATGTCTGCTGTTGAACACAAAAGTAAAGTTACTAATGCTATCTTTGAGAAGTATGATGCAAGGTTATCATCACGATATCTATACAGCCTTCTCTTGAACATCCTTTTCCACGAACAGGGATATTATGAATGCGGGAGTATCGACTAGGAATTACAAGATTCCTGACTTTCTCCTCGTGAAGGCCAAGGCCTAGCTTCTTAGCAAACACTCGGGTTGTGCGTGCTATTGTTCTCCCACAAGTGGAAGGGACCTACAGTTTTATGCCGACTCCTAACGGTTGAGAAGCATTTTTCTACGCAGTTATGCTCTTTGAGCATTAGCAGTGACTCGAAAGAGGTGGATGAAAAGTAATCGGCTCGTACTGCGAATCAAACCTGGGCTGTGTGTGCATAGCGGTCGACGCACCAAGCCACAACGTGATGAAATGCCAAAAGGTATAGCAAGTTCGGGAGCATACCAAACAAATCCAATCTCGTGATCGTGGCGCCCAACAAAATCCGATTAAATAATAAACGAAAAGAACGGTTATTAAATAACCAATATTCGATTAACTTCTTTCTCTCAATTAAGGGGATAGAAGCATGCGATTATGCTCCTATCCTCTTAATTGCGAAACCAGCTAATCATTTGATAATCCCTCAATTCATTTGTAGAATTCTTCTCCAAAGTGATGTCAATGCCCCAGCCAACTGGCGCTGTTGTCCGTGGAAACGCAATTGAAAAACTAAATTCCTCTGAAGAAAAAAAAAAAAAACGAAGAGAATTAAAACTGATGCTCTTTTCTAAAGTACTAAACGAAAATCGAATCAGAAACAGAGCTACAAAAATCCATTGGCATTGATTCTGGGTAACGAACCAAATTGTGTAGACCCAAAATGTTTTCGTCTTCGGTTTCAACGTCGTTTCTGTTTTTCCTGCTCCGTACTGCCGCACACCGTTCTCTCCACGTCTTTGGAGAAACAAATAAAAGCCCACGAAGAGGTTTCTATACTTACCAATCTTGCAACCTCCGGGCAATCTGTCAAAAAAGGAATCCCGGACAAAATAGATAAAAAAAATCACAAAATATCCTCGTCGCCGTAAGGATAAAAAATACATACACATCCGTACCCAATAAATAATCCGAAATTCATGCGAAGAAATATGAAATGGAATGGATGAGTGAAAAAATCTCCGTCTTCCTCGGTTGGAGTATTCTGTTCCTTGTGTGTGCGGGGGACGGGTTGCGAAATGAAAGGCGATACTATCTATTGATATCCTCGTCCCTTTTTGTCCTTCCTCCTACACCTTGGCCAGCCCCTGCTTGTGTCTTTTATGTCTGTGGCTTGGTTAAATGAAATAACCCAGAGAATTTTAAGAAATCCGTATCAAAGTGGGTTCTCGGCGAAAAGAAATGAGCAACTTTTAAGCTAAAGTTGTGCCTCTATTTGGGGCGTTTCAACTTTCTCCGTCTCGGAGGTGTATCTGGAAGTGTGAATGTTTGTCGTTGGCGGTGGATGTTTGGGTGGCGGGCAGCGGGGGTGTTTCGTACGTGGGAAACCTTTCATTTCAGATGTTCCAATATGACATTGTTACTTGAGAATGAGAAAAACGATGGTCCTGAGGGGCTATTTACCGTATGGGAAATAACATATGTGCGGTTGATGATGACAAATTGAGAGAAAGGGAAATAGGGACTTTGAATTATTGATACAGTTTAGCTTTGTACTTAAAATGAAGAAGAAGATAGAATAAAATCTGCGTGAATGCCCTGGGCACGGAATGTTTTCGATTAACATGACATCCGTGAACAAATAAAATCATCTGTAGGCGCTTGTACGTGCCTGTACCTGAACTTTCTGCTTCGATGGAGCTATCATTTAAAAGAACAAGAAAAGCAAAACAATTATGTATTTGCTGAGCGAATTATGAATCGCGAAATTGGCTGAAACTACGCAGCATTCAATACTTCGTCCAATATCGGTCAGGTTACTACTTGGTATCCACCATCAAATATTTGCAGTGTAGGTGCAGTGTACAACATTCTATTGTGGGAGAAAGGTCGTCTTGTCCGGATTAAGGAATTTGTTTGACGTTGGTAGGCACTTCTTTTGGAAAACTCATCTGACGAGACATTTTAGAAGCAAGTTATAGCTACAAGGTCAATGAAAAACATTCACGTTCCTTCATTTAAAAATAAGGAGCCACTGTACTAATGGGTGAGTTTTTAAAAGCTATAGGAAAGTTTTTGTGGCATGTGGCACCGTCTTGTTGAAACCACATGTCATGCAAGTCAAGCTCTTGCATTTTGTGCAAAAAAAATTGGATATCATCTCACGGTAGCGCTCACCATTCACAGTTACGTTACGATTCGCATCATCTTTGAAGAAGTACGGCCCAATGATGCCACCAGTCCATAAACCGCACCAAACTGTGACTTTTTCTGGATGCATTGGTAGCTCTTGCAATGCTTCTGGCTGATATTCACTCCAAAATCGACAATTCTGCTTATTTACGTACCCATTGAGCCAAAAATGAGCTTCGTCGCTGAACACATGTGATGTCGCGATGAACTTTCTTAACAGAGTACGCATTTTGATAATAAAATTCAATAATTTGCAAGCGTTGTTCGTTTGTAAGACGATTCATGGTTAAATTATAGACCAAACTGAAGATGTTTGACAGTGAAACAAAACACGAAACGTGCGCCAGCTGTTTAAGCCAGTGTTGCCAAAAAGATAATAGCTGAGAAATCACCCTTTACAACAATGCCTATTCTGTGGCCCCAAAATGTTGTACGCCAACTGATTAACATTTGTACATATGGAGTTAGAAGCCAAGTCAATTATGCGAAAAAGCTTAATTAACTTATTCCAACTACGAGTGATGTACACGTCAGCATCCATGATTTGTGGTTAACGATGAGTTACGTATTTGATTAAAAAGAAAAATTATCCACATTATTTAATTTAAATATTCTAACCTCCTAACTTCCGTTGTGAGGTGAACTAATGTATACCACGATCCCCTTGTGGTTGAGCTTACAACCAGCCCACATAAAAAACATACCCTTTTGAGAGAGCAAACTGCATAGGATCTACTAACAGAATCACAACGACGGTCCGGCGCTGTGCTAAAGGAATGCAAGAACTCTCTACACTCCGTGATCCTTACGCAGTACAAGACGGATATTAGTGCGATCCAGGAAATACGCTGGGTACGACAAGGGAGAATAAAAAAAGAGTGCGACATATATTACAGCTTTTTACAAAAAGTTGTACATATTTGAATGCTGACTCGTTGTGGGAAAACGTTTAAGGTGGTAGGTATCGATTGTAAAGCGATAAGTGATAGCCTGGCCTTGATTCGTATCCAAGGCAGATTCTTTAACATCAGCCTTATATGTATGTGCACACACCCCTACCGATGAGGCTGAAGGCGTTGCCAAACACGACTATAATCATCTCGGTTAGGAAAACTTCTTTGGCGGAATGATCGAAAAGCACAGTCTGCACCTACACGACAACAGATAACGTCTTCCGACTCACTGACTTTGCGTCTGAACGTAATATGACCTAAATAGGAAAAGGTTTCCTCCCAAAAGGATCTAAACAGCAACCTGGCGATCCCCGAACGGTCGAAACACCTACTAAATAAACCATGCGCCCATTAACGCAAGACATGCGTCATTTATCCTGAATGTGCGAACATTCAGAGAGTAAACATCGATTCTGACGATTTCCTTGTGGTAGCATGATCAGAGCTCGACTGTCCAATGCCATAAAGCTGCACCACCCAACAGCGAGAAGTTCTGACATTGGACGCCTGAGCACACCGGAAATTGAATGAGTCTACGAAGAGCAGTTAAGTGAGAGACGACGAATACCAACGCCAACGAGATGCATTGCCGATCGGCCATTAAAGAGGTAGCTACCTACCATTTCCGACAAGAAAGCCCATGGTATGATGGAGAGTGTGATCAGAAGAAACATGCAAACGACGAGCCATACCAAAAAGCGCTGCAACGGAAAGAAGACGGGAGGAGAAGAAGCATCTTTGCCTGAAGAAAAGGTCCCTCGCAACCTCCCAGCTCAAGGAGTCTAGGGACACGCAAAAAATTAAAGGTTTTTATTACTGACCCGCAGGAAATGGTGGCAGGTGGCTTACCATCAGATCTCTTTAAAGCCGGTGGCGATGTTCTGGAAAGGAGCATGCACCAGATCATCTGTAGAATTTGGGAAGACGAAAACATGCCCGATGGCGGGAATATCAGCCTCAAACGCTCTATCAACAAAAAAGGCGATCTTGCAACAGTTACCGAGGTATATCCCAACGTCGTGTGTACTGTGTGACTGCAGCTATACTGTATACTATATGAGGCAAATCGACTATAGAAGAAATTTTCACTCTAAGACAAATCCTGGAGGAGATCATTGGATTTCGGAAAGGAGATACGCTGTCATGTGATTTCCTTAATTTGGTACTGGAAAGGACAATGCGGCGGGAAACTGTACCCAAGGAGGGCACCACATTCTACAAGTCAGTCCAACTGTTGGGATACGCAGATGACATCCACAATTTCGTTTGTTCCAAACGTGTTGCATTGGAAGCTTTCATGGCAATTGAAGAGGAGGCGAAGCGAGCTGGTCTTAAGGTTAATGAGGACAAAACGATGTACATATATGCTGTCGAACAAGAAACGTTCCGTCATATCTAGGACAAAATATCACGACTGACAACTACAATTTCGATGTAGTAAAGGAGTTTGTCTTTGTGTGGCGGCCGTGGTGTTGTGGGTATGTGCGTAGACCCCTACGAAGCCGAACCCCGCTGCTTGGGTTCGATTCCCGGTACGACCAAAATAATTTTTCATGGTTCCACCTCTTTCGAGTCACTGACAATGCTCAGAAAGTATAACTGGCAAGAAAAAGCTTCTCAAATTTGCCGTTCGGAGTCGGCATAAAAATGTAGGTCCTTCCACTTCAATAGCATGCACAAATGGATCAAAATCATGCTCCACAAAACTCGTATTTCTGCTATGGAACGGAAGGATGGACGATAACAACTCCGTCCGGAAGACAAAAATCCGTTCACTGCAATGGCTCCAGCCAAGAGAGTCTTTGAGCGTCCTGGTTCGAGAAGGAGATGAAATCGAATCTCTGACCAAGTAATCGAGGATGCATGACTGATATGGTCTTTATGACTTGAAGCAGCGTGCCCGATGGATCCTTGATCGCCGACCTGATAAGTAAATAAATATTCAAATTAACTTTCCTCCGCGAGTTTTCAAAGTGGTTGCAGTCTACAAACACACGATACAAAAGAAAATTCCATGTGTCAGTGTTTGCGAAGTTTACAGCTCGCATGTCGCAAGACGCGCTCATTAAGCTTAAACTTAAACACAAACTTAAACTTAAATGTAAACTTTTAAAGTCTAATTTTCGAATTCATTCCTCCCGAGAAATGTAACATCCTATGTAAACGCAGCACCTTCGAAATGGGTCGGCCATTATTAATGAATGATCGGGAAAAAGGCGGGCATTCTGACGGGTCGTCGATCGAGGCAAGAAGTAAGAGGAAGGACTGTAAAAAAGTGATTAAAAAAAGAGGAAAAAGGGCAAAAAGAAACAATGTAAAAAGAAAAAGACCAAAAGATTAAGAAATAGAAGCATTATTAAACTTTCAATATATTGGTTGAAGTAATATTTTCTTTTTTTCTTTCAAATTATGAAACTATAAATTTAAACTTGAACTTAAACTTAAGCTAAACTTAAAGAAACTATCGTCTATTCCAAATAACTAATAAAATGGGACCAATTGCGAGTGTCCAGCAATCAACTTTGGCGACAGTCGATTGGTGTTGGTATTGTGATCGAGATAGGTCGACTTTCCCTTAAGTGGTCGACGGTTTTCGATTGGGTAATACAATACCGAAGTAGATTGTCGACCATCGATTCAATCAACAAAATTGTTTCAACATGCTGAGCAGTTTTGGCGATTTTTGACATTTCCCTGCGTTTACTTGACATATTCATTGGGCGGGAAAGTTTACGAGAATTAACATTGTTTGAAGGGGAAAAAACAGATTCCGACATATTTATCCTTCAAAGAAGATAACAAGCAGTAATGTACCAACGCAGCAATAAAATAAATCTCTTCCACCCATACAATAACCCTCTCTACAAATCTGAAAAGAACTGCATGTGAGGGAAACTCTTAAGAAAGCAAAAGGGCACATTAAATCGTAAGGTCGCGGTATAATAATAATAATGAGTAAACTCGCTTGCACCGGAAACGGAAGTTAATCACTCACATTCGTTAAGTGCGAGTCAAATTCGCTTCCACCGGAACCGCAACCTTATATTCTGAAGAAATGCCAAGAGTCAAAATACATCCGTACCACCGTTTTGTTGGAATTACATGGTGGCCTGATAGCGTTGATTGAGGGCTTAACGAAAAGCCTATGGACTTGACTTGAAAATAATGAAGATCAAGTTAGATAAACCAGTTTCAAGTTCCTAATTCACAACTTCGAGCGTTGTCAAGCTTGTTGTCTAGCCACTGAGCTTAAAAATGAGCCTCGTCTGAGATGATGATTTCTGGCCAAAATTCCGAAAACACTTTCAGCGCTCAATAGTCGTTAGACCTTTAAGGTCCATTGTGCTGTCACTTACATCGGCCCGACACTTCGTTGACCTACTAAAAACCTTGATTCGCACTTTCCCTCTATTGGTGTATGTAGTGATACCTATAAACAGTTTGGAAATGGAACCTAGTTTAGAAAGTTAAGGATGTTCTTTATGTCTATGCTTGGTATGTCCTCAGGGCTGTTGACGAAACAACTCTCCATATGTTTTCTTCTTCTGCTCCAGAGAACTGGCGTATACGCCAGAGCCTGTGCCTTCCACCTACTTGGAGCCGTCAGTGTGAATTTTCGTGACTGTGGAGTTGCTCACCGTTTCTTCATCCCACTCTATTCTTGAGGGGATTTTTGTTTTGTGCTTGATTTCGAAGTCCTCAAAGAGTGGTATCTAGTCCGATCAGTAGCTCCGTATGCCCTTTGATGTGGGCATTAGACTAAGGGAGCATTAAGACTGAGGGAGTGTAAGCAATGGGGGCTTACACTCCCTCAGTATTAATGTGGCGTGAGTGATACTAAGCTTCACGTAAATGTCCAAGGGAAGGGCATTGAGTAAGATTTCGAGGGCTGCCGTAGGTGTTGGTCCAAGTGTACCTGTGATGCAGATGTATGCCGATTTTGCTCTATTTGTAGTGCCTTCCACCACACTAATACATCGTAAGTCAGTACTGGTCTTACTATTGGCGCGTAGAGCCAGTGTGTTTTTTTCTGGGTCGGATTCCCCATATGGGTCCATTTGGTGTGCTTTCCTGATGCGCTCCTGAATGTTATGTCTCCTTTTTTGCTAATTTGCTGTCGACAATGACACCCAAGCTAGTTAATTCCTTCCCTTTTAACCTTGGTGGAGTGTCTTCACTCTTCAATTCTTGGGTGTAGGCGCAAATCCTATGGCAAATTAGGCCGGTTGGACATGTGGCGGTGTCCAATTCTGCTGATCGACGTTTCGGGTATGTTCTCTTAATTTTGGAATTTCGATACCTCTTAATAGTTTCCCACGTTCGCAAGCTCGAAACCAGAAATGGAGTATTATAGAGATGCCCAACTTCACAGCTGATTGACCCCTAGTCCATCGACGAATTTAAGATGATTTTTGATATTCATGCATTTTTGACAGTTATTCATGCAATAACGTAAATGACGTTCTCTGATTGGTCAATTAGGCTTTAGAAAACGATATAAAAAATAGTTGCCAAAAATTTTAAGGGGCTCATTTCTGCTCGAAACGATGCATGATGATGAAATTGCGCGCAGTGTTCCTTGATTGCCAGTGCGGTGACATTGAATTAAACATACAGTAGAATTCGCTCATACAACGTTAGACGAGGACAATAGACGAGGTTAGAATCTAAAGTTTAGTTTCCCATTCATATAATACAGCAATAACTTATTTTTCGTTCCGATATGGCGACATCGTCTTGTAACGATGGAAAAATTCGTCTTCCTTGAGTGGCCGTCATATTCGAATTCTACAGTATCAGCACTTTTGCTTACTTGGAAGTGTTATTTTTTATTTGTGTTGCATGATCCCTTCAGTGATATATTTCCTTGGTAATCGCGGATTTAGTTGGGATCTTGGGATTTCAAAGACATATGGTATGTCTTAAAAATGTACCTGTTTAGCGACAGCAACATCCGTTTCAGCAGCCAATGCGTTATCAAAACAATCTTAGTAAATCACCATTGAACATATTGTGCTCACGTCAAGAGATGCACAACATAATTCCATCATTCAGTGCTATGAGAGAGGTTCTAATTGTTTACTTTCAGCTAATTCCCTGTAAAGGCTTATCTCACCTTCCACACTGAGGACACACGATGCATCACAGCCTTTTGTCATCAGGGTTATAGAGCAAAATACTCGCGTGGAGGGCAATTTGTCAAGTGGAAGAGTCAGGTGGACTACCTACGACGGCTTATCCACCACCGAAGACTAAACACTACTCGCTTAAAATACTTCACTTTGAAACTCTTAATCCTATTAGTTCGTTGGCTAAACTTTTGAAGTACGCGGAAGCCCATCACCTGATATACAAACTTTCCAAACAATCCATTGCCGTTCAAATTTTCCCACACACCCTTATAAAACGTTTCACAATGTATTCCATTTTGAACGCTAGTTAAGGAGATGTTCTTAAATCAGTCGAAATTGCTATCCCAAGTGTCATGCAATTAAATGAACTTGTAAAGAAGCTAGTTCATGGCCAAGAGCAAAGCTAACTTGGTAATACTACAGGCCGGTTTTATTAAATTCTTGCTCCAGCAACTCCCCGGAAGGGGCCCACATACAAACGCCACTCGTACGCTGTGCATATTTGAGGCCAAGATAAATTTTCAGTATATTTACCTTTATGATGGCACTCAGGAAGCCAGGTCCCCTATATAATAAAGCCATTTTATGATGTGTTTGGACGGTTAAACTCACACACATCGTGGACTGGCGAGATAGAGGGAGCGGACGAGTGTTTTTGAATTATTTTCACGACCCGCCGTCGTTTGCGGATGCAACAAGGAAACTTTACTTGGCGAAGCTCTGGATCCTGCTTGGTAAACATGTATGTATGTAGATGTGGATGTGAATGTTTACTTTCCTATGTTTCTCATGCCAGCAGCGCCGCGTCTGTTGGGAGAGCAAGCATGGATAAGAAGGGGCTGACAGAATGACTCGTAATTTCATCATATAGTGGCTATGAAAATGGTAAACAGGTGGGGCAATGGACACTTTGTTTAGTTTTAAGCGGACTCCCAGGCGGAAGCGAGTAACTTAATTTTGTGATTCATAACACGATAAGAGTGTACACTTTGGCTTTAGTCGGCTTGTTTCAGGCGAGGCAATGGTTGCAGGCACCAATCTCACAAAGTAGAAGGGTTGATGTTATGTCTCTTAGCCGAAGTATATTTTTTCGAACAAATTGAATTCCACACCAAGGTAGCAAATATTCGAAATGCATTCAGATGATGATGTAGCTAACGACAAGTGGTTGCCACGAAATTGAATAAAAACTGAAATTTGTATTGAAAAAAAAAAAAAAATTTTAGGGCCCAGTCACAATTGAAATTTGAGTAAACTTAGGCTTAAGTCAAATACGAACGAAAACCACTCAGTATTATATGCAAATTTCAAAGTACGTACTTATTTAATTACGTCTGGGAACTTAAGCAAAAGTTAACGAAACTTAACGATTTTGGCCACAGGCTGTCATTTCTGTGTCAAGAACAATGCTCAAAAATACTTACTTACTTAAGGTGGCGCTACAGTGCGGGGTGGAC
The DNA here is from genome assembly GCA_905231855.2 of Eristalis tenax. Classification (NCBI taxonomy): domain Eukaryota; kingdom Metazoa; phylum Arthropoda; class Insecta; order Diptera; family Syrphidae; genus Eristalis; species Eristalis tenax. The sequence continues at coordinate 32,385,367 of HG993124.1, read as the reverse complement.
CTGGGCCTCAACCAACAAGCGTCTAAAGCCAGCTCGATCTTTAGCTAGCTGTCTCCAGTTTCGCACGCATAGTTGGTTGAGGTCCCTTTCCACTTGCGTGCGCCACCTGAGTCGCGGTCTTCCCCTACTGCGCCGTCCCTCGGGGGTGGATTCGAAGACTTTTCGGGCCGGAGCATTGGTTTCCATCCGCTCTACATGACCTAGCCACCTCAATCGTTGGATCTTCACTCTTCTGGCTAAGTCGATGTCGCTAAACAGCCCGTATAGTTCGTCATTATATCTCCTCCTCCACTCACCATCTATGCAGACAGGACCGAAAATCACACGAAGAATTTTCCTCTCGAAGCAACCAAGAGCAGCTTCATCCGCTTTTGATAAAGTCAATGCCTCCGCGCCATATAGCAGGACTGGGACGATTAAGGTCTTGTAGAGCGTTAGCTTGCTCAAAAATATAAGGGAATAATCCTTAAAAAATTATTAATATTCATGACATCTTCGATTAAATATATTATTTGACAATTGACATTGGTTTTTTTTTTTTTTTAATTCATTTTTATTTCAATAATCCGATAACTTACATACTAGACAAAAATGCTTAAAACTAGTTGGACGAACATTGTTACTATTTCTAACTTACTGGCCCTCCGCGGGCACTCTAAGCTAAACTCCCTTCCACTCTTGAGAGAAAAATAGCACGCACAACACGAGTGGTTGCTGAGAAGCTGAACCTCTATGGGCTGCAGCACCACCCATATTATATTATTGTAGGATGTGATTGCGCCACAAGGCTGTTCGCAGTAATAAAGAAGAAGGCGAGCGAGAGTAAAAATCGTCGCCGAAAACAATGGTCATTCCACGAAAGACGATAAGCGTGTGAAGAACGACGATCAAACCGCAATAAGAAGTCATTTTTGTTCTTTGTAATTTCTGTGTATTCTTTGTTTTCTTTTTATTTTTGTATCTTTTTATATTTTGTGTGTTATTTCAATTAATTCTTATTTTATTTTTATTCTTTATTTTTTTATATACTCTGAATTAGAAAGAGATTGTGTTTAGTATAATATTACTATATAAATAAAATAAACATTCAATTAAACTTAATTTTTTTCTGAATTTTACATCTTTGAGAAGTGTTTAACTTAACAGGTTTTTTTCATTAACATATTACTTCGTTCTACACTACTCATTTGTTCATGTTATTTGGCTTGCGGTCAATATGGTTATTCCTTTGTAATCTTCGACTCCGGACTGTGTGGTGTTGTTTATTAATAATAGCCGTTTTTTTTTTTAGTCTTTAAACTGATGCCGGATTTTGCACTTAAAATAGATGCAACACATCATTGCCTTTCCCTGCTAATAATATCGTAACAGTGAAAAGTGACAGCCTATAACAATTCGATTTCGATTTTACAGATATATTCTGACATATAAAATATTTAAGCAATTGCGAATCATTTTCGTACCGATGAAAAACACGGGTTTCATAGTCAATGTAAAGGCTGACCGCACATCCTTGACAAGTTTGGTACGCGTTTTATCGAGCTTACGAGAGTGTTGTGTCAGAACGCGGCCGGCAGCCTCAATTTTCCATATAAATGATCACGGTCGTTCCAGCTGCTCGAATGTACTGAAATAAAGTTTCCAAGAAAAAATTAATTTACTATAAATAGAATTCCTAGAAAATTCCGAATCGTACATTAACAACAAAAATTGGTTCTCAATTGTCAAAACGCCAGTAGCTCTACCTAGAACTTTGTGCTTGGGCTTACGATACGATATTACGGTCTGTGAAATTCCAAAACGAAATTTGTTACAACGAAATTATTTACATGTACCCTACTAAGCTCGAAATGCGCAATTGCGATATGGGTTTAATCATTGTAAAGGGTGGTTGAATTTTAAGGGCCGATGTTGATTTTGAATAAAACACAAATTAGCCATTGTTTCGTTAGTTTTGCCACACAGCTGGCACCGTCCTATTGAAACCACATATCGTCCACATTCATATCTTTCAATTGGGGCCATAAAAAGTTCGTTATCATTTCACGATATCGAACACCATTGACAGTAACTGCCTGACCGGCCTCATTTTGGAAAAAATACGGACCGATGATGCCGCCAGCCCATAAACCGCACCAAACAGTCACTCTTTGTGGGTGCATTGGTTTTTCGACAATCACTCTTCGATTATCATTCGCCCAAATGCGGCAATTCTGCTTATTGACGAATCCACTGAGGTAACAATGTGCCTCATCACTGAAATTGTTTTTTTTTAGAAAATTTATCATCCACTGTTGCCATTTCTTGCCACCATTCTGACCATTGACGACGCTTGAAATGGTCAAGAGGTTTTAGTCCTTGAGGCAATTGCACCTTGTAAGCGTGTAAATGCAAGTCTTTATGCATAATGTTCATCAACGACGAGCGTGGGAGGTGCAATTGTTGGGCACAACGACGAGTTGAGGTGGACGGCGCTTTAGCCACACCATCGCGAACAGCAGCAATATTTTCTGCAGTACGAGCTGTACGGGCATGCACTGGTGTTTTCACATCTCCTACAGACCCGGTTTGCTCAAATGTTTGCACGATTTTTCCGATTGTACGCACATTTGGACGATTAAATTGATCGAAAAAATCACGAAGTGCACGATATGCATTTTGATTTGAACGCCCATTTTCATAATAAGCCTGAAAAAGTTTAACGCGTTGCGCGATTGTGTATCTTTCCATGGTTCAAATTGAGTTAGTCTGAAATTGAGAAATGTCAAATGAAATGCAGGAAAAAACTTGACGTTTAGGTGTGGTTCACATTCAACATTGCCCTTAAAATGTAACCACCCTTTATATGAAACCTATAGTGCAATCATCGGAAGATGTTTTTATTTGGCTTCGCCTAGATGTTTGGGCCATAATTTCTCGAGAAAGCTAAAAAATATTATTGCTCTCTGGAAATGGATGAGAAATGAAACTTTGAGTGAGTGATGACAGAAAACACGGTAAAAACCCGAATTCACTGCGAAAGGCGACCCGTTAAACCAACATTCTTAACTCGGTTAAGGTTCAGCTGAACTTGAGTTTAAACCTTCGCTTTGAAACTGGGCACAAAGAAGTTGTCCGCCCATGGGTATGTATATATGGAACTTCAATTCAAGATCCACGGTCGGAAGAAATTGACCGCTCAATGGGATTATCTGCCTAAGAGGGTTGTCCCTAATAGGAACATTCACTGTATTTGTGATACTATTTTAGTAGAGTTTATCTTATAGAGGGTGCTTACACACGGTAATACGCTAAATTGATGTAATCTGTGCACTTGAAAAATAGTGTACGCCGCGTTCCTAAAGCTCAAGCACAGTGCTCCTTCTTTTCTCTAAACTTCTACTAGTACTTGCAGACTTCGGACGGAGAAGTTTGAAAAGCTTGAAGAGCTGATGCCGTGAATGATGCGAGTTGGCAATTCACGTTAACAAGATGATCCGGCTCGAAGGACCAAGAAATGTGTTTTTAATTAATTAATTCCATGAGGCTGTAAGATAAATCGACGTCGTAAAATGTTGTAAAAATGATTCCGAAGAGTATGTTCAACATCTGCATTGATCACCTCGTATGGTAAATATAACTGTAAAGAGGAGCTCAACTTCCTAATTGCCCCTTGTGCATAGACGAATTTGACAGATAAGGACAAACAAATATTTTTTGCATTGGGTATTGGACATAAGTGGTGGCCATGTCGTTGTGGGTATGTGCGTTGACCCCTACGCAACTGAAACTCGTTGCCTGCGTTCGTCTCCCGCCGCGTACGATCAAAAATAATTTTCACGGCTCCACCACTCTCGAGTCACTGACAATGATCAAAGAGTATTAATTGTCTAGAAAAGGTTCTCAAATTGGCCATTCGGAGTCGGCATAAAACTGCAGGTCTTTTCCACTTGTGATTTGCACGCACAACGCGAGTGGTTGCTGAGAAGCTAGACCCTGGCGCTCTACGTGCTGTAGCGCCATCTATATTATTATTATAATGGACATAAACGCACGAATGCATTATTGCAGTGGAAATGTTGAATGAGCGCTGTCCTTAATGAACAATGGGCAACAGATGTTCCTATACACCTCCATAAGCCTTGCCACTTTGCAGTTACTCAACTGAATTTAAAGGCGGTCAGAAAAAACTCAAAATGTTGTGCAATTCATACTTGTTCTTGTTCACATCTTCCTTAGACTACATGCGGAAATCGACAAATATGTACAGAGGCTGTAACTATTCTCGTATGATCTTCCCTGGTCTGAAGTCACTAGTCAAAGGGGCCTCCTTTCTTGTGGATCGGCCGAATAATGTTACTGAGATGTGCATCCGTCCACTCAAATTGTTCCAGATTACAACCCGTCCTCTTTGTCCGACTATGAAGCCAGCGAACAATTTTACGTGGAAGAATGTGCGACATATTTAACTTAGTTCGAGGGATGCCCGTTCAGCTAGGTGACACGGAACAAATTAAAGATTTCAATTGACAATCGAATAAGTTAAATGAAATTCAATACTCTTCGTACTTCTGGACATTTCTTCCTTTTCAAGAATACCCACTCAATGTACTTCACTTGCTGTGTATTCGAATTTCGCGTCATCTGTAAAAGAACATTTAACTTTAACAAAAGTCTTCAAGATTCTTTTCATGCGCGCTGAAGCAAATTAATTTCCTCTAGGAGAAGCAACGCCATTCAAATGAACTGCCCTTGGTCGAATGTCAAAGTACAGGGCTATTTTCTAACTGGGCACCGATAAGGACTAAATGGAGCCGATTCGATTGAATGCGCTGCGTTATTGGAAAACACGAAAACGTAATGAAATTGGCAAAAGACAAGACAAGGCAAGATATCAATTTGATTCGTTATTAAGGTACAATGACTTAGAAGAGCGTGCCATGACAAAATTGAAATTCTTGCTCATAGACACGAAAATCATTTTCAATGGAGTATCTCTCTCGGATTTCGCCGATATCGAAAAGAACAAAATATCGGAAAAAGTATTTACTTTGTCATGCATTACAGACACCGAAAGGATCTTGTAACACGACTGAAGTTATCTCAAATGATACATTTGTAGTACTTGAATGCACCCAAGCAATCCAGAAGTGAATTCGAAATATAAACATGTACCTGACCTGAGCTATATGTTGTGTGGTATTCTCGAGTCCCTTTGAATTTCAACCACTCTATGCGGCAGCATTGTCTCTCACGGGGTATACTTACAAAATTACCAAATTAAGGGTATTGCATCATACTTCAGTGTTAATATAAACGTCTTCAATTTTGTTTGACCCTTTTCAATCTAGAGCTGAGTTGAATAAAATGAAAAAATGTACGCACAATAGTCGCCTTCAAGATCCTGGTGGTAGCAATTCGACTTTACTTTATTACTGGCAGCCAAGACTTCGTTCGCGTAGGCATTAGAATTCCCTGACGCGATGCTTTGTTACGTTCATGTATACCTCTGGATGGTCTCCTTAAACACATAAGTACCGATTTCCCAGCATTGATACGAATACCCCATTTGGTATAGTAGTCAAATTTGTTCGCTGTTTGGATTTCGACCATTCGCGCGGCTATCTGTGGTGATGTCGAGCTGGCATAAGTCAGCAAATCATCTGCAAATAGACAGCAGCTCACTGTCTCGGTTGGATGTGGTTGTTGAAAAGCCTTCAACTGCCTTCAACTGAGTCGTAGAATCTTCTGGAATGCAGAAAGGTATACATTATTCTGATGAGTTTGGAGGTTAATCCCATCTGGTTCAGCTTTCCATCTGGTCGAGGAAGCAGCGTATATACGCATAAATTATAAGTGCAAACAAAGTGCTTGGCAGCACCGACGACAATTATGGCTGTCAGGAGTGGAATCGTGTAAGATGATGGTTGATCGTAAATGGTCACAATATTCGGTTCGATTGTGTTTAGATTACATTACATTAATAAATTAAATACACACATGTTTCATCGAATAGAAAAGCAATGAAAAGAACCAATTACGATTTTAAAAGCGATTTAAAAATGTATTTGAACGGAATTAATTTTACAATTCAGTTTACAACAAGACTTACAGCTAAAGGTTAGGGTGCTGGCTCAACAATAGGGGCCCAACTGATGTACTTTGTTTAATTTAATGTCCTACAATGGCTGCTGCTTACATCGGGCTATTCAAGTCCGTGTGTCCGTGAACCGATGGAAAGAAGAAGCTTTTCATCATTTTTCGAAGGCAACTTTCAACCATCGCCCGATGACCCGGAATTTGTCACAGAAGTCAACAGTCAACAGCTACGTCAATGCACTTGAAACTTCATCCGCACCAAAGATCATCTTCAACGAAGCCAACCCAGCGGACGACCCGACAGGAAACGATAACCTTACAAGAAAGAAGAAATTGCGGGAATTTTTCAACGCAGCCGAACGAGGAAAGCAGCCGGAGCTGACAATATTTCGAATTTCGTCCTGAAGCGAATGCAACAAACGGTGATGATACTTCTCACAATCATCACGAACAATTGCATCAGTTGCTGCTTTCCTAGCAAGTGGAAAATAGCAAAAATTGTGGCAATACCAAAAAAGGGGAACGCTGCCAGTGTTTCAGGATACAGGCCTATATCGCTCTTGAGCAATGTAAGCAAGATCCTGGATCGATGGTCTACCGACATAAACATCATTCCGGATATTCAGTACGGATTTCGGGAAAAACATTGAACGCTACATCCTCTAAACAAGTTCCACCACGATGTTGTAGCTCCGCTGAACAGTAACGAGGTCACCGTCGCCTGCTTCCTGGACGTAGAAAAGGCTTTCGATACGGTCTGGGTTGAGGGACTCATCTACAAGCTAATCAAGATGGGATTCCCCTCCACCTCATCAAAATAATTTTTAGCTTTCTGCATTCTGCAGAAGATTCTACGTCCTACAAAGGATCAAAGCTGGGACCTTGGCATTTCAACACCTACACGGCAGATCAACCACATCCAACAGACACAGTAAAATGCTGTCTATTCGCAGATGACTCGCTGACTTATGCCAGCTCGACGTCACCACAGATAGCCGCGCAAAGCGTCGGAATCCATACAGCGAACAAATTTGACTACTATACCAAATGGGGTATTCGTATCAAAGCCGGGAAATCGGTACTTATGTGCTTAAGGAGAGCATCCAGAGGAGGATGCAGTAGTGCTACCGAACAGTACAGAAAGACCCATAAACGAGAAGGTCAGGTATCTTGGCGTTAACTTCACAGAAAGGTTGAAGTTCAACAGACATTTCAAACTGACCCTTATGAAGGCCAACCTAGGCTTCCATCGCATCTATCCCTTGATGCGCAAGCAAAATGGATTAAGCCAGCGAACAAAACTGCTGCTATACAAGCAGCTTATACGGCCGATCTTAACGTATGGCTTCCCAATCTGGCACTCCATCTCTATGACCAGCTTGACGAAGCTCGTAATTTTCGAAAGAAAAATACTGCGAATATGTACCGTACTCACCTTCCACTGGGACCTTCAAAGGCACCACAGCAACAATAGGCTTTACGACGAAGCACGCGTTATCACCCTGCAACAGTACATGGTAACACTGTTCAAAAAGCACCTACTAAACATCAACAACCATTATAACGAGGAAATCAGGATCTTGAGAAACACACTTCCCGGATAACGCTACCTCAACGCGTTTAATCTGCTAAACGAGCAGAACGTTCCAACGTCGTCGAACAACGAGCTGCATGGATTCTATCAGAGCAGCGATAGCAATCACCATCGAGGCTAAGTCGGCTAACACATCACCGCCCTATCCCAAAAGGACCACCATAGACTTACGGACTTGAACAACCCGATGTAAGCACCAGCCATTGTAGGACATCAAAAATAAACAATAAACGGACAATAATAATAAACATTAAATTAAACAAAGTACATCAGTTGAGGGCCCCTATTGTTGAGCCAACACCCTAACCTTTAGTTTTTAAGTCTGTTTGTAATCTCAACTGTAAAAAGAATTCCGTTCAAATACATTTTTAAATCGCTTTTTAAATCGATAAATATTTCGGGTAACTTAAGCGGGTATTCGATATTATTGTACATGCAGCGTATAGACGCTTGCAAAAAAACACGCCTATTATTAGACAAATCGGGTTGTTAGAGTAAGTCAGAAAAGATAACAAATTGAAAACTCTGTATTTGAATTTTCGTTCGATAAGGCGATGAGTGTTGGATGTATTATGGTTTTCCTTATTTTCATAGATAATGTGATTAGCTATGTTTCAAGGGCATCTATCATAAATACCCATGAAAAGCATGCAAATTGTAGACACTCGATACTCATGAGCAGGCGACGTAGTTGTCCACGAGGAAAGCAGCCACTTTTAATGTTTGTCCTTGGGATTGCAATTTGTATCGGAAATTCTAGTCTTTTAAATTGAAAGGGCATAATATTTGGTAATACATGGATGCGAAGAATTAATACGTTATCTCCTTTGGTTATTCGGGTGATAATAGTGGCTTTGATCTGATTTCTTCCTAGCTCTGTTGTTCGCAGTCTGGTACCATTATATAGTCTCGGAGCTCCAAGGTTAGGCATCTGCGAAAGCACCAACTTTTTGCTACAGCTTATGACATTGCACTTCAGATAGCTCCAAGGAGTTCAAAAATTCTATACATTATATATATTATACATTACCGCCTACCCAAGGTAATGTGCCAATGGAAACATACACTCTTCCATCACCAGCTATTTTCTCTTAAATTTTGTTGTTGCTCTTAGTAACTAAGTCGTTCTTTGGCGCCAGAATAGTTTTTACACGCAATTATTCATTGTGGACATTTTGTTCTAAGCTTGGAGAAACATAAGTTCATCTTCTGAATGAACAACGTGACAAAAGTCATTGGTAAAGGAAATTGTGCGACGTTCTCCAATTTGCAGTAGTTTGCTCGCATATGCTCCTAAGTCAAGGCCATTATAAAGCAGAATACGCACTTTGAAATGAGGTGAAATTGCTCGATCCTGGCCCATAATGGGGATGCTTTCGTTCAGACGACTAAGCTGCATGGATGAAGAGGAGCTTAAAACCATAGATCATCTACTCTGCTCGTGTAGCGCGCTGGCAAGTCGTGGGTACCTACACTTAGGCGCCTCCTACTTCAATAACCTCAATGAGCTCAAATGTAAAAAAAAATGCCTCCGTTGTAAGCACCAATTGGTTGTGCTGCCTTCTACAGTCAGCCACTACAACCTGACCTAACCTAAGACGACTACACCACCCATCAACGCGAGAATTGTGTGCATACGATTTGTTGCTGCGGTTTAATGCTTCAACTGTGCGTTTATGTGACTAGCACACTCGTCTCACACAGTTAATTTGCACTGCTGCTCCTGCTAATACTGCATGTTTACTGGAAATTTGAAAACTGAGTGCACAGTGCGTCCACCGTTCAGCAACATTGCAGCATTTCCGGGTGAAGCTGCAGCTTTTTGTCTTTGCGGAGCTGAGCTAAAAGTAAATTAATGTTTTACCTGTGCCGCCTGGTGTATCAAGAAACAGTGTGTCACAGTTAAGTTCTCTTATAAAATCAGTGGAAAAATCTGCGTTGTGATGACATGCCAAAGTCTGAAAGTTGTTTTCCTAGTGAAATTATTTTGCCCTGAATTAATTTTATCGTCTCGCTGAAAATTAAATCTCCAGTAGCATGTTTGATTTCTTGGAACCTGTGCGAAGAACTGTATCGGGTTGTTTTAAATAATATTGCGAAGAGTTCTCTCAACTTTTGACACAATACTGCTTCCTTCTCTTCTAACAGTCTCAGCTTCTCACACGCTTCTCTAGTAGCTTACGTAGCTTGCTCTTGTCCATCCATAGTTTGAAGTCTCTGGAGTCTTCGCATACGTACCCGTATGAGCAACAAACGTATGTAAAAGCAGAGCAAAGTACATCCGGCTAACCTGCTCAATTCCAGGCCAATTCTTGATAGGTGTTCCCTGTGTGCTGTCCACTCTTTTCTTGATACGTTCCACGTGTAGTACCGTGGAACTTCGGCATATAATAAAGTTGTCAACGTTGTCAACGTTGCTACTCCTCTACAAAGTTCTGCCCTGTGAAGTAGACGCGCTGACTGATTGGGCATAATGACCAGATTACAACAGGGAAATGACCATAAACAGAGAAAGGCCAACAAATGTGTTTGGTTATAAAGTTTTATGGATGAGGATTACGATGATGAACATACATATCCCAAGCAGGGTACCACAGGCTACAAAGCCGCTGTTTTCGGACATAAATTTATTCCGTTTAGCGTGGTTGAGAAGCAGTCATCCAAACTTTCATATTTGTTATGATATTAGATGAGGAACGATGGTATTCGCATCGCAGTATCCGATTGTAACACTGAAGGCGTATTGTCGGATGTATGGATCACATTTTCCCCAACTCTGACGTGCATCCGTGTAGCATTGGATTGTATTGCATTGCTAAACATAAGCTTATTTACCGGGCTAACATCATAACAGAAATCCTGACTAAGGAAATCTTTCGTCATTACCAAGAGGCATGCCGTTCTTTTACTTCTGCAAGTAAAATGATCGTACAACTTTTATATCTTGCCACGATTGTCTTCTCAATCATCAAGTTATCCATTATCGCACCCTGAGGTCAAGTGCTTGAGTGGAACTCACTCATTTTAATCATCTATCCCATCCGATCTCAACTTTTTTTGATCGCTTAATCAAACGATCACATCACTTGAGCTCGGATAGGACAGATGGATATAATAAAATATAATTATTGGGTCTATAACTTATCTTCGTGCGGTTTGCTAAGAGATGGCGTAACTTGAATTATTCCATTGGAACATGCGATGGAAAGCTACTGATATTGTACGTCATTTCAGAATATGTCATTCATTTGAAGCGTAAACAACAATAATTTTTTTTTTTCACTCAAATATGTCGAACATTGTGCCGAAAAAGAGTTTTTGCGGGGAGTTCCTCTTCATTACTTTAATATGAAGAAAACTGCTGCCGAAAGTCATTGTATTTTAGTGGAAGTTTATGCTGAACATGCGCTAGCTGAGCGAACGTGCCAAAAGTGGTTTGGTGGTGATTTTGGCTTGGTCAACGAGCCAAATTAATGGCAAAGTCGAATATCCATAGCTCAAGGTAATGCTCTGTGGCATCAGAAGGGTGTGCTGTATTATGAGCTGCTAAAACCTGGTGAGATCATCAATGGACAACGCTACCGAACACAATTAATCCGTTTGAAGAGAGCAGTAGCCGAAAAATGCCCGGAATATGCGACCAGACACGAGGCAATAATTTTCCATCATGACAACGCTTCCATCATGACAACGTTGCTTTTCCGGTTAAGAACTATTTCGAAGACAGTGAACGGGAAGTTTTAACCCACCCACCTTATAGCCCAGACCTTGTCCCTTCTGACTACCATTTGTTCCGATCGATGCAGAACGCCCTCACTGAAATACGGTTCACAGCAGAGGAGTGTATCAAAAATCGGCTTTATTCATTCTTGGCTGCCAAGCCGCCGCAGTTCTTTTGGGATGGGATCCACAAATTGCCAGAAAGGTGGGAAAAAGTCATAACTTCAGATGGGCAATACTTTAATACTATAGACCCAATAAATAAAACCACCACACTTAGCTCAGCTGTTTCGTTTGCCTGGATTCCGATGTGTCCAGGAACCGGTATGAGGGAGACTGCGTTGTGCGTTGTTACACAGGTCCTACCGCGCATCGAAGGACTTGAGTACCGTTTTTATATTATTTTAAGTGGTTTGAGCGCTTGGTTATACTTAATGTTGAGGCCATTAAGTGTCGCCCAATTTCTAATTTGCGATATACCTCTTTCCATTAATTCACTCATGATGTTTAAGTAAATATCCAAAACCTAAAAAAGCCAAATACCTACCAAATGTTAATGCATTTCAAATCCTGGGCTTTGGACAGGAAAAAAAAAACAAGGGCTTGAGCGAGAAAAAAAGGGAACAATTTTTTCCCGGACTTGTACTTCAAATTATCAATCAAGTATCATTGAGATAAATCCACCTGTTTTGTCCCTCAACATTTTGGACAGTGTTTTTTACAAAGATTTCGCGGACTAATTTGATCAATCAGAGAATGCTCTTTACGGAGTTTCGTGGTTAAAAGTTCCTTAAAACCGCATATAGATGAAGTGGAAAATATCCCTCTATAACAGTTGATTTCTGGTTAAAACAAATCATTAAATTAATGGATTTGAATACCTATCGAATGAATTAGTGTTGATACAATCAATAACTTGTTTATTCCCCCAACTAGACTCGGTTGCAGCTTTCTGAGATGTTTTCTCTTTGGCGAAGAAATGTTCACTCCTTGATTTTATTAGTTTTCTTTATTTAATTTTATTTTATCAACACAAATAACGAATATTGTTTACCTTCGTTTGCACATTTATCTTAATAATTACCATAATTATTTTGTTTTTGATTTATTTAGTTACAATACATAGTTTTATTGTTGAACAAAATCGAGGTACATTAATGCTTAAGATCTCTCTGTTAGAACCATAAGTGAGTGGCGATAAGTTTTTAAGTATTTATTTTATTTTTACAATTTATTTACAAGTAACGTGCTTCTATGTATGAACTTTGCTTAATCTTTTTCCTTTATCTTAATTTTGCAACAAAATCCACCGTTCTACATTTTATTTCGATGTTTATCTCTTCAAATACATAAAAAAACAACATTCTTTTAATTTCCTGTATTTCTCATTAATTCCTATTTGTCCTAGTGAAAGCTTGATAAGTATTCTTCAACACCAGGCACACGCATACACACACACTCGACGACCAACAGACTTTGGGAGTGAAACTTTCAAAATACGTGTATTTCCCCCTACAAATCAATGTACATACTCTTACGTACACATTTCTTGTTTATTTTTAATAAAACTTGTGTTGTTTTGAAAATAATTTCTCCCGAAGGGACAAGCAGAGGACACCGTACCTATTTGATGAGAGATGGGAGAAGCAAAAGAACATAAAACAAAACAGGAAAAAAACGTGAAGATACTCCCATGCTTGACAGAAACAAAAAATGTCACATAACGCCTATTAAAGCTGTCAAGGATGAAATGAATCAGAGGAAATGTTGATTTATTAAATGCTACTTTTATGAGAATTGTCCTCTTTTATTGGAATGACTTTTCGAATTGTTTTCTATTTTCTGTATCTCTTCTCAGTTCTTTTCGTTTTTTTTTTTTCAGATGAGATGATATTGTGAGATACTTTAGAAGTTTTCATCAAGAATCGTTGTCAGGTTCTCATGGGCAGCATGGAAGGCGTCGGAATGGGATTTCTCTTTCTCTTTGACAAAGTGCTTGAATTGGTAAGGGTTTCGTTTTTCATTATTGGGAAGGTTTGAGTAAGTGTTTATATTCAAAACAAGCACTTTTATGTATCAACTTAGGGAGATAAATGTGTCAGAAATCGTTTTTGAGTGACAACCGAAAAGTTCAGTGATAAAAAAACTCCTTCAAAAGAAACAAGCGTCGCTTATTATGGAAGTTTGACAGGTAGACTGTTGTTCTTGATGTTTTTACTCACTTTCAGACTGAAACTTTCAAAAATGTTTCGTGGAACCCGGGGTATGATTCGTAAAACTACGTGATTAAATTAGGGATCAGCGAGATTCGTTGAAGTGAGCATAAGGTGATAACCACTCAGACCTAACCACCAATTACCTTACTTGACTCCGTTTAATAGTCAAGTGTTCGTACGTTTCACATAATCAATACATTCGAGTGACAAATTAAGGGATTCAAATCTTCCAAATGATTAAGACTGAAGTTCATGCCAAGTGCCATTTCAAATCCAGCATCTTGGCCTAAAGCATGTGTACCGTAAGGCGATTTAATCACTAAACACTAAACAAGGCAATGATCACAGTCATTTGCTAGAAATTCATTTAAGTACATTCGGGTAAGCAATTAAATTAACCAAGCCCAGTCCATGGCCGCCGGTTGATATGCATAGTAGCGGTCTACTCCGCTAGCTCCTTCCCTGTTGCCCTTGTTAATACGGTTCACCCCCTTAACAACAGGATTGCTTAGTGAAGCTCATGTACAATGCTAATTACACACACAATCGCCTTTAAAGGCCTTTGCAACGAACTGTGTAGTAGCTAGGGGCGACCCAGGCGTTCAAACTTAAGTGTCATGGCATTGCCCACGACAAATCCTTGTCCGCACACCCACACAACACCCCCAAAAACGCACTGGCGACGCAGTCGGTCGTGCTCAATTGGAATTAGCATGTTTCCGATCACACTCCCTACGATTGACAAAACCTTAAGAAATAACGGCATTTGGCCGGAACTATGTAAATCGAAGCAAATAACATGTACAACATATAATGGCGTTCTCAACAGCAAGGCAGAGTACACTGCGTAACGCAGGATTTAAATTGTGGGCCACACTTCATTGAATTGAAATGGATTGGTGCGATGTATGACTGGAAATGAGAAAACCATCTCTGCCTTCCAGATCAATGTCGGAAGCTACAGTGGGCTCTGCAGGAAACACATCAATTTCTGTAGACAGATAATAATCAAAAGAGCTTAAGTCAATATGAACGTGATTGGACTATTTGTATTCGGCTATGGAGAGAAGAAGATTGCAGTTGAGATGATAATTGAGACAGTCTTGAGACAAGTGATATATTAATGGTCTTCCATTTGGGACTTGACATGTTCGAAAGTCAAACTTGTGAACGTACCCTTAAACCCATGACCAAACTGTCATTGTCAAACAATTCTGTAAAAACAACGTTTTCACAAAAATGTATTACCAACAGTCTGTGTCGGTCACGGCAAATTAATGTCGTATCTCGTCTCAGCAGATAAGCAATTCATTGTAGACATGAATGAGTCTAGATTTTCGCTGCAGGACGTTCCCGTGAAAGCAAGACAACGGGTTGCTTGACGTGCTGAGAATATTGCCGCGGCATTTTCATGAATTGCGCATTGCCAAGAATACACTGGAGAATTTTACAAATATTTTAAAGCTTACTAACAAAAGTCCGTGTTGGTGAAGGTAACGAAAGGATTTTTACTGCACCCTTAAAATGAAGGTAACTCAAGAATTAAAAATATGAAGTGGTAACAGAAGATGACCAATTTTACCGCAAGATCATCTTCAGTGATGGTGTGCATTTTGCTAAACGGCTTCGTCAATAAACAGTAGTGTACTATTGATAAGCAATACAATTTTTAAAATAGCTCAAACGGTTGCATTTTATTTAAGGGACAAGTTGTCAAGTCCTTGTGCGAAAACCCGATCCAGCGCATGAATATGACATAGCCTTATTGCGGAGCTTGGAGAATATGAGCAGATCTCATACAGTTATCCAGATAGATTGTCAAACAGATGAGAAATAAATAACTAACAATTTGTTAAAACAAACACAATTTCGTGTGAACAGCTATTCCAATTTCAAACTAATGCTTCTCTATTTGCATTTATAATTTTTATTGGCTAGGTATTCTTTATGCCAAATTCACAATTGTTTTTCCCAGTACACAATAACAATGGTGTACCAATAACCATGCTATTCACCGCGTCGTGCAGAGATAATGGAGGGATAGAGATATTCAACTTCGGCCATTTTTGCCCCTATTCCACACAGGAGATGTAGTGGTGTTCCCTTGTATTTCACACATACTTTTACCCAAACCATGGATCCACCACGCAATCACGGCCCATTCGCGAATTTTAGTGGGAAAAATGGCGACAGATTGTCGAATTTGTCCACGATCCACGTATTGTTGTGCGGGGGGTGTTCAAAAATTGACTCTCATTATTAAGAGTATACATTTAAATGTATTTGTGCATTAATTACCTAGAATCTCACTATAAGTGGGAGCTTAAGGAATCGACTTCATGAACACAAGTTGACCCGTTTCCCCTCCATACTGTGCTGAAATTTAACACCAAAATTTGAAATAACGTCCATTAGTTGGACGAATTTTCAAATACGAACTCTAATTCACCGCTCTACTAGGTTGGGGTAGGGTATCAGCTGTTCATCAGCTGATCTCACACGTATTCACAGACACGGGACAAAAAGCGTATGAAAAACACTGTCAGATGAAATCAAGGGGCAAGGGAAGTAGAAGATGGATATCTCTATCCCTCCATTATCTCTGGCGTCGTGTTACGTTTTGACTTTTATAAGAAAAATGAGAGCGGTGAAAGCAACGTAATGTCACATAAGAGAAGTACTCTCTCGCCAAAATTGTTTCAACATGCCGAAACATTTTGTTACTTTTTCACATTTCCCTGCGGTACACCACATTTTCATTGGGCGGGAGAGTTTAACAAAAATTAACAATGTTTGAAATGAAAAAAAAAAAAAAAAAAAAACATATGATTATGACATATTTATGCGTTAAAGCAGATATCGTAACCGCAGATGCCATAACCACCACGTAGTCGCATTGTGAAACGGGCACTACAACTTCCATGCGACTAATGTGTCTAGAACAATAACGAATATTACGTGACTTTTTTCTGGTTGCTTGCCTTGTGTAATGTTTCAACATGCATAAGATAGTTGATCCCTCTAAGGTCTGCAACTCTGTATTGAATGAGTTATTGTCAAGAATGGATTTTGATGTTGAGTAAAATGTACCCCTTGATTGGTTAATTCCTAAATTTCATGTTCAGGACCCAAAAGACTTTTCGTTCGACGTTTTCGGGCTGCCTGTATTAACTCGTGAATTTGAAGTCTGGAACTCTGATAACAGCATCATTGTACCTGATTTCGAAGAAGATTTGGGTTGGATTTGGAAAAGACATTTTTCAACGGTTCCAAACGGTTTGTTGGTTGGTGCTCAATGGAATTGCGTTTAAATTTTTGGAATAGAGTTCAAGTTTTTGGCAAACAAAAGGCAAAGGCAGTAAACCATATCCGATTTCTTCCAATCTAGGTTAGGTTAGGTTAGATTGAGGAAGCTGACTGTTGCACGGGGAGAAAGCAGCCACAGGCCAACATAGGCCCATTGTGCTGCCACGCGGATCTGTATACCTGTTCCGCAAACCAACTAGTGCTTTTAATAAAGCGAAGGAGATGGCTGACTTTTAAGCTGCCCTGTTTAGCCAGATAATCGAAGTAGTGGGCCTCCAGACGTCTGAATCTGCAGCTACACAGCAGGTGTTCAATGGTTTCTTCCTCATACTCGTCCGTACAGATTCTGCAGAAGTCATTGTGAGGAAGGCCTAGTCTAGAGGCATGGCTTCTAATGGCGCAATAACCTGTTATGATGCCAAAGAGGGTTCTGAGATTCGGCCTACTTAAACTAATCAGGTTGAGCGATCGCTTAGGGTCCATCGTAGGTCAGAGTTGTTTGGTAATGAAGCATCCTGTGCCATTTGCCAATCTGGGACTCATTTGAGCTGGTGTTTCCAGCCTTAGCAGACTTTTATAGTAGCGATAGGCATGGAGGGTGGGTCTCCACACGGAAAGATTACAGAAATTGTGCTCTTTCTAGCGAGTTCGTCCGCTTAGCAATTCTCTGACAGTGTCCGGCACTCACATAAGTCGGATGTTAAAATACTTGGCCATCTCGTTAAGAGATAGGCGGCAATTAAGGGGAGTCTTGGAGTTGAAAGTGATCGCTGCCTGGCTGTCGGAACAAATGATGATTACATAGTTTTGAGCCAGGACGGGGCTTCCTTATTCGCTATATTTTCGGCCTGAAAGACACTACAATGACTCGGTAATCGGACTGAAAGCTGGATCTTTAGATTCTTGGAATAGACACCAGCAGCCACACCTGTAGCCATCTTCGATCCATCTGTAAAGATTCGCAGAGGACCATCAGACTCCCAGTAAGATCTGGGAGGGATGCTGGTTGAGAAGTTTTTCTCGAAGAGGAGTTTAGGTGTCGTGAGGTCTGTATCTATAGAACTACACCAGCTGAGGATCGTTGAATGTCCAGATCTCTCGAGTCGTGCAGCGATCTCAGTCTGATCGCCGTATTAGCTGCTGTCTGCCTACCAACTAGTTCAATTGGTGGTAGGTTAAAGAGTATGTTTAGAGCTTCGGATTAGGTTCTTCCAATCGAAGTGAAATAACTTCTTTTTTTTTTTTAAATCATACATTTTGTTGCTAAGCCTTTTCTTTTTTCGATTTTTACATAGATTGAAAAAGCGTTCCTCTGAAACGCTTGGAAATTTGAAAAATTGGAAAACTTGAATTCGCAGAGTCCTGTTTTTGCTTATTTTCGAGCTTATACTGTATCTCCTTGTCGCACACACTGTTTCAGACTTCCATTCACTTTTGAATGCCCCGAAAGAAAAGAAAAACTACAGAGCTTGTCAGCAGAACAGGTCCTTTGAGTTTGGGGGTGAATCGTTTGAGTTTGATTTTATGATTGGAATTCCGTTGTTTCTTCGCTGCTGGTGTTCTGGCAGTAATGTCTCGTTACAGTCAAAGTTAGAGCCGATGGAAGGTACTGTGACAAATGTATCCCCATCATTCGCGTATTAATTCCGACTCTTTTGAGAATCAAAAACAAAAAAAATATACAAAATGAAATGTCCTTTGATTAATCAAAGTGCGCCCGACAGCTTCGGTTTCTTTTCTGTTGTCCTGCCTGACTGAGATACGCCCTTGTTCTAGTGTTTCCCCACCCACCCATTGCCGGTCGATCTTTGAGTGTCGTGTCTCCTTTTTTTTCTCCGTAAGATTCTTTTTCGGGGAAGATTTTCCGCTTGGCAAACATTTCTTTCTTTTTTCTTTTCTCAAAAGTATTTCTAGCCATCCCGGTCGGGGTTTGAGTGTGGTTTGACACGTCACCCGATGAAGTGTCATCTGATGATTTAGCGTTTTCATGGCAAACGATAATTTGCGGAATGTTATTCGTGTGAGACAATTTAACAAACGTCGTTCAGGACAGGAGTCTGAGTTTCCTTGGAAGCTAACTGTCGACTTCACATAAGTGAAGTGGAAAAATGTCGCCTTTGCCGTGCGGGGCTACATTTATTCTTGGGAATGGTGCTTCAGCCAGGGATGATGGGGCGGCGGCGATATGCCTTGAAATTGGATGTAAATTCACCCATTTACGTGATTTACAAATCAAGGTGCCTTACCTACGCACACTGAGATTGCCGACTCTGCGGTGAATGCAAGTTGGTTGAGTGGTAATGGTGTCTCGTGTGGGAAATAAATCAAAAGAGCTTCCGGTGAAATGTAATCGGTTGTTCCGCGTTAGAAAATTGTTTTTGTGCTCATATCTCATCCGAACCTACCAGCGACAATCGGGCCCCCATCGAAAGGAAACACGAGTGAGTGGGCGTTTGAGGGCTGAGGGTGTTGTTTTGCCCAAGGATATTTGGTAGCTTCCTGTCACAGTAAAAGAGATCCCCAGCGCGTGATGGGTGGCGGACGGCGAACGTATAATGAAATCATGTGCCGCCGCTGTTACCGCCATCGTCGACGCTTTGATAAAGGATAATATGAAGATTACGACAGGTGCGGGACTGGTTAGGGAATAGTCGGTGATATCAAATTTTACTTTATGCGCTGCGCAATGACAAATCACCCGCCAGCGAGCGCGGGATACATGGAGTCTGTACGTGTACACATACTCTTATGGTGAATCGGCCTGTCAGGATGTGTGCTCCATAAGGTTGATAATTTATGGCCGTATGGGAATCATTTTTTTATTGGTGCGCTACAGTTTCCATCTCTTGTTGAACGGGTTGGGGGTTGGGCTTGGGTTTGGGCTTTTGCTCTCCACTCTGGGTGGCAGTCGTGAATATGATAGATGGGACATTAAAACGGCTGTAGATTTACTGAGAGGATATTCTAAAGGACATCCGTCATTGTGGCTCCAACTTAGATGGTATGTAGGTGATAGGGTTGTGTTGTGGCTGCGTATGATGACGTGTGGCACAAAGATGGGGATGTGGGTATAAATTTACGCTAACAATTCTATTAGGTGAGTAATGCTTTTGAGGGGCGATGGGATGGATTGGGCTATATCAAATAAATCCTCATGCGGGCTGGTAAATTAGCGCATAGAAAGGACGTAAAGACAATTTGTCAGCGAGTGGATTGCAAATGGCAGGTTAGTTTGCGTTTTCAACAAGTGGATGGAGTTGGTGTTCCGGGTGGTTTGTGATGTGGTGAAATGTATCCCGCGGAATGACGGAGTTTGGGAGCGCAGGAGCTGAGAGTCGAGAGTTCATTTGGAGGAACAGGATTTCAGTTTGCTTGCCCACCCAATTTGGACCTACCTCAAACGTGTTTGGGATTAATTTATTTTCGGAATTTTTGATTATTTCAGAAATCAAAAATGACAGACAATTAAAAGCCGTTTTAAAATGTGATCTCGAACTTAGGTTAGGTGTGGGAGGAGTGTTAGTGTCCTGCTGGACATAAATTACTCTTACGTGGATTTCAGCGGATTGCTTACGACAAAGTAACGATATATTTGCTGTGCTATCCAACTGACAACCCTCTGGTTCCTCTTTGTCACCACAATCCCTGTTGTAAGTCATATTTTTATACCATAATACTCACTGCCGAGAAACACAGCGAGCGTTCCAAGCAACATCGGCAAAACGCACTGAAGGAGCGTTGGTTTTTGCACTATTAGGCCGACATTCGAGGCACAATCTTGTAGTATCGTACAGAAGTTCAGCTGTTAGCCCACGCAGATGACTTTAAGCTGATGGGCTGAATGCAGCGAATGGTCTATCAGGCGTTCGCTGGCTGGATGGAATTGAGGGAAGAGCGGAGTACGTATATTCAATCCTCAAAAACCGATACACTACATCGAAAGTCACCAGCACACTTAAACTATGTTGGTCAAATGTGGTTGACCGTTTGACCATTCCAGTGATAGTGCCGTTAATTTGATCCCAATGGAAAATGGTGACTGGGCTGGAGATTTGAAAACCGGGTTAAAGCGTCTTAACTTAGCTTTCACTGGGATTTGAACCGGATACCCAAGGCCAAGCACTTTACCAACTGTGCCATCCAGTCGGCCATGCCGAGATATAACTTCAAGGAGTTATCGGACTTCGCCTACCTCGGCTCAACTTAAAATATCAGTGTCAATCTCAGAACACCCACTGTTTCTTGCCGACTTCATGTCACATTGTAGATTCCAGTCATGTACTCCAGCATGAGTCTTGCAAGGCGTCTGCGAATGCAACGTCTAAAGTGGGTGGGCCACGCAGTTCGAATGGAACACAACCAACTTGGTTTGGCTAACTTCAACAAGGTTGCCAGACATCGCGCTGCATGAAGGCCCAGGTCCACACTAGAAATTGAGACCAAAACATCCGACTGAACTCACATGTGGTTTCAGAACACCATCTTCCATCTCGCTGACTCTATCAGCATGACGCACGTGGTGGTTTTGTCGACAGGATTGCCTCGGGTAAGACGATATTAGCCACTTTCCTGGCAGGTTTATTAGCCGGATGTATAACTGCATGTACCAGTTACAAATAGTCCGGCTTGTTTGTTATTGTTTTGTTACGCAGATCTAGTCGATATGTGCTTTTCACAAAGCGATGAAGATGGCTGACACTAGTGTTAACGAAGAAGTAAGCCCCCAGGTGACTTGTTCTTCGCGAGGAGAGGGTGCTGCAAGAGCAAAACGCAAAAGCACAGGTAGAACGTCGATGATATTCTTGAGAACAAGTCTCTGATCCTTCCTAAACCTTGTGCCATGGCTGTATCGTAATGAAGCACACTGTGAATTCAGACCATCTATGACTAGTAGAGTTCGTTTCATGTCAACCATTAGAAGTTGGCGAACTGGCACTCACTCACGAGCCAGAGAGACGCGTGAATGCCAGTTCTCCACCCGGCGGAGTGCTAGAGGCATTTGTAGCGAGTTCGTCAGTTTTGACATTTTCTGGAATCCCACTGTGTACTGGCCAGTGGCATCTTAGATGAATACTCGGCCGTTAAGTTAAGAGTTATGTCGCAGTATTCCAGTTAAATGTGACTCCATCTAGAGACTTGGTCGCTTTTGATATCACATTCTTCGCCAGGATATAGCTTCCTTAACAGCAAGTCCCCAGTAGATCTGTAGTTCAAACGACAATCGCACATTTAAATCCTTGGAGTAGATTCCTGCGCACAAGCCTTTCCTGATCTTCGCTCCGCCTATAAAGATTCGCAAACACCGTGTCCTAGTCAGAGAAGTTCTTGCCGAAGACGTGTACTTAGCTGGAGATCTGTGGTTGTGCCTGAGTGTAGACCTTCACGTGTTAATGATGGTAGAGTGGCTAGAACCGGGTTCTATCAATCAATCTAACCAGTGTCTGGCTGCCGATTAGGGACAGACGGCGTAAGATGGCGGAGTATATTCAGGGAGGGCAAGGACAGTTGTAGCCTGCGGACTAGCTTGGACTTGTATTGCTAGTATTTTCAAGACCGCGTACCGTTTGCTCCCTAGAATGTCAGCACGGAGTCGGACCCCGATCTGCGAATAATTAATGCTTTATGCACTTAATAGAGGTGCGTCTGTAAGTGTGCTGTATCCAAAATCTGTTGCGTCGTCACAACCGTACCTACCTCAACGACAACACTGCATACATTCCATCGTTCGCTCATTCGTTCGTGCGTCTAAGATCTCCTCACTTAGGTCTAATTATAAAACTTATGTCATAACTTAAGAAAAACAAAAAACAAAAAACAATAAACGAAATCCTTATTCATTAGTTTACATATGTGCAGTTCACCTTTCCGCCGGCAATGCATGCGCTGCAGCTATCCATGCTCATCTATACGGTTATGATGATACTGGCTAAGAGGAGCTATCTGCAGACTGCAGCGAGGAAAGTTCTTTCATTAAACGAAAACACCCCGGTGGAAAATATAATTAAGAACGTGACAATAAGACTCAGCATCGGCTGCACATGACCTGGAAGTAATCGATTTAAATTAAATTTCTTTTATACAAGCGCGCCCCACCGCCACCGAGTGACTCCATTATCATTCCATATCGCATTGCATTTCATTAGATAAATGGATAAGAGTTCCCGGACCAGGTGAATGTTGGGTGCTGTGCAGTTTTAGTTCCACCATCTATTCATTCATTTCACGTTGTTGCAACGCAATTTCATCCTTATTGGATGGAGAGTTAAAAGCAGGAGATATGGAATCAACGTGGGCAGAGCGCAGCTGGTTTAGATCGGTAACAAAAGTCTTCTTGTACTCACCTGAATGATTCTCCACCAATCTCTGATTGAGGCCGGCATCCCTTAGAGCAATGATGGTTGCTCGGTCAACTGATTCACGTGTAAGCGAGGGGATGCCCATTATGCTGGCAACACATTTCATCTCCAATACCTCCGACGTCGATATGAAACGTGGATCGTCTATTTGAAAGCGTATCTGCAGACTGCTCAGGTACAACATGAAGCCATCCGCATTTCTCGTAATCTCGTGTTGCTGTGGTGCCAAAGTGGACACAGGTGCCTACAACCGAGAACGATTAGATCAGCAGATTAGAACTTTCATAAGCGCTTTACAAGGCATAGTTAATACGGAATACGCACAGGTGATATGGACACACAATGACAGAATGAGTCTCAAAAATGAATGATGGACAACCAGATATGGAGCTTCAGTAGAAGAATCCCCCCTTATAAGGTCTTTCCCGAGAAGGTAGATACTCTTTTCATTCGCTTGCTAAGCGGGTTCGAGGAATAACTGAGACAGCACGTTTCGTAGACATTAATTTAATTAAAGAATATACCCTCATGAGCTGGCAAGCGCAGCCGACAGCACATCGACTGGGATGTCCTCAACCCAGTTCCCCATACGGAAGGACCGCCCCAGACGGCCCCGTCCGAAAGAAGAATTTTGTATCGAAATTTGTAATGAAAACGTATTGAATGCCGTTCGGTGAGGCCGAAACGACCACTGGATCCACTGCTGGAGGGTTGCTTTTCTTCTATTCCGAGCGAGTTTCTGGCGAGTTGTGTATAGAATGAATTTTCCAATTATAGACTTATGACTACCAGCATGCAGGTGGGGAGCACTGCCAGTCATTCAGATGTTGGACAAGAGGTTTTTGAATCGATATTTGTTATCTTTTCCCGGCAAGATTACACTCACCGGCCAGTAGATGTTGGTTTTACATCATTTGGGGTTGGGAAGCTCGAAGTTCGAAGGCCGGCAAAAGTGCAGTGAGTAGTACCGTTTTTCAGTTTGCAGGTTGTGGAGCATGGGGTGAAACTGTGAAATGCAGCATCGAAAAGTGCAACGAAACTGAAGAATGAAAAGCAATGCAAATTGCACAGAAGACTGGAGAGTTATTTGCGGAATGTTTGCGAGAAGTTCAGAAATCAATATCTACGTTTTCTAATGAGGAAGACGATATTGTGCCGAGCATCTTATGCAGTGAAGAACTGATTGGAAGGGAAGTATACTTCAACTGCTGAAGGGTATTCGAAGTCTTTATTGAAGGCATGATGGGAAATTAGCCCTCATAAGTATTCATATGCGCATGTTGCTGGTCTCCTAGTTCATGGTACGACATTCGATATTTTTGGAGCACAGCTTTCTCGCTCTCCACGCATAAGGTTATGTGGCAATGCAATGAATAAATTAATGAAGGCGCGGTTCCAGAGGATGCCTGGAGTGCAAATGGTGGCCTGAAAAAACCGGAAAAGGTGGTTATACTGGTAATGTACTCGCTTACAGCTCAGCAGCACAGTGTGTAAGGTGAAAATTGTGACGTTGCTGCAGCTGGTTGTGATGCTGGCAAGCAGCTCGTTATATATATATCGTCATCTATTCAGACAGCCAGCCAGCGATCAAATCTGTCAGTGCAGTCATCTTCAACTCTAAGACTTCCCTTACTCTCTTAACGAGATGGCTAGGTATTTTAACGTCCAACTTGGGTGGTTGCCCAGACTTTTGTGACATTTCAGAGATTTCACTGCGAAGCGGATGAGCCCCCTAGAAAGGGCACCAGCTCCGTATTCTTTCCGGATAGGGATCGGCCATCTATGTCTGTCGCTACTGCAGGAAATTTACTGAAGTTCGATTCGCTTGCTCATGTAAATCGTAGAAGGTTTACTGGCACAGGATGCCTCATCACCAAACTATTATGTCCAACTCTCGATCCAGAACGTTCACTCAGCCTGATAAGAATGAGTAGACCGAGCAGTCAGCACTCTCATCGGGGC
This sequence comes from Eristalis tenax, assembly GCA_905231855.2. NCBI lineage: Eukaryota > Metazoa > Arthropoda > Insecta > Diptera > Syrphidae > Eristalis > Eristalis tenax. The sequence continues at coordinate 32,360,135 of HG993124.1, read as the reverse complement.
TTTACAATTGGGCACTGCGTCCTTGGTTTTTTTCGCATCTAAATTTAGGCCTTCCTTGGAATGATTTTTGCGGAAGTGGCAGAGACGAGGACTGTACATCTACACTGCTACTCTCTTAACGCAGAATAAGTCATTTTGAAGCCTGCTACATTAACAACTTGCCTGAACTAAGTAGCACCAGAGTCAATCATCTGATACGCTGTACTAAGAGCACTAATGGGTTTGCGGAGTAGGATCAAACTGATCCGAGAATGAGCCTATACTGGCCTGAGTGTGACAGCTGTCTACCAGCAGTCAGCCACTTCACCCTCACCTAACCTACGGTACATTATGGCGTATTTCGAATTTTACTTTTCATCGAACCCTCATAAAGATTCAACTCACTCAAGAGTTGAAGCCGGCTGACTACGAAATGTGTGAATATACGGCGATTGGAAGCTTGAACATCAGCGTTTGAATGACCTGACACCCCTTTTTTTCCAAGAGATGAGACTAATGATGTCGTTTATATGTGTGTCTTCCGGCTTAGTCTGGTCGTATCATTGATTCACACCTCTCCGAACTGGAGGAATGTATCACCCCGTAACCGTCAATGTTAACTGAAGTTTGTAGGCTTCAATTCGCCGTCGACACGATGTGATGAGCACTTCGGTTTCGACAATACCGCGCTACGTTTCACCTCGTTTTCGAATATATTGTCTGGACAAGTTCCTTCGCGTTTTGAAGATGTGCACTGAGTTGGGCCACAAAGATCGTGGACTTGTCTCCGTTTGTCTGGGCTTCTGCAAATGATCGGCCCAATGCACACAATTCGCAGACTGTTAAGTTAGGGGCGAGTTGAAATGGTGAGTAGAACTCGGAAAGAGATATTTTTCTACGCAGACTGTTTGCTAGATTAGCCTTGTACTTGAATGTTGGACTTTTATTTTTTTTTAAGTGCTAGGGGGGTCGCCAAATGAAAACTGTTGCAATATAATGCCTTGCCTATGCTCTCTGATGGCATTCAGAGCTCGGTCTAGCTCAACCAGCACATGTCAACAGTTGAATGATTAACTTAATTAATCTGAGCTCAAATACGGTGAGATAACCCCCATCGCATGAATATCGAACATTGTTTGCGAAACAATGCCGAGGGAATGGATAAACTCTGAGCTCTATCTGTTCTGTGACAAGCTTTAATTCACTGAAAAGGAGGGCGCGCACCGGTCGCGCTTCGGTCGCGTTTCTTCATTTTATCTCCACCTCCCGGAGTGATTAGACAGTTCGCGCGACTTTGCTGCTTCATTGAACAGCCACAGGAAGGTGGATGTGTGTTGTGTACGAACGTCTTCCACAGCTCAGCAAACAGCTGAAAATGTCGAATATTGTCAGAGCTTCAGAAGCTACTAGAAGGTACAATCCTTCCCTGTACGTAAGTTTTACACAAACATACGATATATAGACTTCCATTTGAACAATTCGCCAAAGGTCCACTTCGTTTTTTTCCCATTTTTTTCTTTTTTTTAATTTTTAATAACAATCATCCATCGTCCAGTGGCAACAGAAAGGGCACGTCATCCACTTCGCTGTATCCCCATTGTGGAGAGGCCACCGAGAGCCACGTTCTCTTTTGTCAGCGCGAGTGTACATTGACCCAAATGAAATAATGGCGCTGCATGAGGAATACCAATCACCACCGGTCCAGGATTCACTGTAATGTCACCCTCGAGCTCCGAACTCTCACTGTGATGGGTTCATGAAAAAAATAAAAAAAACACGAAGCGAGCGAATAGAGTACGAATATGTTTCGAGTCAAGTTTCTCCTTCCGGTCATCCTCACATGACAGTGGCGCATCAGTATTTGTAACCCACTGTGACAGGACAGGTCCTGCCCCTGCAGTAGTCACTCACGAATAATTTTTTTAGCTGTCGTTGGCGCTGTCCACCCACCCTGTGGGTTAATATCTTTGTATGTGCATTTGTATCTGGATCTGTCGCCGATGCTGTGTGTATTGTAATCTATTTGATAAATTTCATCACGTACCGTTTTGTTATTGATGTACCACGTTAGTGTCGCTTGGGGATTCGACCACTCGGAACTGCAGTTGGCCACCAAAAAATCACCATACTTGTAGGGATGTGTGATTCCAGTGATGTACGGGTCAAATTTCGGGAGAACTATAAAAACACAGAAAAAGAAGAAATGAAGAGAAAAAGACGGAGAGGGAGGCAGAGAGAAAGAGAGAGTAAAAGAGATATTGAGAAGAGTTAACATACAAAGGAGGACTGGCCGTGGTACTAGAAGTGAAGGAAATTCAAATAAAGGGAACAGGATGTGTGTGAGTGTATGTGTGGTGTTGATTGTAAATTTCAGAAATGTTTGCTATGTTTGGATCCTGGGGCTTTGCTGGACGACGACGACGACGACGACGAGAGAACACTTAAGATGCCTTTTGTGTTGTTTGTGGCAGGGCAACGATTGTTGGGCGGAACACAAGGGACAATGTGAAGGGAGGGTGGCAGTGCGAGACGGCGAGAGGACAAAGAGGACGACACCCAAAAGGATTCTTTGAATCTTAACAAGTTTTTCACTCAGGCAACAGGATTCAGGGCGGTTATACCGACGGGGATTGCTGTGTGCCATCACAAGTAGACCATGAAATATTTGTTCCTTCGTTTTGGCGCTATATGACCTTGCGTCGGACAAGCTGAAACTGGAGCAGGACCAACAACAGGCAAAGACGTTCGCATTAAATCGGAATAGTACAAACGATTTGTTTTGTTTTTGTCACATAATCGTCGGAAATACTCTAGAGGATAACCTTTGATGAAGTAGAAATAATAAAGCTGCCTGATAAATGTTCTCGGACTGGTGTGGGGCGGGCGGCTCGGAGGATGGGCAAATGACTGTGCGATGCTAGTCAATGCAAAAGTCATCACGTTTAGGACCGTATCATTTTCTTGGGTATTCTTTGGGATATTGGCGCCGATTTGGTTGGTCAGCCGCTCTGCTGTATGCGGGTGGAAGAGATTCATCGGAAGCGGATGAGGTGAGGTGATCACATGCTTTTGAATTTGTTATTGAAAGGTAATGGGTGCCGCACGAGACGAGAATTCTTTGGGTTATTAATGAGGAGACAACTTGGGATCGTGTTTGAGGTACGACCGACTTTTGATTGACAGGTAAGTGTTAGCGCTTGTGTGCGCTTATATCCGGAACATTGAAGTTTGGAGAGACTTTCGACGCGGATCGTTAGTGTTTTGGTAACATCCTTAATTGGACCAATTTCGAGTGTACAATCAATGGGAATGGCAAACTGGAAAGGGTACTTCCTTTAATTTGTTGTGCAGTTGCACGCGCACCACTAATAGTTGCTGTTCCAAAGCAAACACCAACGACGCCACGGCAACTGAGATGTGTGTTAGCATGTGTGACTGAAGAAGAGTAACTGAGCAAAATATGTATTGAATGGTGCAACGTTTTTTTTAAGGGGGTCAGGGTTCCATTTCTGACGGATATGTATCAAAGTCAAACGTTCTTGCAATTTCTTACCATAATGGACATTCAATCGAACAAGTCTTAATTGTAGAATCATTAAAATTTGTGTTCTGCGAAAGATATTGGGTCCATACTTTATTCGCGCGGTTTGCTAAGAGATGGCGTAACTTGCATTATTCCTTTGGAACATTCGTTGGAAAGCTATTGTCATTGTACGCCATTTCAGTGTATGTCATTCATTTGAAGCGTAAACAACAATAATTTTTTCTCACTCAAATATGTCTAACTTTGTGCCTAAAAGGGTGTTTTTGCGAGGAGTTCTTTAATATGAAGGAAACTGCTGCCGAAAGTCATCATATTTTGGTAGACGTTTATGGTGAACATGCGCTAGCTAGCGAATGTGCCAAAAGTGGTTTGAACGATTGTAATTTTGGCTTGGCCAACCAGCCAAATCAACGGCAAGGCCGAATATCCATGGCGCGAAGGTAATGCTCTGTATTTGGTGGGATCAGAAGGGTGTACTGTATTCTGAGCTGCTAAAACCGGGTGAAACCATCAATGACCAACGCTAGCGAACACAATTAATCCGTTTGAAGAGAGCAGCTGAAATACAGTTCACATAAGAGCAGGATCAACAAATTACCAGAAAGATGGAAAAAAGTCATAGCTTCCGATGGGCAATACTTTGAATAATACTATTGAACACGCTTTTCTTAAATAAACGTTAAATTTTTTTTTGAAACCGCACGAATCAAGATATTTTAGCAGAGTTTGACCATTTCATCATTGTCGCTCTACTGAGCTAGCAATTTCGCGGCCTAGATTAACAAATTTTTATTGAAATATGTCAAATCATTCGTCAATGCCGATAAACCAGCGCTGATTGCAGCTGCAGAAGACAATAATATATAATGGGTATATATATATATAATAATAATATGGGTATAGCAGCCCGTAGAAAACCAAAGCCTAGCTTCTCATCAACCAATCGAGTTGTGCGTGTCATTGTTTTCTCACGAGTGGAAGGGAGCTACAGTTTAATGCCGACTTCAAATGACCATTATTACCCTTTGAGCATTGTCAGTGACTCGAAAGAGGTGGAGCAGGGAACATCATTTTTGGCCGGGAACCGAACCCTGGCAGCTAGTTTCAGTTGCACAGAGGTCGACGCACATACCAACAGCGCCACGGCCGCCACAAAAGACAACATAACACGTGTCATTAACTAGATACCATCTAGAGCCAAACGTTGGTGAGGGGGTGAAATGAATGTTCGTGATAGTAGTGAGTCTTTGAGTTGTTGTTGATATCAGCACAAACATTTTTGATTTCCTATTTCACATCCTATTATACATCAAGGCCTACAAATACAATTGTTTTCAGTTTTCCCTAAAGTCAAATGTCGATATGTACATATGTTTGCACTGTTTTCCAGGAATTTTAATCTAATGTATTCACTAACCAGGTCTTTAGTTTTTTTTTTCAGATTTTTATCCTCATTGATTAGAAATTGCAGTGAGCACAAAATGCTTACTATCGCTGGAGCAGCTAAAGTGTTCGGAATCGTCAATGACAATAGGCAGGAACCGTGACCCAACGCAGGTTTTCAATTTTTTTTATTTATTTTACAATTAGGTCTAAGATGTACGTTATATGCTAGCCTAAAATGGAGTTTATTCAAACATATGCATGCAGCTAGCTTTTAAGTTTCAAGTAAATGCTGCAGCGGTAGACTCTGAACCCAGTGTTGAGCAGCTGCTTGTTCGAACGGAAATAGTTAAGCTGACGGCTTCTGAGGTGTGCCTTGAATGCGATTCATATCAGACAGTCGACCGCTTGGCAGACCCAGAACGAAGTGGTTGGACCAAGAACTCGCTTGGTTGCGCTTGGGCATAACTCCTGATGAGTTAAAGTCGAAGGCGGAGGATCGAGTGGCCTGGAGATCTCTCGTGTGTGGCTTAATCTAGGGACCCCTTTAATGGATCACGCTGTTCACTGAAGATGAGCTGAGTTTCAATAAAGAAAACCGAGCTTAACTGTATCCCTCTTACATGGATCAAGCTCCTCAAGTGTGTGGGTAGAAGCAACATTTCACATTGTACGCTTTGATGACTTGATGAACTTAATCTCAATTGCTGGCACATATCTGATCTGAATTGAAAGTGAATTGGAAGATATCTAATTCCGATAAAAATATGCAGTGATTACCATAAAATATAAACTCCGATGCAATTGAACCACGTTACCTTTTCAATCATTTCCACGGGTCCATCTCTTTCCAGTCAATGACAATGCTCCAAGACTGTCTAGAAAAGGCTTCCTGAACTTGACCACTTGGAGTCGGAAATTGTAGGATCTTGAGAGAACAATTGCTCGCAAAGCACAGTGGTTGCTGTATACCACAAGTGCAATTTAGAATTAGAATAAGACAATTTAGTATAATTTAATTTAGTACTCCATTGTTAATATTTTTAAAGTAGCCCCAAACATGTCGTTCATCCTTGCAATGAGTGCATCATTCAATCGAGTCTCCAAACATATTGGAGTTTCGTCAATAGTGTGTACAGCCTCGCTAATTCGAACGCTCCACTAATTCGAACACCAAATTTTGTACGTAACGTATTTTATAATTAAAAAATCTAAAAATGTTTAACGCACCTGTAACTTTATTTGTTTTTTTTGCTAAACAGATTTCGTTTTTATTTACATAGTTATCGTGTGTTTCTTTGTCGGAAAGTGGAGCGTTCGAATTATCGAGTGTTTCTTAGTCCGTAATTCGAAAACCTCCATAGTTCGAATTAGGGTCGTCTCTAATAGTCCGAATTACTGAGGTAGTACTGAATTAAAACACTTAGACTCCGTATGCTTGAGATCCCTTTTCATGTGCTCAACATTTCACTGATTGTAACTGTCTACTACAGTGAACTCTCTCATAAATGGAAACCGATGGTACCAAGAAATTTGTCCACTTATGAGAAAATATGGCATTGACAACCTAAAATAGACGGAAAACTCGAGGCTTTACCAATTACAAGCCATGTATTTTTCTGGTCAGTTTACCACTTGAGCACTTTTTACCTCTTGACGCAAATGTTTTGTCAGAAGAAGCACGAAATAAAGGCCAGTTTCCTCCGTATTGTAAATGTCTTTAATTGTAGCCATCCATTCTATCAGGGAAGTGATAGAATGGATGGAAGAGAAGCATGCAACATCGGCCTGGTCAACATTGGCCCCTTCCCTCAGAAATTGCCCGAAATGTCAAATTCTGCCGCTTTTTACATCTGGCTAGATGATGCATCCAAATTTGGCAACATCATATTCCATAGATAAGTCTACTTGATAGAGCGATATTTTTGCTACGCGCTTTAACGAAGCAATAATAACGGAGTTAGTCAATGTTAAAACCATCGGCTTCAAAAAAAGCTATTTTCGATAAAGTATTTTCTTTTTTGTCTAAGATTTCCTCGACTTGTGACTTTCTGATCGTTTTGTTATGTTGAAGAAGTTCAAGTTTCACTTTCTATGCAAATACTTCCCGTTTGCATGATGATGATATTCGACCAAATTACCTATTTATTGTAAAACGGGGTTCATAGTCGGATACTCGACAGAGGACCATCGCCACAGACTACTATGTTTACATTAACTTTTTTTTTTTAATTTGTTGCTGGGTGACAAGAACAATGCATAAAGAAAATGGAAGGAAAGTACGCATAATAAAATATAACGAAGAGTGTCACATGCGTTTTGTCCGTTTAAGAGAGAGAGAGAGATAGAAATGCTATTGTGGTTACACAAATTCGTGTTCGTATCCGGTTATAAGAGAGTCCGTTTATGAGAGGGGGAGAGAGAAAAATAGTGAAATGCTATTGTGGCTATAAAAATTCGTGTTCGTGTCCGTTTATAGGAGAGACCGTTTTTGAGAGAAATTTTTATACTAAAAGCTGCGCAACTAAATCCGTTCTTTGTCATTTTTCCGGTTATGAGAGGTGTCCACTTACGAGGAGTGTGCGTTAGGAGAGAGTACACTGCACTGTTTTACCTGATGTTTTATTGTATCTACATCTCAAGAAAAAAAAAATGTTTACATTTTTTTCCCTATAATGTTCTGTATTTTTCAGACCCTTGTTTCGATTGTAGATCGAATATATTTTGCTTGAAATTCCTAAAACAACGGGGTGGGGGTTAAGTTAGTAAGATATTTCTTTTTTTTTTTTTCAATTATCACAACTTTACCGAAAATTTTGCCAGATACGTCTCTATAGACATAACAGAAAAAAAGATGTTCTGATGATATTTTGTGTATATGAATGAAATAAAAACAATAGTAGCACAATAAGGCAGTACTTGCCAACTCACCACCAACAGTCATATTTGCAGTCTTGTCAATTAATTTAAATTCTGGCGCATCGCCGGACACCTCGCATCGATAGGCACCTGAAGAGTATGAGTTCAGCTTTTCTAGTTCTACGTTGCAAATGAATTGATTGCAAACATACGAGCCATCGGATATCGTGACTCCTTTCACTGGAAATCGATTTGTTGTTGGTGGAGTCAAGGGTGAATACCTGCAAGAGATGAGAGAACGAAACATTAACATAGTGTTCGAGGTCTTCGTGTGAGAATTTGTCAACACGCATAACCACCTATGCTGACACCTATGTTCGTAGTGAATAACAGAATAAATTTATAGCTGTTTTAATATTCAAGCAATCGATTAAAAACTAATCATAAATCATACAATTTTCGATCAGCAACTATTATCGCCCTTAATCCAAATTGATGTTGCCAGCATAAAAGACAAGCAAATCTTTCACTTCACTTCATCTAATATCCGTTAACCCTGCTGTATGAATATAAATCGACAAAGATTACAGCATAAGATGTGTTCTGTGCTCACATATTTGCTGAATTGGATCAGAAACACACTCCTTCAACTTGTCCCTGTCAATTTGCACCCTTTTAACATACGCACTTACATGCAATTAATTCACTTCACACACCGGTGTCAAAGTGTCACCGTGAAGCCATAAAGGCCTTGCTCCGACGCCAATTCCATGGAGAATGATTCTCCAGGTAGGTGATGTTGCTGCCTCACCTTGCGTTTGCGACTCCAACATCCAGGGCCCGCAACCACAAAATCATTTGCATAGTAATAACGATGTGGTTTAAATGCATTTAACCACTCCACTTATTCCCAGTGACAGTATGCCTCTTCGGTGCAATGTGTGTACGCTGCATATGCAGTTCGTCCATTATCCGTTTTTCGACTAGCAAAATGGTCCAGTGCTGCCCACTGACCATCGATTCGCGTTCTGTAGGGTTTTTTGTTCGTTCAGTAATTCACTGGTGTTGGCCGTGATCAGCTCAAAGATTATTCCACATGCGGGCTTTAACAATAAAAACGGACATTTCACCTACCAAGCGAGGAGATAGAGAAAGCAGTCCGAAATGGAAAAAAAAAACGTATCAAAAATCGAATTTGCGGTATTCAATGAATCCATTTCTCATTTAATTCTCAGCCCTTGGGGGCGCCCATTCGGTGAGTGAGACGATGATCCACGAATCCAACAATCCACCAATCCGCATGCACACATGCATATTTAATCAAATATTTAAATGAGCAATAGCTGTAGTGGCACCAGCTGAGGCGACACCGTGGCTTTTTACAATCTGCATACATTAAGGATCGCAGTTGATGTAGATGCTGTTACTGCATACATCACACAGCCACATTCCCCCCCTCCTCCGGGCTATCGCATCACTAGTGTTTTGAATGTACAAACCTGAAAAACTCCTGGCCGTCCTTGTACCATTTGACGGAGTTCAGTGTCCGATTACCCATTTCGTAGCTGCAGAATAATTTAGCTTTCTGTCCGGAGTCTATGATTCGCGGGACGGTTAGATTAGACAGATAGAGCGCCTGATTCAGGTTGACATCTGAAAGTGTACAGAGAAAATTTCCCAAATAAATAACGTCGGATTTAGTATCGATCACACATTCACAAATATTTACACACACTCACACATCACACGGTCACCCATTCATTCCTGAACGCGTCGAGCTATAATTGTGGATTAAATGCCTACAAATTAGTGTACTCGCGTCCAATCGAATATTCAAATTCCTGGCAATTGGCGCGCTGTTCTGTCAATTGGGGAATGAGTCGCGGATCGTGCAGTATATAGATAGTACGCGGCTTCTATTATTTTCGCATTCGAAATTTAATTGCTGATTGCAGTCGGATTCGCGGTGCCAGTGGGGACAGGTGCCACTGCAGAGCTATGGCTTTCAATTTCATATTCATGATGATGAATTTCGGTTTTAATGTGCGCTTCGCTGAGTTCAGACTAAATGAATGGGCGGATGCTGGTGAAGGGGGATCAAATTCATCCATCGAATTGTGGTGATTCGTGATGCAAAAAACCAGGATGAAAAACCTAAAACGAGCGAAATAATTTCAAGAGTCAGTGCGCCCTCAGGTTTGGCTGCACAGAGATTTTATGCAGCGATATTCCGATGAGGTTGAGTTATGCAGAACGGAGGTGAATTGAATAACACAGTCGGGGAGAGTATTTGAACTCGAATTCCGAATGTAGCTGAGTAGAAGATGACCAGAGTTATGCATTTAGTGTCTGCAACAAAAAAGAGTCATTAGAAGGACTTGTGCTGTACAGGGAAAAAAGCTGAGCTCTAAATTGTGAACACATCTGCATAAGACAAGGCCTCGCCATCAGGTCAGGGTGTAATCACTTCTTACACTTAGGCCTTAAATTTTACACTGGAGTTACATTAATTGTCAACAGTCATTTGAAACGGGATTTTAAAAGTTTAGTTTTGTACTGAAGATGTTGCGGCGCAGCCGAGGCGAGGAATGTTCCACTTTGGGAGAGTTGAGGGTAGTCATACTCTTTTTGCAGATGACTTAGTGATCCTCACATCTTCCCAGGCGGAACTCCAGCGCACACTCGATAGGTTTGTAGCCGTGGAGATGCTGGAATGAAGGTCAATGTGGACAAATTGGAGGTTATGGTCATCTCCAGAAAGCCTGTTCAAGGCACTCTACAGGTTAGTGGATTCCCATTGAAGCAGGTGGAGAATTTTAAGTTTCTCGGAGTAATGCTGAGCTTTCCTGTAGCATTGGTCAATTTTGCAACATCTGGGTAGATCTGTTATCAGGAAAGCCGAGCTTGGTGTCAAAGCGGTTTTCAACTCAGTATTTGTTCCAACTCTCTCCCATGGTCATGAAATTTGGGTAATGACCGAAAGACTAAGATCGCGAATACAAGCTGTTGAGATGAGATTTCTCCGTGCTGTTGTGGGAATTACTCGCGGGAATAGGGTGGTAAGCACGGCAGTGCTCAGGGAACTCAACATTGAGGAGCTGCTTCGTCGAACGCAGAGGACTATGCTTCGTTGGTTTGGTCACGTGGCACGAATGTCCCCTTCATCACGACTTCCAAGGCGGGCGTTGAGTGCGATTGCCTCAGGTAGGCGACCGCTTGGCAGACCCAGGGCGAGATGGTTGGACCAAGTCCAAGAACTCGCCTGGTTACGCTTGATGGGTTAGAGTCGATGGCGGAGGATCGAGTTGCCTGGAGATCTCTCGTGTGTGGTTTACCCCCGATACCCCTTTAGTGGAGCATGCGGGTCAGAAGATGATGATGATGAGCTGCTAAGAATGGACTTTGATTGACATACGATTGAACAACCTTCGAATGATTATAAAATGCTAATATTAACAAAATACCATGTCCCTTTTGAAGATATTCTTTTCCAAAAAGAAACACAATGCAAACGATCAAAGCACCAAAAACACCCATAAACGCACTATAATCCGTTCTCTTTAAACCCTTCACCGTTTTAAATTCAACCCATTTGAGAGAATAACAAATGTCAAACAAGTGTCTGCACCTCCTCGACGAATAAGATACGATTAATAGTCAACGCATATTCTCTTTGTCTACAGTTTCACAAATTTCCCCTGAAACCTCATAAAAGCGACAAGAATTCTGAATGAAAGGACACGACAACATTAAAGGTACAACAAGGGCACGAAATCATCAGCATCGTTAAACATATTGCATATAATTTATTATTATCCTCTTAATCAAAAAGATCGCACTTGCCGGGACAAATAGCTTTCCCTACTAAAATGTTGTTTATCGCCTAGACCCACGTTCTAGTAATATTTACCGTCAACAGACGCTCCCGTCCCCACTCATACTCCTTTCTCGGCAATGGCCATCACACCGATAAACCATTTTTATTATGGCTGCACAAATTCCAGCTTTTCAACATAGCCCACAGTCACGGGCAGAAAAAATAAAACCAGAGCCAACCAGAACCCAGGACATGGTCCAAAGATCATTGTCCATCCATCGAGGAGCATTGCTCTTTGGTATCAACATTAATGGCTGGTCGCTCACCCTCTCCCATCGCCATGTAGCACTGGCCGTAGAAAACAAAGAAGAGACAAAATAAACAAAAAAACACCACTCTTCCATCGTCATCGTTGTATTTCTCCCTCAATAAATCCAAAATAAGACAATTCGCACTCGGATTCAAGGATAATAAAGGAAATTGTCGTAAAACCTTCGGTATCACCGTAATGACCAAAAACTGCCCGGAAATCCCCCAGGAGGATAACTAAACTGATATCACTCTCGTTCTCCCTTCCCCTGCAGTCGAGAGTGTACGACGCTGTTCCAAGGATACAACCAACAATAACAACGAAAGCAGAAAGAGAACTAAAATTACTTGTATGGACGCAAGCAATTTACTGTTCCAGTCATTTAGTCGGAGCCAATTTCGACTCAAGACTTAATGGCCATGGGTAGAGCGGCTGCTATCAGCAGCGTTTATCTGGAGCCACGATGGAACAAGACGAGTTGATGATGGGTTGAACTCCAGAGTGACCTGCTTCGTACATATGAGTGACAAATATTACTGCAGTTTTGATCCTCTTGCGTACCACTCCAAGCAGACGACTGCCTGACGAACTTGCGAAAACGCAATTAAATGACGCGTTTCCTCGCTAAAGGACGAGCAAATGACAGTCATTTCCATTAAATACCCGCTGCTCTCGGAAACAACGATGTGCTTTATTCGGACAATAATCATAAGGGTCAGGCAGTATTTTAGCAGTTTTAAGATTTCGCTTCACTGAACCAAGGGCGTGAGATGCGTGGGTTTGGTAAACGCTGTGGTTGGGATGATTCATTGTCTGTTGTCGGTGAAGGAATATTGAGTAGTCTACATGTGATAGAAACATTTTATTTGACAGATATAAGGTCTCTATATATTCAACTTTGGATTTTGCGAATTAAGTCACCGGACTGCTGGCTCTGTCTGGTATCTACATTTCGCATGACGCCAAGCTCGTGAGGTTGTGTAGGATGACGATGGAGATTTATTTAGTCGCAAGGTCGATAACGAGCTCATCGAGATTTTCATTGAACAACGTGACTTTTTCAACTTTTCAAACCTTGTCCTGCTCAACGTCGGGCAGTTTTAAAGGGAGTAATCCCGCCTGCAGTAGTACGAGCTATAGGGCTGTATAGCGAGCTAAGTCATAATGGGTGTTTCGACATGTTGTTTTTTTTTGATTAAATGAAAGAACAGTGCAGGCATTTACTTTACGAATACATTAGGCGCAGAAAGAAAAAAGATGGTTCCATCCCTACGGACTTGAACCTCTATTGCCTAGGTTCGATTCCTGGTAGGAGCAACATAATTTTCATGGCCACCTCTTTTAAGTCACTGAAAATGCTCAATGAGTATAACTGGCTATAAAAAGCATCTGAAATTAGCCCTTCGGAGTCGGCATAAAACTGTAGGTCCCATCCAACACGAGGGGTTGCTGAAAAGCTAGGCCTTGACCCTCTACGGGCTGTAGCCTTTTTCTTCGATAAAGGCGACAACACGAGCCAGCGGCTGAAAGTGTGAATAATGTCTATGGTCCTGATATTGCAACAGTAAATCATGCCCAGTTTTGGTTCCGTCGACCGTCCATTCTGGTAATTTTGATGCCAAAGATGCACCACGCTCTGTGAAGGCCAACTATTGCAAATGCCCATAAAATCATGAAAATCGTCGTGTATCGAATTTGACCGAATTTCCATCTGCGAATCACTGCTGAATTGCAAACAGCATCGAAGCGGATTGTGACTGGTGACGAAAAGTGGATCACGACAACGTCAAGCCAAAACGGTCGTGGTCGAGTCAGGAAGGATTTGCTATGAACAATTTGACCGCCTGAAGGCTTTGGCCCATAGGAGAGGAATCGTGTTCCGTCAGGACAAAGTCAGGCTACCCACGTAGATAGCAACAAGACAGAATCTCCGGGAGCTTCTGTCATGTGGCATGACAAAGTCAGTCATGCATCCACATTATAGTCCGGATCAAGCACCAAGTGATCACCATCTGTTTCTGTCCATGATGAACGATTTTTCCGGTGAAAAGTTTGCCTCAAGAAAGGCTGGCAGACGAGAGCTTCGACGTGAGATCCCTCTCGTGTGTTCCCTCCTTTATTTATTTAGGAAAGCTGATGACGGAAGACTGAAGGCTGATCACAGATGGCTGAACAAATAGACTTTGAACTGAAGAATGAAGGCAGTTGTTATGAGTATGTTTGGTTCTTTTACAACGGATCTATTTAGGACACTTGGCAGAAATGTGCCCAAAGCTGGAACATTTACAGTATCGGAGTTGTTCTCCGGTGTGCATATCTGTCTGTTGATTCTGGGCCGCCTGAGTTGGATGAACATGCTGGAGTTGAAGACTGAAGGTAAAACACGGAAGACGGGAGAGTGAAGACTTCATCGCTGGACTTATCCTCAAGTTTAACTGGCACCAACGCTACTCGTCTCGGATGAATAAGCTCCTTGTAAGTGTTTATGTTCTCCACAGTCGAAACAAGTTCCTTCGGACATTGGGCTATACATCCGCAGCTAGAGTAATCGAAGCATCTGAAGTGGTCCGCTAGTGTGAAAATTGCCAATTTTTCAATCTATGATTATCTTAATAATCCGCGGAGTTTTTCCACAACAACAAGAGTTTTGTAGTAAAGTGTTGGGCCTATAACTTAATTCGTGCGGTTTGTTAAGAGATGGCGTAACTTGTATTAATTCATTGGAACATGCGTTTGAAAGCTACTGTAGTTGCACGTCATTTCAGTATATGTCATTCATTTGAAGCGTAAATAACAATAACTTTTTTTTTACTCAAATATGTCGAACATTGTGCCGAAAAAGTGTTTTTTCGGGGAGTTCCTTTTCATTACTTTAATGTGAAGAAAACTGCTGCCGAAAGTCATCGTATTTTGGTGGAAGTTTATGGTGAACATGCGCTAGCTGAGCGAACGTACCAAAAGTGGTGATTTTGCCTTGGCCAATCAACCAAGTCAACGGCAAAGCCGAATATCCATGGCGCGAAGGTAATGCTCTGTATTTGGTGGCATCAGAAGGGTGTGCTGTATTATGAGCTACTAAAATCGGTGAAACCATCAATGGACAACACTACCGAAAACAATTAACCCGTTTGAAGAGAACAATAGCCGAAAACGCCTGGAATATGCGACCAGACACGAGGCAATCATTTTCCATCATCACAACGCTCGGCCCCACGCTGCGGTTAAGAATTATTTGGAAAACAGTGAATGGGAAGTTTTACCCCACCCGCCTTATAGCCCAGACCTTGCCCCTTCTGCCTACCATTTGTTCCGGTCGATGCAGAACGCCCTCACTGAAATACGGTTCACATCAGAGCAGAATATCAAAAATTGGCTTGATTCATTCTTGGCTGCCAAGCCGGCGCAGTTTTCTTGGGATGGGATCCACAAATTGCCAGAAAGATGAGAAAAAGCTTCAGTTGGGCATTACTTTGAAAAATACTATTGCACATGGTTTTCTTAAATAAACGTTTAAATCTTGAAAAAAAACAAAACCGCACGAATTATGTTATAGACCCAATATTTATTTATTTATTCAGTTATTTATTTATTTCTTTGTCAACTTTGTTCAATTACATATTATTTATTTATTAAATTGCTTGTCCGTAAAGCAAAGCATAGCAGCAGTTCTCTCTTCCCCGGTAAACACATTTTATTTTATTTTATCTTTTTCTTTAATGCCATGCTCAAAACAATGCTTTTCCTTCAAATCATCATAAAACTATTAAATATGTAAGATTGTTAAATTGTATTATTTTCTCGATGTAAGATCAAAATAAAAATCAAATCTCTGTATTTAAATTTTGTAAATAAGTAATTGTAAAGTTGATGCCAAAATAAACAAACAAACTAGTTCCACTATGATGTATAAGGTCCACTCTAAAGTGGTCGTTGATTTATTGGGAATACCACTCGAGACTAATCGTACAACGGACTGGCGGCATGTGCATTAACAGCCCCCATGGGTCAAAGAGGACCTAAGTGATACGTCGCAATTGCACGTCCAATACGCGCACCTAATCTAACTTTCCCAAACCCACTTGATTTCTCCTCTCACACCTTCATTCATTGACAACGTTGTGATCCTCACAAGACATTATCAACCACAACTATTTCTTATACTTTTGAAGATAATGCCAAGACCATGGTAAATCAGTGGTCATGACATTGTTTTAAAGTCAAATGGATGTCCTTCGCTTGCATTCCCCTGATGCTTCATATCTAAAGAATTCAAGACTCGCAATTCCCCCTGCTGGACTTTATCTACTGTAATTTACATTATAGCGTGTTCATATCAGCAACCCCTCCGCTTCATACGATTTCATTTGACGGCGACAACGTCAACTAAGAATAAAATAACAAACCCACCACTAAAGGGTTAGACTCAGTACACACAACCTCTCGTTATGCTACCGCACTAAAATTGACAATGGCAGCAAGCTAAAAGTTTATCCTCCACCAGTGGACGGACGCAAAGAACAAATGGATACTCACTTGCCCCATACCCGCCAGCTAACACTCTCTCGGGAACAGTCGTCCTTTTTTTATTTTCTTTTTGGTGCTTCGTCTTTGGGCAAAACTCAAATATTAGCTGAAAAGTTGAAAAAAGTTTTCAGAAGCAATTTTCTTTCAATTCACCTCCCCCTGCACCGCCCAATCCAGAGGATATTCGCAGTGGCACCCGCCCCCCAGTGTCGTAGCGAGGAATGGAGCGGAGCAAGCGCCTCCCTGCAAGACAACAATCATTGTCGACATGCCACAGCGTAAGTAGAAAGTAATATCTTATATCCTTACATCGCCACAGCAGCGTCGTTCATCAGCCCGTTTCTGTAGCGCTAGCGCTGAGTGGATTTTGCCATGGTTGTGACGCCCCGACTCCCACCCAATAACTCTGTCGTGGCATGCATTCTTCTATTTTACGTACACATCGAAGTTGAACAAAACTCTTTATTTAAGTTCCATGGCGTCCTTTTCATTTTAAATCAAACAGATATCAACCACCGCCCACTATCGCAGCTCCCACCGTGCCAATGCATCGACCCGAATTCTTTGTTCGGAACACGATAGAACGATACACACACAAACACACACAACACGCTCCTTATTGCTTAAAAAACGGTTCAGTTATCTTTTGAAAAATGTTTGCCAAGGGTAAAGTATAAAATTGCATAAACAATAGAAAATTGTTCGTTGATTTGAAGCCAGGCGACTGGCTGGGCTAGAGTTGAGGCGGCAGCGGCAGCGGCGGTGACGTGACTCTGGCGGAGGCGGATGCTCCTTAGGTAAGGTACAGGTAGGTACTTCTGTCCTTCGTCACCAAGCAAGCAAGCATCCCTTTCGAAAGGTAAAACTTTTCTTCAGTTTGGTTTTCTCAGCGTTTTTTTTTGTCAGTTGCTTTTTTTTCCTGTTTTGTTTATGTTCGTCTCGTTAGCCAAGACGTAGCTGTGTACAGAATGTCCCATTCACGGAGAAGGATGCCATCCGGCACTGGCCGGGAAAGTTTATTCTCATTACGGTTTGGTTAAACCTCACTGTGCATGAGTGTGGCTCTGGATTGTTTTTCCGTTGGTGATTTCGAGCATTTAGATAGTAAGTTTTCCGAGAATTTTTGGGAACAAATTAAACTATGCACTTTGCTCTGGCGGCTGTGCAGGTGGCTTGGGGAGTTAGCTGGAATTCTAACTGAATATTTGAGTGAATTTCACTAGAATTGGTTGCGAAGGAAAAGTTAGTTAAACAAGTCAACTTTTACTCGGGAGTTAATTATTTCATATTTTGCGTTGATTCTTGAATTTCAACTTTGTCAAGGCTGCAATTTAAATGAGACACGGTATAAATTAAGGAATTTTTAAGTAATCTGAATGACTGAAACTGGATGTCTTGTTTCTTGTGTTCGTACTTTTAAAACAACCATTCTTGTTGTGAGTGTGCTATTGTTCACGTTCTCTTGAGTCTGTGGGACAACGCAGCAGAAGATGACCGCGGCAAAGGTGGCGCAATCAAGTGTAGAAGGGACTGAACAAACTTTTGTGGGTGTAACTGGAAGCATCTAGTCAGAGATCGTGGTAATTGACATTGGCATTGACGTGGAGGCAGCACGGCGAATGTTGAGAAGCTTTTTCTAGACAACGATAACCTCCTAGCGCTGCTATGAATTATGCAAATTGCTTGTCGTGTTGGCAATTGGACCTAGATACCTAGGGTGGGAGTCTACAGTTAAACCCATCAACACGTTGGCTCTCCCTTTACATCATCCTTTCAAATATTTTTTTCAAGCTTGATTACTGCCTGCGTTAGTTGTTTACTTGTCTGGTCTGCTACCAATGGAGCGGGTGAGCCTGAGCCAATTACTGTCTCTCATCGAGCATTGATTATCAAGTCATCAAAACCAAGATGTCTTGCCTCTGCGATGCCTTGGATTCTCGGTCTCATTCTCGGATCAGAAGGCTCGGATTGGGAGAGTTTTTGTTGTCCATGCACACGATGCAGTCGACGGATTCTTGCCTTCTGGACTACATTCCCAACTTTTTAGATCAAGTTGGGAATGTAGTCCGGAAGGCAAGTAGAGTGTCCATTTATGTCCCTCCTCCATTCACCTTCCTCGCAGACAGCATGATTGGCCTGGTTTTCTATCGATGTCATCTGATCTGGGTAATCCAGCAGATGGACTGAATTGCAGCATTTTGTGTGTACAGGTATTTGATTTCAAATGACATTCGCTCTAAATTTTCAAGTGATTGGCTGTCAATTGAAAAGTGACCGCCAACACAATTGACTCGCGCTCTCAATTTTTAAATGGCCACCAAAACAGCTGGAAGAAAAAGTGTGAGGAACCAGAAAATAGAGAGAGAGAGAGAGAGACAAATATTCCCAAAATAAACTGAAGTTCGGTTTGACAACCTCTCACGAACAGATAACTCGAGGGGGCTTCAACAAGATTTCAACGAAATCGAGTGATTTCGAAAACCCGACAATGTAAGGCAAAACCTACTAGATTTTGAGAAATTTGATGAAATCTCGCGATTTCGTTTGTAGAAGATGTTAAAACACAGCACACTGGACCCGTGACGTTAAGCAGGAGGTAGAATCGGAGGGCATTTTTGGGGGGTGGAGTACTATTTTAAAGACCTTAAACAGGACCTAGGCCTTCTTCTGGGCAATAGATATGTACTTGTTGTATGAGCAACGGCTTTACCGATACAAATGACAGACAGTGTCAGATTTTGTTGCAAAGAAAAAATTGCATGAAATTTTTGCCGATTTTGTCGAATTTTGTTCGAGGTGTGAAATGTCCGCTGTCGAGAGCTTTCGTACAAAGCCATGCCACAAAAAAATGTTTACAAGTGGTACAATTCGAAGAGGCCATATAAAGTACTGCAGGAGAGGACCGCCACGTACAGCCACCAATGGAGAACACCTAAAGGAAAACAAAGACCTGAAGCTCGAAATTCGACAATTGACAATTGGAGACTTTGCTGATATTCTTGACATTGCATTCGAACGAATCTCATTTTGTTCCAAGAGCACACAATCGTGACCACATGAGAAACCAAACATTAATGTTCTCAATCCCACCTAATTCTTGTTCAACAAGCCTACCTTGAGGCGAACTTTTCACTAGGCACATCGTTCGGTAGTAGTCACAAGGTACTTCCGGACTCCCGAAGCTTCTGGCAGTGTGCGTGGCCTGGAGTTGTCCTGAAGGGACTTGGCCGCTTTTGACCAATTGTTTTCTTCAGATGAGCCAATCGTTAACAATACAGATCCGAATTAAGGGTTTTGTCGTAGGAGATCACTGCACAGTGTATGGTTCCCTGCCAATCCCTCCAAGCACTAGGCAAAACCTTCGCGTCAATCCTGTCTTGGCCACCGATTGCGCCGACTCATTGTCACTCGAGCCTATTGGCCACCGATTGCGCCGACTAATTGTCACTCGACCCTCTTGGCCACCGATTGCGCCGACTCATTGTCACTGGACCACGACCGTTTCCGCTTGACGTTATCGTAGTTGATCCACTTTTCGATGTTGTTTGCAATTCAGAAGTGAATTGGCGTTAATTCGTACGGTACCCATACATCGAACAAAACTTATTCGCACAACACGATTGTACGTTCTTTCAGATGACAATTCATATCCTTTTACTACGCCTAATACGTCTGGAATGGAAATAGAAAAGTCGGGCTCTATTGCAGATTTTGTTGATTATTAATCGAAAATAGAAGCGTGCACTGAATAGTATGTTATTTGTGCAAAGTCCCTTTCACTCAACTTCGTTGGTCTCTTAATCTGGCCCATGTTCATAAACACTGGAATCGCGATGTCTCAATCCAGCTTGGACAGGAAACCACAGAATTCGTAGCGAATATGTAGCACATTGTCCACATGACCTCTCGTGCACATATCGCATTTCAAACTAATTTAACGACAAAATCATTTCCTCGCAGCTTAAGTTATATAGACCACGGAAACCATCATCATTTTACATTTCAGGGTAAGCAAACACCACATCCTAGCCGGGTGTATTAGCAGTAAAAGCCACCAAACCAACTGGTCCAACACGGCTAACAATGCACACAAGTTGGCTCCTTATCCCCCCCATCCCCCACACCCATTATCGTCATCTAATCTCAGCATGCAGTGCCTTGTCAGCTGATTTTCTCGCTCACTTTGTGGCTTTCATCGCATTCCTTCGCCATGACGGTCGCAATAGGCGACAGCACCACATATCCCTGTGTGCATAAGTATACCGTAGCCAAGGAAACGCAAACCTAAATCAACATTCCATAAACGGTTATGGTTTCCTTTGTTACGCATATACTGCGCGTGATTTCCATTTAATAATAAGCGACTCTGGTAGCCTGGCACTCTGAAGCTCGGCGACTCAGCGACTCAGCGCCTCAGTAGCGCTTCAGTTGTGGCCGGTGTGCCACGAGCAGTGTCTTCAATTTCGCTTTTGTACGCTTCCCACCAGGACCACAACCATGACGACAACGACAATGATGACTTTCATTCATTCACCCAATTGCTCGGGCGGGTTGGGTTGGGGGTTCGGTTCCTACAGTTCAGCCGACAAGCCAAACTCGGGGGAGCTGCAAGTGAATTTCATGGAGTCTGAGGGAATGAGAAAAAGCAGTTATGGGTGTTAAATCTTTCCGGTCTTCCGGACTTTCTTTGTTGTGTATGCATGAAATCCTGATATTATAATGAGTGTTAAAGGAGATGCCATAAAATATTATGAATCCTTCCCCCGACCACCGCTTGGGCGGAATACAACAGAAGTAGACGGGAGTCGGGGAGAGGGGGAGAAGTAATCCTGGACTCCATGACTGCTGCCTACTATTCTGACTGACTGCGAAATTCTGTTTCTTCCACCGCGCCACGCCCTCATTGTAGCACAGGGGGTGGGGGGATCCAAGGAAAGACCTTCTTTGTTACAATTTTTTTAGCGGACAGCGGCTGCGGCTGTGGTGGATGTTTGTTGCTGCTTCTTGTCCCGTCATGCCATGCCCTATTTTCCCGCCTGATCTTCGTTTGGCTCGCACTCCTGCTCTTGTCGTTCCATTATGATATTTAGAAGTTTTATTGTTATTGTTGTTGATGTTCCTTTTATGATTATGATTCATCCGTTTTTTTTTTTTTTTTTGTTTTTTTCCGTGTTATCATGACGTCTTCCTCCATAGCGGCCTAGCGTGTTGGCCATTCTGAGGGGATGTGGGGTAGCTGGTTGCAAATTAGTGAGCGTTGGGGTTTCGTGTATCTGGTTTGAGGTGGTGAACGCACTGGCGCTGGCTACCAGCTTCGGCGCTCGGGGAGTGAGCATGGATGGTGGTCATTTGCCCGCACCGGACTGGCTCTCGGGCCGGGGGTAAATTAATGATAATGGGATGCGAAAATTAAGTGGCAGTTGAGCTCCTCGTTTTATCTACTTTCTGTCCACTTCGACATTTCAGCGAACATTTCGCTGGCCATAATAAAATGAGTTCCAAAATACGTTTTGTTATTTTTTTTTCCTTCATCTCGCAGGTTTTCGGGGATCCGGTGTAGCGCGGCGATGCTTTGTTGTCGTTTAGATATATACAATTTTCCGGCCTCGAAGACATGGTGCTGACGATGGTGATGCTGATGAAGTTGATGATGATGACTGTGATGACAATGATGGGCTATTGTCCTGGAATGAGAGGGCATATCCATTGCAGAGTTGAGATGAAAAATTCTGAAGACATTTTAAAAGCATCGTGATGATTCCATGATGGATGACATTAAGAGTGTCCTTCTGCTGCTAAGGGGTAGCTGGTGGTTGTCTTTTATAGCCGATGGTGCCTCGTGAGTACGTCATTTCGCCGTGTCCTCTTCGTTTTGTGTGTGTCCTATGCGAGATGTGCTTATTTTAAATGTAACGCGATACGCAGGCATTGTTGCTATTTAGCATAAAATGCGACGGGGGAATCGGGGAGTGAAGGAACAACTGGTTAGGTTTATTATAAAAATTAAATGTTGGAGTATACATGAGAGAGTAAGATCATGCAGGAACTAAACGTGTTCGAGAAGATGTGATCATGATTATTTTGGCCTGTTTCGAGCTTTTACATAGAAGATGCTTTGATACCCCATACTTACTGTGAGTGCACAGTCAATTTTTTTTATAGTTGAATATGTTACCCGTGCGAAAACTCCTGGATTAAAATTCAACAACAAACTCAACTCAAAAATATATGAATCGTTATGGGGGTTATCACAAACAAAACCAAAAGATGCGAAGTTAAAGTCAGTAAATGTCGCCTTCAATTCTACTGCGCATGACCTATTTTCCGTTCGGATTCAGTTCGACTTCTAAGCATGCCTTTTGGTATAACATTGTTGTTGTTGTGTTGACGTGTGTGAGGGGATTTATGGGTCATGAGTCTCACAACGCAGGGGATTGCTGCGGTGGCTTGTGCAATTATTGCAACTGTTGCTAGTGGTGTGGTGGTCGTCTTCAATTCTAGTCGCAGATTTCACCATATTTCTCGTGAAGCCCGTCAGCTGCTTGGTTGTAACTTGAAATAATTCACAAGGAAGATCCTAGTTATTTCTATGAACAAATTTCGTCATATCAATCAAATCGGTATAACGCGTTACGGGCTCCTATGTACACTTGTCTAACAATTTTCCGTCTATTCTCTCTGGGGTGTACTACCCAATCATGTGAAGTCAGAGGTTGAACAGGCAATGTTTCTTGATATCTGTTTAGAACACTTTTCTGCTTTAAGATAGCTTTTAATTTTTTTTTTTAATTTTTGATTTTAATGTTATTTTTATATTGCTTACACTTTGTTGTTATTATCATCTTCTCATTTCCTGAAGTCTTATTGCAAACATATTTCCTGTACTAGTCATAAGTTATACTTCATGTAGAGTGTTGCTTAAATTAACTAAAATACAAATAAAAAATACAAAATATTAATTCAATGACCCCAGTAAACTATTTTCTTTCGGTCTGTTCACTCTTTAGATGAAAAAAAATACAAAAGATTGTAGCATTATTTTTTTTTATAAATTCACACACATTGAACTGAATTGTCAGTTTACATCAGTATAATTGTTCGGTTTTCTTTAGCTAGGTCTATAACTTAATTCGTGCGGTTTGCTAAGAGATGGCGTAACTTGTATTATTCTATTGGAACTTGAGTATATGTCATTCATTTGAAGCGTAAAAAACAATACTTTTTTTACTCAAATATGTCGAACTTTGAAAAAGTGTTTTTGTGTTGAGTTCTTCTTCATTACTTTATTATGAAGAAAACAGCTGCCGAAAGTCGTAGTATTTTGGTGGAAGTTTATGGTGAACATGCGCAAGCTGAACGAAAGTGCCAAAAGTGGTTTGATGGTGATTTTGGCTTGGTCAGCCAGCCAAATCAACGGCAAAGCCGAATATCCATGGCGCGAAGGTAATGCTCTGTATTTGGTGGCATCAGAAGGGTGTGCTGTATTATGAGCTGCTTAAACCGGGTGAAACCATCAATGGACAACGCTACCGAACACAATTAATCCGTTTCAAGAGAGCAGTAGCCGAAAACGCCCGGAATATGCGACCAGACACGAGGCAATAATTTTCCATCATGACAACGCTCGGCCCCACGTTGCTTTTCCGGTTAAGAACTATTTGGAAAACAGTGGATGGGAAGTTTTACCCCACCCGGCTTATAGCCCAGACCTTGCCCCTTCTGACTACCATTTGTTCCGGTCGATGCAGAACGCCCTCACTGAAATGAGGTTCACATCAGAGATCGAATATCGAAAATTGGCTTGATTCATTCTTGGCTACCAAGCCGGCGAAGTTCTTTTGGGATGGGATCTACAAAGTGCCAGAAAGACCCAATACAACATAAATATTTCTCACCCTTCAAGGCAAGCATCTTATCAAGGAGAACTGGAAAAAAATCACGTCAGGGTAGAAAAAGTCGTTATCCTTCAGGGACCTTCTCTATAAAACTTGCAGTCTCAGACCTTCTTCTCCTCCTCAAATTGTTTCAAAAATCAAATTGAATCAAACCGAATTTTGAACGATCCGCTGGGAAATTAATTAGGGGTACAAAATGACCTTAGACGTGGTTGCGCCTCTTTTACTGACCCATTAGGTTAGTCTAGGACGGTCCGCATTTGTGTACAGCATTATAGGCGAGGGGGTATACTCCTCACATTCGAAGACTTGACCTTTTATCATTTTGAGGGGCTCTGCTTAGAGAGTACAATAATATAATATGGGTGACGCTAGGGCCTAGCTTCTCAGCGACCACTCGTGTTGTGCTTCGCACTGTTCAAGCACGAGTGGATGGGACCTACAGTTTTATGCCGAGCGGCCAAGTTTTTTCTAGAGAAAGCTTTTTCTAGACATTTCAGTGCATTATCAGTGTCTCGAAAGAGGTGGAGCTGTGAACATTATATTTGGTAGTACAGGCCGGGATCGAACCCAGGCAGCGAGTTTCAGTTGCGTACATACCCACAACGCCACTGGTGCACAATGGTATATGCAAAAGGAGTGGGTGCAGTAGAATCTAGATCCGAGTTCACCTCGGATTCTAGCGCCACTCATGTGCTTATTATGTTTGTTAACTCGTCATTACGGGTTTCCATTACCAATAGCAAAAGTTATTCCCCACCTCAGTCATGAAGTTGACAATCTTCTAAAGGCAACAAGAAATCAGTATTATCCTCCCCAAATGTCCACAATAAGATGACAAGGCAATCAACATATTTCATGCTTATTCACGTTCCATCTCCATAACCTTTGTCTTCTCTTACCCGTCAGCTCGTGTCCATTTATTTATTTTCAATTAAAATGCGCTTATGCTTACTTCAAGCAGAACCATCCACCTCACAATCAACAACGAAACAACAATAACCCATCAACCCAATATCGAGTGCGTCCACCCGTCCAGACAACGGCACACCTGGTGCAATGTGGAACGATGAAGGAGGCCACCACAATAGCAAACGACCGCAGGATCTAGGTTTTCATTCAGTGAATCCAGCGAAACGACCAAACCCCGGTCCAGTCCTACCAGCGACCTGGCACATCATCTGGTTTCGTCTCACCTTGTGCTGGATTCGCCATCACAACGTAAACAATTAACAGTTGTCTCAACGTCTGAATGAACACAGATGCCAGGATATGAGAAACGGGGCAAATATACACCGTAGAACAAAACCAAAGGATATCAGGAAGAAAGAGGAATAAAGGAAAATTATTGTTTTGTCTGGCACAGGCATTGATTTGAGTGCTTCATCTCCTCTCATGCAAACGGTGTCACCAGCAGTCCGACCACCACACCACTAGCAACAGTTGCAATAATTGCACAAGCCACCGCAGCAGTCCGCTGCGTTGTGCGACTCATGACCCATAAATCCACACACACACACACATTAGTCATCGTCCTTCTAGGCCACACAAACACAAATCGCCAACAATGTCAACAAGAATGCCAACAACAACAAAAAACAATAAAAAACAACAACAATGTGATGCCAAAAGGCATGCTTAGAAGTCGAATTGAATCCGAACAGAAAATAGGTCATGATTTGATCAAAGATGTCGATGTCACCGCTAACCTGTCCCCGACAACGTCGACGCCGCCTCTGCGGGGCAACATCATTAATCGAGACAGCGAAACCGAAACGAAAACAATAAACAAAAGGAAAACGCACGCAACGGCAACAATGGCCAAGGAAGATCCGTGGAAGGGAAGAACCAATGCGAGACATGGCGAATTCATTGACAAAGGAAAAAAACAAAAACTGTAGGTTGCTCATACGCCCCAGTGCACTACTTGTACTACACAAAACACACTATGCGAGGGAGACACACCCAGCAGAATGTGACGGCAGCATCGGTTTCTTGCTTGCGTGCGGCTTGATGTGTGGTGACCGTGGGCATGCACCGGATGAGGACAGTTCATGAGGCAGCCTTTGGGGCAGGACAAGAATATCGCACAAGAATACGGACATACAGATCCATGTTCCCCCGCACATGGCTGATGTTTTGTTCACACGCGTGTGCCTAAGTGCTGCGTGGTGGGCAGCAGTGTCAGCAATGGGGAAAAGATTGCTTTGTTCCGCTAGAATATTGTTCTTCGCTAGATTTAACGGAATCCGGCTCATGTCTCGGGGGTAGGTAAATCATAAAACTACGTTTATGGTTTTAGCAAATGAAATACAAATATGTGCAGGAGGCGGCCGGCATAGTTTGCGTTTCCGAAGGGGATTAAAATGGGAATGAACGGATACGAGTTTGTTGAATATCTAATGTCTTGTGTATCGAAGGGAAGCACGATTTTGAATGCGAACAAATGAGTGGGGGTCAGCTGTGGGGTCCAAACTACTGTTGAAGTGGATTACAAATCATGGGAAAGCTTTTGTTGGCAGTGTACTTTATTTTTTATGGGATGAGTCTCGTCAGAGTAGTTCTCGCTTGTTAAATACACAAAACACACTTTTGGAAGAGCGAATTTATTTGGGTTCACATAAATGTTACATTCAGCTTTATAAGGTACGATGTTCAGTTTGCTCTACGAAAGCTTTCTGAGGCCGGTGACAGGACTCCGATGGACGAGCAGAGAAAAGGAATGGGAAAAGTGAAAAAGACATAAACAATCGGGTCCGGATGCCTGAACACCCTCGTTTGATTTTATAAAACATTTGCTCGTGCTATTCTCGAGGCTTTTTTCATAATTTTGTAAGTTTTGTAATGCAGATGTAGGCCACAGCGGTTCTTTTCGAAATTACCAACGGTTGATAATTGTGGACGATAGCATGGAAACGGAAAGGTATAAGATAAGTTGTATTATTTGTTCCACTGTACGGAATTGTAGTGTATTTTCAGACTAGTGGATGGGTGCGGTGACGCTAAGGGTTTAATGATAGATCATGGTACAGGCGCCCACCTCTTTCGATCAAGTATTTCTCTTTGTTTGCATAAATCTGCATTTCCCGTCCAGTCGCTGTAGAGCGCAATTGGGTGCTGTAGAAGCTAAGCCAAGGTTGATCGTAGCCTGCCTTATAATTATTGCTACTGAAATAGGGGCACCATTAGGATGTGTGCTTAGTCCAAAATTCTTTTGTTTGCTCTTTACATCGATGACACAGTAGATATTCTGCTGGGGAAGTGAGCGTTAGAGATGTGTGGAAATAATTAGGTTATTTTGTCTGATCCACTTTCCGGATACATAAAAAAATAACTGCAAACTGTGACCCTCGAACCTTATTTACAAATGTGGAACAATCGGCATAGCTTGCAGTACAGTCTTTGGAGAGTGAACCAATCGAAGCTGTCAAGGAGATTGAGTATTTGAGTTTTCTCATTTTATAAAATGTAGGCATTCAGGCACATATACAGCAGAAGTCTGCAGCGACTTAAGGTGCTATTAATCGTATTTCAAGGAGCTTTATGTGCAGATTTTTAGAGATTAGGGTCTTCATTCATACTGCTGAATTCATACCTTTGCAGAGCTGGAGTGTAAGATATTCCATTAAGAGTGTATTCAGACTTCCCTCAGCAGCAGCTGATGGCGTCCGTGTCGATATCTGCATTTGGGACACTCTGTAATTGTGGTGTCTCCGAATTGAATCACACTTCATGCATACAGTCCCTTTTTTTCCATAAAAGTGAACCCTTGAAAACGGGACACCTCTGAATCGGATCACGGGGTAACGATTTCGTTAGAAAACTTTTCGTTGCCTGAAGAACAACCTCTAAATTGGGACAAAAAGCAAAGAGAGGTAGAAGTTACATGTGTCAGAGCCGATTGTGTGGATGTGCTCATCTACGTATGTCCATGCTGTGATGCCAAAAATGGGCGGGTTCGCCGGAATGTCGGAAATACGTTCGTAAATTTAAAAACATATTTATACACAGTTTACACTTAAGGAACACATTTTATTTCAGAGCTATGTATAGTTGGGACGGAATGACATTTGGCGGAATTTAGAGGTACTCTCAAATCTGGGCACCTCCGAATTGGTTCACATTTTCTTGGTTCCTTGGAGTGTCCCGTTTAGGAGGTCTCACCGTACGACGATAAACGGGCGAAACAATGGTCTTAAAAAATAATTCTCATTCTAATTTATTTATTTATTTATTTATTTACAAAGCTAGCATATAATTATTAAAATTAGAAATTAGCTCTTAAGCCAGAGCGATGAAGCCTAATTTAGTTATAGTACAAACCAGTCAACTTGGAAGGAATCGACTTGTCTGACAACTCAAAATTTACCGCATTTAGGTGACGACTGGTTGGCGCAGTTGGTTAAGTGTCTGCATGGGTCCTCGGTTCGAATCCCAGTGAAAGCAAAGTTAATGCGCTTTTATTTGGGTTTCAAATCTGGTCCAGTCACCATTTGTCGTTGGGATCAAACCACTGGAGTGGTCGATTGGTGGTAGTAGTCTGACTGTGTGTGCTGGTGATATCACTAGCAGCTCCCTTTCCTACCCTATCTAGGTGACGCACGCTAGAAAAGAAAATCTTCAAGCAACTTGATATAGAGACTGGAGTCAGCTAGCTAGAGATTGGTATAGCTGGAGGCTTGTAAGTTGATGTTGAGAGGTGTAATTTCCGTCTTCTGTCGAACGGGGGGATGTAAAGTGATAGCATACCTACCTGGATGACTATGCGATTGTGCTCTCGCTGTAAAGGACCAGCAACAACCATGAAACTTCAACGTTATCCGATTTAGGTACAGATTGGGGAGAAAGAAGAAGAAGAGTACTTCAAGTACAGATCTAAGCTCATAAGAGCAATGGGTGGTTTGGCTGGCTACAAGCTTCAACCACCTAGCAAGCAATGTCCGTCTCATATATTGAGCTCTAAATTGTTGACAGTTGGAGAGCTCGTTTATTTTCATATGCATTTTTTAAAGTGAAGAAACGATGTTTTCTCAATCTGCACCAGCCAAGCTCAACAAACTGTACGGACTAGCTTGTATCAACATACAGCGGTAATAAGAACAACACCCAGAGCAGCACTAGAAGTCATCACAAACATACCACTTCTTCATGTAGAGCTAAAGAAAGAAGCTATTCAAGTGTGAGTTCCACATCTGGTACACATATAGCTCCAAAATAAGCCAAGGGTTTGGGGCTGGAGTATACGAAGACAACACCAACAGACATACATCACATCACCACAAAAAGAGACAAAAAGACAGAGCTATTACTTCCAAACACATCTATGTACATCCTCTCTGACAGTGAAGCTGCTCTTCTAGTCATCAAAAGCTATGAAGTCACTTCAGAGCTAGTATGGGACTGCCAACAACAGTTACACAAGTTGGCCAATACAAACAGGGTCCCCCTCATTTGGATGGTTACATCGCTCACACAGGAAATGAAAGAGCAGACCTACGAGCCAGAAAAATATCCGCATCATGGTTCATGATGCCACTGCCATTTTGCGGCATACCTATCACCACCGCTAGGAGCTGTATAAATAATTGGCTCAGGAACATGGCCAATCATTACTGGACACACATGGAAGGTAAAAGGCAAGCTAGAATGTTCCTACAACCTACCTCTCGAAAGAACTTCTTCGGCTCACCAGGAATCAGATTCGTTAACCAGGGGTTTTCTTACTGGCCACTGCCCAGTAAGTAAACACCTCAAAACCATGGGTTTACTGCAAGATGGCACTTGTTGAATGAGTAACGAGGACGAAAAAAACTGTGGAACAAATATCTTCTGTGTCACTGTAACTGCCTAGTGAGGACACCTAGGCTGATACTATGCCGCTAGTTCGTATATATAATACTGGTCCTTTGACAGGAAAGTTTTCCTATTTATTCTTTTTGTTCTTGCAACTGCGGGTGTTAGTGTCAAAAACTTTTTTTTAGTACTGAAAGCATTTTTAGAAAAAAAAATGTCAATGCAAATGTCAATATGTAATTACTTTTTTTCGAATGCTTGGTATTTTAAGTTTTTCTGCCATGAAAGCAATTCTTCGAAAAATTTTATGTGTCCACCCCTACTCACTCAAGTCGAATTTGACTACAATCGCGTTTTCACAATGCACATGTATTGCGTTTTTAATACTAGTCGTGTGTAAATTAACAAAACAATTTACACTTTGTATTAAGTTCTTTATTATTTATTAACTTATAACTAGCGAACTGTGTCGCTTACAAACAAAAAACCAACAACGACTCCTTGACTCAACCGTGCGATACTCAGACAAAGTACGAATCTTGCCGCCTGTGCAAAATATCGTACTGCACTTTATGCGCGCTTCGTCGACGTCGATGGCAACAGGCACTAGAGTCAGCAACTTTCGGCAAAAGCGATCGTCACTGAGTTGTTTACTCAGTTTGAATTTTGCTGATCGTGTTAACTTGTATGACAACGTATACGACTATCGTCATTAATATCTATATCACAAGGCAGCGTTCGCGCTGCCGTGCTGACATGAGATCCAATAAACAAGTCACAATGCAGCGGTCGCGCTTTGATAGTACAAACTTTTGACAGTTGTAGAACAATTTTCTTTTATTTACTTGTGATTTTTCATTGTTGGCAGACGTAATTAATTTTTTGTAGAGATTCTATGTAAATAATTGCATTTATTTTTGAAAATGAATTTTAAACCATTTTACTTGTGAAACGCGCACCTTTTGACATAACATTCTCGTAAGCTCGATAAAATGCGTGTCGAAGCCTATCAACGCACGACCGCGAGAACTCGACGTTATGATTTGGCCACAACTTTTATTACAATCGACATTATGTGCCATACAACAGTGTTGTTCGACTTTTCTAAATTAAAAAACAACAATAAAAATAACTTTAAAAAGCAAAAAAAATGCATGGAAAATAATCCAAATTGAGCAGCTTCAAATTTCAAGCCAGAGCAGTTTCAAAACAGAAGATGTGAGTTGGATCTGATTAATGTGTGTGGTATTTAAAAAACGATCAAAATTCATGGATTTTCGGCTTTTAGTTCAACCCATTTTATATAAATTAAAGTAATAATATTTGTGCATTAAGGTTTTTGGCACTTTATAGAACAATTCACCCCACGACACTGAACGAACGTTTGCAAATTGTCTTTATTGATGTGGATTTTGACAGATATTGCAATGCCTCTCATTGTCTCCTAATTTTTTTAAAATAATTTACCTTTTTTACGTTTTTTTTTACATTTTTTACACTTATTTAAGCGTTTTTACATAAAAAGTAAAAAAAGATCGTTTTTTTTATGCAGATTTGAACATCGCGTGTAGGTTGTGGAGCGTTTTACTTTTTAACAAATTAGGATACGATACAATACATAAATGAGGGACTACTTGCTGAAATCGCTCACGGAAATACTATTTTCTAAAAAATTATCTATGATTGTATTTCGGTAATTTCCTGTGTCGATAGGATGTTTGTGGAGCGACGGATTCTAAGGCGGTGTTCGGAATTGGGAGAATTTTTGTTGATAGGTGGCTTATTTGTGGACTAGGCCATATACTAGAAGATGAAGTATAACATTTTCGGAACCATGCAGAGAGCTTTATTGGAAAAAAAAAATAGAACGGTTGACACTTTACCTTAAAGGGATCAAGAACGGAATGGATGTGTAGCAATTAGCAAATTCTCTGAAAAACCAATGACATTTGACATTGCAACGAGACACTGAGACAACAAACTTATCACATGTTTTGTGTAAAGAACAAGCTGAGCGAGCATCAAGATTGAGAACTGCCGAATGGATTTGGTCGATGATTCATGACGACATTGCGCCGAATAGGTTGTGAGTGTCATCCTCCCACAAGATTCGCAAAAGCTTTTTATTTTCCAAAACATAATGGCAGCTATTGCCAAGAAAACACGATTTTAATATCTCATTGACGGTGATGAATCACCATTGCCAAATTCTCAAATTATTAAGCCTATTAAGCCCTCTTTATAGGCGCAGAAAATACCCTCAAAGTGATTCTTGCCAACTAACCGCAGTAAAAAGCATCCCATAAACCCATATGATCTTCAACGATTCCAGATCCAGTATAGATAAAAGTCAGAACTCCCGACATGCCCTGATGCCAGTAGTAATAACCACATCGCTGATGATAGCTATTTGCCACGAAAGTGCAGAAAAAAATAAAACAACAACCAGGACGGGGAAACTTTTCCAAAAGTTAATTGACATCTGATAAAAGTTTCCTACAATTTGACACCTATTTACTTATGTACACAAGATATGTGTACGTTTACGCGCAAGTATGTGAAGCTAGACATAAAAAGTTGTAGACATAGAGGGAAACTTTTTGTCGCATGAACTTCCCCATCGAATCCCCTTTGGGGTTGAATATGAAAACTACCCGACAACACAGGGGCAGAGGCTTTTCCACTGAAAAGTAATAACAAAAATACATTTTGGCCTTAAGGGAGTGTCATGCCGTATACCCGGAGCTTCACTCCCCTCAAACTCACTTACACAGATGAATATCTGGATTATGGTTTGTGGGATAGGTTCTGCGTTGATAACTTTGAGAACGGCACTAAAAATTAAAATTAATTTTGTGTGAATTATGCTCTCCTGGTGTGGGTTCGTAAAAGTTCTGAATACTATTTCGCTGTGTAAATGGATTTGTATCTCTCTGGGGATATTGATAATATACCTTTCAGATGTATCTCTCAATTCGGATTGAAAAACTTTGCAGTCAAACTCATTGATGTAGAGCATTGTGGATGGGGGACTTCAGTGGTGATGTAGTGACGGCACCCGTTGACTGTGCGGATAAATGGATTTACGAAATGTGATGAATAATTTCATGGCATTAATGAGAAGCAATGTCTTTACGATGCCATCACAGCCCGTCCATTGTTTGGATCAGGATCGCATTAAGAAATCCACAATGATTTGATTTGAGTATATCAATGATCATCATCTGGTTTCGATGTCGTTTTTTCTTCAATTAAGCGAGTGTGCCAGTTGTCTGAATCTGCACAATTTCGTTTCGTCTATGGCAAATTAAATTCCGAGATTATAATTTGTTTGCGGGGCCATAAATGCGTCTTGAGGTTTCTTACGAAATCTGAATGAGCGAAATGAAAAGGCCCGGAAGTGGGTGATGTAGAAGCTAGGCCCAGATGCCCCACGGACGGTCTCGACGACCAAACTATTATTACTAATGTCGATTTCGACAAAAGTTAGTTGATTTAATTCAGCCGAAAGAAGATTTCGCATTTCATGGCACCCCCCCTTCGAGGTATGTACTAACAATGCTCAGGTAAAACCGATCAAGCCTCGACACTCGGGTCGGCATTGAACGGTACGAGTGGTTGTTGGGAGGGTGATTTTCATAGAGCCGGATAAACTTAAATTTAACTAAAGCACAGGAAAATGATTTTAATATCATTTGAGGCATTAATGATAATTTTGTGGGATTAATGAATGAATACGATTTCAGGCAGACATGATGGTCCAACATCCAATACATCAGGCTTAATTTCGGCAAATAAAGCGTAGAGTGTTGGAAATCATGTCTGCATCAAGATTGAGAACTGCCAAATGGATTTGGTCGATGATTCATGACGACATTGCGGCGAAAAGGTTGTGAGTGTCATCCTACCACACACATGCCACGCCACAAGATTCGCAAAAGATTCTTATTTTCCAAAACATAATGGCAGCTATTGCCTACAAAGCACGCAGTACATCAAGCTTAATTTCGGCAAATAAAGCGTAGAGTGTTGGAAATCTCTGTACAGCCCACCGTTGACTGTAACGTTTTCACCATCCCACGTACGGACCATTGGCCCGGCACACATCGGTTCCGCATTGGAAAAAATACCCAACAAAAGTCATACATTTCACTTCCAAAATAAATTGTTTTTTTTTTTCATTTTGGTTACTAGGACGACAAACTCAGCTGTTCTTAAAGTTAGAAGCGTGCTCTATTCACATAAATGATCATACACCTCTATAGTCGACTTTGGCCGCAAGAGCCTTCTAAGTGTGGCTTTCAGCATATAATCTTTTGAAGAGTGATATCTGTCTCTTTCGCTTGCCTCTTTTCTACCAAACAGAATTAAGGGTACGGGAGAAAGGTGGTGCCCCTGTGAACTCAAAATTTGATTTTTGACACAAAAAACAAAATACTATAATTGAAAAAAAAAAAAACAAAACAGGAACTAAAATTGTTTGCAAGTAAACATTTTTTCTTTCAATGGCGACCGACGCAATCTGCCTGGTAGCTATGATGTATCGGCGCTTATAAACAGTAGGTACTGCAGTTCCCCTAGGTTAGGTTAGTTTAGGTTGAGGTGATTGTCATAGTTGCAACATCTATGACCCACTAAGATCCTGGTTGTATCCATTGTCATATCACAGCCCGGTGGTTCGTTTTCGTCCTATGGGACTGCACTAACAGCTGATAGCTACCTACTGGTATCCTAGGCCTATCTTCGACAATCCACTCCTGCGCTGGGTTACAGCCAATCCTGAAGAAGAATCCATGTCCTGAATATTGCTGTTTGACATTTCTTCTAGGCTGCTAAAATTGCAGTTGCTTAATATATTCGTCATTGTTCTTGCAAGTGCTGACAAGGTAGCGACGAAGTGGAGTATAGTTGTCTCTTCCCCCTCGTCTTTTTAGCTTCTACAGAAGTCGTTATGAGGGGCCATAATGCTTCTGGCGTGCACTCCGAGAAGGCAGTGGCCAGTGATAATGCACACAACATTTCTTATTTTACTCCGGCTTAGTTTCAGGACTGTACCTGTTTTGTTGGATCTAATAAAGGCCAAATTAGACTTGAGTACCTAAAGTATCTAATCCCATCCACCTCCGATTTGTGGTGTTGATGGCATCTGTAAGTAACAAGGTATTGATTACTTGAAGTCAGGGGTGTCTAGGTT
Source organism: Eristalis tenax (assembly GCA_905231855.2). NCBI lineage: Eukaryota > Metazoa > Arthropoda > Insecta > Diptera > Syrphidae > Eristalis > Eristalis tenax. The sequence goes on along the minus strand of HG993124.1, from coordinate 32,324,837 downwards.
ATTTTCCAAAAGCAGACCCACCCCTATTCGAGCTAATTCGTCGGCCCTTTCGTTGCCTGAAACACCACTATGCCCAGGGACCCAGCACAGGGTAAGGTTGCATCTCCCTAAGAGACAGACGGCAATGTCTTACCACCTTTGATTTGATTGATGGCGAATCCAGAGCTTTAATGGTCGGCCCGATAGATAACCCGTCTATCGGATTCAATGACAGTAAGCGGGCAGCAGTTCACCTAAGTTAGTACTACATTCGGCATTAATGAACATGTGTAATGTTAGCCAGTCTTTTATTTTTGATCTAACTCCACAATTTTTGTACCATGATTCCAACTCTTCCCGGTTGTACTATGATCCGAATTTCATTAAACTGGGCCTCGATTTTACGGAATTTTTTCTATCGCTCCTTAATAATGGACTAATTATGCTTTCAGTAATTTTTAAACGATGCCCAACAACAGAAACATGCCCATTTAATGTTGAATGCATACATGTGTCTACTGATTCATTTTGACCTGTGTTTTTGTTTTTTGCATTTTACAGAATTTTTATTCAGTATTTTGTTCTCACTCACGCTGTATTGCGAAAATCAGCGTTCTGTGAAAATGTTTGTTCGTGCACAACGAGTAACATTTGTTGTGCATCATCGACCTTCGGAGTCCCTTATTGCCTTCATTGACATCCACAAATTTGAATCTTTGAAACTTATTGTACGTTATTGTATGGCTATTTTGAAGACAAAAGCCACGATCCAGGATTTGGGTGCCGACATTACTCGCGCAGCGCTGGACGCCGGGATTCAAATTTTCACCGGCGCACATGTGTTATTTTGCACATCTAGTCGAACTTTATTCCTGCACTTGGTATAGTTAAACTATGGACTTATGATTCGTTGACAGAATAAAAGTAATTCTATCGAGTTTTTAAAGCCTATGGTCATATTTGATCAGTGATAGGGCGTGTATAGCCCACGCCATCCATCAAACATATCAATACGTCTACACACGTATTAAAAATAAAACTAGGAAAAGTTCCCCAGATTGGTGATTGCTAGACTTCGGTTGTGCCAGCCCCTAAAGTACTAGATGATCGAAAAATAAATATGTATTTCCTCTCGCCCGACTGGGAAGCCCCGCAATAATAAATCGCCTTTTCGAACGAATCTAAGTTTCGAATAGCTTAAGACAGTGGTAAGCTGGAGTAACCTCTTACACCCCTCGCCAATAAATCAGCGGCTCAACTAGGATATTCCAAATGGTCCTGCGTTAAGACGATTGTCTTGCTCCTACGGATTCCCCCTTGTCTGGCGAGGGGAGCTTCTAATAATTCCCAAATAAGGGATTTCTCAGCACTCAAAACTATTCAACTTTCTGAGCCATATGCTCACCAAACTACATAAATCACCCACACACAGAAGTCTCCTTTGATAGCAGTTCGTTTCCTCGTCGATATCCGCCAACGGTATCGGATTCGCCATCGGTATGGTTACTCTATCCAAAGATGAATGTTTGGGAAAAATTTCAATTCAAAGTTTACCCTCAAACGACTTTTTATAGGATTTATACAAATCGGTCGGAACTAGGCGTGTGGCGGCGGCTATGGTGGCGGGATGGATGACGTGAGGGGAAGCGTTCTAAAAAAAGCCTCTCTACAATCGCTTGGCGTAGATAGTGTTACAATTTGATTAATTGCCGGAAACGGAAAAGGAAAGCAATGGTAGATGAAAGCCGAGAACAGCATGGGCAACACCACAAACTTCGTCTCATGAATGGCGCTGCACAAGAACAAGCTGAGGAGTAAAAAAATGTTTCTAACTCTCGGTGATTAGTTGTGAATGTATAGCTTCCGTCGTCGCACCGTGCCGGTGGGAGTGTGATCGTCCTGCCGAAACGGATGTCCAAGGGACGGAGGGAAGGACGGAGACTGGGTGAACGAAAGAGAGAAAATGATTTATGCGAGCAGAAGCGTTTCCTTGGCTACTTATACTGTCGAAACTTGCGAAAGAATTGAGATGGATGGAAATTAAATTTAAAATAATGTTGTCCAGGATAAAAGTTTGCCTCTACCAAGTCTTCACTTTATCCCTAATATGCCGAAAGCGACAATAACACGCAAGGGAAACCAAACTGTCAGATACCATCAAACTACATGATTTTCACTCCACCGCAGAAGGCACACGAACGGACTCCAGCCACTCCCACTGGCCCATGCGGTGCTCCAGTAGACCGCGACCGCCTTTCCTCGTCCCGCCCTATGCAGGCCAGCAAGCAACATGCTACTAAAAAACTTTCTCTGTTGGGGAGTGTAATTCTAAAAAATATCAGTTTTGATTTTCAGCACGCAAAACTTCTCCGATTCGTCCTGCTTCTTCTCTGGATTCTCCATTTGCGTGCACGAGGACCATTGTTGCCGATCTTCTGTTCGGTGGGTATTTTTTTTCTTCATGTTCTCGGTTGCGCTTTTTTGGGGGAAGTGAAAACTTTTCTAATTCCATTTGAGTTAAAGCGTAAATATCCGTAACCAGGCGAAACAATAAATTACGCTCGGATTTGGGGAACTGTGAACCGAGGAGGTGGGTCGAAGGTGGGGCGCATTCAGACCAAACGAAGAACTTGTCATCGCATGAACAATTGTCAAAAACTTTGCGTTGTTGTTGACACCCATCGTCAAACTTTTGAGTTACTCGTATTTTCATTCTGGGATGCATTTGCATTTAATTCCGGAGCTCTGTGTTCCAGTGGGCGGTGCGAGTGAAAATTAATAAATTTTATGATCAATTTTATTGCCCTTCGCCAAACAGAAACAACAGGAAACTCTTCGGTTTGGCCCATTTCCGCTGCCGAATTCGTGGTTGACGGGGGACGGGGTTACATTGCAAATGTATTATCGCCAAACTCCTCATCGCACCTTTTCGTCATCACCTTGTTGATCTGCCTCAAACACGATACTCCACTGGGTGGGTGGATCGTAAAAATCTCCTCAATTCCTTCCGCTCGAACAACGCATTTTTTTCTCAAAATTCACTTGAAAATTTGTTTCTGGTTATTAAATGGGGACCTGGCTTTTATGACATCGATTATGGGACGTGTATGTAAGTAATTCTGGTGGGAATTTGAAATAATTGCAAGGAACTCAATACATTTTATCACATTTTTACAGCTTACCGCGTGAAACCTATCCAGAGGTTCGAGTATCCCTGGTTTACCACTGCTTTGTGTCACCTCTGCAGTCTCGGGGATAGGGCGGTGGTCTGTTAACTTTTTTATGCATTATGGCGGCGGAAATAATTGTAAGGTCGTAAAACGTCGACAATAAATAAAATAAATTGTTTTTGATAATCGTTGTTTGGGGGCAGGACAGTTAATCGTTTTCAATAAGGTCCCCGTGATGTCACCAAGTTGTAGGTTATACATCGTGGGGGTTCACTCATGATGTACTATGAGGCGTGGAGTGTTTATTACGAGATAGAAACTCCCTATCTTTGGAAAATAATAAGACGTTTATATGGATAGGAAGGGATTTGAATGCTAGTGCCAAGGGATTTTAAGGCGTGTTTATGGAAAATGTTGAGGAGATCCGACAGTACGTGGAGGTTGTGTAGCTCTGCGCATTTGAAGGATGAGTTGCTAAATTAAAAACATATATCCTACTCGATGTAGTATGCTAATCAAGACATCTTCGAGGAACATGCATATGAGGTAAAAGCTTAAACTGGTGAGGCTCCGGTCGGATTGGCGAATATTTATAAGATCTGTCGCCATCATGAAATTGTTTGTTCCCATTTTACGAACAAAAATACATGTGTTTCTGGTTTTTTCAAATCATTAAATAATGTCGTTCTTCCATAATTTGGGTGATGCTGGTGAGACTACTGCCACTGGACTTCCACTTTCCTTTATTTACCTGACGCCCTTAAGTTTCATAAAGTCGAACGTAGGCCTCATGAAATAAACCAATTCATGATATGAACTTCTCTTCAAAATCAGTCCAATCGTTAGGTTATGCAGGTGATATCGACACCGTCGCACGAGTTGCACTTTGACAAATCAACAAAACTTCCTTAGAGACATTTGTGCTGCTTCGCAGTCGAAATGATGGGAACCAGGTTTATCATATTAGTCTGGTGTTCGTCGACCGTCGTCGTGTACGTCGACCAAAGTAAGCGATCCAATCCTAGCTACGATGGATTACATGTCGTACTCACGATAAGTAATAATTTAATATGAAAAACAGAGTGTAGCTATATACCGGAGAGTGCTCCTTACATTTTATTTCAAATATAACTTCCGCTCCGTAGAGTGGCAGAAGTTCTTATGGGGACTTAAGAATTGGCGAAACGACTTAGTTTCAAGGCCATTGTGGTCAAAACAAAACATATGCCAGCAAGAGCCGTTACGTCTCAAACCACTTACAACTAAATATCCCGCTGGACAGCTAGGTTTTGAAGGCAGACAAGTCTAAGGTATGTATTTAGAAGCAACAGCAATAGCATGTATTTTATAAGCAACATCTGCATCCGGCTTAAATTGTCTTCGAATTCGAACCTCCTGGTTAGAGAAGGACGAAAAGTCTAAGTCTGCGGTAGACAAAAATGACTACGGAAACATGCTAGCTCTTGATGAATCAACAGTGCTCGGGAGCTTCAACAATGGAAGGAAGCTCAAACTATCCTTGGGCCGCCGCAGCGCTGCAAATAGCTTCAATTAAACATGGAAGGCAGCTCAAACCATCAATGGGCTCCAATTAAGCGTCTCTTTCTTGCAAAATGGAAAGAGAACTTTTTCAGTTCATACACCATCGATACTTCAGTCCATCAAACACTGAAATTCTTTCTAAAAAGGTAACCTTACTTAAAGACCTGGTTTAAAAAATTGCCAAGAAATAGATATGAAAAAACTGTTAATGCAGTTTGAATGCAAATTTTCTTAAAAATTCATTAATTTTTGTAAATTTGAAATTCTCAAATTTGGGCGGTATCAGCGAAACCCGGATCACTAAAAGTCCACAAAATGTTGGCTTTCTAGGTTCTCGTATTTGCAGAATGATAGGACCCTATACCATTTGGCCGAGAAAAATATGTCATTACGGATATTTTGTTTCCCACTACGGGCTGTGCGCGGTGAGTAATCTACTCGTGGAAGGATATTTTGTCATGCAAACATGTTGGTATGGTAAAGAAGTGCCTGGGATACAATTCTAACTGATAAAAAAGAGATATATCCAGGACCAAGAACGAATGCCAAAAGTCATAAAAAATAACATGGTAATATCTGAAAATAAAAATCAAAACAAATCAATAACTCGAATTCATCAGTACCAACATGACATTATAATGTCTTAGCTACGGACATGTTGCAAATTTATAATCAGAAAAAATGGGCTCTCTTCATCACGTAACAAACTCTTAATTGGCATTTTCCTATTTAAAGCCACCATATTCTTACATTCTCTCCTAGCGCTGCTATTAAAATCACAGAAGGTGCAATTTTGTTCACACAACAAACAAAATTGTCGGCTTTTAGGGATTTCTATTTTTTTGTTAAGACTATGCTTAACTTACGTCGGCACTAAAGACGTCTGGATGGCGCAGTTGGTTAAGTGCCTGCTCTTGTTTAGTGGGGTTCCCGGTTCGTGTCCCAGTGAAAACAAAGGTAAAACGCGTTTCAAATCAGATCCAGTCACCATTTAACGTCGGGATCGGCACTATCACTGGAGTGCCAGCCCCCTGCCCTACTCTTCACGACCCCTACCACGGCACTTCTCAACTAAGAAAAACTTCAACTTATTGTGCGTGCTGTGTGGCATGTGGCACCGTCTTGTTGAAACCACATGTCATGCAAGTTAAGCTCTTGCATTTTGGGCAAAAACAAGTTGGATAGCGCTACATCTCACGGTAGCGCTCACCGTTCACAGTACGTTACAATTCGCATCATCTTTGAAGAAGTACGGTCCAATGATGCCACCAGCCCATAAACCGCACCAAACTGTGACTTTTTCTAGATGCATTGGTAGCTCTTGCAATGCTTCTGGCTGATATTCACTCCAAAATCGACAATTCTGCTTATGTACACATTGAGCAAAAATGAGCTTCGTCTTAAAATGGAAGAAGCGCGCGATGAACTTTCTTAACAAAAAACGCAGTTTGATAATAAAATTCAATAATTTGCAAGCGTTGTTCGTTTGTAAGACGATTCATGGTTAAATTATAGGCCAAACTGAAGATGTTTGACAGTGAAACAAAACACGAAACGTGCGTCAGCTGTTTAAACCAGTGTTGCCAAAAAGACAATAGCTAAAAAATCACCCTTTAGTTTAGCCAATGTCAAATTTAAAAAAAAAAAAAAAATGTCAATATTCTGAAAATGTTCTTATGTCTAGTTCAATGTCTTTAATAATGATTAAGTTGAAGGCACTGTAACATTGAAAAGATTATCTTGGAATTTTTAGGCCCATGTGCATGTCTCGTGTTTAGATATTACGAATGTGACAGATCAGCTCTAACTATTAACCCCATACTTATTCAACTTTCTGTCACAGGCACTAGCACAACTATCTTGTTGAATCAAGCTTTGAATACATACTTCAAAGAGTCACATACGAGCGTACCATATTATTTAGAGCAAAATAAAAACACAACATCATTCGACGACACAGCATCCTTTCGACAGCTTTGGCACCTCGATCTCAGATAGATCTCCCCCAAATGTCTGGTTAGTTCCAAGACACACATGGAGTCTTTGGCATTTCGCCTAAGTTCCCTCTGTCGCTTTGACTAAGCAACCATTGGAGTGCATTCCAGGCAGAAAAAGGTGCATACTATAAGATGTGTCCTAGAGCATAGAAGATGTCTAATTTGTTCATATTTGTAGGACAGCAAGTGCTACACTGGCTTACACTTAGTCGAAAAGGACCAGAACCCGTGGTCATGGAGAAAGAGAACACTTCCAGCGATGGGGAGCAACTGCGACGACGAGAAAACAGTACTTCACTAACTTGAAAACTGCCCATTTCCCCTTCCAACTTCAACGAAATTTCTAGACAATAACACAATAGACTAGAATATCTTTAGAGGGTACATATGCAGTTCGGGGTGGCTTTAAGTCTCATCCGAAAAGCCTCTACAACTGTCGCGAACCCTGTCTACATGCCTACATTCCAACCGATATAATTTAGATACCGGTGTCCTATGCTGTAACAGAGGCTCAGAATAGCGGAAGTGTGGTAGTAGTGCATTACCTACTTAACCCACAAATTCACTAGTAATTTAACACTTGGCGCTGTTTATCTGCTAATTTTGTGCGTGTCAGGGTTCCTGGAAATCGCAATATTGATGAGCCGAATTTCCTGCGTGTTGACAGCACAATGGAGTCAATAGAAATTTAAGCGCTTCGCGGAAGTCGGTGTGTCACGTTAACCCACCAGGCATACCTCATTCCGTGCCCATAAACATGTAAGCAGGCGCTTTCACCTTTCAATTTCTCTAATTTGGCACGTAAAATGCAGCCTAAACTTGCGTTTGATAAAGAATGTTCGAAGTTTAATGTTGATAGATGTAGTTGTTGATAGATTATTTATTGTTCATAATTTAGCCCAAATTTAACTACAACCTAACCTCAATGTTAGACGTCATACTAAGCTCGGTGACTGCCAATTTTCACACACGTGTGCTTTTAGTTGGTGTGCAAGGCGAACAGAACGCGAAGCAATGCAATGTTCGATAAGTCACAAAAGATGATCTTGCGGCCAACGGCGGCGGCTAAAATGTCAGCTACACCCCAATAACGGACACATCACCTTGGATTGCGCCTATGCATCGATTTCCTTTCGACGAAGGTACCAGCCAGCCTTGCACCGCATCAGCTGCTGTGTTGTTAACGTTGACCCAAATTCCCTGTCTAAAGAGCTGCTTCGTTGGAAGCCTTCCAAAAGCAGCCAAGGTCCGACATTTATGCGTACGAAATAATGTTCGTCCCATAAACCAACCAAACACAGATAATGTTTTGAGGTCACACCGCTAGGACCAACAATGAACAAAAAAAAAATAAACAAAAAAAAAAAAACACCAAACGAGACCGTTATGACCATGAATTTCAAATGAACGACAAATCTGATTTGATTCGCTGCCAAAAATCCACGCTCCAGTAAAATCCCATTTTTAAATCCGATTTTTCATGAAGCGCAGGATACTGAGTCCTACCAAGCTTCTGCCCTTCTTCAGCTCTGGATTTGCACGGTACACCAGAAGCACCAGAAACAAGGAGAAATATACAAGAAATGCTAATTCGCGAAATGAGAATATAAACACAGTTACAATAAAGTGATATTTGAATGCGGGCAAAAATAAAGAGATGCGCAACTACAATCAAAAGGACTAAAAATTAAAATCAATAAATTACGTACCCATCGCTATCAGGACAGCAATAAAAAACTGAATAAAATTCATGGTAAATCCTTTCAATTTCACTCTGTAATCCTTAGAAATCGACGGCACTCGACGAGAGTTTGGATGGGTGTACGCGCGTGTGTGTGTGTCGTCACCGTCCCAATGACTAAACGTCACCGATAACACCAACACTAGCGAGAGAACAGCGCGACACAAAAGCAACTTCGTCGGCCAGCAGTCACAAGTCCCTGCGCTCCTTTTCCTCTACACGCAACGTAATAAAGGGAAATCCTTTTGAAGGCTTAAAGGCTTATTTTAATTTCGCATTTCACTCAAGACGTGGGGCACATAATGTGTGTGGCATTTTCCCGTCTTTTCCGCCTTCTTGGGTGCTGTTTTTTTTGTTGTATTCTTCTTCTCTTACGGACCTGCTAAATGTTTTTTTTTTCGGTTCTTTACACCAACAAAAAATAAATTATCGTGACGCTGATGGTGGTTTGGTGGGTGCGGACGAAAGCCGATTCACTGGTTTTTGCGGTATCACTCGCCTGCCAGGGGCCTGATTTGTGCTGTTTGAATAAATTGACACGGCGAACTAATGTTCCGCAAAATTACATTCCAAATCCACTTGCCCTCAGTGGAGCACTGGACGAAGGACCGTCATAACTTTGCACTATTTACGGAAATCTCTGTGCAGGACTAAGTGTCTTCCTCCTTGTCGTTGGAGGGGCGGCAGCACAGGAGGAGTAACACGAAAAAATTTGCTTTACGAACGACTGCTGCTGGACGAAAAGGATCAGAGGCTGGTGTATGGGGGGAGACCATAAACCATTTCACACGATTACAAGGAATTTTCCGGTTCAGTAGGCACGCACACACATCTTTTGAGCTTGGTTTCGGATTTTATCATACTCGCACAACATCATCAGCACCATTTGCCAATTCATTGTGATCATAATCGTTTTACTCATTCATTGGTGGATCATTAATTATCCCGGTGCCGCAATTTAACGACGGAAACACACGATTCTCCCTTCCTCTTCGTAATCACTTTGGGATTGTACTAACATTGCGCACATAACACCAGTAAACACCTTCACCAGACACAGACCAGTCGCACAAGATGTACAAGAACTTGGAGCAATGTACGAGATTTTGACGAGGACGAAAAATCAGAACGAACTCTTCGAAGACCAACAGCACCCGGCTTCGATTTGCGAAACCATCTGTCTAGAGACGATAAAACTGACTGAAATCACGACAGTACCATTTTCATTTCAAAAGCGTTTACTCATAAGGATGCACATCTCCCGTCGAATCTGCTCCGTGCGGACGAAAACGAAAGGAAAACACATAACGAAATGATAGCAGCAACAACAACGAAACGAGAACGACGAGAAAGGATTTAAACACTTGGGATAGAAATGTGTGGCTTCTTGTGGCGTATGCCTTGTACTTTGCGATGGAGGCTGCTTGTGCTTTTCCTCATCGTCCCAAGTCTTTGAGACTGCTGCTGATTAGGATACGGTGCCTTGGTACACTTCGGGAGTCTCTTTTTTACGAGAGGATACTCTCTCTCATCGTGTGAAAATCTTCTTGAGCTTTATGCATGATGTTCCACAATTGGGTGCGCAGCGCAGGTTTCCGAAGATTCAGCTGCTATGATGCCAAGCGAATCGGAGTCAGATAGAGCGACAGCGGATTGTGTGTAAACAGAGAACGAATCCGTTGCGGAGCATTACCACCTCAAATGGGGCGAGGAAAAAGAGAGCTACAAATGCACAGAATGTCAAATGTCAGCGGACAACACCCAAATGTATCGATAGTGAATTAAATTTTCATTAATGGAATCTAATTCGATCCGGACGTGTTTGGATAAGCTGAGCATAGTGGCATCCTCTGGAAAAGACGATGCTGGTGGCTGATCATGTGACTTGGCAGGAATTATAATCATTCAATTATGCGGCAAAGTGGCCCTTGGTTGTGCCGCGTTTAACTGGAGTTCTGGTGTTGTTTGAATGAAAAATGCCTGTTTAGAGTGTACGAAGTCGATTGTAGGAGTTGGTTCCCAGAGCAGGCAGGTATCCTCTTTTTGGGAGTTATGTTTGAGTGAAGTGTAGAACATGGGAAAAATATAAAAAAAATCATTGATTTATGCCGTGGGGATAATAGCTTGATGGATCTGCATTTGGGTTGTGCAGACCGAGGTTGACGAAATAAATCGGTGCTAGACAGTGACAGCGTCTTCATGACAGAATGCTCAGTTCACAGACTTGCAGGGCACAGGCCAAAGCGTAGGGCTTGGTTGAATGACATTTTTGACATGCCCATGTCAATGAAACACAATTCTATCATTTAATAACTGTGCTCGTTCACTCTTTGTAATCGACTAACTGCGATCCTTTCGTCATCACGTCACTATTGATGGAAAATCTCTTCGATCACATAGTCGTCAATATAAAAAAAATGCGATGACTTGATGTTGTTCATTTACATGGAATATTTTCTGATAATCTGAATAGAAGCAATAATGCCTTTTACTGAATCTTAAGTCATCTGAAGCAATCGAGCGAGAAACATCAAATGATAGATTGTGGCATTGGGTGGTGTGAAGACAAATTGAGTGTGAGAGTGTAGGCGTATATAGGAAATAAAACAACAAACGCAAGTGTAAGGTAATCCTTTTTCAAGGAGAGCAGATTCTTCGTTGGCAGATATTTTATGTAATTGTTATGTACAATGTGTGGAGAGTTCAGGTCGTTCACCCGATCGGATGATCGAACATGCATACATAAGATGACTGACTCAAATTATGAGACCAATATGCAAAAACAGTGGTCTACAAAAGTGCTCATCTGAAAATTCGCTACAAGAGTTTCCTCAGCATTTTCGAGGGAACACTCCATCGGGTGTGAATAAATATTGATTTCGTTAAATCTAACGAAACCCCTCAATTTTTGACAGATTAATGTTATTTTCTGGTGTGAATAAAGATGGAAGAGGTAAGGGAAAACCCCATCAGAAATCTGGAAATATTTAAAATTTCATCCGTTCTTGCTGGAAAAAACTCAAACGACAGACATGCTGTGTTGGAGTAAAATTCATCTATCAATGATGATGACACAACTCCAAATTGATATAATAATGTAATAATATTTTCATATTCCCAATTCAGACTACAATCCACTATATGCTCAGGTACTTCTCTGTATTTCTCCCTTTGTACATACCTTCGGCTCATGCTGTGTCTTGACCCCGGACACTGAAGGGTATTAGTAACCCCTGGTGCCCATTCATGGCATGAAACCACCACGGGTTCCACCATTCTCAGTTATATAACTTGAATCTCTACATGTTCTTGGCGTAGACTACACCGTGTCGACTGTAGAGTTGAAGGCGCGTCGTCAATGTCATGTCGTTCATTTCAAACTCACGACGCAGTGGGTAGTTCAGTACTTCAATCAGTAATTACAACAATAAAGTTATACTTACTTATAACGATAAAGTTATTAGAAAATGAACACGATTGAAATTTAAAATACACATATTCGTGTACGTTTTAAAATATAAAAATGTATTTTATTTTAAACAAATACATACCACGTAGATTTTTTTTGCAAATAGTGTAACACGCCTTGTGCTTGTTGTATGTTTACAACACACCAACTCATACCGAAATATATCATTCGCTTTATTTTTTTGGCGTCCAGTTCAATTTTAATTTTAAGTTTTCTTATTATTCTGTTGTTGTTCCACAACGTGTCAATTCAATAACAGCTGTTCTGAACTTGACATTGATCATAATTGACGACATGGATCGACATTTGACTACACTAACGACATTCTTAACGACATTGCCGACATTAACGACGCATTAACGACATCACAGTGTCGTCAAAACTACTTGTCGTGGAACAACACTGAAACTATCCTGGTGTCCCTAAAAAACGTAGTTAATTATAATTATTTGATTTTCGTTTGCATATATTTGAAAACACAACTGCCTAAACTTTGCACACAGCCTTACTCTAGTTTTCAAACGTCAACTTGTGCGAAAGAACTTACTTTGAGGAAACTTTTTAGTGTTTTGAGTGTTTTCTTTAACGCAAATATTTGACTTGTGCGTTTTCAATCTGAGTGTTGTCTTAGTTTTTATTCACACCATCAATTATATCATAACTATTTCGTTAAGCTTCGTTGAGTTTTTTAAAGTTTCGTTAAGTTTCGTTAATTTTTTCTAACTAAAGTTGAAGGCAAAATAATAGCTTCCTACATATGTGCGTAAATGACAGTGAATGTTGGAATCTTGAGTAAGCCCTCAGCACAAACCCATCCAACTAGTACAGCTTCTTCACTTCAGACATTTGTTTGCATAATTAATTGAAAAAATTGTTGAATATTACCATTTACATAATTTTAGCATGAATTTGAAATTTTTACACTCATATAGAAATATGAGACAATATCCGATGGTTTGTAAACATATTTGTAATTTTTGTCAAATTCATTGTTAAACAGGGGGACTATCAGCTGTAAAGTTGAATATGTTGAATAAACGAAGTGGAATATCCCGTTGTAATTGATTTCTACTTCCCTGAAGCAATTTTGGCTCGAAATTTGACATAAGTCGAAATCAACATAAATCATTCAAGAAGGCATACATATCTACTGAATGACCATTTCTCTTGTGTCTATTGAATTCGCCGGGAACTACAAAGTTTACCTTTTCGGTGATAGCTAACCGATATAAAAACGTACGATAATTATAATTTTTTTTTAAGAGGAACACAAAAACAAATTAAAATATCCAAATTAACGACACTGTTTTTTGTTTTTTTATTTTCCGTGAATTAATCATTTCCAAAAATGATACCCCTTCTACCTCTCTTATCCCTTAACATTCTGACAACCATTTTTTATCGTGCTTTCTAAAGCCAAATTGACCAATCAGAGAACGGCATTTACGTTATTTCGTGAATAAATGTCACAAATTTATGAATAACTGTCAAAAAGCCTCTGAAATTCGTCGATGGACTGGGGGTCAATCAGCTGTAAAGTTGGGCATCTCCATCACACTTCATTTCTGATCATTTCCGTCGAATTGTCAAACTGAACTGTGATGCACAACTGAATCAAATGTCAGATTTTACGAAGTTCATAGTTCGCAGGTTGTACATATCACATTCCATTTATGTACGTTCCGCATTTTCCACCCTCTTTTTTATAAGAACGGGCTCGGCAAAAGCGACAATCTTCGAAAATTCTTCGCAAAGCGAAGTCTGAATTATGGACAGGCAACCCTCTACACCCCAATAATGCACCATCTCACTCTGCATTGGTTGTTCGAAGACATTTCGCCAAATTTTCAAATCATCATCCTTCCAAAACCGCATGCCTTCTGGCCTTTTTCTAAGCTCAGGAGATAACTCTGCGAATACCGCCTGGCCAGACTACCAGATTCTAGTAATTGTTTGAGGATTCGTTGGCATATGTATATTGTATCGGAAGCGAAGTCATGAAGTACGTAGATTAAGAAGAATCAATAAAGAGTATACCATTTCACCTCTCCATCATATGCACATAGGTATTTCATTACCAGAAAAATACAAGCTGAACTGAACAGTCAGTGTTTATCTATGAATAAGATATCATAGATAAACACTGACGGAACAAACATCGTAGCAAAACAAACACAAGAACATACACACATCCTGTGGTAAACACATTTATCAATACATTTTTATTAAGCAAAAATATTTGCTTGTGTATCCAACTATCGACACGAGCAACACAAGTAACATTTACAAACTGCTACATCAGCAAACAAGGATGAAAATAACAAAACGATTATCCTGCCATTCAGTCAGTCTATTAAAAGAAAGCGGAAAAAGGCTCTCGATAGAGAGAATCGAGATCCACACTCTTCGACAATGAAATAACCAGGAATTCCTTTGCCAAAAGTACTCTATCATTTCATCTTTTGGTGTCATCAACAGTGCCATACTCCTGGTAGCTGGCCAAGTTCCTCAATAAGTGCCACACCGCACAACCCACACCACCATGCCGGTCATGTACTGCGGAATTATTCCGCAAATTCACAGTTTAACTGGGAGTTATGGGCGAAGCTAAAATGAATATAGAATCCGTATTTGATGGCTAGACGGGGGCCGGTCTGTCGCCCAGTGGGCATTTGAAATCCCATTACTGTGCGATGGGATCTATCTATTTGAAGGGGGACGTCATGTCCACTTGTTAGGCTATAAGAGTGAGCGTAGCACAGCGAAGAGTATGTATAATCAGTTTCAAACGCCCAGGCAATTGCTGGCAGCTCGCTCGCACATTAATTGAGGCAAACTAATCCAATCAAGATGCGAGTGTGAAATTTTATGTCCAGCAGTAAACAGGAAGATTTATTAAATTTTTATTGGTTTCTAATAGGTTGGAGTTAAGGTTAATGAAATCCTTTCCCTTACGTTCGGAATTTAAATTTGCTTCCTTCTGGTGAGCTCAACATTAAGTGCTGAGAAAAGTTTCAACTCTTGAACAGTCACAAGCTCAATGCATTGCCGAAGCTTGCATTTGCGCTCAACTCCGTTCTATATTCTTTCCAATCCACACAAAGTCTTGTCAAAAGCCTGAGTTTTCTGAACAGACAAACTGGAAAATGTAAGTCATAAACATCCGCAGAGAAGACTGCCATACAAGGGTCATCCATTTTTTGCTTTCGAAAGGTAATTTAAGCAAAATACATTTATGACTTATGATTCGATCAACTGTGTCATAATGGGGTGTAAATGCTGTGGCACATCTGATTGTTCTTCAAAACAGTGCATTTCAATGGTGGGTAGGGCTTAGGATATCTGTAACAGAGGCAGTGACAATTTTGCCTGTACTAGACGAATAAGCACATTTCAATGTGATTTTGATTGCCTTAGAAATCCGGTTACTGCACTGACTCGACCAAAATTGACTGACAAAGGGGTATGTACCCTCAATCCATCTTCGTCATCCCAGAATCGAGAAAAAGAAGAGGACCGAACCTCCTTGCTAAAAACCAAGTCCTCGCAGATGTAAGATACCCAGGTCTTAATAGCGGGAAGCATGGTGCTCGGGACCGCTTACAATCAAGGGCAACATTAACTCAGGCCCATACTCCTCTAGACCACCAACAATCGAAAACAGCCTTAACTCAGGCGTAGACCCTCCATAGGTCGTTGGTCTGAGAAGTAAGTGAGTTAATCGGAACCTACAAAAAATGTAACCTTAATTGAACGAAACTTAACGAAACTATTCGAAGTGGCTATGTTATTGTAACAGAGTATCATTGCTGTTGTATTCGTTCGATTGTTAAGTTAAGCCTTTCGTCTATTATGGTCTCTGTTACATCCTGTCAACTGTGTATAATGTTAATTTTACGAAGTTTTAGAATTTAACACTCGTTGCTGAACTAGAATATGTTTCATAGAACAAATATAGCTTACTTAGCCCGTCGAATAAATCACATCAATTTGACAGGAAATACATAAATAAAGGGCATTTCCAAGCAATTTCCACAGTAAGTGCAATCAATGAAAAACGATGTTTTATGGACAATGATGGTCAAGTTCGAGTAGTACTTCCTTGCTGAGACTCAAGCACCAGGTCGTCTTTTGATTAATGAGTTGACACGGACAAAAACACGGAAATTGTTTCCTGTGTTAAGAAAGCTTCTTGCTCTACATAGTAAATGTTCTGATTGACATTCAGCCCAGCGCGTTTCTCCTGTTCAGCTTCTAGCATGCCGCGCGGATAATGCGCGACGATACGATGTCATCTGAACTGCGCTATACTCTAGAGAAGAAATAATTTACTTTTCCTTTCCGAAATCCGGTGCAGGTTCATCATCGCGTATGGGTTAGCGTTGTGTACCCAACTTGCGTCGAACAATTGCGTAAAGTGCTGTCGTATAAGAATAATAATGTGGGAGGCGCTAAGTAGAGCCCGTAGAGAGTCGGAGGCTAGCTTCTCAGTAACCACTCAGGATGTGCGTGCTACTGTGCCAGCACGAGTGGATGGAACCTACAGTTTCTTGCCGACTCCGAACGGCCAATTTGAGAAGCTGAGAATGCTGTCGGATGCGTCCTCAAAATCAATAAAAAGTGGTGCGTACCGATTTGAAAATCGTCAGTCTAAAATGTTCAATTTATGGAATGTTCGAGTTCTAGAGTGTAGAAGATGGAAACATTTAAGTTCTGGGGTACCTTTCAGTCCGAAACGTCTGTTCGAGCGAGCTCATTCCTTGACATCCGAGTGACACCCTTTATGTACGCTTCGGGTATCTTATCGAAAGAAGAAACCACTCGATATTAACGACGCCACAATATGCCGAATAAACAAACGTTGCGGGCGAAGTCCATCGACACTGTGTTGGATTTCTTTTTGGCTCGCGTGCAACATTGTATTGATGTTTGAACGACTCTTCTGTAAATTGAATTACTTGTCTTTTTTATGTTTTTGTTAGTAATTAAAGCGAAGACGATTTGGTTCAAGCTTAGTGCGCAGACCTTCTCAGTCCTTCACATCGGCTCTTTGGTCAACCAAGACATCGCCCGTTAAACTAATCTCACTCACCACAAGCGACTTAAATAGGCAAACTGAACATCACGTCATCTTCGCAAATTCTCCAGATGGTCTAGTGGATGCTGCCTGACCAGAGCATCGCCACCGTCTTTGCAGAGCGCTGATGGTAAGCCATTGCAACGGACGGCTTTGTTGTACATACCTCAGAATAGCCTAGGAATTTAGCGTGTTTTTTCCTTTTTAAACATACTCAAAATTTTAAACAGATATCAATCTAACCAGCGAGCCTTCCGTTTTATACCCATCAAACCATCAACACGATCCCCAGACATACCATCACATCTGGGCCCACTTTAACATTGACTAAATATTGCCCAAGATATTATATGCTACCAGCTCATCTGGCTGCAACGCCACCAAAAATGAAACACAAGTGCAAACTTTTTGCCTCTGACATCTGGGCAACTGACAACTACGTTGGCAATGAAAAATCATCCCTCTTACTCTTTGGGCTTCGTGTCGTCCTGGTGGATAAATAAAGCACACGACATTCTATGCACAAAAAACTTGCACTGTAGTTGGCTCGCTGACAAAATAAATTGCTAAAGACAACACGTCCTCCATCCGGCCTGTGCCTCAGAACGATGGACAAACCAAACGTTTCAACTTTCCTTCCGCGCAGAAAAGCTAAAAACAGAAAAAAAATCACAAAAAATTAAGAAAAACAGAAATAAGAAAACAAGAGTCCTCCCAGCGTATTCCCTGCTCCTTCTGTGGGAGGAATACTGACGGATATTCTCACATGAGACACAAAGCAAAACGAACTCCAAAAAGGGGTTTCCCCGAAAAAAGCGAACAAATATCCCAAGAAGAATGAATCCAGCAAATAGGTACGAGTACGGGCAAACGGGACCATGGGCGGGGGCTTTATATGTGTGGCTGTATGTATGAATGAATTTTTTGTGTTCCTTATTTATGGATTTAATATAACCTCTGTGGATATCACGCTTGATATTATGTATGGTCCTGAAAGATACAAACTTCATAATTTTTCCAGCTTTGATGTGTGCGCTGTGGCACTATGGCAGGGTACTGCCTGTTGTGCGGCTGTGACGGTCTGGCTCTGGAACTCTTGGTGGATGGCTGTGGCGATGGTGTCCTCACGTCATGGCACTGTCTGTCTGGATTGGCGTCTTCGAACGCGGTCATGGAAAAACCCGTGGGAGTTGAATGTGCCAAAGTGGGTGGTGATGGTGCGGGCTCTTCTTGGTTAAATATTTTGCGTAGCAGTTGGGTGATGTACACAAATTGACCCCATTAATTTGGCGGGCTGTACTGTGTTGTGCCTGAGTTTGGTGGCTTTTTTGTTTCTGGTTTTGTGTGTTGGCTTGTTCCCCCACTGCGGCTCAGTGCTTGATTCTCTGTAAATGGCTTGTTGATTTACAGTCACAGATAAGAACCCATTTATTTTGTTTTATGCATATGACCGGAAAATGGCCCAAGTAAATGTTCCATTCGCTGATAGATAGCAGAAGCGACGCTACAGTTGGCCTGGTTTTTAAATGAACTTCTCCCCAAGCTCACTTAAAATGCGGGAATTTAAAGTGCTGTCTGAGCAAAGGGACAAGTCTTCAGCAGAGGGGGCGGTCAAAGTACATAACTTCTGCACGAACATTAAAGTGCGTCATTAAGCTGTACAAAAGTTCATCCTGCCTTGGACGGCGAATCGCGTGGAATTATCGGGAATGTCTTTAAAACTTAAGATTAAGAAGTAACCTTCAAATTGTGTCCTGACTGATTTTGTGTAGGCTGATTTCCAGTCATCCTGACACGTGTCATGTTCCATATGCCGAATCCTGGCGAGGTGTTAATACCTTATAATTGCTATTAATTAGTTATGAAAATTACAGTCTTTGCAACTCATTTGCACAAGGCATTTTTTTTTCTAGACAAACACGAAAAGTGGCGACCGCACTATTACGGAAGCGGTTTTATCCTATTACGAGCTTTAATATTTATTAGTGGAAGAGTACCCTTCGACTACACTGCTGCACAAAAGTTGTCGCCGGATGTGCCATAATTTCGGGGAAGGTTTTTTTTTAGATTTGTTTTACCAGGATCCCAGGGTCAGATGCATTTCGGACTCGTTTGTCTGAGATACTAGTCATAGGTTTGACAGTCAAAAGGGATTTGGTGCTGCACTCCATCGAGTGATCTGTCAACCAGTGAATGGATTTTCACTTGATTCCATTTTGAACTTGAAGGATGCTAATTGAGAAATAAACCAAAATTTGTTTACAGCCGGAAATTGGCGAGGGTGCCAGGTTGAATTCCAGAATTAAGCAACTTTAATAATTCACTACCCTGCGCCTTTGGAGTCACTGACAATGCACAAAGCGCATTCCTATCAGAAGAAGGCTCTCAAACTTCGCCGTTTGGTGTAGGAATAAAGCTGATGGTTGCGTCCACTCGTGGTAGAACTACAGCTCTCACAACACGAGTGTTTGCTACTACGCCCAGCTCCACCTCAGGCTGTCACGTCACCCGTATTATTTCCCCATATTCTTTAGTCCTGTCACATGTCACCGTGACAAATTTAAACTATGTTAGTCACTTTATGTGACATTTATGTGACTAATTGAATAAAAATTTGTCACAATGACATGTGACACTACAAAATGCAACTTTTTTGCTCAAAAATGAATCCAGAGGTTGGAAAATCGCTAAATTAACTTTTAGTATTTTCCAAATCACATCATCACTGTTGAAAAATCGTTTATATTGACATGATATTTGACACTGATGTTAGTAACAGTCAACATAGAAGCATGGCGTAATGGACGCAAGGTGTACTGGACAGCTTGTCGGAATCGCTTCCTTTTTATTTTGTGGTCCATACAATATTTGTTATTGACATTTGACAGATGCGTTTTTAAGCTGCAAAGCGATGTCTTTAATCACATAACAGCCTTCTCAGAGACCGAACCGATTTTGCAATTTCAGATTTTCTTGCGACATTGAGAGACTTTTGAAATGTTGAAAATGAAGCTTAAGAGCTCTAATAACTATTCTGTTTATTTTTTCTTTAGTTAGTATCGGGGATCCCATATTTAAGGTTAGAATTTGTGAGCAGTCTCCAGGACCGCAGGTAGGTGGTAACTTGTACTTCTTCTCCTTCTGCTTAAGGCGCTACAGTCCAAGGTGGACCTGGGCATCTCCCAAGATGCCTGTAAGACCGGCCCGATCTCTCGCTAGCCGGCTCTAGGAACTGGCTTGAGGTCCCCCTGGACCTGTGTGCGCCGCCTTGTACGTGGACGTCCGCTGTTGTGTTCTCCCACAGGCTCAGATTCGAAGATTCATCGGGCCGGTGATAAGTTGTCCATACGATCTACTTGGAATGGAAATCTTAGACGCTGGCTAGACTCATGTCGCTATACAACTTGTGTCGCTACGAACTTGTTTGTACTGTTTACCGCGGACCCGAGGTAGACGAAGACCCTTCACTACCTCGAAGTTATGCCTACGGCGACGTTATGGCCGAGTCATCGATGTTGTGCGTCCTTTCTTGATAACAGGTTTGCCGTCATCTACCGCTTGTGGCAGGAATATCAAACTTGCTGCCTCGAAATCGATGAATAGGTGTGTCTATTTTCATTTTTTTGGGCCTTTTCCGGATTTGTCGTAGGGTGAACATTTTGTCGATGGGGGCTTTCCGGGCGTGAAACCGCACTGGTAAGGAATGACCTATAGTTTCACACAGCAGAAAAGATCTTATATGCGATGCTTAGGAGACTTATCTCTCTGTAGTTGGCGCAGTTGAAGTGGTAATCTATCTTGTGGATCGGGCAAACGATACTGAGATTCCACTCGTTGGGCATTCGTGAATGTGTACATAATTAAAAAAGTGGCATTTTTTTAAATTTATCTTATTTTTGATTACTACGTGCGACGTTTGGGGATTGTCTTGTATAAAGTACTGCTAGCGCGATCCGCGATCTGCATTCTGCGAACATTTCAATTGGGCAAGTCGTCAAGGAGACTTGCAAATAAATGTGCATTAAACAAAAAAGGGCAACAATTTAACCACTTCAACTAATTCTTTTCTTTTTTTGAGATAATACTTGTTCAAAATAATCAGTAGTCAAATCAGATATAAGAGGTACATAGATATAGATGACCGTTACATAGCAATCTTCAAAACAAGCAATCGCACTGCAATTGAATTGTTAATTAATTTTTAAGAGTTTCTGAAAATATATTTGAATTGTTTATTTCTCGGTAAACATCACAATTATTGTTATTAAATTGCTAGCGGTTTTCAATGATGGAAGCACTTTGTGCTAGTAATAACCACACGAATACTTTCGTCCATCAATGTAGGCACTCTCTACGCATTTGCGAAAACATTTTACAAAGTGCTCATTATCGAAAGGACATGGTTAGTGGCCGATAACCACTGAATTTATAGTGTCTGGCACGAGCGTTTCTATGGAAATTTATGACTGTTCCGGTGGTGGTTAAACTGATGCACTACTGAAACTCAACATTTTCAATGTTTTTTTTTGCAGTTTTGAAATATTTCCGTGCGGATCTACGGACGCTGTAATAGCATCAAACATAGGATGCAATGTGTCAAAAGCAAGCACAAATTTATGATTTCAGACGCAATTAATTAAAACGAATTATTATTAATGATTACTGGCGGTTGTGTGCGGTCAAACAGGAGGGGTGCATTTTGAACTGTATTTACAGAGCTTTACAATTACTTGACATATGGCCTTCAAATTACTGTGATATATGCGAACACTAATTAAATCGGGTTTTCAGCTTCATAGTAGATGCACCACACGTGCGAGTGTGTCATCGATGGTTGACTGGTACAACGAGCTGATTGAAGAGTGCAGTTAACATGGCCTATAGGAGAGCTTCAAAATGAAGCATGGGCAGTTGCATTTGTATATTAAATTCAAAGTCGGCCCAATAAAATGGTGTCTGCATCAGAACAGGTCCAAGTTTAAGATCAGTCTGGGAAAGAGAGACATTTAAGATGCCAATGTGTTAATAGGTAGCTACGCATTTGTAATTTAACGTCCGGTATGTACACTGATTGCTGAGAATTTTAGCTTCTGTCCCTATTTCCTATTTAGCCAGGAAGAATTTACAGCAAACATCAGTGGTAACAGTCGAGAGTGTTTGCATGATGAGCATCAGTGAAAGCAGACCCTTTGTGAGACAAGGACTTGTGATGTGACTTGTGATGATCTATGTATTGTACAACCTATGTAATTCTATGTAATTCGAACTAATAGAAACGGAGGTTTTCGAATTACTGGATAAGCTTTTCGTGGGCAATTGCATGAACAATTTGTTTTAAAAAGATTTTTACAGTAAAATAAATAACTATAAGCTTAAATTAAAATATTTATTTAAATGCTCTCCGATGTAAATCGAATTCCATGGGATCAAATCTATTCATGAACAAGTAGCCTTTCTCCAACAACAAGTATCCTTTGAAGGCTTGTAAATCTTTTCCCTTCCATGGTTGAACTCGGAAATCCTGGCTCTCATGCAAAAACTTAATCTGAAATGGAAAAGTGTCGCATTGATGAGTTTCTGACTACCTACGTAACAGAGTTGCTTACAAAATTAGAGCAGCTAAATCCACTCATTATATCAGCAAACTATAATGATAATGAACTTATCTGCTTCAAGTAACTCATTA
Source organism: Eristalis tenax (assembly GCA_905231855.2). Taxonomy (NCBI): domain Eukaryota; kingdom Metazoa; phylum Arthropoda; class Insecta; order Diptera; family Syrphidae; genus Eristalis; species Eristalis tenax. Next base: position 32,302,176 of record HG993124.1, on the reverse strand, counting down.
TCGAAACCGCTCCGCAATCTTGGTCTCTGCAAAGAGTAGCCCTAGAATCACAGAATCTTGACTGCGATGAGTTGAATGCTGATCATCCTACATCATGACCGAAGTGAAATCTCAAATCAGGAGGATGGTTTTCGTTTCCATAGAGTATGTACAGAAGACCCATAAATCCAATGCCACTGGTCTCGATAATCTAAACCCTAATTTTATTAAACTTTTACTACCCTTCACTCTAAAATATACTACTCATATCTTTAATAGTTGTTAAACTACTTCAACCTTTCCATCAGAGTGGAAGAAAGTCAATATTATTCTCATTCCAAAAAATAAGTCGAGAAATGCGACGGAATTTAGACCTATTGCTATTCTTCCCTTCTAATCAAAAATGTTTGAGAAGTATTGCGTCAAATGCGTCATTACCTAATTAGTAATAACCTTCTCAGTAATGATCAGTCGGGCTTTCGATCTAGATGGAGCTGTAATACGGATCTTTTATTATTAGTTGAAGAAATCCGACAGGCTTTGGATGATAATAAGCCCACATTTCTAACACTCCTTAAAATATATAAAGGCATTTGACACAGTAAATCATTCTATCCTGTGCAGAAATTTTGGAGACAACTTTATGTTTTCTTCTTCATCCATTAAACTCATCTCATCGTATCTTAGTGGAAGGCAACAATGCGTAATCGCTGGTGATAGATCTTCAGGTTTTTTAAAGTGGTAAGTGGAGTTCCGCAAGGATCTGTCCTTGGCCCTACGTTATTTTCTATCTGTAAATGACTTGCCCGAAATTATTAAATAATGCGAAATTCACAAGTATGCCGACGACGTCCATTTTTTTCTAAGTCGACCGCATAATGAAATGGATAGTGCTTTATTATATGTGATATGTCTTAATCCAAATAAGTCGAAAGTAGTTGCTTTATATAACTAGGCTTTCGACTTCACTTATTAACCACGTGCTCTTCTCAATGGTATATAAGCTTCAATCGTACACTAGCTTGGGATAATCATATTAATACAACTATTGCTATAGTTTACTTCAGGCCAGGTCAAGCAGCATTTTCGGATGTCGCTATATAGGAATGAAAAAGGCGTTATTCATTAATGAATGGGAAACCAAACTCTAGATGTTATTGGGTGTATAACTGAATTCATGGTTTTTTTTTTTTTCAAAATTTGAACGTTTATTTAAGAAAAACACGTACAAAAGTATTATTCAAAGCATTGCCTATCGGAAGCTATGACCATCTTTCTGGCAATTTGTGGATCTCATCCCAAAAGAACTGCGCCGGCTTGGCAGCCAAAAATGAATCAAGCCAATTTTTGATATTCTGCTCTGATGTGAACCGTATTTCAGTGAGGGCGTTCTGCATTGACCGGAACAAATGTTAGTCAGAAGGGGCAAGGCGGGTGAGGTAAAACTTCGCATCCACTGTTTTTCAAAAAGTTCTTAACCGGAATAGCAACATGGGGCCGAGCGTTGTGATGATGGAAAATTATTGCCTCGTGTCTGGTCGCATATTCCGGGCGTTTTTCGGCTATTGCTCTCTTCAAACGGATTAATTGTGTTCGGTAGCGTTGTCCATTGATGGTTTCACCCGGTTTTAGCAGTACACCCTTCTGATCCCACCAAATACAGAGCATTACCTTCGCGCCATGGATATTGGGCTTTGCCGTTGGTTGGCTAAGCCACAGTCACCACTTTTAAATCGTGGAAATCACTTTAGGCAAGTTCGCTAAGCTAGCGCATGTTCACCATAAACTTCCACGAAAATACGATGACTTGTGAGTGAAAAAATATTACTGGTGTTTACGCTTCAAATGAATGACATATACTGAAATGACGTACAATGACAGTAGCTTTCCAACGCATGTTCCAATGGAATAATAACAATGGAATAATACATGTTACGCCATCTCCTAGCAAATCGCACGAATTAAGTTATATACCTAATGCTAAATTGACGTACATTTGTACATACTTATTTATCTGCGCTATGGCACATAAAACGTAAAAGAATAGAGAGCATTGTTAGTATTTAAAAAAAATTGTTAAACATGACTGAAGAGCAAATTATCCTCAAAAAATGTTCAATGAAATTTAAACCATTGTACACAGAATTGGGTGTTTTTTCATTAGTCTACCTGCAGATAAATTTCACAGTTATCAAAACGATCAAAAGAATAAATAAGGGATGGACACTACTGATCACAAACTCACAACTTCAACAAGTAACGAAGAATGTTGTTGGCGTGTTGCAGAGGGATGGGAAGTGATGCGGCACGTAACTCGTGCATAGTAACGTTGTCTCAATAGTGGATGGGAGAGACGACTGACTCACGAAGTTTGAGAAGATCTTTTGACCTTGTTCGTGTCGAGAATTGAACTTAAACATCCAGCTCCGGACTTCAACCCAGTGCGCCACAACATGAGCTATTTGCTATTTAATTTTTTCGTTTATCCACTGTACATGAGATTTTAGTAAAACATTTCAGATTCGAACGCTTGTGAATGAGTAAGGTAAAGGCACTAGTAGCCGGTCACGTCGTTTATTGTCCAATAATAAGAGAATTTGCGGTTTTAGTGTGAAAAATAATACCAAATATGTTTCATGCACACACAAAGTTTCCAGTAGATGCGATAACTAGTTTGAGAAACACTCGTCAGTGAGTATGTGGTCGTCGCGAAGAGTGCGAAAAGTGCGTTTTTTTGTATAGAAAAAAAGTATTTCTGTAAAAGTAGAAAAAATTGAATATGTTAGTATTTTAAACAATATTTATTGCATTTCAAGTATCATCATATCAAAGTAATTTTAATTTTAATTGAATATACGCTGAACGCTGCAAAACTCAATTTAAATTTAATTTACATGTTTAACAACTATTTAGCGTCTAATATTAACACATCAGGTATGGAAGTGATTAATCTTCCGGATGAGCACAAACGGCATCCAATTTGAATGATTATAACGAAAATCTGGTATCTTCAGATATTGAAGAGGACGTAAACGAAGGCGATAAAAAAGAAGAACCAGATGTATACCATCCGATTTGTTCACTGTTCTCTTGAGATATAATAATTCAATAATATTATGGAATAAATCATTTTTTGTGTTTTACTTTGAATTTTTTCTATTTTGACGAATTGTACGTAAAAGCATATACATTTTGATGAAATTAGCTTCAAGGAGTATACGCATTATTTGGTGTCCGGATACTTGAGTTCAAATTTTAAGCTAATTGTAGTTTCCGGACAGGGTGTCCGGCTACCGAAACCTTAATGCTAATCTTAAATTAATGTTTTAATACTTTTGAATTTTGTATTATACAATTTCTGTATTGTACAATGTATTGTGCTTAATTGAAAATAATGAATATTGCATTGTTCTTTAATGTTTTCTAAGAAGCCGATTTTTAGATTAGAAACTGGCTGGCTGTACTGGCAAGTATTGAAAAATGAGGGTCTTTTATCCGGAAAATTGTTTTTGTACACATTAAAATATGTTAAACGGTAAATGTGTCATATTTGGATTGGAGTAAAGCAGTTCAACACGAGCTGTTGAAGATATTCGGACAAACTCTTTGAATCTATGGTAGTGTTCCCACACTTAAGTCCTCGAAAGGACATTGTTGAAAGTAATCCCCAATCTGGAATACTAGGGAAAAGCGAGAGCGGTCGAATGCGCCTATACTTGTCTTCATATTATATCTTCTATGAAAAGTGTTTTTTTTTTAAAGATTACATTGTTCCATAAACATACATTTATTGTTATGTACTTAATGTGTGAATAATTAACAAACATGTGAGTAAATTTAATGCTTTCGTATAAAACTAAATAAAATTTTGCATTAATGCAAAAGAAAGCTTTAAAAGTTGATATGAAATTTTGGTGTACGGCTTCTGAAACTTAAACGCCCGGAAACTAATTGTTACTGCCGGGTACCAGCGCAAACAGAACTTTTTTAAAAAATTAAAAAAACAATTATAGACAATAACGAAAATGTTTGAGGAGTTCTACTATCTTCTCAAAAATTACCTACAATACATTATTTATACATCGAAACCTTTTCATGGATGCTTCAAAATTTCAAAAATAAGAAGAAGTCAAAGCTAAGATTTGTGTTAACTGTCCGGCTACAAGTGCCTTTACTTATATTCCTGAATGCTAATGCATCTTCTTCTTCTTGAGACGCTACAGTCCGAGGTGGATCTGCGCCGCACCCAAAATGACCCTCCCGCCAGCACGACCAGTTGTATCCAATTTCGCACACCAAGCTAGCTAAGGTCCTCCTCGACATATGTGCGCGCTTTGTATTTGGACGGTCTTTGTTGCGTTGGCTCACAAGTTCAGTGTTGAAGATTCTTCTGGCCGGAACTGAGAAATCTTAAGCACGAACTGTAAGGGCTGTCCAGCGACGTGAGTCTAGTCAGGCGTTTACGGATCAAATGCCTATGATGACTGAAACATGAGGCGTTGGATGCGTAGATGACTTTCTAGACTCACGTCGATGTGCACTCCATACATTTCGTAGTTGAATCCTCTTCTCCAAATGCCGTCAATGAAAACACCCCCCCCCACACATTCACACACGGTATTACTTTAACAATATCTGAATGAGCACAGTAGAAGAATGTTAATTGAGCATACCTACATTTCTTAACAAAACGTCATGTATTGAAATTCCCATGACCTATAGGACTTAATTAATCATCAAGGACTGGTAAGGATGTATGAATGTAGCAAATCATATGAACTATCGTTGCACTAGTTGTCATCGTAAATTTCGAAGAATAGTAGCATTCCCACTGGAGTCCACCATAAAATCCCCTCTACTGAGTATCTCTTCAAGCGATGTATGCACGAGAAATAGAGAAACAGAATGAAGAATGAACTACAGAGAGGACCTCTCTCAAAACAAGGGACATGGACAAAACCCAACAAGAACAACAACAACAATCCCTAACGAACGGCCGTTCCTTCTGCAACGTGTAAAATTGTTTAGAATCCTAGCATATTTGCTCAACTCAGTCCATTTTGCGCAACCAACCCGACCCGGCCCAACTCAACCCTGCGAGGCATATTTTCTCTGCAATGTGTCTGTAAGGAATTTCACATACCGCTGGCGTCTTTATCTACTGTTGTCCTTCTTGGTTTTCCATTCTTGTTTTTTCTGTTTTTTTTTTCTTATTGTTTTTTGTGTTGTTCTTTCTCTTGAGGGGATTACGGTAGCCAACCGATGATGCTGGGGCTACTGATGATGGGGATTCTGCATGCACCATTTCTACACTTGAGGGTTACTTGATGGAATGTACTGCTGTTTGAGATGGTGTTACCTCTTCATGAGGCATTGTCCATCAGCCTTCGACTCATGCAATTTAGGTGCATGAGTATTAATCGGACGAACGTAGCTATCACTTTATGCATGACATCCATTTTACGGTGTTCAGTTGTCTTGGATCCAGATGCTGACCTGAGTACCTCGAACTTTGTCTGTCCTCTATCCTGGAAATCCAGCTCGTTCTAATATTCGATCCTCAGAGAATTGAAGTTATCTTGTGATACCGAGAGATAATGATTCAATTTTATTATAAATGAATGATTTGAAAATTAACTAAAGTCTTGCTGTTCTGAGAAATCCTTTGAATTGAATTGAAGAAGTTGGGGTGTGTCATAAAAGGACACTAGTACTGCGACCATAAATGTCTATTGGACCCCCTTCTCAGAAATTTGACATCTCCCCTAGATGGGATTTCCTGGAAGGCGTTTCTTGCTATGGATGATCTGTCTATCAGTTTGAATCGTTCGTGGCAAATCGTGGACAGTCGATTAGCCACCTGCTTTGCCTTGTATATCAGCCTTTCATTACCGTCCGGGCACCCAACTCATTTTTAATTCGTTATATTCTGCCAGTGAATATACATTTTGTGACATTCCCAGTCAGCCGAGGAGTTGAATGCGTAGCTGTCTAGCGCCTTAAGAACCACTTGGCTATCTGAGAATATATGTACTTTGACGTTTTTGGGTTTTCTGTCACTAATACGATGTGCCGGGCATTAATTTCAAACAGTTCAGCTTGTATTATGGTTATGACCATGCAGAGGAGAATGTGTAGGCTACTTGATACAGATCAATCTTGACGTGCAGCACGCTGCGCCCCTTGCTTGTTCAGTCATAGTAGGCATCTTAATTCGTCATCTGTAAGTGGTGAGGTCTATTTGTGACACAGTTGTAGCAAGTTCTGGAAATTCAGAAAAGCCATTATAAACGTATTTTTATGTTTCTCTGCACGTGTGGCAAATTCATTGTACCGACAAAGACTTAAAACAAAGATTTTCCGTTATCATCTGCAGAAGTACCTCATTTAGAAAGTTTCAAAACACTTCTTCCAGTAGATCAAGTGAATAATGAGAAACTATGCCAGTATCTCAGTGTGCCACGTCACCACTCAGCACAGAACATCCAAGATTCACAACCCTCAACCAGCAACAGTAATCATTCCCCGGACAACATTACAACTTTTCTCATTTCCAAGTGAATTCAATAATTAGAACTCGAACAGAGAGAGGGGCAACCAACTGACCACAAACTGACTCGGCATGGAAAGCCTTCACCTGTCCCTGTCATTCATACAAATACTCATTATGGACGACGCCTAGTGCTGCACACTACCAATCCTCATCATGGAAACTAAATTATATGTTCGTCATAATACTTTCGATTACATAGTTGGAAAACTAGGAAAACCTTTTAGTCTACAGTCTAATACTGGCGTGTGTAGTCCCAGTCAACCGGTCGCCCACTCACCCGATAGGAGCGGAGAGGTGGAAGTTATAAGCGGGGTGTAGGCCTCTTGAACACAAAAGTAACATTATCCTTCTATCGGGGTTTCAGCACAGATCTCTGCCAAAAAGGTTGTTGATGAGATTACACTCGAAAGGGTGTAGTACACGACCGTAAGTATCCTCTCCGAGAATTCGAATTAGTTTGCAACTTTTTCATTTAATAGCTACCTGCCTGAGCATGTATGTCGGTTCTGAAGAACTCAACAAGGACACATATTCCCTTGTGGAGGACAACAAGGAAATTCGTTAATTATTCTCCCATTGGTTTTTCCATCAGACGCGAAAGAGGATGTAGTAAATTGAAAGCAACTCATCACAACTATCAAAGACATCGGCTCTGCCAGCAACTCTACTGTGGAATCGAAGCGATTTCTATGACAAGCAATGTACACAGGTGTGTAGCTGTGGGGAAGAAATTAATTTCCAGATTTATTCCTCAGTGAAAAGCAGTTGTTGTCAAAGGACCCCATGCTGGGCACAATGTATGTATGATGCATGCGTTCGACAGAAATTAATCACACCGAGTCATTTACTTTGGCAATGAATTTGAAGTCGAAGTTTTTGAATTAATGAGCAATCAGTGCCGAGAACTTTTCAACACGGGCGAACGTTCCTTGCTTATATATTCTGAAGCCCATTTGTACAGTGGTGGGCAACTAAAAAGCACACGGGATCCTTTTTCAGTTTGTAATCGTACAACAAATGTTTGACTTATTATTTTATTTAACAGAATCTTAAACATTTAATTAACGAATAAATATCACATTGTATTGGATTGCATTGGAACTATGGAGTACCTTTCAAAAAACCGTAAATGCCAATATTTCGTAAATGTCCTAAAAATTTGGTTCCACAATTGAGACTATCAGTGCAAAAGTAGCGTAAGCCGCAAAACCCGACAATTACCGAAGTAACAATTTTTAGGGTCTTCCGATCTTCGTTATATTCCTTAGGTTCTCTATGAGATTCAGGTCGGGATACTGGGCGGAAGTCCGCTTAGGATTGTTATCAATACATATGTATATGACGCCAAATTAGTGGGATTTTTTCTTCGGCAGAAGGGATGGATAATACGCCTGTATACAACGCACGTTAAAAACCCAAGTGGCACTAGACAAAATTTGACAGTTTTAAGTTAGAAAAACATATAGGTTCCGATGTATTCCACGCGCTCTACCACGTCCCGATAGTTCGTCTAATTTCCACAAGGTATCTCTCGTGTCACTTACTTTCAAGGACATAAATCACCCACCATTGAATTCAATCCAAAACCTTAGTCGGCCATATTCGAAAATTTGGTTCTTTGTCTAGTGCCAGTTTTTACTGTGTTGGTCCATTTTGGTGCCGGTCTTTATAAAGGGTCAACACACCATTACTCCGTTCCATCCACCATATTTTACCTTTTTGCGCGGTTTAATTGCAACTCAACTAAACGTTCAATCTGACTGAATCAGTTGTTTATTAGTATTGCAAGGACAAGTGTCATTTTACACAAGATTTTTTAAGTGTGTGCTATTTATGTGTCCACCACTGTAGGTTGAAATATGATCTATTCTGAATCAGTTATCAAAATGAGCGAATTTTTGTGGCCATAATGGAAGACAACAACAGATAATAACAGTCAGCGCCAGACAACGACAGACAATGAGTACGAGTATGTTTGTACAATACATACAGTGGCGAGCAAAAGTGGATACACTATTTCCCTTTTTGTGGTTTTTGATCAATACATTTTTTCTTGCTGCGGATTTTATTGAAATTGTATGTTTCTTTTGATTACGATTCGTTTCCACTTTTCTTATTTCTTGTAGAGATTTTTTATGTGCCTCATAAACTTTAGACATAGACAGCTGGCTTAAATATTGGTTATGTTTCCCTCTTCCGCTGGTATTCAACTCAACTCCAACTCTTCCCAATCAGCGAAAGTATTACAATAATTGGCATTATACACCTGTTTGAAAACCCGAATTCGTATCCAATCTGCCGTCAAACAATGATTGCGTTATGCGCAGCATCCGGTCATATTATAAGTATCAATTGCGCAAGCCATTGTGTCGATAAACAAAACCCTTTATTTCCATCCATAAAAGCAATTACAAAAACATGTAAATAACAAGTGTGAGCATCATGCACTGAATCTAAATATCCATCGACCAAAACCACTCATCGGTTTCTTAGATCAGTTGCTACCCTTTATTGCCACAACGTTTAAACGAAGTTGCATTGTTCCATGAGTGTTGACCCAAAACGTTCAGGCAGGTAAAAAAGGCAAAGTAAAAAAGTCTGGTGTATTTAAAGTATGGCGTGGTGTCTCATAAACATGGTTTGATTAAAAGAAGTTTTAACATTTTCACTAACACAAAAAATAATAACAAAAATCATTTTCTCAAGAAAAATTTATTATACTTTAGCTTTTTAAGCCATTTTAAGCCAGAGGAAAAATAAATAATTTTACTTAGTGCGCATAATGGAAACCTGAGCCGACAGCAGGCTTTTGGAGTTTTGCAATCATAGTTTGCCACAACGATATCTACAAGGTGAGGAACTGCCAACACTTTTGGGCACCTCTCAGGTATAGTCTCTATGACATAGACCGAATTCCTGTGATATGTCACGCGATTAAACAGCAAAACAGTGTTGTTCTTAGTATTTTTCGTATATTATCTTCTAGAACTTACATTTTATGAATAAAAAATTGATTTTTCAACCAGAAAGTCACTGGTACCGCTCAGTATTATTGCAAATTCTGAAAGACGAAATAAATCAGAAAATGTGCTACGCCAAGTTTAGAGCTACTGGTTAATAGACAAGAAACAAGTGCTTTTACTGATGCCTCTTTCTATTAATATGAGTGTATGAGAAGATGACTGAGTCTTTTTCAAATTCTACTACTAATCATCTTCTGATCCGCACGTTCCACTAAAGGGGTCGCGGGGGTAGACCACGAACGAGAGATCTCCAGGCAACTCGATCCTCCGCCATCGACTCTTACTACTCTTACGCCATCGAAACTTATCAATAGTTATGTCCAAGCGTAACGAGGCGAGTTTTTGGACTTGGTTGAACCACCTCGACCTGGGTCTGCCAAGCGGTCGCCTACCTGGAATCGCATTCCACGAACGCCTTGGGAGTCGCAATGAAGGGTACATTCGTGTTACGTGACCAATGTGGAGTTCCTCCTGTTTCTCTCTCTCAGAAATCTCATCTCAGCAGCTTGTATTTGCGATCTTATTCGTTCGGTTATTACCCAAATCGCACGACCATAGGAGAGAGTTGGAATAAATACTGAGTTGAAAACCGCTAACTTTGCCTTGACACCAAGCTCGGCCTTCCTGATTACAGATCTACCAAGCTGTTTGACCGAGCTTTACTCCGAGCATCTGCTTCAAAGGGACTCCACTAACATGTAGCCTGGAAATTACCAAAACCGCCGATTATTCCACGTTAGCCTTGATGACTGCTAAACATGCGATACAAAAATACTATAGAATGTCTGACCAACGTTTGTTTCAGTTTTTTATATTTTGCTTTCATAGAATCTTACATTTAAGTAGCCAATCTCAAAAAATAGAACAGAAAGATTCGTGGTCCAGGGAGATTTCTTCTCCGTTACATTCATTTGGAAATTCCCACAGCAGAGTACGTTCAAAAACTATAAGTAGTGGCAATATCTATCGCCACGTCCATCATTCATGCTACATGCTGCCGACACAAAAACCTCCAGTAGATCATTCCTCATTAATAACAGAATCAGGAAAACAAAAGGCTGACATTCCCATTTAAACCGTCTATCATCATTCATTCGTGCAGGGCCGTCCCGTATTCACTTCAAAATTTTAAAGGAGTGGCTAGTCCTCTTCCGATTTATGTAGTAGAACTTAGGGATATATCCATTTTATGGGCATGAGTCTGACAAGTTCCTTGGGGAAGCCAAGAGTAAGAGAGTGTGCTTCATTACCACCTGCCGTGTTCCCGAGTCCGAACAAATGAAGTGCTCTTCAGCACGTTTATCTCAAGTGATTGTTCTAATCGACGCTTTGCATTGTTCCGTACAACAATGCGAGATGGAATCGTTTGTGAAAAGCGGCCGTTGCCGGTAGTGCAAGCAGTTTTTTCCTTTGCTTCTGGCATGTTGGAAATCACACTCAATGGGCGGATAATTTCTAAATTTTCCCAGATGTAGTAGGCTTATTGGGTACGGTTGGCATCTCTCATAAAACGATCAAGAAATTATACCGTCGTCTTGCCAAAGAAGGAGGCCATTGTGTGTCGTATAAGGACATTTAATGAGATGCTCAACTACACATGCAGAGGAATTTTGCAGATTACTGAATTTGATTCTGGGTTACTGGCAATTCGAATCAGTGTTCAGGAAACATTAAAATTACGAAGAGGTAAATAGATTCTATGCACATACACACGCACATCGTCAACAACGATCAATGACAAACGATGGAATGTCACAGATGACGACAAGAGGCGACGATAAACGACAATTGTTTTTGCCGCAGCGATGCAATTACAGTCGAATTGATGATTGGTTTCAACAAGACGATTTCACATGTTATACAGCTCGTGATGCAATACAACTACTGCGTGAGACCTTTCCTGGTCGTGCGCTTTCGGTGATGACCATTCGATTTCGATGAGGTTATTTGAAGTCAAAGGTCTATGTCAGCAACCCCTCAACCACCCGTGCATTAGAGGGCCAGGGCCTAGCGTCTACAGCAACCACTAGTGTTGTGCGTGCTATTGTTCTCTCACGAATGGAAGGGAGCTATAGTTTTATCCCGATTTCGAACAGCCAATGTTGAGAAGCTTTTCCTTCACAGTTACACTTTTTGAACGCTGTCACTTGTCAGTAATTCGATAGGGTTGGGGCCGTGGACATTACTTTTGTCTCACAGGGAATCGAACCTACGGATGAGTCTAAGCACAGCGCCACGGCCCCCATCCGTGCGTGGCAAGAGGAAATAAAACGCTGCATCAACGAAATGCAGCCACAATCGTGCAGAATGGTCATGGTGAATTTTGACAAAAGACTGCGTGTGTGCCTGCAAGGCCGTGGAAGCCATTTGCCCGATGTGTCATTCCATAAATAACACTGTCTTAGGTTCTTATGGTTCAATACAAAAATCTAGAGACTCTATTTTGTTTTCTATTTAGTACAAATAAGGGACACAAAAATGTCCCTCTATCTTGACTAATTGCTTTTCGTTTATATTAGTTTGCGCTAAAATTAATGTTTTTTTTCTGTCCTCAACAACAACAAATAGTCTCATAAACTGTTGGTATCTGCTCAGTTGTAACGACATTTCGGTTATAACGACGAATTTATTTGGTCTCTAGCTTAATTCGTGTGGTTTGATAAGATATGGCGTAACTTGTATTATTCTATTGGAACATGGAATTCAATTGAAGCGTAAACAACAATAATTATTTTTCACTCAAATATGTCGAACTTTGTGCCTGAAAAAATGTTTTCGCGGGGAGTTCTTCTTCATTACCTTAATATGGAGAAAACTGCTGCCGAATGTCATCGTATTTTGGTGGAAGTTTATGGTGAACATGCGCTAGCTTAGCGAACGTGCCCAAAGTGGTTTCCACGATTTAAAAGTGGTGACTGTGGCTTGGCCAACCAGTCAAATCAACGGCATAGCCGAATATCCATGGCGCGAAGGTAATGCTCTCTATTTGGTGGGATCACAAGGGTGTGCTGTATTATGAGCTGCTAAAACCTGCTAAAACCATCAATGGACAATGTTACCGAACACAATTAATCCGTTTGAATAGAGCAGCACCCAAAAACGCCTGGAATATGCGTCTGGTCACAATACTTTTCCATCATGTCAACGCTCGGCCCCACGTTACTATTCCGGTTAAGAACCATTTGGAAAACAGTGGATGGGAAGTTCTACACCACCCGCCTTATAGCCCAGACCAGGGGCAACCTTCTGCCTACCATTTGTTCACATCAGAGCAGAATATCAAAAATTGGCCAAGCCGGCGCAGTTCTTTTGGGATGGGGTCCACAAATTGCCAGAAAGATGGAAAACGTCATAGCTTCAAATGGGCAATACTTTGAATTATACTATTGCACATGTTTTTCTTAAATAAACGTTCAAATTTTGAAAATTAAGTTGTAGACCCAATATATTACTCGATATGTTATGTGGCAAATGATGGTTCGATTTATCGAAGTTCGACTGTATATGTTTTTATTTTTCATTACTTCGACGGGTTCTCTGTACAGACCTTGAGTATAAATGTAATAAATAAGAACAAATGTATAAGGACCGGTGCATTTCTGGAAAGTCGCTCATCATTTCACATTGGAGACCGTTAACGATCAATAAAATCGTGATATTAATTAGTTCTTGCATTATACCATCGCAACACAGTCAAAGACGTGCTTTCACTCATTCACTTTCAACTCGAGTACATTGTGAAGGAAGCCAAGATTAATCTTCTCCCATGGGCGCTTCAAACATACACGCACGACAGACACCGCCAAAATACAAACAGCAGCAACAGCGATCAACAACAAAAAAAAAAAAAAAGTATCTGGCATGTACAGCGATAAATTTAACAGTTTGTCATTCAAATGGAATTGCTTTCAATTAGATCCTTCGTCGAGCGGAAGCCATGCTATGTACGTGAACAATTTATCCCTCTGAACGAAAAAGATTCTAATTTCTCACGGAACAAGGCGAACGGCTATAAATACAGAATCTCGTCTATCACGTGCCAAGCTTATTGTTTAGTCCTTCCCCCGGCACCTCACTCCACGAGGCCTATTTGGGTTTTCTCGTTTTTTTTTTCGGTTTCAGTCTTATGTTTCTTTTAATTAACGGCTGTTGAAAAGTTAACAGTCCTCGGCTGGTCTGGTACATGGACGGGATTTTGAATTAATTAACCTCTGTCGTGTTGCTACCCCCAAGAGTTGATCTACGCCTTTCATGTCACCGTTGTCAGTGCACCCTTCCGCTACAACCAGAATTCACCAACAAGGGTCCCCATTGAATTCGGGGCTTACAAACCACAGCCGACACAACTCACCGATGCGGATACTAATTAAAATTCCATTGCCATAACTTCGACCAATCAGTTAATAAACAGAAACGCATTTAACTGTATTTGTTGATTGATTGTATCCAGCTTCAATTGTGGTTTGCCAGAAGCGCCACCATTTATTGGACAATGCCCAAACCGAGCAGCCAGTCCGGCGACTGGTGCGCTGGAGCTTAAAGTAGGATTGCTTGAAGCAAAACCGACCTCATTAAGTACTCAAACCAAAAGTCTACAGATGCATGTGAATACACATGCAAGTGCCGAGTATGTAGGCGTTCGAATGCACGCCACAACACCGACACATACAATGGACGCTTTCGGGCCTGGACTCTACACTTTACGGCCGTCGGTCTTTCCGACACACTCCGCCGGGGCGCGGCGTGCCGATCGATTGCATATTTTCACTCAATTTATGGTTCCAATTTAATGAACCGGTTTCCGTGAGATAAAACTGTTAGCTTCAACTCGATACCGCAAAAACCCCAAATATTTCGCAATTAATTGGAGAAGACAGGCACTCCCATCGAATGTCATGTGGTTGCTATGGCAAGGGTGGTTTTGGCATCGCTCGTGGTTAGTTCCTGGTGGCCGATGGCCTTACACAGTTCGGTTGGTTTCACGGTATAATGAGTTCAATGAATTTCAGTTGAAACCTCTTGCAGTTATTGTTGTACGTCGCACACTTAAAAATACAATTCATAGCTTGACAACTGCGTTATTTTTTCGTCGATAAGAGATTACCCTAGAAAATCACGTATCCTGCTCGCCAGCAGTCTTATGATAAATTTGAGACTGTTGCATTCCTAAGGTTGCATGAACCACGAATTGATCCTGAGCTAATAGTGCCTTCCAGTCCAGAAATTCATTGCATCCTCACACTGGATAGCAACAGCATCCAGAAACTTATGTCGGTATGTGCGGTAATGACCCTCTGGACAGACACAGCGGCTAGAAACTCCCAAAATAGGCCGCAATGACTTTGTCCAGAAACTCATGTCGGCATGGGATGTCAAATCTGCAGGTAAAACCATCATACTCGAGGGAAAGGCAGTCAAAATTTGCAGACACAACAAAGAACACAGAGCTTGTGGCAACTACCACAATAAAAACAAAGTGGAAAGGTTGCGACTTTCATCTAAAAACCTTATATGATCAAGGCTCACAGTCATCTCTCATCATTGAAGACACTGTTCAACGGTTACAACTTAAGAAGAAAAAGGCTCAGTATCAGTTGTGGGCTTAGGGGCAGTAAAAGCAGGAATGTCTACCAGAAGGTTTGAAATGAAATTCAACCAATTAATCCATCATCATTTAAACAATGGGCGTCCTTATTTGTGCTTCCCAAACTCACAGTAGGTCATTTGTTGAGAGGGGTGACTATATTGGTCATCTTCGCTTAGCGGATCCCCCATACAACAATGCAGCACCAGGCGACGCACAGTAGTCCCGTTGTATGGGAGAGTTGGAATTAAATCTGTAACTTTTGAACCCGTGGACCGATCTTAATGAAAGCACAACACTAACATAGTACAAGTGCCACGAGATCTTATCATGGTTCTTAAAATGGTTACTGTAGCTCATTGGGCAACGGAGTAAACTTAAGTTAAAAATAAAAAATTACTTTTTGTGGTTAAATGCATAAAATAATTATTTTTTATTTAGAAATTAATGAAACTAAGCAATTTAGTATAATAAGGCTTGCGCAACAGTAAAGTGGAAGCGAATCTTTTGTTTTTGGTTCGGGCCTTAAATACGCAATCCAGTGATCAGATTCTACCAACATTTGATGAATAACATCTTCATTTGTTGCCGAACGCGACAGTTTTCTAGTTGCACCTCAATGGATTCAATCAATGAGCAGAATTGCCGCATTTGGGTGAATGATAATCCAAGAGAGATTGTCGAAAAACCAATGCACCCACGGCATCACTGACCGTATTTTTTCCAAAATGAGGTCGGTCGGGCAGTTACTGTGAATCGTGTTCGCTATCGTGAAATGATAACGAACTTTTTATGGCCCGAATTGGAAGATATGAATGTGGACGATATGTGGTTTCAACAGGACGGTGCCACTTGCCACACAGCTAACGAAACAATGGCTCTTTTGCCCGACAAATTAAATGGCCGTGTTGTCTCACGTGGTGGCGATGTCTATTGGCAGCAATGGATTTTTTCTTTGGGGTTATTTGAAAGAAAAGGTGTACGTCGATAAGCCAGCAACAATTCAAGAGCTAAAGGATGAGATAATTCGGCACATTAACGGCATAGAACCTCAATTATGTTTCAGCGTCATCGAAAATTTGGACCATCGGATGGAGGTGTGCCGCCGAGGTCGCGGCGGCCATTTGGCTGATATTTTGAACCATACATAATTGAACCATACCAATATTATCCTAATAAAAAGAAATGACAATAATTTCATAAATAATTTGTGTTTTATTCAAAATCAACGTCGGCCCTTATCATTATTTTCAAATTACATTTATACAAATTTAGAAAATCAATTACAAGTTGTTGTAACTTACACCGAATTGTCGAAAGCCTTCAAAGAAGTACATCACACATTGCTTTTAAACAAGCTTAAGTCTTTGGGATTCCATTCGTCAATGTTAGAGTGGTTTTCCAATTACTTAAAGGACAGGAAGCAATTGGTAAAGATCGTTAGTTTTAGATCTGTAGTAATAACATTTACAGCGGGCGTTCCACAAGGTAGCTATGTGATGCCATTACTCTTTCTTTTATTCATAAATGATGTTCACGAAATTTTCAAATATTGTAAAATTTTAACATTCGCAGACGACTTAAAATTATATTTATCTATAAAAAATTTAACTGATTGGAATAATTTCCAATTGGATACCGATGCACTAGTGGAATGGTGGAAGCACAATGGACTAGAGCTGAATATTCAAAAATGTAATATTTTTACGGCATATCGGAATTACATCACCGATTGTCTATGATTATTTCATAAATGATCGTAGACTTAATCGCCTAGAAGAGGTTAAAGATCTAGGTGTAATTTTTGATACTAAATTAAATTTTACATTATGTTTGATTATACAATTGCGAATGTATAATCAAATGATTATACTATATTATGAATAAACAATTGCGAAGTCTAACACTATGTTAGGTTTTCTGAAAAGAAATAGTAGAGATTTTCGGGATGTAACTGGTTCCAAGTCCATCTATTGTTCGTTAGTCAGACCGTATTTAGAATATTCTTCCATCATTTGGAATTCCCCATTTGATACACAAGAACTCAGATTCGAAAGAGTACAAACAAATTTCACGAGATATGCTGTCCGTGAATTATATTCCATCGAAGAACTCCCTAAATATGACGACAGATGTAAAATAATTGGCTTGCAAACCTTAAGTTTCAGGCGTAAGGCAGCGTCAGCCATGTTCAGCCGCGACATTATTAATTGCCGTGTAAATTCAGATTTACTTTTTCTCATAAATATATATGCTCCCTATGCTTCGGGTGAGAAATTTACTATATGGTAAGGGGCATAGAACGAACTATGGTTGTAATGAACCTATTACAAGGTTTGTAAACACTTTTAATGAACTTTGCAACGAAATTGATTTTAGCTTGTCTCGATCGGAGTTTAAAAAATGTATCCATGCACTATTCTTTAATTAATACTGTTTATTTGATGTAATCTATGAGATGCACCGGTAGATGATCCTTAGTCGCGCAGCAAAAATCTAACACTTCATGGAGGCTATGCTTTAACTCATTCTCAACTACCACAGCAATACTGAGCATTTAATTGGGAAAGTGCAGTAAAACAAGGATTAAATGGATGCACCACTTGCTTAAGGCATATGACCAGCAAGGCCAAGCAAGTAATTAATGGAAAATTTGTCACAGCTGCGAGTCAAAAGAAGCAGAAGAAGCAGTGTGTAGGAAACACAGGAGTTACCTAAAATGGACCGATAGATCTGAGCATGTCTAAAGGAAGAGGTAACAAATCTTACAAAGGATACATAACCACATTAATATGTACAGCAACGAAAGCTATTCAAATCGAAGTCGCAAGTGATCTTACAGCGAACGTCTTCATCATAGCCTTTAAGAAATTATGTGAGGTCACATTGCTCTTCTATACACCGACATTGTGTATCATTTTCGTTCGTTTCTGTAACAAAACGACAAGTTGTAAGGAAAATACAACGAAGGTGTTTGTAATACAGCGTGTCAATACAGAGTGGCACTTCATACTGCCAGGAACTTGGGGGATTTGAGGGTTTTGGGTAGCTGGTGTAAGGTCCCTCAAATTTTATTTAAAAAGAACTACCGGTCAACATAAGCTGAAGAAGTGTTCAAACAGAAGCATGCCTCAACTCGAGACTATTCTGTCCTCTCTAAAACGACCCGAACTATCGAGATACAATTACACCAAGTCATTTTTTGATCGGAGTATCAATGATTGGACCGAGAAGCACTGACTTAATGAAAGGAAAGATTGCATACCCGGTGGCACCTGTTGAAAGGTATGCCCCAAGTTGATTGAAAGCAATTACTACTTAACAGTACTCCAACAATGGCAGCAGTGCCTGGACACCACAGTGTCTAGAGACACTTTCCCATAGGGTGCGCAATATATTTCTGGACACCACAGACAACATCAATACATCAAAAATATTCACAGTTTGGTGCGTTTATTGACACAGATGATCTCATTTCTTTCGAAATGAGGAAGAAAACACAGTCATCAATAATGATCGCATGCACAGAGCGAGGATAACCGACTATCTTGATTAAAGCCCGAAGACATTGGTATGTCTGCGATGTGGTGTCAACAAGACGACGATACATGCGCCGCTATGCTCCAAGCTTAGAAGGAGAAGCTTGTTGGTTGGTTGACCGCACAATCAGCACTCGATTTCTTTTTCTGGTTCTACAGGCTCAACGCAACGTTGTTGTTCTATTTAAATTTCTTTCTCTGTCATCTTCGTCATGTCACGCTCTACATTTGCACGAATTCCGTGCAGAGAAACGCAAAACATCACACTACCTCAAGGATCACCATCAAGGGTACAAGTTGAGTGGTAAGCATATGCACACACCCTGTCATTAACAATTCTCAGAGATGTGTATGTACTTACGGTGTTATATGTATAATCTCAGTTAAAACCTCAGTACTGTGTCAATTACAGGTAACAACAACTTCGAATCTCACACAAGAAGGTAACTCTGGTATCATTCAATTTTATTCACCTGACTTACGGCTCCAAGGAATAACGTAGCGTTAATTTTCCACTCCACATGAGCTTATCTGTGGCAGGCGGTAGACGCACACCCAGAACCCGTTGAGGTGCTTAAATGTCGGGAGTGTCTTATGCTAAGAGCATACGACCACGCTTTGAGTCAGATACACGATTTCGACGCTCTCAAACGAAGAAGGCCCGTATCATTCGATTGTACCAAGGGCAGAACGAGATGACGGTTTTGGGATGCAAAACTAAACGCAGAGACAAATACCGAACCACACAGAACTCACTCGAGTGTTGTGTAAGAATATTTAGATTTCACTTAATTTACACAATCAAGTACCTTGAAAGGACCAACTTTGGCAGAGAAGTACGCACACAAATGCATATCTAATTTATGCAAACAAAATGAGAGTCCTTCTTTAGTCTGACTTCGTTCTCCTGCGTAGTGTGCTCCTAAAAGTAACAATTTTCTTCGATGACTTAACTGCTGAAGCAGGCACACCTGTGGTTGGGCGGTTTGTTGACCCTCTTCGTCGTGTCCCCGAGTGTGAGCACGCCAGGGAGTCTGCTGTAACTAGCTTATCTACTGCACTGACAAATTGCAATTTGCTATGTGGTGTGCATTCATTTGCATGCCTTAAATGCAAACTTTCCTAAAGATATGCGTAGATAAAAGGTATTCTGCACAGATGTAAAAATGGATGAGTGCTACGTTGATTGGAGCGCAGCGAATTAATTTATTCGGTACACCTTGGTAGTAAATCTCACAGAGTAGATGTAGATGTAGGTAGGTTGGTTTTTGTGTGAATCAACGATGACAGAGTGAGTTACAATGTGAATTCAGCGTTTCCCAGTAAAGCTGGGTTCACGCAGATGAAGACGCTCATTTCGTATTCGAAGATTGTGCTACTGCAGCAAGTGAATGCTGAAATAGCAACTTAATTGTGTATTTCTCAGCAGAAAAAATGTATAGACACAGGAGGGATGGAGCCGTTAGCGAGTAGATGGATGCATACCATCTCCATGTTAAAGTTATTTGTTTACAAACCTATTCAAATTAGCAAATAATTCTTCTTCCGAAGTCAGTGATAGAACGCAACGTTTTTCAGGGGCAACAATGCGCAATCGGGATTTCTTGTCTTAAGACCGAGAGCTAGCTGAAAATTAGTTTGCGGTCGATAAAGAGGGAGCAGGATTTAATTCTAGACCACAAAAAAAAAAAAAAAACTAACTGCAGCTGAGATTGTTATGCTCTATCTATCTATGTATGTGTGTAAGTATGAAAGGATGTCACACCAATACCGAATGTGAACAAAAAACAATCCTTGTAAGTCATTGGCTCTGTTGGCGGAGTGGGTTGGTGCGTTGCTCACCCTTCCGTGTTCAAATCTGGCTGAAGCCATGTATGCTCTTCTGTTGTAAAGGCAATAAGACATTATTTGTTTTTTTTTGTATGAATCAACATTTCTTTTTTTTTTCGAAGTATTCTATTTACAGTCAATATTATGAGATTTGTCGTAGAAACAAAATTTACTTATGCCAGCGACGCATTACATTCTGCCTGTCATACGACACGCTTTTCTACCACTAATGTAATCCTATGGATAGCGCCACAGTCCGAGCCAGAGCTGGGGCTAGCTTCTACAGCAATCGTATTGTTCGTGCTCTTTCGCGAGTGGACAGGACCTACAGTTTTATGTCGACTCCGAATGGCGGAATTCGAGAAGCCTTTTCTAGACGGAACTACTCTTTGAGTATTGTCAGTCACTAGAAAGAGATGAAAGCGTAAATAATGAAAGTTGGTGGATTCGGGGATCGAACCTGGAACCCTCCGGGTAGGAATGGACACGAAGACCCAGCGCACTATGGCCTGCTGGTGAGTATAAGATTAGTCCTTTTTTTTGTTAATAATAACATGGGTAAAGGGTCAGGGCTTGGTTTGTACAGCAGCCTCTCGTGATGTACGTGAATACTTTTTTTTTCATATATTTAAACGGTCAATAACTGTCTCACTCAAGCGAACACTTAATAGTCAGCCATTATCCATGAATAGCGTCTGTGTCGATGAGACCGGAAAGCTTTCCATCCATGGTGTCGTGATGCACAACAGCACAACACTAAGATGAAACGATCATATATTTGAGGTCGCATATATTGAAATTTTTCACCCCCTCTGATTTGGTGGCGTACATCTCTCCGAAACTGGAGTACAGCGCTTATATCCGGCCAGGTGCCCCCAAGACCACCCGGTACCTACTAGATAGAATCCAAAACCTAGCGATAAAACTTATAGAAGACAACAATATCGCAGAGTCAATAGCCTCGTTCGCTCCTCACATGATCTGCATGTTTTCCAAATAGGGACGTTTTGTGTGTATCCCAAAAATTGTGCGTTATTGACTTCGCTCGCCCTTGTCACGCGATCACAAATATCAATAACGAGAAACGAACATGATTGGTCCAATATCTCGTTTGTGTCAATTGTTTCAAAATGTTTGCATTGATCATCAACAGAATGAGTAGTGTGTGTCTTGGGAATGATTATATGATTATATTTAGTTAAGTTTAGGATCGAAGATAAGAAATTTCGTTTTCACAGTCAATATTAAAAGGTGGGTTAGGTAAGCCATGGATTGCGTGTCATCATGAACCACTGATGAAAAGTATAATGATCGTGGTTGAACACTCACGTGACGGACTGCAGCAACCCACTGAAGGGAGAAAAAGAGATTTCTGACTCTGAGTTTATCCATGAATCGCCAGTCAAGCTCATACTGTGAAATCGGGCATACGTCTTTCCATAATTAAAAGGCAATGCCAAGTGAGTATTTTGAATATTGAGACATGTCGCATGCCTGGGTTTTCAAAAATAGAAAACTGAAAAAAAAAAATCAACCGCAAACAAAACGCTGTTGGGTGGTGTGAATACAAAATTAGTGTTGTAAAAGTAGATTTCGTTCAATTGAACGAAAACCCTGCACTCACTTGTTTTGACAGTTGAGTTGAGTGCTTCCTCCATTTTGTGTGTGCGAGTGAACATGAAAAAGTTGAGTGTGTGGAATGGAAAAAGACGATTTCATAAAAAGTTATAATAATAATTACAACAACAACAACAATTATGATAATAACAATAAGAATAACAACAATAATAATAATAATAATAATAATAATAATAATAATAATAATAATAATAATAATAATAATAATAATAATAGTCCGACGCCAAATTTTTTGGATTTTTTCTACACACTCTTTGAGCATTTCCAGTGACTAGAAAGTGGTTGCAAAAGAAATTTGATCGTTCCGCGAGTCGAACCTGGGCTGCGTAGTGGTCGACGCGCCAACGCACATCGCCACGGCTACCAATTTTACAATATTCTCCATTAAATTTCATCAATAAATTAGCTTTTGCACATACAAATAGCACAACACACTTCACAAACTGTTGACGACACAGTGGATCTATGGATCGCAATGTCCTTACCAACTCCAATGCATGGATGGAATATTTTCATCTTCTCAATTCTTCTTATGTCACCATCACATAGAATACATAATAATCCTGGGGTTGGCTCCTTGAGTAACCACTCGTGTCGAAGGAGTGTATTTAGTGAATTATTCTCTCAAGTGGGGGAACCATCAGTTTTATGCCAACTTCCTTGAGTTATTTACCAAGGTCCAGTGAGGCCACCACGAAAATATTCTAAGGACCTCGTTCCAGTCTATGTAATTCTTTACAAACGACTCTTTTCAAAGAAGTTTTCTTTGAAGCACTTCTTCATTCAGCTCTCGTGATTGTTTTTTTTTTTCGCACCCGTATTCAAATGGTCTTCACTTCACCTAATGAACCTAAAATGGCCGAATTAAATCTAAGGAGGTTATACACGGTTATACACCAAAACCGAACGAAACGAAGTTCTTTCATCGTCCACATCCACCGTTCAACATCAAAGGAGCGAATAGAATTAACCGCAAAAGAAGTATATGTACGTTCTTCGATCTTCCTGATATTAACTACCGGTGGGCACCCACCGCTTTCACCAAAAAATGCTTGGCTTCTTTGCCTGGACTTCCCGTCAATGCACACAAGGATAGAAGAGATTAAATAATGATAATAGAAGATTTTCCATTACTCTCCATGGATGAGAAATAAATCGTGAAGGGGACCACGACCAACGACGAGGACGACGACAACGACAACGATCACGAAGGAGTGTAGTCGTTGTTGCTGCAGACCGGGAGGCTTTCAAATTTGTTTCCTTGAAATCCCAAGAGGTACTTCAAGCAATTGGCTACCTTTAAGCTAATGTACTCCGAATGAATAATTCAGGCATACGCATCGGTGAGAGTTGCAGGGAAGTTTTCGTTTTTCATCAGAAATTCTTTTTGAAAATTGAAATTAAACTCTAGGTTGTTGGCAGAAGTCTCCTTTTCCGTATGAATGCTTTTTTTCTGTTACCTGTGATTTGTCCTATTCCCTGTCTATGTTAGACATATGACGACATTTCTAGTGATTGTGTTGCTCTCGCAGATGCACTGATGTGCGTGGGTACGTTTATGCTCACGTACATCTGGTTAACTGCTTTCGAGTATTGACAGGGGCCATTTCATGTAATTGCACACTCGTACTTGAGCATTTACGAAGGTGCCCCAGTTACTATTTGAATACATTTTTGGGCAAGAATAACCGATAACAGATGTTGGGCTAAATATACAAAAGCGTGACAAGGTCATGACTGGAACGTGATTTGGTCCCATGAAGTGGCTTTTGATACAAAGACCTATGACACAACATTTGGATTTACCTTTAATCATGCTCTCTCGTGGATCCCCTTGTCACAAGAGCGCCAGTGCCGTATAAATCATTTTCAAATCACTTGATTAGCTCATCAATGACTGACATTCTTCTGTGTACAGGTTGACATTGAAATGATATGAAATCCCTGCGTCGCTCGACCGCACAACAACGTCATTATGTTACATTCTGTTGCGCTTAGAATGTCTAACGTGTGTTTATCGACGTCCGTTCATTTCGACTAGGTCAACCCGTAGTATCCGAGGTCGAATTCAAGTCTACGATTAATTCGATTTATCCACCGGACACACAACGTGACATACGATTGCGAGGATATTGATTTCCAATGGACGATTAGTTCGGTGATGTATGGTCAAGGTTAATTTGCGCCCCACCCTTCATGACCCACAGCCTGTGTTTGCTGAACGCATTAAGGTAATTGAGTGCAATAGGTGCAATCGGTGCCGCAGTTGGTAACCGTCAGCAATAATCTTCCTTAGGTATAACTGTAGTGCATACACTTTCATGTGAATTAATTATGTGGCGATGGGGGCTATATTTTTTCAACCTAGTTCCACCTCATCCCAAACTTAATCTCAAGATATTTTCATAAAATAATCGGTGAGTTTTTAAAGTGATGCTTTGCACATATTTTTAGACTGGACCTTAGACATAGACCAACGGAGGCTCATAGTGTCACCACATGCTCTCTGAAAACAGAACATAGAAAAAGAAACTAGATATTGGAGTTGCTTAACCCCAACTGAGTGTTTCGATCGCTTCCGAAGCTCTGCAGTTCGTGCATGTAGTAGGCTAGACCAGTCATAGTGTACTGCCCTTTTAGAAAATGCCCAGTTGTGATGCCGAGTCCATTCTCTCTAGATAGAGCGGCAAAATATTCCCCTTTTGATAGTATAAGAGTATAAGCCAAAATATCTTAATTTTTCTTACAGGAAGTAATCATTTTTTTGGCTCTCACGTAGGCACTTGTGAATCAATTCCAACGAAATAGTCCTTAGAGGAGTGTTGTCAGGCTCTGCCTTTGGTCTTACTTCTACTTTAGTCTGCTCATCAGCAATTTATTGCGGTGGTGTCTAAGCACGAAAGAAGCCAAGCTGCTTTGTAACGACTAAACTCCTGGAGAGAAATATAAGAGCTTAATTTCAAATTGCTTGTGAATTGGAAGAGAAGAAGTTACACATCATTACAGAGCCCTCAGCGCAGTGTAGCCATTTTCTTTTATCTTCTCTGTATGGTGCTACAGTTCGGGGTGGACCTAGGTTTGAACCAACGACCTTCTTCAACCATGCCTAGCTGCCTCCAGATTCGCAGTCCAAGTTAGTTGAGGTCCTTCTTCACTCTGGCTACGCCACCTTAGACGCGTTCATAATTAGCTACGTAGTCCCACAGGTTCGGAATCCAAGTCACTTGCGGCCGGAGCAAAGTTGTCGCATGGTCCAGGCGTTGGATCAGTAGACGCCTGACTGGACTTAAGTAGGTGCATAACAGTCATCTCATCCAGATCTTATAAATACAAACCGGACCAAAGATCGCACGGAGAACCTTTCTCGTGAAAAAACCAATGACTTCTTGATCCGCTCTTAAAATTGCCATCCATCTGCGAAGTATACCAGGAATGGAATGATCAGTGTGTTTGAAAGTAGACTTGGTCCTTCGAGAGACGGCCCTATTACGTCTATTACGGCCCTACTACGCCCGTCATGCGTCTTGATTCCAAAGTAACCGAGGTTGGCAAGAGTAATTCTGCGTTTAATGTGAGTATGGTGTCGTTCGTACCGTTTGCAGCGCACCCGAGGCAGAGGAATTCCTGAACTGCTCCGAAGCCACTAAGGCTTTTAGCTGCTTTTTTTTGATTAAGGTATATAACTCTTGAACGGATGAAATAGAAATGTCGCAATTATCAGTACTTGTCCAGAAGCTCCAGGGCAGACTAGAGCCAATTTCCGCTCAAAGAGAATTATTGACTTTTGGTAGCATTTGTTAAAACAGTACGTTCTCGATTCACTCAACTCCTCGATTCATTCGAATTCAATTTTTCATGAGTAAAGACGCAATAATCGCTCGCAACATTTCATATAGAACATCGATAATTGCAACTACCCCAGGTTCTATTAGTTGCGATAATCAAGAATGCTCTGTATTTCCAATTCTAGATAAGCTATCATCATTTCCTGGCTTGCCGACCATCTCTCCCTAGACGCGCAGATATGGATCGATTCCTAATGATGAGGTCTGTATAAAATTGTGAAAATAAGCATTATCTATGAGGTCCGCTTCACGTTTACAATTCGAAGTTCCTGGCTCTGTCCTAAGGCCTTTCAATCATCAAAATGGTCGTTCCACAAGAACGGCTGCAGTTGAAGAGGATCCACTGCGATTGATTTCACAGCATTTGAGCTTGGCCATGCATTTGGAATTCCATTTACACATAACTCAATTTTCTCTCGGGTGAGATTAACAAACAAAATTGTCATATGTGGTGAAGCGAATACACAGTTTTCGAAAACGATAAAGACAGCGTCACATTCAATTCTCATCTATGAATGTATGGGCAAATGTCGACGCATTGTTTGACGTCGAATTGAAGATGCGGTTGTGGAAGTTATGTGAATTGGGCCCTTGGGTGGGGCTAAACAAAAGGTCCATGCCCACAATGAGCAAATTCAAAACGCTTTGAAATCGCTGCCCAAAATTGATTAAAAATACATCAGAATTTACCTTGCCAGAGTCAGTCAGAGAAGTGCGTACCCTTTCCTCGCCCATTCCTAGAAACGATTCTTAGTACTTGATTAGACGAATCCCCCATAGTACCGAACAAATTGGCATCGCTGAAGTTCCACCTTCTTCTAGATGTCGCTGTCAAATACACAAGTAACGCGTTTGAACTTTCCAACATGGTTCCCTATTACATTTGTATCTCGCATTAAAACTGCAACGTATTGCCCTTTTAACATTCTTTTAACGAGTTTTTGAAACTATTATATGATTCGACTGTAGTTACTGGTTGCGTCAATGGGAATCCATGATGAAGGTTTCTAAGAACAAACTTTCCCTGAGAACGTGTTCGGTAAGAAGGACCAAATGTACATCACCACGTGTGAAGAGATATAGAACGATAGTTTTCTATAAGTTTTCCGGATCAACGTGCTCAAGAAGCAGACGTGGAAACAATTTTCAAAAGATGTATCAATTTTCGAAGTTCAGATTATGGCAGCGGTTGGTGTTTGTAACGAAATGCCTCAAAGTTTCAAGAAAATACAACTAGTCTATTTGTGGACAAGCCCACTTGTGCATAACCATTTTAATTATTCCTTGTTGAAATCCCAATTTTGAGCTAGTTGCGAAGTATTTTATGCAGATTTTGTGCCCCTCACTATGCTTGATTAGGATGAGATAATCAGGCGTAAGCGCTCTGACAGTTGCCATCGTAGGATAATCCATCACTGGAAGGAAGACATACAGACCTACAGACATTCGATGGTAGCATTGGTCCCACCAAATTAATATGCATGGCTTTGCGTTGTCATGACACTCAGTTATGTCATTGAACCTTCGCTCGCTGGCATGCGATGTATTGGTCGATGAAGTGCTGGCGGGCCTTCCACGTGATTTCCCATACAAATCGTTGTTGGATCGGCTTTGTAGTTCCTCCTGTACACGAATTTGCTACTCCATCTAAATTTTCTAAAGATTAAAAATATTTTATTTTGTATTTCCATTATTTCCCATTTTTAATGTTTATAAACATGGCGGACAAATATATTTACAACAAGATTTACTCCCCTTTCTAATTGTTATGAATTCACTAATTTAGGCGTAATTTCTAGTTATGAAGTAGACTTGTGCATTTTAGTTCAGTCCAGAGAGCGCTTCGTTTAGTTCAAACCTGGTTATCGAGATAGTTCGTTGTTCTAGTTCATTTAGTTCGATGTAGTTCACTACTTAGTAAAGCATAATGAAGCCCGAATGACACTACGTTTTTTCCATATTTTTCTTGAGTTTAATGAGAAATTAGAACTGTGCGAAAAATTCATTAATAAAATTAAGATTGTGTGCGAGGGTGTACGCACTAGGCTCATAAATTGGCAAAAGTCAAACACAATTGATTGAAAATTGCATCCCATCTACATTATTCGGTAGCTGGTAAACTTAAACAGTGACAGCGTATGATCCTTTGCAAAATAATTGCTGCCTCTTGTCAAAAAAGACTTGCTGTCTCCTCTTCAAACATTTGATTTAATGTATACAAAATATGGAAAAAAACGTAGTGTCATACGGCTTACGTTCGATTTAGTTCGCTAGTTCGTCCTGAGTTCCATGTATGCAGAGTGAGATGTACCCGAGTTTGGTGAACTACTGAACTAAATGAACTAATATAAAGTGACATTGTGAACTAGTTCACATAATTCACTTGTTGGAGCTGTCTTTTGAACTAGTTCGTTCGTGAACTACGCCTTTAATAAAGTCGATCCCATCAGTATAATATTGCGCCTAGCAAGCATATCTCAAAATTTCCTTTGAATCCATTGAAAATACCTTATACACGTCCCTATATCTATCCCTGCCCCTTCTAGCAGACATATTTATTTAAGTCATTTTAGGTTAGGTTGATGTGATTGTCGTAGCTACAGCAGCTATGACCGACTTAGATCCTGGTTGTATCCATTGTGGTATTACCGACGGTGGTTATCATCGTCTCCTCTTTTTTTTCCAAGGGATTACACTAACACCTGATAGCTATCTACGGGTATCCTTGCGGCATATTCGTTTTCTTTATGCACTTAATTATGTCCTGAATCTTGATGGTTGACATTTCTTCTAGGCTGCTGAAAAAGTAGTTGCCTAGTTTATTATGGACAGGTTGGACAAGTACCAAGGAAATGGAGTGTAGTCTCCTCTTCCTCTTCGTCTCTGCAGCTTCTGCGAAAGTCGTTGTGGGGAACTCCCATTCTTCTAGCATGCAAGCCGAAGAATTTTGTACTAACATTACGTATTTCACTTGTTTAATTTTAGGAGTATATTCGACTTGTAAGTCCTACAAGTGTCTAAATAAATCCCGCTGCGATTTGTGGTGTTAGATGGCATCAGTAACAAGGTATTTCTACTTGAAGTGAGGGGTATGGGGTATCTTGATTATTTGCCAATGGCAGACCCACTTCTATTATAGCTAACTCTCTCGTTGCCTTGAATCTTTTACCCAGCGTTCTTTATCTGGGATGAGAGTTTTAAACTTAAACTTGAAGTCTAAAGAGGGCGCCATATAATCAGTATGCGCGGGTGTCCTCGCATTTTTGATTATTTCTGTATGTCGTAGGTTATGCGATCTGCTCTAAGGATTGCATTTCCACAGCTTTAGCACTGCCTTCGTTGCTGTCAGCTTTCCATAGATATCCATAGAAAAAAGCTGTAGCTTGTCTCCAGAAGGGTGTGGAACGCTAGTCTGTCAATACTACTTATCTTTTTAAGATTGGCTTTGTTACCTAGTGCTGATCTACAAGCAAGGGTACCGTACGTAAGGATTGTGCTCACAACAGCTGTAAGTTTCTCGGTTTCAGTCCCCATTTGGGGCCGAGGATCCCCTAGCTGTCACCGCCTTCTTGGGCGTTCCTTATTGTTCGGTTTCCAGCTTAACTTAATGTCTAATATTACGCATGGGTATTTTGCCTAACTAGTGAAACTTAGTTCCTTTTTCTTTAGCTATGGAGGTACTATTGGAGGTACTTGGAGCCTTCTCGTGAACAGTACGAGCTCTGTTTTGGTCGGGTTAACATTCAGCCGAGCTTCTCGTGTCCATTTATTTAAGTTACGTTAGTAATGTCTGTTCTTAGGTCCTTGCTTGTACTAAGATGAATAAAAATTAATACCGCGTAACTCAAATCGATTCGTTATCATCATTTGGGACACTCTAGTTCTTGTTTCACGTCTCTTGTCTTGGTTAAGTCAATCGTCACCACTGATCACTGAGCCATTGAATCTAATGCTGTATATTGCGTCTGCTCTGTAATTACAGCGCCCCTCTCGAAAGGGGAAGTCTTCTAGGACTGTGCTCCTTCAGTACCCAGACTGGGCAGTATTGGGGTCAGCAATCTTCATCATTTTGTCAAAAGTAGCGATGGGCTTGTTCATAAAGCTCAAATAGATCCTGATGACACAACGGGCCTACACTAGACTGACCTTTGCGCGCTGGCAGTCAGCGACTCTATCTTAACACAAACTTTCGGAACCACGAAATGGACTACTCTGTGTATACCTGAGGATACGATTTCACGTGCAGACGTGACTATTGATCTATGATGTGCTGCATACATACAAGGGGAAGTCTTCTAGGACTGTGCTCCTCCAGTACCCAGACTGGGCAGTATTGGGGTCAGCAATCTTCATCATTTTGTCAAAAGTAGCGATGGGCTTGTTCATAAAGCTCAAATAGATCCTGATGACACAACGGGCCTACACTAGACTGACCTTTGCGCGCTGGCAGTCAGCGACTCTATCTTAACACAAACTTTCGGAACCACGAAATGGACTACTCTGTGTATACCTGAGGATACGATTTCACGTGCAGACGTGACTATTGATCTATGATGTGCTGCATACATACAAGGGGAAGTCTTCTAGGACTGTGCTCCTCCAGTACCCAGACTGGGCAGTATTGTGGTCAGCAATCTTCATCATTTTGTCAAAAGTAGCGATGGGCTTGTTCATAAAGCTCAAATAGATCCTGATGACACAACGGGCCTACACTAGACTGACCTTTGCGCGCTGGCAGTCAGCGACTCTATCTTAACACAAACTTTCGGAACCACGAAATGGACTACTCTGTGTATACCTGAGGATACGATTTCACGTGCAGACGTGACTATTGATCTATGATGTGCTGCATACATAGTGCTCGTGAAAACGCTAGTGGCTATACTTATTTTTTTGGTTCAGATAAGTGCATTCAAAGTGCAACCTGAACGACCGCCTAACGTTAATGGTACAATTATGAGTCACCTGCAACGACATACAGACCCATATGTGCACGCGAATTTCTCTTTAAAGTTACTGGGGTTTATTTGCAAAACATGCACTCCGACCTCGTGCATCTAATGTGCCTCCATCTCTGGTCTAGGACTTGAGTGCGATTATTGGATAATAACCTGTTTAGATGTGATACCTCGGAAGTCTCATTTCTTCTGGGAAATGTTTCATTGTTCCGTTTAACTGACAGTGGAACACAATCATTTGATCATGACACTGACTTGGCCTGGTGCACCAAATGATTACTTAAGTGCCACTCTTCACTCTACACTGACTGTACATCCCCCTCACTGTAGTCACCCACTTTTTATGATTGATTTTCCCCTCCCAATGGCATATTTCTGTTCCATAAAAGCACATCGTTCGATCAATAAACAATTTATTGCACTCATCCATAGGTTAGAGCACCTATTTCGACTTGATTGAACCATATATCCATGTTCGTCAGTCTGTACGCGGCTACGTGTTGAGTCGTTTGTCATTCACGCTGGACTCGTCATGTACCCCCACTTCAGACCGCTTCATTCTCCCACCTTTGGCACGCAGTTTATTCCCAGACCGCATGCATGTACTTTCTCACAGACTCAGTCTGCCAACGCTACCTAACCTGTTAGCATCTCAGTTTCGGTCGTTCTCATTGTGATTTATCAAAGTTTATCTGTGGGATTTATTTGTGTTTATTTTCTTGCTGTTTAATTATTTTAAATTAAACTACCGAAGATGGGCACTGAGTGGGAAGTAAGTTGAAGAAATTGATATCGTTTCATTGAACTCTTTACTTTGTATCGAATGCGTTCTCGTTTGATACAGGTTTGTGACGTCATCTATGTGTTGCTTGTGTTTTTGTATTTGTGTCATTGTTGTTGGCGGAAGTCGCCTATATACCCATACGCGCATACATTTGTATTCGTGCTTGATTTTGCCGGTGATTTTAATGATGTGGTTTTTGATTACTCGCCTCTGACTGTACATCAGTTCATCTCATCTGAATGGGCTGCATTTGTGTCCACTGAACACATTTTATTCATGAGGAACTTCGTGTAATCAAAATGTAACCTTGAGAGTGAGTCCGATACAATTATCTTTTGTATTGCGATCTCTAATGAATTTCAGCAGATACGTATTTACTTTGCAAAGAGAATGGAAATAATGATTGTGCCCAGTGGAAGTGAAGCAAAGCCCGTAATGATTCATTGGCGTCTATGGCCGTGTGCGTGTGTATTCTGTACACGCATGGAAATCAGACTTTATGAATCACTTGTGGGAAAACACTAACCAGAGCACTGAGCTGGAATCAAGACTGAGGCTTCGCTCGGCCGATTTCTTGATCGTGAGCGGTTTTCTTGAAGGTTAATTCAATTAAGACTCATTGCACTGAAGCGCTTATGGACTTAATTAAATTCGAGCGAATGTCTTGGATATTTCTTCATCGTAAATTAGGTAGCCAGGTTCTTAATGAGATGATTGTATTCTTTAAATAGAAGATTTGATTAGAAAAAATGTCCAATGTTGGCATTATTGTTTGGC
Source organism: Eristalis tenax (assembly GCA_905231855.2). Lineage (NCBI taxonomy): Eukaryota > Metazoa > Arthropoda > Insecta > Diptera > Syrphidae > Eristalis > Eristalis tenax. The sequence continues at coordinate 32,269,666 of HG993124.1, read as the reverse complement.
ACTGGAGTGGCTTTGGTCTTGACATTGGGGGAATGCCAGTTGTGTGTACGAGAATGAAATTGTTGTCAATTTTAGTACTCACTCAACGGTCATCCAACAAGACGTGTCCTTACGTGCCCTTGTCGACATTGCAGTCGTTTTCTTTTGTATTAAGTAAAAACAAAGCTGGTCGACTGTTAGTAGAATTTAGTTGCATCCTGAAGGTTCCGTACCACAAATAGTTTTTGAACAAGATAATTCTGAATATTGAGCACCTTGACGATGAATTTATTACAAACTTCTGGGCGATTCAATATCATCTTGAATGCAATGCGTCGATACATATTTCTCGTCTCGTATAGAGTTGCGATTTCAGTAAATTTGTATGACCCGGTCTAATGGGTGCTGCGTTATTCTAGCAATAGCGCTTCGAATGCTGGCCTCTAGTTGATCATTGCTATTTGGTCAACATTCGAATTGGGTGAACTTAAGAAAACATGATGAAAAGAAAACACTCTCCATCAAAATAATATTTTTTCTCATTTTTGTAAATTCCATTATAGTAAGAAATTAATACAAAATATTGGTGAAATCTCCAACTCAGGTCTTTGCCACCCCTTGCTGGCGCCTATGGCTGCATATATGATTAGTTCCAAAAGTTTTTGAACAGTTTTTCGTACAAACTGAATAAGTAGTGCTCTACTTTTATATTTCTTCAGTAAGCAAAAGTGAACGAAACTTAACGAAACCGAAGAAAATTGGCTATTCCGATCACACTGTGTCACGTTTGTGCAACGAAAGATCTAAGAAGTACCTCTTGTGAACTGACTGAGTTCTACAACATGTACTTACGTTTCATTCGTAACGCTTGAGGGTTGTGCATTGCATTTTAGGTGCAAACTGAATAAGCGGTGATATTTATCAAGTCTTCAGACACCAAAGTGATCGAAACTTAACGAAACCCAGTGATTTTATTAGAGTACAGCCTCGCTAGTCCCGACACATAATTTTTCAGATGTGTCCGGTGAATAGCAAAAAGTCCGGACTATTGAGAAAAAATAAAAATTAAGTTCACAACCGAAAAAATTTCCATCACCTTTCATTAAAGACAGACCCCTTTCTCTGCAGAAGCCATGAATATTAAAAGTTATTATCTTTTGAGAAAACTTTCTGTGAGAAATTCAAGACTGAAACATAAAAAATACCTACGTCTTACCCTTGAAAGAACTTTAAGAAAATGAAAACTTAACGCAACTGGGAGTGCTCGCCATGAATTACATACAACAGAGCATGAAACTCAGTGTTGACTCAAGAGATGATTGCAAGCGATACAGCTGGTAGTCCCATAAGTGTATGAACATACATATGGACGTATGTATGTATGTACGTTGACATAGAACTGAGTCAAAATATGTACTCATTTAACCACCCTGTCCGATCTGTAGATGTAACCTTTCGAATGTGTCCGAAGTAAAGAGGTGTCCGGACTACAGAAGTGTACAGGCTAGCGAGTGTCTGGACAAGCGGGGCTGTACTGAATCATGATCACACTGTACATGGCTGTACAGACCAGTCCTGCCTTACCATATCCTTTAAGGTACAAACTGAATGAGCGGTGATATCTTAAAATTCATGAGAATGGCATGCTCATTTCCAGGTGTTGCCCTATCTCTCCAATCCTGATTCGACCGTCGTACAGTGTGATTTTTTTTAAACGCGTTTATCGGTGGGAACCTCAAACCGTCAACCCCTAGGCTGACCCCATTTAAATTCAACTTCCCATCTTCATTCACTTCAAAGGCCTACTCTCTATGGGGGGTATGAGCCCGAGTAGCCTGCCATCACTGACGGTCCCGAGCCGTCTGCGTACTGTGATCAAATCGCAAGGATTTATGTTATCAACAGACTCGAAACGACAGCCTTAGAAACCGATCGAACATACTCACTTGCGTCTACGACAAAGAATGCAGAACGCAGAACCTTTTGTACCGTCATGCTAGAACTTTTCACTTATCTATATCAATCGCCAATCGTGAATATCATTAAATTATTTTAAAAAGTGTATGCACACTGCTTAGACTACCAGTACTTTAATGTTTTAATAACACACATTTTAGTTGTCCCCCAAGTGGAAATTTGCAAATTTGTCTTCGCTTGTTGTGTGTGTCGCTATTCTAGCTTTAATTGTGAGTGGAGTCCAAGCCGCACCAAAATCGGGAAAAGTAAGTTGTTCATATTTTGTGTGTGTTTGTTGCTTAATGCGTGGATATCTTCATTTGTTTTATAACTTTCAATTTCACTTGATTTCTTAAAACAATCACTTCTTAGTCTGATGCCTCTTTTGTATTGCAGTACTTTTCTCAGCACGTTTTCATCAAGACATCATATTTCATCTCATCTTGATTAGATCTTCTCTATTTTCCTTTTTCACATTTTTCGTAAGTTCCAATATCCGAGTCACTGTATACAGTCAATCACACAAGTAAGTAGACAGCTTAAAGTCGCTTGGGTTCTCAACAAAGATGTATTTCAAACAGGATCCCAAGCAAAAATATCTTAAATGCTGTTTTCTGAGGTAATTTTTTAAAAATTGAGGATATCTCAAAAACTGTGCTCACGAGGGGTAAAGCGAAAATGAACGAAATTTAGATCACTGATAAATTACCCTTCTGGTCTTTGCTTGCAAATGCTTTTGGCGAAGGTTACTCCTTAGATAGTTAAAAAAATCCATAGTTTGTGTGATCGGCCTTATCAGTAAAATGTTAAATTTGTAATATCTAATTCTATGCAATGCCATCTAAATCAAATCTAAGGTCAAAAACATCGATATCATAGCTTACTTCTAGACGGGGGTAGCTGACATGTAATCTGGAAGGCAAAGAATTAGAATAAGAAAACTGAACTGTACGTACTTACTTACACACCCACGGAGGGTGTGAGCCCTTAGCAATATCGCCTCACGCTGTTGACAGTCATCAGTCATTATACCGGAGATTCAGTCTTCCTCTCCTTCTTGAATCAGGAGGCTCGGATTCGGAAATCCTCTTAGACGGGGCATTGGTGCCCATGATAGGGTGCAAAACTAAGCTTTATGATGTTAGCAAAAGATTTAGCTAACCGATCGAAAAGTAGTTCTTATACAAAATGAATGTACTTAGAAGAGGTGAAGAGGTTCACTTTGGTAACAATTCAAGAGCTCACGCATTGCTATCTTCACACGACTTCTTACCAAATGCCCACCTAAATTGGCTTTTTTTATAAATGTATGCTGAGGCGTAAGTAAGTGCATCGTTCCCCTCCTGCGCTGATATATGGGATGGTTCGAGGTTCGACATTCAAAATTAAAAACTTTCTCTGACAGTGTTGAGGCGACAAAAATGGCAAGAAGGCGTATATATTGTTGCCACTCGGAGTCGAGGAAATGCGTAGTACCCCTCGACTTGTGAGATTAAGACAGCATGCAAAACAAGAGTGCTGGGATAAGAGAGAGGAATAAAATGAGAGCTGGGATAAAATGAAGATCGTGTTGTTTGAAGTTAAGGTTATAAGCCATGTTGAATTGAATTTACCTTCTAATGAAATCCTTCAATTTTCTTCTCCTCCATGGGTTCGAACAAAATCCATTGATTTATTGAGTCGTCGATTATTAGGTTCTGAAAAAAAAATTAGATGAAACACATCTATGATTTAGATTTCTATTCGATTTTTAATACCCTTTGTTTGTTCGATTTTGCCATTGTGAACGAGGCGCAATATATTTTACATGTCGTTCACGTTACAATTTTGACCAAACATTCATCGGATGAATTTCTGATGATGCTTCGATAATAGATTTTCACTTGAAGTGTAATCCCACGTCGTTTGGAGTATGGTTAGATATTGGGTTGCCATGGCTGCCTAAGCTAGCCTAGGACAGAAGGTTTTGAAATCCCGGGCTTTGGAGGACATTAAACAACAAAAAGAGAACATTTTCTTAAAACGTTGTAAGATGTTCCGCTCCGGGCTTAAAGTGAGGACAAGTCGAAAAAGAGGACGTATGGTAACTCTAGTTAGGTAGCTAACATCCCCCAAGTGTTATCAATTGAATAGCTTTGTCAGTGAACATCAGTGAACAGCCAATATGACTAGTCTCCTTGTTGGTGATGATTTTAAAAGAAATCCGGCAAGAAACAAGAATTCTACGACGCTTTGCTAGTTTTTATTAATTGTGTTCACCACTTTGCATCATATAACATCAATCAGCAATTTGTCGACACACCTCTTTCAGCCTATCAAACAAACTAATCACCGCACTGTGCATCTTCTCATTCAAACCTGTCCTGTCAAACCTGTCTCTACTCCCAAGAGCGGATCTTTGCAATCAATATCCAAGTCATTATCTGCATGCGAACACCACTCTCTACAGCATTGTCATTGTTCGACGTTCAAATCAATAAGATGGATTCAGTTTTATTGCAAAAACCTTTTCCACATTTCAGTCGGACTTGTTCGCCCTGGAGAACACCCTTATCAACCAATCTCAGCAGGCACTGGCCGATGGAAGTGCAAAGACGCCAATTGAAAAGCTAAGACTTCTTTGTTTCAGCCGCGGTGCAACCGGCATCATCGGATTAGGACGGTACGTATGCTTAGCCTCATTCATCAGGGATGGATGTGTACCAATTACTGAATCTCAAGCCGTGAGCTCGGCATCCTTAACTTACACAAAATAATTGGATTCTCTTTTCCCGTTTGCTCCGTGGCCCTTCTTCTGGTCCTTCCCCTTCGTGACGATGCTGTCGCTTATCTGCTACTGGCGGATGGTGCTGCGACTTTCCTTGTATTGAGGCGTGTGTATATCCAGGACTTTTAGGAACATGGACGATGATGGAAGTAAAGCCCTCAATATGGACGAGTTTATCAGAGGCATTCGAGAGACTGGTCTGGATGTAACCGATGCCGAGATAAGAGAGATGTTCTCAAGGTATGTGCATTCCACCTTTGTCCTATTTATATCCTCCTCTGTTGTGAGGTGAGCAGATTGCTGCTGAGCCCACATTGAAATCGGCTTTGTGGACGGCTTGCAATTGACCACAGGGGTCGATGTATTTTTTCCAAATTTCGTTATCCTCTCGATTGCTTTCCAGTTTCGACACAGACGGCAGTGGATCTATCAATATGACTGAATTCCTGGTGAAACTCAGGGTAAGTCGGGGAAGCACTGCAGGAAGTGCAGGCAGTTGAATTGAATTCTCTTCTCAATTTTCAGCCGCCCATGTCACAGAGCCGGTTGGATGCCATCGACAAGGCCTTTGCCAAAATGGACAAGTCTGGGGACGGTGTGATTACAATTGCTGACCTGAAGAATGTGTACTCCGTGCAGGAACATCCGAAATTCCAAAGTGGCGAAATGACAGAAGATCAGATATTGAATAAGTTCTTGGAAAACTTTGAAGGGCCGCAAGGCAACAAGGATGGAACCGTAAGTTGCCAGCTCAAGGGTATCTTATCCGAACTTAAACATAATACTGCATTGGTTGCTTATTCTTGCTTAGGTCACGAAGGAGGAATTCGTAAACTATTATTCGACGATAAGTGCTTCGATTGACAACGATGAGTACTTTGATCTGATGATACGACGAGCCTATAAACTATAAACTCACTGCTTTCGGTTTGCCTGCAAGTCCTCTGAATGCACCTCAACTGGCATTTTGCCAGTCCACGTATATTTGTATCTATCCTGTTTTTAACACAAATTTAATTTAAAATAAAACATATTCATATTCAAGTTTGATTCGTAGAATTTTAAATTGTCTTCGACTTCACTTGGTTGGCATTTGTAATCAAATGCCTTATGTATTTCGAAATTCGAGCAACATGCGATTTTTGCGAGACAGGGAAGGACCCATAAGGTCGCGTGGGTATCCAATGTAACCAAATCATCTGCAATAATAGTTCTTTTAGCCTGGCAATGACCTCAGACGCGCGAAGCAACATAGAGTTAATTCTAACATTTATATTTTGAATATAATTCCGTGTAAATGGTGTCCGATTCAATGCGATAAACCAAATCATCTGCAATAATAGTTCTTTTAGCCTGGCAACGACCTAAAACGGGCGAAGCAACAAAGTGGTGAATTCTAACATTTATATTTTGAATATAATTCCGTGTAAATGGTGTCCGACTCAATGCGATTTAAAATTTTATTGAACAGAAAAATTATTTTTACAATTGAGATTACAACTAGGCTTACAAACTAAAGGTCAGTGGGTTGACTCAAAAATAGTGGCTCATTTTGAATTTCACATTTGGTAATATTGTTGGTTTATTGTTAATTTATGCACGATGTCTAGTGCTTACATTCTTGTTGAAGTGGTACCTTTGACGGTCCCTGTCGAAGGTGAGTCCGGTACTTATTCGCAGTATTTTACTTTTGGTCTTAGAGATGGTGTGCCATATTGGAAAGTCGTACATTAGGATCGGTCATATTAGCTGCTAGTAGAGCTGGAGCTTAGACCTCTGCCTTAATCCATCCAAATCTTGGGGTGGATGCGATTGAAGCCTAGATGCGATTGGCCTTCTTAAGGGTCAGTGAAGTTAACGCCAAGTTCATTTTATCGACAAGTTCCATTATGGAGATCCAAGTTTCGATACAGCATTGCGGCCAGTATTTGACCAATTACGCGAATAATGTCACAGAAACCTTTGTCTCAGACAGCTTGTAAGTAATAGCCCTTATAAGCGATAAAAAACTAATTCATTTTTCAAATGAATTAATGGATCTGGATCTAGCATCGACAAAGAGCTTGCAAGTGACGCCGAAATTTTGAAGTTACAAGGCTTATTTGCCTAAGAGTCTCATAAAGAACGATTAAATGTATAAGAACGACTAATATTTAATTTTTATAGATTCTGCCATCGTTGCAATTTGTATAATATTATTCGTTCTTCATTAGACAATTTTTGTTACCTTGCGACTTCATAAAATTCACAAAAAAGGAGAGCTCCTGAATTGCGCCAATTCCAGAGGCATCAGTCTTCTAAACGTCGCTCAGCGTCTGTTCTGTGAACGCTTAAAACCTTTCGTTAACAACCTGGTCGGTCAACACCAGTGTGGCTTTGGGCCAGGAAAATCCAGCATCTATTAAATATTCACACTACAGCAATTTTTGGAAAAAACCCAGGAACAACAGATCGATACTCACCATCTTCTCATCGATTTCAATGTCAAACAATGTCTAGTTTTGGCACCCTAACAAACTAGCCCGTTTGTGACGCTGCTCCATGAAGGTCGGTAAAGACTTAACCGAGACCTTTGATGTCAACAAAAGATTTAGACAAAGCGACGAGCTATCATCCGACTTCTTCAACATTATTCGTGAAAGAATTGTTCAAAACTCGTACGCCAACACCAGAGGAACAATCAGAAGTCCGTCCAACTATGTACTCGCAAATACCGACGAAATTGACATTATCCGAATAAGACAGCGTGATTTCAATCGCACCTTTGTGAGTATTGCGATGGAGGCCGCGAAAATGAGCTTAGCGGTAAATGAGGACAAGACTAATAAAATGCTGTCAACGAGAAATGACTTCGCACAGAATATCATAGTAGATAGATATAACTTTGAATTTAGACAATTTAGACAACGACACCAGCGCTTAAGTCAAACGATGAATACCTCTCGCCAATCGTTGCTTCTGTGGGCTAAGAAAGGCCCAATGCCTCGGGCCAATGCTCCCCTGCAAGTCTTCGAATAAGGCCCCGAGAGAAGTCGCAGTAGAGGAAGATCGCGACCCAGGGGGCGCATGGAAGTGAAAAGGACCTCAACCAACTATGCGTGCGAAACTGGAGCTAGCTGCTAAAGACCGAATTGACTGGAGACTCTTGTTGGTTGAGGTCCAGGTCCACAACTGTCTGTAGCACCACCTCAGGTTAAAGTAGGTGGCCGTGACGGCAGAGGGCATGACGCTGTCACTGCATCACACCTCTGTGTGTGCGTGAGCGTTTACTACACAACACAGACAGTTTCATCCTTATGCGAAGTTAAGGCAGCGTGCTAAGATTTTATTCATTGGTTTAAGATTTGAATTTTTAACTTCTGAACATTTGTCTCGATTTTGACTTATCTAGATTAGAAGGAAGACTATGATTTTCTTAATTTTTAACGAATCTCTTCGATTGCACAATTGTGTATACCCACAAGTAGACGTGATTGGAAGAGACGAAAAATGGGGGGAGTACGATAACTTTCTCGCCAAGAATTGATAATCGCCTTTTGGAGACGGGTTAAAAACTAGCATTTTTTACTGTGGAAGGTGGATCCATCCCAACAGGTTTAGGTGCAATTTTAGAAAAAAAAAAATAAAATGGGAAAATGATTATTAAAAAACAACGGCAACACTTACAATAATGCCGAATTTAAAAAACATAAAAATAATGAATATACTAGACTAAAATTTTTGAAAAAACAAAAATTCAGACCAATTAGCCTCAAAATTGTGCAATTTCTACTGTTATTTAAGAAAACTAGAAAGGAACTGCCTAGACGTCTGGCATCTACATATTATTCATTACGGCGTTCACACACAGCAATTTGTCGTGACGATTTGCTTGACAAGCGTGATGATGGACCAAATCCAAAGCCATGTGATCGCTCGTTACAACCAAACCGTAGACTTGTAGTGCGGTAGAAAAAACATTTTGACAGCTTGATTGAGTGGCTTGTAAGTAGGTGACAAAAAGTGTTATACAACTTCAGTACATTTTTCAATCCTGATTGGGATTTTAGTGAGTGCACATGGGCGGAATGAAAGATGTTTAAGGAATGGATTTAGTGATTTTTCCAGATTAAATCTATAAAAAGGTCTTCATATTGCCAAAAATCTTAGAGGTGCAGGCAAGAGTTCATATGATGTAACAGTGTCTCTTAAAATAGTGGCCTTTCGTGGGATGTGGTGGCAAATTTTCCTCAATAACTCTTCATACGTCGGTGCATCCATACTCAAATAATTGCGAAAATCATCGGCAGGACTTCCATTTAATTTGCTAGCAATATTACGAATGAGACTCCTCATTTTCTATTATTTCAGCAGTAATTATAAAATATGTACAAAAAAGGGTGGTTCCCCCCATTATAGGCAAACACTACGAAGTTTCTCTCAGAACTGAGGTCTGCCAACATATTTTGTGTGTGAGCTCTAAGCACCAACATTTACCACGTAATTGCAAAAAAAACGAAAGTAGTAATTTCAGTTTTCTTCAAAACCAGAAGACTTACTCCTTAATAAGTGTTGCCGTCGTGAAATATTTTTTTTATCCATTTTAAGTAATTTTTCTCTTAAATAGCCTCAACTCCTAAAATGGGCGGAATGGTCCCTAGTAAAAACTGCTAGTTTTTAACCCCTCACAAGATACGGTTATCAATTCTTGGAACCAAAGCTATCGCTCTCGTCCCGAGCCCGCATGCCGAATGGTGACTATGTTTTATTTTAATACTTTAAACTTATAGAGATATTTCAAAAAAATTGAAATCTGTTGACTTACTGATATTTACGATGTGCATCATTTTATTTGCTTACAAATTCCAACTGAAGCTATAAGAAGTGAGATCTGATTCTGAACGAACCCTTTTTGAACGGCACACTATGTGTGAGCCATTTACATGCACATGTGTCCTTAGAGGATTTTAGATTTTAGAAGCAAATCTTCCATTCGCCATTGATTTTTTGATTTCTGATAAAATGCATCTCAGTACAGGCTTGGATTCTACTAAAATTATTTTCTCTGGGCATTGGTCCATACGCGATAGTCTGGAGTACGAGCATCAGGGTTGAGTATCAACGATGAACTTCGTTTCAAAATCCCTGCCACTGTTCTTTGTCCCGAGCTCTTCAGTAACTCATCTCGTTCTGGTCCATTGTGTCTAGCCACCCGTATGTAGGGGCACTTTAATGCGTGACCCGAGAATTCCCTTAGACAAAGGCCATTGAGTAAGAGGACCCCCTCCACTCTTGTACAAAATCTTTCCTCGTCGTTCCCTTGTGGCGAACTTTATTGCACCGCATTTCAAGAAAAGTCCGTCTATTCATCCGCTCTCTGGTTTCTCGCTTTCAAAACCATTTAACTTATCGTCATCCTTTCGTTAATAACTTAAACACTTCAGAGTTCATTGGCCATAACTGTCTGTAATTGCGACTTCAAAGCTCTGACTAAAGCATTCGCATGCAGCGACCTCTGCAAATAGAGCATCTCGGATGTACTCTTTTATGTAATTGACGTCCTTCAGCACGAACCACTGTGAAAGTTCCTCAACTGGGGAAACATTCTTAGAATGTTTACAAACCGCTTTGAATTTTAATTCCCATTCTCTGCTTCACCTACTTTCCAAACTGAATGCCGGTACACTTGTCAGTGTTTTTTCTGCGTACCACAGAAACATTTTAATTTCGTCGAACAAATTACACCAGGTCACCCTCAGATCGTGGCTCGCGATGAGATGAAGACTACACCGCATCGGAACAGGATTTGTTTGCATTTCACAATTTGAAAGTGAAAGCCGCTGCAAATAAATTGTGCTTTCTGCACTAGCAGCAAATAAAAGGGCGAACATTTCCACTCCTAATCACCCAAAGAATTGCACCGCATGAACGATCAAAAGAAAATTCCTCAATTTTCAGTGTCAATAGGAAATGTACTTTCCATCATCACGCTCTACATTGGACGAAGCATGGAGGCGTGGGCACCGAGCTGATGGTTGCTGCCATAGTCGATGTCACCTCCCAAGGGACAAATGTAAATTGATTGAATTCAATTCTGTTGTCCCACGCTTCCCATCCCCTACTCGTGCGATTGAGTGAGTGTGTATGCGTGTACTCGAAGTGTATCTGAAGGTTAAACATTCAAATAGAGCGGAAAAGCATTTTATAAAATTTCCCATGGAAGAATTCTCCCCACAGTGCGCCGTCATTCATCTCAATTCAACCTCTCGTCATCACATTTATCCGTCAACACCATCCACCAGCAAACATCCAACACCAGGGATATGGAACGTAGGGTGGCTTGCGTCTTTGGTTTCGGGTTAGGGGTTGATGGTGGCGATGGTTATGAGTTTGCACTTTGTTTTCATATTTCTTGAGAGGAAAGGTCGAGCCATAGCGTTTCATTTCGGCTAATCAAAGCAGTGCCAGTGTCATTATAAGCTCCATAATCAACCCTATTGACACTTAACATATGCACAAGTCAGATGGAAAGATACTGAGAAAGCCGGGCGATCCGTCGTCCTTTCAACCCTCAGCCAGTGCTTCCCTCACACGTCACACCACACACCGCCCTGCTTTGAATCCTAAATATTATGCTTCCGCATTTGCGGGGGCCAAGGAGGTTGTCCCTTCAATATGTTGAACGTCTGTTGACTTTTGACTAAATGATGTGGCTGGCTGCTGTTTGCTGTTAGCTGTTTGCTGTCCGGCAGTTTTCGCTGGAGCACACCCTCTTTTCGACAAAGATGACATTTTAAATATTTGATGTGGTGATTTTATTAAGGACTTGAATTGGTTCTCGTTCTCTGATAAGGGGGATGACTGAGGAATGGCAAGGTGTTCTGACAGGGCTTCGTTAAAATTGATTATGGCCATATAGCCATTAGCTTTGATGGCAGTGTTTCTGCCGTATCTTCATTCGGGGCGGAGAGATCATCGGATGAACTAGCACTAATTAATGATGAAACAGACGAAAGGGGTTAGAGCGATGAAGTTGTCGTTGTCGTGGTTGCCCATGCTGTCTTGTGGGGGTTTTGTTTGTTATGTGAATGTTTACTAGGGAAAGACAATGTTTGAATTGCTTCAAGGAGCGATAAATTCTCATGTTACGGAGTCTTCGAGATACGACCTAATTGAAATTGACTAGTGTGCCCTAATGAATCATGTAAGTTGAGAATAATATATGTGAAGACTCATCCATCAAATCCCTTGGGAATCCAGTTCATTTTTGAACCGGGTCGGAGCTAGTGTAGACAAAAAGCAAATTGATTGATTGGCTTGACACACATGCTCAAGGACTTGACTCAACTATGGGAGAGTATGCATGCTCGTTGCACCTCGCATCTTACGTAATGTGCATATCTGTGCATGAATATGTCATAAAAGACGAATGGAGAGTCAGATGTGGCGAAGACAATGACTCATCTATGGGACTGTATACAGTCTTGTTACAAAAGCAATCTCCTAATCTATTACGTCTGTATGAGACGTCTGTAATGGAGTACCCGCACGATGCACCTAAAAAGTGAGAAAAAGTCAATTTTTTAAAACAAACAAGGTCATAAAGTACCCCTGAAATATCCATTCCTTGAAAGTCATCAATCTGAGCACTCTTGGCCTAAGTCAACTTGTAATGTGACATACAAGGGCGATTCGATAAGTAAATGCTTTGGAAATGTTTTGAAATTTAATTTATTTTTCAACGTAGTCTCCTTTCGGAAGCTGATACACTTTTCCAACTGAACACTTTTCCTTCCAAAAAATATGATTTCTCGAACTCTTTAAAATGGCGATTTAGTGCCCTCTTCATTTCTAGAGCAGGTTCGCCAGCAGAACCCCTTTATTTCTAGTGTCTAGGGTTGTTGCAATGATTCGTCCACATTATCACATTAAAACACCGTAATCTTAACCCGAATCCGGTTTTCGAACACCGTGATCGTGAGGGACTCGAATGACAGAATCATTGAAACCTTATGAGTATTGACATGTCATTTGGACACGTCTTTTGTGCGCATACGACCGCTGCAAAATGTAGAGAGCCACTTGTGCGCCATTCTGGCGTCAGCTGGTTTTAGTAGTGCTTCTTGAATTGAAACGCACGCTTGGGAGTAAATCGAATATACGATTCCAGGTGCCATTAACAAAGGCCATAATGGCGTATATACACCATCTATACACCATAAACCAATTATGGCTTTATTTCACTTTTAAAGGAGTAACTTAAGTCATAACTTAATTAAGAACTATCGCCATATGGTGTTAATTCCCATTCCAATGGGAACTAATCCCATAAAATTAATCTAGTTCCAGACGCCTGCTTGACAGTTGTTGACATACCCTTAGCGGAGCGACGAAGTCTTAGGGGAAAAAAAGGGTTAAAATCCTGCCAGGGAGCGAAACGAGACACCCACTTCATACTTGAAATACCCAAGACATTCTTAGAAGCTAAATTTCAAATTAGCCAAATTGGAAATTTTGGCGTTATTTCCAGATTTAAAACGGCATAAGGTCAAATCATTTTTTGGCTTTATTGTGTCTTACTTCGCGTCGCCGTTCTATCTACGCAAATTTTGGTAGTCTATGGAAATAACCTGAATAAAAAGAAACTTTGTCTGCTCAGAACCTCGCACCTACTTAAAATCCATGTGCGGTTGCAGGGTAGGCAGCATGCCGCCTATACAAACCCCACTTGTTTTTGCATTATTTCATTACTTATTGGCATTATTTCCACTTATTGGCACATCCAGTTGAGAACTAAGGAAACTTTCTGAAATGAACTAAGGCAAGCAACATGGCTGCAGTTCGCATTCAAAAGTGATATAAAGCCATAATTGAATTATGGTCTTAATTCTCACTTACATGAGAATTAACGCCATTAAGGCTTTAATGACCTTTGTTGACGGCGCCAGATTTCATACGTTACGAAAACCGACACTATTTGTGGAGGGGGAGTTCCACAAGAGTGCAATACGCGACGGCATGCGATTTAAGTGCCCTATACACAGCACACTTGTGCCTGTGTGCTGATGTGCGTCATATGGGCCCGAATGTGCGCACACCTATTTTTGATATGCCACTCAGCCTCTTCGTCTGGGCAAGGGTTGCTTCGGTTTCATATGAAAAAAAGATTTGGAAAGATGTCAGAGGGGACTGCCACACAATATCAACTCTAGTGTGTCTGGGCAAAACAATTAACACACAACGCGGTGAGGGGTATCAGGAGATTCAAGGTTTCTTATGAATTTCACACACATACGTTGTTGTGCGAATTGAAGCCAAACTGCATAAACTAAGAAGCGTATGTTGTAACACATTATCCGATAAGTTTATCTCTCAAATTTTATTTAAATCGGCCAATGCGTTCAGAAACTATTTCACAATATTTATTTGCTACATTCATACAAAATAATGTGTTCAAATATTGTGAATCTATGTCTAAGCCTGTACTTTGAACCAGTACAAAATCGAGAGCAGCAAAGCAAAAGGCACAAAACTTTCTCGACAAAGATACTTATGATCATGATGATTTCGACGCAGAAAGTGATTGGTCGATTTCGGAGTCTTACAGCTGTCAGAAAAAAAAAATGAAATGCCTGACGTTTTCTTTTCTTACTTGTTGTTAGTCCACCCTCTGTGCCTTTATGTATTTTCAGTTAAATGTACTTTTTTATGAATTAACTAGCGATCCCTGTGCCTGCTTGGCTAGGCAGATCGCATTAGTATAAGATCAGAACAAATAGCTTAACTACACGTGAACTTGATACAAATTATTGTCCGTGGGAGAAGCATGGATATTTAACGATAATTCCACACAATTCCAACGGTTGTCCTTGTGCCTTGTTTAATACCAGAGCAAACGCAAGACATATTGGAAATTACAATCCTTGGAAGTCAAACAAAGCCATACACACTTCGCTGAGGATATTTCCAAGTGCAGTTTAGTTACACACCGTCTCAACTGGACATATTTCTGCCCAACATCACGACCACAACCTGAACAGCCACCCGCGATATTTTCCTTCGTGGGCAAGATATGCCATGTTGCTTCACTTCAACGTAGGCTGTGAGAGCATCAACATCGATCAACGAAGAAGATCTCACTAAAAATAGAGTAAACAAATGACATTCACTAACACTTCTCCTCTTACAGTCAATATTTACCACTACACTAGGGAAACGTCAAATCTCATGTCCAACTTCTCAACAGAGCCCATGCCATGTCGTAAAATCAAGACTCTCCGACACTGTGTTAGAATGGACATGAGTGTTTGTGCTACAACTGGATTTTTTCGCATCATGTTCATGAACGGGGCATGTCCAGTGGAGACGACGTGTTAAGAAACTTGAGATATGCTTGGTCTTAAGAGATCAGAATAAACTTCGTTTTTAAAAATTTTTTGACATTTTGTATGTGGTTAGCAGAAAGAGATGCGCAACTTCACAGCTGATTGGCTCCTAGTCCATCGACGAGTTTTGAGAGGCATTTTGACAGTGATTAATGCATTTTTGACAGTTATTCACGAAATAAAGAAAAATGCCGTTCTCTGATTGGTCAATTTGGCTTTTGAAAACGATCAAAAAATGGTTGTCAAAATGTTAAGAGAGGTAGAAGGTGGCCACCTCTATCATACTTCATTTCTGGTGGTAAGTGTTCTCGAAAATTGATAATTCTTTTAAATATCTAAAATAACACGCTAACTCTTAACAAACTAAATTGGAAACATTTACAGCTAACAAAAGTTGCAGCAAAAATAGTAAATACCGATCCAAGGCACGTGACGTTCGCCTATTCATAATCTCCATAGCTGTGTGTATGTATGCATTCAAAGATAGATTGCGATGATAGATGAGAAGATAAGAAACGGGCACAGACGTTGATTGTGTCATTTTTGTTTGATGAAGGGTGATCATTCAGAAAGAACACCAGACCACCAGACCGACCGTGACTGTGATGACGTTTAGAAAACATTGTCATTTGCACTATCTTGGTGTTATATGGCCCTTGATTTAGCCATGAATTGGAACGATAAAGCTCTACAAGCATGGATCTGTGTGGTCAGAAACCATAACCGCCGAACTCGAGTTAGAACAAAAGTCAGTTCTGGGTAGAGTTCAGTTCTAAATCTGCTCCCACTAAGTTTTGTATGTCTGTATATTTTTTTAAGCAGAATTTGTTGCCGAAAAACTTAATAGCATTCGTATGAAGTGGAGTGCTGGAACTTTGAACTCCTTTCCTGAAAAAGGCGGCTATGACTTGTGACCATAGTCTCTCTGAAGTCATGTTCAGAGATAAGGGCCTAAGGAGATTATGCAATTTCTTCGTCTCTTCCCCCTCGGTTTTTTCTAACATTTTCACAGTCATGGGTATGTGAATATGCGTGAGCTAAGCGAAATAGACTACTCCCGACCAACACCATGAGTAGCATGGCTTACTATCGGCATTCGGTGCAGACTGTACTTGGCAGTGTTTATACTTATCCAAACATGCGCCCAAGCCACTCGCGTGATAATGCTATGCATCGATGGAGAGCGGTAAAAAGCGGTACAACCAAGCCAAGTCGAAGCTTGCGATTTTCCAAGCACGCGCCAAGCCAAAAACTCACGTGATGCTGCTGTGCACTAAAAAAGGGGGCCACAGCCAAGTTACAACCGAAGCCATCGATAAAGTTGTATATCGTTCTTTCTCTTTCCGCTACCACTTCTGTTTTGTTCTCTTTTTGTTATATTGTCTTAAGTTAAGTCCTGTTAGTTTTCTGTGTTAAATGTTAGAGTAATAGATGAGTCTTAGATTTCGATTCGAAGGTGGTGCAAATTAGTTTTAATAAATTGTGTTAAAAAAAAAAGAATTTAAATGGAAGAAAGAAAATAAAGCAAAGAAAAAAATAAATTGATTAAAAACGAAAACACAATAAAGGTGTTTTTTTTTTTTGCCATAAATATTGGCTATCTAACATATCTCATGGCGCTGCTCTATATGCTTAAGAAGTGTGAATTTGTAATATGAGCGTCTTTAGATCAGAAGTTCCCAATTCTTTTCGGCCATGGAACCCTAAATGATCAAACTTCTTTTGGTTGATAACCTATTGAGAAGAACGATGATTTCTGTTTCTTCAAGTGCGTTCTGATTTGTATGTTTGACAAGAGAAGGAAGAATGAATGGTAGAAAATTAGTTATTTTAAGATTTATAAAACAAAAAATACCTAATAATCTGAAGAATGAAATTCGCCCACATAATTACGTAAAATATCCATAAAATTGGGCTTAATGTTCGACAACTGAATGCAAAGGTCTGCAGCCGCATTTAGTCTGTTTCTGTAAGTCTTACTATTAATTTTTGTCAGAAATTAACTGTCTTATGATGACAACTACTTTTTGGATAGGAGCATAAATAGACTTTACTGAGTGTAAGTCCACTTTCATGTGGCAGGCATGGCGTTGTGGGTATGTGCGTCGACCCTTACGCAACTGAAATTCTCTGTCTAGGTTTCGATTCACGGGGAGCATATAATTACTGGTATGAGCGATAATAATTTTCATCCCCTTCGAAACGGTTACGTTAGGTTAGAGTGGTTGACTACCTTAAGGGTACCCACACTTAGGCCAAAGGTTGGCCCGTTGTGCTACCACAAGATCTAATCCGCGAATCATTTGGAGCTCTTAATAAAGCGATGGAGTTGACTGATGCTAACACTGCTTAGATCTGTCAAGTCGTAGAAATAGGGGGCGAGGTGAGAGGGCATTGCAATTGCAAATAAGGTGTGAAATAGTATATTTTTCGTCTTTATCCCTCCAACTTCTGCAGAAGTCGTTATAGGGAATACCTAGTTTTGAGGAGTGAATTCCAATGGCACTATGCCCGATGATAACGCCGATGAGAGTTCTAAGATTCGGTGTACTCATTCTCATCAAGTTGCGTGAGCGTTTTGGATTGATGGTAGGCCGCAATAGCCAGAAGACGTCCAGTGCCTGTGGTAGGCATCAAGTGCAACAGGACCATCTACGTTTGGTGTGAGTAAACTTTTCAAGCTTTTGGAGATGTTTTGTAGTAACGATAGGCACAGACGGCGGAACCTCCCGCCTGGTGGTGTGTTGAGGTGGTGCCCCTTCTACCAAATTCGTCTTCTTCGCAATTCTCTGGGCTATAACTGTGTCCCGTCACTCACATAAGTTAAATGCTGAAATGAATGAAGGCCATTTCGTTAGAGATAAGCTGTAATTAAGGGATGTCTGGGAGTTAATTGTGACTGCACTCAGAGATTTGTTCGTTACCTGGCTATCCGAACAGATCAATATCTGTGTCTAATATTACGTTGTTTTTCAGCCGTAACAGAGCTTCTTTAATCTTTAATAGTAGGAAGGTAGTCGGAATGACAGCTAAATATTCAGATCCTTAGAGTAGACTCCTACACCCACTCCTTCGCCCATCTTCGATCTATCTTCAAAAATTCGCAGAGGACCGTCTAGCGTCTGCTCAAAGAGTAATAAGTGTCTAAAAAAAGCTTCTCAAACTTGGCCGTTCAGGGTTTGTATAAAACTGTAGGTCCCTTCCACATGTGACAGAACAATAGCTTTAGTTTTTTTTATTTTAATCAAACACAAATGATTTTTTTTATTTATTTTCTTTTCAAATATTTTTTTCGTTTGTTGATTTTATTAAATTTAAAAGCTCGGTTTAATTTACAATCTTAGTTTTGTATGTACATTTACTTTTCACAATTTTTAAGTCTAGTCTTTTTCAGTTCAGTAACTTCCTATTGAATGTGCTCCAGTCTTGTGTTCTGCTGTCCTCACCACCTTCGTTGCTCGTCTTGTCGACCATCGCGTGGTCAGCGTGCTTTCCATAGAGAGAGAGAGAGATGTCGTTTATGTCTCGCTCCTCACGTGATTAGTTTTCTTCGTGTCTCGCAAAAACGTATGTTCTTGGCTTGGCTTGCCCTTGTCACCTGTTCGCGAATATCAATCACGAAAAACATGCGTGATTGGTCCGTTTGTGTCAATGCAGCACATGGTTGCATTGATCACGAACAACATGCTTGATGTGTGGCATTTGAAGTATTGTTGCCAACCAGAGTATATATTATAATTATTAAGTCAACATTCATTGCGGAAAAAATAAATTAATTCGGGCATGAAAGGGTTAAATGAATAAAACTTTTTTAATAGTTTTGGTTAACACATTGTATCCAGAAGCCAAGTTAAGTTTTAATTGAAGGTATTTAGTTTTTACCGTAAATTTGGTTGACGTTCGTCATTGTACGAACGTTGAGTTACCGAATATATCGGCCAAATCAGCCAATTTCACCAACCATTGCTCATACTGCAAGAGTTCAACAAGTCTGCTTGGACTTACGGATGCGTTGCCTCATAAAAATGTTCCACTTGAAAGCCATCTCACTTCCGTGTGCGGATGAAGAGATTGATGGCTACATCTTCACACACTTTCGTAAAAAGTGGAGTGGAAGCGATTCTGCGTAATAAACTATTTGTACGGCTTGATTGAACACTTTTTAAGCTGGGTGAAATTTCCTTTCTGATAAGGCCATGACGACGTAAAACGCGACGGCACGATTATGTTATTCTACGGAACCTCTTTGCTCCTTCCACCGAACCCCAGGACCCCGCGAAACACCATGAACGCGTTGGGCGAGGGATTTTCCACAAATTGGAGACAACAACTTTTTTATCTTGTTTATTTTCCCTCTATAAGCGTCTTTATTGAATTTTACAAACGCGAAGTTATTCCGCTCGCGGTTTTCTTAAAAACTAACCTTATTCTATCTTATTCTGATTGCAATCAACGATGTCGTTGAGCAATGGCCTTGAGATAGTCCCGTTCCACGGTGGATGTTCGGCGACGCTCATACGGTGGTGTCAGTTTTTATCGCTGTGTGAGGTCGTCGGGTGCGATCGAATAGTGTCTGGTCGCTAAAAAAGCTGAGCTAACGTCTGGCGGCTCATACACCTCGTGGCGTTTGGTTGTTCCCGCACTTTTCGTACTGTGGGAGCGTGTTTACTTACGTGATTTCTCGATGCACATGTTTTCTGGCATAAATTGACCTACATAGTTCCTCGCATATGCTTAACGCAACTAAATAGATCTGCGGACATGTCTCTCGGAACTAGTTCCGACTGCGAAAGTAAACGTTCCATGTCCGTTCCATCGTCGGAACTGTATAGCACAACTCTAGTTGTCCACAATCCACATGAATAAAGATAAATCGGGTGATTAGGAGCCAATAAAAATGAGCACATCAGGCGGCCCTAATATAGGAACTGCGCCCATTTCAACGGCAGAGCATCCCCGAGTAATCTTTGGTGAGATCAGGATGATTGGAACAGAACGCAACTAACAAAAATTGATTCAAGATTGAAACAAATCAATGGACATTTTGAAAAGAGCTTCGGAGGACTGGATATCATCTTGGTTGGGGACTTACGGCAGTAAGTATAGCTCCAATCGGAGCTATTCAAATTTGTGAATCGCTCAAGCAGCGGATAGATGGTCCAATTTTATAGCGCGGTATCAAGTTTTATGAAATGGTTCAAGTCGTGAAACAAGCCAATGAACAATTTTTGTTACTGCTCACTAAAATTGGTGACCGCAGGATGAACTACACCTGAAACACGATTCTTCACAACGGAAGGGAGATTATATCCACACGAAATACGTCTGTATCTAACAAACACCTCTGCGAACGAGTATAATCTGGTTGAGTTGAGCCGCGTAGGTAAGAAAATTGATTCAATCGTTAAAGGCGGGTATGTTGAATGACAAAATGCAGAAAAGCAAGCATTTGTACACCAAACAAGACATAACATGTCAGTTATCGGTACTGGCAGGCTAGCAATTGAAATAACTTTTGTAATAAAAAAAAAAAACAATCCGTCATCACAACGAACATTGACGTCTCTGATAGATTAGAGAACGGGAAGTGGATACATAAATATGGATTGAACAGAATAAGGAGGAAGAAGTAACTCGTGTTTAGCTGGACTTCCCTGACAACTTGTGAGACAATAAGACTTTTGAGACAATTAGAAGAAAAGTTGCTGAACGTCTGATATCAAATAACATCAAACGGTTTGCTGTGCCAAATGCGCGGGTTACGCCGGAGTTGAGGCAAGGAGACTAGTCAGAAACTAAGAACGCATAGAATTCCCGGAATCAGACCACCCAATCTATCATGCAGCTGCACTTGCCAATGAATATTGAGGGGAGAAAAGTAGAATCAATAGGTTAGTCTTACGAGAGAGCTAGTTAGACAGCGCTACAGACACTCAGTTTATCAGATTGATTGATGACAATAGACAGCCTCCTAGCCGTCATTAGTGCTCGGAGAGGATTGTCTATATACAAAGTTTTGCAGTGTTGCCTTGAAAGGTCTGAGTCTGAGCTATAGCTGCCTTCCATCGTTGATGCTCCTGGGCACACTGTTTCCAGTCATCAAGACCAAACTGTCTTGCGTCCGCTATGGCTTGGTCTTTGTACCGAGAGATCTGTCTCTCCTTCTCGAACCAGCGTACGATTCGAAGATCCTCTTAACTGGATCATTGGTGTCGATATACTCGATGAGGCCGAGCCAGTGTAGTCGAGGGATTTTTGCCTTTCGGGCTACTTCTGGTCCAACTCGTGGGGTTGTGTCTTCTCCTCCATTCACCTTCCTCGCATACGTGACCATATACCCAATTTTTCTTTCTAAGACAACAAGAATCAGCCCCGCAGTTTTGTTAAGCGGCCAACTTTCGGTTCCATACAGCAGGACTCGCAAAATGATGGTTTTGTAAAGCATGATATTGGTCAGGAGCCTTGAGCCCAGTTGTTTCGACAAACGGAAGTATCACCGGTTGCTGAAGACGATTCTACGTCGGATCTCCACTGTGATGTCGTTTGTGGAGTTCACGTTTGCCCCGAGGTAGACAAACTCCTTTACCACCCGTGATATTTTGTCCTAGATGGTGTGTGACTTTTTGCCCTCATTGACTCATTGATAAAAATCATCTGAAACTCTCATCACATCTATATCCCGAAGTGACTGGAGTGGCATTTGACGACCTTGAAGATTCATCTCCTCAAGCCACTCTAACGTTGGTTCACTAATCTAATTGAGGAGCTTAGCGGACTGAAATAAGTTTGAAGTTTCATCCACTCAACTCAAAGTTAACAGTATTTTGAACCAGCTGATTGTTGTGAGGACATCTCAAACAAAAATCAAAAGACACGTTATTTACCATAGCCAAGGAACCATAACCAAGGAATCACTCTGGCAGAGATCTCGTTTCAAGTCGCTCTCCTTCATAAATAATTCAATGGAGGAATCATCTGAATAAGAAATCCCTCAATCAGAGTGCAGAAAAGTTCACTACCAACAAACACTGCTGCACGGATACTTTTTCTCTGCACAGCTCAGAGATATTTTAGTCATGCTTTCGAATGATGTTTTTTTCTTTCCTCATCTTATGTTGTTTCATATTCTATTCTCTAGATGTGTTCTGTTCTGTCATCCAGAAAGTTTTGCTCAAAATGAATGATACATTTTTCATTGCATTGTTGCATCTTCTGCGAAAGATTGTCCAGGACGATGAAGGGTCGAATAGGAAAATATGTCCTGCTGTTACTGAGGAGTACCATAATCGATATACTCTCGTAGTTTCAGATGTATATTTTTTGGAAAGGTGGACGGTTGTGTTCTTGAAGTTCGATTGTAAGTGCGGCAGAGATGCCCTGGCCTTCGGCGCGATGCAATGGATCAGATGGAATGGAGAATATTTTGTGTTGTGTGTGCTTGTTCCCCCTTTGTTATTTTGTTCATGTCGAGGCTCTTGCAATGGGACTCAAACACACATTTGCTTGCGGGAAGATTGGTGAATTCGATAGTATGCATGAAGAATTGTTGGCATATACAGCTTGCATATTTTGGTCTGACAATAAGGACGAACTCATTTCCTGTCCATATGTCATTCTACCCTGTTCAACTATCCTAGTTTCTGATGCACACTTTGACCATAATATTCACTTCGTTCACTTTCGTTAAGTTTCGGTCACTCCTCTGCTAGCGGAATAAATCGCTTTCCAAGTACTTAAAGCACAGCTAGTGTTGCAAGCTTGAGCTGGTTACCAACGCCAACTGTTTCGAAATTTGACAATGCGTCCGGTCACTTTTCCTCCGGTTTTGATACACATATGTAAGTCAAAGTTGGTTCTCTTCGAGCTCTTAACTTAGCGTTTCCTGTCAGAAAAGCAAAAAAATCGAAAACTTCAAAAAATCTAAACATTACGAAAAATGGATAGTCTAACAGAAAAGGAATCTCGTCTCTGTGACACAATTAAAAAGCATTTTGAAAATCAAGAAGTATTTGCCGACATCAGATGCCAGCTGCATGCTAGACTGGTTCAAATGATGCGTGGAAGAGTTGATGGTGCACAGGCTAAGATGGAGAAGATAAATGCCGAGGGTTCTACGAGACAAATTTTGCATCAATTAATTATGGAGTATTTGCAGTGGCTTCAGTTAAATTACACAGCAGAAATGTTTGCTATGGAGACGGGAGCATCGTGTTTATCCCCGAATCGTGTTCTTCTCGAATCAGCATTGGGCAATACTTTTCGATTGAAGGACATTCCGATACTGCTTGAAATTGTCATGGGACTCTTGCAGAAGGACATCGGTGGCGGCGATCAGTTGTAATTACGTTTCATTGAAATATAGTTCAAACAAAAAATTTTTCACAATTCCCCCTTATTCTCTTAGTCGTGTCACCCCAAAATAGGTAGTAGTGTGGCCTCCATTGTAGTTAATGGATTCACATAGACCCAGTGTCCATTGTGTTGCCACGGAGCCGGTTACCATCCTTTACTCCTGGAACCATTTTGTTTTGTGGATGGCCCAAATTGATACTCTTTTCGTATATATCCGTTAGTTCGTTTAAGGAGTATTCTCTCAGGGTTGTCTTTCCTAATAGAGGCCATTGCAGGGCAGTTGCAGAGGAGATGTGAGGGAGTTTCCTCGTCTTCCTCATCCATGCATCTGCTACAGAAGTTGTTGTATAGTAATCCTAGTCTAGCGGCGTGTACCCATTGCGCAATGTCCTGTGAGGACTCCAACTAGGCTACTCAGGTTTTTTTTTCCTAGACTGAGGATAGCCGTGTTTCTATGTGAGTCCATTTTTGGTCATAATTGGCTCGTATGTAGTTGATTTTATTCCATCTTTCACGGGCACTGCGGATCGCTAGCTCTGTGATTTTGGTTTTTTGAGTTTCTTTTTGAACCAAGATGTTTTCAATCTTTGGTCCCATGGTCGTTGTTTCGTCTGCTTCGCAGTTTCTTGGAATATCTCTATGTCCAGAAACCCATCACACCGTAAGGCTGCAATGTCTTGACATCTCGTTAAGAGACTTACGGCAGAGTCTTACCAATATTGATCTTAAAAAGGGTGATTCGAGTGCCATAATTGCTGCTTGACTGTCGGTGTAGATGACGATACTCTCGTTCGATATCGTCCTCATGAGCAGCCATTCAGCGGCTTCGCGAATAGCCGTTATTTCTGCCTTTAAGACGCTACAATAATCTGGTAGTCTAAAGGACCGGATGATCTGGAGATGTTCCGAGTATATACCCGCTCCCACACCACTACCGGTTTTCGATCCGTCTGTGTAGATTTCCTTGGCGTTGTTATTGTTCAGTACCGAGTTCGTCTCCCATAATTGTCTACTCGGTTTCCTGATTTGCTGTTTAACATCGAATTAGTCTGTAGGCTCTTCGGTGAAATCATATGAGTTAAGAATACCGACGTGACCTGTGGGTTGATTGCTTTAAGTCTCAGCGAAGATTTTGTTGCAAATTCTTTGCCACAGATGTCTACAGGAGTGAGGTGTAAAATCGTTTCTGCCGCTGCGGTTGGCGAAGTGCGCATTGCGCCGGTAATTGATATACGCGTCATCCTTTGGACCCTGTTTGTCAGCTTTATGTCGTTGACTTTGTCTAACGCCGGCCACAATAGAGAAATCACTGTCGCACAAGGAATACACTTTAACAGCCTTCCTCGATATAGAAGGAGCATTTAATTATATAACTTCAGAATCCATAGTAAACGCCTTGAGCGGACTATGTATTCATAACGACGTCATACGCTGGATAAAGCTAATGCTTACAAGGAGGCAAATCCAAGCGGACTTCGATAGTAGCCGAATGGTGAGAAGAGTGAGATGGGGTGAGACCCCACAAGGAGGAATACTACCTCCACAACTCCGGCTAGTCACCGTAAATGATCAACAATAGGAAGGTGTGGTGGTAAAGTTATCGACCGTCAGTGTTAAATACCCTCAAACCCAGGGGAGCTAATGGAAAACACTCTCAAAGTGCTATCGAACTGGACCAGGAAGTGTGGTCTGGATGTAGATCCAGCAAAACTGAAATAGTACTCTTTTCGAGAAATCATCAGACGCCCCAAATAATACCACCAAAACTCAATGGAACTCCGCTGACTTTCTCAAATCAGGCCAAATATCATGGCGTTATACTAAATGGGAAGCTCAGTTGGAAACAGAACTCTTTGGAGAGAATAAAGAAAGCAACCACAGCACTTTACGCGTGCAAAAGGGCTTTATGTAGGAACTGAGGAGATTATGAGATGGCTTTACAACGCCGTAGTAAAAGACTCATACTTCTATGTGGCTTAGTGTTACTACGGCGTTGTAAAGCCATCTCATAATCTCCTCAGTTCCTACATAAAGCCCTTTTGCACGCGTAAAGTGCTGTGGTTGCTTTCTTTATTCTCTCCAAAGAGTTCTGTTTCCAACTGAGCTTCCCATTTAGTATAACGCCATGATATTTGGCCTGATTTGAGAAAGTCAGCGGAGTTCCATTGAGTTTTGGTGGTATTATTTGGGGCGTCTGATGATTTCTCGAAAAGAGTACTATTTCAGTTTTGCTGGATCTACATCCAGACCACACTTCCTGGTCCAGTTCGATAGCACTTTGAGAGTGTTTTCCATTAGCTCCCCTGGGTTTGAGGGTATTTAACACTGACGGTCGATAACTTTACCACCACACCTTCCTATTGTTGCTCATTTACGGTGACTAGCCGGAGTTGTGGAGGTAGTATTCCTCCTTGTGGGGTCTCACCCCATCTCACTCTTCTCACCATTCGGCTACTATCGAAGTCCGCTTGGATTTGCCTCCTTGTAAGCATTAGCTTTATCCAGCGTATGACGTCGTTATGAATACATAGTCCGCTCAAGGCGTTTACTATGGATTCTGAAGTTATATAATTAAATGCTCCTTCTATATCGAGGAAGGCTGTTAAAGTGTATTCCTTGTGCGACAGTGATTTCTCTATTGTGCCCACAATAGTATGCAGAGCTGTATCGACCGATTTTCCCTTGAAGTAGGCATGCTGAGCTGCTGAGAGTTTACAAGTCGGTACATTGCTCTTTATGAACAGATCTATTAGTCTTTCCAACGCCTTTAGGAGGAATAAGGAGGGAGTTTTGGGTCAGTAGTCCTTTGAGGTTAGGTGAGAAATTTTTCCCGCTTTTGGAATGAAGACTACTTTTACTTTTCTCCATTCTTTTGGTATACAGCTGTAGTTAAGGCAGGTCCTGTAGAGCTTTAACAACCATGGCTCCAGTGTGCTGTAGGCCCGTTGTAGTACTATGGGGAAAAAAAAGGGTCACTTTGCCAAATTTGAATTCTCTTAGTCACTTTAAGTGACATCCCTTAGTCACATTTCATGAGAAAGTGAGATAGAATGAGAGATTTTGTCGCTTGCATTTTTGTGGGTGACGCCAAGCGACGTAGGCTAAATATGTAAATTTTTACCAAATTTTGTTTTGATTGGAAGTTGATTAATATATTCACGTTTAGTGTTAAAATAACAACAAACCAGCAATTTAAGTGCCTGGTCTCTTTAATTGAGGATAATTCCAATCACACTCAGACGTCCAATTTTTAAGAACACGACAGCATTATCCTTTCTCTTGGGACGTCATTGAGCGATATTATTTCTTATTTTTACAACTGAAATTACAACAAGAGTTACAAAATAAATTTTAGGGTGTTGGCTCAACAATAGGGGCCCAACTTGGTTTAATTTAATGTTTATTATTATTGTCGGCTTATTGGTTTTTCTTTTTAATTTTGTATGTCCTTGAATGGCTGGTGCTTACATCGGGTTGTCCAATTCCGTGAGTCGATGGTGGTCCTTTTGGGATGGGGTGGTGATGTGCTAGCCGACTTAGCCTCGATGGTGATTGGTATCGCTGCTCTGGTAGAATGCATGCAGCTCGTTGTTCGACGTCGTTGGAGAATTCTGCTCGTTTAGCAGATTTTTTTGGTGGCGTTGAGGTAGTGTTGTCCAGGGATAGTGTTTCTCAGGTTCCTGATTATCTCGGTAGGATGGTTGTGCATTTCTAGTAGCTGTTTTCTGCACAGTGCCGCCATGTACCATGAACAGTGTCAACTGATGCGTGCTTGGTCGTAAAGCCTATTGTTGCTGTGGTGCCTTTGAGTTGTGAACCTGAGCCTCAGTTAAGATGCCTTCCCAACAAGCACGGCCAACTGCGGTTCCCTTCCAGCTGGACACTCTGTCTGAGGCGAGGTGTTCCTTTAACGCGTCGCGCCTTGGTTTTGAGGAGAAGACTTTCCGGGCCGAAGCGTTGTTGGTCCGTTCATTCGCCATACATAACCAAGTCAGTAGAGGCGACAGAATCGAATGCGTGTGACAAGGTTTGTCCCTTTAACATGCAGTACGATTGAGATTATCCATTCTTCGTTCCTTCGAAAAATGGTCTCATGATGATGAACATCATCTGTGTATCCTTCCATCCTGTCTCTGCCTGGCTGGCGGCTAGGTACACGAACTCATGCACGACCTAAAGTTATCCTTAATTTTTACCAAGCACTTTATATGTTTGCACGCGTAGGGAAGCAAGCCAAGGTTATCTGGTTTAATGTTCGGTATCTGTACAAATGCAGAGATTGCCATGCAAAATTGAAATGTATGCAATTGGTCGGATAAACACAACTGGTGTGTATGCGTGCTGACAAATAAGCACGTCCATTCGTAACGTTGACTTGCATGTACGAATAAATTCAAGGCCGTGATCTCATTAGCAACAGCCAGCGTAAAACGTACGCACCGGGAGAAAACATGATAATTGTGATGACTGTTGGTAGCCACCATTCTCGTCGCCACCATTCTCGAAAACTCGAAGTCGTATCAGGCGGCTTCTCATAAATTCACATCGCACATCGACAGTCCATTACTGGATGCTCATGAGTTTCATCGGCTGCGTAATCACATGTCGGCTACGTAAGTATTTAAATTGACACCCACGAACCCATCAAACACCTGACCACCGTTCATCGCTTATCTGAATGTCAAGCAATCAGGTCGATGGAGGCGTCAACCCTTAAACCAACAATCATGCATTCGTCACTAGAGAATGCACATCATTGCGAACCGCAATTTCGTTCAAACACTAATTTGTTAACATTTCTATGAAATTCTGGACTCAATTTCGACCTGACCACAGTACAGACCAATTTTGCTACAGTGGCCAGGCCACAGAGAAGCATATGAAAAGAAATTAATCGAACGAGGCATGCAATTTGTATCCATAACATGACAGTGCTGATTCCACCCATCCATCCCCCAGAACGTAACACCTCAACTAGTTATATCCTAATTCGGTCCGATAATCACGCTGTAAACTAACTTCAAACCGACAATTTTGCCAAGGCAGGCGTCGCTGGTCATCGACGATGGCGTTGTCGTTGTCGTTTTCGTTGTCGATGTCGTTGTTGAAATTGTTGATCCAATTTGAATGTTCCCCAAATGCCACATTACAATTGTTGGCAGCGAGCTACAAAACTAACGACCAAATTGCACATGCATCTGTAAGGTCCCTCGGCAGTGGGCTACGTGTTGGTGGACTGATGGTGGTCAATTGCGGTGCGTATGAATGCGTAAGCCCAGCAATTTTCGCACCGTCAGTTGGCCTTAATGAAACCGGGACTCGACTAGGCGGCCTGATGGTGGTGCTTGCCTGTCACACCGATGTAAACGTGCCAGAGTTAGTGTGGAAAATGCAGAAAATGCAATTGTTACAGCTGGGAGATGTACGTATCTGCAGAATCAGACTAGTGGCTGGACTGGCTAATAAATACGCTCCAGTTCGGGGCTTAGAATTCTGTCCTCGAAGTTCTTCCGGTTTGAATGCTTTATTTCAGTCACATCCTGACACACGTACGTAGATGCATATATCCATACAAACGTACGCACACATCCTTACATCGTCTGGTTTATTTTGGAAGCGTACTCCAAACGGTGAGTGGGGCCAGTGAAGAGGATGATGGTGGCGTCGCTGTCCGTTTGCCAGACTGCTCCGTTCTCTTTAATTACATTTTCAAATGCATCTGCCATTTCCTCTGGGATCTCATTGAAAAGTGACCATTGTGGCGCTTCAAATGGGATTTCTCGTCGGAATTCATGTATAGCTAATGAATGGCCTGCAGTGGTGACAGAAAAGAGCATTTTATTCAAACCCCCTCAGGGGTTTGTGCTGATTGTTGGCTTGGCTGGGGATGTCGAAAGTTCCCAGAACTTGTTTGGATATTGTAAATATGTGAGAAGGGTCTTACGCATCAATTTGCTTTACAACAGCGGACTGCAGTGAAGAGGGTCCGGTGGGAATTTTAAATGTTACGAGTACTTGGGGATTGACAGGAGTAAGCTACAGATTGGCTTTATGTTGACATTTGGAGAATTCTCTCTCACACTCCCTCTCTGAGGAGTCAATTTGGATCGTCAGCATTTGTTAGCGATGAGCAGCGAGTTTTGCTTGTATGGTGAAGTGAGTCCAACCGGGAACAATTTGCCAATGTCGCCGTACCTGAGAGAAAAAAATCACACACGATTCATTCAAGGATTTCACGTCGGTTACTTGCCCAGTTTACACGGCAGTCATTAGCGCTAGTAGCCCATTAATCAGTCCTTGGATTATAGGGAAGAGAATATTTTTACTCAAGTTTTAGGAATTCGAAAAAAAAAAAGAGGATGGCTTGCCCAGAATACTTACGTAATGGCGGACGTTTACGTTTTCGACTAGCAATACACGAGTGTATCCGTAAATATCCGTGATTGAAGCAGGTGGCGTTGCAGAGGGTAATTGGCCGTATCGTTATGTGCTCGGCCATTCGACAGATTGATTCGTAAGAAACAATAAATACACAGTAGGGTTTTTTCTAGCGCAAAAATGTTCACTTCTGGTTGAATGGGTATATTAATAGACAGAACTGCTGCATTTGGCACAATGAGGGAGTAGAGCTGCAATGAATCCGGAAAAATTCGCAGTTCAGTGCGCTTTTTTATCCGGAAAAATCATTGACTGCATTTTTCAAAAGGTGACCGATCAGTGATTTCTTGTCAAAATGGACATGGTGAACTTTTTCGACATCTGCTGCCAACAAAGCGGTGCCACACAGCACACGAATAGATGGACCAATTGAGAGATGAGTTGGTTGAGTAGTTTATCTCTAGTTTTTTATCGACGAATTAGCCAGGTAGATCGTGTGATTTGACGCTTTTGTACTGTACAGTAGACTCTCGGCGGCGGACATTTTTATATCGTTGCCTCTGTTTTCAACCACAAATTAACGCAGCGATTCTTTTCCTATGGTCGATCTGTCTGGTTTTGACGATAAGTATATAACCTTCAATTCATTTTTTGAATCTATTTATTGATTACAATTACAGTAAAGGCCCTTTAATTCGGACTTAAAAAAACTCTTTCATTAAAAAAAATTGCCGAATAAAAGAAATTTTTCCGAATAAGTGAGAGTCAGTTTTCAATTTTATGTGAAAATTAAATTAGCCAAAATTAAATAAAGCAATAATTGAGCACGCATAACTCTCTGCGTCTCTTGCTCGTCTTCTTAAGCCAAATTGGCCAATCAGAGAACGGCACTTGCGTTATTTTATGTCAAAAAGCCTCTGAAATTCATAAATGAACTCGGGGTCAATCAGCTGTTAAGTTGGGCATCTCTATAACACTTCTGATAGCAAATAGATTAACAAATAGATCTCAAATATGTCGAAGTCAGAACAAATCATAAAACTGTCTATTGGGGGAGTGTCGGCAATTTACATTTCGAAGTCGGGTAAATCTATAAAAAAATGTTCATTAGTGGAATCCCGGCAACTGTATCAATCATGGCAAAGCAAGTTCTTGCATTTTCAATATGAACGCGTTTTAGCGCACAAGAAGAATCTGTCATTAATTCGGGAAACTCAATTATCCGGACTGATCTTCCCCCAACTATTCCGAATTAACGACCTCTTACTGTCCTCTTTTCTTTGCAAATTGAAAACAAACGCTTAAAGTAATATATTTCTCGTGAAATATTTTGACATTTATGTTCTTCGTTCTATTGGGTCCATAACTTAATTCGTGCGGTTTTTTCAAAATTTGAACGTTTATTTAAGAAAAACATAAACATTAGTATTATTCAAAGTATTACCCATCGGAAGTTATGACTTTTTCCCATCTTTCTGGCAATTTGCGGATCCCATCCAAAAGAACTGCGCCGGCTTGGCAGCCAAGAATGAATCAAGAATGAATCAAATCCAATTTTTGATATTCTGCCCTGATGTGAACTGTATTTCAGTGAGGGTGTTCTGCATCGACCGGAACAAATGGTAGTCAGAAGGGGCAATGTCTGGGCTATAAGGCGGGCCAGGCAAAATTTCCCATTCACTGTTTTCCAAATAGTTCTTAACCGGAGTAGCAACGTGAGGCCGAGCGTTGTTATGATGGAAAATTATTGCCTCTGGTCGCGTATTTTTCTGCTACTGCTCTCTTCAAACGGATTAATTGTGTTCGGTAGCGTTGTCTATTGATGGTTTCACCTGGTTTTAGAAGCTCATAATACAGCACACCCTTCTGATGCCACCAAATGCATTACCTTCGCGCCATGGGTATTCGGCTTTGCCGTTGATTTGGCTAGTTGGCCGGGTTTCACATATGATTTTTTGAGCTTGGGGATGTCGTAATGGATCCATTTTTCATCGGCAGTGACAATCCAATGCTTCCTTTTGTGGCGTTCCAGAAGAATTTTTGACATGCAAAACCGCCTTTCGACGTCTCTCGACTTCAGTTCATGTGGAACCCAATTTCCTTGCTTTTGAATATATCCAGCTGCTTTTAAACGTATTGAAATGACTGCTTGTGTGACACCCAAAGATACTGCGAGTTCTTCTTGTGTTTGGCAACAGTCTTCATACAGTTATGCTTCCAGTTCTTCATCTTCAAACGTTTTTGGCTGTCCAGGACGTTCATCGTCTTCCAAGCCAAAGTCACATTAGCTCGTTCACTCAGCTAGCGCATGTTCACCATAAACTTCCACCAAAATACGATGACTTTCGGCAGCAGTTTTCTTCATTTCAAAGTAATGAAGAAGAACTCCCCACAAAAACACTTTTTCAGGCACAAAGTTCGACATATTTGAGTGAAAAAAAATTATTGTTGTTTACGCTTCAAATGAATGACAAATACTGAAATGACGTACAATGGCAGTAGCTTTCCAACGCATGTTCCAATGGAATAATACAAGTTACGCCAGCTCTTAGCAAACCGCACGAAGTTATAGACCCAATATATTACTTAGCAAACTGAATAACTTACTTATTCAAACTATAAATTGGTATAAAATAGAAAGATGTCAAACGCTCAAGGGACATCAGAACCAAAATAAAATGCAATAAATGGATACATTTTTTATTGCACATATTTCAAGAATTGAAAAATAGTATAAGCTTCCTCTGTAAACTGGTTTCTTCCACTTGGTAGCCACCGTCCTGGGCGGACGTCCGCCGTCTGTATTACGACTACCTGATACGTCAGGAGACTCTCGGCTTTGCATCAGATTACTTCCCACTATTATGCCTTTATGCATACATTCATTTAGTCGAACTTGTTAGAGAGAATAACAAAACTCACGTGTGTTATGTACACTTCAGCGGAAGTAAAAAAGGGAATGTTTTCATTTTTCCTACAAAGTAATCTGCATTTGAGTGAGAGAACCTCTGCCTTGCCACCCATTTCCCACAGCAAAGTAGTCACTTTTGTTTTTACTATCATCAATCAGTCTGTGTGACGTCGCGAGAGTAATTTTGCTCCTCAATCTATTCTCTCAGGCAGGGCAACAGCTAAAATATTTATTAAAAGCAAACCCCCTTCGATCGTAAATATCCTTAAAAACATGAAACGTAGACGTTGTCGCTACGAAATTACTCCCGCTAGAGCAAAATACTGCGCTCGACAATGGAAGATTAAGTGGCCTTCGGGGAAGCATAGACAAAGATTGCAAGCAGATGGGCATCACAGAGTTCACAGTACCCTATGAGATGAACGTGATTAAAAGACTCGCGAAACTCTAAGACTCACGTAGTGGCCGGCTATTCTCTCCTTCAGATACTTTAGAAGTAATTTATTTTTGTTTCCCTTTATCACTGAGACGATACAAGCAAGCAGAACACAACAAAAAAAAAAAATTATGTATCTTTCATAAGTGCCATAATGGTACACAGGAGACAGTGTATATCCTGTGGTGCCTTGCAGATGCTACTTAAGAAACCGTAACAGTGTCTTGGAAGTTATTTTTGACACTTTTACTTTTGCGAGGAAACAAATGGCAATGACCCCGATTTGTTATTCAAAATTTGACTAGGTCACTCAAGCCTTAGAAGGTTAATACAAGAGTTCCCAGTGGTTTTAATTGGAGGTAGAGGATTGTTGCACTGATGTAGACCCTCAGATGAACTGGGGGTAGAGATCATAATTTTTGAATGCACGAAATCGGAAGTAATTCTGCCGATTTTTATGATGGGGTTGTTCTATGCCAAGGACCAAGCTGGACTTGTACCTTCATTGTCTGATCCATGTTTTTGTTAAATATGTTATATTCATTTCATTTCTTTTGAGCGGAAATGCGGACATTCTCAGGAGCAGATGTGAAAGCCTCTGACGTTTTCACGGGCAAAGTTCTGGGTTCAATCATTGGTCCCGTTTGTGTTAATCTCATTCGGAGAAAATAAGATTCAATTATTGAGACTGCATGAGATTATCCAAGCGCCAACGGCGTCAACGCCTAAGATGGATGGAGAGGGCATGGACAGTAACGCTCAAGCTCGAAATTGTTCGTTTCCATATTAGTTTGACAAGGCAGAAGGGACCCATGAAGCCGATGGCGCACCAAGTAGAGGCCACTGGCTAAATATCGCGTCAACTGGAGTTGCTTGTTGGCTGAGGTCTATGTCTTCAGTAGAAGAAGAATACGACGAAGAAGATCTACAGCTATGGACATATAAATGGCACATTTTTTATTTGTTTTTTCTTATTCAATATTATCGAAAATATTGTTATTAAAAGGCAGGTGTTTGGTTTTTTCCAAAGGTTTATAGTTCATCTTCAATAATAAAGTAAACTTAAGTTTTAATTCATTAATAAAAAATGAAAATTATAAAAATGTAGAAAAAACAATTAACAAGTTATAATAAAAAAATTAAATGAGCTGGACATATAAATGTGTGTTTGATGACAGCTCAACACCCGCGACGCACAACCTCCACGAGTTTTTGGCACCTTGCTTTGGGTATGGCCTACCAACCTTTCTGTGTAGCAGACCAAAGATCATCCATATTTCTATTTTCCTTAGCCACTTCAAGTTTGACTTCATTCCACAAGTTCTCTATAAGATTTAAGTCAGGGCTCTGCGCTGGCCAATCGTCGATCTTTTCCTCATTAAACCATGTTTTAACCACCATGGAGGAGTGTTTGGGGTCATTGTCCTGCCTAAATGTCCACTTAATTGGCATTAAATCGAAGGCATAAGGTTCCATATGGTATCTAGATAGGTGCACTTGATGATCATGGAAAACCAACTTCATGCTTCAGCTTGCAGTGTCTTAGAATTCAAATTATTTCAGTTGTCTTTTTAGAATTGGCTGCAAACATCGACCAAAAGGAAACAAGATAAAATTCATAAATACATGCCAAATACGTGTCCTGATAGCAAGTGATTACCACATGTTCCTGTCCATAGGGTTGCTGATGAAAAATTCATTTCAAGTAAGGTTTGTAAGAAAGACTATCAATGTGGGCGAGAGTACCCTCAAAATGGTAACTAGTTACAGTGACACACACTTTTGATGCTGACTGTAGCCTGGTGACGCTGACTGGACTGTAAGGTAGCAGGTCTGTGGGTTCATACATGTCCTAAGCCAAACATACAAGTGTGTGTAGGTATTAGCGGAGCGTTAACACACTTCTTAATTTTCGTCCGACAGACTAATTTAGAAGAGATGCAGCGGCCAGCATCGCAGTAAGACTGAAACTCTGGACACTCTACTATCCTTGGCACATCTAGAGTCATACCCTTAGACGCAGACACCGACCTCAAAGCTTATCTACCAGAAAGATTTCTTTCTCAGATCATACTGAAAGTCTAAACAGCAGATGCTAGACGGTCATATGACAATTTTCACAGATGGTTGGAAGGTGGGCAAAAGCCTGGCATTCTAAGGACTTTAATGTTTCGCCAACCAAGTCACTGCAGCATCTTTCGTGTGGAGACAATAGCGATGCAGGAAGCTCTGCCCTAAAAAGCAGTGTAATATCATGCATAGCCAAAGTCATCTGTTCTGGCAGTCAGGCATCTCTGAGTGCAGTCACATTCCACTCAAGGGCTTCTCTGAATTGCCATCTCTCAGAAGGCTCAGTATTTCCTCATCCAGCTTTTTCGGGGGCTGAGACACTATGACGTTATAGATAATTGTGTAGCTGACAAACTCTCTAGAAAGGTCACTGGTTACGGACCTGCATCCATACCTATCGTTATTGAAAGTCATCTACTGAAGCTTGAAACGATTACTCATAAAAATCGTAGATTCTCGACCGACATTGGGGGCCTCATTACAAAACAATTAATTCCTACTCTCGATACAACGACTGGATGGAGCAGTTTTCAGAGCAGGTACCTTGGTTAGTGGGGTCCTGGTTCGAGTCGCAGTGAAAGCAAAGTTAATACGCTTTTACCTGGTTTTCAAATCCGCTCCACTCACCATTTGCCGTTGGGATCAAATTAACGACACTATCACTGGAGTGATAAATCAATGGTAATAGTCTGAATGTGTGTACCACAATGGACCAACAGAGTCTAAGTGTGCAGGTGAATCCACTAGCATGCCCTCCTATCTACGTTCCTACTCTCTATCCAAATCGCTCACGTAGCCGGATCAGAATAAGTAGACGGAACCATTTTCGACGCCATAGCCAGGCATTGTCCCATTGCCAGACATCAGTACAGTCTATATGGTATCCCCTCAAAAGAAAATGGTCTCAAAGGACTGAGAAGGTCACAAAAAAAAAAGAAACGAAATAGAGAAGCGATTTCTTGTTCTTCAACTCCAATCCTGTGGCAATAAGTTAAAACAGCTCATGTCTATTTTTTCATAGACATACGATCGACGTCGACAATACGACCGAAAGAAGTTTTGAGCACCCCTTTAACCTCACTTTTTTTATTTTTCTAAAAAAAAGTGCAGAAACCAATTTGATGAAATCAATTTTCAACAAAAGATGGTGGCAATGCTCAAATATAATATATTCGTAAGATAAATATATATGAATAATATATTCGTAAGATTTTAACGGATTTTTACTAAACATAGATATAAGCTATTATGCAAATAAAATAAAATTATAAATAATATTACACAAACCAATGGCTTGGTCTGACGAGACTCAGACCAAAAGAAATGCAAACAAACGGCTAAAAATCGATTTTGACTTGTATCGACGTAAGCTCTTTTAACTTTTAACATAAAACTTAAGATTTCTTCTTAGTTTTGCTTTATGATTATAACCTTGCCTTCAGTGGCACTGAATTTTGAAGTATGTCTTAAGATCTTTAAATTAATTCATTCATGGTCAGGGGCAGGGGTTCTTGACTACCTCAACGTTATTTCTCTCCATTGGCTCTGTCAAAAAGCTCGCTTTTGTGTGCTCATTCGTAAAAACAGCGCTCCGGATTTCAGCCGCTTATCGTCAGAAAAAATTCAACAGGTTCTTTGCTGACCGGTGGATTCCAGTGGACTTATCATTTACAGTGAAACCCCCTCATTGGGACAATCTGTAAATGAGACACGTCCAAAATACACTCGGTGTTCTCCCCGTAAATTTTTTTTCTTCTTTTTTTAGTCTTCAAATAAATGTATGCAAAGTTACAAGCCTAAAAAAAAATTCCTATTGAAAATTGTCAAAATCAAGAATGGGGGGTCACCATAAGTGAACCTCTACACATGGGGCATCTCTGAATTGGACCATAGGCCAGCGATTTTGGTAGGAAATCGTTTTCGTTGCCTGAAAAACAACCTCTAAATCGGGACATAAAGCTAAGAGAGGTAGAAGTCACAAGTGTGTGGATCTGTACATCTGGTTTTGCACATGCTATTATGCCAAAAATAGGCGATCTCCCTGGATGTCGGAAATGCGTTTGCACAAAAATCCTTCGTCTTGTTCTGTTGTTGCCCCCAAGTACTCATTCATTTTAGTATCAAGCACACATTTTATTTCAGAACTATGTGTAAATGGGACAGAATGATATTTAGCCCAAATTAGAGGTCCTCTCAAATCGAGGCACAGCCAATTTTGTTCGCATTTTCTAAGTCCCTTGGAGTGACGCATTTAGGAAGTTGCACTGTATTTAATGATCGTAAGAATGTATCATCATCTTGGACTATGAATCCTTATCTCTTGGGATAAATTCACGTGCAACCCCTGGACCTGTCATATCCAAGTTTGATGGCGGTGACATATTTAAGACTCACGTCGCATTAACGTAAATGTATATGGCTTCGGTGAGTCCGTTACCGACATTTATGAAGCCGAGAATTCTGTCCGGTTGGATGACGAACCGGCTTGGCAGATCAAATTTGAAAAGAAAACCATAAAGCTACGTTACCCTAGAAAATTTAACCAACATAAATCATTAAATCAATTGACAATCCTTAAAAAGCAAGATACTCCGAGTGGATGAACACAACTGAAACACTCGTTGCGAATGCTTATGCCCCTGGGTGTGATGTTCTTCTACTTCAGCTCCACCCTTGCGTAGAAGTATTTAGCACGTTGGTGCCATTCTTAGAGCACTCCCCAACTGCGTTGTCCTTTGGCACAAAGGGTCCCTCACGAACAGTGAAAAATAAAATCAAAAATTCAACTTACAGTCATTGCACCAAAAGCATTTGCCAATTTAAACGTAAGTTCTTGTCCTGATTTGAATTAAATCGACTGCAAGTCCACTATCAGAGCCCCATACACGATACGACCAGCAACCACACGGCAGCGGACTGCCTCCAGTGCTGCCAACAGCAATTAAACCAAATTAACTTGTCGACTCTCCACATACAATGGCAAAAGCGGAAACGAGCAAACACACCACCAATGAGTAAACCAGAAAAAAGACAACAAGGAAATAGAAAAACAGAAGAAAAAAATGCTGCAAGCAGTACAACAAGGGGAGACAGTGTCTCCCCGAGCCATCTCCCAAGTACGCTCCAGTTACACGAAAATCATATTAAAAACTCATTAAGGGTTGAATGTAATTTTCCATGCAAAAATTACCAATTGGTGTCTTTTTACCGCAGTTAGGATGCGGGCTAATGGTCGCCGTTAAGGGGAGGTTGCGTTTGTGCTCCAGTCGACTGGGTACGGGTAATCGCTAGTGAATTTTCGGGTGAGTGAATGGCGCTGGCGGTGCCCGGTCGGAGAAACTGAGAAAATTTCAAACAAACAGTTAATTGTTATTCCCGCTGGACTGTGGAATGGTGGCGTGTTCCTTTTTCTACATTTGAAATCGTGATGTGTACCTGACTCCCGGTAAGCACTGATGCTTAATGCACACAAACATTCCTTGGAACATCTTTATTAACTCCCTCGTTCTTGTTGACGTCTTTCCTTTAGATGTCTTCATTTTTGGTTCCATCAAACTGTGCCCGAATTATATGATCGCTTGGATGTACATGTTAGGACCGGGAAAATCAGATGGGATAGCTAAATAACATTGAGCAACATAAGTCTTGCCGAAGGAATTTCTCATGCAACTAGAGCAGTGTGGTAAACATTTTCGCTGATGATGGCCATCAAAATAATGCACACTAGTGTTCAGCAGTGTGAGCAATTTTTGCCTTCCGAACTACCTGGAACAGCTCGTACAGTTCGTGGTTGTGTCTTCTTCCCCATTCACCTTCCTCGCAGACGGGACCATGTATCCGGCACAGAATTTTTCTTTCGAAGGTACCAAGAATCTGCTCTGCAGTTATGCTTAGCGTCCAGATTTCGGCAGATTTCGGATTTGCAGGACTTGCAAAATTAGAGTCTTTAGAACCTTCTGCCTGGTCCTTCGAGTCAGGAGTCTTGAGCCCGGTGTTTTCTACCAACCGCAGTAGCACCGGTTGCCATGGGCGATTCTATGTCGAATCTGCACTGTATTGTCGTTTGTGGAGTTCACGTTTGCCTCGAGGTAGACCAACTCCTTCACTGCCTCGAATGTGTGGCTGTCGATCGTGATGTTTTGTATAAGGTGGTGTGCGACGGAACTTTATTTGATCAACAGCATATATTTGGCTTTGTCCTCATTGACCTTGAGCCTGTCTTCAACCTCCGTTAAAGCCTCTACTAGGGCACGTGGGGAACGCGCGATGTCATCTGCGTACCCCAACAGTTGGACTGACTTGTGCTTTCCGTGTTTACAGCTGAACGCCACACTATCTTCTCCAGTACCAGACTGAAGAAATCACACGTCAGCGCAGCTCCTTGCCGAAATCTTGTGTAGGTTTCAAACGGCTTGGAAATTGTTAAGCCGAACTGCATGGTGCAACGTATGTGTGTGTGTGTGTGTGTGTAAGCGTGATGCGACACAACCGGATCAGTTTTCTCGGATTCCTTGCAAAGAATGCTGTCGTATGCGGCTAGAAAATCGATGAAAAGATGGTGCGTATCGATTCGAACCTCGCCGGTCTTATCCAGGATTTGCCTTAGTGTGAATATTTGGCGTATAGTCGATATAGTCGAATTGCCGGAAGCTGCACTAGTACGTGCCGATTAGGGCGGTGCAAACCGGCTTTAGACGTTCACATAGTACACTGGACAGGATCTTCAGGGTGAGGGATATACTTCTATAGTTGATGGTAAGCCATCTGAGCCTGCAGCTTTGTTGTCCTTCAGCCTTTTAATGGCTGTGCCGACTTCTGCAAAGCTAGTTGGACTGGGGTTGGGATTTCTTGACTCTCTATCACTCTGCCCTTGTCAGGCCGTGCTGCTGTAACACATTCACTCTTCCTTGCGGGTCAGTAACAAGGTTACCCTCACAGTTTCGAAGAGAATGGGTGTTTTTCCTGAAGCCAGTAGCAAGGCTTGTGTTTAAATGGAATATGTAGGGTATGGAACGGGGATGCCACCGGCACACTTAGACCATGGATCAACCATGGATCAACCATGATGATACCCACAGTCAGACTAATACCACTGTGACTGGACAACACAAATAGTGACTGGACCAAATTGTAATACCAGATAAAAGCGTAAGTCATGATGAAGCTGAAGAATGAAGAACGATGAAATAAAAATAATTAAATAGTCTTAACTCGTTTGTTAACATTTAAAATTGTTATTTTTTAACAGTACGAAACCTTCCGAATCTTTCGTATAAAGTGGCAACTCCACATGACGTTAATAAGGAATTAATTTCGGAGTCATCCCGCCCAATAACACCGCCTATTTTTTTCAAAAGGTCTTGCTTTTGAATATACAGTGAAAGCTCATTTTACGGAAAAATCTCTAAAACAAGCAATCGCCTTGAGCGGCCAATTTCTCACGACCCGCGGATCTTAAATTGAAGTTGTATACGATTTATATGCCTTTTATTTCCTAAACCGGACGCGGACACGGATATCAACCGCAATGTGGTAAATTTAGTTCTCTTAGACTGGCGAAATTTGCGTCGGCAAAACTTTGTGTGTGAGGTGCACGTGCCTTCAACTCATTGTCTCCACTCAAATGAATAACGGACTTTATTTCTGCACCTATGTTCTGTTGATGTATTTTGTTTCTTCTGTTTTCATGTTCATTTTATACCACGTTCATATCGAACCGAAACCGGGGGGTTTGGATGAATTCATACCGAAACCTCAATAGACCGTTCCCACCGAGTTGAAGTAATTTCAAGTGTCATTGGCTCTCAATTTAAAAGTGTCCGCCCAAACAAATGTCTGTTGACGGTAATTAATAGTGTGAGAACGCCAGAAAATGGAAAGAGATAAAACCAAAATGCCCAAAAAATAAGCTGAAAGTCACGTTGTAGCGTTCTTCGGTTTGACAAGCTCTGGACGGATCAATGAAATCGAATGGCTTCGAAACCCGATAAATAATGGCGAAATCTAGAAGATTTGAGGAAACCGCGCGATTTCGGTTGGTGGAAACGTGGTACACATTAATGTGCTTGCGTATTTTATGGACTCCAGATGAAATAATTTTTCAGGATTAAATTGAGATAACATTAAAAAAATGGTGTTTTTTTTAAATGGACGGACAATTCTTTCAACCGGACAAAAGGGCTGCCACCGTCGCTGTCCGCTAATGGGAGCTTTCACTGCAACGCTTTGAACCACTTCACACACAACTGCTTTCATTCAATCCAATATCAAGAATCAATCCCCTTTAAGTTCATCATTCAGTAAACCCGTATTCCAACGGCGAAATAGCAAGCATTTTCCTCAACCGCGTTGTGGAAACCCCTGCCAGAATTTGTGACCAGCGGGGTCTACGGCTCACGAGTTTTAAGTGTCAACCTCAATGTCTGCTCAGAGGAATGTGCCCTTAGCTATGGTTTGCATTGCCAAGTACCCGAGTGTCTGTGAAGCTCTAAAAATTCCTCAGAAGTATATCTCTTGTAAGTCAATGACAGTATGTTAAACTTGTCAACTGCATTGTGCGGTTAGCACAATTACATTCAGATACAATATAATAGCCGCGATGTCTTCTCAGGAGGCATTCAATAGACAGATGCAACCAAGGGACGTCAACACATCCGCAACGCTAAAGCATCCGCACATTTTGAATGCCTTGGGAATTTGTGCCTTCCGGGAAGCAAATATGCAAATACTGCTTTGACTTCATTAGTCAAAGGTGTGACAAGAAGTCGGCTGTCATGCACCGGCCCACTGGAAGAACAATAACAACATGACACTCAATTACAACAAACTGTCTGTCCCTTTGACATGACAACAATGCGCCTCAAACCCCGACATGTATGAACACACAAGTGCAATGCACGAGTATAGGAATGCACACGAACACATTATGCCTCTCGCACAGCTGGCCGGGCCAGGTTGACGAACATGTTAACACATATGCCACCAATCAGGAGAGTTCCTGAATTTTCATTACCCTTTAGCATGGTCTACCGCATGTTGTTGTTTTTGTGCTGCCCCGGTCGTAGCTGTGTATGTCTTGTCGGCTGATGATTTTGGATTTCGGATTCCATGTGGGGAAGCATGGCTGAAGAGGTGGATCTGGTCCTGGTGGTGGTTTTCAGGACGCTTATGTTTATTTTTGGTAGGAAAATTTGGGAAAACACTTTGAGGGCATTTCGATGCGGCAACGGTGGCGGCTATGGCGACGGTAGCGGTTCGGGTGCAATGGTATTCATATGAGATGAGCTTCTGTTCGATTGCTGCTCAGGCGGCTACCTTCGCTCTTATTTTGGATTAATTAAAGTGCAGATGACTTCTGAAAGGCAAATACAAACAACGGGAACATATTTTGTGTGGATGTCGAAGGGTTGTGTTCTAAATAACACGACGAAATGGTGTTCAATGTGTGCGAAGGTGGGAACAGGAGCTAGAAATCCGGCATGGGAAATCACGCACGACACACGCTGCACAGGACATGTGGTGATGAATTTACTACTTTTCTTTTTATGTGTTTCCAAACTTTGGAAAAGATGTTCATTGAAAAATGCATGCATGTGTACTTGAAAAGATGCGGTTTCGGTTTGCCTCTTAAAATTCAATGTCTACCTACATTGTCTGCACTCGGATGTCCTCAGTTTGGATTGATTCTGACGTGCGGTTTGTTCGACTACACTTTGAATGTGCTCTGCTTATGGTTACCTGCAAGTTTGGAAAGATTTATTGAGCCGGGCAGCAGTGAGAAAACCACAAGATAATGGTTTCACATTTGGGGCTGTGTGTGATTGGATCATCTCATCTGTGGCATGAAGTGCTTATTTTAAATAGGGGCAAATTTCGAGCAGGAAATTCCAATTTCCTCTGACATGTGTGAGTCTGGTAAAGGATGTGTGTTATGCATCATGTCATGGTCTTACATACGGTGGTACGAATGAATATCTCAGAAGCAGTAATTGTTGTGAACAATCAAAACATTCGGGCTAATCGCAGCCGGTGGACTTGCTCACAGTGCCTCGATAACTCTGGATTCGCTGTCAGTCATGTGTTTTCACTTTGTGCATGTGCTTGCGATTAGAATTTAATGCAGCTGGGTGCCATGCGATTGCGAACAACGAATTAGTTATTGGCTCAATTTCAGCTTTGCCATTGCTCGGGCTATAACGATTCTAGGACTTTCTTTTCGATCCGGGGTGGACCTGCTCTGTTACCTGGGCGAGCCTCTCCAATTTCCACAGACTCGGAGTCAAACTCTGAATTGGACAGAGCTAAGTTGTCCAAGCCTTTTGCATTCGATCCGTGACCGTGCTATGTCACAAAACAAATTTGTTTAAGTAGTACAACTAATCCAGAGCGAGTATTGCAGGCTAACATAGGCAATCAGCATCAAATATAAGGTGCTCAAAAATCGGCAATCTTAAGTTTAGATTGAAGAGGGTTGTCTTTTCATTTGGGATCATTCCAGAACATGAGGCTGTCATTGGAGGCTGTCATTAGAGCCATCCGCCACGCATGCCTTGTCCCCCAATAGAGAGTAGACAGTAATGACACCCACCATCATGCTAATGTAAGGTTTTGGATAGTAGCCTCTTGGATGGATTTGGTTTGAGGTCTGGCCAAATTACTTTGCTTTATATCTGGATCGTGGTCTTTATGCCAAAGTACCCACCTCCGGCGTATTTTGAACTAAAATCAAGTCATCTAGTCCAGAGTATAGTGACAGCGAATGACCAGTTTAGACTTCAGAAACATGGGGACATGGCTGTTTATGAGAATGCAGTTGTGACGAACTGATTCAACTTTAGCCAAGATAAAGTTTGCGTACTGGAACACGCTGTGGTGATCTAGAAGCCTCCTCGTTAGACGCGCATAGGCACCGCGCACTACGTCCGTGTAGGTCCTTGAGTATGTCCCCTACCCAAGAAATCCCTGGCCGGAAATAGACACACTGCGGTGATCTAGAAGTCTCCTCGTTCGACTTAAGCTTATAGACACCGCGCATTACAGCCGTGTATGTCCTTGTCCCAGAAATTCCTGCCCGGAAATAGTGTGGGGAGAGTAACAAGAGGCTATGTGGGGAAAACGAGTAGTACAGTGGAGAGTCAGATCAAAAATAGCTTTATTTTGTTACATCGGTGCGAGATATTCTGACAGAGCATATTTTACAGTGCGGGTATTTGAATGAAATGAATTATGAACAGCAGTGAATAAAGAATAAACTGCGACAGTTATCATCACTACGTTCATTTCGATTGAAAACATGTATCTCTAGATTAGATTAGTCTATTAGCT
The DNA here is from genome assembly GCA_905231855.2 of Eristalis tenax. Lineage (NCBI taxonomy): Eukaryota > Metazoa > Arthropoda > Insecta > Diptera > Syrphidae > Eristalis > Eristalis tenax. The sequence continues at coordinate 32,225,129 of HG993124.1, read as the reverse complement.
TTAATTTTCGTCCGTTCCTATTTACAAATGACATACAACTGGACTTAGGTGGTAAGTAAGGTAGGGATACCGGCTCGATAATAGGGGCCCGACATATTTCACTTACGCTTGAATTTCAATTTGCATGTAAAATACTCGAACGACAAGGCCTATATTCGCTTATGTTACCCGAGATAATTATCGCCACTTGTGATTGATGAAATAAAGCAATAAATAAATAAACAATTTTGCTCATAGGACCCATACACGACACAGATACTACAATGCAAACCTTAAGTCTGTGCAAACTCTGCCAACAACGCTTCGCCACACACCGTGCAGTCAATCTGCACAGACATTAGTTTGTATCGTTCCGTCTTGGTCGTCGGGTTCGAAAAATGACAGACGCTGCTTGTGCCGCCATAATCATTGCTTTGACAATTAACAAAAAAGAAGAGAGACAAAAAAAAAAAAGACCAAGTAGAGTTAAAACTTTTCAAATTTTCCAAGAAGTCGATTTAAAATAGTCCTACGACATGAGTGTTTTCGCTGGTCTGTGCAAAATTTGACTATACACGACATGTCTGGCTTGCAGAGTATCATAAAATGAAAACAAAATTGAAGTCACCCAGACAGGCGCTGCAAACCTGCGACATGAATACACACGACACAGACGGTCTGAGCAGGCATGTGTACATCAACAAAATATATTGGTCTGCAGCGACGTGTCTGTGTCGTGTATGGATGAAACGTCACAAAAATTTGGAAAGAGGACTTTGAAAGACTTTGAAAATAGCTGAGGATGAAATTTGCAAATTCCGATTTCTCAGATCTAAAACTTGAATACGAATCAGAAATGAAGTATGATAGAGATGCCCAGCTTCACAGCTGATTAACCCCTAGTCCATTGACGAATTTCAGAGGCTTTTAGACAGTTGTTCATGAATTTTTGACAGTTATTCACGAAATAACTTGAAAGCCGTTCTCTGATTGGTCAATTTGGCTTTAGAAAACTATATTAAAAACGTTTGTCAAAAAGGGGCAAGAGAGGAAGTAAGTACTTCATTTCTGACACAAATCACAAACTTTCTCTTAGTGTCAAACAAGTCGCCTGTGCTGCCAAGTTTTTATAATTAATTATTAAGCGCCGGGGATCGATTTTTTCATGCACTTACGTATATGCCAAAAACACGCCTAGTGTCACAAATAATTTAGAACAGGGAGAGGCGCTGTTGCATATACGAGTTACGAGTTGGGAGTGACTCATGACTAAACACAGTATATATAAAAAACAAAAGAAGGCAATAACAATTAAACCGAACAAAACACCCGAACTCATCAATGGTCCAAAATCAACGCACCATCCCATGTGCCTCTATGCACCACCAGTAAAACAGTTACATTTGGAGTTACATCAGGCTCATATTGAATAAGGACATGAGAATCGACGAAAATATCTATCACTAAATTCACCCGAAGTTCACTGTTTGTACTCCGGTTGTCCACTGCTTCCATCGAATCCCCATTTTCCAATTAGTGTCAAATTACTGAAAACATCTTTCGCCATTTGGAGACCGTGCTGTTGTGATTCCATGATGCAGTTTGCAGTGTGATATAAAAGACCTTGGCCGGTCAATCAGTGATTGTAATTGCTTCCAGCTTCGGGTAACACTTTTGCGATGCTTCGAGTACCTTAGCATAATTTGGGATAATATCGATTCCTTTGACTACATTCCTTATAAATTGATACTGATTTTTGGTCAATCTAGCATCAACAAATATTTCTGAGGCGTCATTGGCATGAAGTTGCGGAATGTCTGTTGCTTGAAATTGGTCCAAAACACGAGCGATATCTTGATATTTTGTATCCAAGCTAGCAATACGACTTCTTCTTGTTCGAAGCGAATATTCTAAGAAAGGCTTTTTTGGTTAGAACTGGGCTTACAGTAACATCAGTTAAGTATTGTACACTTTCAAGCCATTCACTGTTTCACACATCCCGTGAGCATATATTCAATCTCGCCAAAAAGGACTTACATAGCGAATATGTCCAGTTGGACAAATGTTCTGTATATTCCATGTTGTAGGTTTGTTTAATAATTTTAAACGTTTCCTTATGCTTAATAGCACCTTCAACATTCTGCCATATAAAAAATATATTAAGCATCTTTATTATTTTAATTGACCCTTAACAAGAATGTTTAATATATTTGCATATAGCGAAAATAAGTACATTTTAGCACATTTTCGCAAAAAACAACATATATGCTCTTAAAGAGGAAGAAGTTACCTAAATAATTTTGCAAACTATACTACAGGAGGCTACACGAATTAAAAGTTACATACTTTTAAAATTTAAGTTATGAAAAAAACAAACCAATTAAGACACAATGAGACAACTTCAGTAACTAATTTAATATTATTATTCGCATCAGTATGGAGGATGGCTGAGTTTGAAATGATCTACATTCTTGCTCTTCAATATCCATCAAAGTAATTACATAACAAAAAAAAAAAATAAAAAAAAAAATAGCCAACGACTGCAACAAAACACTCAACTTTAGCGACTGATCATGATATGAACAAATACTCTTTGATGAGTAATTTAAGTGCTTTTAGAATGGACCGTTATCAGAGATAACGTTTGCAATAAAAAAATGTGTGTGCTTTTGCATTGTGACTCTTGTCCTATGGGATGAATCACTGCTCGTCGGCGGCAGAGACCACATTTACACTGCCAAGCACACCTTGTTATCCTGCCACCATGGACACACGCGTGTTTCTCCACAAATTTACTTCAATTCGAAGGTGAAACAACTCTTATCAGCTACCTGTGTTCATTTATTCTGCAAAAACGAAATGAAACACTTCGCACACATCTCATATCGCGAAAGTTACATCAATTGATGTTCCACATGCCAATGCGAACTGAAAAACAGTTCTAACGATATTTCTTATTCCTTAGGCCACGGAACGTGAATTCACATGAAAATTCATTTTGTTCCCTTCGAGGGAAGAACAGCGATAGCAGCAAGAAGGAGCAAATACGCCTTTCGCCGATTACCAACTTAATATACTGAAATTAACTATTCAACATCTTTCAACGACTCCACCCGTACTCCATCTTGAACTGTTTTTTTTTTTTTTTGTTTTCCTTCAAAATTCCTTCTTGCTCCTGTTTCTGGGGGATCTTCAACCATTTCGACCTAATGTAGTGCATACATAATGCCGGGCGGAAAGATACGGAAAAAAAAAACGGAATTGAAAGGATCCCTGAGCCGCAGAAGGATACTCGAGTACACAAAGAAGTGGCGGAAAAAAATGTCGGGAATACCAGTGATACCGGCGAAAGTTTGGTATGCGGCAGGAGTTTCCATCCTGCTAAGTTGCAAATTCTGCTTAGATGACCTTAAACTATTCTGTCATGAATAATAAAACATACAAATCACGTTTCGGTTCAGATAATGTTTGCTAAATGGATTGAATTCGACGGATGACGTCGGAATGGCCAGAGACAGTGATGCGAAAGTGAATTGGATATTCCTTTGGTCACAACGACGTGATGAAATAAGAAACCCAAATGCAGTTTCAGTCGTTGGTTTTGCCTTCTGGGGAAGGAGTACTTAATGAAATTGTCTAAAGTAGCTAAGAATTCGAGTTTTAATTGTCCTCTTCCTATGCTTCGTAACTTTTATTGCAATTGAGGGTTAGCTGGGTGCATTGGGCGCACTCTGTTTCCTTTGAGCATTTAACGGAGTGCTCATCCTTTCCAATTTTGTATATAGGGACGCTCTCTGTGGAGAATAAATTTGACCAAGAGTCTGCAGCATTTAGATGGGAGAACGGCTGAAAACGATAAAAAACTTCACACCCGAAAAAGGCCACAAGTGAAATACAGTGTAACTTTGATAACTCCTGTCCATGGTGACGCCTACTCAGTTGCTAGCTTTACTTTGCTGATAAACAACGAAATTACAAATCACTTAAAGGCGTTCAAGTCAGCAAGCCCCGGAGAAATAACACCACAATTCCCCGTGAAGAGAATTCAGTTTCAAAATGCATATTTACTTCCCGTGGTGAACTACCTCGAACTTTAGTCTGTGCCGCGTTTTCTATCAAAACACGCAGTCTACAAGGATAATCACGAAACAACACTTTTCCTCCTACACTTTCACAGCTTGTACAAGGCGAATGCAAATTTAAGTTGCCGTTCAATCCGCCCTGCCGTTGGTTTTTTTTTCCTCTTGAGCAACTAAACGAATAAAATTTTCATGGGATTATCCTCCCGCTAAATGTCCAAATAAGTTTGGTAACATGAATATACACCAACAACGTTTGTTTCTTCACCAGCGGAGGTAAATTTTTTCTCGTATCCCTTAGAAGTCTCGCCTGTCGCCGGCAAGTTGCTTTTTGCCTTACTGTGCCTTGCATGAATTATTTAAAACTCGGATGTGGCTAGTTTGCCTGGCACTGGGGAAGGACAGTTTTGTTTGGTTTGTTTTAAGTTAAAATGTCGCTGTAAAAGTTCTGACCATATCAACGAAACAACGACGCTGCAGTGGGCTGCGGAATGGTATTCCAATACATATTTGCATTAAAGGGTGCTCAAGCATTTGTTGGTGGTTTTACGTCTGGACCTTTTTTTACTTACTTCGTGATGCCGAAATGTAATCTCTTGTCTTGTATGTACATGATAATTTCGTTGCAATTTTGTGAGTTCCATAGATAGATACACATTTCGTACATTATATCTGGTGATAGGTGATTTATACAAATTTGAAATTTCTAAATTGATATGAATTGGAAATTAGTCCTACTCTATGGCGTGGAAGCATGGACAATCATAAGATCAGATGAAGAAGGCCTTGGTGTTTTCGAGAGAAAAGTCCTGCGTTCACTCTTTGGTCCTGTTTGCGTTGATGTTTATAGGAGATGAAGATTCAACAACTAACTGTACACAGACATGAGTCATGTCCACAACGGACATGCGACATTTGAGTGACTAATTGAATACAAATTTGTCACCGCGGGATGTGACACGCCTAAGAGAATAAGGAGGAATTATAGACACAGTCACCTGGTGTTCATGACTGTATACACACCAATTGGAAACTGTTATTTTATCACATACGAACAAGAAAGGAGTGTCATTTGATGCCTTGACGAGGACTGCATCAAGGCGATTTTCATGGTCATCATAGCAAAAAATTCGAAATCTGAAGAGAGAATAATTCAAAATTTTAGGAAATTCGGGCTAAGGTTCGGTAGGGCAAAAATATCGTAGGGAAGTTTTTGGAATCAAGGTAAACCATTGAAGTTTTGGTGCGAGTCCCTCTAACGTTCTGCTAATAAATTGATAGGAACCGTTGAGTGCTGTGAGATGTAGAGAGGCTGAGTATGAGTTAAGGACGAAAATAATCCTTGGAGGTACGGGAGGCGTTTGGATCCTATATGAGATAGAGATGCTGAAAGATCTTTAGCCACAGTGGAAGAAGAATTGTTGAAACTTTTAACACGATTGCAGATATTTCTCAGGGCTAAGGGGTCCGTTGGGAGACCTTCTTGCATCAATACCAGTCTTAGAGTTGCCGTCGATGCAAACTGAGTCTGGCTTATCATATAAATATGCTAAATAAAGACGGACATTTTCAAAAGGCAATCTTGACATGGCATATCGCACATCAAGGTCATTAATTGTTGACGATAGTTCCACCAGGTTCGCCGTGAGCTTGGTGGAGGGGGGAAGAATTCTGTCAAATGTTGGAGATGATGCTGTAGGAGGAGAAGTGAACTTATGAAAGTGAATGACAAAGAGTTTGAAGGAGAATTGAGAGCGTGAGAGTGAATGAAATATGGGTGAAGTGATTTTAGTAGAGGATTCGGACGAGAGATTGAAGGAAGCACAAGTTGTTGCTGTTTTTGGAAGGAGGAAGGCTTGTGGTGGAGAATTAGAACGGGTAAGACCAGGGAAAAACTGCCGCTTTAAACTCTAATTAGGTCCGTCATCAGGTCTTACATCTAGGTATTTCGTTTGGTTTAATACAACGCTCAACATGCTTCCTGTTGTCATTGGATACCCATTTGGACATGGTCATTTTTCCAAGTTTAGCATCGCCAGTGGAGGTCGAAAAAAGCCATTGGTTTTTGGATGAAATGTCAAATTTAGAGCAACTAGGCTTTCTGGATCTGGGTTGGAAGGTCTTATAACAGCCATCAAGGATGATGACATATTTGGTGGTAAAAAAGCTTGAGTAACCAGAGATCATTTGCCTTTTGAAGAGCCCCGTTGATGACGAAGGGCTGAGATGCGTTGGTCCTTCATAACTTTTCAAGCCTCTTATTCCAATCTGAAAGGTTCCTTGTAGTACCAAAACGATGAATGACTTCCGAATAGGTGGAGCTAGGACTATTGTTTGATGCTGTAAAAGCTGTTGCGTGCAATTGTACGGCAGGAGAAGATTTAGGAGGGAAAAATGGATGGGTAGGCGCAGAAATGCTAGCTTTAGTTTTAAGTTATTCAGCCTGTATTGTTACGTTGTAAGAACGGTCCGGTTGGAATTGAACAAGCAAGCTGCCTATTTTGCAGGACGCCGCCCTGATATCGTCCACTAATTCTTATGTTATTTCCTTTGCACACCAGGTCCTCTAGTACTACGTCAGGTTGCTGAGGTGAAGGTGCGATCATTACGGGCATGTGTTTTTCTAAGGAAGTTTGGATGATCGAATTAATTAATGGATGACGCGAATCAAGGGCGGATAATTTTTTTATATCAAACTAGTGTTCATCGATTCACTGGAAATGTTTTTAAGCACATCGGTAATGATGGAGAGTTGCCCGTCGAGAGATTCGACGTTGCACTGGTTTGATCATTGAAAAATGGGGTGCGAAAATAAAGGCGGAGATCGAAAACTGAAGATTTGGCAAAACTGGGAGGGAATAAGTAACAAAAATATACCTACAATATTCTTATGAGAGCATGAATAAAGGAGCTGGCAGAATTTTTCCTTAGATAACGTTGGAGCTTGAAAAAGGCAAGGTTCAGTAAAAGGATCTCACTGGCTTCGTCCGGCATTGCTGCTACATTGTTCAACGTGGAAACTAACGAAACTCCAACGATAGGCAAAGTGTTGCCGCAATGCAATGTGATCATTTGAGATGTGTGCACGATGGTACATAAAAAGGCATTAGAAGGCACTAGACCGCATAATAGTTAAAGATCCATCAATACTTGTTTTCTTTGTACGCTCGCAGATGATTATCGGCAGACATTGTCAGTGATTCTGCGATCAACGCCAGAAAAGGAACTACCTAATGTATGTACCAATTTATCCGTTTTATGACAATACGTTACTTAAATATAATTTAAAGTCGAATTGCAGAACGACCGATCTGGAGATGTTTTTTTCCAAACAATGGCTTGAAATACGCAATGGCAAAGTTAACGTTGACGCATAGTCTGGATGAAGTACATGCCCAATCCATTTTTGCCACTTTACAAAATCAAAGACCGACCTCATTGAGATGGTGTTCCCAAAAACTGCTCAAAATTAAAAAAAAATGGTATCTGGTTGCAAAAACGTTAATGTCACCGAAAAACATATTCTGATTCAAAATAGATAGATAGCTAGAGAATGGATGACAACAAATCGGTTGATTCTGTTACTGACCAAGATGGTGTACTCTGCAACGAAATTGAAATTCTCTGGAATTGTCCAGATTACGACCTCATAATTTGCAATTTCGACCGTATCGGTAATCATTATGATGCGGAGCGTAATCTTTGAAATGGCGCCCGGCTTGCGGTGAAGAAATTAATGAAATATGTTATAGAAGCCACAGTTTTGTAAGGGGGGTACAAAGTCGAAGACGTTTTGATTTCAAGCATCCCTATGCCTCTCAACGTGTCATTGAACTTTACACGGTTACAATGTCCAGTGCACCTTAACTTTTGCAACGTCGATAAATAAATTAAAAAAAAGTATAATTGCTATGTGCTTACTTTCAAACAAAAATCAAGTATTTAATTTGTTTAGAATACGATAAAAAACTATATTCTACAATACTGTTGAAAATCCCATGACCAGAACCCAAGACCTACCAGAAATGAAGAATTGTAGAGATACCCAACTTCACTTCCATCGACGAGTTTTTCAATTAGGTTTTACAAAACGGTATTAAAAATGGTTGTCAAAAATTTTAAGGGGCAAAATGCTAAGAGGTGGGATTTGGCATCTCTATCATACTTCATTTCTACTTTCAAATAATTAATTTTAATCTTGCAGACAAGCTGTTTCAATATAAAATACATATCAACGGCAAACTGATGAAATTATCGGCGGTATTTTAAAAAGTTATTTATATTTATTCAAGCGAATCTCTAAGCTGTATTAAATTTTTGTTAGTTTTCTTTTTTATAAACCTTCTCCTGACAATAACGAACACAAAACTAAAGGAATTATCCAAATTGGTGCGGTCGGTCGCAAGTTATGGGGCTACATACATTTCTGCATTTTCATTTATATTGGTAGATGGAGCCCACATCAGCCTTGACACGCGTTGCTCTTATTACGATTTGTCGGTTTCTCATAGAATAACAGGAGTCATTCTAAGTGCAACCACCACTGCCACAACAACAAACAACCTAGCTACTGTCGTTCCTTAGCAGTTTCAGGGGTTTCGTCACTTCACGGCGATCATGAACATCAGCAACGTCTTGCGTCAACTGCGAAGAGATTTATTGAAAGATCCAATTTGAATTAATCACTTGAACATCAACATTCTGGTGCAACGGCTGCCCCACAACACAAAAAAGCCATACATCATCAGCAACACCAAGGTCATGATCACCTAAAAAATGTGCTAGGTATCAGCTGGCTGATGTGGCAACATTTGGTGTGTCAAACGCACGTGATAGTCCCAGAACTATTTAAAAGTATGCAAGGATTTGCTCGTTCACACGCTTAACGATGTTCTTCTAAAAATTATGTAACAGGTATTGTTGACGAACTCTTTTAATGCTATAAGCAAAGAGTTACTTGTTTCCTAGTACAAATACCTTCGGCTGGTACAAGCTAGTTACGTACAGCGAAAGTACATTTTATATAATGTCTCCTACAATCACTAGACTTTCAGAGAAGGAAGTGTAGTTTCGATGAACTGCAATCATTTATACACAAATTACCCACCGTCACGATGGAAAGAGGGTTCTCCCATTACCGAATTCCATCTTGGCCATTAAACAAAATTTCCTTAGCCGTCGTCTCTTGGAAATCATTTTATTGCAAATTAAATGGCCAGCAACCGATTCGTGGGGCAAGCTGAAGTATCCAACAAAGGAATGGCATAAACTCAGGCAATTCCAACTCGTTCCCCTAGGCTCACAGACATCCTCAAACCTTCCAGCGAATTGCAATGATTATTGTCTATTAAATCCTGAAAACGAACTCACTCACTTATTTGGTACCGAACTCTCGTAAGTCATTGGCCACACTGAAGCGATAAAAGAATTTACAGTCCCATGGTCAGGGCATATAAAAAACGAAAGTCGTCTTCAATTTTATACTCGCTCATGAAGCTACACTCAGCTCGTCTTCTCGAATAATAATGCTTTTGCCGGGTTACCATTATAAGTAGCTATCAAGAGACAGATGGTGACATCTTGCGATGACATTCCTTCACAACCCCACCCCAGCCCGTCCCTTGTCTAAGGCGTTCACACAAAATTCCCCAAGTATAAGGGAGGCTATACACATTTTTTTTATTACTCAAACCATGCAATCCGTGGACTATATCAGAGATTCTTATAAAATTTCTGTTATGTCCGTATTCCATTCGCATTCATTCGCGGATCTTTATGCGAATTTTATTTAGTTTACTGCAGCAATATTATTGAATTGAGTAGCTAGTAAACATTTTTATGAACAGAACATACCTACAGTCCTCGTTATGGGACGGATATGATGTAGTGAAGTGGGAACTGCACACCGCACAGGCGCTTATTTATCGAAGGAATGAAGCGTATTAATTGTCGTGTCGTCTCCATTGGGTTCTCTGTTCTATTTCTGAACCTCTATTGTCCATTTACATCCAGGGAAATGGTCATTCCAAAAGCAGACCTTTTGAAAACGAAGATTCAATTCTTTTACCGTCATAAAAATAACCATTGCATCCAATTATATGTGGTCTTGTGACCTACACACTGAAATCAATTTATACAAATTGTTTGTGGTGTCCCAGACCGATGATAGTCGTCTGACCTTGGTTAGCTTTACTCGAGCTCTGTGAATTGTACTTGTTTTTCTTGTCGGGGCAATATGATGTACCATCATCCTCTGAGGAAGATGGTACATCATAACAATTATCTGCAAATTGCATGTCCTTGGGCATTTATTCGAAGCAGACAATTTCAAAGAATCTGGCATCATGGTATCTGAGGACGGTTCCTGTTCGAATAACTTATGAATACCTCGGGTGACTCGTTGTATTTGAAATTAATTCAAAGCATCTATATTTAAAAGTATTATAAATAGGTGCGTTGTGTTATATCAAAGTATTCCTATTCACGTGTTTACGGTTACGAATATTAATGGAAATATACGACAAACCTGGAGATGAAAATGCGCGGTTCTATTGCAGACATATCGACTTTTCAGACATCTATCAAATGACTGACAATGCAGAAAGGCAATATGTCAATACTAGCTTTTACTCCCCCCAATGGCTGGCATACAAAATTTAAACATTGTTTTTGTTATTTTACAATCATGCATGATTATTTTTCTAGCCAAATTTATTTGAATTTTTAAGTACCTGTGTTGCATCACTTCATACTTTTCTTTAGGTTTATAATTTAGGTTTAATAATAGGCTTATAGAAAACGTGGTTACACAAATAGTGGACATTAAAAAAACAGATAAAAGTGATTATTCCAAATCATCATATATACATAGAGGAGGTAAGATAAGTTTAATAAACATTAAAGTAATTTGTTTTTATTTATGAAGTGTGACAGCTAATACCTAAGTTAATGTCTTCCTATTTTTGGCAATGTGCCAATCACTGGTAAGTATGCCAGTCACCAGGTTATTGGCACCTGGTCAATCTTTTGGTAGGCATTTGAGCTTCACGTAATTTGTATTTGATCTAAGGCCTTTGTCACGCTATGTAACAGTCATCTTATGCTTATACAGTTTATGTTTAATAATTCAAATGTAACATTGGTCACAATTCACACCTGTGGGTTTTAGCATCTTCCATCCATTCGTATAGACTTAGGTTATCGAATTATTGACTGCTTCATTTGTGTTCCACTCATCCAAAATTAAACAATAACACCGGCGGTGTATTTCTATATCAAGACTATCGGACTCTGTCCCTGCTTCGCTAGGCAGATTACATCAACATATGAATGAAAAATACTCGTTTTACTGGTGGCTTTTCCTATATTTAATTGCAATTTTATTCTTTTTTTCCGATGCAATATTTTTATTTATATAGGGTGATTTTTTAAAAGCTATAGGAAAGTTTTTCAAAAAGAAAAACACATAAAATTCAGAAAAATCTTTATTTGAATCGATAGTACGGTCCATATAATGTAATGTTTGAAGATTATTTCATGCAAATGTTGACATTGACTGCGCCTCAAATGGTCCATCCGCTTAGTCCAATTTTGGCATACTCTTTCCAACATTTCGGCCGGTATCCTACGAATAAATGCTTCAATGTTGTCTTCCAATGCGTCAATTGAAGCGGGCTTGTCTGTATAAACACGAGCTTTAACATAACCCCACAAAAAATAATCTAAAGGCGTTAAATCGCACGATCTAGGCGGCCAATTGACCGTTCCGGACGTGAAATAAAATGTTCACTGAACTCGTCTCTCAATAAGTCCATTGCTGCGCGTGCTGTGTGGCAGGTGGCACCGTCTTATTGAAACCACATCCCATGCAAGTCAAGCTCTTGCATTTCGGGCAAAAAAAAGTTGGATAGCGCAACATCTCACGGTAGCGCTCACCATTCACAGTTACGTTACGATTCGCATCATCTTTGAAGAAGTACGGTCCGATGATGCTACCAGCCCATAAACCGCACCAAACTGTGACTTTTTCTGGATGCATTGGTAGCTCTTCCAATGCTTCTGGCTGATATTCACTCCAAAATCGACAATTCTGCTTATTTACGTCCCCATTGAGCCAAAAATGAGCTTCGTCTGAACTGACCATAAAATGGAAGAAGCGCGCGATGAACTTTCTTAACAGAGCACGCATTTTGATAATAAAATTCAATAATTTGCAAGCGTTGTTCGTTTGTAAGACGATTCATGGTTAAATTATAGACCAAACTGAAGATGTTTGACAGTGAAACAAAACACGAAACGTGTGTCAGCTGTTTAAACCAGTGTTGCCAAAAAGATAATAGCTAAAAAATCACCCTTTATTATCACAGAGACTGTTTCGAAAACTAAGCTTGAAACGACTTGTTTATTGTCATAGCAAACGCAAGACGAATTGGAAATTACAATTTTCTGAAGTCAAACAAACCCATAGGAGGGAGCTCATCGAAAAATACCTAAAGGTACAGAAGATACAGATCATACTGAGCGACTTGTTAAAAGTTAAACGACGATAACTCAGATTTAGAATGCTGAAATTAGACCTAATTTGAATCCAAGGAATGGTTTTAAAGCCAAAATCCTGCAAGGCCAATAATTGGACTGAATAATTGCAATAATTTGCAAACTTTAGCAATAATAGGGACAAGTTTTATGTTTATGTTTATTTTGTTGAGGTAATTCATCTTATATTTTTTTTTGTTTTTTTTTAGAATTCCTAACAAACCAATGAATTAAAAGAAAAATTGCAACCACCAAACTTGTCTTCTAGTTTGATTCTTATAATGGCAACATATTGTGAATTTTTTTAAGGTGTCAATCATTGGGAACGCAGGGGAACCTATGTAAGAGGAGAGTGAATGAGTTAGCTGCCACTTAGAAAGTAAACGTGAACGGAACTTATCGGAACTGAGCGAAGTAGATATTACGGTCCTATTGTATAATTTCTTTGCATTCGCCCGACTGCTTACATTGACTTAAAGTTCCTTACGTCCATTATGGTTCAGCCTTTGGTTGTTCGACTCCAATTGAAGAAGATCGGCTGAATTTATATCGAAATTAAAATCTTCTCTTAAATTTTGGTTTTATATAATTAACCAAAATTTAACCGTTTGTGGTCCAGTTGTAAGTTTTCGCGAAATTGAGAAAATATGTATGTGCCCCCGGGTTGCTTTAATTGTGACTGGCTGACTGCAGGAGCCTTGTAATGGTCGCAAAATATCTATTTAATAAGAAGTAGCCCAAAACGAACGTACGATTTCAGTTAGCCATCATTTGTGCTGTAAATTGTTGGTAGCACTGAACAAAAATGCAGTTTGACAGCTGATAGTTTGGGTTGAGTTCATACAATACATCATGTTTTCATTACCAAGCAATATCTCACATATAATGGACATCATTGGACCATGCTAGTTTTGTAAATGAGGCTTGTTAAGCAGTGACTTGGAGGCAGGTAGGTAGGTCATAAGTGGGTTTGGTGCACACTGGCCAAAGAAGGCAGCTAGACATTTTTTTTATCGGCGAAATCCAGTAGCAATTTTATTCGTGTCTTTCTAAGATTACTTTGGTTATCAAGCAAGCCTAGAGTGGATTTCCTGGGTAAGTCGAGTGCAGGGCAGCTGCAGAGAAGGTGTTGCACACAATCCTCTTCTTTATCTAAACGGCTTCTGTCTTAGTCTTTTCGCGTGTAGACTGAATAGGCAGTATCCAGTGATTATTCCCCTGCAGTGCTGATTTTGGATCTTTTTAGGGAGATCTAGTAATCAGATCTTTTAGGGTCGAGACTGGGCCAGATTTGTTGGTGATTTGGCTAGTGTTTGACACTGACTTTTAGTGTACTTTGATTATTGAGATGCAACTTAAAGGTAGCTGGGGGAGTACCTGTGTCACAAAAGCTCCCGTCATCTGGCAGTGTGGTGGCGATTTCTGCGAAGTTGTCAGCTTCGCAGTTTCCCATAGTGTCTCTAGACTAATTCGAAACTGTTTGTATATCTCGTCAAGATGTGCACTTTAGTTTATGACTATTTTGAAATTGTAGATTTAATTGCTGCCTGGCTATCCGCAAAGATGTAAAAATCGAGGGCGAATATCATGTTAAATTCCTCAGCCACGACAGAGTTTCGCTTATCGCATTATTTCCTCTTGGAAGATACTGCAATGATTAGATAGATGAATTGATTTGTTAAGGTCAAGATGTTAGGAGAACACACCACTTCCTACTCTGTCTTCCGTTTCGAATCCATCTGTATTTAAATGTAAGGCGTTACCAAGTGGTATATTACCGTCATACCAGAGGTATCTTTCCTGCATCCGAGTTCCGATGTTTTTCTCTGCGAATTATACAGGTGAGATGTATTAGAGATTAAAAGAGGTAAGTCCTTGTTCGATTAAAACTTGCCACTGAGATCATGCCTTTAATCGGATTGCACAGTAGGTTGCTAATTGCTTAGCAAGAATATCTAGGGGGAAGGTATAGTTTGGTTTCCAGCGCATCGGTGGGAGTCCAAGGCTCTGCTTATACAGATGCAGGTTTCTCTTGGTACCTATCTTAGAATGATGAGATGTGTGCCGGCGTTGAGTGATACTGTTTGTGCCACCGGGTGATAAGGCTTAAAATATTCCAAAAGCTTTTCAGCTGAAAGTCTTCAAGGCAAAATTCAAATAGCGTTGCTCTTAGCCGATTTTTCCTTTTTACTGTCCTCGGATCTATATTAATCGACCCTAAGTATAAAGCCCACTCATCAGTGAAAAGCCAGTGTGCCATTTGGGGTTGAAGACCGTATTCGTGCTCGATGGCTTTTTTGCTCATATATAAGGCGGTTGGGTTTTATCGCTCTTTCAGTAGTATTGAGCGGCCATTTTAATTTGTTGACTAGTATAAAGCCAAGGCAACTGGTACCATTTATGGTTAGAGGGTCGATATAAGGTATTTTATATTTCCTAGCGAAAAGGACGATCTCGGTTTTCTGTGTGATTGTACTCAGGCTATTTTCAGTCGCAGATTAAGACCATGTTGCATTAGGTCTTTCAGTACTTGCAGATAGTGGCTGTAACTGATGCTCGGTATATATTGGAAGAAATTGTTGTGGCCAATATGTGGTTTCAACAAGATGGTGTCATTTGCCATACAGTACACGAAACAATTCAATTACTGACACGAGACATTTCCTTGTTGTGGGCACTCTCGATTCTGTGATCTGAATTTCAATAACCCCTTAGACAGTATGATTTAATAACATGAGATTTATTTGTGTGCGGTTATTCGAAGCCAAAGGTCTACGCCAACAAGCCCACAACACGTGACTTACGGCAGGAAATTAAACGCTGCATCAACGAAATTCAGACACATTTTATTTACATGATTCAAAATTGCTACAAAACGTTGCGTATGTGCCGGAAAAGCCGTGGAGACCATTTGCCCGATGTGCTATTCCATAAATAACATTTTTGTTGCGTCCCAAAATTCAATTATTTAAATTACAGTAAAAAAAAATGGATTTTATAATGTTGTGTTAAAAAAGTCATGTATTTAAAATTCCGCCAAAAGTAAATAGATTTTTTTTTTTTACTTATTGAATATTGCTTCTAAACAAACATTTTATAATTCTGGAACCATTTTTACAACTCTTTTCAAGTGTGTTAAAAATAAAAAGATGCTGCTTGTGAAACAATTTAGTTAAATATGCCAGCTGCGCTTGGACTGGTTCATCTTCAATCAATTCATGTGCAAACACAACACAGCTTGCACCGTTTTCAAGAACGCTTACAAGTTTGTTGATCCTGTAGCTGCTGCCTCTAGCCAAGTACAACAGCGAGTTAACACTGATGTAATGTAAAATATAAAAATTTAAAATCAAATTTCAATTTTAACCAAACTTACGGGTTGAGGCAATTAGGTTCGAATTTCCGAAGCTGGTCAGGCAGTAGTATCAATGCTGTTCGTTATCGTGACATGATAAAGCAGTTTTAATTGCCTAAATTACATGAGATGGATGTGACCAAAATTACCCGTCCTAATTTTTGTTTATGCGTCCATGACTTTAGGTGCGTGTTACGTAGTGTGAGTAAGATTCAATGTTTGCACAGATACACATTCACGCAAACTCGGATTTCTCTAAAACTTTTTTAGCGAACAAGCTTTGAAAACCGTTCAATATAGGCAAAAACGGCACAAAAAGACAAAAAAAGCATTGACGGTATAAAAAGGCAAAAAAGGCAAAATAAAATACATATATTCGGAATCAGGAGGACATGCAACGTGTTTGCACAGTCGATACCATCGTCCGATTAAGCAAAAAAAGAGGCAAAGTTAGCAAAATCGTATCCCTGGTAATAACAAACAAAACCAGCAGATTTTTCACAATTATGCCAGTGAACTAGCAGGTTCCTGACAGATTGTGTATTTTTTTTTCTAAAATTTTCCATTCAATGTCGAAGTAAATACATTTCGCTGTCAAACCAAATTGCTTCAATCGTAGTGTGAACACTTTGGGCAATTTCGAAATTGCGATGCCGAAATTGTGCACTGTCGCGTCTAGTGGGAGCATACTACTAAACACATTTTTATTTTTATTTAAAACAGAGACACATTTAACTGACTGTTCTGCAGCCACTATTGCCTTCTTGTGAATTTCGCTGGAAACAGTTTTAATATGATGTATGAGTGTTGCAGTACATGCATCGTTTACTATTTTTTAATTTATCCTCTCCCAACCATGATAACATTTTTATACAAATATTTTTCTTGATGCGTGATTTATGTATAAAACTCAATAATGTCGCTGTGTACCAAATTGGAAGGTTTTTCATCCCTGTCATGGAGTAAGGTATGAGGAGAAACTTGTTCTCCAATCAGTTCAGTGGAACGTGTTCGTGCCTAAGGGACACACAATTGTAAGTTAAAATACGTATCTCTTCTTCATTGTAATTAGATCATTGTAAAATCATTGCAGCATATTAAACCTAAGCGACAAATACGTTTAATAAACGAGCTTCAATGTCGCCATCAAAACACCTATGCTACTTTATGATTCAATAAAAACCATGTCAAGGCTAAAAGCAGTGTCTTATATTTAATTCACATCTTGCGTCCAATGTGGGACACACTTTAATTGTCCCACAGGCATGTACAGCTATCGACTCTGAAGTTTAACAAATCCTGTCAACTCACAGAAAATTGAGCTCAATACTGAACAGGACTATTTAAATTGTTGTACCTGTTAGAGTGTGCCTAATATGTAGATACGCAATAGGTAGTGAAAAGATCAGTTTTGACAATCGTCAGAAGACGACAAGTCAATCAGTGAATAGTCAGTGACTTGAATTTACTGTGCCAAGTTCACTTATCCATCCCACATGCCGGCTCATATTAAGTATACCCAACATGTTGCGTTCAGTCAGAAACGAAATCCAATTATTGGTTCATTTTCCACTCAACATATTGCTGACGTAATTAATCATCATTTCGATGAATCAAATTCGACGTAGATCATGCTTCCGAGAGCAGACAAACTGTCTGCCATCATCATGCCCCCGTCGGGGAAATGATGACACAGAAGCACATATGTATACGAAAACAGCCTCCCAACTGGGTTTCGCCCACATTCCGCCACATCAAGAAGTCTACTATTTAAGCCTAAACATATGAATTTTCTATCAGCATTCAATTTTCCTGAATTTTTCACATCGTTGGGCAAATTGTTTTTCCTTTTCTGCTTTTATGTTTTTTTTTTGTCTCTCTCATTCTCCTCGTCCTCCCTCTCGCCTGTCCTTCTCATCGTCAACCAGCCCCCCAAATGATGCTCGACCCCCTCGAGTTACTCATCCTCCATGACGTTTCTAAATAAAATATTTTCCCAAAAATTACGTGAAGAACACATTTCGCATTCGCAAAGCAATGAGTGAGAATAGTATCCAGAGTGGATTTTAGGGAATTTACCCCTGGCCTGGTTGTTGCCAGGGCGAGACATTAACCGGCAACAACAGCAACGTCAGGATTTCAGCAGCAGTCCATGCAGCACAGGCCGGGAATTACATACTGAGTGCACTGTCAATGTTGTTTAGTCTGGAATTTGGATGTGTTCTTGCTTCTTTTCCAAATTCACAAAAAAAAAAAAAAACCAAAAAAGAAAGAAAAGTAGTAGCCATGAACAGTTATACGTTTTCAAACGCACACATGCACCCATGGCGAGTCCTCTTCCATTTTATCCTGTTGAAAGAAAAATGTTATTCATAAATGGATTTTAGCATGCATGAAATCCTTGTACGTCTTCGGGGATACGGGCGAATGTGAATTCGCATGGAAAAATTTTTATGATGTATGCATGAAATATGAGGGGATACGGACGTGGGTGGCGTTGCTGTTGACTGCGGGAGGGGGAATGGGAAGTGCGGTGGGGTGATTCGTAAAGCTTCTTTGCGAACAAACATTTCGCGAAGAGGAGAAAAATTTGCATATGCTGCATGCTAGTCTATGTTAAATTTCAAAAATCAACCTTTACACCAAGACGCGCCGTGCCCCAGTTTGTTGTATCTAGTACGTGCATATGTACATCCGTTGAGTGCATTTAGAGTTGGGGAGAGTGCGGGTGGGTTGGGGGGTTGTGTGTGTATGATGAGCTTAAGCGAAAATGGTTATTTGTGCTGCGAGCATATTGGTAGCTGTAATATGTTCAAGTTGTCAGATTCGTTTACGTATATTAAGTTATAAAACATGTGAATGCCTTGGATTTATCCTCAGACTGCTGTTGGCAGAGAATCTGAATTTGACTGCAAGTGGTAGTTCGCTGCCTGGATAGGTTCTGTTCTGATTCTATCTCACCTCTCGGCAGCGTTTAGTCCTAGTCCTGAGGAAGATTACAAGTATTTTCATGATTATTACCTAGTTTAAGAGGAAGAATGCATTTGTGAATTGTACATCATTTCGTTTTGTAAAATTCCTGTCAAATCGAGGGAGTGGATGAAGATTTTTGGAAGCTTTGCCTACCTAAGCTCTAATGCTATTTGTGAAGCACCTTTTGAGAAATGATGAAAGTATATTTTCTCGTCTCACCTCGATGTCTGAGGTGGTGGACACTTGAGTCGGGACTTGTGACCTGCGAGGATTGCAAGTGTTGGCATTTCGCAAGTTTTGTTTGACATTAAGGGAATGATTGAAGCCCCGAAGGATTGTGAAATCGTTTTTCATGCAACACAGGGCTTTAAACTCAACACATTTTTATATTTGCGGAAAATTCATTAGTTCCGATATTGCTTTTTTAAGCATCTTGCTCCTCTGGAAAAGTTAAAAAACTGTGTGTTTTTACTTGTGCCTGTAAGCCAATTTTTACACTTACTTGTTTGTTTTTCATGTACTACCGATAATTATCGTAAAATACCTTAATTCAGCCCTGTTCCCCAATAACGAGCCATGAGGATGCATTTGGTTCAAAAGCTAAGTGCCTGTGTTTCAGACTATAAATGTGTAACTTAACCGGAAAACCACTTATATCTTTTCTTGTAATTCATTTCAAGGTAATTCGTCTGTCTGTATGCAAGGTACATGCATATGTGTATTATGTGTATCATGAGCTGGATGCATTTGGTTTTCAAACAGAGAAACCCGGCAAAGAAGGGACGAAATGTCCTGCGGCTAAATAATATGGATATGGATGGGTAACAATTTTTAATCAATTGTCTTGCTCTTCTTCCAATTTATGAGGATAGTGCTTACAAACTCCCATTTAATTACAATTCCAATAGTGAATTTTTGGTACTGCTCTATTTCTTATCTACCTAGTGTGAAATATAAAAAAACAGCGTATTGCCATGTAGCCATAAACCGTGTAAATTGGCTAAATAAATCTTAGAATTTAAACTTAACATATTCTTATAGGTTTTTCAAGTTTTGTTCCTATATAGATGTATCCATATTAACTCGAAAAGAAATGCTCTGCTTGGGCAATTAATCGGACAACATCGACTTTCATCTTTGAATCCCTTCTTGGTCCTTTCTTTAGTACGCTGTTATAGATCGGAATCCCAGCAAATTAAAAGCGATTTACAAGTTATATTTCTTTAAAAATGCAATGGGATTTTCGGCCTAGCCATAAGGCTATTTCCCAGTTGCTATGTCATCATTTTTGATCCTCTGGAGGCACTATATCACATTGGCTGTCATGGCTATCATATATGATAGTGATGTTTACATCGACCCAGGCTAGCAAATATGATAGCCACAAATCCGGTATGAGGCTGGCACCGCACAATAGTACGAATGTTATTACGTTCATCGTCCTGGCACCCCATGAAATTTAGTCAAATTTGCCTTCACAGCCAATCTGATTTATCATGTAATGTTTGTCAGGGGTATACTGTGCAATCATATAGGCGACGCCGAGTCATAACGGGCTGCTTAAGGAATTTTATAAGAAATAAAATTAATTAATACATCAAAATGGAAAAGAAATACTTATAAATTAAATAATTCAGTATGTTACATTTTCCTTTTATAAAAAGGAAAAAAAGGATTGGATTTGTGTTTTTCCAATAAAACTCAACAGAATAGAAAGACTTGTCTGTTGTTTTCCTCATGTAATATATAATATTTATTATTTATTGGATCTATTAGTATTTTTCAAATTCCTAAATTTGTCTCAAAAAATATTTAATTTCGCTTCACAAAGAAATTACTTTCAAACATACAGTGGGGTTCTCATACATGTTTGTGCTAAGTGCAATAAATACTGCATAACATATGAAATAATAAGGTAAATTGAAAATTTTGTTTGCACTTTATTTATTATATATTTTACTTAAACAAAATAGTTAAAAAGACAAAACGGTTAACAATATTTCGATTTTTGTATGCAACCCGCTACTATGACTCCACCGTGCTTCACTGTTTCCTTAATATGGTGTCTTTGGATGGTCTCCCTAGGGTGGCGCCAGCAATATTGTTTACCATTGAAGCCGACTGTATTTTGGTTCATTTGACCACACTACACGTTTCCAGTCATCTACTGTAAAATTTTTGTGCTTCTCTGGCGAACTTCATCCCAGCTTTAACGTTTTTGGCCGACAATGCAGGTTTTTGGTTCCTTACCGCTGAGATGTAGCCAATAAAAATACTTGGAGAGCTGTACATGCAGTCCATCGGCTAACGGGTTTATTGCTGAATATAGAAGCATCCTTTGGTGTCAAACACTCGTGCGTCCGCTTCCGTTAATTTTTTTTCTACGACCTGTGACTTTTGATTCAGCTTTTGTTTCTCGTCTTTCCTGCACTCTAATGACCACTAAGCTGCTTAGCTATCATTCGCGACGAGGAGCCACTCTTTGTCATAATTAGAAAACATTCTTCAATAGCTCGTGATAGTTTCTTCATTATTTCAAAGAGCAGAAAGAGTTGGTTTTTTTGTTTGTGCTTTCAATATTTGAGTTTCAGATTATATTCCATAGCGTGCTGTAACTATAGAATATAATCTCAAACTAAAATATTGAAAGCACAAATAAATAAAAGCATTTCTTTGCTATTCGAAAGGTGAATTTAGATATTTTTGCCGAAATATATATCAAACAACGCTTGGTGCAAAGTTGAGTACAATGGAGTTGTTTTTGTTTTGTTTTGCTTTTTTTTCCTACCACTTTGTTTGGAATTAAACATAATAATAAAGTGCAAGCAAGATTTTTCAATTTACCTTATAATTTCATATGTTATGCAGTATTAATTGCATTCATCACAAATAGGTACTCATTTGTGCACCCCACTGTATGTACGTACAATCCTCCACTTTCACGATCAAAACCAGAGTGACGCTAAGAATGCTTACTAGCTAGAGTGAGTCTATCGAAAATCAACAGCTATGAGCTGCAACATTGAGTTGGTTAGAGTCGTTGCAACTCGCGTGATGTTGACAGCCGATCACAGGTCAGGGACTAGAGACACTTTGATTTTTGGCTTGGCTTCTGTAACGGTAAGTATCCTTCATGCCTTATACT
This sequence comes from Eristalis tenax, assembly GCA_905231855.2. NCBI lineage: Eukaryota > Metazoa > Arthropoda > Insecta > Diptera > Syrphidae > Eristalis > Eristalis tenax. The sequence goes on along the minus strand of HG993124.1, from coordinate 32,203,063 downwards.
TGGATAGTACATTCCAGCATCATCAAGTGAGTCTGTTGTCAATGTAAGCCACTTACACGATGAAACTGATATTTTAGTGGTTAACATGTTTAATGTAGCATGTTACTCCCGATGCTGTCACAATGGACACATGTGGCGAATAATTGGCAGCTTCAGCTAAGCTAGGTTATAGCGCGATTAATCAAACCTGCAGCATACTGCAGAAAGTTAATATTGTCCTGACGTGAGTATGGGCGTTTTGTGTGTATACTATTTATAGGGACATCCCCAAATGTCAAACCTGGGTAATGTTACAAGTACCGTGAAACTTCCTTAATGGGCCACTCCAAGGGACTTAGAAAATGCGAAACAATTAGAATGTTCAACGATTGGAGGATACTAAATTATCGAGGACCTCTAAATTATCTTTGTCACAATTATACATGGGGTGGGCTGAAACTTCTCATCCACTGTTTTCCAAATAGTTCTTAACCAGCGTTGTCATGATGGAAAATTATTGCCTCGTGTCTGGTCGCATATTCCGGGCGTTTTTCGGCTACAGCTATCTTCAAACGGATTAATTGTGTTCGGTAGCGTTGTCCATTGATGAAGAAGAACTCCTCGCAAACACTTTTTCAGGCAAAAAGTTCGACAAATCTTAGTGAAAAAAAATTATTGCTGTTTACGCTTCAAATGAATGTCATATACTGAAATGACGTACAAAGACAGAGCTTTCCAACGCATGTTCCAATGGAATAATACAAGTTACGCCATCTCTTAGCAAATCGTGCGAATTAAGTTATAGACCAATACATTAATAGAGCAAAGTTTTTTTTATAAACGCATTTCCGACATTTCTGCGATATTGCCTAGTTTTTTGCATCATAGCGTGTACATACGTAGATGTGCACATCGACTCAATCAGCTCTGACACTTGTAATTTCTACTTCCCTTTGCTGTCTGTCCCATTTTGGTTGTCAGCAAAGCAATGTTTTTCTAACGAAATCGTTGCCCCAAAAACCGAGTGTATGAATGAAGTGCGATTCAATTATTAGGTGTCCTGTACACAGATCGGCACTGTACATAGATCGAAACACCAACGTCCACATGCGCGACATCACCGCGTGCTGCAAAGCCAAATTGAAATGCTCCTCCCTTGAAATATGTGCTTGTATCCATCAGCATTGGTAATCAATATAGCTGCATATTCTTTTCAAAGAATCAACAATCGAATATTCCAACATGCCAATAACAAGAGTAATTTGCCTTCATGGCCTTTTCGCGGAACTCTGACGGAACTCTGAGGAAGCTTAATTAATTTTCTATATTATGAGCATTAATTGTCCGGAATTACATAAGTCCAAGCGGCCCGGAGCAGACTTGGGCCAGGTTGGAAGCCGTACACTCGCTGGACAACACACAGAGATATCGAATCATAACGGCCGACTGACTCGCTGACCAAGGGCTTATCTTAATACACATAGACTTCAGCAAGAATGAATTAAACCGTTTCCCTGGAATACAAAACAAACCTGTAAACATTTTTTTATTTTGTATATTTCATTAAAAAAATAAATTAAATAAACAAAATGGAGCTGCACCAACATATAACCGCCTTAGGTCCTGTAAAATTCAACAGAACGCGTGGCTCTCCTTGCAGCAATTTAAAAATCCGCAAAAAAAAAATCCCACACTGATATCCATAAAAGCCCTATGATTCATTTATCAATGAATTTAATACCTCTGCTAACAACAATTGTGTGAACAGCTTTTGTGTGAATTCAACGGATAAAACTAGATTTCTGCCTGAACTATTTGCGTTTGTAAAACCATTTCCTACGGACGCTTACATCGATACTCTTTATTGTCGAAGTTATATCTACAAAACGAAGACAGAAAAAAGGGGTATCGGCAAATACGCGAGTTATTTATGCAACCAGCGTAGCACATGCAGGCCCCAACCCCAATCGATCCATGCAGCGGAAATCGCGAACAATAATCTGTCGAATTTATTCCGACTCCATTCCAGGTAAGTTCGGATATTTTATACCATCCAATAATTTGTATTTCGCCCGCGAGATAGTGTGAAAGATATATTGGTGTTGTAGTTCAGGTGGGAACATACGTGCTTTCGTGGAAACACTTAAATGGTGCGATGTGCAGTGGCATTTTGTTTTTTTTTTTTACTAAAGTCGCTGGAATTCTCTCATGCTTGTGGATCAATACTGATTGGCTGGGTATTATTTTGGTGGAGCTTTAATTTGTTTTTAAGACCTTCACTTTAGAGTATAAAGTACTGAATAAATAAAGTTCCTGGAGCATAATCAGCAGTGTTTTTCAAAGACTGCACTCAAAGACTCAATGCAAGACCTGAAAGTATTGTAAAATTTAAGAATTTCTTGCTGAGGTTTTTTTGGAATTTTTTCTGTTTGCGTGAAAGTTAAAAAATGATTTCGTTGTTAAATCGATTGAAAGCGAATTGGCTGCATGCATCTGGAAGGATAAATAAAGCTTATTTACTGAATTACGATATACAGGATGACCACTGAAGGACCACAGCAAACGAACCCTAACCCTCGATGGTTATCCTTCGTCGAATCTACTAGCACACATTTTATTTTCTGCGGTTTCTCTGAAATGACTCATCCCTTATGGTTAACTTTTCGTACAACAATAGTAAGAATACTGGGAATAAATTTAGAGTATTCTTGGGAAAATATGTCTAGGATATTAATAATTGTAGACCCATGGCTAAATAATAGTAATAATGTAATATCGGTCGCTCTTCAGACCATAGATGGGCAGGGCCAAGCTTCTCAGCAACTACTCGTGTTGTGTGTGCTACTGTTCTCTCACAAGTGCAAGGGACCTACAATTTTATGCCGACTCAGAACGGCAAGTTTTGAGAATTTTCAAGAGAGTTATACTCTTTGAGCATTGTCAGTGACCCTTGAAGTGGTAAACTCAGGTCATTACCAGCTATTACTTATCAGTCTGAGCGGACTAAGTAGACCAACACTCATGACACTCCACGACGCTGTATTGGGTCGTCGTCAGTGGTATATACACGCCTTCATGATATGTCCCCTATATAACGACTTCAGCAGAAGTTTGCAGAGATAGAGAGGAGAAGGAGACCATCAAACGCCTCCTCTTTTCGTGTAGAAACTTCAACTTTCATAGGAAACTGGAGCTAAGAGCTTATTTCTTCCACAACCTGAGCGGGTTACTCAGATAATCGCAGATTTTTAAACAGAAAAAAGTATCAGTAATCAATTCTGAGACTAGACGTCATTTGGAATGTTGAAGTTTCAGAGGAAAGTGAACGAAAAAATTGGATTTCGAAATTTCTTTCACAAAATGTTCGATTTATGTGCGGGGTAAATGTACCATTGGACATTCTACATCCTTCAGAGCTTGCAGCGGGAAGTCAAATCATAATGCCATCCATCATAGCTGCAATTGTCCACTGATACCCGGTATTTACTGGTTTAAAAGTAAAAAAAAAATTATTAAAAACTCAATTCTAAATTATATTTATTGGAGTAAATTTAACACTTACAGGATTTTTTTTAACGCGTACAAGACGGACGCAGAACTTTTCTCTCACAGAAACCAAGGAATTTTCATCCTATTTTTTTGAGTAATGTCTTGTTTAGAGTCGGTGTGATTATTAAGAGAGGGATTGCCCCCTGGACCCGAAGCAACATTGAATGACAAGTGTTTATTCGCGTACTAAGTAACAAAACTAAGAAAATTATTTTATTTAATTTATTTATATAATTCTTCTATTGCCACGTGAATAAGTGATACCGGAGAAATAAAACAACACTCGAGTCGAAAGAGGTAGGAAGTAAGAAGTGTATTGCTCGTACAGGGAATCCAACATGAGCTGCGTAGGCTAAAGTGCGTAGGGGTCGACGCACCACCTCACAACGCAACGGCCGTGGTGGCCGTAGGCTCGGTAGGAAACGGTGAGAGATATGAAACTGCTTTTGGCTTTATTTTTAAGCCATTAAACGTTCACGCAACACATTATTCCTTCCTCCACTGATGCTCGCATTCATGTCTACACGGATGGGTCAAAGATTAACAAAGGCGCGAGCATTTTCTCCGAATTGTTAAACATGCACTGATCCATCCCGGTTACCTGACTACAGCAGTGATTTTCAAGCGGTGGTCCTTGCGGCCAAAGAAGATAATACCACCGGCTGATATTACCATTCTATTTGACAGTCAAGCAGTCATTAACCCACATACTCCTTCTTTTTCCTTTTCTTAATATTTGCCCCCATTTACTCAGCGGATATTTTATTTTCTATTAAATTTAGCAGACACTATCCTGAAAAGTGAAATTTTGAGATGTGACATTATGTCACAGTCGTGTGTCTAAAAATATTTTTTTTCCAAGATAAATTAAAGAAGTCAAAAAGTTCTTATATTTGAAAATAAATTATTCAATGTACACTTTGATGGTGCATTTTGATGACATACACGGCATCTTGTCCGTTTATCTTGCTTTATTATGATGTGATTCATTTGGTCGTATACCAGCAAGATTTTCTGCAGCAGATGAGCGAGATGAAATCCTCTTCAAAGGGTTACGATTTTCTTCCATAAGACTTAGAACAATGTGACGACGGAAACCTAGCAAAAAACGCATTAAACTTGTGTAGTTGCCATGCATTAGTAACTGCCATGGGTCATTAAAGAGAAATACCACTTCTTTCATCGAATCTCACACCTGTAAGGGCTTATGTTCTGATCTGATCGATCTACGCCTCCCATTTCCTTATTGTAAGCTTATAGCTTTCGGGTGTTCTATGGTAATATATTTTTCATCCGATTTGCCGAATCGTTTGGTCATTTGTGTGAGTAGAGTCGGCACTATGTGGGAGGCAATGTGGACCTCAGTGTTATCATTCCATTGAATGAGTACAACTCCATTTCCATTTTTGAATTAATTTTGTTGATAATCCTATTCTTTCTTATGGTTCCAATGGCCCCATTATTTATCGATCTTAATTCGTCCAAAAGTTCGATAGACGTAAAAAAGTTGTCGAAAGAAATTCGACAGTCAAGATTGCATGGTCGGATAGACCACTGTTAAATGGACGGTCGCAAAAATTTAGAACTGCCTTCGAGCCAAGTGGGTATCCGTTGCAAAAATCATTCATAGTGGACTGTTTTCCTTGATAAGGATCAAACCATACTATATTGTATATTTAGTATATCTACCAAAATTTGTATCCCCATCTTATAGGTTTCTTCGGCATAAATTGTTTTGTGCTATGGCGACCAAAGTATGGCATCATGGCTTCGTCGACACTATATGCAGTTTTTAGTGGGGGCAAACTTAAGAAACTTATTATTCAGTAAAACAAATAGAAGTCTTACTTTGGCGAACTTATCACTGCTTTCAAGACTATTGTACCGCAAACGTGTAATGTCTACAAAGATTCTGCAGCTCCTTTTGAGTAAGTATCCAGACCAATACATTGATCGCCAGGAAAATCCATTGTAACCGCTAAACAAAATAAAGCAAAATAAAGCTCTTCATTTCCGCAAGAGTTACATTTCCAATCAAATTCTTCTGCGCAGCGTAAACATTGGTTTCATGGGTTATCAGATGCCATACTTCGGTGTCAAAATATTGAGAAAATTCGTCAATTGGAAATAGTTGATTTTTTTTGCCAATGCCGTATCTACATCATGAAGTAAGAAGTAAGAACTCCACTCTTCAAGTCAATTTGTGTATTAGATTTGTAAGTTTTCGTCTGATAGGGCTTCTGGGTTCTTGGAATGGACTTCTTGAGAATAGCTAGGGGAATTTCATCTTCAGATTCCCATTCACCCTCGCTGTACAAATAGCGCCGGGGCTTCGAGATGTTGTTTTGGTAAAACTGTAACGGTCACATTATCGTCGTCACCGGAGTCTTCATCTGTCATGTAGTCATTTGCATTATTGGACGGAAAAATGTAATTAATTGTCCTCTTCTAAAACATTCTCAATTTCGTGGACTTTTAAAAATCCTAAAATATAAAAAAAGGAAAAACAAATGGTGGTACTCCTACCACTCTACATTGTTCACAGTAATCTTTTAAGCGCAATGACATAAGAAATATTAACTGCATTGAAAAAATATATACTTTTTGAATTTAAAGTTGCATTGTTCATAAATATAAGCAACTGAGTGACTGAAATTTGAAAAAAAGGCAAAGCCTACTATGGTAGCTTGGGAATCAATTTATTTTGATGTTACATAATGTGTCGGTAGGAGGATATGGCTTACAGGAATTTTGGCTATAGAAATCAAGTCCAAGCTAGTCGCAAGCTGTCGCGAAGAACTCGAGGTTCGAGGCACACAGAATTCGATCATTCTTTGTTGGATCCCAGGTCACAGGGAAATAACTGGCAATGAGGCAGCAGATGAAGGAAGGGGACCGAAACCGACCCATCCCATTGATCCTCCACTGGCTAGCGTCAAGAGAAAAGTGGACGACACCGCTAATAGAAAGTGGGACTTTTTGCCTACTTGTGAGACCAGCCGTCTATTATGACCCGTACAATAGTGCAAACACAGAGAACCTTCTCCAATGCAACAAGAAGCTGCTGCGGATGGTTGTCGGGACGCTAACTGGCCATAATCACTTGAAATATCACGAACAAAAAGTGGGATGCACCTTTGATACAATATGCAGAGGCTGTGGGGACGAAAGAGGAATTGAAGACACCGCTCACTATCTGTGTCATTACCCCAGTCCCTACTTCGTGAGACAAAGAGAGAGACTACTTCCTCTAGGATCTTCATGATATAACAGAGATCCCAGTAACGCCTATTTTCAGGTATGTAAGAATCTCTGGAGGGCTAAACAGGGCCACATAAGAACGGTTGCTGTACAAAAAAACAACAACAACGAGATTTAACAACACCATCAGCAACAACAACAACAGCAGAAATGAGATGGACGTCAGGAAGGTCTGTACACAGCCATGGGTATCACAATGGCTCCAAAAGGACCTGAGTGCAGCGCGGACCCACCGCGTCAACTCGCTCCCCTACCTTACTACCTATTCCTTCAAATGGCATTTCTTCCGGCGGTCGGTGCAATAGAAAGAATGAGACCTTTGACGGCAACCAATAATGTCACCATGTCATAAAGTGCACAAAAAAGTTTTGGCATTGTTGCTTGGTCGTACACTAGTTGATTGCGTTCAATCTAACAACGCAACTATGCAAATATGCACATCGTCTAAGAAGGCAGATCTGGATTTCGGAACGACATTTCCAGTGCCCAACCAGATAACCCACGTCGTTGTCTATGGTAGCCAGCTTCAATTCCAACGATAACCCCTTTTTAATCTTTATGGTTTAAATTAGTTTTACTTGCAAAGTTCATCTGATGCCTAAACAAAAACAAATATTGCCTACAAAATATTTTTTGAGAGTGATACCATATGACACCAATTTGCTTATATGGTATAATGCAAAGAATGCATTTTTTTAAGTTATTTAATTCGAAAATTGAAAATATAATGTCCGATTCATCTATTCATCATTTTCAATGTCAGAAATATCGGGATCATAAAACTTAAACAAAATAGTTTTAATTTCGGATTTTTTGAACGAGCATCTTCTTAATAAAAATATAATTATGAAAATTGGCGTTAATAAGAAATAACGTGGTTAATTGTACTCTTAGAAAAATGTATGCCAAATGGGAACAGGTCAAATGAAAGTAATTGAACACACAATGTAAAAGTAAAGAAAATATTTAATCAAATCGTGAGTGCGATAAATGAGACATACAAAAACCGTAATGCCACTCAAGAGTTATGATAGCCTTATATGGATGTAAGCCTCAATCCAACGGTAATATTAGCCGAGTTGCCGATTTCGGATTCAGCTGCTCAGCACCAAATCGACATTTCTGTGTCTTCTGTAATACATGTCGGCTTTGTTTTTTTTTTTTTCATTTCTCTTCGATCTGTATCTGGTCGTTGGCTTAAGGCTCACACACTGGCATACACTTTTAAGGGGGTACACGTGTATTGTCAATAATAGCACCGACTGTTCCTTGTTTTGCATTGAAACTGAATTATTTGGAGCTGGCGCACAATGCTTCTCAGCAGCAAGGCACTTCTGATGCACCTGGCCATGGTGACTATTCATAGAATTTTATTTCTGAACGGTTGTGTCGGCAGCTAGTGTAATGGAGCTTGGTATCAAAGCCAAGTGAGCGGTTTTCAACTTAGTCTTTATTCCAACCTTCAACTGCTTTCATGCAATTTGGGTAATGACAAAAAGAATAAGTACAAGCTGCTGAGATGAGACTTCTCCGCGCTGTTGTGGGTAATACTCGTCGGCATAGGGTGAGCAAAACGGCAGTGCGGAAGGAAATCAAAATAGAGCAGCACCTTCTTCGAACGGAAAGGAGAATGCTTTGGTAGTCTGGTCACGTGGCACGAATGTCCCCATTATAACGACTTCCGACGCCAACTTTGAATGCGATTTCATCAGGTTGGCGACCGCTTGGCAGACCCAGGACGAGACTGTTCGATCAAGTCCAAAAACTCGCCTGGTTACGCTTGAACATACATCCTGAGGAGTTAGAGTCGATGGCGAAGGATAGAGTTGCCTGGAGATCTCTCGTGAGTGGTTGATCTCCACGAACTCTTTAGCGGATCCTGTGGGTCAGAAGATGATGATGACGATAGTTGTGTCTGCACTCTATTGCTTTTTTTTGTAAAAGTCCAGATTTTTAAAGCAGCCGTCCACATCGGTACAAGCACCTGTTGCAGTGCACTTTACTTGCACAATTAGTTTCAAAGTAAAAAATATACATGTGCTCGATAGCTCGTTACAGGTGGAACAATCTTTACTTTGCCAGTCTTTGTCCACACTCTCACTTCTAGGTACATTTTTGCAGCTCATCAGACAATTAAATATTTTCTTTTATTACTCCCTCCTGAACCAACGTTCACATTCGATCCGAGTTCATGACAATTCACTAAATCGAATGATAACTTATGAGCTTCTGATGAATTTTGATTATGTTGCGATAGAAACCTAATTAAAGTCATTTGCGGTGTGCGTGTGTGTACAAAAATCCAAGCGAAAGGCACGTCTAACACAGAAAATGGACTGTTCAAGAATCGTAATCAGTTGGATCGTAAAGAATTTATTGTTTCATGTAATTCTTCTATTTAACTCTTAAAGCTCAATTTCTAGGGTGCCACATTCTCGTAGAAGTCGCCAAATGCCCTTCAAAACATTACCGCACATATGCTCAACCACCAGCATAGACCAGATGTACGTATTTCATCCCTTTTCGTTCGTTCGTCTGTTCCTTTTTTCCTGTTCCCGCAGAGAGAAGAAAATCAAATAAATCTAACCATGAACAGCCATTTCTTTCGCTCTGTAAAATTTTGACGCAATAAATCTTGTGACGCTTTCATGCAAGAGAATAGCCTTGGCCCCTATTTTTGTATCGTGTCTGTATTGCAATGTATCATATGTGCATGCATGAGTTCATTTAACCACTCAAGGATTCCCAGAGAAGTTCACAAATCACAAGTAAAATCCAAAACTAAAGTCCCGCACGCGAACAAACAATATTTCTGCAGTTGGACCCGCCATTAAAATGTAATTTATCAACTGTACGGGGCAAGAATTCCTCCGCACCAAATCGTGGATACATTCGTCTGGTTTGTGGCCGATGCAGATATCCCTATAGTATCGCAGTTGCCATGAATTCGGGAACTTCTATTGTTCGTCCTTTTTTTGTTTCAACTTTGGCTTTTATTTATCTTAGTTCCACTTTATACTGTGTTTCTTTCAATAGGGTGCATTCGATTTGGTGCACATTTTTTACAATCATGTTGAGAGGGTATAGAATTCATCGGTCCCTAGGCGCTCAACATTTTTATGCAGAATATTGCACAATATTATTGGCTAGGCGTCCCACACCGATATCTGTTGGTTACCGCTCGACATTTGAAAAAAAAAATTAATATCGTGCAACTGCACACACAGAAGATACAATTTTTCCGTATTGTGCAAAAGATGTCAAAAGCGTTTTGATTTTCCGAAATATATCATCAACAGACGAACAATAATATTTTGCAATGTCAAATACTGCACAAAAATATTGAGCGTCTAGGGACCGCCTTGGAACATTGTGACTTTAGCTAATTAGAAGAACTCAATACACATTTAGAAAGGTTGAATACAGCGCACTTCTGTTTCGGCATTTCTGTTTAACTTTATATTTGTCTGTACCAAAGCTTTTCGAAACTGGATTAAATGCTCACCTTGTGATTTCGATGATCTCAGACCTTGATGCAATGCTACAAAATGTATCTGTTCTAGTTCCTTATCCTTATGGGAACAAGCATGAGGATCTGCGATGCGCGTTAATAGAAAATCGAGCAATTCAGCAATATTAAGCAATACGACAGGCAAGAAAGCACAGGAAGCAGGACATTTTTGTTCATAATAAGCCTTATTACACAGCATTTCGGCCGAAATATTTTTGTTCGGAAGAAATACTTGTTTACCACCACCGATTAGGACTTGTTATTTTGGGTGAAGTGGGGAGGATTTTCACCTAACCTGACGCATAATCTGTTTGTGGACGAAGCCATTTACCCAAACATGAGCTTCGCCACTGTGAATGAGCCCAAATCCAGGAATTTATATTATGATCCAGTGCCTTTAGGCCTGGAGTTCATCTTATATGCAGTCTTATATTGGATCGTAAAAACTGTATTATACTGGATCGCGTTTATAAAAATATTTTTAATATATTTGGTGTAGTAGCAAGCAATCCATTATTTTTAGTAAAAATGTAGAAAAAATGGACAGATTAAGGTCAGTAAGCGTGGTTATTTTGAAATGTTAGTTGCCATTTTGATGGTTATGCCCTAATATGTAAATTAGTAGTGGAAGTACAACTGACCAGCTATTCACTCTAAGAAAGGTACTTGAGAAGGTTTGGGAGTATGCTAAGCCCATCGGAAGTTGTTTTGTAGATTTGGAAAAGGCATACGACCGAGTCCCTCGAGGTAAACTCTAAAGTGTTCTGTAGGAGTATGGGACTGATGGTTCTCTTCTGAGGGCCATTAAGTTCCTCAACACAATCAGTGGCAGCTGTGTTCGGGTTAACGGTGCAAATCAACACTTTTCACTTTGGGCGTTGGACTTCGCCAAGGGTGCATCTTGTCACCTCTTCTTTTCATTGTATGTATGAACTGGATGTTGCAGCGCAGCCAAGGCGAGCAATGTTTCACTTTGGGAGAGTTGAGGGTGAGTCATCTTCTTTTTGCAGATGACTTAGTTATCCTCACATCTTCCCAGACCGAATTCCAGCGATATTCACTCGATAGGTTTGTGGCCGTATTTATTGATGCTGGAATGGAGGTTAACGTGGACAAAGGGAGGTTATGATCATTTCAAGAACACCTGTTCAATACACTCTACATGTTAGTGGAGTCCCATTGAAGCAGGTGGAGGAGCAGGAAGGAGAAATGCTGAGTTTTCCAGTATGATTGGTCAAGCTGGGTCAATTTTGGAACACTTTGGTAGATTTGTAATCAGGAAGGCCGAGCTGGGTGTCAAAGCCAAGTTAGCGGTTTTCAACTCAGTATTTATTCCAACTCTCATCTATGGTCATGAAATTTGGGTAATCACCGAAAGTATAAGATCGCGAATACAATTACTCTTGGCCATAACTTCTGATGAGTTAGAGGCAATGGCGGAGGGTCGACTTGCCTGAAGATCTTTCGTGAGTGGTTCACCCCCGCGACACCTTTGGTAGAGCATGCGGGTCAAAAGACGATGTCATGATCATCATGATGATGAAGTTTTATTTCACATTTCAACACTGAAATAGTCCAAATTAATGGAAGAGGCAGCATAGTCGCTGATGCTCTTTCCCGCATTAATGCAATTAACATGGCAAAAATTCTGGGCTCAAGAACCATTTATAAGAATGCGATGAATAACTTGCTCAGTCTTAAAATAATATTTCACTCACACTTTAGGAACTCGTCATCGATAGACATTCTGTCTACCGTGGCGTCTTTAGAGGTTTCATTCGTCCTTATATTCCGCAACCTCTGCGTAAACGATGTACTTGGTCTGGCTCATCCTAGTGGCCGAAGTACAGCTTGTCAACTTAAAACACAAGACTGGTAAAAAATATATCGACATAATCGCATTAATCCAATGCACATTGGCGTGCCCAATAACATATTTGACCACATTCACCTTGACATTATAGAGCTTTCAAGCATCAACGGTCTACACGATTGTCTCACGATGATTGATAGATTTATTCGCTGGCCTGCCGCGGCACCGCTCGCTGATATTAAAGCTAAGTTTCCATGGATTCTACACAAACTGGATTTCACAATTTGGAACATCATTAACCCTCACGACAGATCAAGGTGGCGAGTTCGAGTCAAGACTTTTCACACTCCTCGGTAACATTATTGGAGCCAACTAGATCCACACAACACCTTATCGTCCTCAATCCAATGACGTCATAGAGAGGTGCTATCGCACAGTAACGGCAGCAATAACACCGTGGCCAGAATTACTTCCAACAGTTCTCCATGAACTTTGATCTTGCGTTAAGGTCAACGCCTCGCCAGTACAAATCCTTTTTGGAGGTGATATAAGAATTCCAGGAGAGTTTTTCCTCACACCAGACTTACAAACCAGTCCTTACTTCTTCCTCGAAAACGTCCGTGAACGCATCAGGAAGGTACGGCCTACGCCGAAGGCCGGCCCATCACACTAAATCACAAATGTTCATCCTGAAGGATGAACGGACACCCGTTCACATGTGATTCTGCGACTGGATGCTCTTAAACCACCGCTGGGTCCTTCATTCTCTGGTCCTCATGAAGTTATCAATCGCATAAATGACCGAGTATTCGTCATTCGGCATTTCATGACCAGGAAAAAGCGGTTTCAACGGATCGTCTCAAGCCAGCCTTCATAGTCAAGACAGACTCATCAACAGCAACAGAGCCACCTTTAAGAACCTACTCAAGGATCAAGAAATAAGTATCGTTCCCATCCTCATCAAGTAGGCCACTGGAGTGGGAGTAGTTGTGGCGAGCGTTCCGCTGCTCCACTTCCTAGTTCTACAATTTTTCTTCTACATAAGCATGCATTTGATATTTGTTATAAGTTTTTAAAATAAATCCTTTTAGGAAATAAAAAAGAATCATTAAAATCAGTTCAATCCCCTTTTAATCAACAGTCTTGGGCAACGTCACAACGTCAAGCGAAAACAGTCATAGCAAAATCTCGGTGATTCGCCGCAAACAGGGTGACCAAGCTAGGATTGACGGCCACGTATGTCTTGGTGGGATTGACAAGGAATCATATGTAAACACATTGACCCTTAGTAATATAAGTTCTTAAAGTCCCTCCTAAGGTTCTTTTAAGTTTTCGTAGTAATAAATCAGTTGTAACAAAACCCGAATTAACGAATTAACGAAATCATTGTGACTCAAATTAACCCATTCGTTATTGTGAGCTTGCACTGCTGATTTTAACAGAAATGTCCGGCACGGGTGTCAATTTGCCAAAAATTAAGGGCGCTGTGGGTGTGGATGAAAACTTCAGCACGCTCCAATATAGTTGGTTATCGAAGGGAAACGCATTGAGCCGTGTAAATTATTTTTGGTCTTGGGAATCGAGACAAGGCAGCGAGTTTCAGTTGCGTATAGGTCGACGCACAAACCCACAACGCCACGGCCGCCATAAATTAAACACTTAAATGTAGCTAATATGTGTCCTGTTCTCATTAAGCTTGAATTAAGCATGTTTTGTAAGAATAACAATATATGGTTTCGTAATCAATACTTTACATATTCCGTACAAAAAAACGAAATTTATAGAAGAGAGAATAATTTTTTTGCAAACATTTGTAAGTCCGATTGGGATTGAAACTAGGGTACGAGCATGTTAATTTAAAATTGAAACGCGTGTTCTCAGGATGTTTGTATATTGCGTTTCCTCCTTTACGAGTTAACCCACGAATACAACCCTCCCATGGTAAAACATAGGCGCATGTAGACATCTGAATATCGTTCAGTACTCGATGGCATTTTGTTTTTCCTATTCCATGGCCTATTCATGGTGCGCCGTATTTGATTGTGTTCATGTCTTCGAAACGAATATTGCCGACGCGGTGTTGCTTACGCAATGAACTTATTCCGATCCACTCGACGAGTGATTTTTCATGTTGTGCTTTTATGTGCAAACGCACTTGACCCAACTACAGTTTTTTTTTTTTTGCAAACTACTACAAGATGGGAACGCATTCACTCCACGCAAGAACCCTTCAATGCATTCATTTAATTAGCATACGAAGTAAGGATCAAGAAAGCGAACAAAAATACAAGAAAAAATACACTCATTTCCAGAGGATCTCTTCACAGATGCTTATTGCTTGCTCGTACAGCCATCACACGGATGCAGAACGAGAATGCATAATCAATTGATAGCTGTGCTGAAATCAATCCGTTTCTCTGCTCCTCTATCAATATATCAAATACGGCCTACAGGCAAAGCAGCCACTTCAGTTAATTCCACACATGCAGACTCGCACACAAGCAAGTATGCAATATTAACGTGTGAATGTTTTCCAATTGATGCCCTTCAATGGCAACAATTCAGCGACGACGAGTATGCATGGAAATGTATCAGGGAGATCCTGTGTTAAATTTTATCACTTGATACGTAGAATCAATTGTATTTCAATGGAACCTATAGATACCACAACCGCGACGCACCGTCATATTGCGGAGTTCAACCACGCACTTGAAACGGATTCATTATCCTTGCAGAAGCTATGTAAATAAACACAAAAAAATTTATTTCAGATATGAAGTGGTCGTCTGCAATGCATACCAACCACACTGGTTTCAATGTTGGTTGTGAATGTATGTACATATGACGGCAAAGACAACGCTGTTAATGACGTTGCCAATGCAGTAGTATCAATTGAGGGCGGCAAGGTTGAACAGGATACGTAGCTTCCAAGAATAACGAATACCATTGACGGATCCAGGAAAGAAAATCACGATTGTGTCCTTAACTTTATTTCGCGGAATGAGCAAGACGCAGGCGAATTTAATTATTTTGGAAAGGGAACGCGTGAGATCTTAATATGATTCGCTGTTGCCGTGCATCCCTTTGCATGGGAAGCGAATGGATGGGGATTAAATATTTCAATTTGGTAAAGGATTACGTTCTTCAGTGGACTCTCAAATGAAATAAAGCAATGATGCAGTCAAGATGTGATTTGCTCTTCTTCCCTCCGATTTTGTTTGTTTTTTATTTTCACAGCTGCTAATCCTGGCTGAACGCGGTGAATTGTTTCATGAAGTTAATTGAATGAGGAGTAGGGAGTCGCTGTCGGGACGTCGCCACCATTCAAAGCACAACACGCAAATTGACGTCAAAGCAAGCAATTGGCGATGTCTTACACAAATAAAGTCCACATGCTCGAACAATTACCCAAAGAAGAGGTGCTGTTATTAGTAGTTGAATACCTTTGACAAACGCTGAACTCAGTTTCTATAAGCGTGCCTCTCTGTACAGAGTGTCCAGGCTGAGGAGTACCTATTCTACTGGCCTTCTCCTCTGATTTATTTCAAGACACAGCCCTCAAGCTGATGTAATTTTTGGAAGATACATACCCTGCCGGTGATGAGACAACCAATACCATCGCAAGGAAACCATTGTTGACTATCAGATAAACAATACGACTACATATAAGATCTAGGCGCGCGACGCTCCAATTCGAAAACAGCGTCTAAAATGATATACAATTCAGGAAAATCTCAAATAGTTGTCCCATCTTAGCCACAGGCTATACAAACTGCCTGACCAAGTTGGGTACGAACACAGCAGCCGAATCCATTTTCAAAACTAGCCATCATTTAATCCAGGTATGACCTTCAAAAAGTACTCAAATTAAATACATCGACGGAGTTGAAAAGCCAGTAAGCAATGTGCCCCGAATGGAGGCAACATTAAAAGCATTTATCTCAGCAAATAATCTGCACTCGAAGAACATTCGGCCTGCCTCGTGCTCCTATTTCCGCAAAGATATAATGAAAATCCATTTACAGTCGACATTATTCATTTACTACCGCTATCATCCAATGAATCCACTGACGACAATTTCCATTACAAACACTGAAGTTTCGACTCTCGTTGTATCAGATGCCATTCACGGAAGAGTCCTTTTTGTCCTCGCCATGCTATGTCTGTTTTCTATGATGTGTCTATCTGTGGAATATCGAAACCAGTGCCAGTGCCGTTCTACAGCTCCAAAGATACATTAAATGGTTTGTATACATCGCTCTCCATGCCAGGTTAAAGGGACTTCTCATTTCCTCCCTCGATGAGGGAGGGTGAAACCAAAAATAAAATAAAATCTTTTCCAAAAACCAATCATTTCTATTAGTTGCCACAACGGAGGGCCAATCAAAATATATTCCATTTTGTTCAGAAAAAAAAAAAACAAATGCCCCCTGCACAACAAGTGCCCTGAAGTGATGCGCCTGTCATCCGCCCAAAACAGTTTGCCGCCATCGAAGGCGCTGCTGCACTTTATACTCGAACGCTTGTATACGAAATCGGGAGGAAGAAATAAATAAAAGTGAAAAGGATACAATATCGGATTTATCGCCTTCTGAAGAGCTTGCCATGTTGTTGTCACTGCTGCTTTAAGCCGAAGGGCTTATGTGCAGCTCCATTCGACAGCTCTTTAGCAACAGAAAAGCACTCAACATAATAAAAATTGATTTCGATATAAGGATAAAAACGAAAATCTCAAATTCTTTTGGAAGCGTCTAAGTTTTGTCATCCTTCGTCGTTGTTGTTGATGCCTTCCGATGCACCCACCGGTCCATAAAAAACAGAAACAGACGACACAGATACACTGTAAATTGGTATGATTGCAATGGCTTCCCTTTTTTGCTCTGATTGTGTTCACTTTGAGGGAGGTATTTCCGGGGAATGTCACTGTGAATTGTCATCGTAATGGTGAAACGAATTGGAATCACGGTTCACGAGAAGTAGCATCGAAAGCTGGTTGCATTGTTGCGGAGGTTGACAAAACGAATTGATTTTTGTTTTTCGGTGCGATATGCGGTGGTCATAAGAGGTAAAGCATTTTAGTCGATGTTATAAGTTCGTACGTGTCTTAAGTCTTCTTCTGACAGAAGATCTTTAATGTGAGTTATATTGACAGGGAATGTCAATATGCACTTCTTAGAAAAGAAATGTGATCCATCCATCGTGTAGGTTTGTAAATTTGTCAACATAACGTGCTACAGATCTCGATAATGCAAATGTTGGTAAATTGTAGATGTTAGTTGGTGTGCAACGTTTTTCCTTAGATCGTGTGATTCAAAATTTTAGAAATAGGATGAGTTTATCTCCTGAATGAAGATACCAAAATATAAATTCACATGAAATAAAGCCAAATGAAGTTGAGGGTGAGTGGCTGCACATGCGAGTGTAGATTGCGAGTTGTCACTGACTTATTAAATTTCCCGTGCAATGCTTTCAAATGCAACAACCATCTATTGACAGACTGTTTCTTTGTGTTTGACAGCCATTGACAGTAGACAACTTTGTGAATTCTAATGAAAATTAAAAGAAGTGAATTATGAAAAAGAAAACGCTTTACTACTATAGGCACATAATGACATCAGCAATTATTTAGTTGGCTTACAGAGTTCCATAGTGTCCGTACCAGCACAAGTGACGATCGCCTAAAGAAGTGGTCACTTCATAACTCGTCAATAAAATCCATGAATTGATAAGCTCAAGCTTGTGACATCTTCAAGCGAGTGGGAAAAAATCCATAAATTTGGCTTGGAACTACTTCCTCTTCCATGTTCTCCTTCTCCTTCCTAGTCCCTTGCTATTATTTCCCATTTCAAACCGTGAAATGTCTTGGGATCAAATGAAAGGGTCATCACTGAAGCCTGCCTATTTTGATTGCCTTGAGAGAACCAATTACATAGTAAGCACACGAAAATTAGAAAAAAAAAAAAATAACACAAAACTAAATTAGTAAATCTATAATGAGATTATGTCGAGAACCTTGTGTCTCAAAATAGGCGTGCATTTCAGTATTGACCTCTTCATTCGACCCAAAATCTTTTGCAGCCCTCGTCCTTTATGTCATCTGCCTACACGTCGCAAAATTTAAGAAAAAATTTAAGACATAAGACTTTCAGTGTGTAGCATAAAAATTAAAATTGAGACATCCCTGTCTGCACCGATTGTGCCACAACCCTGCGAGCGACGACAGCGCCACTGACTGACTGTGGAGAACCGAATTTAACGATATGAAATGATCACAAGTCACATCTGTCACTTTTGCGGCAACCTTCCGATAAGAAGTAACTAGACTAGCTAAATTAATTAATAAAACTGTAAAAACCTTGCGTAGAACTAAAACCAAAATTCAATTGAACTACATGGTCGAACAAAAAATAAGCGCGTACAATTATGATGGAAAGACAGCGATCTTCGTACAGCTCCGAACAATGTCACCTAATTAAGTTCGAGTGACTAAATACCAATTGGAACACATTTTCGCCAATACAGAAGTTATCGCTTAGCCTGATGCAGTTTTAACTACGTCCGATATACGCCTCAACCCACAATTCTGTATCAAAACGTTACTTTCCTCATCCGTTGATGAATACCTGCCCATCGGCGTTGTCAAGTCGTTACGGCAATTATGCTTAAACATAAAGATTCCAAATTCAACGAAATCTATTATCGTTAGCAGTGTCATTAGGTGGCATAATAACACCACCCACATGCTTTTCATTCCCCGTGCAATCAGGCTGTCATCGTGCGACAAATCGTGGAACTCCTGTCGTCAACCAAACCATACATAGCTCCGCTCCGTTGACAATTGCCTTTTGTGTCTGTTTAATTAAATAAAATCCTCCGGGGTAATTAGACGAGAATCTCAAATTACGTTATTTAATCAGTGGAAGTTGTTGTATTGCTATGCTTGTAACGACAATGAAGGTAATCGCGCATCAGTTGATACTGTTTCGTACGGTGTGAGTATTGGTATATGTCGTCGTCCCTTGCCAGTCCAGGTGCACGATACTACCGGCAAAACATCATCTGAGTATAGCTATGGCTACGCGTCTGTTAACCGAAGACAAATTGGTGCCGTATCCGACTGTGTGCTCTTGCAATAAACTTCGTTAAGTTGGAGGAACTATGCTAATTTCCTTATCCATCTCGTACTTGTGTCACGATGCCCTATTCACGATACTTGGTTGCATCAGCCCTACGTCACACTGCCTCATGAACATTTCAATGCTACGATAATTAGGAACCTTTTGCGCGTAATGTGCTTCCTGTGATGGGCATATTAATGCGATGTACATAACTATTGCTGCATTGTCTTTTCGACGTTTGTATTGTTCTGATGCTTTGGCGGAGCGGGTTTATATTAACTTTCTCTGGTGTCATGAGGTGTTTGCTCAGATGATTCTTCTTGAAGGAATTCATAAATTCCTCACATAAGACATTGCGGATGCAAAGCGTGACACAATCGCACTTTCCACGGTGGTATGAGAAAAATGGAAGGCTGTAGGTGGTGCAGTTGTGAGCGGTGACTTGACACGTGCTTTGTTCTGACACGAAAGAGTGGGGAAATCGGGTGGAGAAATACATTTTTTGAAGAAATTTACAACTTACAGTCATGAGCCCTGACAGTCCTCATCTAGATGTTACCTTTGTATGAATTTGTATCACCGTTATACTTTCTGGACTCTCCTGCTCATAATGGTTTTCAGTATAAGCCAAAATACTTTCTGGAGACTAAACAATGTCGCGTTGGCGCGGTCTAGCTCTGACATCTTTAGTAGGATGTACGCAAATCAATTCAACGCCCAAGGAAACCGATTTTGATGAACAAAGAAGTCGTTTGTGAAAGGAAACAGAAACAACCAATCCGCTGTTGTTTGAGAAGTTATTAACAAAAAAGTGGTTGTAGTTGTTTGCTTGTTATTTACATCTACGTCTGCACTTCTAGATCTACATCTACATCTACCCTTCTACAATATAATGTAAAGAGGTACAGTCTGTAAGCCTATGAGTTTGTTTGTTTGTAGGCATTAATCTCTGGAACTACTGAACCAATTTTGAAAATTCTTCCACGAGTAGGAAGTTACATTATTTGTCCGTGTCATCATAATATATTCTAATGTGAAATAACAATATTTGTCAATCAATTCACTAAAAGCAGTCAATCAAAGTATGCATCGCCACGAGTACCTTTCTGCGGAGACCACTGTCCGCAGTCGTGCAACAGTCGCGAACAGGTTGGTTTTAGCAGAGAGCGTTGCAATAGCGTGTGTGCGCACACTAACGCCTTATGACATGCGTTATCGTTGGAAATTTAATGGTTAAGTTGTAGAGGCCATACATAGAGAATGACAGAGATATATTTGTCGAATATGTTTCCATCTCAGAATGTTGCTTCACCACGTGCGTGGTCCCACTGACCACAAAACTATGAATGGAATTGTCAGAGAAACGTACCAATCTGCATGCCGACACAGAGGTTTGTTAGAAAACGACAATCAATGGGAAAAGACTTTGAGAGAACCCTTCATTTCTCAAAGTCCATTGAAGCTGAGGGCGTTGTTTGCGGTTCTGTGGAATAAAGGCAAAAAACAATGCACGAGTGCCTGCCTGATTGACTTGGAGAAAGCGTTCGACACCGTTTGGTTGGAGGGATGGTCAGGATCGGCATAAGTAAACAATTGCTATACATGATCTATGACATGATAACAGGCAGAAAGTTTATCGTGAAAAGTGGCAACGTAACTTCTACCACGGCCTTTGACATTCAAAATGGTCTGCAACAGGGCGCGATTGATTCGCCGATCTTGTTCTTCATATATTGCAGAACTTATAGGTTCCATGCCGCACTTAATTGCGTACGCCGACGACCTAGTAGCGTACGGATCGGGTCCGAAGGTCGAGGTAATAAGTGGCTTGTTGCAGCGTGACTTCGAAAAAATTCAGCGATCTTGAGACGACTGGAAGTTGGTTATCAACTTTTTGAAGTGCGAAACTACCCTTTTCAGGACCCCGCTGTACATGGCTTCGCGGTATACTCGCCTAAACTGGCGCAAGTTCGGCGTGGTTGACTCGCAAGTACGACCGTTAGCTGTGAAAGTGTAGATAGATATCTTGGCATTTGGCTGGACCAATATCTGTATTGTGACAAACATATAGATATTGACGAAAGACAGAAAGGCCTTTTCTGCCGCAAGGATGTAGTTTTTTAGCAGCCAACTTGATACCAGGGTGAAGGTAATCTGCTACATGGCCCTTATCAGGCCAATCATGGCACACGGTTGTCCACTGTTGCTCAACGTGAGCCCTTCCCAGATGAAAAAGATGAGGTTGTTCGAGAGACAGTGTCTTCGGATCTGTCTTCGGTTGTATCGTACACCCGAGTCTGAGTACAAGCAGTACTATCCTAACGAAGTCCTGTATAACGAGGCAAATGTGAACAGGATAGATAATTGATCAGAATGCTGATCAGAAGGCACATTGCACGAACTATGACTTCTTCTAACAGTCTGATCGTCAATATTATGTACCATGCCAGGGTGCGCCTTAACGGCTTTATTCCTCCCGAAACATTCCTCGACACGATTGGCCTACTACAGGATACAGCCGGATGCCCTGTTATTTTCCATGTCGTACGCAGAACAGTGGACAGGCGACTCCAATACGAACCGGATGTCGCTCTCCAGGAGGATCTTCTTCGGTTCATTAGAGCGATCCCCGAGCAAGATAGGAATGAGTCTGCCAAAGAACTGTAATTTTACTGGTGGTTACACCAAAACCAGTCTCCGTCACCGCTGGCCTTTTTAAACGACCCAAGAGTTGACCGTGGTGGCCAGCTTGCATAGGTTTTAAAGGAAGTTATTAAGAAAAAAAGATAAAATAAAAAATTAAAAAAAAAAATACCAAAACTTGTAAGAATATGTAAAACCAAAAACAAAAAAAAGGTGCACCACGGCGTATAAATTATATAGGTTATGCATATACTGAACATATACGTCCTGGTTCACGCGTCTGTACTATTACGGACATAATTAAGATAGTCTTAAGTTTCATGTTAGGGTAAGTTAGTATAAGGTAGGTTAAGTAGTCGAGTTAATTTTAACCAAGTTTTTTATCAGTTTTCTTGGTACATACAAAATTAATAAAAGTTTGTCATCAAAAACACGACGATTAAGCCGAAAGGCACATTTATAACTAAGATTAGATTAGCTTAGAGTACCCGCATAGGGTCAGTAGGTTAGTATTAACAACAACTGTGAATTGTTAAGTTAGCATTGAAAAAAAAGTTGTTTGGGGTGATGCCATTATACTGTTACCCATCTAAACTACCCCAAACTGTGGAAAACTTCAAAGATGATTTATGTGAAGACAATAGACACACAATACGACAACAAAATCAGGACTTTACTTTACCCATCAATAATGACATCTACAATGCAGGTTTATTACAAATAGAAAATAAAGTCTTACTTTAGTTGTAAGTGAGAAGTGTCTAACTTCTCTAATTCGACCACATAACAATGCATCGGATGTAATACTGACGCGTTGGTACGACAACAATCAGTTGTCAGCTTTGGCAACGGAAATTTACCAAAATTAGCCACAGGTCAAATTCAAGATTATGATTGCGATTGTTATTGACAGTGTGGTAAATACCAGGGGTAAACTATTTTTCTGGACGCCCCAGGAGGAACTGGGAAGACATTCCTCGCAAATGAAAAAAAAGACAATCCGAAAAAAAATTCGCTAGCCGTTGTTTCTTCAGGAATTGCTGCAACTCTATTAAATGATGGGAAAACAGCGCACTCCACCTTCAAACTCAAACTGACAGTATCTTTACAACAACAATCCGTATATTCCATACGTAAGAATGGACCGCTTGGCAAACTTTTACAAGATGCATATGGGAGGAATGTACCCTGAGTCATAGAGCGCAAGTTGTAGTAGTAATTCGAACGCTCAGAAATACGGATGCTGTCATGGGTGGTGCTACTTTTGTTTTTCGGCAAACACTAATAAGTAAACCAAACACTAATAAGTAATACCAAAAAGAACACGCGCTGGTGTCATCCGAGCATGCCTAAACTCATCTCCCTAATGGAGTTAAGATGAAACTCTAGTTTAAAGAATAAAGAAGAGAACCCATTTGAGCGACAACTACGACAATGACTTTCCTCAACGACTACTCAAACTTGGAGAAGGAAAAATTACCCCTCATAGCACAGTAGTATCGCTGAAATTGAACTTGACGATAGATTGGAACATGTCATAGACGCAATATATCCCAGTCTTGAGAATTTATTGGAAAGAAATTATCACTGGCAAGGGCAATAGTGTCACCCAGACACGATACAGTAAATATCTCTCTGTGAAAGAAAGTTCATTGATTCAATATGGTGTTCCTCAAGGATCTGTCCTTGGCCCCACCTTATTTCAGAAGGATTTTTCAAGCCATCTTCTTGTATATTTCCCCCGTTTGGTACGATTGCGCTAAACCACACAAGTCAAAACTGAAAAGACCTCAAAATGATGCATAACCTGCGTCATTATTCGAGAACTTCATGAATTAGCCAATGTCGACTCTCCTCATTACCTTATTAAAATATCGAAAACTTATTTCCTTGATAAATGTGCTTATTCTGATAATAATCTTATTAGTTGTCTTAACAATGATTAAATTATATTTATCATAATTTTTAAAATAATGTTTATTTGAATTTTTGGGGATGTTTGCATTACTAGTCTTAAGTCTTACATACGGGTTTTTGTTTGTAGTTAATTATAATTAAATGTATTCCTCCTTTTTGTTATAAAAAATTATATTCTAAAGGGTGATTTTTAGCTATTATCTTTTTGGCAACACTGGTTTAAACAGCTGACGCACGTTTCGTGTTTTGTTTCACTGTCAATCATCTTCAGTTTGGTCTATAATTTAACCATGAATCGTCTTACAAACGAACAAC
This sequence comes from Eristalis tenax, assembly GCA_905231855.2. Classification (NCBI taxonomy): domain Eukaryota; kingdom Metazoa; phylum Arthropoda; class Insecta; order Diptera; family Syrphidae; genus Eristalis; species Eristalis tenax. The sequence continues at coordinate 32,178,957 of HG993124.1, read as the reverse complement.
GCTTGCAAATTATTGAATTTTATTATCAAAATGCGTGCTCTGTTAAGAAAGTTCATCGCGCGCTTCTTCCATTTTATGGTCAGTTTAGACGAAGCTCATTTTTGGCTCAATGGCTACGTAAATAAGCAAAATTGTCGATTTTGGAGTGAATATCAGCCAGAAGCATTGCAAGAGCTACCAATGCATCCAAAAGCCCCAGTTTGTTGCGGTTTATGGGCCGGTGGCATCATTGGAGCGTACTTCTTCAAAGATGATGCGAATCGTAACGTAACTGTGAATGGTAAGCGCTACCGTGAGATGATATCCAACTTTTTTTGCCCAAAATGCAAGAACTTGACTCGCATGACATGTGGTTTCAACAAGACGGTGAAACATGCCACACAGCACGCGCAACGGTGGACTAATTGAGGCGAGTTCGGTGAACATTTTATTTCACGTTGGGGACCGTTCAATTGGCCGCCTTGATCGTGCGACTTAACGCCTTTAGACTATTTTTTGTGGGGCTATGTTAAAGCTCATGTCTATACATACAAGTCTGCTTCAATTGACGCATTGGAAGACAACATTGAAGCATTTATTCGTGAGATAAAAAAAAAATCAGCCTTTCGCTGTAAGGGTATATTATAGCCAATAACTCTAAATTACAAAAGCTTGTAACCTAGATAAATGTTAAGCTTTATCTACATGAAATAAATAATTTGATTTTACAGAAAATCCCCGGTCAAATCAAACAGAGTGTAATATTAGGAGAGTTCACTATCCTCAAGAATTTTTCTCTCTCCAGCCTGCCACCTACGATTTTAAGTTAAAACTCAGTATTCCTTGCTGTTAAGAGCCCTCCCAACAGGTATAATGGTACAAGGCTACTGATAAAAGAGTTGCGGGACAATATAATCGTAGCGATCATCCTTACGGGGCCAGCAGTGGGACAACTTGCTTATATTCCGAGGATATCCATGATTCCGACGGATTTGCCAATACAAATTAAAACACATGATACACTCGACTATCGGTAGTTCGAAATTCTCTATAATTCGATCTGATTGATAGGTCTCCTGGAAAAACCTTGATAAATCGAAAAAATCCTCTGTGCTTTGGTACGCTCATTAATTCGAAGTAATCAGCTCAGTCGGGCTTCCAGTAAACACGATGTAATTCGAAATCATAGCTGGTTTCCTCTCAGTAATTCGAATGTTTTTGTTGTTTTGTTCTTTTTTGTTCTCTGTGCTTTGCCCAGCTGTCGTGTCAAATCCCTTGAAACCGTACGTATGCGACGTAAGTTAAAAATGCATCCCCACAGGAATGGTTGAAGCCTTCCCAACACTGGTGAATTTGGGACTTTCGATGATTGCGTACATTTTGACGATGACTTAGATGCCTGCGGTGCTCTGTATGACGGCGAAATTTTGGGAACTTCCAATTCAAGCAACAAAAATAAAGACTGCGATCAAGAAGAATCGGAAGCAGAATTCCAGTCAGTGTGGCCGAGAACGTATTACCGGCGCTGGCTGCCTAGACATTGTCCGGACATTGTTGCTGACCAAACACAGTCAGTTATAAAAATAACTCGACAATTTTTTGTTAATTTGAATTTTTTGTAAGGTCCCTTGAGTTTTGAATTTTCGAGAGTCAACTGTATTGTCTTTAGAAGGAGCAGTGGATTGGCATTGGCTTAGAACGTTTGGTTTGAATTAGTGATTCCAAAGATGTCGCTCGCCCATGATTCTTAGATTTTATAAGCCCTTCCCAAGCATTTGCTTGTATTTATGGCGCACAGTAGTCCGCTTTGTATGTAAGCGAGTGTAATAGCAATGTTGTGGTCATTATTACCGGCCAGTGCCTATTCTGCTTGCACTCTAGAAGAATGGGAGGCCCCACATTGACTTCCGCAGAGACGGCATGGAAGTAGAAACTACACTCCACATCCTCTGTACTTGTCCTCTGTACTTGGCCTTCAACAGCCTAGAAGAAATGTCACACGATACGATTGAGGACATATCTAAGTTCATCAAGCCAACGAATTGGCTGTAATCAAGTGGGTTATCCAGAACAGATCACTAGGACACCAGTAGGATCAGCTATCAGGTATTAGCGTAGTCCCTTTGATTAAGGAGGAACCGGTCTCAATAACCAGGCAGTGAGATCACAATGGATATCACAAACAGGACCTCAACTTCCCATAATCAGATACAATTTGTAATTTTTTTGTTGCCTCTATGACCGTCACTTTCCGAAATTGGTGGTATCGTCGATACAAAGGTAGGGGACACGTACACTTCGTACGTTTCATTTGTCGTGTGACGTTTCACTAGTACACAGGGAAGGCCGAAAATACTTCCTTGGTGCACTCCATATTTTTGCCAGAGATGCTATCACACACGACCCTAATTATCCGTAATATACGATTATACGTCGTTGCCCACAAAAGCATCACCACGTTCCACCACACGCAGCACTTTTTTGTTGTACCACCATTTGACTTGTGACTTTTTACCATCATTTGCAACGCTGGCTGTAGTGATTTTGAGAGAAATGCACTGCTGAGCGTTTTCTCCTTCAGCATCATCGAAAGAGTTATTTGAGTCAGAATAGAGTCTGATGAGTCAGATACTTTTCTAAATTCTCAGCTCTTCAAGCAGTAGACACGCATACATGAATACTGATTAAAACTTCTGCTCAGATTATTCGAAGGAATCAAATTAATTAAACGGCACTTCACACCATTCACAAGCTCGCACTTTACTTAATAAGTTCTCAAGGAACATAAGGCATGCACCTAGGTATTCATCGCTTCTGTCGCATCGCTTACCTGTTTCTCAACGGCTCGTGGCAAATAAATAACCACACAAAGCTGTCTCAGACATTTTTCAATCCCTCAATACATACTCATACTTGCTCGATGTGTGAGTTGGGAAATCGTTAACGGATGATATTCGCAACAATAGAGCTTGTGATCCCTCTAGCAGGCGCTCACCTCCCGAATAATAATAGCACATTGAAAATCAGCCCCAAAATAAGATGTTTCCAAGGTTAAGCCTCTGGCACGTCACTCTCCCCAAGGGATAAATGTCAAATGGTGAAGGAGAAAAGGTTTCAAATTGATGAATTTCACCTCTCAGCAGCACGTCTATTCTTAGATTGATAGTTACTCAATCAAATCGGGTGTCAACTGCACACCACACAGTGAGGAAGAAGCTGACGAATTGTAAATGCGGAGACCCGGTGGCGTATTTGACATCCACCCAGCTGCAATGACTGATGTGCCTGTGGTTGGATTTCATTCAGGGTGTCTCGTTACGAAATGTAGAAAGAGGCGTCCCATATGGACACGGGCATGTTTTTGTCCTTGCGTATGGAGTGTGATCGGAAAAATGACCATATGTGCATTAGATTAAAACATTGCAGTGTTCGCAGGAAGTACTGCCGTTTAGTTTTTTTGGTTTTGATTATTTGTGAATGGCCTTACGCAAAGTACACAACCATTTTGATATTACTTTTGTGTTTTGCAGTACCAATATCTTTGAGTGCTACACAATGTCAGAGGTTTCGATGTGACAGGATGATAAATTGGACGGAATATAAAAGACCTTGGACTCCTACGCGAAAATAAAGTTGCTCATACCCTGTCGACTAATCATCGAAGCGATACAAATATGCTAATAATTGAGTGTCGACTGATGGCCGCTGACGCAGGAACAAATACAATAGTCAAAACAATGTCTACAAATAGCAACACAATAAAATGGTGTTGGTCGGTGTTGGTCGGAGTGCTTCATGGATGATATAGCTCTCGAGGAAATTACTTAAACTCTTTGAAATGACTGTACATAGGTATGTCCCTAACCTACACAGAATAAGAAAGCCAGAGGATGTGGAAAACGAGTGGGCAGCGCGGAACAAGTTCTGGGAAAATGATTTTTTGCTTACATAGTAGTCAAAGTAAGCAATAACGGCATTTCAATTTAGTCCTGTGTACCAGGTCCTGCGGCCTCAACTACGCCTACGTCCGTTCTACAACTCATTCCAAAACAAGAATCAATCTATTGAGTATCCTACTCACACCCTCCTAAATTTAATTTCTGATTTCGTCCGGTGTTTAGCTTTAAATTTGGAATCAATTGAGGGCAAAGTTTCCTCACCCACGCCCTCAAATGGAAAGTTGAATCGTTTTGATCCAAATGCTCCTCAACTTCTGCCAGTTGTGAATAATGCCTTCTTCAGATGCATTAGACTCTGACTTCGAATCGTGACTTGTGTTCAATCGACTGAAACCTGTTTTCAAATACGGCTGGGCAGTGCTGAGGTCTATGATTCGGGAATGAGATGGATCTTCTTTGGAACGTTCACAAATGCTGTTGGCTCCTCTTGGCTCCTTGCTTCTCCCGTTCTACAAAAATCCCCTGACTACAGGAAAGAGAACGTCAAGGGATTGCAGCTTTACTGGCAGCGGCAATTTAACGTACCGTGCAAGTTAAAATTAAGTTCATCTGATCTGGTTAATCCATTTTCGTCGTATAAGGAGTACAGTCGAACCCGGATAACAGTACATCAACCGTGCAATAAAATATTGTGACATGCTGTGCTGTGCTTTTATCCGATCTTTCTTACAAACTGTTTTAAAAATGCGATAAATGCATGATGGCTTCCCAAATTCTAGCAAGCTCGCATACATGCACACGAAAAAATTAGTGGGAAATGTCCAGGATAGTTGGGAGTCAAATGCAGAGTAGAGGGGGATATCAAGTGAATTATGGGTCCGTGTAGGATGTAATAATAAGCGGGCACGATTGTACGTGTACTGTTTGTTTTTCATATTTTTGGTGTGATATAAAGCGGGTTGTGCCATTAAGCAATGTGCTTTTAAAGGGTTTTGCGCCAGTACAGCATGTACAAAAAAGACAAATGCCTTAGTGATTGTGTGCTATTAAGTGATGTGCTAGTCTCCGGGTTCGACTGTATCTGTGAATTATTTCGATGTGCGAGATACAGAGCTCTAGATTTACCCTTTCGTTTCCAATCTTTTCAATAAACGAAGAAAAATGTTCCAACATTATTTAAGCTTCCAAAATAAAAAAAAATATAATAAAATAAAATGTTGCTATTTTAGCTGGGTTAGGTGCACTAAAATTAATATTTTATTATTGTTTTACCTTGATCCACAGTTTCAACGAGTGGTTAACAGTCTTAGAAAGCTGAGGTATTCAGCTTTTCTATAAAGGTACGCGCCCTGACACCCCGGAACACACATTTTTAGGAATTTGATTCGGTAAATCTGTTCAACATGGTTCTGACTTTTGCAATGATACAAAAGTCATCATTTCTTGGCTGATAATGCTTGGAAAGAATGTTACTCAACCTTTATTTTTAGACGACATATAGATCTTTCTCCTAAAAAAATTTAGTGAATCCATTAACGGACGAAGTATTCAATTTTTTATACACGAATCTGGAGATCTCTTGTGGGTGGTTTACCCAGCGACCCCTTTAGTGGAGCATGCGGGTCAGAACATGATGATGATTATGATACTAGAATCATAATTTAGCACACATTTGCAGCGTGTGTGTTCTATTGTTTGTTGAAGTGTAGACAAAAAGCTGCAAGAGGCTCCAATATGAGACCTTGTTTAAAGCTGGAATCGTATCCGGCTACTTTGGCCACAAGAGCCCTTTAATTGTAGAAACACGTTGACCTACGCCGCAAAAAAATGGCAGTTTGGTTTTAACTTCCAAAATAATAAACCTGTAACTTTTGAGCCCGTAAAGCGATCTTAATAAAATTTAAAACAGTATAAGTGGCACGGAATCGTTTCGTGGTTCAAAAATGATAGTGGGTATATAGCTTAATTCGGCTATATAAGAGAGCGGCTCGCTAAGCGATGACGTAACTTGTATTATTCCATTGGAACATGCGTTGGAAAGCAACTGTCATTGTACGTCATTTCAGCATATGTCATTCATTTGAAGCTTAAACAACAACAATATTTGTTCAGTCAAATATGTTGAACTTTGTACCTGAAAAAGTGTTTTTGCGGGGAGTTCTTCTTCATCACTTTAACATGAAGAATACTGCTGCCGAAAGTCATCGTATTTTAGTGCAAGTTTGTGGTGAACATGCGCAATGGACAACGTTACCGAACACAATTAATCCGTTTGAAGAGAGCTGTAGCCGAAAATCGCCCAGAATATGCGACCAGACACGAGGCAATAATTTTCCATCATGACAACGCTCGGCCCCACGTTGCTATTCCGGTTAAGAACTATTTGGAAAACAGTGGATGAGAAGTTTTACACCACCCGCCTTATAGCCCTGACTACTATTTGTTCCGGTCTGAAATACGGTTCATATCAGGGCAGAATATCAAAAATTGGCTTGATTCATTCTTGCCAAGCCGGCGCAGTTCTTTTGGGATGGGATCTACAAATTGGCAGAAAGATAGGAAAAAGTCATAGCTTCAGATGGGCAATACTTTGAATATTACTATTCTTCATGCATTTCTTGAAAAAATGTTCAAATTTTGAAAAATTTTGAAAAACCGCACGTATTTAGTTGTAGACCCAATATTTAGATGTAAAATATTTTAAAAACGAATTGTATTCTGATCTCAACATTTCTCAAGCCTGACCAATTGAAAGAATTCCACGCTTCTTAACTAAACTGCATTTATTTAGAAGGAACAGCGCATTGGGTATGACTTTGTTTGACTTCAAGAGATTGTAATCCGTCCTGAGTTTGTTATGATAATAAACAAGGCGCAAAATTAAAAATTAACTTAAGATTAATTTATTAAGTACAGAACTGGGCCCATAACTTGTAGAATATCTGAGTTATTTACAGTGGATGTGCAGAGATTAGAAAGAAAGGACCACGTTTTACTTAGTACAAGTAAGAAGTGATTTATTAAGAAAAAATAAATCTAAAGGAAGTATGTTCATATTAAAATGTATATAATTAGTATTAGATGGTTGCGTAAGAGAGCGCTAAGTATTGTTAGTGCTGACACTTAGTTTAATTATGTCCAACAAAGTTGCTGAAATTTACACTGAACATAGGTCAGTTATATATCTATAAATAATAAATACATTTGCCGCTTAAAATTGTCGAGCATTTTTATGTAAGAAGCCCCGCACTCGTGAATCATTTGCAACACTCTGCGACACAGCTTCCACGTTGTCTGCAAATATGCGAATATAGTAGTAGTAGGCCACTAAACACCGCTCCTCAAAACAAGCGAATCCACGGTAAGACGATAGCAGCTCCAATAATAGTACAAAGCATTTCTGACGTCGCATGTCCAGAACCCTTTTTATGAGTCTTGGGTAACTGAAACGGAAGTGGACACTTGATTTTTTCTTTTTTTTTTTAAACACAGAGTAGGTGCATCTTTTCCAGCGAGTGTCTATTCAATATCTGTTGCGCTGACTAGGACCAGAGATCCTGGAGCCTATGGTACAGCCACTAATGCTTGATTTAATGTTCTCTCCCAAATGCCCAATATCCCATGAAGTTGGACACAGACCTCTCGACTATGAGCTACTTCAGCTTGTCTAACGAACGTTTTTACTCAGTTACTACTTGAGCTCCAGGAGTTAGCGTGCATAATATTGTTCGAATTATGTGCAAGGGGCCTAGGAATATGAAGTTCTGATTGAGTCAAAGTTACTTGTGTCAATTGCATAATTCATCTTGCCTTCGTTTACGAGCACACTTGTTTTATTCCAATTATTCCACTATTCCATTTCGTTGTATTCACATCACTTCGTCAATGTTATCCGCATATTTTTTATGGGTGGGGCTGCAACCCGTAGGGAGCCTAACTTGCCAGCAACCATACGCGATGTGCGTGCTTTTGTTCTCCCACAAGTGGAAGGAACCTGCAGTTTTATGCCAACTCCGAACGGCCCAGTTTTGAGAAGGTGTTTCTACACAGTAATTACTCTGGAGCGTCGCAAGAGGAGGAACCCTGATTTCTGGTTTTACAGGCCGGGAATCGAACACAGGCAGCGAGTTTCAGTTGCGTAGGGGTCGATACACATACCCACAACGCCACGGTTGCCACACTCCTAGGTAACTATATCTAAAACCATCTTAGGATCTTCCACCAGAGTCTCTGAAGACTATTATGTTTGATTTGTGAAGTTTAACTGTAAGATTCCAAGTAGTACAGTCGGTTGATCATCAACTGGAGCGATTGCGGTGAGTGAGATAGCATCACGATACACTGACGGTAAAAGAGGGTGTTTATAGTGGTTTCGGCAAACGACACCACCACTAGTGCACCGAGTTAGATCATTTTTGAAAAGTGTGAATAGCAGAATGCAGAATAACTTCATTTTAAGAAATCGATTGTTTCAAAGCCGCGTCGGTGTCGTAGCGCATCTTCGGGTGCTATAAACAGCACATGTAGGGTAGGAGAGAGATTTTAATATAGAAAATGTAGAATACACCTCTTTGACGTAAACACGAGTGAACTGCATCTAATCCTACACAGCAACGCAACTAGACCCAAGGAATAGCATATACACACAGTCGTATGGTAATATCACAAGACCATCCTGTCGAAAGCAGTGCGCACGTAATAACCGTAAACAACATATGACACTCGGCACGAAGAGTAAGAGATTACCTTCGAAAAGAACGTTGAAGCACAAGATACATCTACTTAAGGCACAAGTACATATACTCCACTACATTATCCTTTGACACAGCCCCACGGGTTACCCTTCACCCAGGTGACGCACGAAGCCGAGGCATCCTTTCACTCCTGGCATCGCAGCACAAGCGTGTCGTAAACTTTTCCATTATACCACAAATTAAATATTCGAAAAAAACGAAGAACAAAAAGAAGACGAACAAAAAAAACCCCGACACGCGATAAGATACAAAATTTCGTTAGAATATAAATGAAGAATAAGGATAAAGGATGCGTGTATGCTCATGTTTTCCCCGAAATTTAATGGAAGTTTACAGCGGAATACTCCAAATTTACATCTCATTGATAGGCAAAAGTTATTGATATTGTTTTTGGGGATAAATAATATTTGCCACCACTCACCCCACAAGTGGCAAACTGCCGCAGCCGAGAGTGCAATAGGCTGCGGCTTTAAAGGAAATGAGGAAATAATAATTATCGTGAATGATGAAATTTCTCAGGTCTTTCCTTTCACGCAAATTGAAATTGTTATTGGGCATAATGATGGCATCGATATGATGTGATTTTTCTGGCGTTTACGCATTAATTACGATTTCATGCTTCAGCGGGAGAAGCTAACCGTGTTTCTGTCCAGTACATCCCCACAGTCGCCTTTCATGGGGTAATGAACCCTTTACATAAGGAGAAAGAGAATAAAGTCATTAATATCATAAATTGCTTCAAGACATTCTTTTGAAGCGAATGAGGATGAAATTGAGTTTCTCTGAATTTCTAGATGAATTGGTAATGAAAGGCAGTCATAAGGATGAACTGAACAAATATACAACCCTTGACGAAGTACTTTTTAAAGTTCTGAGAAAAAAACAAACCCAACTTTACTCTTTATGAAGCCAGCTGCAGAGAAGTGAGGAAATTTGGGCGAATAATACGAGACTTGGTTGGGCTTCTCCATTAAATTGAATGTCATAGCTGAAAAGTTGTAAATGCAATTAAAGCGCACATACAACCTAGCTGTGGAAAAAAGTCACTATATGAAAAATGGCTGACATACTTTGTAGGCTTCATCAGCATCTTAAGAAATTAACTTTACAAAAAAATTAGCGATGCCAACAAATGCATCTGAAAGAAAGCAAATCTTGTCCCAGTTTTGTCAAAGGAAACTCGTGCGATGGGTCGTTTTTTAGTATGCTGCTGAAGCGAAACAGTTTTTATCAAACAAACGCTTTTACTGCTGAAACGTTGATAAGAATGCTTCAAAAAGGTGGTCTGAAGGACGCACAAAAGTGAAAAATAGTCTAGTAACGAAGGTAATTTCGTAACTCCTCAGTTTGCTGAAAAGCCAAGTCAAACGCAGAAGGGCTAAGGTAATTTGGTCACTTAAGACCACTGTAATGGGTCTTACGTCTTTCGTCTAACTAAAGATAACACTGCGAAACGACTTCAAGCCTACTCGACTAGGTTCTGAAGCACACAAATATTGCCTTTCTACCGAAATATGTCTAGCATACAGCGACCACCTAATTCTTAAAAAAAGCAGAAAACAAATTTTAAGTGGTCCCCCAACACGCTAGTGACGTGGCCACGGTGTATAAACCTATACATGCTCAAAAACAAAACAGTTGAGTGTCGTCAAATATCATCTGTGAATGAGATTCCGTGATCTCTGCAACGTGTTTCTGGTTGATTATTGCGATCGTGAAGCACGGTCGATCCTCGTAAACTCATCAATCTTGGCCAACTGTGCCATATTTTTGGATGAAAGAAGAGTTCAAACATCGTTTTCCTGACGCGATGCATTGATGAGTTCATTTTTATGTGGCATAACTTGACTTGTACTCTGGATGTATTATATAAAATAAATAAACGATTTTGAGTAAGTCTAGGTGAAATACCAAATTTTTCATAATATTACCAAAACGGTCATACGATCACATCGGGCTCGGTCTATCCGCGGTTGTGGCTTCTTAGCCCTGTGACGTTAAGAAAGTAAATTTGGCTGAATGTATTTTAATTGTGCACACATGCGGACACACTTTCTTTGAAGTAGATTATACTAGGAGAAATGCCTGTCTCACGAGGAAGAATGTTATGAGTCGCTGCCTTTATTTTGTTTGTACGAAATTATATTCATTGCAAATAGACTACTTCGGAAAACAGAATATGAAATGTTTATACCCATTTCACAACGTCATATTCGCGCGGTCGCGCTCTGACACGTAAGCAGAATACACGTAAATCCATTAAACAAGCCACGATGCAGCTGTCGCGCGTTGATAGTTCACAGGCCGTAATATCGTAAGCACGAGCACAAGCTTTAAGTAAGAGCTACTTCTACAAACTCGGGCTTTTGACAGTTCTAAAACAATTTTCTTTTAATTACTCCTGATTTGTCATTGTTGGCAGGCTGAGGCCACTCTTTGTGTATGTAACTTATTTTTTTGTAGAGATCTTATGTGAAATAATTGCATTTTTTTCTGGTTAAATGAATTTTACACCATTTTACTTGTGAAACGCCGCGCTTTGACATAACATTTTCGTTAGCTCGATAAAACACATACAGCCTATCAACGCACGACCGCGCCAACTCAACATTGTGATTTGGCCATTATACAGTGAACGCTCGATATAGTGAACAATCCAATGCAGTGAACAGGCTATTTCAAATGGTGAACAAAAAAAATCTCGATATAGTGAACACTGTTGTGAAAAATTGTCATCTCTCAACCACAACTGGTTTGCCCTTTTCAGAAGAAACTCTGCGAGAAAATGTTGGTGCTGCAACTAACAACTGAACAACTGAACAATGCTGATGAAAGGTGTGTATTGAAACCTTCTTCCGGAAAAGACATGAGAAAAACATAAAATTTAGCGGGTGCTAATGCCACTGGTCACCATAAAGTCAACCCACTCGTCATAGAAAAAGCACATAAACCTTGTTCCTTTTAAAATGTGTCCTTGCCTCTGCATTACAGGAGCTCCAAATCGGCCCTCTATTTGTTGCAGAAGTACAATATTTTCTTCGCCAAAACGGGTTACCAGTTAAGGCATTGTTAATTTTTGCCCATCCTCCAGAACGTGAGATTCAAACTCCAGAAGGGAACATATCACTAATGTACATGCCCCCACCACTAATTCAGCTTAAGAATCTGAATGCTATCCGCCTGACCAAACGTTCTAATAGAAAAAAAAGGCTGCTATCAATGACCATTATATTGAATTTTAAAGACACTTACGACGTTTCTTAGACAACATTTTAAGGAGTATGAATAAAAGACGCTGATTTTAACTTGGCGATAGCATGGACAAATTACAATATTCAGCCAAAAATGTGAGTGGAGGGATTTCGTTTAAATTAACGAAATAAATTATTATAATTTTATTCACACCAGTTGGAGTGTTTTGTACAAAATGCTGAGGAAACTCTCTTTATTCACACCACCAATTGTCTAGTTGTCACAGTTGATACGAGAGTACAATGTTTTTCTTTGGATTTTGTCGGAAAGTGTGACAGTAAAACAATCTCATTGCTTTGTTCCTGTGTTGCGATTAGTCAGCTAATAAAACACACAAAAATCGAAGAGAATTTCCTGAGATGTGGGGAACAACATTCTGCCATGCCAAATCACAATTAATAAATAGTAAGCTCAGTAAAATAATGGGTATCTTACCGGGCACTTGCGTCAAACAAGCCAGTACTCTTCAAAGACATTTGCAAAAGTTGTCATAACTAGGACGAATCTGCATCCGTCTGCAAAAAAAATTTTAGCAACATTGAAGTGAAGAGGTGTGACGGATGGAGAGCACTCGCTGCTCCATCAAAGTCGGTAACGAACTCGCCGAGACCTTCAACGTCAAAAAAGGTTTTAAACAAGGAGGCACATCATGTAATTGCATGTCAAGTGATTTCTTCAATATCCTACTTGAGAAGATCATCCGAAACTCAAATGGCAATACCAGAGGCACGACCTTCCAAAAAGTCCGTTCAAATGCTTGCTTACGCGGACGACATTGACATGATTGACGAGCCGTCAATGAGGCCGCGGCTAAAATGGGTCTGGGAGTGAATCAGGTACATGCTGTCCTCATTGAAGGACGCACAACCTGTCTCGACCTGTCCGAGACAGAGCGTCATAATGGGCAGAAGAAACTTTGAGGTAGTCAAGGACTTCGTCTACCACGGCTCTGCAGTAAACATTAAATACCACCGAGGTCAAGCGCAGAATTACTCTTGCCAATCGCTGTTTCTTAGGGCTGAAGAGGCAATTGCGTAACAGAGCCATATCTCGAAACACCAAGCTGAATTTATATAACACTCTGATCATCCCTGTCTTGCTCTATGGCTCAGAGACATGGACGCTATTGGAAGCGGATGAAGAAGCTTCTGCGTGCGATCTTTGGTCCTGCTTGCGTTTATGGCGTCTGGAGGAGCAGATTCAACCATGAACTGTACGAGCTGTACAGCGGCAAGCACCTACTAAATCGTCTTCGAATCCAACGCTTAAGATAGGTAGGTCACGTAGAGCGGATGGACACCACAGCTCCGGCCCGAAGAGTCTTCGATTCCGATCTAATGGGACAGCGCAACAGACGACGTCCTCGAACGAGATGGCGCACACAAGGGGAGAAGGACCTCAACCAACTTGGTGTGCGCAACTAAAGGCAGCTGGCGAAAGATCGTGCTGGCTGGAGGGGTTTGTTGGTTGAGGCCCATGTCCATCCCGGACTGTAGCGCCAAACAAAGAAGAAGAAGAAGTGAAATGAAATTATATAGGACTCACTTTTTGTATATTTGTGGGTCTCAGGCTAGCCTTTGAAGAGAATTTTAGACAAGAACTAAGGTCGGCCATCCACCCCCAATTTAGCTGCGAACTCCGAATGATCCATCACTAAGAGCCATCATTTGAAAAAATAGAAAAAAAACTACAATTTCCAATCCAAAGACCATACAAGTCGCATTTCCAAAACAACACTCAAAGTTCTTAAAAACTCCCACTACACCTCACAAAAGCAACTTTAACTTTCTGCTATCACAACATGCGTCATCTACCCCAACCCACAAAAGACATGCGAGCATATGACCCTATCCACCACCACCAGCAAACCAATCCACAGAATCACCGAGTTCATTTTTAATTTTGTGGTAATGGCATTTCCCAATCTGTGTGGGTGTAGTTAGATGTGTGTACGTAGTTTTTGTTTTTATCTGGCAAGATTATGAGATTAACACGTCTTCAAATTCCTCAAAAGGATACAAACTTTCATCGGATAAGACTCTGCAGATCTTTTCGTTTCCTCTGCGTCTTCGGTTCACTCCAATCGCTTGAGACGTTTATCCCCTATAACCCCCTGGTCTGGTTGCCTTACATCGGTCTCTATGGCATGACGCCCTCACTCCCGCATATGTTTAACTCAATGGCACCTCCCCCCCCTCCCACTTCCAGGACTCCCACAAAAGGATAACAAACACCAAAAAAGAAGCAAAAACCCGAAAGAAACTACCATGTGAACGAATGTGAGTAGATGAACTCACATCACCAGCAAGATAAACATTTCGTATGCAAGGCATCACGTTTGCCGCTAAGTTGTAAATCCCTATAAGATGATCTTTATATATACAACACTATGTGCGGCAGGAGGTGGTGGCGTCAAAGTGTGTGTGTGCGGGAGCTTGTCCTTAGACTGCATCTGTATGTGAATGGATTGCTTAGTTTCTACAATTCTTTCAAATGAAGATTAGCATGCGAGTCATGTGTCATTTTGCTTTATGTACCACCACCGCCACTCGTAGTATGCAGTATGTGGTGCGGTGTAGTGTATGCACGACAGGAATCTGGATGGGAAGGTTGTTAGAACCTAGTCACGTGCTATTCATGCAAGTGTCGGAGGGGTAAATTGCTATTAACTGCGGCGACGATGATTTATTACAGCGCGCAGTACTAAAATAGATCTAAAACAAAAAATATGAAAAACGTAGAGAAAGAGTGCTCCTTTTTAGTACATGATGTACCATATATCTTATGAATATTGAAATATTCATACTTATTGAAATATGAACGAACGTGTCGCCGTTGCGTGGTTGCATTTCGAATTACTTAGATGCCTCGATCGTGTTTACAAAATTTGTGCGTGTTCATGAGTGATAGCCTGTTAGAGCGAACTTGCGACCGAACGAACAATGTTTACGAAACTTAACGAAACTGGGGAGATATTCAACTTCGCAGCTGACTATCAGAGCTGACCATCGACAAATTTGAGGGACATTTTCATTGTTTTCTCCCTTCGGATGAAAAAGAAGTAGAAGTTGATTTCCCCTACCCTACAGGCGGACCAGATGTGAACTGTACGAAGAGAAATGTAAATAAAACAACAACGGTGTTAGATTTGAAATTGAACCTACATCCATGGCCTTATGAAGGGAATAGCACGTCATTCAAATGACTACATCGGTATCGCTGACTGTGCGTTAAGTAAGGTCGGTGCAATTGCCAAGGACCCCTATGCGCGGTCATCGGCACTCCTTCTCTTTTTTATAAATGAGCTCTTGTCAGATTCTTCCTATTCAATCTATTCCTCGCTGATGACAGCACCTTCAGCTTTTCATATTCGTTCCAAGACTCACGGCCCCGCTCTTCGGTCGTTGAATTGGAACGACAGCGTATGTCAGGCACATTGAATTCCGATTTTGACAGCATAATTAAATGGGGAAAGAACAACCGAGTGGAATTTAATGCTTCAAAAACTCAATGGTGTCTTCTGTCTCTTAAGCGCATTGAGCAAAGATTGGTCCCACTTTTCGGTAAGATAAGCTATCAGATCACCAGTTGACCTGTTGCTACGAAAACCATAACACCGGTCATTAAGGAGCTTCCGCGATTCAAGACATTTCATAATTATTTGCGTTTCCACGAGTCTATGGGTGTGGTATGTAGCTCCGTCTTGTTCAAAACGGCTTCACACAGAAGGGAAAAAGGTGATTAAACTCTTGGCGTCATGTCGGATTTTGCAGACTTGAATTTTCTATTAAAAGCTCAGAAGTTTAATCGCAAAACCTCACGGTTGAACGTAAGTGCGACGACGATTTTCCGAGTGCTGTGGCGATGCGGGATCTTTTTTTGTGGGTTCCACTGAGTGCTCGACGACCGGAGCCTAGTAGACAAAGCCCACTTAAAGCAAAGGAGAGACAAACGTATTCTAAATTTGTGTATCTCTGTGATTTTTTCTGCTCACCATCGATCATTGCATTGCTAAAGACATGCGTGGGAATAGCAATTTGATTTATTTTCAGCTGCATGTTGTTGCCCTGGATCAGCTGCTAACCGAAATGAAAGCGGAGCACAAAGTGTTGACCCGAGATGAGCTGCGAAATATGTCTGGGGAGGAACCGGCGACATCGAGGTGTCGTGCTGAGACCGAAGAACTCTGCCGAATGTGCGCTAAACTTCTAAGATTAACAGGAAAGCTCTGCAGGACGACCCAGACCTGGGTCACTTTCATTCTACAATCGGATCAATCGTTGACGTTCTCACATGTTGTCGAAGGAAAAATGCCCCAACTCATCGACCTCAACCGAAAAAGAGTTTGAAATCATTATTTTTGTTATTGAATCGACACGCGTAGCTTCCTAGTGAATCCGTATAAATCAGTTAACTGCGTTCCGATGCTCAAGAGCAGCAAGATATTTGAGCAGCAATCAAACATTGAAGCCGACATTGTTTACTTCATTAACGAGGCATTCACCATTTCGTGATATATTCCACGAAGATAATGGCTTGACTAAGCTAGCATTCCTAGAGCAAAAACACCAGTCCCTCACAATACCGTAAACACCAAAAATTCTAGTCCCACATTAGAACCGATAGCAACAAAGAGGAGATTTTTCTCATCGATACTCGGTGGCGATCATCCATATGGAAGTCGCGGTCAAGTTCTCACAGGCAGAGGACATCCATGACACGCAACACAGTAAGCGACGGCTGAACACCGCCATGGAGTCGGACAAGCTTAAGCGATGGTGTGAGCTCCCAGAAGGAGGTTTTGCTCCGATCTCGAGGATGGCGATCAATGTTAGGATGGCCGAGCTGTAACACTACTGTAGCAAAAGCCTGCGACAGTGAACTCCAACACTCCATTAGATGATCACGACTGTTAATGGACAATCAGCTACGAGTAAGACCGCATAGTGGCCACATGGCATTTTAAAACGTAACTTAATTGTCTATGTTGAACGCTGTAATCCAATGCTCTTTGATTGTGCTTGCGTCGTTTTCATTGCCAGCAAGTAGTGGTCTTAACCGGCTCTGAGTTCCATATTCTCCCAGGAATTAACATTTTAGTTCGGTAAAAACAGTTTATTTCAATTTCATTTTTCATTTTCCAGATAAAATGTAGTCGGTCGGATTTACACTCCGCAAATAACCACGAATTTGTGGCCCTTCCTCTATGAGCTTAAGTAAAAACGTGCACACATTAAATGCATTCGCCGAAGTTATGAGAATGAATTTCTGCTGTTTCTGCTGGTGGTGCTGTACCACAAAGTGTATCGTGAGCATTGCTGCTCTTGTGTAGCTGGAGGAATGCTTGGTGTATTTCTAAGTACTTTGAAGCCATTTTACTCCGGTGCGTCGTCTCTAATTTCGCGGTAATTTATGAAGTGCCATTGTTTAGCTTTACGCGGACGACCCATATATCACAGCTTCCTAGCAATGCAGGTGCTATTATTTCTCTTAGGAATCCACTTCATTGTGGGACAGTGCTGCTGTGTACTATTAATGTGTGACTTGTATGGAATGTGTGACTGTCGTGCACCTCATTATGGAAACATTAACATGGAATGTGTTTAAGTCTCCCGTGGTAGGGCTCTTTCGTTGCAAATATGTCATGTACTGTATTCGAAACAACTCGAACATAACGTAGTTTGTACAAGGTTTTTTTTGTCTTCTCCAAAGCCATGTTCGTGCTTGTGTGAGTGAATGGATCTTGTGAATGATTATAGCTAATAGGCGAATATCCGAGCTAATGTCAGTTTGCCTAATTACTCTCCTTTTCGAGTTCATTAAATATGTCCTGCGGTCGCATACAGGGGACAACACAGAAAACCACTTTACACATAATCTTCCCATGGACAGCGTTTCCCTGCAAACCAAACTTTCCTCATTAACTTGATAAATTAGTGATATTTTATTTATATTAAGGTATCTCTCGGGATGATATCCTGAAGCGGTTTCGTGCAACAAGTATCATATATCTCTGAGGGAATGATGTGAATAAATGTGTGTCCTGTGTGCGGAGTGAGTGAGGGTGAGGGCTGGAAGTCCTGGTGTCTGGTTTGATTCGTCCTGTGTGCGTGTATGTGTTTTTTTATTTGCTCTGTCCGGTGGATGCCATTTGTGCTTTTGAACTCCACTGAACAAATTTAGTGCTGGAAGCACTACAACTTACATGACAGGTGGGGGAAACTTCTGATTGGATTATGATATAAAATACTTTTGCCCTGTAATTCGTCTGGTTTCTCCTCATATTTTTAGTGGTGAAGGAGTGGACAACCTAGCTGGCCAATTCTTATATTTTTGTTGTTTTTTTGTCGTATTGTGAATTTTCAAAAAATACATAAATCAAAATAAGAAATGGCCGAAATACTGTCCACATTGATTTAATACTCGCAATTCGGAAGACCAATTTCGTGGCACCCTCCCACAGGCAAACTAAACAAGTACCAGGATCGAACCCCGAATAAGTCTTGCCAACTTCTGTCTAGAGATTTTCCTGCAAAGAATACACCGATGCTTTATTCGATGTAATGCATCAAAACGATACATAACGATGAATCGATGAAAAACATCGATATTTTCGATACATCGAATAAAAACTTGACGTAGATGAAAAAACGCAAACAAGTTCGTTGATAAGGGAAACAGACAGAGTAGAGAACTGAGATTTCAGTCGCGGACAAACAGGTCTCAAGATCAATGAGGACAAAACCATCACCAAATATATGCTGTCGATCAAACAATACAAAACATCACGATCGACAGCCACAAATTAGAGGCAGTGAAGGAGTTTGTCTACCTCGGGGCAAATATGAACTCCACAAACGACGTCACCGTGGAGATCCGACATAGAATCGCCCTTGGCAACCAACTGACTCCTGATTCGAAGGACCAAAACCATGCTCTA
This sequence comes from Eristalis tenax, assembly GCA_905231855.2. Lineage (NCBI taxonomy): Eukaryota > Metazoa > Arthropoda > Insecta > Diptera > Syrphidae > Eristalis > Eristalis tenax. The sequence continues at coordinate 32,160,133 of HG993124.1, read as the reverse complement.
CAAAACTCTACTTTTGCCAGTCCTACTCTATGGAGCTGGACGCTAAGCAAAACTGAAGAGCTGATTCTTGGTACCTTAGAAAGAAAAGTTCTGCGTCGGATGTATGGTCCCGTCTGCGAGGAAGGTAAATAGAGGAGAAGACACAACTGCGAACTCTACGAGCTGTACCAGGATGTGGATGTAGTTTGGAAGGCAAAAATCCTTCGACTTCACTGGCTCGGCCACATCGAGTGAAGGGACACCAACGCTCCAGCTAAGGGTCTTCGAATCCGAGCCTCCTGGGTAGAGAAGGAGAGGAAGACCGAATCTCCGATATGAAGACCAAGTAATCGCGGATGCAAGACAGCTTGGTCTTGCTGACTGGAAGCAGCGTGCCGAGGACCGTCGCCGATGGAAGGCAGAATTGCTCGGGCTCACACCCTCCAAGGGTCGTCGGCCTGATAAATAAGTAAGTTTATTACAAAATAATGCATACCCACGCATACGTACTTAATTCGATTTCGTCCTTCGGTCCAACTCTATAATTTTTTTATTTAATTTAGAATTCTCGTTAATTCGAATTTTTTGTAAGGTCCTCTGAGTTTCGAATTATCGGGAGTCGACTGTATGTTCAGAGACAACTCATGTTTACTAACTATGTCAGAAAGTGTATTCCTTTGACAGCTTCCGAAAAAAACATCGCCTTGTCACATTGACAATCTGCCTTCTTGCACCACGACATCTGTGAAGTAGATTGAACTTTTTCAAATCAATACGATTCAGAATCAAGGGCCCAAAGTCGATGTCTAACCAATGCAAATATTTATGATCAACGACGTGGTATGGTGTACCACCAGTGGAAGATACATATTCCATACATGTCCTTTCAAGACCTTGAACATGAATCCACGACATTTGTCCACTATGAACAGGCTAAGTATGTACCCTATGCATGCCCCAGGGAATGAATACCCAAATTTAAATAAATTCCGCAGAACGTCTGCTGGGCGAATACTATCTCCAGTCCACACTTACAATAGCTTTATTTTTTGCATCCCTCAGTTATGCGGACGGAGAATTCGCCCAAAAATATACATGAAAAAAAAAACACCCAAGAATATCGACGGAGGAGAATATGTACTAAAATAAATACGAATACGAAAAATCTGTACAGCGTATGTGCATCGTTAACTGAAAGAAAACCGCAGAACGTCAGAAAAATAAAAGACAAAAAGAATATTTAACCGCCAGACGGGAGTGATTCCAACGACGGCCTGACAGAGTGGGCCCGAGTGATCGGGGAAGCAAAAGAAGCATTCATGGTCGTTAGGTTAATTAATGAAAAGTAAATAATATTCTCCTTTTTGTGATAAATTTTTAAATAATGCAAACCGAGATTGAAGGTAGAACAAAATTAAAAAGACATGAATACAATTCTTTTTGATTTTCCATTCGGTTAGACGTGAATACGCCCGGGGGGCCTGAATGCAGAAGGATGTCTGTGCGGCACCGATGGCAAAACACTCGCGGACTTCGTACTGCGACACTTAATTAAATGAACTGCAGATTAACCTGTGCACTTCCGGTAAGCGCTGTGAACGCACTCGTGGGATCATCACAAACGAATGGAACGTCCGAAATTCATAGTCGCTCTTAATGGGGAAACGCTGCAGAATTCAATGCAATCGTTTCAACCCGACCGTGCTGGCTGGGCACCTGAAGGATTGTTGAAAGTGATGTTACTGCACTTAAGGATGAGTTGTTCATTGCACACTCTCTTGCTCATTGAAGGGCTTTTGTGTATTGGGACTTTGAATTGTACACAGTTATAACGATGCGATGACAAGCGAGCAGTCTGCAGTTAAAGAAAATGTTTTACATGTGCCGAGATGATTTTCTCTGGATTTGTGTGTGACTGAATAAATATGACACAATATTGAATTCGTATTTATTCTTGAGTCATAGGTAGGTAGGTAGTAAGTGGCTTCGGTGCTCTTAGGCCAAGGTAGGCTCGTTGTACTAAGAGGATGGTTGGGCCGGCGAGATTACTACAACAGCCAGCAAGATTTGTCAGTAAAATCCAGTAGCGATTTGATTGGTAAGAGCTAAGAGCGATTTTCCTAGCAGGGCAGCAACCGAGAGGGTCACACTTTTCTTCTCTTCTTTACATAGACAGCTTCTGCAAAAGTCATTAGAGAGTAGTCTTGGTGATGTTTGGTGAATAGTAACGCTGCAGTACTGATTTGGGATCTTTTTAGCGAGATCAAGATCAAGATCAGATCTTGTACAGATTAGCTTGGAGATTTGGCAAGTGTTTTCCATCTGGGACTGACTTTTAGTTTACTTTGATTATTGAGTTGTAACTTAAAGGTAGCTAGGGGAATACCTGTGTCACAAAAGGTTCCGTCATCTGGCAGAGTCAGCTTCGCATTTTCCCACAATGTAAATGTGGCCTGGTACCCAACACAGGCGAATACGAAACTGTTTGGAAATCTCGTCCAGAGATGAGAGACAGTTTATGACTACTTTTGAGTTTGTTGATTTAATTGCTGCCTTGGTAGGTGCAAATAAAGCAAGAATATATCACGTTCCACCTCAGACTGGACAGCGCTTTTTTGTATTTTCGTTCGTAAAATTTTTGCATGGTTTGCCACCACACAATTTACATACAGGGATATGATATTAAACATGTGTTTCAACTGAAAAATTAATTTACAATATTGTTTATGAATCTTTTTTACTTTTAGGTACTTTTCGAGAGGAAACACTTCGAGCAAAACATCTTATATGATAAGAAAACGAAAACAGTAAATGAAAGGTCTATAACTTAATACGTGCGGTTTGCTAAGAGATGGCGTAACTTGTATTATTCCATTGGAATATGCTTTGGAAAGCTATTGTCATTGTATGTCATTTCAGTGTATGTCATTCATTTGAAGTGTAAACAACAATAATTTTTTTTTTCACTCAAATATGTCAAACTTTTTGCCTGAAAAAGTGTTTTTGCGGGCAGTTGCTCTTCATTACTTTAATATGAAGAAAAGAAAACTGCTGCCGAAATTAATAGTATTTTGGTGGAGGTTTATGGTGAACATGCGCTAGCTGAGAGAACGTGCCCAAAGTGGTTTCCACGATTTAAAAGTGGTGTTTTTGGCTTGGAAAATCAGCCAAATCAACGGCAAAGACGAATATTCACGACGCGAAGGTAATGCTCTGTATTTGGTGGGATCAGAAGGGTGTGCTGTATTATGAGCTGCTAAAACCGGGTGAAACCATCCATGGACAACGCTACCGAACACAATTAATACGTTTGAAGAGAGCTGTAGATGAAAAACGCCCGGAATATGCGACGAGACTTTTTCCATGATGACATCGCTCGGCCCCACGATGCTATTCTGGTTAAGAACTATTTGGAAAGCAGTGGATGAGAAGTTTTACCAGACCCGCCTTATAGCTCAGACCTTGCGCATTCTGACTACCATTTGTTCCGGTCCATGCAGAACGCCCTCACTGAAAAAGGGGATGGGATCCACAAATTGCCAGATCCGAATTTATAGCTTCAGATGGGTAATACTTTCAAATATTAATACTTTCACGAATAATATAAAAAAATTTTATCATAATTGAAACAAAAACATTGCAAAAAAATAGTAGCATTTTGCCGTCAAAAATAATGACTGCACAATCTACCCAACATCGATGACATATCGACGTTTATGAAGAGTTGGTGCTGCACTTCGCCTAAGCTAGTACCATCGTCAATCTGCATTAATGAACATGTCTAACACTGGCCTTTTTGTGTCTGACTTTTATAAAAACACCCTCTTTCACCAGACTGTATAACAGTAATGAAAACCAAAAACCCGCTGTGAGGCAGAATAATCCTTCCAATATGGGCGATGATAGGCAAAGTCTCACCATATTGATTCCAGTGATTTATTACCGCAGCAATCGCTAACAAACAAAAGACACAGTCAATCACTATGGTGCCGACTTCACAGAAGCCTTTGATGTCAAGGCTTTTTGTAGCTAAGCAAGATTCTAAGAAAGTCTTTTGTTTTGCCGTTTGTGTTGATGGTTCTTAGATAAGGAGACAGAGTACAGCGACATCTATCTGGTCAAACGAGTTCAAGGATCTTGTAGAGTCAATGGACATCAAACAGATGATGCCGAATATCAGCATAGTGAATTGTGGAAGCTTCGTATTTGGGTTTAAAAGAGACAAAGGAATACAGTGGACGTCGAGTACAACGGATTATATAATGCGCACTCAATCGTTATAAATAACGAACAATTCGTCTTTTTCGCTCTGAATGTACTAGAATACTCAAAACAAGTGATTTATCGGCAGACAAAACAATTATGATTTGGAAAAGAATCCTTTAATACTAGTTTGTCATTTGCTTCCCTCAAAGGTTTTTTTTACCGCATTCTCTTAACAAAAGTGTTTTTGAGTAGTCGGTATTGCTTTGAATTGATCACTGCCTGCATTGATTGAAGCAATTCATTGCTTCTGAATGTTTGATTTTTCCATCAGTGCTCGTTTCAGGAGGGTTCTGTTCGTCCGTACTTAAACACAAAATTATATCATCTTCCTGTTTCAAAATTGACGTTCTCATATAAAGTTCTTGAGCTTTAAATTTTAGAATTATCGCGCTCATTGGAATGTTATTCTTGCGCTTCTTTAGAAACCACTTAAAAAGTGCTCGTTCTATTTTTGGGAATTCATTGAATATCGTCAAAATTTTAATCGAGATTGGGAGATGTCCCCTTAATGAAATTTTCCTTAATGACACTCCCTTTTTATATTCTTTTATAGTTTTCACTTTGTCGCCCAAGGAAAAACGACTGCGATTAGCAGTCCTTTTACTTTATTTTTTAACAAACAGCAAACACAGCCGACCACTAGCCACTTCGTGAAATGAAAGGCGTTAAATTAATGCAACAAACTGTAACCGTTAATTTTCCTTTAAAAATGCTGGCATAACTGATCATTACCAGGAATTACAAAAAAAAAAAAAAACAAACAGATACATACACTCAACAGAAACAATAAGTAAGGATGTATAATAAAAGGCAATATCCGACAAAAGTAAACTTGCGCCTACAGGAATTTGCAAGGCTTTCGTTATATCGAGCGTATCGTTATATTGGAAATTTGTTATATAGAACATTCGTCATACTTTATATCCACTGTATACTGAATGCAGAGGATTTCACTTTCTTGTCAAGGACCGGACACATTCTGTTAGAATATTTGTTCTCGATGTGAGAATGGGAAATGCGATGCCTGGAATAATCAGTATCAGTAGCGATTATGAAAATATCAAAAAACGGCCTGCCTACATGAACAAAAGCTTGAGAAGCTGGCCCGTCTGAATTATAGCGCACACCTGCATTCCATTCTGAATCGGAATTTTCGCTAATGAACAAGTCAATAGCGTTGAATATTTTGCTTAACAATTTAGAAATTATGTAATTTGGAATTTATAAAAAAAAACTCCTTCCACATAGGAAATAGGTTGTAGCACAGACGTTCCTATTATCAGCGGTCACCGACCACCATGTTCGTACTGTCTTTTCATACCTTTCAGCATTCAGTAAGTAGATTCAGTTCCTTAATTTCCCCATTATTTTCGCTGTTGCCCGTGAAGACGGTATGTATACCTGTCGTGCACATAAAACCTCAATTTCATCAACAAATTTGATGGAAACTGCTCTTAAGCACTGTAACACTCGGTGTCAGGATAATCCTGTGGACGACAAAGATTTTTCCTTCAACCCCTAGGCACTCTCTAATGCAACGACAATGAACGTCATCACCCACACTGTCAACGTCAATCTCCTGCAGCGCTGCTATAAAGTTGTCTTCGCCCCGTCACACAGTGAGACGCCGGAGTACCGGAGGATTCGTGGATATTTGCTGTGCGATATGTAAGTGTTTGCATAATAAATTAACATATTCTTTCATATTCTACGCACATTCGTTCCTTACACAAGAAAACAAAAATGTAATGGACTCTGCTTTTGAGAAATAAAAACAAAAATATTCCAAAGAGAAAGTTGAAATAGCGCAAGGAGGGAGAAATTCAATTTTCTTTTATGGGCATTGCAGGGAACACTCCATGGGAACGGAGTGAATCGAACTTGCTGTCATCGTGTATCCCGTAAAGGGAAAGAATTTCATTTGTTCTTCGGTCGTCCTCTTCGTTGTCTGCTTTTGCTTCTTCAGTGCTGAAATCCTGTCTCCGTAGCTAGCGGGAAAAAAAGCTTCGCTTAACCATATACGACAAGCGCAAACGATCCCAAAATGTCTGGCAATTTACAGGGAATGTTAATAAGGTTTGCAGTTGACTGCAAAATCTGAGTAAAGCAAAACAAACATAAAGTCACTTACACGTGTGATTCTACACGCATACACACATGCAAAAAAATAACCTTAATTTGAAGGTGGACGGATGAAGAGTTCAAGGCGGGACAGCATTCACGGCAAAGGCGGGGACTCATCACTCAGGTTTGATGTTTAGTCGGGGAATATTGGGAGTTACGATCAGATTGCTGTAATCCCTGATTTAACAGGAACTTACACGTGTAATAAGAGCATCACTGATGTAGACGCCTGCAGAGGAAATGCTGAAAGGCTTTTGAACGGATAGTTGTACAGGAGCTCACCTTGCTCTGTTGTGAATAATTAAGGTGACGGTATGAAATGCATCCTTGATGCCAACAAATGTGCATGAAGTGTGCGTTATGAGCAGCGCTTGTGTATGGAAGGTGTGCGCTCAGTGTAATGCGACGATGAGAAGCCTTTCTGTCAAAAGCCCTTGCGTTTTTCTTCTCCTCTTACATAGTGAAGCACTCTGCTGTTGGACGGTTTGTGTGGAGTTTGTGTACTTTCATCACGATTCTTCTCACCGATCATTCGACTGGTGGAGGTTGACTGGTAGATGGACAGAAAATCCATGCATGGTCATATGGTAAGTGATCCAATCATTCCCTCTCTCGTTCATACCAAATATTCGCCGCGATGTACAGCCAAACCACATTCGACAGCAACACCAACTTTCCCCCAAAGGCGATGGTGTTGTGTAATTGCTCCTGATAGGAATTGTCGCCCGAAATTACACATCGGCTTTAATTTCAGAGTGCGTTTCTAGTTTCAGCATTTTTTGTGTGTACCTGTACATGTGCACTTGCATGCCGATACTGTGATGTCGCTAATTAAGTTTCCCCATAACATACATTTGCTTTTAACATCGATTTTAGTCCCAGTACATATTTCCTTGAAGCGGATGTATTTGACTTGTAACGCTGTCAATGGAAGTTTAATTTTAGGTTTATTTTTTCAATTCACGTGAATTTAACCGACCATGATTAAAATTACATTTTCCACAAGCACATAACTCAGCACATCGTCTTCTGAACTGGGCGATCTGTTAAGTCCCTTGAGGATGAAAAAAAACTGCAAGTCGAAGCTCTGGATAGAGTATAGACCAAGGCTGAGTCTGGATCCATAGTCTGCGCTGAGCAACAAGAGATCATCATTAATCGTCAGTCTTAGATGCAAGCATGTGCTCATGCTGGTAGGAGTCCCTTCTGAGCACTATTTTATTGACACACATGCAATGCGTATCGATTTCTGCAGAAGCTGAAGAGACGAGGCAAAAATGGAATCAGACCGACATCTGCCCTACTAAAGGCAGGCATTTCCTTGAGAAACACTTCTTTATAGAGTCGGAGGACTGAAATAGGATTGAACTCCTGAGATTTATGTGTGGATCTGGACTGATTTAGGCATAAGGAATTTCTAGATTAGGAGGGTAATAGACCTAACACGTTGGACACGGCACCGATGTGCTAACCTAAAGTTCTTGACCGATTCAAATGAACTTTGTTCAGTAATAACGAGGTCTCTTGTCAGTTTTGAGCACCAAGCCCTACATTTCAAAAATAAAACTGAATCTGGAAGGACTGCAGAGATGTGAACGATAATATAATAATATGGGTGGCGGGCCTGGCTTCTCAGCAACCACTCGTGTTGTGCGTGCTATTGTTCTCTCACGAGTGGAGGGACTACAGTTTTATGCAGACTCCGAACGGCCAAGTTTGAGAAGCTTTTTTCTAGACAGTTACACTCTTTGAGCATTGTCAGTGACTCGAAAGAGCTGGAGCCGTGAACAAAATTTGTTGGTCTTACCGGCAGGAAATCGAACTCAGGCAGCGAGGTTCAGTTGCGTAGGGGTCAACGCACATACCCATAACCCACTACCCATAACGTTCTGTAGGAGTATGCCATTGAAGGTTCTCTTGTGAGGGCCATTCAGTCTATATACACAAACTGTAGCAGCTGTGTTCGGGTAAACGGTGGTAAATCAAAACTTTTCACCGTGGGCCGTGGGCACCGTCTTGTCACCTTTTCTTTTCATTGTATACATGGACTGGATGCTGCAGCGCAGCCGAGGCGAGGAATGTTTTACATTGGGAGAGTTGAAGGCAAGTTATCTTCTTTTTGCAGATGACTCGGTTATCCTCGTATCTTCCCAGACGGAACTCCGGGTTTCTAGCCGCATGTGCTGATGCTGGAATGAAGGTCAACGTGGACAAATCGGAGGTTATGGTTATCTCCAGAACGCCTGTTCAATGGTTAGTAGAGTCCCATCGAAGCAGGTGGAGAAGTTTAAGTATCTCGGGGCTTTTTCACGAGCGATGGAAGGGGTAATGCTGAGCTTTACTGTAGGATTGGTCAAGCTGGGTAAATTTGCTGCTGCTTGTGAGCTGCTTTTTCGAACGGAGAGTGCTATGCTTCGTTGATTTGGTCACGTGCCACGAATGTCCCCATCATCACGACCTCCGAGGCGGGCGTTGAATGCGATTCCATCAGGTAGGCGACCGCTTTGCAGACCCAGGACCAGATGGTTGGACAAAGTCCAAAAACTCGCCTGGTCACGCTTGGGCATAACTCCTTTTGAGTTAGAGTCGATGGGGGGATCGAGTTGCCTGGAGATTTATCGTGCGTGGTTTACCCCCCCCCCCCCCGAGGTTCAGAAGATGATGATGATGATTAAATGAAACCCATGAACTTTCTTCCTAAGTTTGGTATGATAATCGGTGGCCCCACCTCTTCCGAATCACTGCCAATGCTCAAAGAGTATAACTGTCTAGAAAGGCTTCTCCATTTGGGAGTTCGGCGTCGGCATTAAACTGTAGCAGTCAGCTCACTTCTCTACTCCACCCTGAGTCTGCTCGATACATGCGGTAGACGTAGATTACCTTTCTATGGTTGAAATCACTGTTTTGGCTTTGGTAATGTTACAAAAGTTATAGATTCTTGGCTAAAAATGTTGGAAAGAATGCTGCTAAATTTTGGAAGAAATATAAATCTTTCTCCTTGAATCAAAAAATGCCACCAAAAAAAGGACAAAGCTTAAACTTTGCTTCGACAAGAATCAACTTCATCTCATTTAGAATTCAAATTCCACGAAAATGCCACAATTTGACGTTTGTCAACGCTGACGGAGAGAGATAAGTTGGGCAACTACATCCGTCACGTGAGCGTCACCATAAGAATACATGTGTTTTATCTCATATGGGCATCTGTCAAGGTGCAGCTGCTAAAGTATTCTATGTGCCGCAGCCTTAAGTAATTTTGTGTTTGTCATGTCACTTCGGTGGAATTTCAAAACAACATTGGATTTGTTTGTGAACGAGTTATTATGGTCTTGTGAGTTTCTGACCGACAATGATGTGATCTATGGCTGGTTGAGAAGATCGATACATATGGGAAATGCAGAACAACAGCATCTTGCGTTAGAGAACCTCCAGAAAATGACAGTAAATGTCGCTTGTGGTCTCTGTGTACTGTGTACTTCAGGTACAAAAACGGACAACGACCTCTTTGACAGCTTCTGTCAGTTAATAATTAGTTAGCAGTCATTAAGATCGGTCAACAAGAACACTGTGGAGTAATAGCAAGTTAAAAATTTGCCTTTTTGCTATACGTAAAGTTTTAGTATAATCACGTACACGATAGACCGCTCAAATCTGATTAAAAAACGTATATACAGTACGTTCGCGATTAACGCAACTCTCGATTTGCGCAACCACTAAATTTAAGTTCCTTTCAGGCAGTAATCGCATCTTTGCAAATAGACAGAAATTGGATAATTGCAACTACCCCAGTTTCGATAAGTTGAGATAATTGAGAATGCACTGTATACAGCAGAATCTCGGAAACTTGAACGATTCTATCAGACGAACAATTCGGAAGTATGAGTGGATGGGAAGACAACATCCTTACTGGAGACAGTTTAATATAAAGCTTTTTTTAAGTAGAAAGCCTACGTAAGGCTGTTTTTACACCTTTTAAAAATACCTTCTCCTTTTTATTTGTGTTTTTTTTTTTTTAATTAAATCAATTATTAATTCGATATATTTAACGTGTTTTTTCGTAGATATACATACGTTATTTTATTAACTACATTTCGTTCTCGAATAGATGAACAATTTGAACAGATGAACGGGGCATGTTTTATCCGTTCATCTTTCTAAGATTCTAGTGTGTATCTGCAACATATGTTGTGGCAGAAATTTTATGAAAACTTTAATTTTGTGATTGAAAACATTCGTGGGGACAGCTTTTGGTGAGATCCACCTTTGTGGTATATACTTTTGAGTAGACAAGATGTAGGGAGTGCAACCTTTGAGTGATCACTTTTTGGGGGAGGGCACCTTATGATTTTAGTGCATAATTGCGAACTAAAGTATGAATCCTCCCATCAAGTCGAAGTTATTTCAGAAGTTTTCCTATCAAGTCGGAGTTATTTCAGAAGTTTTCAATCGAATCATAGTACAGTAAAGGCCATTTAATTCGGAATTCCTTAATTCGGAAAATTCGTTTATTCCCCCAAATTAAAAAATGGTACCGTCTGACAGTAGCTTGAGTTGGACAAAACAAAGTGTCTAGCTTTGTCAACTGCAGTCTGATCCAAGCTTCTTCATGAACAACAAGTGCATATCAGCGACATTGGACTAATTTTTGTAGGAAAGTGTGAAACAAATAAGCCGCTTGGTATCTCTCTATTCCTATAAATATTTTTGCAGTACTTACCTGGCAACATTTCGCAACCTGGGTACGCTGAATCTTTTCCAATCCAACCCAACTTATGGAAAATGGAAATCAAGTAATAGATAACACCCCAAAATTCCAAGGCAAAAATGTTGATGAAAGAAAACTAACGATTAAGGTTTATATTTATCAATTAAGACTTTATTTCGTGCTTCACTTAAGTTCATTTATTTATTTATTTTTGTAAGTGTTTCTTTTTATAATTTTAATTTAACATTGACTCTGATAAATTCATCGATCTACATATCACTTTCTTATGTACAAACGAAATGTAAAAATATAATAAAAAAAACGGTTCAAAAAGAATGTAAATGATTTACTAGCTGGTAAAACTACTTCGTTGCAGTATCAATGTGATTACGCAAAACGCCATGTGAAGGATGTGTGGAAGTACAACCTCGGAATCGTTTTGATAACCTGAAAAGAAACAAAATAATAATAAACATGTATCTTCGAAACTTTCTGACATGCATTACTGTCATGTTTTGGCATATAAAGCGTATTATAATATAATAAGTACTTAGACGTAATTGTAAGGTAACATCTAGAGAAATGGAGTATGAGTATAAATTTAATTTATTGACTATGCAATAAATTAACCCTAAATCAGGTTACTCAGTAAATCAGTATACTTTATCGAATAAGTCTTAATGTGCATGGGACTCCAAGCATCATCCAATAACTTTCACCTATTAATGCGATGACTTCCCAAAACTCTTCGTACCTAATCGCGATCACAAGAATCTGGTCGAGGGATCCCCATCCTCGAAGTGCAAGCTGTAAAGGTGAGTTGAATGACGCTAGTAAATGTTTGGAAAAGCATCCAAAACCATCGATTTCACAGTTTGCGTTTGAGATTGTGGGCTTGTGTCTAGACCCTTTAAAAGTTTAACTCAGCAAACAACGGATGACCAGTTTTCCAAACACTTAAACTACATTTTCTTTCTTTCGGTGGATGCAAGATTAAAACAAAATTATCATATGGAGGTGTGAAGTGAATGTGTGGAATGACAATTGAATCCACAAAAAGTCACTGTATTGTGTGCGGCGGCAACTGGCCAACTGGCTTTTGTTGGCATTAGTTCTAGGATGCCTTGGTGCAGGAAGACGGAGCCATATCACACACAATACGGCCTTTTTTGATTTTATTTTTAGACTTTCCCATTTTGGCGATGTGAACTGGCCAGGGTAAATTGGGAATAGGTGCTAGTAATTTCACCAGCATACTTAGACCTCGTTGGTCCATTGTGATACCCACAGACTACTACCACTGATCGACCACTCCAGCGATAGTGCCGTTAATTTGATCCCAACGGCACATGGTGACGGTTGGTTGAACACCAGATAAAAGTGTATTAACTTTGCGTATTTTTCACTTAACCCACTACCGCCATCCTGTCGTCTTCCTGTCGTCGCAACGTATTTGGCAATGCCATCGGAAATTACTTTCCTTGAAAAGAGCTCTCCAAGAGCTCTGGTGAACAACATTTGAATAATAACCATGTGCAAAATTGCGGCAAATAGTGAGGCATATACCTCGACACGGAGCTTACCGTTAGCGAGCACATAAATAGGACAATATAAAAAATCAATATTGCCATTAAGCTGCTGTATCCTTTTATAAATCCCAAATCTGCCCTTTCCATGGAAAACAAAATAGTTATCCACAAGGTTATTTTCCAAGCCATTTTGCTTTACAGCTGCCAAGTCAGGATTAACTCAGCAAAGTGTCATATAAATAAAATTACAGGTTTTAGAAAACAAATTGCTAAAACCGATTTTAAATTTGCCCTGGCATTACTCAACATCAGATCACCTAAGAGTGAATATTGAATTAATTACTAATAGAATAAATCCTGCCTAAAAAAGTGTTTAAATCCTGTTAGAGAGCAAAGCGTGCCACGCACCTCGTACTTGACATACATCATACTCTCTTACAGGCACATGACTCACAGTTTTTGTTATAAATATGCAACTTCGTTTAAACATCGTGTCAATAATCTGTGGCAATTGAACACTTACCAGTTACTTAGATAAGTCTATTTGGTTGATCTATTTATGCATATGTAGGTTCAGTGCATGATGCGCACAAGTGTTATTTACTTGTTTTTACGCTTGCTTTTATGGATAAAGGGTTTAGCTTATCGACAAATAGGTTTGCGGAATGGATATTTATTATATGACCGGATCGTGCACATAAGGGATTGGGTTCAAATTGAGGATTAGCTATGGTGTATGAATCAGATAAACATGGTTTGATTAAAAAAAATATTAAGTGTAAATAAAAGTAAATGAATATATCTTTTTATATTTAATTTATATAAAAAAAGTTCCATTTTGAGACCAAAATCCGAGAATTATATCAGATCAAATTCTGTTTTGAAGCTTCTGAATTTGGATTATTTTCCCTTCTTTTTTCACTTTTTTTTACGTTTTTTACATAAGCATAGTAAAATATTAAAAAACTAATGTAGGAAAAGTAAAAATCTGCGTTAAAAATGTAATGTAAAAAAGTCGAACAACACTGATCACGAACAGAATTTCCATATTTCTGAATAATTTGATAGAGTTGATTTCCACTTGGACCACCAACCTCATTTCTCAGCTCCTTTCTACCACAACACTTGTTTTGTTAAGGCGGGTTTCTGCTTGTGAGGGAGGGTACATTGATAACTTTTTTTTGGTGAGCACTGTAGGCACTCCCGCATCAAGGTAAATGTCATAATTTGCTGTATTTAATTTTAGAGTGAAAGGTTTCTTTAAGCAGTTCCTTTGGAAATTTTCCACGGACTGAATAGAATATTCAGGAAGATGCTTCTCCCTGATGCATTGAGCAGAATAAGTGATGGCATTGATTTTTCTGCAAGGGGTAGATTGAAATTCAATGAAACACGAATACTTAAACTCATCTCCAAACTGGCACCATTATTGGCTCAGTTATTCGTTCAGCTGAACGGCTAAATATAATTACTTTGGATGTAGTTGTGTTGGCAAATCTAACAAGTGTAATTTATGAATGGTGTCTCAAAACGAACTCGAGATATGAAATAAAGGAAACACACTTTTTAGACTTTAGATTGGTATTTCTATTGAATTGGTTATTTATGAAATAACACATCGGGCGAGTGGCCTTCACGGGTTTTCTATAACATACGCCCTCTATTGTGGAAAATTTGCATGACCATTCTGCATAAATTAAACTGAATTTTGGTGATTCAGCGTTTAATCTCCTCCTATAGTGCACGAGCGACCATTGATTTCAAATAACCTGACAAAAATAAATCCAGTGCTGTTTAATCACACGATCTGGAGAGCCAAATCCGATCACATAAACGAGAGAGTACACAATCAGGAAATGCAGTAATTGAATTGTTTCACGGACTGTATGGCATGTGGCACCGTGTTGTTGAAGCCACATATTGGCGGCTACATCAAGAACTGTGTCTGAATCATGTCCTGATATCCAGCACCAGCAATAGTCCCTGCTTGACCGGCCTTATGTTCCACAATTTATAGTCCTATGACGCCTGCAGCACAAATCCGCACCAAACATTAGAACGTGGTGGACGCTTTACTTGCCTTAAGCTATCTGATGTCAAATTGTTTTTCCATGTTGCCAACAATTTAGTGCACAAATGGCGGCAAATTCGAATTTTGGAACGCCCTTTATTTGCAATTAAAAAAACCAATGTCCCCACATTCTAAACGGCACGCTTCTAGTCCACGACACCATTTTTGTCGCATCCTAAGTGATTCTTTTAAGTAGTTGAGCGTGTACTCGAGAAGAGCTTAAGTTAGAAACGTCCAGAGCCGTACAAATATTGAATCTGTTTCTTAGGCTGTCACACACAAAAGTACCACAGACACAGAGAAACGCGATCTCAAGCAATAGATTCCTAAAATACACACTCTCAAATTTGAGCCACGACCCTTAAAATTTGTTAAATCAATTTTTAAGTAACATTACGCACCTGAACTGAGAAGCATCTGATTGTTGAGGTTATCGTCCTGCACAAGAATGGCGTTTAATACGGTTTCACGTCGCAGCATGGGAAAATTTTCAATTTCCGCCACGCATTTCAGCTCCAATATCCTCGATGGATTATAGAATCGTGGCCCATTCAAATAGAAGTGCGTCTGAAGTATCTGCCGCCGCAAGTTGTAATCGTGGGCTGGTATGGTGTGCTCAACTCTTGGCTGTAACTCTCCAAAAAGTGCCTGAGGGGTAACAGATGAGATAAAAAAAAAAAAAAAAAAAAAAACAAGAAAGAAACGTGAAATTCAATTAAGCACGGATATAGGTTGACAAGTTCTTCGAGGGGCTTACCTTCTCACCATTGATATACCAGGTTAGGGTTGCCGGCGGACTTGAGTAATCCGACGAGCAGTTTGCGGTAACGAATTCATCAACATGATACATCGAGTGGAAGCTGCTTATAAGCGGATTGTTCTGAGGCAGTGCTGAAATAGAACAATGAGGGGAGGTTAAGCTATTCGTTGACTAATCGCTTGACTGGAGAGGAGGAAATTGAAATGCTAAAGTCTGTGGAATCTATTTGTTCCTTCATCAGCGCCAGGTCAGTTGTTGAAAACTCATTTCAGGTACAAAGGAATCTTCTGCATAAATTGCTTAATCCTTCACGATATAGTCGCATCACAAAGGAAGGGAGCAGTATGCCTGGGTGTGAACACCGAAAGCAGATACCTATCGAGGTACCCATTCGTGTATGTGCGTTCGTGTATGTGCACATTTATACATCTGTTCCCCCAATCATGACAAAGAATTATTATTTTCACTGGTGTACACTAACTAGCGATATCCTTCATGCACAAAGAGGACCCAGTACTGTGGAAGGCAACAATATGTATGGCTGCACTTAAAGGGTGTACTCTAAAACAGTGTGAGATCCTCTCGTCCACTTCGATACGGATTCGTGAGCATAAAAGATTACACCTAGGATGAAACGAAGAGATAAGAAAAGAATTTTAAAGTGCTTCGCATACACTATACCTATTAGAAGTAATATTTTAAATTCCATTGGATGAGGTAACAAAGGATGCCGGCGTTGTTCTAGAGCCATTCAAAGTGGAAGAGCTGATGCAGAGTGGCTACAGCTACTGCACAGAGGTATAGTATAATTTTGTGTAACGTGCTTTACAGTGTACGGTGAGTACGGAATTCTGAACACGAAGAGGGATCAACCAACACGAAAATCCATGATTTATGCGAATCCTTTATCGTTGGCAATTCCTAGGTGTGTGTATGTGTGTGTCTATATACCTCTCCCAGTAACTGTATTGTCGGAGACCGTAGCTACGTAGCTAAACAGAGAAAATTATTATTTATTACTACACGAATAGCAAAGTTCAAGCCTTGCGCTACACGGGAAAATGCGGAATGTTTCGGCCTCAATTGCGGATGGATTCGAGAGTGGTGGCTCTCAAAGCGGGATAGAATGAGCGGTGTATGGAAGATGGATTCACTGCATGGAACATCAATTCCTTTGAGAAGGAATTTTAAATTACATCTCTTGCTATATTCATTGGAAGTGGGCTCTATCCACTTGTAGGTCTGTAAAAGTCTCCAGAACTCCGGAAAACAAACACGATGAGCCTACGTATGGCTGATATTTGCTCTCAGCAGCTGTAACAGCGTAAACTAATCTAGTCTCAACAAATGCATGTGTCATCGTGGCAGTGAAAATATTGCCGCGTGTAGCATACTATAAGTTGCATTTACACATGACGTTTTTTGAAAGCAGGTATATTTTAAAGCTGTTAGACTTGTTTTTTCCAATAGTTTTTTTTGGGCAGATTGCGATTAACTTGCCTGTTGTTCACATATCGTCATGGAAAGACCCTCACCTCGACAAGGATACCAAATTTGGTTTCAGCGAAACAATGACTTTTGGACCTGTCAACTAGCTACCGTGTGAAATTACGCATTTGTTTTTTAGATTATGTGAAGGCAAAGTGTGGCAGTCGTGGCGTTGTGGGTTGGATACGTTGCCTAGGATAGTTTTCACGGCCCTAGCTCTTTAGAGTCAAATACAATGCTCAAGGCAAAAATTAAGTAGATTAGATATGATTGTCCACAGTCCACAGTCCATCGACGACAGTAATTCATGAATTTTTGACGCTTATTCACGAAATAATGTGAACTCTGTTCTCTGATTGATCAATTTGGTTTGAGAAAATGACATAAAAAATGGTTGTCAAACATTTTAAGTGCAAGAGAGGTAGAAGTTGGCTGTCTCTATAATACTTCATTTCTGGCTCAAAGATAATAAATTTCTAGAAAAATCTTCTCAAATTGGCCGTTCGAAGCCGACATAAATCTGTCGGTCCCTTCCACTCGTGAAAGAACGCACAGAACGAGTGGTCCTGAGAAGCAAGGCTCTGACCCTCTATGGGCTACAGCGTCAAGCATTTTATTATTTATTATTGTTGTTATTTACGTGAAGTTAAAATCTTCGTAAATTAACCAGATACGAATCAGGATTTGGAAGTCAACATTACGCTGCGCCGCTGCGCTGGAAGGATTAATCCAAAATTGGACCTTCAGATTAAACCTTGTACGGCATAAACGCGGGTAGGACTTACACGACATTATATCTAACCCCCCGGCGGACACATATTTTAAAATCTGAAACATGGGCATATGGTGCTTGGCCAGGCCATTATCAATTTAAATGCGTTTGTATGGAGATATGTGCCACTTGCAAACCAATTTTTATAAGAGAAGAATTTTTATAAGCATGCTTTTGTTTTATGAATTTCTTACAACACCGACGACTGTTGCACATTATTATATGATGCCTCAGCGACAACAAATGCATCAAATTCAGTGCTCGTCAAATCATTAAACATTTTTGGTCTAGATTTGTGTCGCTTATCATGTCGAAAGTAACATTCGACTAATTGCGTTAATAGCGTTAAAAATAAGTGGGACTCTTAAAATGCATCATATTCCATGTACACAGTTGTGGCATTGACTTCCGTCATAGCTCGAACATACTCACACTCAGCACTCGATGGATGCAGCAATCGAGGGCTATCATAATAAATTCAAAACAACAAAGCTTTTAACCCTATTGATGACACAAACGCATCATCAACAGATCATAACAATAAAGACCGGCTTTTAGCCCTGTTGATGACAACTTCCAATGAACAAATGAGGGATAAACGAAAAATAACAAGTTCATGCTTATTTTGCTAAATAATCAAAATAAATAAATTAATAAACAGATATTGCAATGCATAAGCAACATCCATCCCACGACGACTGGATATAAATATGACTGAAAATAAATATGTCCTAATTAATAAACCAACACTTTTTCGTGAACCCTTCGAAGACTACCATCTGACTTCCCCCCACCAGTATCAAATATCATTGAATACAGTTTAATAATTAAAAAATATTAAGAAGTGTTTTAATTCGCCCAGTAGGGCAATTACTCTTTTTACTTCAAACTTTACGCTGCATACTTAACTTTAGACACAAAATACAATTGGGTCCATTCAGGCACCATGCGATTCTGTCCACTTCTACAACATCATTAGAATGGGGTTTTCCATAAATCGGTAGAAAATACAATTTCGGAAAGATAGCCTTCAAGTCTATAGCTTCATTACAAATCAGTAAATAGCGCTTAAAAATGAAATGTGCCTGGCCAGACCTGGGTGTCCGACGTAACCTTCCGTCGAAGGAATTGTCAGACACTCTTCTTTCAGGCTGCGATAAAAGCCTAAATTTTTCGTCCTGAATTTTTTTTATACGAATTAATTTTATGTATTTTATTTAAAATTTCAGAACAGGTCTTATTGCATCAAAGCTTACATTTATTGGGATAAATTAAACAGAATTCACAAAAAAGATCAATCCTTAACGTATCAACGAAATTACACCACCCTGACCGCAGTGGCGAAGTGGGTAAGTCGTCGTTGTCTATCCTGCGGGCCTAGGTTCAACCCCAAACAGGAGGACAGACTATCAGTAGTCACGGCCCACATCTCGATCGAGTTGTAAGTCGCCTTAACTTATGGGACGGCAATGGCAACCGAGTTAGGTTCCCACACTTCACAAAACCGAAGTTTAATTGTTCATTCGATGAATCAGAGAAACTGGGAAAGACCTGAAGTCATCAATTTTGTGGAAAATCCACACCGATCGCGAATCAGTCTGGCAGCGAAAATAAACTCAGTGTGTGAAACACCTGAGTAAGCAAATTCCGCGAATGGCACTTCGAATGAAAATAAATCATAATTGACAAGTTTTACTTCTCCTAAGAGAATCTACATAAAAAGTATTTCTTAAGAATATACTTGTGTCTTTTATTTTTTGGTTTCCGAAGAATAGTAAAATAGTTAACTCGAGCAGTATGAAATTATGCACAGGCCCTGCTCGGACTGTGGAGCCATCCACAAGCTACTAACGTAAATATTCTAAGGGCCAAGTGGACACAGCCATGATTGCATAAACAAAATTCAAATTGCCTTTCGATTATGTATAAATACTAAAATATTGTATAAATTATTGCACTGTATTATATCTAGAAGTACACGAATATGATCCCAATTCATTTGTTGCGATTTTCTTTGTTTCTGTAGAACGGCATAAACCGAGAGTATTTAACTCCAAAGCTTGTTACCGTCAAAGAAAATGACGTATCTTGATGAATTTCTATTTATTGTGTGTGACCTACCGGCAACAGTCATATTTGCTGACTTTGCGGTGAGTTGGAAGTGGGGTGCATCACCAGACACTTCACAACGGTAGACACCCGATGATTTCTTGCCACTTAGAGCCAGGTCCACTCGACACGTAGTTTCGTTGCAAATATTGCTGCCGTCTGACACCTGAATCCCGTCCACAGGGAATTTCATGTAAACAGGATGCATCATCGGAGAGTATCTGCAATGAAATAAAACACATTCAATATCAATGTAGGTAACGAAGCAAAGTAGGTATATAATGTAAACACAGTTAATCCGTGCTGGGAATTTTCACGTGCGAAAGGCCGATTCATGTGAATTGCAAGTCAATTCATATGCCAGGCGGTTCTTCCGCCGAAAATCCTGCGATTGTCTGAATGATGACTGAACGGAAGCTGTGAATCTATTTCGGGAATCATACATATTATCGGTTGATGAAATATTTAAGACTCATCACATCTGGGATGTAACCTACACACTATGTCATAGAGTCTACGGGTAGTCTAAAAGTTCTTGCTGACTTAATAAATAATAAAGACAAATTAATATGTTTCTTAAACCTGGATGATTATTTATTACATATTTAACATATAGTGGGTATAGTGGTGTTTTTTTCGAATCGACGAAATCTATATACGAAGTATGTATGTTCCATCAGGACAACGACAGGCCAGAAACGTCGCTACCGGCGCGTCGGACTATCCACGAGCTTGAGTCTTTATGTATCTGCCAGTGTTGATCGGATTTTTTACTTTACGTTCTTTGCATAGTTTCTTACGTTTACTACAGTAGGTTTTTTACATGATGAATTTTTACTTTAAATTTAAGTAAATTATTATTATTTCATATTATATTTTATTATTATTATTAATATCATATATTTTATTTAAAATATAACAAACACGGAAACTAATCTAAATTGAGGAGCTTCAAAACAGATGATGAGATTTCGGTCTGAGTGATCTGAGCGGCTTCTAATATATATATATATAGAATTGTTATTGCTAGAATGGTTGAGGGGGTCGAAAAAGATCGCCTGAAGGGCCTATTGTGATGTTGATGATATTCACGCAGGAAACCTGAGTGAAAAATGAAACTCAGTACAATTTAGTCAAGATAGTATCCGCTTAGATGTCGATGACGTGTCCTGACCCGGTGTCCTTTCTTCGTTCTCGTCATCCGGTGTCCTTTCTTCGTACAGTTGTCATCTTCTGTTAAGCACATGGTTTTGAGTTGTTTGTGTACTGGGCAGTGTCCAGTAAAAAAGCCTGTGGTTATACGAATCTGACTCTCGGCGAGACCGAGGAGTTGTTTCGGTGTATTAAGATAAAGAGTTGGAAGAAACATTTTGGCCCACCTGTTACCTTCCGTATGCATCCAGTAATGGTTAGCCATGTCCTCGAGCAAGTTTTTATATAGCTCTTAGCTGTGGTGATGGGTAAGCCGCAGAATGGTCATTGAAATCATCATTTCTGGCTAGTTGGTCTGCTCTCTCATTTGCTGTGGGCCGGTTTGACCTCGTATCCCAATGAGATGGACTCTGCTTGTGTTGGCCAGCTGGTGTACCAGTTGTAGGCAGCCCCATACTATCTTTGAAATGACTTCGTAGCTTTTGAGGGCTAGAAGAGCAGCTTTGCTGTCAGATAGAATATGGATGTGCTTGTTAGTGATGGCTCTGTCTATATTTGCTTTGAATACGGAGTTGTAAATGTCCATGCTGTAATATATCAGTTCGTTGTAATTGTCAGAGTGAATGAGCCTGGAGTTAGAGTCATCCTCTAGGATGAGCTTGCAGCCGTTGACCATACCTTCTTTCTTTATTTGTAGGGGAAGAGGTGGAATGTTTGTAATGATTTCTAGTGCTGCGTTCAGCTTGGTTTGTGCAGTTGTTTATTTTGTTTTATACCACCAGACGGGTGCAGCATAAGTGAGTATTGATTTGGTAATGGCTGTGTACAGCCAATGAGCTAATTTGGGGCTGACGCCCCAATTTTTACCAATTAAACTGTTGCTGGTCCATAAGGCGGTCCTGGCTTTGTCAATGGTTTTGTTAATGTGAGTATTCCAGTTGAGTTTTTTGTCTGGTGTTATGCCCAGGTACTTGACCTCTTTTGAGAATTCTATTGTTTCACCGAAGAGAGTTAATAAGAATTACCATGCTATCAGCATATCCTTGGACATAGAAGCCCTCGTTGCTGCGGCTGACAATCAGATCGGGAGGGAGTGCATTTCCCTGAGAGCATCCTTTTGCAGCTCGGATACAGATTTTGTCATTGTGTTGTCAAAAGCACCTTCAATGCCCAGTAAGCACCCGATCGTGAAGGTCTGCACTCATGAAGCAGACAGAACTCAAGTGGTGCATTCGTTTCGTTATCAGATAATCGAATGTCGTACAGTGTTTTAATCTCGAAGAGCGGTACTGATTTCAGTGCACACTATTACAAATGATTGCAATGACTAGAGTACATTGAACTTTTGTGCACTGTAAGAAAATTCAAATGAGTACATTCTAGCTGGTGTATATTCTCAAGACCTTAACACAGCTATCTCCCTGAAGCTCCTTGATCACTGTAGCGTATTCCAGGCAGAAACCATTGCGATAAAGGAGGCGTTGTCTTGGCTCAAGAACAACGTAATATCCAAAAGAGATATCAAGGCCAATGAACTCGATAGGTGGGGTACATCTTCCTCCTTAACACTAGGACGCACGTCTCTTAACGAGATGGCTAAGCTGTGTGCTGGAAGGTCGTAGATACTTACACCTAGCCTACTACTTCAAAAACTTCAATGAGCTAAAAAGCATCAGGTTTAGCCAGTTAAGCCACGTTCTCACAAGCACCAACTGGTTTAAATTGTGAGGGTACTCAATCCGCGTGGTATCCCAACGGGCCTAGTGTGATTGCCTTCTGTAGCCAACCTAACCTAACATTCAAACAGACCTTTAGTATTTACCATAGTAAAAAATCTATCCAATTTGGGATTACTTGTTGCCATTTTGATGGTTCGTTACCCTTCTCTCGTAAAAGCCCGCCTCGCTACTGGGGAAAAACTGAGCTGGTTTCTAAAGCATCAAAATCGTTTACTTTAGAAGCCATCTGTTCCATCATCACTTGGTGCTTGTGCCGGACTTTAAGGTAGATAAAAGTACTAGAAGGTAGTAAGTAAGTAAAGGCGGATTCACTTGATACACACGTACCGTACGTACTGGATAAATTCATTTAAGGAATGCCCACCACAAGCGATACATTGATGTGATATATGTTTCGTTCCCTGCTCATATTGTTTCAGTGACATGGCTGACAAATTTATAACACAATCTAAGATACCAAAGGCACTCAAACTCAAGTGACGAGGATTGTTATCGTTTTGTTTGCAGCAAATTCAAGCATTTTTCGAACGAAGCCCACTGCAAATAAATTAAATCCTTCGAAGGGTGGTAAGACCACAGAATAACGTTACGAAATTCCTTCTCGTACATTCGCACGAAGTCTGATCGAAGAACACAATCAATGGAATTCACAGAGCCTTGAAGATATTCTATAAATCCATCCAGTGGCATGCTTTACCACAATTCATTGACAGCAAGTTGAAAAGGAAATTCCCAGATGAGGAAAACATTTTTCTCCACTACTCACACAACGCGCTATAAGCTTGTCACAACTCCTTTCGGCTCTCTGGAGGATGACTTGCGAAAGGAAAAAATAATTTGTTGACATAACCCCAAGGAAAGACGTAAATCAAAAACAGCTTTAATTTTTCCTCCGAAACCAGCCCAATTCGCCTCACATTCGAGGCCTGGGCTTATAATTTATGTCCTTTAAAGTCACACACAACGTGACAGCTAAAGGAAATATGCTCAGCCACAGCTCGAACTCAATAAATAATCCCGCCCTGTCGCGCCAAAACTGAAACGAGCGGTTCATATTGATTTATAAATATTTATAGAATTCCTTCAGATGTATATGTATTTGTGTGTTCTTCGATTAAAGTCCCTTTAAGGATGTGCCATAGCCTATGATACACGCAGGTCCCCCTTGCCCCGCGCCCCGCACTTCATCACACCGCATCAGAGGGCACTCTACTTCACGGCTGACACGAGGTTCTGACAGACGGAAATTAATGTTCGCATTTGGGGCGTTAATGTGTTGAGCCAATAAAATTCATTGGAATCTCAATAAAGCGTTTAAACGATTCCAGATTATCCTTCTTCGCTTCGTTCTTTGCTCTTCGAAAAAACCACTATATATTGGATTTACTTCTTTCGCTTGACGTTCATTCATGATGGCCAATTCCATTTGACTTACTTTTGGTCGTTGACCATGACCGTGCTAGAAGCTTTGATAATTACAAGTATTCACCCACACAATCCTGAGCGGATTGGGGATGACTTTCGAGTAGTAGAAGCCATTCGCTTTAAGTGGATTTTAGGTGTTGGGTGAGGATAAATTCCGCTATAAATATGTAATACCGGGAATTTGTGTTAATTGGAATGAATGTGTGCTGAAAAGATCTGAAGCGAGGATTTCTTTAAGTTGCAAAAGGGTACTCTTTATTGGTTCTCGCCCAGTAGGATTATGTGTAGAGCAAAATAACAAGCACTTTGCTGAAATGTGCTGTGATATTCCTCCCCCGCGTCAATGCAAAGTGCTGTGCATGGTCGCAGCCACACCACGACCTCAGAGTCTATCGTGAATTCACAAATAGGATTCACCTGAATATGAGACTGGGCTACAGTTTATCACGCTTGCACAATGTCATTGGGTTGTATTTTCTTTGGCTACGAGCTAGAACAGGACTGTTTTGATAGTTTATACGCGGAAGTGAGGTACATAAACTGTGGATTTGTGCGATGCTAATTTAATCCGACTTGCCTACATAAACAATGGAATAAAACCAAGTCACACCGTGCACTATGTAACAATGAAGCGGGACAAGTTCCGAGTATTCATTGAGAGGAACTAAACAATTCGCATTCCACTAAAAGGCAATGACTACCTAGAAAGGACTGTAATATTTCTGAGTGACACAATAAGCTAAACAGCTATGATATCGACACCTCACGGGAAAATGCATCCAGGGGACACACCCCGACATATTCTAAAACAGATTAATAACAAAAGAAGACTTCGAAAAATATGGCAAATCGATAAAGCAGCTAAGGCCGTCAAAGCAATTGCTGACTTTTCAAAAAAATTAACACCAGCATCAGAAACTCACTCCTCATTATGGAACACGACGAAAAACGTTTATTTAAGAAAAACATGTATTATTCAAAGTATTGCCCATCTGAAGATATGACTTTTTCCTATCTTTCTGGCAATTTGTGGATCCCATCCCAAAAGAACTGCGCCGGCTTGGCAGCCAAGAATGAAACAAGCCAATATTTGATATTCTGCTCTGATGTGAACCTCATTTCAGTGAGGGCGTTCTGCATCGACCGGAACAAATGGTAGTCAGAAGGGGCAAGGTCTGGGCTATAAGGCGGGTGGGGTAAAACTTCTCATCCACTGTTTTGCAAATAGTTCTTCACCGGAATAGCAATATGGGGCCGAGCGTTGTCATGATGGAAAATTATTGTCTCGTGTTTGGTAGCATATTCCGGGTGTTTTTCAGCTACTGCTCTCTTCAAACGTATTAATTGTGTTCGGTAGCGTTGTCCATTGATGGTTTCACCCGGTTTTAGCAGCTCATAATACAGCACACCCTTCTGATCCCACCAAAAATAGAGCATTACCTTAGCGCCATCGATATTCGGCTTTGCCATTGATTTGGCTGGTTGGCCAAGCAACCACTTTGGGCACGTTCGCTCAACTAGCGCATATTCACCATAAACTTCAGCCAAAATACGATGACTTTAGGCAGCAGTTTTCTTCATATTAAATTATGAAAAATAACTCCCCTCAAAAACATTTTTTCAAGCACAAAGTTCGACGAAAAAAAAAAAAATTGTTGTTCACGCTTCAAATGAATGACATATACTGAAATGACGTACAATGACAGTAGCTTTCCAACGCATATTCCAATGGAATAATACAAGTTACGCCATCTCTTAGCAAACCGCACGAATTAAGTTATATAGCCAATATAATGAGGGCGGAGCCACAGCGTAGTTTCTACAGCACCCATTCGTGTTGTATGTGCTACTGTTCTATTACGTGTGGATGGGACCTACAGTTTAATGCCGACTCCGAACGGCTCAGTTTGAGAAGCTTTTCCGAAACAGTTAAGTGTTGTGAGCGCTGTCGGTGACTGGAATGAGGTGGGTCATGAACATTAATTTTGTCGTACAGGTAATCGAACCTTGGTACCGTAGGTTTAAGTATGTAGGAACCGTTACTAGGTACTTTAGTTCCTTTCATCAAAATTCATATTTATATGGCAAAATGTATACTTTTGCTTTTAGAACCTCAGACAGGAAAGTTGTATTCAAGTGAATACTGGTTTAATGGTACCTTTTCTGTGTTGTGTGTTTACGGGATACTTCTCTTGTCTGTCCATGCGAGCATAGGTTGTCTATAGTACATGTAGGCACTATACGATACCATAATAGTAACAATATTCATGGATGAGTAAGGTTTCGTTACATTAGAATTTATGGAGTATTCGTTACTCATTAACGTGCTACAACACGTTACTCAGTAACGAATACATACGTTTTGATAAAGTGCTGGTGCAGATGTCCTGAAACCTATTCATCACCAAAGCGCAAACTTCGCCATTGCGGCTTTCAATATTATTAAGTGTTTTATTATGATACTCTAACTTAATCTATTTCAATAGTTAAAAAGCAAAGCACGTTTTTGTGTGTCTGCTTAATGCCTTTATGCATTCTGTCCCTTTAACTTCACCACTTAAGCACAACTCTGTTTATTTAAAAAACATTAAGTAATCAATTAGATGGAAACGAAGACGGTATAAATTGTGCCTGCCCCTATGCAGGCACCCATACATAGGAATACAATCGTCTAAGTCAATGCACTCCCCTTAATTAATCCCCACGATTTCCGACATCGACTTCTACATGTAAAAGTCCATACGGTTTGACGTTATGTAACTTACCGAAAAAACTCCAGCTCGTCTTTGTACCATTTCACTGAGTTCAGTGTGTGCCCACCCATGTCATAGCTGCACGACAGTGTTACGTTGTCACGAAAGTCAATAATGGCTGGTACGTGTATTTCAGTCACAACAAGACCTCCAACCTGTTGGCAAACTGAAAAGATAGAGAACATGGATTAGTGATAGTGATTTATCCCTTTCATTTGATCAGATGGACGAGCTCTGTCGGGCTTGGATGGGATGTTAAAATGATGATTTCACACACATTATGGCGTGCACTGTGCGACACATACAATGGAAGGAGGAGGACGAGAGAATGCAGGCGACTGTGAGTATGTGCCCCCTCGCCCTATCCTAGTGCGTTTAAACACACAATTCGTATTAAGATTAAAATGCTATCGCTATCGAGAGTGATAAGCTACGACCAAACTGTCATTAGTATAGTTACCTAGTTGCTACTTTCTAAAAATTTAAGAATAATAATATATAGTAAGGGCCATGCTAGCCTAGCCTAGCTTCTGAGCAAGCACTTGTGTTGGACATGATATTGTCCTCTCATGAGTGGAAGGGATTTATAGTTTTATGACGACTGGACTGGAAAATGGGAGAAGCTTTTTTTAGACAATTATGCTCTTTGGGGCCGTATGTAACTTAAAAGAGGTGGGCCGTGACAAGGCCACGATTAATTCGTAGTATATATGATTTTGATTATTGCCGTCTACAGGATTAATAATTAAAATAAACGTTCTTAAAAGTTCTCCTCCATAATACATCTTCTACGGCCCAGTGCAATTGTTGCGTACTTTTGCAATAGATCTCAGCATCGGTATCCGTTTAAAATGCTCTTCAAGCGAGAGGACCTGTGATCCAAGGAAATTGTTGCAGAATTCTTTAACCATGGGGCATACAGCGATGAAATGAAATACGTCCTCTTGTTCTTGGGCGTGGCGAAGCTTGCTCGGGAGTTCAGGGCGGTGCGGTGTAATCTGCAAGCTTATGAGTTCACCTCTTATTTTAAAGACGCTGTTTATCATATTCGTTATGTAGGTAGGTAGGCAGGGAAGGGGGCTGCTAGGGAATATACCAGCACATTTAGACCATGTTGGTCCATTGTGATACCCACAGTTAGACTACTAACTGATCGACCACTCCAGTGATGTGATGTTAATTTGATCCCAACGGCAACTGTTGACTGAACCAGATTTGAAAACCAGATAAAAGCGTATTAACTTTGCTTTCACTGGGACCCCACTAACCAAGGGCAGGCACCAGTCGTCATTCGTTATATGACATGCTATGAACTGGGCTTCATCTACAAATTTACGATTTCGTCAACAGTGTGTATAGCCTATGTCTTAGGTGGATTTTCTACCCATCTCGCGTAACTAAGAAATTCAAGTCACATTGCGATGCTAGGTTCTCCCATTCGTGGACACATTTTCGTCCATTCCCATTACTCTCACCACGTGATCGAAATGGAGTTTGAGGGTTTCCACAAATACGGGCACTACTTCAGTTTCCATGTGAAGCGTGTATTGTTCTACTGTTTTAAATGAGCAATATCCAGATATTTGCGCAGCGCAAAAGCGGATGGATACTGCGGTGTTACGAACTATACTCGAGGAGTGGATACAACTACCACAAACGACACGAATATGTTTTTTAGCTTCAGATAATTTGTCTCGCAGGTGCTTATTCATATTTAAATTAGGTGAGACAGCAAGATACTTATATTCCCTCATAATCTCTGAAACTTGCACTTTCCTCTCCGCGAGTATCTACCTCCACCATCCCTGAATATCATCATCCCGGACTAACATAAGTTTACTGTCCTGTTGTACAGTATTCGTCGAGCCAGTTTATCCTTAAATGCACTGTGTCCACCGAGTCTGCGAAGAAAATAATGCCATCTCCGAACATAAGGGCTGGTATTTTCACTTGATTTATCTCGATCCCACCTCTATATATAGGATGACTTAAAGTGTACTTAGCACGCATCCCTGCTTCTCCCCCATTGTTGTGAAAAATTCCTCTGAAAGATTGTTTCCATACCAGACGCAGGCTACGTTGTTTTTGCACAATGCTTGCAATACTTTAATAAGCTTGGTTGAGATTCCATATCTGTAGAGTTTAAAAAAAGAGCTGCAGAGTCAAAGACCACGCGAAATTCAACGAAAAAGTTATTTGTGCACTCTCTTGTAGATCTCCGCTATGTCCACATGTGCGATTATTTGATTTATAGTAAAATAGTTTTGCCAGAAACCAGTCTGAGATTCGTGTAGGATCTTCTCGTTTTCCACTCACTGTTTAATCACATTAAGAAGAATACCAGCAAACAACTGTGGTGTTGTACTTAAAAGATGTATACCTCAGTATTTAGCTACGCTCCCATTGAACGAAATAGAGAGGTTTCATCAACTTTCTCCAAACCTACCCCGTGCCGCCATACATTTTCGGGGTCTAAAATCATCGCGGGGTCTTATAGCTGCAGCCCCCTTCACTTCATCCTTCCATGAGAGATTGTCAAGCCGAAGAGTGTACAGTTTATTTTGGTTTTCATTTTCTAATTTTATCTATTTCTATTTTCTGGTGTTCGCACACTATTATTTCCTGTCAACAGGCAGGTCTCCAGGCGGGCACTTATAAATTGAGAGCGAGTGTCTTGAGAATTGAGAGCGAAACCACTTCAATCCAGTGATGCCAGATAGTGGGTACTTACCCATTTGTGGGTATTTTTATAACAAGCACCAAAAAGGGTATTTTAAATTCTCGAAAATATTTCTTATTTTTTTTGTAGAAATCAATGCAATTAACGAAGAAATAAAACTTTACTCTGAAGCAACCCACCCGAATTCGTTGACTGCTAGCACTTATTGAGAAATGTTAAGTTCCATTTAAAAGAAAAAAAAACATCGTTGCCTGCTTCTGCACATGTGAATTGTTCCTGAGTTCGAAATTGTTTGGTTTCGCGTCGCATTTGGCCGAGAGTTTTGTAAGCTGGCAAATAAATGCTTCCATACTTTTGAACGAAGATATAAAGCATTCATTGAAACAACTGACCAAATGGGGCAGTTTAAAGATATATACAGTTTAAAAATGTTTAACGAAGATCTACACCTAACCTAGGAAAGATTTGCCAAAATAGCGTTGACCTTACACCACCCACGGAGGAACAACGAATTCTGTCAATTGCAACCGATGTGAAATGGAAAAGAGAAATAGGAAAAGATATGATAAGCAGTATTTTCCAAATATGATCATCATTTCAATCAAGAGGTACTAATTGCTTCAATGTAGTTATGAATGGGAATAACTTATTGTTACACAATTCTTGAATATCTTTAATTTCAACTTAAACTCTAAAAGTAAACTAGCTTTGTATTTATGCAAATGTCCACGTATTTGTAATTTACTCCTAATATCTTGTACAATTATGAACGTACATTTTACTTGTATGTACATCTTCGGGGGTCAAGTAGTGGATATTTTTAAGAAACGGGGTGGGGAAATACTGTGTTTTTCTTTATTGCTTTGGTTAATTAGTACCATAAAGTCTGGCATCACTGCTTTAAACTCGGTGTGAATGGCCTCTTGAGGTTTCGGTAAAAATACATTCGAATATCGCGGTTTCGCTTCGATGGAAAAATTGTCAAGTTTTGGGAATATTGTGGAACATCAGCAGGCACTCAGGAGTCCTGAGTAAGTACTGAAAGTAATTCAGTGTGCAATTTTTATGCAATTCTAAAGAAATGCGGTCGGTTCTGTTCTGTCATGACTTTATTTCACCATTATTCAAGTTCGACGAACGTTTACATATAATTCAAATGTATGACCCAAATTCAGCAGAAATTGTCATACTCCTTCAGTGTGACAAAAGGTTGCTGGTAAATAAAAATAAAAGGTGCACAGGGCGTGCAGACTATATACATGTTACGCATATAAAGGGTGATTTTTTAGCTATTATCTTTTTGGCAACTCTGGTTTAAAAAGCTGACGCAAGTTTCGGGTTTTGTTTCACTGTCAAACATCTTCAGTTTGGTCTATAATTTAACCATGAATCGTCTTACAAGCGAACAACGCTTGCACATTATTGATTTTTATTATCAAAATGCGTGCTCTGTTAAGAGAGTTCATCGCGACATGACATGTGTCCAGCGACGAAACTCATTTTTTGCTCAATGGGTACGTAAATAAGCAGAATTGTCGATTTTGGAGTGAATATCAGCCAGAAGCATTGCAAGAGCTACCAATGCATCCAGAAAAAGTCACAGTTTGGTGCGGTTTATGGGCTGGTGGCATTATTGGGCCGTACTTCTTCAAAGATGCTGCGAATCGTAACGTAACTGTGAATGGTGAGCGCTACCGTGGGATGATATCCAACTTTTTTTTGCTCAAAATGCAAGAGCTTGACTTGCATGACATGTGGTTTCAACAAGACGGTGAAACATGCCACACAGCACGCGCAACGATGGACTTATTGAGAGGCGAGTTCGGTGAACATTTTATTTCACGTTCGGGACCGGTCAATTGGCCGCCAAGATCGTGCGATTTAACGCCTTTAGACTATTTTCTGTGAGGCTATGTTAAAGCTCATGTCTATACGGACAAGCCCGCTTCAATTGACGCATTGGAAGACAACATTGAAGCATTTATTCGTGAGATACCGGCCGAACTGTTGGAAAGAGTATGCCAAAATTGGACTAAGCGGATGGACCATTTGAGGCGCAGTCAAGGTCAGCATTTGCATGAAATAATCTGCAAACATTAAATTATATGGACCCTACTATCGATACAAATAAAGATTTCATGCATTTTTCTGAATTTTATGTGTTTTCTTTTGAAAAACGTTCCTATAGCTTTTGAAAAATCATACATCACATACCCGCCGATGTTTACACGTCAGTAATGTAACGGACATAGATTAAGTTGGATTAAGTTTTGTTAGGTTTTTAATAGGGTAATGAGGTTTAGGTTTTAGATGCAGGTGAGGTAACAATGATAATGTTCAGAGCGCCAAGGGTTTTCTTAGTTCTCTTGGCCAGTCTTAAGTCTTAAATAATAAAGTCTGCCTTAAGGACAAAAAAAAAAACAGCTAGTACCCTAGAGTACCCACAAAGGGTCAGTAATATAAAATTAACAATTTGAATTGTTAGACATTAACATAGATTTTATTCATTTTTGTCTAGTATAAGTTGTCCGGAAAAGTACTTCCTAGTGGTTTCAAAGAAGAAACCACACACTTAATGCTTATTCTCTACATTTCTTATTTCATGCTAAAACCATCAAAAACGAACGCACCTCCCTAAGGGATACGAAGAAAATACATAAATTTGAAAAAATTTTAATGATGCCCAAGGAGACAATTAATTATTAAACCAGTAAATCGTTATACAACACTCCATCGTCATCAACATCATCATCATCTTCTTCGACATTCCAGCACTCATATTAAAAACAATAAATCACTTAGCTTATTTTTTCTTCAAATTTTCAGTCTCTTGTCTTTTTGAGATCGAAAAACTGTCATATTGCATGAAGGCAAAAGTACGAGGTCACGTTAAGATACAACAGAAACATTTTCGGCACTTGTCGTCAAACCATTGAAGTGATCGTATCGATTTTGCTCTGTTTTTCTTTCTCGTTTCAGCTCGTTTCACTTTCGCACTTGTACGAAAACATGCATTATGTCGGCTGTTCGGAATGTTTTCCAGGAGATTGTGGCCATAATTCAGGAATTAGTTCTACTGAGAATTCGTTCAAATAGGGCTGGTTTCGTACTGGAAGAGCAGTGAGCTAGAAGATCTTCTATGCGAATAAATGTTCTAATAAGAATGGTGATTTTCCAATAGGATAAGCGGAATGATGGAGTAAAACTGATGGCTAATCTGGATGTTGACTAGCCAAATTTTGAATTTTTGCTTGTATTATTTTTTTGATTCTAAACTCCCGACAGTACTGAGTACCACTTTCACATTTGCTCGTTAAAAGTCTTTGGAAATCTATTTATGGTAAAAGAGACGGAGAAGACCTTTGAAGCAGCAGAGGTATGGACACTAAAAGTGGGAAACAAAGTCAATGGGCTCCTCCAGGGGCATCTTTGAACCTGTTTACGTTGCGGGCATTTGGAGAAGCAGATTCAAGCACGGACTGCACTGCCCGTAGAGAGACATGAGTCTACCAGAGATAGAGGGGGATAGAGTTACTCATCTTCGGTCCTTTTTGCCCCTATTCAACACCGGAGATGTAGTGGTGTTCCCTTGTATGTCACACATACTTTTACACAAGCCATGGATCCTCCAAGCAATGGTGGCCGATTCGTGAATTTCAGTGGGAAAAAAATGCGACACATACTCGAATTTACCCACGACCCATGTATTGTCGTGCGGAGGGAGTTCAAAAGTTGACCCGTATTTTTAAGAGCACAAACTTATGTGTATTGTTATATGGACTATAGTGAATACAAATTGTAATGCAATGCCCATTGAACTGGAACTATTTGACCTCAATTTTCGAATAAGAACTCTAATTCACCCCTCTACTGGATTGGGGAAGGGTATCAGCTGTTCGCCGGCTATTCTCAAGAGCTCACACGTATTCACAGACACGACAAGAATCGTATAAAAAACGCTGTTAGATCAAATCAAGGGGCAAGAGAGGTAGAAGATCATCTAGGACAAATTATTGTCTACCCTGCGAACGCAAGTTGGTGGTATTCGTGCAGGCTCACCACGGACAGTTTAATAAAATGTATTAATGGACGCATGTGGTTACTCTTATTAAAGATGTTGGCTGTACTAAATGTCATATATTCGGTTGAATTCCGATAAAGTATCGTACGCAAATCCTTTTGTTAAAAAAGCATTCTTTTTCGTCTTCTTAGGGCGCTAAAGTCGGAAGTAGACCTGGTCCTCTCCAGCCGGCACTATCTCTCGCCAGTTGACCTGTGTGCTCCACCTTCTGATTAAAATGATTTAAATGATTAATGCCTCTTCTCATTAATTCCCAGCACTCATTAACACTAGAACAGATTGTTTGAGGGATGTTGGAAGAGATCGTCTAATCACTGCGGCCTCTAATGGGCCCATTGTGATTTCCCCCATTTAAAATTAAACAGGTAACCTGAGTTGATAATGCAAAATTTTTGGGTGAACTGGAGGCAATTTTGTCTGCTTCAAGACACGATCTGCCTAGGTGTCCTTGACGTGTCCTGACCCGGCAGTTACAGTCACACATATGTGTCCTGCAGTTTCTTCGTTCTCGTTACACATTCTGCAGTTGTCTTCTTGTGTTAAGTCCATGGTTTGAGGTGTTTCTTTACTGGGCAGTGTCCTGTAAGAAAGCCTGTGGTTATACGAATTTGACTCCTGGAAGCCTGAGAAGTTGCTTGCCTATTACCTTCCGTGTGCGTCCAGTAATGATTAGCCATGTAACTGAGGCAATTATCTATACAGCTCACCATTGCTAAGGTGATAGGAATGCCGCACAATGGTAGTGCCATAATGAACGGTGATGCAGGTGCATTTCTGGAAGGTGTTCTCTTCCGTTGCCTGTGTGCCCGCTGTGACCTGGTATCCAAATGAGGTGAACCCTGTTTGTATTGTCCCGCTGGTGTAACAGTTGCAGGCAGTTGCGTACTAACTTTGATGTGACTTCATAGCTTTTTAGGGCCAGGAGACCAGCTTTGCTGTCAGAGAGGATACAAAGGAACTGAAGCGTCCAATTCCGAACACATCAGTGATGTATAGGGGCTTTGGTGTTGACTCCGTATACTCCAGCCCTAATGCCTTCCATTGTTTTAGAGATATCTGTGTACTAGATGTGGGAGTCGCAGTTGAATATGGGTATATTTTCTTCCCAAGTATGTCGTGAAAGGTGGGATTTTATAGCAGGAATGAGTTTTAACAGAGGGTAAAGTTAGCCAGACAAGGTTATAAAGCCCCAAGCCTGGAAGGGTGATCAAGGGAACGTCGTAGTAGAATCGCTGTCGATGCTGAGGATATGGAGGAACCACTTCTGCAGACTGTAAAAGGGCGACGAGGAACCAAATACCGATGTCAGGCAGATCGAACCATTCAACCCGAATGAAAGCAATGATATAGATGAATAATTCCGTCCACCCGACCTGGATGAAGTGAAGGTAGCCATATCTAAACTGAAATCCTTCTGCTGGTGCCGATGGCCTACCGGCTGAGCTTTTCAAAGCGGCAGGCGATGATTTGGTAAGGACCATGCACCAACTCATCTGTAAAATATGGTCGGAGGAAAGCATGTCCGATGAATGCAACCTCAGTATTGTTTGTCCAATCCACAAAAAAGGAGAATCTCTGAATTGCGCCAACTATAGAGGCATCAGTTTTCTGAACATCGCATACAAGATACTATCTGCCGTGTTGTGTGAACGCTTAAAGCCGTTCGTCAACAACCTGGTCGGTCCATACCAGTGTGGCTTTAGGCCAGGAAAATTCGCCATCGATCAAATACGCTACGGGAAATTTTGGAAAAAAAAACCCAGGAACAACAAATCGGTACCCATCACCTCTTTATCCATTTCAAGGCCGCGTATGACTGTATTTATGGAGACTAGCTATACAGAGCAATGTCTAGTGTTGGCATCCCTACCAAACTCGTCTGTTTGTGTAGAATGACGATGGAGAATGCACGCTGCTCCATCAAGGTGGGTAAAGACCTAACCGAGACCTTTGATGTCAAAAAAGGATTCAGACAAGGCGATGCATTGTCATGCAACTTCTTCAACATCATCCTTGAAAGAATTGTTCAAAGCTCGCACGCTAACACCTGAGGAACAGTCTCTCAGAAGTCCTTCCAACTACTCGCATATGCCGACGATATTGATATTATCCAAAGAACTCAGCGTGATGTCAATGACACCTTCGTGAGTAATGCGATGGTGACCGCGAAAATAGGTTTAACGGTAAATGAGAACAAGACTAAGTCTCGGTCCAACACCGACGACTCGGACAGAACGTCACAGTAGACAGGTATAACTTTGAGGTAGTCAAAGACTTTGTCTACCTAGGAACCGCTATAAATTCAGACAACGACACCAGCGCTGACATCAAACGAAGAATAACTCTTGCAAATCGCTGCTTCTTTGGGCGAAGAAAGTAAAACTGATAAACAAAGTCCTCTCTCGACCAACCAAAGTGATCCTGCATAAGACCTTAATCGTCCCAGTCCTGATATATGGCTCAGATGCGCGGACTTTATCAAAAGCGGATAAAGGTGATCTTGGTTGCTTTGAGAGGAAAAATTTTCGGGTGATTTTCTTTCCCGTCTGAGTGGAGGAGGAGATACAACGACGAACTGTACAGTCTGTTCAGCGACATCGACTTAGCCAGAATATTGAAGATCCAACGATTGAGATGGCTAGGTCATTTAGAGCGGATGAAAGAAAACCAAAGTTCCAGTCCGGAAAGTCTTCGAATCCACGCCAGAGAGGAAGACCGACAGGTAGCGCACTCAAGTGGAAAGTGACCTCAATCAACCATGCGTGCGAAACTGGAGGCAGCTAGCTAAAGATCGAGCTGGCTGGAGACGCTTGTTGGTTGAGGCCCAGTTCCACCCCGGACTGTACATAAATAAGAAATAAAAAAATAGATAGTTATAGCTCTAGTTGAAGATTCATCTGGGAAGACAGTTTTCAACGAGAGATATTTTCAGGGTTTCACTCCTGGTCAGTTCATTTCGAATGTCAGGTTGAATGAGCCTGAAGTTAGAGTTATTTGCTGTGATGGGCTAGTATGCGTGGACCATCGTCAATTATGGATGAAGAGGTGGTATGTTTATGATGACTTCTAGTGCTACTGTGGCGGTTGTTCTCATCTCTCTCTCTAAAGCCAGCTCTAAAGCCAGTTCTTGCAGTTTGTTGAGCCTGGTTTGTAGAGTTGTTCAAAACAAACGGCTACAGTTATGGAGATAGTTTTTGTTGCGACCTTACTTTTATTGGACCCTAGTCTTTATTGG
The DNA here is from genome assembly GCA_905231855.2 of Eristalis tenax. Lineage (NCBI taxonomy): Eukaryota > Metazoa > Arthropoda > Insecta > Diptera > Syrphidae > Eristalis > Eristalis tenax. The sequence goes on along the minus strand of HG993124.1, from coordinate 32,123,265 downwards.
CCGACTAATTCGCCGAAACAAGTGTCAAATGAAATGTGGACCAGATTAACTAGAAAGTGGCTGATCCCTTCCATTTTGTCTTTTTATGCGTCTATCAGCACCAAAAGTACGTGTTAAAGGAATTTTGATTGTTATCAAATGTTGAGCTCCTTCGTTAAGCCAGATTTCGAAGTCAGCACACCTTTAACCAAGCTGCTCTCATGCACCTTTTCAGCTGCATATAAGGAGCTTAAGACAAATCATTCATCGCAAGGAGAAGGAAGGATATTTTAAAATTCACTCAACTTAAATCTGGCATTCACATCTCGCACAGTTCCTGTGCAATGCATGTTTCTTGACAAGGGTGGGGCTTTGCCTTTCCCTGTACTTAACTACTCCTTGCGAGCGAATGTTGCTGCAGAGAGGTGTTAAACACATTTTCTGTTATTCCTTCCTGACTGCACAGAGTCTTAGGACAGTGCAGGAATAATACGAAAAATAAAAAGACCGGCAGTGAGAGAGTTCGAGAAGGATTTTAGTTTAATTAAATACCCTGCAGCCAATCGACTGGTGGGAGCGAAACTAAATATGTTGAAGCAACTTTTGCCCCGTAAGAGGGTTTCATTGATCCTATTATCAGAAACCAAATCCCATTCTGTCTGCACCAAGAGTCTAAGCACTCACTGCGAAAATTTCGTGAAAATCATATTACATGGGTTAATTGATGGAAAATGAATGTTTTCCGGGTCAAACCGGGTGCATCTTTGAAGGCAATTTTGGGAGTTTGGGTAATGGAATGTGGATTTATTGGTAAAGGTTCTGGTCTGGTCTTTACTCAATCCATTCACAATCAGTCTGTTGTTTACTAATTACCGGTCGCTTGCGTATGGAAATTCAAACAAGTCTTCCTTGTCGAAGCGGATGGACCGACACTCTATTAGATTGGCACCTGGTCAGAAGAAACTGACGACTGACTTAAATTCTATTCAAGCACATCCCATCGTTTGTTTTTTCATATTCCCTTAAGTTTGGTGTATTGATATTCTTTCACTCAATCCCTATCCACATTCTTAGCTTCTTTTGCCGGGACTTCAAGTCGATGTATTACCGATCAGAGTGTCTCACATTTCTAAAAGCTCCCTTTTGCCACAATCCCTCCACGCACCTTCTCTCTTCTCGCACAGCATGTGTACCTCGCATACAATACCTTCTTATTTTCCGGCATTTTTAATTAAATTCTTAAATCGTGTATTACCACGGCGCGGCGTTGGCTTTGCTGATATGAATTCGCTCCACTGTCCTACCCACCCAGACCTTGGCGTAATGTGTTATAAAAGTGTCCCATCCAACCATGTACTTATTGCGTCAGAAAAATATAGGTACATCTGAAAGTAGGTTTCGGTTTTTCGTTATGCGAGAGACTATTCATCTCCGTAGCCACTTACGGCGATGCATCCACTCCACCCACGCCCTTCCATCCTTCTGCATCCTCACGGGGACTCGGGCTTGTGTGCGTTATTTATTTTTGTCTTTTTCATAAACAAAAGCAGAAAAGCATACACAGACTGAATCCAGTGCGGTTTTTCATTGAGAGTAAAACCCGCGGGACTGACGTCGGAAAGTAGCACCTGTGTGTGCGACAACTTGCAGAGGCGTTGATGATGTTTAACTGCTTAGTTACACACCAATCCAGTTGGAGATAAATTGTTGCAGGTAGCGTTTTAGTTTTCAACTACGCATTTCTAGTTTTTTCTTTTCACAAACATGTCAAATGAATGACAGAGCAAGAATAAAGGGCTTGATGATGGATTCGCGTTCCCTCGTAATCATTCATTTTGTGGTTCCGAAAGTAAATTTAAATAAAACGAATTTATGATTGAGAGTCCGATCAAATTTTTATTTCAATATTTTGCTTGGGTCTTGCCTTGTGAATGGAACGCATCACAATTCAGATGATCTCCGCCGGAGTTCTTGCAGAACTCGATTCGGACGAGGTAAATTTCGGTGATACTTGGCGGGTAATATCTCGGCCATGAACTTTCTAGCATAGCCTGCCTGGCAGAAAAATCACACGGGGCCACTTTACCAAAACGGGAAATAACGCTTTTTCAAACAATGATTGGTGAGTGCCAGACGTGGCATCGTCTTCCATGTCTGCATCGCCGATTTGAGGCCAAATGGAAATGGATGAGAACTGGCGGTGAGATTTCTTTCTACATACCTTCCTTATTTTCGAAGAACTGCACACTCTGCATTGACTTTCTGTGGATGCCCTAGGCTTCCGGGCAAGTGGATTTTCAAGTGTGGATTATCAAGCCCCATACCCAACTAGTTTGTTTGTTAACGTACATGCTGTCTAGCAAAAGCTTCTTAAACCATTATTCGGAGTCGTTCCATCCACACTTGGTATAACGTGGCTATACAAGCCAGGCCCAGGTCCATCTCGGACTGTCGCGCCGCACATATTCTTATTATTCATGGAAGCTAACTAAGGAAAATATCATTCCTGTTGAAAATTGGTGAGCGTGTGAGTGAAGTGATAAAGAGAAGGACGAATACTGTGTCAAAGCTAGGTCAACGATTTACGTCAACAATTTATTTTCAATTTCAAAGTAGTTATAGTTCAGGTTCTACTTATTACTTTCAGACATTGAGCACATTCTGAACGCAATAATAACAGCGGCTAGGGTAGAGTAGGGAAGGGGCTGCTAGTGAATTCACCAGCACACTTAGACCTTTTGTTTCATTGTGATACTCACAGTCAGACTACTGCCACTGATCGGCCATTCCAGTGATAGTGTTAGACCCAGATGACTGGACCAGATTTGAAAACCAAACTGAAAGCGTATTAACTTTGCTTTCACTGGGATTCGAACTTAACCAAATAAACATCAGCTAGTGCCAAATTTTCACGAAATGCCTCGTCACGTTTGCACAAAACACCTGAGAAGCGATAAAGAACACATGCGGTCATATCCATCTGTCAGAAATTCTTCCGGCGTTTGCTTTTTATTGTGAAGGAGAAACAATGGGTCGTATTCAAAAAAGAAAGGACAGGCTTATAGTTGCAAAATATGAAGGAAATCCTCCTGCTTGTATTCATAACAATTTCGAGCAAGAACCTTATACTTTTCCAGTCCTTTTACTCACATAAAAGTACATTTTTATTCATAAACTTGATCTTTTACCTCAAATGAGAAGCAAATGCTTCAAGAATTCTGAGTAAGGTCTCTAACAGACTCATCTCGGTAGTAAATGGTTGTGTTCCTCGATTTTAAGTTCGATGTAAAGAGTGATTTTTTAGCTATTATCTTTTTGGCAACACTGGTTTAAACAGCAGACGCATGTTTCGTGTTTTGTTTCACTGTCAAACATCTTCAGTTTGGCCTATAATTTAACCATGAATCGTCTTACAAACGAACAACGCTTGCAAATTATTGAATTTTATTATCAAAATGCGTGCTCTGTTAAGAAAGTTCAAATTTGTTCAAAATTCAAAAATTGTGTTCAGTCAGAAGCATTGCAAGAGCTACCAATGTATCCACAAAAAGTCACAGTTTGGTGCGGTTTATGGGCTGGTGGCATCATTGGGCCGTACTTCTTCAAAGATGATGCGAATCGTAACGTAACTGTGAATGGTGAGCGCTACCGTGAGATGTAGCGCTATCCAACTTTTTTTTGCCCAAAATGCAAGAGCTTGACTTGCATGACTTGTGCTTTCAACAAGACGGTGCTGGACTTATTGGGAGGCGAGTTCGGTGAACATTTTTTTTCACGTTCGGGACCGGTCAATTGGCCGCCTAGATCGTGCGATTTAACGCCTTTAGACTATTTTTTGTGGGCTATGCTAAAGCTCATGTCCATACAGACAAGCTCATACAATTGACGCATTGGAAGACGACATTGAGGCATTTATTCGTGAGATACCGGCCGAAATGTTATAAAGAGTATGCCAAAATTGGACTAAGCGGATGGACCATTTGAGGCGCAGTCAAGGTCAACATTTGCATGAAATAATCTTCAAACATTAAATTATATGGACTGTGCTATCGATTCAAATAAAGATTTCATGCATTTTTCTGAATTTTATGTGTTTTTTTTTTTTTTTTTGAAAAACTTTCCTATAGCTTTTAAAAATCACCCTTTACATGCGAACGATGCTCGATATTACAAGCCCCGATTATCTACACTAATTCGCGATCTTAAAGATTTATACCGTTATGAAGAGATAAATTTACAGTAGCTCGAGCATCGTGGATGTGTCGTGTCAACCATATAAGCATAGCTCCATGCTTGCTATATCTCAGTGATCCAGAATATCGGTGAAGAACTTGGTCTTAGTCAAGCTACGGTATATCGGACTGTGAATGCAGTAGTTGACAGCATAGTTGCACATGCAACTGATTGTATCAAGTCTCCAACTACCAATGGTGAAATAACGGAAGCAAAAGAGTTTTGACAAGAAAATTTAAGTTTCCGACAACTATTGGTGTAATCGATTGTAACCACATAGGGATGCTGAAACTAAAACTCTAGGGCGATGAGTACATTAAACCTACTCTCAACCTATTCTGAATGTTCAAGCCACTTGTGTTGCCAAAGGAATTCTTACAAGGCGTTAGTTGGCCTGGATCACTACATGACTCGAGGATTTGGAAAAAGTGAGGCTGATACACTTTTTCCAAATCCTCGAAATGAACTGGGGTAAGTTAGTAGCATTTGTTTTAGTTTCACCAACTCATAATTAACGCACTGCGGTATACGTACACTCACTAAAAAAAACCGTTTGATGTGATCCCCGGTTCGAATCCCAGTAAAAGCTAAGTTAATGCGCTATTATCTGGTTTTCGATCGGTGGTTTTAGTCTGACTGTGGGTATCGCAAGGGACCAAGCAAGGGATCGCAAGGGACACCAGCAGCCCCCCTCCCTACCCTACCTACCATGTAATCCGTAAGATAACATAAGTAGTACTGAGAGAAGAGAAGGGCACAACAAAAAAAAAAAATTAAAAAATATTGCAGCATTATTGCATGTTATTCAGCATTCTGACGAGTTCACCTTTTACTTGTGCTTGAAGGATATCCTCGCAAGTGTAAGGTAATCGTTACGAATACGAAAAGAAGGAAATGTTTATATTCAACCTTTTACTTTTAAGCATTAACTTATACGTCTGAATGCAGTACTTGGGAGGATATACTTCGTTTCTATGAATACGGCCCAATTGCTCTTGTTTTCAGTTTTTTTATATATACACGAATTATTTTTATCTATCAAATTCTCATGTTCTCGGTGCGGTTCAGGGCGCTTATCTAAACATTGGCGTGGTTTGTGAACACAATGTGCCAGCTGCAAAATTCGCAAATCCCAATCGTTCGTGAACGAAATTATCATGAGGGTCGCTCACTTACTCATGCCCGTTTGACACTAGGCCACACTCGCTCATGCACATCGTTGTTGGCCTTGTATACTTTAGAAGGAAGATAAAATAAAACTCTTGCCTCAAAAACAAACCAACCTCGCTGAATACCTAATCTTTCGTTTTTATCGAAAGTATTTAAATCAATTATTTTTTTGAGAGTCACGTTTGAATTTAATTTCTGTTGAGAGCGCAGTCACCTTTATGTTGTATTCACTTATGACGTACTTTACATTCCTAAGAGTCTTATCAAACTGTAGAGTTAAAGCTTACTCTTTTTTGGAGAACATTGTTTGTCCTTTTTGGATGTTCACTTAGGCGTTCCACAGGTATCACTATTACGACCAATGCTGTTCTGCATATTTATCAATGATCTTCCTTCTATATTCAAACACTCCTTGGTATATCCACGTCCAGGTACATGCTTACTAATTTAATGACGATCTAAATCGAGTCTTCTATAGGTCAATCAAAAAGGGATTACTCCTAAGCCCAATCAAATCGCAGGATAGTCCAATCTCGAAAAAACATTTTGATCTTGATCTTCTACCTGACATATATCTGAATAACTCTCCACTTAAGGCTGTCGGGTCTATTACAAGTCTTGGATATGCCCTATGTCGTGATCTCTCTGGCTACAAGCACACAAACACGATCATTGGTCGTATTTATGGATGTGTGCGAAAACTGTGGCTCTCTGCATATTTTACTCCACCAGAACTTATTACCCTCTTTAATCTTACCTCTCGTAACATACGCTGAAATATTTAGTGTATAGTAGCTCTAACTCACAATCTCAACGTAAGTTACAAGTAGCTTTCAATGATGCTGTTCCTAAAGTCTATGGCATATATGTGTACTCTCGTTATTTGCTGGGCTGTAACATACAGCAGTACATCAAAGCAAGAAACGGCATGTTTTACACAAAACATTTAATAATCGTATCCCGCCGTATTTCTACTTCTAAGGGCATAACTCCTGACAAGGTAGAGTCAGGAGACAAGGTAGAGAGTATATATTTAATAATATCTGACAAAAAAAAAAAAACAACTTAAATTTTTAAGTCGTTAGCAATTGGTTTCCTGACATTTCTTGGATTTTCTCTTTTGAAAACAAAAAGCATACAAACCACGGAGCAGAAAAACACACAAACATCTGTGCACACAGTCAGTGTATGATGCTTTTCAAACTAATTGCTGTCTCTTTCCAAAAATAGGCTTGTCGCATCTGCAAGCTTGCTATTTAACGTATCAAAAATATGTAAAAAGAAGTTAGTGTCATACGAGCTTGACTGTGGGAAGACTTCAAAGAAATCAGCTCCTGAGATGCAGCTGTGTTCAAAATAAAATACTTCCTTCCCCGAGTTTCTGGCTTTTCGACATAGCGTAAAGCATTGGCAATTTCTGAGACACCACACCTAAGCGTACCCTGAATCTACTTATATGATTATCCCGCTTGACGCAACTTGCAGATGAGCGCTCGCTTTTCCGGTTTTGTGTGCTTTCCACGGCCCACTACGATCGAGTTTTGAACAAAAATGTTTCCAAAAATCTAAAATGATGTTTTAATGACAAAATCTGCTTGTCTTCTTATATTTTGACAAAATAAACTTGGATTCAACTCTTTTCTGCTAAATGTTCCCATTATTTTGAAAAGCACTTTGCCGACCGTAGTCACTTCCTTGAATAAAATACTAACACACAAGCGCAAGTGTGCACATTCTTACTGATTTTGCTTGCAAAGTACCGTCGGAATATTTACCTCTATGTTTTAGAGCCCACCCGAGGCAGTTTTTGCGAGGGAAGTAGCTAAATCGACTTCCACGTCGCGCTCCTATTATTTTGAACCCTACTGTACATACTTTCTGTTATTGAAATGTATGCAACCACACATTAGCACCATAGCATCAAGAGTATTTTTTTTTTTTGCCATGACTGTACCCTCTATATCCAGCGTACGATCCAATAAAAGTACCAAATGTGACATAACATTTGACAGCCACCAACATATGTTGCTCTCAAGCTGGAACTAACTTCTGCTTCCGTAAAGCATAGCGCAAGAGCCAGTCCATTGTGACAAATTTTGTTAACCCCAACTTCACATTATCTAGCTTAAAAAATGTGCTGTAAATATGAGCAGTAAATCGGAATGACATGGGAGGGATGTCGAATAAACTTTCTAGCCTTTGATGGGTTCAACTCTAAAAACTGTCAATAAAACATTTTACCGAAGTACGTCATATACGCACACGCTTTGCAAGCCGAATGTGCACCCTCGTAAATTATATGATCAGAGCAAAAGATTTAAATACAGTTGTAAAAAAAATACGCACAACAGCAGAATGGAACAGGATACAAAACAAGCCATTACACAGTCTCCGTTTCTTGAAATAGAGTCTCCACAGAACACCGAGCGCCGAGCAACCTCAATTCTTAGGTTATGAGAACATTTTTACGCCGAGAACTCGTGACAAATTTCACACCACAGAAAGTTGTGTCCTGTGTGAAGGAATAAAATCGACAACAGCATACGAGAAAATCACAGAATGGATCGTTTAGGAACGTTTACTGTCACCCCCGCAGGGCTGGTGACGGCAGGAACTACAATGCGAACGGTAACGACCACTGACGGGAGGAGAAATGAAGCATGCAAAGCAGACTCGAATCATAAATGAAATTACAAAGTTTATAGCACATCCTGGAAATGGAAACCGCCCATTTTCCATTTATTTAAATTGTGTCTTCCTCTCGCCTCAAAGCGAGCACTCTTGTCCTTGTTACGGTAGCAATTTTGAAAATCCCACCGTGGTGGGGTATTCATGTTATGTTTGCTTCATGCCTCCTTTTCGGTGTCCTTTATTTTGTTTTCACTTTTTTGATTCTTTCTTTCCCTTGCACAGTTTTCATTGTGGCACTTTTGTTGAGATAGAGGGATGATGTCCTTCCATGGCTGCTAGAAACTATTGACACGAGTAAACTTTCATGAGTGAGATTCGATGGAATTTATTGTTAGCCCTTTGACACTCATGCACCTTGGAGTGGTCGTACAGGAAATAGGGCAGTATTTGTGGATGAGCAACTCAAGAAGGGGCTACAAACACTCCTTGATGGGATTGGGACGCAAGGTCGTCTAGTAGAGCTGCTAGAAAATGATCCAGTCAATGAACTGTAAGGTCATAAAAGATTGTCTCGGCACATACTAGATTCCATTTAAGTACATGCCAAAGGAGATGATGATGCCAGACATTATCTCTTTTAAAAGAATTCAATTTGCTTGACAACTGCTGCTTCATTTAACTGAGGAGGCCTAAGTTGGAGATGCCAACCACAGGACCTAGGTGCTCCTGTATGGGGAGATCATTTAGTTGGCAGGAGGCATTTTGTATTGAAAGAATATAATACAGATTTCATAACAGAATCAGTGAAGTGCAATTTTTGAGGGGACCTACGGTTTTATGCTGTTCCCGAATGGAGAAATTTAAGAAGTTTCTCCCAAAAATGTTTGCCATTGCATTGAGAGTGGCTCGAGAAAGGTAGTGCCGTTCGTGTCGAGAATTAAGGAGAATTAAGGAGGTGTGCCATCCTTCGATCTGAGGAATGGCACACAGCTGCTGTTCATAGCACATGCTGGTAATGAAAAATGCACATTTTTCATTTACTTAACCGACTTTCTTTGGCCACAGCTCGATAACATCGATATATCCTAGCTTTGTTTCCAGCTAGACGGCACTATATGCTATACAAGCGGCGCACCGTTCTAAGAGAATTGTGGTGACTGGGTCAATTAATGGCGAATGTTCATCAATTGGCCGTCCATACCAAGCGACTTGACATCATTCGATTATTTTATCTGGGGCTATGTCAAATCCTTAGCTTGGACTGTTTTGGGCGAGCAAGAGGCAAGCTTTCGAGGAAGTTCATTGACTGGAATATTTTCGAGGAAGAACGTGAAAGGTGTTGGACCGGTCGTCAACAATTGGGCCGACAGCAACTAAGCTCAGGTTCCCCTTTAAATGATCGCTTATTCCATACAGAATCCAGACAGAATCAATTGTTTATCTTACTGTTGTTTCTGGTCACCTTGTAGAAGCAGAAATGAAGTATTATAGAGATCCCCAAATTCACAGATGATTGACCCGTAGTCCATAGGCGAATTTCAGTTACTCAGTTGACAGTTCTTTACAAATAACGTAAATGTTGTTCGCTGATTGGTCAATTTGGCTTTAGAAAGCGATATAAAAAATGTTCATCAAATATTTCAAGGGGCAAGGGAGGCAGAAGTTGGGCGTCTCTATCATACTTCATTTCTGCCCTTAAGTGTCCGGGGTCAAGACGAAGCACGGGTCGAAGGTATAGAGGAATAAAACAAATTCGATACGATGATAAGGTCCATCATTAAACAGACCTGTTGCAGGTGAGCGGGCTCTGTTTTTCTAAATGGGGCAAGTAATTCTGGAAAAAAACATTGTCTTGTGCCAAACCGATGTACATACATCTTAACAGACGTTGCCAAATAGCTATTTACAGCGAATGCTTGAGTGCGATACGGGCCATAATTAAAAAATAGAAACCACCCACCCAGCGTTAAATTTATAACTGGAATAATTTGCTACACTTTCTCATGAACTCACTCAATATGGTCAACGGACAACGCAGGAATTACAGGCCAAAAAGGGCAGATAGGCACGCTTGTCGAACCCTGAAAAGATAATAGAGTTATCTTCTCCTTCTATCAACCTACATATAAAAGAAATTGCTGCAATTGCGTTGTGACTTTATAACTCAGGAACTGTCGAACCGAGTTCGATAAAATTTCAAGGGTTTGTTCGTATGTTTCTGTAGATGGTTTATTTATGGTGGATGGGGGATGGTGGATGGTAGATGGTCAAGGGTGGGGACGGTCGACGATAGGATGGTCGAGGATGCGCATGAAATTCGTCGACGCGCTCGTGAGTTTCAACGTTTTATGTCAGCATTTGATTTTGGCAATATGTTAAAACAAGGTGCCTATGAGCGTCTGAGTATATTGGAAGCATTGAATCGAATATTTCAGGATCGTTGCCCGTCATTCCCTGTTCAACTCCAGCCGATGAAATTAATTCACGTTTCAAAAGTTCGTTTTTTTGGGGAAATGTTCAGACGTTATCGCTTAACGCAAATTTGCGTGTGTGTCTTCAAAATTATTTATCAGCACGTGCGTTTTTACAGCTACTGCTGCAGATTGGCGATGCTGGCTTTGTCACATTACCAGATAATTTTTGCATACATTTAGAAGCATTTGATCACCTTTTTGCAAACGCTGTCCGAAACTGAAAAAATCATGATTGGTTAAGAGAATTTTACCACGAATAAATGCAAATGTCAATTACATAAATTTTCACATTCTACAGAGATTTTCAGATGACTTGGTAGCATACAAGTCCATTGATACTCCTACCAATAAAGAAGACGCAGTAAATTATACGGTTGAATTTTTGGAAACACCCGGTATGCCACCGCATCGTTTGAATTTGAAAGTTCACCTTCATCCATCATAGGTACCTACTTCTTCAAATTCTCAATTCCCCAAAACTTTGCAACGGAACAAGACTTTCCGTGATGAAATTCCTAATTCGATCGAAGCAACAATTCTTATTGCCAAAGCAAAAGCTGATACCGTGGAACCCATTAATACAGGCGGGCCATTTGAATTCAAACGTCTTCAATTTCCCAGCTGTTTATGCTTTGACCGTTAATTAAGCTCAAGAACAAATGTTTCAAGTGTGTGGTGTGAATTTGGAGATACCGTGATTTTTTCCCGAGCTTGTTCCCGAGTGGGATCACAAAAAAATGTATTTATTCATGCCCCACACAATCACTGAAAATGACTGGTTATGAAATGTACGCGAAGGGTATAAATGACAAAATAAAACATTACCCAATATACGACTGGTTATTTTGTTACGCCAAACACAACCGAGCGGCAAGCGTGAAATGTACAAAAACAGGATTAACTCTCGTGCTTCATGTGAGCTGTACAAAACGAGCTTGAAGTGTTCAAAATTTAAAGTGCGATGTGGATCCATAAAGAGTGGTTGACAGTGGCGTTTGTAGTATTTTTACGTGAATGCTGTCATAAATGTAATGAAACAGCAGCTCAATCTCATTTCTATGTATTGCGTTATAAATACTTCATATTCGAGGAGGATTTTTGAAGAATTCGATAGCATATTGTTCCGCCTTAAAAAGCCCCACTCTGACTGGATTATGGGCTGGGAATTTGCCTCCAGTATTTCCTCTGTGCATTGTTGGAAGAGAAGGAAACAAATCAAGCAAACTGTTGAAAACAGTAAATTGTCAACCAGCAGAATTGAACACAATAAAGGGGAAAAAATTAAACAAACGATATTTAGCTTAAGAATTACACTGAATTTTATGTCAGACTTGCGAATAAGTCTGGAATTAAACTCGACAATTTTTTCTTGCTCACGGATACTTACTAACTACCTTATGCTGATGAGTAATGTAACACGATCAAGATCCTCAGTAGAGTGTTTTTGTTTATGCGTCAATTTTCCACCGTCAGCATCACCTAAACATATATCTACGACGCACGGCTGTTCGAGAAGTATGATTCGCTTTACCTTAAATGAAAGGCTTAAGGTATTACTTTTGAAATTGAGCTAAAAGCAAAGAGGTGGGATGGAGGGAGTGGCTCACAATGCTGAATATGCTTGATTATTTTTTTATTTTAACTAATTCTCCCTTCCGCGCTATACATTTTCTTTTTTTTAGTGCATGATGACGCAGGATGCAAACGGCGGTATCATTTGGAATTGCTTTAGTCTTGCAAAGCTATCTCAAGTCCAACACAATATCGTGGACTTTGTTAACTATTTCTTCCATTGTATGGCAATTTCAACGTTTCGGGGCGACGATATTCAGCGAACAGCGTGGGCACCATTCCATAAGAGGGAGCTCTAATGTTAAGTCTGTTTTACCACGCAAAAAGTTGTCATTTATAAAAACGTGAAACTGACTTAACTCCAATTTAATTTACAGATTAATTAAAGTAGAGTAAAGTCAAAACATGAAACTGACTTTAGGAATCTCTAATGTCAGAGAAAAAGGACTTTTGCAATTCAAGATTCCATCAAAGTCACTGAATTATCGAACAGTACTCCTCATTACGAGGATCAGTGGGGTTATCCAGCTAGAAGGAATTCCCGAAGTAATTGGGAACACATCAAATTATATAAAAATAATTGTGCCCTCCCAATAAAAAGGCGAGGACGAAGAAGAAACTCTTATGTACGGAAAAGGCTCTTACAGGAAACGCTGTAAGAACCTTATAAGAAATACCGTGTCTTTCTCAAATTGTCTATATAAAAAAGAGCTGATATAAGATTCACCTTTATAAGAAATAAACAAATATAAGAAACGAACTTTCATTCACAATATGTTTGTACTTTTACAGACGAAATCCAACTCGATTTGAGTTTCACCACAATATCTATTGCAGTTCGCATGTAGATGGCTCGGAAATGTAATCGAGTCCATACAAACAAAGTCTTTTGCGTATTCTTTAATTTGTATCTGCAGCAAACTGTATCTAGATGCGAATTATTTAAAAACGCGAGCAAACTTGGTAATACCGACACACACAGAGTGGAACGGTCAGTTCCGATTCAATTGAACGTTTCGTCGTGTCAAGCTTGCTCTCGTTTCTTCTTCTATTTTGGACTGTCGAACCAAACACCTAAGCGTGTGTCTGGAAGAATTCGTAAAATTCATATAAAATTAAATATTTAAATATCCACCGAAGTCTTTTACAAATTTAAACATTTTTTTCCAATTTTTCCTCTATTGGTTGCTCTGTATCTTTATAAGGAAATTATATTTTTTTCATATTAGAAAATGTGTTTTTTAAATTAGTTGTTTTCATATAAGAACAACTCAGATAATAGAAGTAAATTTGTGCGTATTTCATGATTTTCATATCCGTCATCAACCTTATTTTCAAAATGCAATTCCTTTAGACTTAGGCTTCTGAGTTTCACTTCTGTTTAATATAAATGTGGAAGTGAGGACGAATATACCTCTCCTAAGATGCAAAAATCGAAAAAGCTTCAATCAATGCATATAGAATGACTTCATTATATAGTTCGTTATACTGGAATTCCACAGTATATAAAATTGGCACGATTAGAATTTCTGTGTAAACGCATTTTTGGAGGAATGTGTGCGGGCGCATGCTGTCTTCTGCAACCCCCTACCTGGGCCACAATGGGATTTGAGGTAGGTCACTTATTCATACCTATTTGGACTCTTATTTCATATTTTTTGAGGAACTTATTTAATTTTCTATTTCGGGACTTATTTCACAGTGACATTAGTCCCCAATTTTAGGACGTTACTTCATCCTCATTTTTTTTTTTTAAAAAAGCAAGCAAGTATATCATTTATTCCATTTTCCAGTGTCCGAGAACTGAGATCGAATTGAAGAGCATTTTCAGTCTTCAGAGAAGATTATTTTGAATAAATCAAACCAACACAGAACAAATCGTGCAGCCTGCGGGTTTCGCACTGGCTAAATTGGATTCTCTGAATGTTGACAATCTTGTATTTGCTCACGCTTCCCAATCGTTGATGCCGAATATGTTACGAAAATAGTGAATAAACCTTATAGTATTTTTCAGAACCATGCAATTCAGAACCAATCTCCAACTTTAGACTGAACAGTGCATAAGGGAGGATTTTTATGAAATTTAAGTATTGGGGTTTATTTGCTTGTTGGAGGAAGGAACCCAGGATGTCTCTGGAACAAATAGACACCATTGAATCCGAAGCAGAACTATAACAAGAGTTCAAGCCCCGTTCAAATTTCCTTCCCGCATATGAACCTCTCACCTTCAGGAGTGTTTGATAACGTGTTGGCAATTATTTTTGAACCCCTCGCTTATATTTAAATAAAACCAAAGAATTTTTCTTTTATTTCACAACGAGAGAAAGGAAACTAAATTCTGCTATCCGGATTCTAGCATAAACGGAAGGTAACATTATTTATGTTTACATTTATGTATAAATAATATCTACACTTGCAAAAACACTATAACACTCCACAGGAGCATTCACATAAGGATATTCAGTTCTAGTCAAAGTTAAGAAAATCGTTAACCATCCGGATACAGCTTATTTCTGAAGTGCAAGTAAAGTAGAACGAATACTATTCTTCGTTCCGAATTCATTGCGTCCTCTCTTTTCGTTACAATTCGTTTCATTCTGCATCGACGGGAATGCGAAACTATTTTTCAAATGTCGTCTGCGACTACTGAAATCCTTGAAAGGCTTATTTTTACAATATTTCTGTAACGGCTATGTTGAACAAAACAGTAACCAAATACACAGCCGTAAGTAAACAACAAACACATGAAAACCCGCACCTCCTCACTTGAATTAATGTGGTGTGACTTACTTTAAATCCTTAAAGAAGTCCTTCAAGTCAACCCTTTGGATGGAAAGTAATATCCAATGAAGGCAACACAAAGAAAGGATATCTATAAGGTTAGACATTTAAAAATTTAAATATATACACATTTCTCTGGAGAGTGTTCCATTGAGGGCACTGGCACGATGTTGAAGACTTCAGATGCATTTAGGGAACGCCGGAGACATTAATCAAATCAGAGACTCGAAGCTTTTAAACTAAAATTGATAACCCGTTGCCCATGATTGGTCTTGTCAAAAATTGTTCAAGTTCCCGAAATACTAACATAAATATTTATCGTCGGTCGTAAAATTTCCAGATTCAGAAATTAGCATTTATCCCCACTCGCCGGTGAAGGGTTTGATGTCGAACACCCACGCTCATGGAACAACATAGTGTCCTCATTTCGATTCAAAATACTTAGTCGACGTCTCTTCAGCCTTTACGACCTATTTTCGATTAAGGTCCCATTCTGAAGCAGAATTATAAAATGGGTTCGCCAGATAACCATAGGCTCAGTCACTTACCAGCAACCCCAACAACAAGGGTCCACAGCCAGTAATCCATTTTTGTGCAAATCACAACTGTGACATAGAAATCCAATTTAATTCCTTATCAGTATACCCGATCACAAGACATTAAATTAATTTATTTATTCATAAATTCTGTGACGCTATCACTTCGCTTCGCACCGCCCGACGACAACCCGTTGCTGCTAAGTCACTTGTTCTCTTCCACCACCCACCGGGGCTATAATATTTTAGGCTAAAAATAAATGCCCTCGTCGCTTTGTGAGCGATTACCGGACGATTTTAAGGCGGTGGCAATAGTTTGCCGATGCCAAAGACGACGTCAGTGCGCGTCCCCTTTCAAGCCAAAACACATCCGATTAAAAGGCATTCACTTAAAGTGATGTAAGCGAATGTTGCTGCACAAACGGCCTAACGGCAGACCTCACACAATTAGCAATCGCGTTCGAATACTTTCTCTTTTGTTATGTTTGTTTTTGTCGTTCTGTTGGATGTTGCACTGAGATGAATTGTTAGATAAAGACACTACTCTCGTTGTATGACATTCGATGCGGTGGATGCGTATCAAGGGCACTCCTATACCGCGTGAGCTTTGACCACTGACTAAAGTGTGTTTGGATGTAAAAAAGATTGCAAAGTCCTTCCTGTCTGTTGCATGCAGAGTATAACATCAGCCGAAAGCTTCGGCATGCCATAGGACTTCTCGGAGATCTACTTGGCGCCTCTCACCAGAGAGGAGATGTTAAAAGTTGTGACGACGGGGACCACTTGCCCGTGGAATGTGTGGATATTTTCTGTGTGCAATTCGGAGTGATTCGGAAAGCTATCACGCGCAGGTCCTTGGATGCTGTGGTGGGAGCGGTAGTCGGGGAAGCTTTGGTGAGACCCGAAAGTTTCTGTGACATGTGCCATGTAACTCAGTCACGGATTTTTTTCTTCGCTGCTTGCGTTAAGATCCTTTTGACAGACGAATTAAGTGTTCACCGTCGTCGTCAGAGCTGTGAGTCACCAAAAAAAAAAAAGGTGGAGCACAATGTCAAAAGGGTGAGGCAACTTGCAAAATAATTCGATTTGTCGGTACGTATATTTGCAGAATACGGCCATGACAAGCATGTGATGTGCTGCAAGAATGATAAATAATGGCTTCACATCTGCTTCCCAGACGTGGATTATATATGGCCTATTAATTGGGCGGCCCTAGGATTTAATAAGATGCCAATAGCAACTAGATTAAAGGGCAGAGGAGGCATCTTGAAGAATTTCAGGGTCTCCATGAAATTGTCTCCTATAAATGTTCTCGGAGACGCCTACCATCGCCTACTCTTTGTAAGGTTTCACATGAAATAAAGGGGATTGGTCATCGGGATTCGAATGAGTCTGTGCTCACATCAGTCAGGGTTGATATAACTTAAGGCCTGTCGAAAAACTACCCAACAGCCCTATGTCTCAACATCGAAGCCATCAGTTTGCCCGCTGCACTCACACGACAGCGTTACGATTCGCATCATCTTTGAAGAAGTACGGTCCAATGATGCCACCAGCCCATAAACCGCACCAAACTGTGACTTTTTCTGGATGCATTGGTAGCTCTTGCAATGTTTCTGGCTGATATTCACTCCAAAATCGACAATTCTGCTTATTTACGTACCCATTGAGCCAAAAATGAGCTTCGTCGCTGAACACAATTTTTCGGTAAAAAGCGCGCGATAAACTCTCTTAACAGAGCACTCATTTTGATAATAAAATTCAATAATTTGCAAGCGTTGTTCGTTTGTAAGACGATTCATGGTTAAATTATAGGCCAAAGAAGATGTTTGACAGTGAAACAAAACACGAAACGTGTGTGAGCTGTTTAAACCAGTGTTGCCAAAAAGATAATAGCTAAAAAATCACCCTCTACAAAGAGTGCCAGAAAATGTACGCAGGATTTGAATTAATCCTGTATTTGTCTTTCGATTGTAATTGTCTTATTGAATCACAAAGTACTAGTATTTCATATAAAACTCAGGACTAAAGTCTTATCGCCGCACGCGTGAATTGTGTGGAGTGCGGAAATCCAAATTTTCTTGCGAATTTCCGCACGAGTGCAAAATTTCCAGATAATCTACGAGACAGTTTTCATTCCCACACTCGATAATTTAATGTATTGCTTTGACTACTTGGTGGGGAGTGCACGTGTAATAAATTCGATACGGAAGATGGACTTTCCGTCAGTTTGTCACTTTTTATCGAAAATGTGCATGGGCATTCTGCTGAAATGTGACTGAATCACACTGTACACTGATCCATTCAACGAACTCCCTTCGGGCATGAGGTTTCAATTGTCGTGTTAATTGAAATTTTGTTACAGGTCTTTTATCAGTATACGTTGCAGAAAGAGTAGACTTTCATTTCTTAGCAGCTGACGAAATTAAAACACTGCCTGATCATATTTCGTGTGAAATTTGTCCTTATTTTTGAGACATTGTTCAATAATGAAATCACGTTGTTGTAGCGCGTGACGCCCCACTTCTACTAATCTTAAGCTATCAGCTGTCAAAACACCTTCAAGAATAATTTGACTAGAGCTGCGATATTCAATTGATTCTACATGGATAAATGAACTTGGCATTTCACAACTCTCGGTTGTTTAGACGGAAGGTTGGTTGGGCAATTCATCCCGAGGAGATCCATGCCGGCTCACCGATTAAAATTTGTTCAAATAAATATTGGGTATATAACTTAATTCGTGTGGTTTGCTAAGAGATGGCGTAACTTGTACTATTCCATTGGAACATGCGTTGGAAAGCTACTGTCATTGTACGTCATTTCAGTAGATGCCATTCATTTGAAGCGTAAACAAAAATAAAATTTTTTTCACTCAAATATGTCGAACTTGTGAAGAAGTGTTTTTGCGAGAAGTTCTTCTTCATTACTTTAATATGAAGAAAGTCAGCGTATTTTGGTGGAAGTTTATGGTGGACATGCGCTAGCTGAGCTAAAAGTGTTTGCCAAAGGTGTTTTGGATGATTTAAAAGGTGGTGAAACAGCCAAATCAACGGCAAAGCCGAATATCCATGGCGCGAAGCTAATGCTCTGTATTTGGTGGGATCAGAAGGGTGTGCTGTATTATGAGCTGCTAAAACCGGGTGAAACCATCAATGGACAAAGCTACCGAACACAATTAATACGTTTGAAGAGAGCCGTAGCTGAAAAACGCCCGGAATATGCTACCAAACACGAGACAATAATTTTTCTTCATGACAACGCTCGGCCCCACGTTGCTATTCCGGTTAAGAATTTTTTGAAAAACAGTGGATGGGAAGTTTTACCCCACTCGCCTTATAGCCCAGACCTTGCCCCTTCTGACTACCATTTGTTCAGGTCGATGCAGAACGCCCTCACTGAAATGAGGTTCACATCAGAGGAGAATATCAAAAATTGGCTTGATTCATTCTTGGCTGCCAAGCCGGCGCAATTCTTTTTGGATGGGATACACAAATTGACAGAAAAATGGGAATAGTGTACCTCGACATGATAACTCTCAGAAATACCTGTATATTCAGATGGAGACGGACGAGAAATGATTTCTACCTTGAACGATTTGAGGAAATGAATGCTTTCTCAAATTTGCTATTGCGAACTTCAGGAATCAATCTTGGAACGAACGTTTACAGGAACTAGATAAGGGTAATAAACCTGTTTGGAATGTCATTAAGGTAATAAAGAAAAATAAGACTTTTGTTCCTCCCCTTAAAACAAACAACTCTGTTCATCTATCTTGCTCTGAAAAGCAAATGCGCTAGCATATAGCTTCTTAAACAACCATTCGATTGCCGACAGATTTATCACAGACCCCATTATTGAATTTTCTGTCCAACAATCAGTAAGACAAGATAAAAAATCTCGACTCGACAAGATAAAAAATCTATATCTTAAAAATCTCTCCGACTTTGCCCTTAAGAAGCTGGCGGAAATCTTCAACAACTGTCTTGGATTGGGGTATTTCCCCAATAACTGGAAAGTTGTTAAGATAATACCGATTCTTAAACCTAGCGAAGCTACCGATTTGCCCGGTAGTTATAGACCGATTAGCTTACTAAGTTCTCTTAGCAATTGCTTTGAAAAATTGATTAAGAAGAGAGTTGTATTTTTTATTGATAGAAATGCGTTCTTACCAACACAACAATTTGGATTCAGAGCATCTCATAGCACCACACATCAAGTCCATCGTATCACAAACGACTTTAAAAATGATTTCTCAGTCGGCAAAAGTACTGGAATGGTAATCCTAGGCATAGAAAAATCATTCGATATTGTATGGCATGAAGGCCTGTTACACAAGCTAATAAATTTCACAATTTTCCTTATATTTAGTCAAAATTACACGATCGTTCGTTAATTCCCGAAGCTTCAAGGTACTTGTTAATGAAAGTTTCTCGGACAGTTAACTGTAGTTCTCTCTCATCAAAACTGTAGTTCCGCAAGGATCCGTTATTAGGCCAGTCTTATTTAATATATACAACTCTAATTGCCCCAACTTAAGAAATTGTAACATTGCCCTATTTGCTGACGATACCTGCATTTATTCCTCAGATTCAATTGGCGACCGCTATGGCGATGTTCCCGCAGGTGGTATTGGTTTACACGATGGAATACTGGCTGCTCCGACTATGTTCCCTCAGGTGGCATTGGGTTGCATCCGCTACTGTGTGAAGCCGAAATTTGTCCAGACGTCAGCGAAAGGTAGCAACAAGTGTGGGAATTGTGCTTTGGTGTTAACATATAATTTGGCGTCAACTTGTACCCGCCAAATGGCAGATGCAAATATTTTTTTTCTTTATTTTCCTAAATAAACACTGCCGATTACGGTCATTATTTCTTGATCCGGTTCGCTGTAATACAGGGGCGGTTAAAAAGGAAACAATTGCATTACAACAAAGAAGTGTCTATGTATTGTAA
This sequence comes from Eristalis tenax, assembly GCA_905231855.2. NCBI lineage: Eukaryota > Metazoa > Arthropoda > Insecta > Diptera > Syrphidae > Eristalis > Eristalis tenax. Next base: position 32,102,933 of record HG993124.1, on the reverse strand, counting down.
CAAAATCTACTCGCCGAACATTCCCATAGCCGCAAGCTACGAAGAAACCTGTCATCTCTTTCTGTCAGCGATGTAGCCAATCATGTGTCAGAAACACATAAGAAACGTCAGGTTGTCAAATTAATTATCAATTTTGAAGTTATTCGACCACTAGCCGGGAAACCTAAATAAAGATAAGTCTGCTAAATAATTTTGTCTGTGTGTCTATTCAGATTTTTTTTCTTAAAGGAGGTCTGCTCGGGCATTCAAGGAATTGCCTCTAAAATTGTAAAAGTATTAATCTGGAATTTGTTAGTGATGTTGGTCATACCCGGGTAATACCCGTTTCGACATTTACCCGAGTACCCGGTACCCGGAAAATGCTAGTCCAAGTGCTTGGGGGGTGGTGAATCCACTAGCAAACCCCCCAACTACCGAAGTACCTACCTAATAACTGACAATTCGGGTAGCCAGATACGCAAATGGATTCCAAGGCATGCGGGTATCAAGAGCTCTGGTTTTAATCATATCGCGGATCACATCGCAAACTGAAGTTCCCTAGCTGGAGTTCCATCTGGAATTGTTGTCACTTAACGATGGACGAAGTGCACACTCTGCATTGAAGTTGCATGTAGTATATGTTAAGACCGTTAAGCGTTGCCCCATTACTAATGCTTTTAGCTGTAAGTCGTTAATATTTGTGTTTGTTTCATAACCCAAATAGTTTTGTTGTACAGCCCCACAATAGGTCAAGTCAGAAGTGTGGTTCAATGTTCGTTTTTGGCCGACTGATGCACGTTCGATTTCTACCTGGCCCTACCCGAGCCTGTCGCACCCTCTTGCCGCATTTACGCACCTATCCTCGGGCGAGAGATAATTTAATTTAGCTGATCATTTATGCAGTTATGCCCATGTCACATCCTGTAGGTAAACATGTCAGCGTGTTCATCGCTCATCTTCGTAGCCCCGATGTCTGCCACAAACCGTTTAGATTGAGCCATTCGACATAAACAAAGCACACATCTACACATCATACCACATGCATGGTATGTGCGCTATGTGCTAGTCCTTAAATAGTTAAATGCATCATTATCCACGAAAGATAACATCTAGTCAATACCCACCCCGAGGGCATCAGTTCCGTCAAGTGTTGTTGATGCACGATGATTTCGAATCCTGAAATGTTGCGTGAGTTTGACGTGTGACGTAATTGAATAACAATAAATCGTCATATGGGAGCCGTCGCTGGTGCTGCTGCTGCCGATGAGTGGTGAAATGTTCATCAATTTTCAACCATTCAAGTTTGGCCCTCTCAGCGCTCATTCTGCCATCGTTGTTACGTGTCGAAAGCGCTCCCTTGTCAGCTCAATGAAATTTTCAAACAATTTTCAAGCGTTCCGAGTCCATGATTTATATTGTCGGAATCTGTCTGCGTGTAGAATGGGCCAATAGAACTTAGTGTGTACACTCCATTCTCTGCTCTGTGTGGCCATATGTCAGAACATGCAGTGTCCATGGTTATCACGTCTGATTATTTTTTTTTTCTTCTCCCTATTCTGCCTTCTTTCCACACTCCGTACACCTCTGCTTCGCTTGCTTCCTGCACCTCCCTTGTATTTTTTTTTCTTTTTGACAATTTAACAACTTCGCTGTCGGTCGATCCCTCTGCCAACGATGCCTCACCCCGGCAGGAGCATAATCCACCCACAACGTTCATGGGTCAGTTAATAAACGAACAGGAGAGTCTGTTCTCGATCTGTTTGCTTTGGTATTTCATTAAAATTCAGTTGACATCGAATGGGATGGCATCGAAAATGTGTCGATGGATGCGTTGAACATGTGTTCAACCTTTGATTTTATAGTGTTCGTCTCACAGGGCAATGACGTACGGTAGTATAAAATATATTGACACTCGGACGGTGTATTTTCCGGGTGGACCTGATGACTTAAAGACCAAAGGCACGCGGACGCGGTGATATACCCGCAGACATTGTCCATGTTTACCGTGGTGTTGTCTTGACATTCAGCGATCATAATTGCTATCCTCTATGACGAGGACGGAGGAGGAAAGTGGATTGAAAACCGGACTATGATATCACTAGATAATGGGTGCACCACAGCGTGATGACTCTGTGAGCTCAGGCTTCACTCTCTTGCACTCGCCCACTTGCCTCAGCCGATTTTGAGTGCATACAAAGTGTCTTATTTGAAGTGCCATCGATTCAATTTGAGAACTGGTCTGAAAGCATTTTCGATTGCCATCTGACGCACATCTACCAACTTCGAGTGCAGTGTGTTCTCATATTCCGAACATAGGAATATTCTTGTTAATCGAATTGAAGAACTTCTCCATCAGACTGGAATTCAAAGTATACGGACCGTATTTGCATTTACTCATCACAATCTCAAGAGCAAGAGTGAATAATTTCCTTGTTTAGATGCATCACTTCCTGATGATAATCATTATTCGGGCCCCTGAAAGAGATGAATGGTATTCATTCCATGGAACGTGCATAACTGGTTCAATGCATTGACTCTGTGGCCTTTGTGGAGGTGCTCGTACATTTGTGCTGAATTGAGGAATGATTTTCAAAATACAAACATGACTGAAAGAAAAATAATTCGCTTAAATGAATCTGCAGCTGACACATGGTTCCATTTGTTTGTTCCTTGTGGTATTCCGTCGGTCCCCCCGGTATTTGACTTCAAAGAATATTAGATTTGAATTGAAATCTGCTTCTGATAATTGATTTTCATAATTCATCATTTTATGAGGAAAACAAGTGTATGAATTTGAATGTTTGTATAAATTGTGGGTGCAGAGTGAGACCAGCTGAAGTATGATGGGTGTTTGAATCTGGTGGCACGCTGGTGATGCCTTAAATAGAAATGTTCAATCTTAGACGACAAACACACACAACACAGTCTCGACAGTCAATCGGAAAGGGCGCATTTAAACGTTCCTTTTAAGGAGAAAGAAAAAGACGTAAGTTTGTATGCCCTTCACCTGTAATTGGTAAAATAATCCAATTCTAGGACGCCTTTAGAAACTCAAGGAACGAGAAATTATCACCGTCTCACGATGCCATGGATAAATGCGAAAATTAATGAGAATGCACGTAAAGTGTTGCTCCTCCTTTTTTTTTATACGAGACATCGTGAATGCCACACGCTCTTTGTGAAGCGGTGCACAGTGGTCCCGCAGGGGAAATAAATACCCAAATTGATACATTTTCTCGGCCAAATTGGACATGTTCTTCGATTCTAGAAATATGAGAGTCTAGAAAGCCAACATTTTGTAGACTTTTGATGTTTTGTTTGGTTGTACCGTTAGCTAAAGTTGGGACTTTGAAATTTACAAATTTAATTATTTATTTGCATATTTTTAAAGCAAATTTGATGTGGCCTATTTGCTAAAATGACGTACTTTGGAACCTAAGGTAATATATTTTTTTTAAAGAACATACATTTGACCTTCAAACTGCGTTAACCGTTTTTTCGCACTGCTTAACAATTTCATAGACCAGGCTTTTAAGCAAAGCCACGTTTGAACATTGCAATGTTCGACGGGTTGTAAGAAAAATGCTCCAAGTTTTTTTGACGTTTCCACCCTAACGATGGCGGAAAAACGAATGTGTTCTTGCACTTTGAAAGAATCAGGCATTAAAGGGGAACACTGTCGTGCATTTTTCGGCATTTTCAAACGATTTCGTTTGCAATGCATGTATTGTGCAAAGGCTATGCGAGCCGCCGAGGAAGTGTTTATTTTTGTGAATTAGAGTACTTTAGGTCACAAAATTATTATAATTATGAAACTTATTGCTTTTATCTTGGTTGCATTGTCGCGAAATGCATGTCCGCGAATCGCATTTAACAATGGTAGATGGCAAAGCAGCACAGGCATCATGTGTTATATGCGAAGCGAAGGCGTCAGAAATGAACAGTTTGACATTACTGAGGGCAAAGCTAAGAAATCGAGAGGATCTTAAATTAGGAATTTCACCCGTGCAAGCTCGCCTTCGTTTTATGGAATACTAGCTACACGTAGCCTACAATTTGGAGTTTAAAGCTAGGAGGACAACACGAACAACACTGCCCATACACCAAGAAAGGAAGAGTCAAATTCAGCTAAATGTTGGTATCATCTAATCATTGGAACAAGCACTTAGCAACGAAGCGCAAGCCTTATTATACTAAATTGCTTAGTTTCTTTCATTTTAAAAAGAATGTACGAGTATGTCACCATTACTAGTGAAATTGAATTTATTTATATAAACGGTAATTGCAGCTTTTGTTGTAAATTCCAATTTGAAGTCATTGACAATAACAAATAATGATTTTTAACGCTGCCAGACTTCTTGCATTTTCGAAGCGATTTTTTCTTATTGATTATAGAGCCGTCTTCATTAAGTTTCCTGACTTTGTCAGCGTACATATGCTTCATGCTTTACTATTTACCATAAATTGAAAATCCAAGTGGGTGAAGAGAAACAGTTTCTTTTTTGTAAAATACCCCCAATGGTATTGGTCTGACTGGACCTTTATACTGAAAATTATGCTACGTTTCCACCGAACGATACCGCGACTTCCGGATGAACTTTTACTGAAACCACAATAAGCCGTTTCCGCCGAGCTTGAAGTGACTTCGCTCTCAATTCTCAAGTGTCACTCGTTCTCAATTTTTAAATGGCCACCAGAACAGCTGGTTGTTGACAGAAAATAATAGCGTGAGAACACCAGAAAATAGAAAGAGACAAAATCAGAAAATTAACACCAAAATAAAGGCTGTATACAAAGGATATATAATATCGGGTATATAATTATTGTCATTTCTTTTTATTATGATAATATTGGTATGGTTCAATTATGGTCCAAATTTTCGATGACACTGAAGCATAATTGAGGTTCTATGCCGTTAATGTGCCGAATTATCTCATCCTTTAGCTCTTGAATTGTTGCTGGCTTATCCACATCCACATGAAACCACATATAGTCCACATTCATATCTTCCAATTCTTGAAAAAGAGGCTTTAGTTCTTGAGTCAATTGCACCTTGTAAGCGTGTAAATGCAAGTCTTAATGCATAATGTTCATCAACGACGAGCGTGAGAGGTGCAATTGTTGGGCACGGCGACGAGTTGAGGTGGACGGCTCTTCAGCCACACTATCGCGAACAGCAGCAATATTTTCTGCAGTACGAGCTGTACGAGCATGCACTGGTGTTTTCACATCTCCTACAGACCCGGTTTGCTCAAATTTTTTCACGATTTTTCTTATTGTACGCACATTTGGACTATTAAATTGACCGAAAAAATCACGAAGTGCACGATATCCATTTTGATTTAACGAGTTTAATCAGACACCGCGAGGTTTCCAGACCCCGAAAATGTGTGGCGGAACCTGGTAGGTTCAGAGAAAATTTATGGAACCTCGCGGTTTCGATCGGTGAAAACGTAGCATTAGATCATTAGTGCATTGCGCATTTTTTTAGTTTTGTTCAATTTATGGGTATATATGAGAGTGACAGTACCATTATTGTCAGTCAGTAATCATTACTGCATACTGCAGCGAGTTAGAAGTAAACTGGAAACAACATACTTATACGGACGTAAATTATTATGGCTGACGATATAAACGCTTTTAACTGCAGCCGCATGAGTGCAGAAGAAAGGAAGCAATACGTTAGCAGGCTTGCCGAAGAAGTACGAGTGAGTGGATCCGAAGCAGAAGATTTTCGTGGCGATGGCGATGATAACTACGGTCGCGATGGAGATTGTTCCGATGCAGACTCAAACTTGGAAGTTGGGGGAATATCGGATATAGAAGATACTGATGATGACGAGATGCTGGAAGAGCTACAAGCAGAAAACGACCGAGTTCGCCAAGTGCAAGAAGGACAATTCTCTGAGGAATACTATTTGGCCCGTGATGGAACAAAATGGTACAGGCAATACACAGCAACAGGTCGTCTAAGAGCATACAATGTCATTCGAGACGCCGGTGGCTACGCAAGACGAGGAATGCCTCGTAGTCATCTTGGTATCTTCAAGACAATAATATCAGAAGACATGGTCGTTATCATTATGCGAAAAACTAATTGAAGAGCTTAACAAGAAATTGTAAAATGCAACGAAAATAACCCGACAAAGCAAATAGTTTGGAAATCTGTTACTAAACAGGAACTATATGCCAATTTTGGTCTTTGTTTAGTCGCTGGTGTAAATTACGCCAACATGCTGCATATAGAAGAGTTTTGGAAAACCAACATGGATCCCGTATTCATAGCAACGATGTCGCTTTGTCGATTTGACAATCAACGGACTCGTGTCGAACGGCAAAGCACAGATAAAGCTGCTGCCGTTCGGGATATGTGGCTTATGCTAAATCAGAGAGCCGTAAAATTGGATGAGAAAGTGATGATCGAATTAACAACCAAGTACCAATTCAGCGGAAGAACTGTTGTTGTTGACAGTTTTTTTTTTGTACAACTTTTGAAGGTGTGGAGAAACTTCGAGAAACTGGACTGACCTTTGTGGGAACTATTCGACGCAATAAGCAGTGCATTGCTAAAGAGACGCTTCCGGATCGTAGTCATTTAATACAATCAACTATCTTTGGATTTACAGCAGTGCAATGTTTGCACGTAAGACATTGGCACACCATATCTCAGACATCAGCATGGAATAGATAAAAATTTTCGGAATGGATATATAGCGAACATGAACACCCAACTTACCTTAGACAGGGACTCTAGAAGGCACCTTGCAGCAATAAGCCTTACGACGAAGCAGTACATCAACCTAACGGGGCAATGTGGAACCTGAGAAACACCAGACCAGACAACGCTACATCAACACGTAAATGTGCTAAGCGACTTTCCAATGCTGGATTTAGGCCCGCTTCAGATAGTCTGTACAATTTTTACACGTACTTAACGTTGCGTTTAGTAGACCAAGGAAATACTAAAATTCAATACTTAAAATACAGCTGTGCACTCACCGAGTGTATTCTCATAAGTCACACACGCAGTACTTGTGAGTTGTGAACAAATGCCTGTACCTTACCACTTTTCATTCAAATCTACACTTCACCAAATGAATGGCATGCCCTAGTTTTGTGTTAATAATAGTTCAATGCCATAAACCAACACGACACATGTCACTAATTTATTCATCGATTTCAGCTTTTCATATCCCATTGCCCCACACCACCTCGTCCTGGGTCCACCAAGCGGCCGCCTACCAGATGGAATCAAATTCAAAGCCCGCCTCGGAAGCCGAAATGATGGGGACATTGGTGCCATGTGACCAAACCAACGAAGCATAGCCCTCTCCCCGTTCGAAGAAGCAGCTACTCAGTGTTGAGCTCCTCATTTTTTCCCCCTATCCCGGAGAGTTATTAAAAAAATCGGATTTTTCGGTCAAATCTCATGACCATAGGTCAGAGTTGGGATAAATACTCGCTAGCTTGGCTTTGATACCAAGCTCGGCCTTCCTGATTGCAGATCTACCAATTTCTGCGTATTCTATAGTCTAAGACCACGCACAAATATTGATTGCTTGCTCTTAGGAAAAGTACAATGCTCGTACAGTGAAATGCACTTATTTATTTGTAGTCATTGCTAGAGACTCCACAACAAGTCACACAGTGTTGCCATGAGCTAAATTTGCTTGATGCTTTGAATGCAAAGTTAGCGAGTGGTATGTCGTATTTTTGACAATTCTTTCGCATATCGTTTCTAGACGAAAAAAAAAACATAAGCTTTTGCTAAGCTTTTGCCCTAAATATATTTTTTCTGTATTTATATTTCTTTTTCGTGGTATATTTTTATATTTATTAACAATACAAATTTATATAACTTAAATTTTGAACGTTTATTTAAGAAAAACATTTACAGTAGTATGCCCAAATGTGTGATATTTTTTCTGTATTTATATTTCTTTTTCGTGGTATATTTTTATATTTATTAACAATACAAATTTATATAACTTAAATTTTGAACGTTTATTTAAGAAAAACATTTACAGTAGTATGCCCATCTGAAGCTATGACTTTTTCCCATTTTTCTGGCAAATTTGTGGATCCCATTCCAAAAGAACTGCGCCGGCTTGGCAGCCAAGAATGAATTAAGCCAATTTTTGATATTCTACTCTGATGTGAACCGTATTTCAGTGAGGGCGTTCTGCATCGACCGGAACAAATGGTAGTCAGAAGGGGCAAGGTCTGGGCTATAAGGCGGGTGGTGTAAAACTTCTCATCCACTGTTTTCCAAATAGTTCTTAACCGGAATAGCAACGTGGGGCCGAGCGTTGTCATGATGGAAAATTATTGCCTCGTGTTTTGTCGCATATTCCGGGCGTTTTTCGGCTACTGCTCTCTTCAAACGTATTCAAACGCATTCGGTAGCGTTGTCCATGGATGGTTTCATCCGGTTTTAGCAGCTCATAATACAGCACACACGTCTGATCCCACCAAATACAGAGCATTATTTGCCGTTGATTTGGCTGGTTAGCCAATCCAAAATCACCACTCTAAAATCGTGCAAGCCACTTTTGGCACGTTCACCATAAACTTCCACTAAAACACGATGACTTTCGGCAGCAGAAGAACTCCCCGCAATAACACTTTTTCAGGCACAAAGTTCGACTTATTTGAGTGAAAAAAATGATTGTTGTTTACGCTTCAAATGAATGTCATATACTGAATTGACGTACAATGACAGTAACTTTCCAAAGCATGTTCCAATGGAATAATACAAGTTACGCCATCTCTTAGCAAACGGCGTGAATTAAATTATAGGCACAATAAATACAAATTTGATGATTGCTCACGTTCTATTATTATTATAGTATCATTTTGTAAGGTTATGACTTGTTTCGCTGGTAGACACAAGTACTTTAAACCAAAATTCGCTGAGTTTGAGACCACCCTTCAAAATAGAACGTTGTGTGCCAAAAGTCATGCACGTCAACACAAAGCTTAAAAAACTTCAAACATCTATTGAAAACCAAAGGGGGAACTTTTCTAATATTTGCTTTAAGAAGTATACTTCATTTGTTCAACACTCATCGCTTGTTTTTGAAACAGGCATACGAACAACAGAACTACGAAATGCGGTTCTGCCAAGTGAGTTAGTCTATGCTGCCCCAATGTTATCAAAGTTGGGTTTCGATGGCAGTTCCGGGTATAGCCAATACCTTATTCGAACAGTGAAAAGATGATAACGAGTTTATTTTTATGAAGTGCCTAGAAACTTTGCAACTCCTGGAAACCTAAAAGTTGTTTGCAAAAATCCTTGTCCTTCTCCTCCGGGCTATTGCTGTTCACTATGAATTGATTTTCAAAAAGTTACCGACAGACTTGTGAGTCTTGAATGATGTCCTTTTCTGTGTCTTAAAATAATTAAATTTAATTTTTAATAGAATGTCTGTACCAATAAAGATTTACTCTTATTTAACCCTATAAAACCCAAAACGTCATAATCCAAATCAAAAAATAGTTAATGTCATAAAACCACTACTCTTGCCCCACTCTGCGACGTTGACCGGGGACATTCATTCCTCTGAAGTTTACAAAGTGTAGGATTTTTTTGTGAATGGGGCAACTGAAGCTGGCATTCTGAGCAAGGGTTCTGGCTCTTACATAATCCATTACCACTTCCGTTGAAAGACGTTCGTATTGAATGCATATAGATAGTCCATCTTCGCATACCGCCCGTAGTTGGTTAGACGTGCAGTTGAATGTTTATTTTTCTCGTCGAGCTTGAGGATCACCAAGAGTTGGAGTTGAGTTTAGCGCTACAAGATACTTGTGATGAAAATAATTCAGACATCCGAGTATAGGTGCGTGAAAATGAAGCTCTCGACATCTTTTCACGCGCCACGAAATATGAAATGCAATTCGCGTTGAATTCCCATGGTTACTTTTCACTCCAGTTTTTTGTTTCCCTCTTTCTTTGCACTCAAACACAATTCATCATTGCTCTAAGCATTGAAATAAAGGACAAAAATTTCTTTTGCGTATCTCGCTTGGATTACCCTTTCGGATTTCCCCCATGACTAATGAATGAATGAATGGGAAGACGTACCAAAGTGCTCAGGGGAAAAAAGTCAGAAATCCCAGTTAATTTCATCCCTACTTGGAATGCTGCCCACCCTGGTGCTCCCTTTTGACCCGTCGAATTCAGAAGTAGATCATTTCGCTGGGCGTTCTGGCCTAATGATTAATTACCATTTATCTCAGTCATTTAGTGAAATATAATGAAAGGGTTTCGGTAATAATTTAAAGAAATTCTTCATTCTCTCCCTATCTCTGTGTTCAAAGCCTCCTTAATTTAATTATGTGGAGAGAAATGGAATACGGGCAGTGAAAAGCTGAACATATTATGGGAACATCCTTCATTTTATTTCGGAGCTAGAAGTTCAACATTTTCGACATACAGACATGCCACAGTCAAAATCAAATTTGTTGCGAGTAATGTTTTCATTACAAATGATTCTCTCCAAAGAATGTATTCTAGAAGGAATTAGGCGTTGTTGTGACAACTACAAAATGAAGGAGCTTCATCCAGAAACTGATTGACACACACACACAAGGACTACCGAGACCATAGTACTTTGCACCAATGTCTAATATGAGCACATGGCCAGGACTTTGGACAATTGATCATGAAATTTATCTAAGCTTCCAAGCTTTATGGTTTGTCTCGGTAAATATCTACATTTTGGCTCTGCTTCTCTGCACGTTGCATGCTTACCAACACATGGACAAGTAGAACAAGAAATTTGCTCGCTTTTTGACGATTTGTATCAAATACGCAATGCTGGGGCTTTTAAGGATATTTTAAAGAGTAACTCTAAGGGAAAATATTTCGTTAATTCTGAAACTGACTCTAATCCCTTACGCAACTGACGGACAAGGATTCAGTATCTTACAATCCAAGCATTTATGTTTGGCATTCGAGTGTATTATCTTCCGAATCTAGCGGAATTTAATGTATGAATGAACGAATGACCAAAGTTTGGTATCAAACGACAGGTATAACCCGTGGCATTAACTTTCTGTAAACGAACATTTCCCGGGCACTGTATTTATCGTTGTGTGACATTATTTCTGAGCTAGAGAAAGAGTAGTTGCATTATGTGAGCCATATTCATCGTGTTCATATGAAGTAAGAAGCAACACAAGCAAGCTTCAAGCAAGTGGTAGTAATATTGATTGACGTGACATCCGTCGCCGAGTTTGGCAGGAATAGGTTATTGACGAATAGTTTCGGGCGCTCACACAAAACGGCAGAGTAGATCGTATGAGCGATGCTTACTAGTCTTATCCCTCGGTATTTAGCGCAGTTGAAGACGTGCCACCTTTCCTCCGACTATATCTTACAGATGACCTGGTACATGTACCCCACCCGCTTAAGTCCAGCTGCCTTCAAGATTTTAGCCTCCGCACCGGCAGCTTCAGTCCTGATGTGTGAATTCTCGTCGATCATCTTCCAATTGAATGGCTCATACTACCTGACAGCTGTATTTGGATCGTCATCGCCGTTTAACATCCTACAGAAGTAGGATCTACCGATCTACAGAGTCACAGATGTCCTCTTGGCCCAGCTTATCACTAAAATCTTCTTGAACGATTTGATGTTGTAGCTGGGGCACTCTCGTGTTTTTCTTCTTGGATCTCATAGAAGTTATATTTGCTCCCCCCATGTTTGTCCTTAGTTGGTGCGATTAGGCTGAAGTTCCCGAATTTTGCTTTAATGCAGATAATTATGAGGTGCTCTTTAAAAGTACTTACATCCTTGCAGTTTTTGCCTAAGTCTGAAAAAATCCAAGTAACCGCTGCCATTCCCCCGCACTTTTTTATCCTCCTCTATATATAAACAAAACATTCCGATGTACATATGCTATTCCTAGTTTAAAAAACATTTCAGACTTCTACAGGCATTCAGAACATTTGTGTTACCCCCTATGACCTTCTCCGTGGGAAATGATAACCAGAAGATACACAAAAACATAAATATGGGAATAAGTAGCAATAGTGAAATGCAGTTGCTGGAATTTAAGTTCAGAATCAATAAATTCATCAGAGAGTACAGATGGAATGCTAACACCTAAGACGAACGCTAGCAAATGCTCCAGGCAACGGCCGGCAGTGCCAGGGAATCTTCGTAATTCTTGCACTCTCGTGTCAGCAGTGCAAGGGGCAACTAGGAGATTCGAAGCTGGATGGGTTGTGAGCCACCAACTTCTGACGGCCAACGAAAGTTTTGGATTTTCCGGCGACTTTTGTCGAAGGACTTCCCATTTAAAAATTACGACCTTTGAAACGTTTTATCTCCTCTGCGCCGGTTATTAAGATATTATAAGTCGGGAGTTTAATGGAGTTTCTCTTGGTTCTTTTGACCAGACCAGTATCTGTGTTTGAGTTAATTTTGACACTCTTCGAAGGTACTCAATCTGGTCTCAAACTTTGCGGCTTTTATTTCCTCAATAAATGCAAAATATTCGAACAGTCATTATTCGTCACAGACTCTGCCAATGGTTTCCCATCTACATTGTATGATGTTCTATATCAGCTCTGGGTTGGAAAGTCGCGAATGAACATTTTTTCCCACAAGGAATGAAAATACGTCAATGCCATTGAACAAGGACTCGATGCAGGAAAACTATCCTGGCGTATATGACTGAGTGCAATTGTTGTCAGGCTTAATTAACAAGCGAGATGTGAAAGCAAGTACGAACATTTCTCAAATCTTCCCTTCAACATCGTGCTCCTGTCTCTTTTCATTACAAGTTTAAATTATCACGAATTTTTGTCACATGTCAATATTTCAATTGAGTTTTGTGAAAGCAAAAATCCCCAGAGTCTTTTTACTCACACTTTTGAAATGGATTTCAAATGAATTTCGCGTCAACAGTTGCAGTTAACTAGTGGGAAAAACTCCTGCTCTCACATACAAGTGCCAGGATGTAGCTTATTGTGCAGTTGCTCCAGTTGCAGGAATTTGCAAACATGTTCAGTGCTAAACCTTCCCAATTAAAAGTTTACCACATCTACTCCAACTAATTGAATTATTAAATCATAAAATCGCGTTCACATAATGTTAAGAGAGTTCACTTAATTACGGAAGTTTCCTTCGCGAAATTAGCTCTTATTCTCATTTGTGCAATACAGAAGTGCGGTTGGTGCAACTTCTATGATCCACTTTGTAATGTGCAACACGTCGAAGTTTTACATCGATATCAGCAATTAGATAACTCCTACCTGGAGTGTCCAATTAGGGCATCTTTTGCTTTACTCTCATGTCGTTTACTTAGTTTAGTTCTGTATGTGTGAATCAGTTCTGTTCAAGCCTTGGTTCGCTTGATCCCTGAAGCTCTTCAAAACGCCGCCGCACAGTGAGAATGTGGGAGGGATCTAAAATCTGTATAATTCTGAAGATAGTTCTTAAATTTCAGGGGCTTGTTTTCAGATATTGCACATAACGTTCCAGACGGAATTGTAAGCGAGAGGGGAATCAAATGGGCCGTTTACTGGGCAGTTGTTGGCATTATTCCCATCGTGCTGCAAAAGACCAAGGAATTCATCTCTCCTATCCTTAAAGACCTCTTCCTGCAGCCTAACTCACGGTTAATAATACACTCGGAAGAAATGTTGAGCAATCTATTACGTCCAATCCGTAGATACCTCCAGTTGTGTATACCAAGTTGGTTGAGATTCTTCTAAACTAGCGTGCTCCGCTCTCCGCTAGGGCGTTCTCTGTTACAGTCCCACTCACGCCCGGACTCGAATACTCTGCGCTCCGGACAAAGTTTTTCTACTTGGCCCAGCTGTGGTACAGTTAGTCATTAAATCTTCTCTTCCAGATATCCTCAAACTCTGAGCCCTAAGAAACAACTGTTGGCGAATGTCATCCAGCGACCAAGTTACTGATTAGTTCTATTTTCTGTTCCCTGCGGAGCCGACGTAAACCCTGGTCGTTACCAGCCCCCATCACACCATCCTTTCGTATCGACATACAATACAATACATTTTCCCTCATTTACCATATAAGCCGCTTTCGTCTCAATGCCAGCAAGGGGCTCATTGACGGTTCGCTGCACTTAGAGAAAAACACCGTGTACAAAATTTATACCGCTCCTGTTAATTTTATACGCTGAATTCTCCCATACAAAATTTGGGATAATTTTGGACGATTTTTCCCATGACGAATTTTTAGCTGAATGGTAAGTACACAGATAAATATGTCAAGGAGTCCACAATTATATTTTGTCTTCTTCATTGTTTATAATAGCACTAAAGAAAATTCCGTAGCAATCGTCTTTTTAATTAAAGATTGCGGAATGTATGTCGAAAGTCTATCGTTAATTGAAGACGAAGATATTAATGAATTGTTTCCAGTTTCAAATGTGGGATTGCGAGTGAAATTTAAGTCCCGACTCTCCCATTGGAGGCAAAACGATGTAAGTAGTACAATAAAACCCGAAATTGTAAATGTCAATCACTTCTTTGTGCGGTTTTTTTTTTCAAAATTTGAACCTTTATTTAGGAAAAACATGTACAATAGAAATTTGGCCACCTGAAGCTATGACTTTTTCCCATCTTTCTGACAACTTGTGCATCCCATCCCAAAAGAACTGCGCCGGCTTGGTAGCCAAGAATGAATCAAGCCAAGTTTTGGTATTCTACTCTGATGTGAACCGTATTTCAGTGAGGGCGTTTTTAACCGGAATAGCATCGTGGGACGAGCGTTGTCATGATGGAAAATTATTGCCCCGTGTTTGGTCGCATATTCCGGGCGTTTTTCGGCTACTGCTCTCTTCAAACGGATTAATTGTGTTCGGTAGCAATGCCCATTGAAGGTTTCACCCGATTTTAGCAGCTCATAATACACCACACCATTCTGATCCCAACTAATACAGAGCATTACCTTCGCGCCATGGGTATTTGGCTTTGCTGTTTATTTGGCTGGTTGGCCAAGCCAAAACACCACTTTTAAATCGTGAAAACTACTTTTGGCACTTTCGCTCAGCTAGCGCATGTTCACCATAAACTTCCACCAAAATACGATGACTTTCGGCAGCAGAAGAACTCCCCGCAATAACACCTTTTCGGGCACAAATTAGACATATTTGAGTGAAAGAAAATATTGTTGTTTACGCTTCAAATGAATGACATATACTGAAATGACGTACAATGACAGTAGCTTTCCAACGCATGTTCCAATGGAATAATACAAGCTTAGCCATCTTAGTTACGACATCCAATATATGTTAAAAAATATAAATATCTTTAAATAAAATTTATTTTGGGCCGGTTCACTTTCATTGAGAAGCTGGATAAGATCTACATCAAATTTAGTTAAATTCACCGTCAAACCAAAGCTATTCAACTCGTTCATCGAATCCTTAACTTCATGAAATAGTTCAGAAAATGCCAAGACGACGAGAAAATTTAGATCTTTGCAATTCTAACTCAGTTTTAAAGGATGAACAATTGTTCACGTTAAGTTAATACTTCGTCGTGTTAAACTCAAACAATTGGGTCATGTTGAAAGATAACAGCACGGTAAACGGTTGAATTCTGTTTGATTTTACATGATTTTTTTTTTCTGAGTGTGTTATCTGGCTGTCACGTCTACTCATCGGTCTTCTCAAGAACGAAGTGGAAGAAGTCACGTGTATTGAAGTGAAAACTCGCATTGTCTATGGCTAAACATGCTGGGACCGTGCCTGAAAATGTTCATGTCACTGCTTAAGTCGTTTATTTAATAGAATAAAGGAAGACCCCTACTTCTCCTTCAAAACATTGCAGACGAACCATTAGTCTGCCTGCTCAGCTTTAAAAGAAATTCTTCATTTCTGAACATCACTAAAGAAGAGTTGCTACCACGAACTGAGGCATTTACGAAGACTTTCTCACCTACGGACATCACCTACGGGCTGGCGAAATCAAACCAAGAAGAAATGACCAAGAAATCTCCAAGAAATGACGGATGTCAGGTGAAAACTGCCTTATCAGTGTGGTGACTTTTGTTGTGGCTCTGTTCGCAGATGAGGCTCGTGCATATTGAATCGCCACACTCTCATTGAAATTTTGAATTTCAGCTCTCCACTCATTCGTTTGTACATTTTGAATCCACGTCGGTTCCGTGGTTCTATTCTTCTCTATTATCTATCTAGCGCAACTTTGGTCACATTTCTCAACTTATTGCCAAAAGGGAACAAAATACTTTTTTCCACATCTCAATCCACAGGCTATTGATTTATCGCACTGGTTTCATGGTGGACTTTCATCGCCGCCCCTCTCCCCCCGGCTACATTGTTGCTAATTAAAAAACACAAATCTTCTGGAAAATCGAGCGAACTAATAAAATGCAAGCACGAATCCGTTCTTACTCTATCTGAACGTTCGCTACATTTGTATGTACATGCTCTTCACTCCAGTTCAGGACCGAAGTAAGTCCACTCAATCCACTTAAGCATTAAACACATGCGATGGAGAATATAAGAATGAAACGAAACAAAGAAGAACAAAAATGGAAGAGAAACCTAATTGAACTAGGATGAAGACAGTGCAGCTAGGAGAGCAATTGCAACTATTAAACGGATTGAATTATCCGTAGAGAATGTAGGAAGGATGTAATATATGTTCCACAGTGGTATTCAGCCATTTGGTCACTTGTCATTGGTACTCATTCCCTGCCATGCCTCCCGGATTGTTTTACTTTTGTAGCGAATGCAATCCAATTCACTTGTTCCCTGTCAACGTAGAGTACTCCAATTTGTCCGTGAGCATCTCATTGGAATTCTATGCAAGAAAAGTCTGTCCTGTAGCTGTGGCAGCAGGATAAAAGTAATTACACGAACGAGGGGACAGCTTCAATGAAATGAATGTAATAAGGTAGGAAACGGGGCTGCAAGTGCGATACAGTAGCCGATTCGAATTGAAGTCTGCAAATAATTTCCACTTCTCGATGTTGCTGGGATCTTCCAGTCGTATGCGCAGAAAAGAAAAAAAAGTGTCATCGTATTGTAGTGCATTTGAATGGTGTTGGACTCGTACAAGCAAAATGGATAAGCAAATGAATTACGGCACTTCCGAAACCGATGCTGTTACGTCATTCGTGTGAAAATAGTTCGCGCATAAGGGCTTCATCGATTCGATACTAATTGCTTATTTGAGAATATCCGCTTTTGTGTATGCAATGAAATTAAAATTTCTAGTGCTCCATGTGATCTTTTGTCTGGGCTCTGCTCTGGGTCTTCCGTAATTCGGCGTGATTTCACCGCACACTCACTTCACCACCACGAGAGAAACTAAAATCATGTTTGCTGCATTATTCACGAGATGAATTTGAAGTTTTCAGGTAAAATTTTGTATGCCTCTTGCGGGGGGTGGGTCAAAATCAATTCCACTCAAACCACAATCCACAGCGCGGCCTGAATGGGAGCAAAAAAAAAAAAAAATAGACAACTGAACGAAAAGGAAAGAAAGAACCAGGCTTTCGAGAACCCTTTCGATGATCCTATGCTTGTGCGAAGAGCAGAGCCACAAATCCCTTCACGATTGTTCTCAGTATGTTTTTCTGAACATGTCCCGATTGAAAATCCCAAGGCAGCAATTTGAATATGGAAATTGGGTTTGGACGATTTCATAGCTCCGGATATTTAAATCAAAGAAAAAAATCCTTCGATTCGTTTTTAGGGACATCTTGGATTTATGCTCACTCCCTGCCCACGGCGAAATGTTAGGTTTCCCTGAAAGGGGACATATTGACCATTTGACATCAGAAGGAGATTTATTGTAAAAAGATTATTTTCGCTTATAATGCAATTTCAAGGGAATTATAAAAATGTCGTACTTGTCGCTGTCGAAATGAATCCTTTTTCTTTTTACGGAGCGGGGGACTCGCTCTCCTTGAAGCACTCGGTTTTAGGGGCAGCTCCCAGTCCTAGGTGGGGTTTATTTAATCATGTCTTTAGAAGGGATTCTTCTTATTTATTGTTAGTTTGGGGTTAAGTTGGCCCATACAGCCCGTCAGTAACTACTATCAATTGTAGGCAGTGACAATCGAACGTACGGCAATTTCAACGTACACTTAATGATATCGCCCGAATGATAGCGAATAATATTGAATCGAGGGTCATTCGAAAAGTCAGTGATCAAAGTTTCTTAAATACAATCGAGGTCCCGTCAACTGTCATCTAATAATGGACAACTGGCAAATTTTGAGCAATCTGTTTCGTTTAGTTTGTGTTTGAAACTGACAGCTATTGTGTTCTAATCAGAAATGAAGTATGAAAGAGATGCCCAGCTTCACAGCTGATTGACCCCCAGTCTAGTGACGAACTTCCGAGGCCATTTGACAGTTATTCATGAATTTTTGAAAGCAATTCACGAAATAACGTAAATGCCGGTCTCTGATTGGTCACTTTGGCTGTAGGAAACGATATAGAAAATGGTTGTCAAATATTTTATGGGGCAATTGAGGTAGAAGTTGGGCGTCTCTGTCATACTTCATTTCTGGTTCTCATATTGTCATTGACTTCAGAAATAGCTGGCGTTGTGAGTTATCAATGTTCTCTTAGTCGTGTCACTCAACAATGTGTATCATTTTGACAAATTTGGATTCTCTTAGTCATTTTATGTGACATTTGTTCTTTTCCTTGTCACATTTCATTCTAAAATGAGATAGAATGAGAGAGATTTTGTCGCTTGCATTTTTGTAGGTGACGCCAAACGACGTAGGATAAGCAGAAGGTCAAGCATCTTGCAGTAAACGGTTGTCATGTTGGAGGTTACATATAAAATTATGCAAGGTTTTCAGTCGGGCTTCATATGTAAATTGTAAGCCACATTTTATTACTGATTGGATTAAAGTTGATTAATAAATTCACGTTTAGTGTTCAAATAAGAACAAATCAACAATTTGAGTGCCTGGTCGCTTTAAATCCATTGTTTTAAGAAAACTAAACGTTCCTTTTTTCTTGGGCTGTCGATTTAACAATTTATTTTAACAGAAAATTATTTTTACAAGTGAGATTACAACTAGACTTACAAACTAAAAATTAAGGGTGTTGTCTCAACAACAGGGCCCAACTGATGTACTTTATTTAATTTAACGTTTGTTATAATTGTTGGTTTATTGTTTATTTTCTATGTCCTACAATGGCTGTCAATGGTGGTCCTTTTGGGATGGGGTGGTGATGTGATAGCCGACATAGCCTCGATGGTGAATGCTATCGCTGCTCTGGTAAAATCCATGCAGCTCGTTGCTCGACGTCGTTGGAAAGTTCTGCTCGTTAAGCAGATTTAACGCGTTGAGATAGCGTTGTCCGGGGATTGTGTATTTTCAGGTTCCTGATTTCCTCTTTAGCATGGTTGTTGATTTTTCGTAGTAGCTGCTTTCTGAACAGTGACACCATGTCTGTTGCAGAGGGATGATGTGTGCTTGGTCGTAAAGCCTATTGTTGCTGTGGTGCTTTTGACGGTCCTTGTCGAAGGTGAGTCCGGTACATATTCCCAATATTTTTTTTTCGAAAATTACGAGCTTCGTCATACTGGTCTTAGAGATGGTCTTCCATATTGGGAAACCGTACGTTAAGATGGGCCTTATAAGGTGCTTGTACAGCAGCAGATTTGTCCTCTGGCGCAATCCATTTGGCTTGCGCATCAAGGGATAGATGCGATGGAAGCCTAGGTTGGCCTTCTTAAGGTTCAGTTTCGAATGACTGTTAGACTTCAACCTTTCCGTGAAATTAACGCCAAGATGTTTGACCTTTTCGTTTGGTGATATTTCTGTACCATCAGGAAGCACTATCTGTATGCTTCGACATTGGGGTGAACTGCATCCACCTCTAGATGGTCTCCTTTTCTCATTCCCTTTTACTTGGGCTGTCATTGAAATGTAATCCACCACATACGCGCACCAACATATCCGTGTTCTGAACCAAAGGCATCCAAGAATTATAAAAATGATCAAATGCAACCACCGAATTGAAATTGATCCCACTTGAAGACATAAATCTGCAGCATATGTTGAAAACATTTTGAATTGTTTTTCGAAAAGAAGATTTTGGACAGATTTTGGTGTGAGGCGGGAATTTGCCACCTCGTCTAAGAGAATAATGGGGGTTATCACGCTATAGCGCTGCTGCCCCTTCACGCAGAGTATATTAAATTTTCTGCATATTCAAGTTGCATGCGGTTTGGCCTCCAGTAGTAATAAAACACTGGTGCTCAAGATTGGCGACATTTCAGCTGTCATGCCTGCGTCCCGAGGAGGGCCAGAGCCTGTAGGCCAATAATTTAGGATGATCCACTTCGTGGACCTTATTTGACAAACCGAAATGGCATTTTGCATCATCAGATTGTGTGTGTGATTGTGTGAGCTCATTTAGAATAGTGATTCTGTAATTGGCATTTTTCGTGCAAATTATAGCCATCAGAAGCGTTCATCTGAGGCGACTATTGGCGGAACTGAAACCGGTTCTGTTCCAAATGTCTTAACTGTAACCACACTATTGCCACATCTGACATCTGTACATAAGCTGCCAGTAACAAACCACCTTATCTTATCTCTGACCAGCATGAGTCACTACAGGTGTCGCGGGGACAAAGCACGCTCAATCTCCGGGCCACTATCATCCGCTTACTCAGCAGGGGTGTTACCCAAGTGTAACCAAGCGAGTCTGTAATCGCAAAGCACGCCTCGAAGCATAAACTTTGCGTTCAAAGGAACTTTCAATAGTCACTAAATTTTCAGTTTACACTTTTGCAAGATTTTGGCCCAAGCTCTGACAATTTCATTGTTATACGACTAACCTGTCAATCATTTTTCAGACACCATTTTTGGATAGGAAATTAGCAGTTGAGTGGAAATAGAGGACAGCTAGCGTCGTACGGATGTGGAGGTTTGACCGCCGTTGCAGTAACGTGTGGTTAGTCCTGGCTATTGAAGCGCTTTATTTTTTTCTGCATCCTTTACAATATCCAGGAAGTATTGTAGAAACACCAATAAGGCAATTTGATTGTATTCCGAGTATTTTGTTTCCACTTGTGCAACCCACGCGCTAAAGGCAATAACACCGCTACCTGAAGAGATCTATCGTATCGAAGGGGTGGAGTTAAACCAAGAGAACTACTACTTCCCATATTAACTGGAATTCTTAAATTCTACTTAAGTGAGTATCTCCATATGGAAGAAAGTTTCTTAACCAGAGCTGTTAAAATGTGAACGGATATCTCATCCTTTTCTAGGCAAAGCCGGCATACCTTGTCTTGGCACAAGTTTATCTTGTTAAGGCGATAATTCAAGCCGCATTGGCCACAAGCTCCTTAGCAATCTTATACAGTCCATGGTGGGGCTAAGTATTTTATTGAAGGAATACGGCCTGATTAATCGTTCGGGTTGTACAAGACCATCACAGTTGAGCCATTGGTCAAGGCGAAGTTAGTGTCCCCATTCGTTGATCAGCGTTGTAGCTGCTGTCCAGTTGTCAGTGCTGTACGGATCGCGACCTATGAGCGCAGATTACTAGCAGATTCCTAGACCTAGTGAGCTCATCTGCGGATACATTGCCTGAAACCGTCCTGAGTCCATGGACCCTGTTGTATCTGGTAAAGGATCAAAATCTGACCTTTTTGGGTTCCATTAAGTTGGACTATAGTGCCTTAAAAGCTGCTAGACGTCGGAGAATAACGCCCTTAATACCTTTGTGTCTGGTGCAGATCTTCACGGTAGGACTCGACCCCTTAGATAAGGACATCCTTGGTCCTCCCCCAAAGATTCATAGCAAATTTCTATGGCCTTGTGTTGGAACACCATCGGTCCAGTTCTCACAGTCCAATATTTCCGCCTCAAAAAATCGTTGGAAACAATGCTTCCTGTCCACAATATCCGGTTTTGTACGAAACATGTCCCTTTTAGGGATTAAGTTCAGTATGCCAAGGTGACGCGTTAAGTCGCCTGGTTTGTATCTGTACTCCAGCTGTAGTTTGATGGGGTATCCGGCAGCTATCTTTCTAACGAAGATTGGTAAGGGAGTTAGCCCTTGCAAATGCACATGGTACTTGTTATTCCAAGACAAACAATTCGTCGTAACTTCTGTCTGTTATAGGGCCAAACGATGGCCGTGAATAATAATGTGCCTCGCCAACCAATGCATAATTTTGAGAAAAAGACCACAAGGCTGCTGGCCCGCAATTCTCTGGTATAACACTCTGTGATTAGCTTGATATGTGAATTCCAGCCAAGTAGTTTGTCCATTATTACTCCAAGATAATTGACTTCGCTGGAATAGATTATACCGGTGTTATTGATTATTATTGGTTCAAGATTGTCTTGTATCCTCCTTGAGAAGGGCGTTAGAACGGATTGATTGATAATCCCTTCTGCTACAGTATTCGGATGCACATGAGTAGCAACACTAGGTAAAATGAATGGTCCCGGACATATAGGATCCCGGTTATGGACTGTGAAGTCTCTTGGCTTGTCGCGACCATTTCGTGAGAGATTACAGCTGTCAGCTGTCCATTACGCCATGCCACTAACGAGTGATTTTTAAAACACCCTTTATCTACACAATCTGTTGCTTCTCTGAAGACAGTATCTACAACGCCAATCTTTGCACTGATGACATTTGTGCCTTGAACAAATATAATGCTGCTAAGATCCTAGAGTTGCACTTAAGTGTCGTGCTGCCGGATGCCGCTATTGCACACAGCACAAACCATAGTGGGATGATGATGAACTTTAGCCGGTTATGACAAGAGCTTTTTGTGGCAAATCTATCATAGGAATTTACCGCCTGCTTTGTAAAATGTCATCAAATCCATTCACAACAATGCAGGGAATAATCAATACCATCAGGCGACATCACTGTACACAGTGTTCCCAGTGTTTGGACTCGCCGCTCCCAAACGGGGGTTAACCTAGAGTGGTCTTCTAGAATTTTAATGCTCACTCACGTTCCTGGGATAAGGCGTTGGACTTAAACCGGTCGGTAGCAGTAGCATGTGCTGGCGATAATTTCTCGCCCAGTACATACAGCACCGAGATACATACTCATATTCCATCAATGGATACTTAATCTTCCGTCTCTAGTCATCGTGGAGCTACATATAATACATAGTTCAGCGCCATGAGTAGGTATTCATATCGCTAGAATGTTTGTGCGACGAAACAGAAATCAGAGCTGTGGATGGCGGTGCTGAGGGAGAGTGTGGGTGAAGCGTTACATAAATTATTATCCTGCCTGGAAATTGTTCCCCCGACATTGGACAGTTTGATTGATAACGAGTTGAATTGAGACGACACCCTACACTTGAGCACTTGACTTTGCGAATAGCTTTCTTCGGCTTATTCAGATTGCATTTCAAGACTCCAGCGTTTGTGTGGCTTAACATGGGATACGTTGACAGACAGTGTAACATTTGCTTCTATTGATTGATCGAATCGTTCCGGCTTTTGAACATTACAGTCACTGGCTACTGGTAAGAGGTTGCAAACGGATGCAGTGAAAATAATACACATTTATTTTAAAGTGATCTGGTGGCACAGTGAGCTTATGTTGGGGACAGTTCAAATATGACATATTGTACCTAGAGGCCTGACCAGGTTAAGTCTGTTTTGTGAGCATCTCTACGGAGCATCTGTGAAGGTAGAGACATCGCTGCTTTAAACTCCGGTCACTTCGATATCGCGATGCAACACTATACTGGGTTGTTCTTTTGAACAAAGTGCATTTATTGGAAAACCCGGCTCAGCTGTAAGTAATGAAGGTGAACTTCATTGTAAGGTCAGGCGACCCGTGGATTAGCTTCAGCTTTCGGACTTTAAGTTTCACACCAGAGAAGAGACACTGTCTGGATCATCCGCAAATTAAAGAAAAACGAAGAAAACATAGCCGCCTCTATCCAAGATGGCCAAGAAATGTCGATTCGGTGCAGATCAGCTGAATTAGGCATCGCCAGAGACTCGACCCGGCTTATTTAACAGTGGGATTTTGGCCTTGATTAGTATGAGATTGTGCGTGTGGAAATATTGAAGCCGAGAGTGCGCCAATTGGGCCCTGGACTTGCTGACTGGAAATCGGGATTTTGTCCAAAAAGTCATATTCTCGGATTTGGCGGCTATGTCAACAAGCAAAATTATCACTGTTGGAGCGAAAACAATCCACAACTTGTTGACTAAGCAATCCTCGAAGCCTGATTATTGGGGGTAGTTTATTGCAAAGCTAAGGACCTTATTTCTTTTAATGTGAGGGGGGAGACAGGGTAAGCGTCAATTATCTCAGGAATATGGGGATGTTAACCGACTTTATGCGGTCAGATCTCGACAGCAAAATCCGAGCTGTGCGGATACATGCAACAAGAGAAGACCATACAAGCGGCGCAAAGCTCGAAGTTGTGAGGTCTTCATTTATTATTCTAACATTTAACACAGTAAACATAACAAGACTTTACTTAAGACGCTATAACAAAAAGAGAGCAAAACAAAAGTGGTAGGTTGTACTCATTAGAAAGAAACAAAGAAAGGGTTGTTAAAGAGGGCTTCGATTGTAGCTTGCCTGTGGCGTCCTTCATTTAGTGCACAGCAGCATCACGTGAGTCCTTTAGCTTTGGCGCGTGATTGGACAATTGCAAGCATATGGTTTCGGCTTGGCTTGGTTGTACCGCTCTCCATCCAATGCACAGCAACATCTCCCGAGAGCTTAGGCTTGGGAGCGTGTTTATATAAGTAGAAACTCAGCCAAGTATAGTCTGCACCGAATGCCGTGAGTAACAACAACTACGTGATAGAAAATTTCGCATGATTTGTGCATTTTGTGAACGATCCTGGACTTGGGCCATGGCTAATTGTTCACTCAACTGTTGTAGGATCAACCTTTTATGGTGTGTTGAAGTCTTCAAGTGCGGATTATTTCCCATGTATATTGTGTGTTCATTTCCTTGTTCTGTTCTGTTTTGCTCTTCATAGTGCATTCACCAAGGCAATTGTCCATATTGTCCACACTTGCTTTACTACTGTTGTAATCGAGTATCATTTTTGGTTTTTTTTTAATACCATCAATTTCGATAACTTACTCCTGTTTTTTTTTTTTTTGATCATCTGTACCCAGCTCAGTATTACAAACAACAACGAAACAAATTACTGAGCGCAATCCACTCAGTGCTATTTGACAGTCTAGCGAGTTTAAGAACGTCTATCATAGGTGGCGCCTCACATACGATTCAGATAACACCACTCCATCACAGACGCCGCTGACAACACTCTTTGATGCAGGAGAATTATCGGCATTGCAGTTTTAAATACTTCGACATAGGATAACGTAGTCCAATATATAATCCATCCTTCATTTAATATACAAAAGCTTCTATTGAATAAAACCGTATTTGTGCGATCATTATAAAACACATCTGACAAAAAACTGAAATATAGAGGCCCTCTATTCGAATTTTGACATTTAATGCGATGATAGTAAGGACACTCACCAACTTTTGACACAAATCAAGAAAAGGAGAAGAAGAGCTTTTTATTGAGGATCATTGCTGAGCTGAGTACTGGGTTCTCAATAAAACACCTTGTAGTGGGAAGTCGAAGGAACCACAACAGATTTGTTCTCTTTTCTAATATACGAGCACATATTTCTGTTGCTGCTAAATCCAAAGATCGATGATTCTACTGCTCTTCTTTTTGGATTGGAAAATTCGGCTGATACAAATTTAAGTCTTTTGTTAAGAGTTCCCGATATTAACAAATTGCGGTCCAACATCAAGAGAATTGTCACATACGATGTTTGGAGGACTTCCACGGAACAGATTGCAACACAAATCTTTGATCACATGTTCAGCATGTTTCTCTTTCTTCAGAAGGTGCCATAAAAGTAAGAATTTCTCCTTGACTGGATACGCACTTCAAACAAATCAAAGACACAATTGCGGAAACAAGCAACGCCTTCCGAAACCCGCGGACATACATAATCGTATGATACAACCAGGTGCATGTTTTGGTAGTGGCACAAGGGTTAAATAATTTGCTATTCTGCATGTAAGCACATGACCGCAGCTTCAAAATTAGGCCGATATCAATTTTGCACCTCACACCGTTATTGTATATCTTCTCCTCATTTAGTTCTCATATGGTCAGTCCGTAGTTTGGCGACTATTAAACGTACTGGACTGTTACAGTGATGTCAAATCCGGAACACGAATTTCATTACTTGAGTATTCCTGTTTTGGAAACGATTTGCGTACATCAAACTACATCATAATTGGTCACTAAGTCAATAAATGTGCGTTACAAATTGAAAGTAATTTTCAACACAATTGTGGAGCCTTTTTATTTGATAAATTAAATGATGGCGACACGGGATCGAACTGGACTGATAATTAAAACAAATACTCGAGAATTAGTGTGTCGGACATTTTTTGTTTAGGCAATGACAATTCATGTTTAGCCACACAATAGGCAGAGGGATTAAATTCATCCATTCGAAGGGTTGTGTTGATATTTGGTGTGATTGTAATCTGCAATGTAAATTGAAACAGTTTCGTGTAATCGGCACCGGAAATTGTTTTTGAGAAAATATCAAAAAATTAATGTTATATTTTGCAGAGGCAATTCAAATACGCCACCATTGGCGAGATTTTTTAGTCAAGTGCGAATATTGTGATGTGCCGCATGTGCTTTGGTGGACTGGAGAATGTTGTTTTATTGTCACTGAGTATTTTAAGCATGTACTTCATTGGGTGGCGATATACAGTATACCTCTTAACTTTCTATGTGTGCGGTCCAGTGTGGGCCAAGGCATCAGCCATCTCCAGCTGTCGCAAACTCTGGATAGCTGCCTCGACTTTCGCACACCAAATTGGTTGAACTCTCCACGTATGTGTATATGCAGGTGGGACCTCAACCAGCTAACCTTAGCCTGGTTCGAATTCGGAAATTCTTCGTTTCCCTTGTCCTCTGCCAATGACCTAGCCACTTTGGACGTTAGTCTAGCACAGATCTCTGTACAACAATATGCGGTAAACTTAAAAGGCAAAAATCAAAAAAGGCTTGGAGCTAAAGCAGCTGTGTCTGCGTTCGGTGCCCTAGTGGAACTCATCTGTAAGATTTGAAAGAAGTGCATGCGTCGAATGGAGCCCTGTAGTCATAGTCTTCTTAGCATCAGCGACAGGATCTCCCCGCGATTATGTGCGATCGCAGAAAGCCGTTTACAAAAAAAAAACTGATAGGGCATGCTAGGCAAGCCCACAATTCGTAGATCGGGTCTTCAAACTGCAAGTGACGCTAGACCAACGAAATGCATATCGCACCCACCACCCATTGGTCGATTTCCATGAGGGGACTGTTTTCTTTACGTGCATACACCGGTGGATCTAGTAGCACGTAGTGCAAGACTGGTGCTGTTATTGTGCTCTTCAGGGTTGCCCTCATTGACACTCCCGCACTGTGTGGCTTAACACATTGGCTGCCAAGCCAAATTTGAGAATATTTCATGCGGTGTGGACACAAGAAAATTTCGTTAATTATGGTTTGAAAAAACTACAAAATATCGTAATATATTTTCAATGCATCCTGGACGTCCAGGAACAATTTTGTCCTGGCTATCAAAAATCAACCGACAAGATTGTGCAATGGCCTGCTTGGGTGGTGTCGGAAACACCCAATTTTTATCCAATGAGCAGGAAAAAATTATATCCGTTGTGAATGACACATGTTCCCTTGGTCGCATTGAAAGTTATTGGGAGGCGGGTGGGATCTATGATTTTAAAATTCAAAAAAATGCTACTATGCCCCAGAACAGGCTTCAATCTTTGCTCTCATATTTTCACTTGAGCAGCAACAACAGAGAAAACAACTCCGACCGATTGAGAAAAATCATGATCGAAGTTCTACAAAGAAATTTTCATAATACATTTTTCCTCGCAGAAGACTTCGTTATCGACGAAACTCTCGCGCCATGGAGAGGCCGACTTATTTTTAGACAATATGTCCCAAGGAAGACGCATCGTTATGGAATCAAAATGTTCAAGCTTTGCTCAATAGATGGTTACACTTGAGCAGGAAAGTCAGCAACAGCGGATTGCGAGGTTCGAATTGCTAAAAAAGTGTGCATGGAGCTTTCAAAAGACCTACTCAATAAGGGTAGGACCTTATACATAGACAATTTTTATACGAGCCATGAGTTGGCAATAGAAATGTTGCAAAATAAGACCAATGTCGTTGGAACACTAAGGGCAAACAACAAAAATATACCAAAAGATGTCCTCCTCGCTAAATTGGCCAGAGGGGAAATTATATCTCCGAAAGTCGACAATGGTATTGTAATTCTAAAATGGAAAGACACTCGTGACGTGAGGCTGTAGAGTTGAATCAGACCGGGCAGGAACGTACCATCTCGTTGTTTGTGTATCTTCTAGTGAAAACAAAAATAAGAAGAAAATGTAGTCTCTGCTATAAAAATATCACTTTCCAAAGGACGTGCAGCAGCCCTCAATGAAGCTAGGCAGATACACGTACTGTGAAAGATTTCCGGCTAAGCCTCAAATGTGCCGGGTATGCTTCAACTCAAAGCCTTAAAACCACTTCAATTTGTATTAATAATACTACGACTTTCCTTACCATCCTTTTTGGAAGGGTTTTCTTCAAAAAAATCAAACATAGTTTTGCCTTCAAAATAAGACTGTCTTACAATTTTGGGCATAGCTCGGTAAGTTTTCCCTGCCTGCGAAAACCGAACACATTTATATCATCGTGATGTCAGGCAACATTGCCTCATACCGGATTTGTAGAGAGTGGCTAACAATTTCGCATACCAGAGCCTTGAATCAAAGTATAGGCGGTTATCCAAAATGGTAGCCATGGCAGGGAATGTGTTAATGCCACGTCCCATCATTGACAATGAAATAAACTGGAAATCTAATATCCAGGAGAGGACTAGGACCCTCTTCGGCCCTATAACGCAGCAAGAGTGGTTGTAGATGTGATCTAGTACTGGCCCCAACGAGACTGCTCGCTACAGTCGGCTATTCCTTTAGGTCATTGAGCAAGAAAAGTGGGAACTCAGTGAGGAGTTGGCAATCATCCCATTCCACTGATATCCGTTTGCCTCGTCCCACTTCAGCCGGTACCGGCACAGACGAGCAGTTCAAATAAAATATTCCGCAATTGCGTTTTTTCCCAGAAGTTTAAGTGATGAATATCCGGAATCAACTGAGCGCGTGAGCTTCGGCCGTCAACCCTCGACCATCCTTAAAAGCATTACCACCAACTCAAGGACTCTCACGCACTTGCTACAAAGATTCAGTACTCAGAGCAAAACACTGTGGGGGTCTTTATAGGAGTAAACGAAAGCTATACCATGGGCAGAACTACGGCTATTTTGAATTCCAAGAACAAACGGTTTATTTACCAATAGGCGATGAATTTGATGTGATTTGCATTTCGCAGATCCTTTGAGAGTACATCGGCCACGCAATGGGAGGAGCGGCGAGGTGGGAAGATTTCTAATTGAAGCACACGCCAGACCGACTATCATGAAGTTTATTATCACTGCCTAGTCGAGCGGGTAATTTTTTTTTCATTTCCAATTCGAATGGAGTGGCCGGCGACGAAACATCGCGGAAGACCTTCTTCGCGTTGGCGAACGTACGCGTGTGTGTGCGTGTTTCTGTGACTTTTCAGTGCGAGTGCTTTGCTCTGCCGAACGTAGAGAGAATTAATTTATACTGTTTGTTTCGAATTTATTCTCGTGCTGTTACTTTTGTATTTCTTCTCAGATTGGCGTGGAGTTACAAATTAAATGCCTTTCCAGTTTGCTCCGTGAGACTATTACGAATGGAGGAAATTTATTGGAACTAAGAATTGAAGGAGAAGACATCCAATTTGACACATCCGAGCACCAGCGAAAAAACACCGAATGTGATGGGATTTAGTTCGGAATGCTACTTCGCGACACAAGGTCTATGTTACATTGGACACCTGATCTCATTAATTTATTGATAAATGAAATTACGACCCACGGTATCCACGGTGGGGTGCGAAATCGTATGTGTATTTGATCTCTTTTCGATAACAGGCGACAATAATGTTTGTTGCCACAAAATTCAGTTCGGTTCCATTAATTCCATGTTCGCTCATAAATCTCCCTGAATTGGGTCAAACGGAACGACCTAACCGAATGCGATTTCCTCAGACGTCCGACGATGGTGCAATATGGTGGCGGCCTCCGTCTGAATGCAATCCTCAAAAACCGCTATCGACCGGCATCCTTTTAGCAAACCTAGCCGCTGCATACAGACATTCCTCTCTCGTCCCTCTTCACTGCCCCTGCCTCGTGTTCGCTTTGCATTACATTTAAAGCAATGTGAATGCTAGACGTGTTCTTGAATTCCAAATAAAATAACTGTAGATGTGTTGTGCACAATTTCCTTTTACGACTCTCAAGAGTGGTAATAAATCTCGCTGCGAATAGTTTCCGGCAATCATTTTGTTTCCACTTAACCTCATTCGATTCTCCATGTCTTTCCGGATAGAAAGAAGCCGGGCAGTAGCTGCAAAGCATAGAGCTAAAGCACTGAAATCCAAATTCAACTATCCATTGAGTCACCATCCTCCTCCCGCATCGTTCGAAAGTAACAATTGCTAGTACGAGTAGCACGGAGTGGCCTCTTAACTGGGCTCCTTAACTGGTTGCCATGTAGTGTGTGATTATCTGGGGCGCACTTAATATTCGGGATATCCTCAAAATTTTCGCTCTTGGTCATTACACATGTTCCTCGATGGTACGATGACCAACGAGGAGGGAGAACCAGGGGAATGCCCAAATGGGCAATTCCTAGTGTGGGCGGGTGCAACTATAACTGTTTTACGATAGCCACAGGGTGCAAGGGGAACGCGTTTATTCCGAAGGCCATCTCACAGACACACCATCGGACACATTTCATTTAATTGAATTATAATATGCAGGCATTTGAGCTACATGCTGCAGGAATGTCGAATGTCAGTGTTGCAAGGGATTAAGGGAGCACTACAATGAGCCGCACAAGAGTGATGCCGAACAAGAGGAATGCTTTCTGGTTTGTACATGTTTCGGAAAGGAATTGAATTTACTTAAAGTGGTTTCAATTCTAACTGGCAGTGTTTCGTATTAGGGAGGATGGACGGGAACCACATACGAAACAAAAGAGCGATTTTCAGACTAATCCTACGCCGGTTCTAAATTAATCTTTAAGATTCTCGGTATCTGGGGTATGATATCATATGAAAGTTTTTCTCTTGCTGCGAGGAACAAATTAAAGTCTATCGGTAGAAAACGTGGGGAAATAACAATTATTCTTGTCTGCAGCATACGGTGAGTCGAAGTTGAATGTGATTTGGCCGTCGCTGAAGCTGGACTGACATTTCCAATGGCAACGACTGCAACAAATTAGTCTGCCAGGCATATTGCTGGCTCCAGTAAAAGAGGTAAAATATCTAGAAGTCATCTTAGGCAGCAAACTCATCTGGAAAAGATCAACAATCACATACGGTGCAATGTCATGCTCCAAAGGAATCAACCTGCAAGAGAGACACTCAACAAAGTGCCAAGGTTGGCATGCCTCTGTATTACATGAGAACTTGCCCCACTGCTATCATGGAGGTGCTATTGGAGCTGACTTAATTGCATCTTTTGGTTGCAGAATGTGCAAATAAAATAATCATTAGAATAGCAAAAGACAGGTGCATTGAATCAAAAATCGACCACTCCTGGCCACGTCGAAGATATCGCTATTAGAAAATTCAATTTCCAAGAGAAGTTTACTATCAAGCCCAGCACCAAAAAGACTGGAGCAATGAATCCATAGTCCACGGACTGAGCAGCAATATGGTAGAATTATATATAGATGGATCAAGAACTGATGAAGGAACAGGGGCAGGAGTACTTGGAACCCTGACAAAGTATTACGAACCCATGGGCAAACGCACCAGCATCTTTCAGGCAGAAGTCTATGTCATACACAGATGCGCTCAGATCAATCTTGACAGGAATCATACCAACTGCGACATAGCACGGACAGTGGTGCCGCTGTTCTGGCACTAGACTTCTATATGATCAAATCTAAGCTCATGTGGGAATGTCTACAGAAGCTTAAGAAGCTGAGAAGGAGTAACAGAGTAAAACTCTGCTGTACATCTGGTCATACAGGGATAGAAGGTAATTAAGTGTCCGAAAGGAGTATCGGAACACACACATAATCAGAGTTTAGGGAACTAGAAAGAATGGACCGGGCAGATGCTTGCAATAACGCTCATGCCATGAAGCGGGCCAAGAAACTCTTGGCTCAACATAACCGGAAGAGGTTTGAGGCATGTACCAGAATGAGCAAAAACAACCTCCGTATCCAAACAGGGTTCGTAACAGGGCACTTTAGACTCAGAGCACATAACGAAACTAGGTTTATTAGAAGTAGGTCTCTGCAGATTCTGCGAATAGTAGATATATTGGTTGCTGTGCAGAGTACCCTAAAAAATAATAATAAATTCTAATGGTGTGTTTCAAGTGTTTAAACAATCATCGTTATCAGTCAAGCAAGTGTATTTTTTTGAAAACGATTCTTGACGGGTCAGACTTCTCCATTAAATGGCGACGTATGAGTGAAATTAAAGAATTTATTCAAGTTATAATCTACAATTTGCTGGTATTTATGAAAAAAACTAAATTACATCGACTTGCAGAATCGACCAGCACATGGTCGTAGGAAAGTAGGGGCTTCGGCCGCCCTGTCGACGCACTTTATGACGACATCATGGGTAGTTGCATGATGAAGCACGGACCCACCCTGTTGTTAAGGATGATTTCCTCTTGTTCTGGCGCTACCGCCGGGGGTGAACTAGAATCTTAACCAGCAAGCCTGTACCGCCAGAGCGATCGAGATGGCTGGTTGTCTCCAGTTGTGAACACCAAGCTGATTGATGCCCCTCCCCACTTGTATACACCACCAAGTCATCTGTAGCATTATTCTGCCAGCAAGGAGTCACAGACTTCTAGGGCTAGCGACAATTTTGAAGCTCAATATTCCCCAGTCTCCTCATGAGACGGATTAGAAAACACCTAGCTGTATTGTGCACCATATTAAACTGACTGATAGCTGATTTGGACAGGATTCGATCGCACCCTGCTCTAGGTCTTTCCTCCCGAAAAGTTGTACCTCTTCCATTAATTTCTGATTGAACAGATCTTGTAGTTCGTTTCATAGTTGTCTTGTAGGTTTCCAGCTTCGTTGCATGTGCCTTCCCAATGCTTGTCAAAGCATCGACTTTTTTCTTAAGTATTTTCGTTGACTTGATCAGGAATGGTCTCGCTTACTTGATGCGGAAGCATTGCTCGTATATAATTTCTTGTCCTCTGCAAGGGATGATGTCGCCTTCTCATTTGGACGATAAATTCAAAACAAAATAAGCGCTTATTTTTCTTGTTAGTAGTAGATGTCCAGTTCTTCATCCCCCTTCAGTCTTGTCCATTCCACCGCCCATCCTGAATTGCAGTGCTGTCAAACTTTTATGACTTCTCCTGTAATTTGTCCAAACTGTGCATATAATGCGCATAAAATCGAAATCTGTCAATAATTACACAAACAAATAACACGCATGAATAAGGACCCATAATCTAAATTGTCTGAATGACTACCAAAGGAAAGCGTTCATGTCAAAGGTGGATGGTCTGACGTTTGAGACTCATCCGGCAATGTATGTTTACATTGCCACGCAGTCGTGCGATGTAAAATTTTATTTTATTCATACAAATTTTAAATATTGTCTTTCGCATTAAACTTTCCAAGCGGAAAAACAACCTACCATACAAAATAACCGCAACGCCTAGTTTTTTATGAAACTGGCGCCGGTGAAAACCGCATCAAAAATGAGAAAAAATATGGATTTTTTTCATAATTCATTGAGGTTGTGGCGGTGTCCATTTAGCCGCAGAAAAAACAGATAGAACAATAGACGTGCAAGGACTTGGTTGGGGCATTTGAATTGTTGCTGTGTGACGGATGTGCTGCTAAATTAACTACGACCACACAAAGGCGTTTGGAAAGTTCGCGCATATCCCACTTGTTAGTCAAAACGAAAACTGAAATGAATTTAGTTGAAAGAATACGCAACTACTTGGAAACGTTTGAAGAATTATTGACGAACGATGAATATGATTCGCCGGACAGAAACCTGAAGCAAAGCACATAGCGCCAATATAAAAGAAAGTGGTTTGATGCATGTTTTATTATGAACAACTACCTCTGTATCCTTACAGGCTGCCTAACAGGGTACTGCAGACTCAGGGAGCGCCTAGGGAAGTAATTTGATCAGAAGAAGGTCTTTTTCAGATTATGTGTAGAATCAAATGAAATTCCAGAACATGTACTGGGGTTTTGTGAGGCACTAGCCTACAAAAGGCAAAAACCTATATGGACAAGTACCTACCATAAGAGGAAGAAACTAGAACCATATACAGTCCTCAGATTCCTAGAGGAAACTGGCTTAGAAAGACTACTCTCGTATAAATGTCGCCCGCGAATGCGCGAGTCTCAACTCTGAATAGAACTGAATGTGAGCTGAACTCGTAAGAGAGCAAAGTTATCAAAAGGAGGCACAAAGGTCTCAATATATCCTCAGCAACAATAATGATAAAATAGTGGGTGCTATGAATATCATGCATCTCATCATTTGCATGAGTGGATGTTCGCATTCAATAACTAATGTAGGCAACTTAGAATTTCACAAAATTTTTGACTAACAATTTTTAGTTAGTCTTTTATTTACCAAAACGAGGTGAAAATTACCAAAATTACCCAAGGAGAAAAAATTACCATATTTGATTAAAATTTACCAAAGTGGCAACCCTGGTTACATTCTGTTTCGCTTGGTGTTTGTTCAGATACAAAAAAAACCTTTAAAGCTATGCAAAGAGTGACAAACAGACGGACAAGCGACAGAGGTACAGAAAATAAGATTTTTTAACGACTAAAAAACAGACCAATCTCTCAAAATACTATATCTTCTCTGTTTTTCGGGGTGAACGTCGAATGGGAATTTACAAACGCACTCATTATTTTGTGTTTATTTTGTGACAGAGCTCTTATTTTTTGATAATTTATTCGAAAAGTTAATTGAACATCAATTCTCCTTCAAAGCGGTGGTGGAGCGGAATTGCTTTTCTGGGCACCCACTTTCAGACTTACCAATAACAAGTCGAATTTTAATACAGTCGCAGGAAAAGTTTTCGAATTAATCAGGTCCGTTAGCAGTGAATAATTTGCCTTTACTAGCCGCACGAAAAAAAAAGAGAATAAAAACAATTGGTCCTGTGGACGGGCCTCAGTAGTCCTCCCTTTTGAACTTATCAGGTTAATACACTGATCCAATCGCAATAAATTCTGAAACAAACCCTGGCATCAACTGAATTAATGGGGTTGAAGATATCGCTACTCTGGTATTTAAGATACGATTAAGATAAAGTATTGTATTTTGTCCATAGTTATGAGAAGGCTTTACGTTCCTGACTGAGCATTGGAAGCTGTTTTGAAAGACTTCTTTCATCGAAGATATTACACTGTACATGTACAAGTGAGAGATTTTTTTTCGGCATTATTGTGGCTCTTTTCGAACTAGTTGCTTGTGGGAATGGTATTTGTGAGAACTCGAGATCCGCTGTTTGGTGTGCGAAAGTTTATTGTGTCCTATGGACATTTTTCAGTGGTTGTGCGAGAAATTATTGTGCTCAGCCGTGGTCGGATTCTTTTAAAGAGGGTCAATCCTCTCTTTGGCCATTGAAGCGAACATAGCTTTTCAGTTATCACATACAAATATATATTGTGCCGTGAATCGGATAACACACACATCGTGGACACCAACCACCACAGTCTATGACAACCAACACTGTCCACCACTGTCCACCTAGAGCTGACGTTCCCATCTGTACGCTTAGGTTAGGCATCAATGAACATTCCGAAGGCTATTTCCAAAACAGGGTTTGGTGTACACGGTGCTATATTAAAGTAATATAAAAGTCACAACCACAACACTAGGTTACATGGAATTATATATATAAGTGCCATCATCAGCCATATGGCGACAGTATGATCTAGAAAGAATATTGGGAGGCATAATTATCGAAGCAGCCATCGACGCGACACAGTTCAGTCAGGTTATTTATCTCTATTCAGATTCCTCACAGACGGGACCATGTTACCGACACAGAATTTTTTCTTTAGAAGGTACCAAGACTCAGCTTTGCAGTTTTGCTTAGCGTCTAGTTTTCGGCTGCATAGAGCAGAACTGGCGAAATGAGAGTTTTGTAGAGCATGATTTTGGTCCTTCGAGTCAGGAGTTGTTGTTTCGACAAAACCGAAGTAGCACCGGTTGCCAAGAGCGATTCTACGTCGGAACTCCACAGTAACGTCGTTTGTGGAGTTCACGTTTGCTTTGAGGTAGACAAACTCCTTTACTACCTCGAAATTGCAGCTGTCGATGGTGATGTTTTGTCCAAGTTGGTGTCCGACGGGACGGTTTTTTGGTCAATTTATTTGGCATATATTTGGTTTTGTCCTCATTGACTTTGAGACCAGTTTGTTTCGCCTGTTCTTCAATCTCCGTAAAAGCCTCTACTACGGCAGGTTGGGAACGCGAGACTATGTCGATGACATCTGCGTACCCAAAAAGTTGGACCGACTAGTAGCAGATAGTGCATTCCATGTTTACAGTTGCCCGCTGGACTATTTTCTCTAAGTACCAGATTGAAGAAATCACATGATAGAACATCTCCGTGCCGGAATCCGGTGCAGGTTTCAAACGGCTCGGAAATTCTTGAACCGAACTGCAGGGTGCATCGCGTGTATGTCAGCGTGGTGCGACGCAACCGGATCAGTTTTCCCGGGATGCCGAATTCGGCCATCGCATCGACTAGCTCTTTGCGATGAATGCCGTCGTATGCGACTTTAAAATTGATAAAAAGATGTTGCGTATCGATTTGAAACTCGCTGGGGTTATCCAGGATTTGCTTTAGTTTGAATATTTGGTCTATAGTCGATTTGCGGGCCGGAAGCCGCACTGGTACGCGCGGATCAGTGCGGCTTTAGACGTGCGCACAGTACGCTGG
Organism: Eristalis tenax; assembly: GCA_905231855.2. Classification (NCBI taxonomy): domain Eukaryota; kingdom Metazoa; phylum Arthropoda; class Insecta; order Diptera; family Syrphidae; genus Eristalis; species Eristalis tenax. Next base: position 32,065,806 of record HG993124.1, on the reverse strand, counting down.
ACATGATCTTGTAGGCGGCGTTGAGCAGGGATATATCTGTGTAGTTGTAAGAAGCAAACCAGTGCTTGTAAATAGATTCGCATTAGATAAATGATCTTTTGTACTTCATTCGTTACAATTCAGGGATCTGGAATTTTATTGTGGTCAATTTGAGTATTGATTCTGGAAAACGTAATGATATTTTCATACCTCTTTCCAACAAATGCTACGACGTAAACCCTCTGAAAGCATACCTGTTGGACGGTAGATTGTGCAGTGATGGCCTGCAAAGTGAACCTTTAGGAGTTCGTTGTGCTGGGCCAACATTCTAAAACATAGTTCCTTCTCGAAGAGGCATACAAATCTGAGGACAAGAGGTTCAGCCTCCACCATTTTTCTACATGCCTGGCTTAAGTGTCTGAATCTTCAACAACTCCTGAGAACTTAACGAATGAAAAGGTATTATGTTTAAGGGACAGAAACAACTTTCCTCACAGGTTTTATGAAGATTCCCAACGAAAGTTGAGACTTTTTTTTACAGCCATGGACTTGTCTCGTTTTAATAAACTCTGAAATGGGTGGTCTCGGTTATTTTAATTACCTAAAGTGCTGAGCCGTTTCTTTGAAGAGCACAAATAAAAATGAAATAAGAGATAGAAGATAAAGGAGAATGAAAATGTTTGATGTCACACGCTCAGTGATCTGAACCTGAGCGGTAGCTCCACACCACTGTTGACGGTCCCACGAAACTACCTCTAATCATTAAGAAAAAGCTGTCTTGTGTCGGACTTCAGATATGATCATATTTATACATCTATCTGACGACGATTTCTTCTTTCGAATGCACAATAATTAAACCGTGGCATTGTTGGTACGTGCATCGACCTTGCTTAGGTTCTATTCCCGGCCAGAAATAATTTTCACGGCCCAACCTCTTTCGATTTATTGACAATGCCCGAAGAGAAAGAACTGTATAGAAAAAAGTTTCTCAAACTTTGACATTTGGAGTCTGCATAAAACTGTCGGTCTTTTAAACTCGTGAGAGAACATTAGCACGCACAACACGAATGGTTGCTGAAAGCTAGGCTCTGGCCCTCTACTGGCTACAGCGCTACTCACATTATTATTTTTTTATCGTCCAGTTTATGTAGCAGGAGTGACAAAATAAGGGTTGTTTAGCGACTGACAGGAGTACCTTAAAATTAGTAGCTGCCGATGGCGATGTGTGACGGAACGATTCTTGCAGAATGACCATAATTAAATTTAAAATGTAAAAATTTATTTGAGCAGATTTATTTTTTACAATTGAGTTTACAACTTAACTAGATTTAAAAACTAAAGGTTAGGGTATTGGCTCAACAAAAGGGACCCAACTGATGTACTTTGTTTAATTTAATGTTTATTATTGTTGTCGGTTTATTGTTTATTGTACAATGGATGGTGCTTACATCGGGTTGTTCAAGTCCGTGTGTCCATGCAATGACCATAAGACTAACTCGTTTCGCATGCTCTTCCATCGTTGATGTGTTAACCAACTGTTGGGCAGATTTCTTGAGCAGTGCCTTCCGTGCAAACAGCTACCCACCGTAAATTTCGTGGCATAAATCCAGTGCATGGGTCAAACATCTCTGAAGTCCTGACGTCCATCGAACCACACGATGCTTCGCGTATGTGTTAGCATGAGGCGACACAACCGGGTGCATTTTCCAGGAACCAGCCATCGCATCGAATATATTTTTACGATGCATACTACCTTAAAATCTATAAAAAGATGTTACGTGTCGATCTGAAAGTCAAACACTGATTTACTATAGCTGATTTACCGAGCTGGCGCGCACTGGTGACGATTAGCGCAGTGCCAGCCGACTTTAAACGTCACGGAGTACTGGACAGGGTCTTATAGACCTCATTTTATTTAGCAGGACATTTCTGTGCGGTCAGAGATTGAATCGTGTCTTGAATTATTCGATCTATTATATGGAAGTATTTTTTTAAGATGTAAGAGAGAGATATACGTTCTATAAGTCACGAACGAATCGCTTTATCACCCACCACTGCTTCGGATTTGACACAGATAACGACCTCAGAAATTGATCAAACCTCGACAACTTCTTGTAAAAGAGTTTGAGAAGAACTCAGGAAATCAAAACTGAACTCCTGCGTACTTTCAAGAACGCTTTTACTTTAGGAGCCTACTATTATTTAGAGGAAACCCCAATTCGACGCAGCCGTTTATATTGAAGCCTCTAGTTATCACAGTTGAAGAAGCTTTATAACATTACGGTCAATGAAGTGCGTTTATCGTGTTTTTGACTTCGGTTGTGAACCACTGTTGTAACAGCTGTTGTTACGAACTCTAACATTTTGATACTACCACGTACTCGTTGGGAAGCCTGTAAACACTTCTTGAAACCAGAAACCAGTTTCGTTTGGCATCGGAATCATGAATAAAGTGACAAGCATCCATACACCAATGTGAGTCTCCTTTACAACCACTGCAGTCTCTCTTGTCATCTGTTCCGGTTTTTCTCGCAAATAGGCCTTTACAACCTAGAGACCCTCTTGACCAACCGCCAAAATCACCCATCGCTCCGAAGTGACCCAAACCTCCAAATTTGATTGAATCTTACTCAGTTTAAATTCTTTAAAGTTGAGCAAAACTTTCTGCATCCAATCCCGACTGCGTATCTCACAATCCCAAAAAAACCTTAACGCAAGCATGTTGCTCCTTTAAGACATGATATTTCCTACAAACGTACATGCTTCCCTGAATTCATTTATCAAACTCTGATAGCTCCGTAGGTCCTCCTCTCTCCCCCTGTCCGTTTGGCATCTACTGCTGCATGATCAGAAGAACGAACAGACACATTATTTAGCAACCTGACTGAAACTAATTTACTTCCCATACCCAATTACGATTTGCGTTCGTGTGGGTCTGAAGGGAGCTGGCTGCGGTAGGATACGGCGATGCATGCATCATACGAGGGACAACCGAGAGAAGTGACTATTACAATTTTGCATAAATTATCCTTGGACGAAGTAAGTCTCTTAGTTGCAACTGTCTATAGAAAAGTTTTTCGGTATTTTTTTTTCTTTTTTAATTTCAAATGAAAGACAAGTTGGACCTAAGTGGTGGAACGGGTGGATCCAATTAGGGTTTTCAGGAACTGTTCAATAGCCAACGTGCCTCTGACGACAGAGACGACACTTTCACAATTCAACTTGACTCAGATGAAAGAGACGTGGCGTTTAAGTGAAAATTAAAATAGAGGCGAAATAGTGCAAGTCGAAGTTCTCTTTTAAGATTTTTATTTTTCGTTTTGTTCTGTGTCCGTTGTCGTTGTCCCTTTCTAGGAGAGTGGGAGAGTATCTGGAGTGACTTTTTGTAATAAGAAAACTTTTATCCCTCATCAAGTTTCCACTTAAATAATCTTCAAAAGTGGCAAACTTGTGCATTTCTTGATGAAAAAAGTTTTCCGTTCATTTTGCAATTTCCTGTTAATTGTCGAACAATCGATGGTGGGCGAGTGTGTCCAAAATGATTGAAAGTCGATCACGACTTGATTGTTTGAGACGGACTTTTTTTGTGTCCAATGGCGAGTTGTCTTATAAGTTAATACTCGGACCAGACTGAATGTTTTTGGATCTGCAGAACACTGATAATTGAACTTGTTGTCGTAGTGTCTACACTGCTTGAGCGATCCACTGCTGTGATTCACTTGCTAAACTCAACTTATTACAAGGTCCACAGGTACGAGGTGCTTCGGAATGTATTCTTCGCCACTGTAAATTCACGTGTCGATATTATTGCAATGGTTTTGCTTTCATTTGGCCGCTTATATCCTGCTGTTAATGCCTTCGATAGCATATCGTGGTGCATTGCAAAACAGTGGCTTTTTATTAGCGTGTGTCCAATTCACTGCCACTTCTGTAGTTGCAATGTCGACATGAGGTACAGCCACCACCCTAACCTAAGCTTCGGTCGTTGTGGGATAGTGCCCACTGACTCTGATCCGCTAGCAATGGTGGTGCTTGGAAATGCGATTGATGCGCTATTTATTGCAATGGTGGCTAATGCTTGGTGGGGTGGTCTGGTTTCTTCTTGTTGCAGAGGTTGCTTGTCACGGTAAATATAGAAAAATATTCGAATATAGTTTTTTTTTCATTCTGCTTTTAGCTAAGACTTCCAAAATAAAGTACAGACTCGAAAAAGTTAAGACCCGCGAAAGTTAAGTAGATATCAGTCTCTATTGGTTTCGCATTAACTTATTCTAGACATTTTTGTTTTTAGCTTATTTTTCCATTCTCGCCATTTATTATACACTTGCACGGTCTTGTACATATGTGGAGCAATGGAAAGCCATGAAAAACAAATACAAAGGACATTCACCGTTATGAATTTCAAGACACTGGGCTTGTTAAGCACCTCAGAACCAACTGCTTAACTTTTTCGAGCCTCTACTGGCATACCTCTACAATTTCAATTCGAAGTTAGAAAAACCTAAGCTTTTGGTAACATATAATTATGTTTCTTGCTGCTTTATTTTCAGCACAACCAGTATGTTGTGCCCTCTGCTTCTCCTTAAATTAACCAGGGGCTTCTTTCTCGTAGACTGCGAAAAAATAAATCTTCGGCTGATTGATGCAAATTCTTTACATACAAAGATAAAAAATTTTTAATTATTTTGTTAAATAATGGGGCCAGGTTCTGCCACTTTCCTGTGCAGCACGTCCATCCAAAGTAACATGGCAAATACTAAATGAGTTTCCCATCTGCGTAGGGCTATCTGCTTTTCAGTATCTACCTATGTTCTGTGAAGGGTCTATTTCCCTCTCTCCTTCTATATATTCACGCGATCTAAACTCCCAACTGTAATATAAGTTAATGACAAAATATTCTACCAACCGACAAAACTGTATCAGTATATTCCTCACGATCGTACCAGGTACAGTGCGCGTGGTACCACCCAGACAGCATCATATTGCACCATGCACATACAATACACCTGTGAAGTGTATTACTCCTGCCTAACACCATTGCGTTGCTCTACTCCTAACAAGCGTGCGTTAAAATAAAGTAGTATGCGTGACTTGAGAGCACAAACGTCAAAATCTGTGGTGAACTGCGATTGACCAGGGGTTTTCCACTGGAAAGTTGCGTATCTCTTTAGTACTTCATTTCTAATGTTTACTTTTACTTTTACATATATGGCGTTCGCCATAACCATTAATAAGTAACAACGACAGTCCCTAATGGTAACTGGACTGGACTTGACAAACGCTTGCTTCTCACACGATCAACTGTCAACTGGCGAGGGCAAATAATCCAGAGCATTTATACATTCTCGCTGAAGATGTTTTAGAAACTAGAAATGTGGTCTACAAGCGATTTATTATCAAAAATATTATTGAGTTTATTTTTTTTGGCTTTAGTAGGGTAAAGGCACTAGTAGCCGGATACTTCGCCCTTTATTGTCAAATAATAAGGGAAAGACGACAAACACGAAGTTTCCAATGGATGCGATAACTAGTTTGCGAAATACGCATCCGTTAGTACGTGGTAGTCGCAAAGCGTACAGCTAAGTGCATAGGCGTATGTTGCTTAATTTAAATAAAGAATATTGGATTGTTTATCATAAAATTCGGTATGTGAACAGCGTTTTGTAACTAAGAAGTCGGTTTTTGGCTCAGAAACTGCCTGCCCGGGTATTGAAAGATTAGGTTTTGTATAAGGACAATTAGTTTTTACACATTAAATGAGTAAAACGGTAAAAATTTAGACTATATTTGGGCAATTAATTTGAGTTTAATAAAAGCGGCTACCAAATATGATGTTTGTCGATCAACTCTTCCTGACCGACTAATATTTGAAAGGCTAATTAGTGGAAATGCTGATGGAAAGCTCTTTGAATCTATGGTAGTGTTCCCATACTTACGTCCTCGAAAGGACATTGTTGAAAGTACGCCCCAAATCTTGAATACTAGGGTAAAGCGAGATCGTGAAGATACTTATCTTCATATTAAATATCTTTTATGAAGATTGTTTTGTTAAAGAGTAGAATAGATTGTTATGTACTTACTGTGCCAATAATAAGTTAACAAAATTTTGAGCCATGTTTTTGTAAAATACTAAATAAAATGTTTCATTAATCCAAAAGAAAACATTGAAAGATATGAGGTTTGGTTTTCCGTCTTCTGAAACTAAAGCGTCCAGAAACTAAATATTACTGTCCGGGTACTACAGTCAACATAACTCTTTTAAAAATTTGAAAAAAAAAATCAATTATCCACAATAATACAATAATTATTGAGGCGTTTTACTATCACTACGCCGTGCTACGTTATTATTTTCTATTTCTCTATTTACTCGTATTATCTTAATAATATTTTATTACTATAATATATATATATATATTATATATATATATATTTATTATTTTTATAATTATTGTTCACATCGTGCTGGATTTTTTCCTACTTGATGGGAGATTGACACTTGATGGGATGATTGACACATCAATGGACCACACAAAAAGTCTTTGGTTGACATTTCTATTGTTAAAAAGAATGTCTACATCATGTCTAAGAAGATGCTAGGTTTAATGTTTGATAAATATGATAAACTGAGCAACTTTCAAAATTATTAAATAATGAAACCGTAGCCAAATAAGCAGCAAAAGGGCTTTTAACTAAAAAGAATTGGAAGTCATGTTCCAAATAACAGATTTCTTTAAAAAAAAATAAGAAGAGATTTCCGTATGATGTTCTTAAGAACCATTTTCGCATGAAAAAGTCCACATTTCGGTTACCCTGTAATCCCGCAACAAAACAAAAATCACTGCCAATTTGATCGCAGTTTGACTGTGCTCTCATGCACAGTCACTGCAGTTTATTTACATTTACAAACGCAAATCTTGCGGGGCTGCCGCAGTGTGACGTTTATGAATTCGGCCGTAATCTCACATAAGCGACGCACTCTCCCACCAAAAAGTTTTCAACATGCTGAAACATTTTGGTGCTTTTTGACCTTTCCCTGCTTTGCTCCACATTTTTATTGGGCGGGAATTTTAGTGGAAATTAAAAATGTTTGAAGTGAAAAAAAAAAAACAGATGATTGTGACATATTTATGTGTCAAAGGAGATATTGTAACCACCACGTAGTCGAAGCAGCAAAGCTGTATTGTGAAACGGGCTTTAAATATCATTAAAAACTGTGGGCGTAGCATAGTGAGCATTTGCGTAGCCGCTGGTTGTCTAGATTCAATTCCCGACAAGTACCAGTTTCGTGATACCCGTCTTCTCCTCGCTCTTCTCAAACTTGGCTATTCGGAGTTGGCAAAAAGAACTGTAGGTCCCTTCAACTATGGCGTGTACAATATTCGTGGAGGTAGGCCCAAGTTCACTTCAGCCGCTTCTCATATTGTAGTCATTAGTCGAAATATTTCTAATCCTAATTTAGACATAAATGCCACGTTCCCACTGAATCGAAACCACAAAGTCCCGATGAACTTTTACTGAAACCTCAGTAGGCCATTCCCACCGAGTTTGAACGTCTGAAGTGGGTTCGCTCTAAATTTTGAAGTCACTCGTTATTAATTTATAAGTGCTCGCAAACAATAGTTCACATAAGATGCGTTTATTAGCACATCCTTGACATCATTTTGGCAAGAGCACAGGCACTATAGTAGAGACCACTTTTCTCTCAGTCTCTCTTTTATACTTCGGAACAACTGCATTCCCATTTAACATGATAAACCGGTGGTAAATGCATATCCAAAGTGATGTGTGAAGAAGTAAGTAGGGCTTCCTAGATATTAACCAAACCAGTGATCAAGTACTTCCTTCAAACCGTAAAATATAAAGCAAAAAAAAGGAAGAGAAGCATCCGTAAGATTCATTACAACAACGAGGAACTTTGATGTAATAATAAGTGGTTATTATCGTGAAGCCACTTGTTAGGGGATGAATAAAATAATGGACGATTATCTTACGATAATCCAATTTCAGGAATAAGCAAAAAATTTAACTTCCAGACGCATGTATAACAGATAATTAAGTGAACAGCAGTTTGAACTTTCACAATTCTGCGGTCGTGATGAGCTCTTGATGGTTAATACCCTCATTCAGTGGAACTTTTTCAATTTACTGACTAAGCAAATAGTTGTGGTTGGAAAGTTGTGCAAACAACCGAGTGGATGTGACAGTTTTAAGAAATTTCGTCCGGAAATGATTTTGCAAGATGTTCGATATCCCGTGTAAACGAATGGAAGAGAAAAAAACGCAAATCTCCATCGTTATGTGTATCCTTCGATATCCTTCGATTTGCTGTGCGCTAAGAGCAGTGAATAGACCAAGACTACGATATTAAACGGATGTCACGGAAACATTCCCGCAGAAAAGTTATTAATTTAATAAAATCAAGTCACTCCCACCCTTCAACTGAAATCGTATTAGAGGATATTATTCCCCTGATCAGTCTGTTATGCCTTCGATAGTAGAGCCGTGGTAGAAGTAGTTTTTCAGTGTGACGAGAATATAAGAATTGTGCGGTCAGATGTACAGTGGCGAGCGAAACCGCGTACCTCATTTCAGTTTTTGTTTATTGACATTCATTTGCAGCTGTTTTCTTATTTAATTTCTAATAGAAAGTGCATCAGTGAAAAATCGTTCCGCTGAAATAAAATAGAAATCATCATTATCATCTTTTGACCCGCTAAAGGGGTCGCATGGTTAAACCACGCACCAGAGATCTCCAGGCATATAGATCCTCCGCCATCGACTCTAACTCATCAGGAGGTATGCCCAGGAGTAACCAGGCGAGTTTTGGACTTAGTCCGCCAAGCGGTCGCCTAACTGACGTAATCGCATTCAACGTGCGCCTCGGAAGTCGTAATGAAGTTGACATTCGTGTCACGTGACCAAACCTCCAAAGCATAGCCCTTTTCGTTGGAAGAAGCAGCTGCTCAATGTTCAGTTCCTCGATGTTTTGCCAACCCTATCCCGACGAGTGATTCCCACAACAGCACGAAGAAATCATCTCAGCAGCTTGTATTCGCGATCTTATTCTTTTGCTCATTGCCCAAATTTCATGACCATAGGTGGGAGTGGGAATAAATACTGAGTTTAAAACCGCTAACATAGCTTTGACACCAATCTCGGGCTTCCTGATCACAGATCTACCAAGCTGTTTCAAAACTGACATAGCTTGACCAGTCGTACAGGAAAGCTCAGCAGTACTACTTCCATCACTCGTGGAAAAGACCCCGAGATACTTAAACTTCTCCACCTGCTTCAATGGGACTCCACTAACTGTGTGTTCAACAATACCGATTTGTTTTGGTTTCAAAAATGTGTATTTTCACCTCATTGTCTTTTTCTCTCTAGAAATATAGACATTAGGCAATCATTTGTCATATAAAAAAAGTGACGCGGTAGGTGCAAGTATTCTGAAGCATGGGATGAACTCAAAAGGCGGTTCGATCACGGTAATTTCATCGTGCAATCGTTCGTTCAAATGTGCCAAATGCGTTGATGCTTCGCAAAATCGCTGATGTTGCAAACGATGTGATTCGTGGATTAAGTGCCCTAGACAAAACTTGCAGAGATCCGTGGTTGATATTCATCTTAGCGAAACGAAACGTGTATGGGTGAAAGAAATCGGTTCTCGAGAAGACAGCTCTATAGAGGAGCTTATTGACTTTTTAGAGACTCGTTGTAATGCATTGGAAGCATGCCAGCCGCTTAGTCGTGTGAGTTTGTAGCGTGGAAAATAATCGGGTCAGATCAGGGCTCTTGGCATTGTCGCATGTGTAAAGGTTCTCACCAATCAATTTGTCGAAGTGGACATTCCTTCTCGCAGAAATTGCACTAAAAATAATTCAATATGCTTCTGTCCCAGTTTTTAATAACCATTTGCAAAAGCCTAGCCATCGAGTGCAAACGGTCTTGCCAACCATTCTTGCTAAGATGAAAAATAAATGGTGTCAGCTTGTTGTTGTTCGTGCTTCGTAGATACAGGGTCACAATCATCTTTCATTTCGGAAGTGTGTGCCCAAAGACACTGCCTTTCTCGAGCACATGCACTAATTCCACACCAAGGGATGTGTTTCGTCACACTTCATCACAATTACGAGTTGATGCTTTCGTGCTAGGAAAATTGACATCGAATTTGCGGAGAAAAACACTCATTTGATGTATCCCCGTGGGACTTGGCGGCTCCTAACTTTCGTGTCTAGGTGTGTTGACATAATCTTTGGCGCTAGTAAAGTTTGGTCCCTCTTAAAATCAGAAAGGCAATGCACTTACCAATGCAATCAACCTCCATTAAGGCAACTGCCTTAATTTCTATTATTTGTGTAAATCGAGTTTGTACTGCAAAGTTTTTTTTTTTTAATAATTTGGACGCCTAAAACCATGGTAAAGCTGATGCTGCCAATTTCACAATCACTATTCTCATCTATTGACAATCGATCCTGCTTCACCCTTAACCGCTAACTGCCAGCTTTTTTTTCTTTCTTCACATTAACACAATCACAAGGAATAATAGACATGTAGTTACCGGCAAACAGAAATATACCAAAATATATGTTCTTGACATCTTATCTCAGATGTCGAAACTAGATGAACGCACTCCCGCAAGTTTGTAGAAGTTCTCTCTGTGTCGAGGACAGCGACAAGCAAAGACTTGAACCACAAAACCCACTTACCCTGGAGGACCAGAGGCGGTGAAACACAAAATTGAGTTTTACTTCATACCCCAATTACGTTGAATTATGTATTGGAAAATTCTTCTAACTCAGTAAAGTGCGAAGCTGATCGAAAAGGTCTTGCTGATCTTGACGACGCAATGCAAGTCGCACATGACCATGAAACTGCTTTTTAAAGCTGGTAGTTTCATCTGTGAAATCTTTGCAATCGAGTGGTATGCTAGAGGCTTTTCATAAGATGTATAAATATTTAAGCACTCAATGAGCCGTAATTTATTAGAAGACTGGACTTGCTCAGTGAATATGATACAAACGAGGTACGAGCTATTTGTAATTCAAAACTAAGCCATGTAGGGGGAACGTAGTGCAGGCAATCTGTAATCGAAACTAAAAAAAAAACTAAACAGAAAAACATACCATACTCAGAAAACATAGCAATTGAAATGAATATGTCTTCTACTAATTCGCATGTACTCGTAACTGCATATGATTTAATTATGTTTGTATGTATTGGGTCTACAACTTGGTGTGCTAAGAGATGGCATAACTTGTATTATTCCATTGGAAAATTCGTTGGAAAGCTACTTTCATTGTACGTCATTTCAGTATATGTCATTCATTTGAAGCGTAAAGAAGAAAAGTTTTTTTTTTCACTCAAAATATGTCGAACTTTGTGACTGAAAAAGTGTTTTTGCGGAGAGTTCTTCTTCACTACTTTAATAAGAAGAAAACTGCTGCCAAAAGTCATCATATTTTGGAAACAGTTTATGGTGAACATGCGCTAACTGAGTGAACGTGCCAAAAGTGGTTTGGACGATTAAAAAGTGGTGATTTTGGCTTGGAAGACGACGAACGTCCTGGGCAGCCAAAAAAGTCTTAAGATGAAGAACTGGAAGCATTACTCTATGAAGATTGTTGCCAAACACAAGAAGAGCTCGCAGAATCTTTGAGTGTCGCTCCAGAAGCCATTTTTAAAACGTTAAAAGCTGAGCAGGGAAATTGGGTTCCACGTGAACTCAAGGCGAGAGACGTCGAATGACGGTTTTGCATGTCCGAAATGCTGCTGGAACGCCACAAAAGGAAGACATTCTTGCATTTGTTACAGGTGATGAAAAATGGATCCATTACGACAACTCCAAGCGTAAGAAGTCATATGTGAAACCCGGCTAACCGGCCAAATCAACGACAAGGACGAATATCCATGGCGCGAAGGTAATTCTCTGTATTTGGTGGGATCAGAAAGGTGTGCTGTATTATGAGCTGCTAAAACCGGGTGAAACCATCAATGGACAACGCTACCGAACACAATTAATCCGTTTGAAGAGAGCAGTAGCCGAAAAACGCCCGGAATATGCGTCAAGACACGAGGCAATAATTTTCCATCATGTCAACGCTTGGCCCCACGTTGCTATTCCGGTTTAGAACTATTTGAAAAACGGTGGATGGGGAGTTTTACCTCACCCGCCTTATAGCCCAGACCTCGCCCTTTCTGACCATCCTTTGTTCTGTTCGGTAAGGAACGGTCTCGAAAATTGGCTTGATTCATTCTTGGCTGCCAAGCCAGCGCATTTTTTTGGGATGGCATCCACAAGTTGTCAGAAAGATGGGAAAAAGTCATAGCTTCAGATGGACACTGCTTTGAATAATACTATTGCACATGATTTTGTTAAATGAACGTGAAATCAAATGTTCACCAAACTCGCCTCTCAATAAGTCCATTGTTGCGCGTGCTGTGTGGCATGTGGCACCGTCTTGTTGAAACCACATGTCATGCAAGTCAAGCCCTTGCATTTTGGGCAAAAAAAAGTTGGATAGCGCTACATCTCACGGTAGCGCTCACCATTCACAGTAACGTTACGATTCGCATCATCTTTGTAGAAGCCGCACCAATCTGTAACTTTTTCTGGATGCATTGGTAGCTCTTGCAATGCTTATGGCTGATATTCACTCCAAAATCGACAATTCTGCTTATTTACGTACCCATTGAGCCAAAAATGAGTTTCGTCGCTGGACACATGTCATGTCGCGATGAACTCTCTTAACAGAGCACGCATATTGATAATAAAATTCAATAAATTGCAAGCGTTGTTTGTAAGACGATTCATGGTTAAATTATAGACCGAACTGAAGATGTTTGACAGTGAAACAAAACACGAAACGTGCGTCAGCTGTTTAAACCAGTCTTGCCAATAAGATAATAGCCAGAAAATCACCCTTTATATTCTATGTACCCTTAGTAAATAATGTAAAAATGTATTTGTCAGCATACGTCATGTTTTGTCAGCAAATCACCAATGTGCTGACAATGCCTCAGAAGAGAAATGTCTAATAAAGGAATAACGGCTCTATCATTGTTTTCGGTGTAAGGACGATAGATAAGTTGCCACTTTCTCATTCTCAAGTCAGTCGAAGTTTGGCAGTATTACTGTGTATGTTAAATAAAGTCAAATTGTGGAACTTTAATGAGTAACTAATCTGTATATATATTGCATTAATTGTTTAGTTGCATGAGCTGTAGTGAAATTGCTAAAAGACATTTTGTCCTCAAGATCTTCGATAGTATCAGAGACTTCACAATTTGCAAAAAAAAAAAAAATGGTTCAAAAATACCAAGATCATTAAATGGCTCATACGCTGTTGGTATTATTGGAACTCCGATTAATACTTCGCTGTCAGAATCGGCTTCATCTGTATTATTGTAGAATGCATGTGTTACTTCATTTAGTACATCCGCCCTCACTTTTTTTATTAAAAGTGGGCCAGTGATTGTTGCGTGTTTCGATCGCATTTGATCGCATGAACCAAGTCGATAGTGCCTTTTCCACATCTTTATAAGCACCTGTTAGCACTCGTTTCTTCAATAAATATTGGTTTTGTGTGGCCGTGTTGCGAATGGAATCTCTACTGTTCACGATTCTTGTTAATCTTGCAGCCGAACTGTGTATGTATGTACATATGGACAAATTACTTTCCCTTTTCCCTTTTTTTTCAAGTGACAAGCTTGTGCATACACATACAAATTCAAATTCTTCTTTTTCTGAACTTTATTAACCAGTTTTCGTCACAATATAATGGAATTCAATTAAACAATTGAGCACTAAAGCGGAAAGAAAAACGTAAACGCACAGAATATAGTTCTGTCAAAATTGATAGACTATGCCAGGTGCACGTGGATTGTCAGACCCAGATCAGTTGAAGAAATTAAAAATGATACCAATCGGTGTATTCAGTGATGAAGTAAATAGTACGTATATATTATATTTTTCAATTGATCGGGTTTCAGTTCAGCGGAGTAGTTTATAATTTTCAAATTTTCAACTCATTGCCATAATCAATCTTCAAGTGCCATTTCAATGAAAAAGTGTCACACTTCGGTTTTAAACGATTAAGCTTGTATACAAAGAATACTTGGGGAATAGAAGTAAACATAAAGTTCAAACTTCAAATTCCACTTCGACAGACCTTTCAATTACAAAGTCGTGCACTTAATTAGTACTCTTAGCCCTTTGTCATACCTGACTATTTGGATACACGTCGAAACTGTGACAACTGTTCTGCATTTTGCAGAGCCACATTCGGGCACGTTGTTCTCCGAAATCACTTAATTTTATGGAGGACAATATTCGGCAGCAATTCTGTTCAAAACTGGTACGTCAATCTGCTTGTTTCCCGTCGATTTTTCTTTCGTCTCTCAACAAGCATGTAATTGAAAAGTTTTTCTGCTCCAGTTTGCGTTTACATCCTTTCCACTTTGATGTGGCATGATTTGATGCTTTCTCCACTCCACTCCAGCACATCACACTCCATTCCACTCATCCCCAACCACGTACAGTTGTTCTGTATTTTATAGGATGAAAACGATTGCAAAAGCATTCGTGAAACGAGGTCTTTCTTTCCATGTCACGTTCTATAGATAAAGAGAAAACGAGAACAAATCACTTTAGTCAAGGTGTCCTTGGCAAACACCATGGACCCACCCAGGCTCTCACCCCCGCCGCAACCAAACAAAAGCAAGGAGACGTTGTATTATCTCAAAATCAGCGTGTTTATTCTCCGCTGTCAAGGACAACAAGGCTCCGCCGAACAAATGAAATACGGGTCAAGATCTCTGTATGGTTAATGCAGATTACTAGTTTGTGTTTGCAAATTAGAGGCGAAACCGTAAGACATCATTTATCTGTTGCGGATGAGGATACACTTCAACGTCATTATGCTTTGGAGGTAAATCTGCTTATTTTGGATTCTATTCACGTCTGCACCGTTCTCTGTGGAGTGCCGACGAGAGTAAGGGTGCAAGGGGAACACAAAAAAGTTCCAGAGCCACGTCAAGTCTTTTAGGTGTTGAAGATGTGGACTATTGAAAAGCAATTAAATGTTTGCTTCTGACACGTTTGGCGGTAGACGTTGAGAGCCGACGACGCTGGAGTAATCCGAGAAAGTTATAAAGAAATCAGATAAGCAGAGAAAAGTAGGAAAAATGAGATTTGTGTCTTTCTTTTCCGATGGACAGCCCAGGTTTCATTCCGGAAAACGTAAAAAGGCACAGCCGTTGTGGTGCTGAGAAAACTCATTAACTCGGAGCAGGATTTAATGAGGTATGAGACTATATATATGGAGGTGGATATAGATGTCAGAAAACAACTTCATTTGAAACTTATCCGTATGCGCTGCTGGTAGGCTTACGAAGCACAATTTCAGAATTTCCAGATCACCTTCACCACAAACAGGTTTTTCGGGGTGACGGCAAACAATAATCTCCCCCCTCTCTAGCTCTGAAATATATAATATCGACGCGGACAGAGAGAGAGAGAGAGAGAGAGAGAGAGAGAGAGAGAGAGAGAGAGAGAGAGAGAGAGAGAGAGAGTGAGTTAAAAAAAAGCATAGTAAACAAAAAAATATTTAATTATTTGACTTCTTTGAGGAAAAAAAGGACTGCTTTTCTGATGTAATAGCCTACAATGAACTGTCTGCAAATGACATGTGCAAACTCCTTTTAGTACTAATTTTAGTACAAAATTATTTAGCTGCAACCAAACAAAGGCAAGGAGACCGTGTGACATATACGACAGCGAAGTGAACTGCTCTTCTGTCGTAATCGCCTACAAGGCACTGTCCGCAAATGATTTCTGTACACTCTCTTTTAGTACTGATTTTAGCACTTACTCAGCATAGTACTGAATTTAGTATTTACTTCCATAAATTTTTTTTCGTTTTTTGAGAAAAGACTGAAATTGGTGTGCGTTGTGAAAAAACTTAGCCTGTAAATCGTACGTGGGGTCGTCCAGGCTGAGTTTACCGGTCGAGCAGGTTGTGTTCCTTGGCAGAGGCGTCCTGCTCACTCAGCATTGAAATCTCCTAGAACGATTTTGATACCGAAGCTGTGGCATTGCTCGTATGCCCTTTCTATGAGATCATCGATGGTTTTGTCGATGCCCTTGTTTTCTGTTTGTGCGGGAGGGCAGTCAGTCGGTAGTTTACAAACAAAGCTTACGAGCCTGTGCCTAAGACTGTCTCGAACAACAAGTCAACAATCATTCAACTAAGCTTCTCTCGTTGACCTTCTACAAAAGTGTCTTTCTGGGTAGCAGCTTGCTATCGACCTTTATTTCAGGCCTGCGCATATTTCGCCCTGATGATGGCCTGATCTCCTAACATGATATACTCTTCAAGACACTGCGAATGGCGTAGAGCGTTGCACGCCATGAAAGAGACAACGATGCTGTTGGAGATGTGAAATCCAAATTTTATTTAAGCTGCCTTAGTTTAAATTCATTTTTATCAGATGCTTTTTCCCACACAATCAACACACCCTATCATCTCGCATGAGAAGAGAAGACAAATGCCCATAATTGGAATAATATTAAACATATCTGTGCAAACCCCATTTTCAACAATTCGCTTAACCTGCTCCTTCAATGGCAATGTGCAACCGCAGTGTGGATTGAAAATTTAAATTTTGCGAAATGTAATGCTTTATGTTTACAAATTGATCTGGAAATAATTATTCGGCAATCATTGTTTATTAAATAAAGTGATTTATGGGCACTGTAATAAATTAAAATAAAATCAATCACCACTGACGACGGTGATGATTTGCTGGAGTGCTTCATTGCGTTCGAATGCACGTATTAACTTGGTATTGTTTTGTATCAATTAAGCAAAATTCTGCGGTCTGATTTTAATCATTTTTTTTTTGAAATACCTACTTGACAGTCGACAATGGACATAATGACGTATGTATTTACACGTGATTAATTGTAATTGACACATTTAATTAAACTGGTTAGCACCTGGCTTGCAAATGAAACGTGTCAATTAGTACTGCTCTTGAAGTGATTTATTTCCAAAGTAGTATTGCTGAATTTAATTTGAACATGCAACATTTGCTTGCGCATTACACGATGTGTGCATAGTCCCATATCCTGTCAATAAACATCCGGGCTTGCACATATGTGTAGTGCCAGGTTTACCAATTCGTACAGCATTTGAACATATCGTACGACACTTACTGCGTACTGGTTTTTAACCTATATTTGTGTCGAATCCCAAGTTTAACACCCTCAGGGAATGAGAGTACTAGCCGTGTTCTATGTTAAGAGTACTGTCATCAATCTGCTCGCTATGAGTATGAGGCTTTGCATTAAATTTTGGGGAGTGAGCTAGCTAGCTGTATAGTGAGTTGTACTGAAGTAAGATCCAACCCATCTACTGATACCGTACTACACTTTCGAGTGCATAAGACCATAGTAGACCTTAGATAGAACTTTTTGGGAGTAATACCTTTTGGGATCATCTAGATTCATGTGAGATTTTTAAGCTTATTTTTCAGTTACATTCAAAACTCAAATTCTGCATTTCCATTGGACTGGCTCCCCTCCCCAGCTCTAATGGTCATGCCTACATTGGGTACTCTACGAATTGTCCAAATCTTAAGCAACTGCCCTCCCCTATTTCGTGACTGCGAAATAGACTTCCGCTGTTATTTTCCACAAGGAGGAGTGAGCATCAACCATTCTACCGACGAAGTCTATCAAAAGGTATAGGCGGGCACTTTTGCCCGCTTACTAAACATGCACTGCCCCATCAAAATCAATGATTTCCTGATTTCTTCAAGCGGAGGACCTGTCCAGGAAGCGGCAAAATGATATCAATGTTGGAAATACCACTGGCGGATATTACCATCTTAATTGGCATTCAGGCTGCCATTAAAGCAATTTCGGGAATATTTAATATATCAAGGTCAAGCTGGTCGCTACCTTTTGGTTGTTAGTTTTATATCGTCAGTACGCATCACGCGATTACTCTATGATGTGTCTCAGGTTATAGGAACATAGCCGGCAATGAGGCAGCAGATGGACGTGCTAGGAAAGTGGCTGAATTTCAGTGTCTTAAACTACCTCTTGCACGTGTCAAGTCAAGAAAATAAAAGGTGCGATTCTTTAACCATTCGTAGGCTACCGCGCAAGTCAGTGCAAGAACCGACAAACTCCCGATGGTAGTTGGAGCGGCAAACTGCCCTTCATCTGATGTATCATGAAATGAATGACAATGGGATTAACCCAGTTAAGATATAGAACACTGGGAGAACACTTCTTCCAAGACCTCTATGATGCAACGTCTATTTTTAGGTTTATAAGGATTTCATAATGGCTATGCGACATACTGACATGGCAGGTACGAGGAAGTTATGAAGAGGAGGAACTCCCCAAACGGGAATCAGAATGTGTTCATCATGGCCACAGTGAGATGTGGCTTGAGCGTCTACACACTTACCTAACCCATGCAGTGGTAGCCCGTAATTTGTACAAGCAAGTGCATGAAAGTACATATTGCCAGATCGTTTAAAGTGTAGATACTAATTTTGTTTTTCACTTACAATTACAATGAAAGCTCCTGTTATGGACACCCTTCTAGGCGAACAATCAAAGACAAACAAAAGAAAACAAGAAAATATTGCGTCTGCGTCTCTCTCTCTCTCTGTGTGGTGCACTTGCCATCGAACCCTTGTATATAATCAAATGGATAAGGGCTTTTATTTTTGCAGCTGTGTTCTGCTGTTGTATTTTGTCTCTTCTGCCTTCAAGTTAATTTTAGTTTATTCGCGAATTTCATGGACAGCAGATGAAGCAATTTGGTCAGACGGCCAACTCCCCTAGCCGGACAAAAGTGCATCTAGTTTATGAGTAAGAAACCACTGCCTTAATTTTTCTCAGTCATCCATTAATTCGAAACTTGTCGTAAGAAACAGGTGACACATTTATTGGAATAGCTATAATCCGACATTCCAAGCACGAAATCTTTGTAAATCGAACATCCTTAACTCGAATTTTCTAAAGGGTGATTTTTTAGCTATTGTCTTTTTGGCAACACTGTTTTAAACAGCTGACGAACGTTTCGTGTTTTGTTTCACTGTCAAACATTCACTTCAGTTTGGTCTATAATTTAACCATGAATCGTCTTACAAACGAACAACGCTTGCAAATTATTGAATTTTATTATCAATATGCGTGCTCTGTTAAGAGAGTTCATCGCGACATGACATGTGTCCAGCGACGAAACTCATTTTTGTCTCAATGGGTACGTAAATAAGCAGAATTGTCGATTTTGGAGTGAATATCAGCCAGAAGCATTGCAAGAGCTACCAATGCATCCAGAAAAAGTCACAGTTTGGACCGTACATCCGACACATCATTGGACCGTACTTCTTCAAAGATGATGCGAATCGTAACGTAACTGTGAATGGTGAGCGGTACCGTGAGATGTAGCGCTATCCAACTTTTTTTTGCCCAAAATGCAAGAGCTTGACTTGCATGACATGTGGTTTCAACAAGACGGTGCCACATGCCACACAGCACGCGCAACAATGGACTTATTGAGAGGCGAGTTCGGTCAATTGGCCGCCTAGATCGTTCGATTTAACGCCTTTAGACTATATTACCATATTGTGGGGTTATGTTAAAGCTCTTGTCTATACAGACAAGCCCGCTTCAATTGACGCTTTGGAAGACAACATTGAAGCATTTATTCGTGAGATACCGGCCGAAATGTTGGCAAGAGTATGACCAATTGACCATTTGAGGCGCAGTCAAGGTCAACATTTGCACGAAATAATCTTCAAACATTAAATTATATGGACCGTACTATCGATTCAAATAGAGATTTCACGCATTTTTCTGAATTTTATGTGTTCTTTTTGAAAAATTTTCCCATAGCTTTTAAAAAATCACCCTTTATAAGTAGAAAACAATATTGTTCAGAACTTAGGCGCAAGTCTTATATTTTCCTACACAGTACAGCTTAAGTAGTCCGGGAACATAACCTTTCGGGTATCACGACTATAGAGAAACAATAAACATAAACAGTTTGAAAGAAGTGGACAACCGATAACTTTTGAAACACCTTTGATTACAGATGCATAGATCCTTTTGTTTGCAGAAGCCATCATAAATATTAAAATGTGCTAGGATTTATCTTGAACTTTCAGCGAGAAATTCAAGCCTGCACCATAAAAAAACGATTTATTCTTAAGATAATTTCAAAAATTTTTATAAAAGAGTATGACATTTGTGTTGCTATCCCAATATATTTAATTGTTTTACTAATTCGATCATTAAAAGTTAGTTTGGAATCTAGATGAAAATGTAGATAATCCATTTAAATGTAATTGCCTTGCAGGAACAAATCAGGGCTTTCCTTTTCGTGTAAACAAGATAGCTTGCGTCTTCTCTTCATACAATTTTATATTCCATTTGCTTAGACATTTTTCCACAATTTTAATCACAATTAAGAGATTGATCTCGATATTGAGAGCTAATTCATGTGAAGAATATATGGCGGTGCTATCTGACAAAAATTCCAGTGTGACAATTTGGCAAAGACGTCTGGAAAATTGGAGCTAGAACTAAACTCTGTCCCGATTTCGAAAAAATGCTTAACACCACTATTAACTTAGCCTTCAAAAAAACTTTGGACAATCTTACATAAAACTGGAAATGTATCAACTTACACAAAAGTCCGTCGTGCCAGACATTATCAAATGCTTTTCAATGTCAAGCGGAATCATTCCAGTTGACTTGCCTAGAGCACGGCTTGACTAAATGTGATTGCAGATTCTTAATACTTGGTGAGTGAAGTTATGGTGTGCGCTAAATCTACATTGCTCATTATCATGTATACTAGTACCCGAAATGGGATAGGAATAACTTCGGATAATTTCCAGGAGTCAGGAAAATATTCCATTCTGAGACACGGGTTTATAAGAAATGTTAAAAACTTTATTCCACTCTTGGGCAGCTGCTTGATATAAATGTTCTAATCAAATCAAGACCCCCTGTTTTGCAAAGGTTTAAGTTGTTGACGAAAAATTCAATATCGTCTTCTGTTACATAAACAGGAGAATGGATGAGAGTTGTCCTCGAAGTAGATCTAAATAGTGATATCTTGATCAGTTAGACCACTAGCCACTACGTGGTGCATAAGTCTGTGCAAGTGCATTTGCTTTTTCGGAATTCTCAAAGCTCGTGTTGGAAGAAGTTTTGAGAACTGGCAAAAAGTAGTTTCTATTCCTTATAATTTTAATTATATTCCAAAATGGCTTGGTTTGGAATTCCAATGATTGTTGCGAAATTCAGAAATTTGCTTGCTAATTAAATTGTTGAGAGACTGTAGTTGACATTTCAAATATGGCTGACGATGTCTCTGTCAATCTCTTCTACACTCATTTCTTAGTCTGAACAGTTCCAAAATATGATAAGGAAGTTTTGGAGAAAAGGTTTGTTTTAGAAATTTCGGGACAGAGTATTCAAAAGCGTTTAATATGTTCGAACAGAATTCATTTAGGGCTGCATCCTCATCACTTATACTGAAATACTTTCTAGATTCAATGATGCGTTTTTTAGTCTTGCATTGATTTCACTTTTAAAACGTGTCAAATTTGCATTTTGAATGTCTTGGAAATACTCAGTTTTCCTCTCCCCAGACCATAGAAGTCGACAACGGACAGGATTGTGGTCGGAACTGAGGTCGTTCATTGAAACAGGTTGGGTTATATTCCTGTTAGAAACAGTGCTGACGAAAATAGCTAATATAGACGGACTGTAACGAGAATTTGATGGTAAAGAACTTGGAGTAGACGGATACAAAACAGAAATGGGTTGAGTAACAGAGGGATCATGGAGTATACTAGCCCAAGCATTCGCTCTTTGACAGCCCCAAGCCCTATGCCTACAATTTAGGTCGCCACTAAGAAGTATGTTAATGCCTTAAACAATTTAATGAAGTCATTTTTAAGGACAGTTTCTGTTGCAGTTGCTGTATTTCCTCCAGGAAAATAAACACAAAAAATTCTTACAGGATTTTGATTTCTCAGTTTAACCTCAATACCTACATTTTTTACCAACTGGGTTTTTATAACAGGTGAAAGCGAATATTTAATTTATCTTTTTATACGGATGGCGACACTTCCACCTCCTCTTCCGAATCTGTCGTTTCTAAAACATTTAAAATTAAATGTAGGCGAACTTATATAATTTCTTTACAAGAGTTTAGGTGTCTAGAGCAGCATGAATGTCGATATTCTTTAAGAAATTAAAAATCTTTGTGTTTTTTTACTAATACCCCTCGCATTAAAATTTACAATGCTTATGTTTATTATGTAAATAATTAATTATTAGATTTATTTAATCACAAAATTATAAATTAAAAAAAGATAATAACAAATTAATTAACATTTGAATACAGAAATGTTAGTAGAAAGTTCTCTCCATATTAGAAACTCCGACACCTATTCAGCAAAGGAAAGGAATAAGATAAGCGTAATTTGGTTATAAATACATAGACGCAACTTTATGTTGCTAGTTAAATACTAAAAGCAGCTGCATGTTACAATTGAATTATTCGCGTCGTTTCGTTTGATGTATGACGATTGTTGACACATTGTTCATTAAAATGTCGCCGCTAAAATTTAAAAAATAATTTGAAGTACAAAAAAATGCCGATTCCCGACGAAATCGAGAAAGTCTAGGTATTCCTTGGACTACATTATGTACACAGAGCATGTGTGGTCTCTTTTTCGGATGTTACATAAATCAAATTTGTCCAACATTTGCCCCTTATTGAGGTTCGATTGCAATTTTAAGTCGTTTCACTTTAAGGACAACCATACAATATGTGAATTAATACCACAACTCCACTCCACAAAATGGTCTGAATAGTCATTCAGTGCCGTTCTCACCAGTTTGCAAAGGGCAAACATTAACGCTCATTCTTTGACACACACGTATCAATTTACTGGCTTAAGCACAAGGAAACTGGCAGTTTCGTAAGCAAAGGAATACCATCAATTTAAATTGCTTTCGATACTCTTGCAATCTTTACACACAGACGGAAAGTAATTCCTCACGCTTTCGTAGTTTACTAGATAAATAAATATGACGTCCTAATTCCTGTTTACTTTCCCTTATTTTTCGTCCATAAGTTGCATGGCAGCTCTCTTTATACACACCGACGTTCTGACCTCAAATTGCGACTTGGTATTAAGCTATCAGTTTCCCGCAGAAGGACGTGAAATTTAATGGGTTTACCTGAAATGGCTCTGGCTATTATGATGGTTTTGAGGATACCTTTTTATCCACTTTTCAGGGGATTACATTTCAGAGAAGGCAGCACAACCGGAAAGGGCTAGGTGTGAGGGGAACTGACACCGTGGCATTGGCGAAGAACCAGAGATAGAAGATGGAGTAAGGAAAAAGAAGAAAGTTGCAAGCAAAGAGGATCTTCTGTGCTTTGTGGTATTTTCTTAGCTCAGGGAAGCGGAATGAAGCATGCTTGCAGTGGAGTGGAATTTTTTTTGTTTTCATTTTAGACAGCATCGAAAATGTTTAAGGAGTAAAAATAGACGAGAAAAAAGTTGCTATGGGTCTGGCTGGATAGGGCATCGGGATGTAAGATTGACTTCAAATATTTTCTTTTACTTCCCTTGTGGATTATTGGATTTCTTGGAGGGCGGAGGAGGGGTGTTTTCGGACAACTGAGTGATACAATCTAGTTGTGGTTTACACTCATGGGGTCTTGGCCATTGCGTTTAATTGTAAATTATCTTCAAATTTGACAGCTATAAAGCTACTAGGAGCAATTGGTTCAACATGTTCTTGGCAATCGTGTTCCAATGGGAAATATTTGTGAGATGATAGTTCTTAGAAGGACGTACGACTGGTACGAGTGAAGATGCAGGTAGTGAACTACAGGGCAAAGATGATGATTAATTTCCTAGCAATGTTATTGCATAGTGGTGTTGATGAGACTTGTACCCCCGTGGAGAGTAACATTTCTAAGAACCTTGGGATACAAGAGTGTTCAACCGGTGGCGCAGTGATTGGCCATAGGAATTCCAGATTGAGGATTTTCAGAAATTAACCGAACACACGAACCGAAATCCCAAAAGGGACGAATGGGATAATGATCAAGCGATAGCTCGAAATGCTTTGGAATGTAAACGAACGGATGAAGGCACATATTAATGATTTTCACTGACTTCACATGAGATCTCTGGTTTTTCGTCTACCGGATTACAGATACTTATTCCAAGCTGAAGTAAAAGCTGCTCAAGAAGAGGCCCGCCTATTGCCCATTGACAATAGACGAGAAATCGATCATAGACATATATCAAAGCCAAGCGGCCATAAAGGTCCTGGACGACATTCTATTCCGCCAGCATCTCCCAACTTTGGAGGCAAATGGGAGGCAGTCAAAAGCATCACGTAAAACGTACTGTCGGTGGGGCTACACTAACCGTTGAGTCTTATATCGCCCTTAAGCAGATTGAGGTCGTACGCAAGTGGACCAAGTGGAGGCAATTACAACAAATTCGCCAGAATTTATGGGAATGTTGGAGTTGCGAATACCTTTGAGAACAACACAAAAACACAGACAAGCAACACAGAATGTAAAGGTTGGTGACTTAGTAATTGTCTGGGATGAACTTGCAGCACCCACTCAATGGGTGCTGGGTCTAGTTGTGGAAGGATACACCGGCGAGGACAACCTTGCCCGCGTTGCATCTGTCCGTACGCAGTCTTATATTGTAAAGCGACCTGATTACAAATTGGTAATTCTTCAAACCGAGTATGCTGAATGTTATGGCCGGGCCAGGATGTATCAGTTCATCGCATAAAATGGACGAATTAGGCGGAAAAGCTGCGACGATGGCAGCGAACGATATATAAAAGGGGCAACCCCTGCAATGCATATTGCATCTGTCAACGTGGTTGAATTGAACAGGTGATCTCAGGTTTTTTAATTTCGATTTAATGTAGATTTCTCATTAAAGCTCAAATAGACACCAAACCTGGAAGATATTTGGAAAACGGTCTAAGAGCACTTTGAGGGATTTCACATAAGGCCAGCTCAAAAAAATTCTTTTGTCCTAGTGAAGGGACACTTGGTTGAATCGAATCTAAAAGCGTTTTAAAGCTTATTTTTGTTAAACAAAGGGGGAATAAATTTTAAGCTTCAATCTTTCGCTTCCCTGCAAGACGAGTTTTCGAGCAAATAACTCTCACGGAAATTTAATAGCATCGAATTGGTCAAATCCAAAGACGGTGTACTGCTTTCCAATGAGGTGGACTTCTTACGCAGATGGAGCGAGCACTTTTCAGACCTTCTCAATCCCGAACAGGACACTGAGAATGGCAGACCCGTAGTCTTGATTTGTTCCAGTTTAGTCCAGTTTAGCGGAGAACAGTTCAAAGGAGGAGGAAGTCATTTTGGCGATTGAATCGCTAAAAGTTGGCAAATCCTCCCGTGCGGATAAAATCCGGCCAGAAAAGCTGAAGGCGATGGGAAAAGAGTGAGTTTTATGACTCTCTCGTGTCACTAAAGTGGCCAAGGAACGTGGTGAGATTGGCCAACTGGGGTATCTCTTTTAAGTCTCCCCGGGAAAGAGTATGCTAAGCTGTTTTAAACGCTTTCTAGAGCAACTGTAGTGCCCAGGATGGGGGATGAACAGGGTCGCTTTCGTCTTGATAGAAGTACAACCGACCAGCCTTTCACTCTACGAATGGTACTTGAGAAGGCTTGGGAGTATGCCGAGCCCATCCACAGGTGTTTTGTAGATTTGGAAAAGGCATATCCCCGAGTACCTCGAGGTAAAGTCTGGAGTGCTCTGCAGGAGTATATGATTGATGTCCCTCTTCTGACCAATACTGTTCGTTTTTGAGTCTTCTCTGCTAGATCCCAGCAATGCAATTAGTGGGGAAAGGAAGAGGAAAATCCCACACATTTCCTCTGTCATTCCCCGTCACTGTCATCTACAAGAGAATGTATTTCAAAAGATTTCTTCCTCTTTCTTTCTGATGTCCCTGAAATGGACATCAAGTTTATCTGGAGATTTAAACATAAAATAAAGAGGTTTCACAATCAACGCCCCCTAATCACAATGGTCCTTGGGGTCTAAGTGCCATCCATAAGTGCCACCTTAAATTCCGAGCCGAAATTATGTTAAGGTCAGCGATTAAATTCACGCCTCATTGCATGCAGAGTTGAGGAACATCGGAGCCCTGTTTTGACGCTGCAGCTGCAACGCTTCAATGCCCTCAGGGGCGTTACATCTTCAACTTAAAACGCCACCGCCAGCGCATGACAATGTTGTCCGCATATTTCCTGATTTATCTGCATTTCAGATGCACTACGCCATTAAACGCTATTCTTGGCAAACTAGAGTGGTTTTGTTTGCAGTCAACGCCTGAATTACCCGCCATAACATAACTCACCAGGTGCATTATATTGAGACATTTCCAAAACCACATCACACGCCCACAGAGACAGAAAATCAAACAAAAAATGTTCACAGTTCCAGAGAATCTGCATAAGGTGAAAAGGATTAAGTCTGCGACATCGTATATTTATGCTCTCCCACGGTATTTGACCTGGAACCCTCCTTGGTCGAATAACTCAACAGCTAAGGGACGAAGAAGGCAAAAAAAAAATTAATGAAAAAACTGTGCTTTCCGTAAAATTCCATTTTTGTTTTTCATGCTGGCTACCCACATCTTCCCATTGACTAAAATAGAACGGTTATGCAAAGGATAAGGGAACGGTATCCTTTTATCGTTGGGAATTCGGTGTTAAAAGTCCTTAAGCTTGGGAACAATGACGACCATTTTACTTGAATTTGGGTGTTTTCCCTAAAGACGTGTTGATAGTTTGTTTTTCGCCAAAAAAAAAAGAAGAAAATCGCTGGACACCGGGCTATGTGATTTGCAACTGTAGCGGCCTCAACCAAGTCAGTATCCCTGGGGCAGCAGAAGAGGGATTAAGGCATCGAATTTGAATTTGAGAAAGTATCTGGGCAAACTTTTTTTTGAATTAGAATATAGACAGATATCCTTGTAGATGGTGACAGATTGACATTTATTAGGGTGAACGTTGGTGGTCTTTTTGCTTTGCTTGCAGGTGGAGTAAGAAGATGTGGTAAAATGTGTGCAAAGAAATGAACATACCTCTCTGAAGAGTGAAAGATGTGAAAGGGTTTTTTTTGGTAAACTTCAAGAATGTACATATTTACTCCTATCGCGTGATGATTAAAGCAAACATTTAATGAATACATGGTAGAAAACACAGATCACCGTTAATTGGACATCAGCACTGAAGCCTCTTGCAATGTGAAGTGTTGAAAAAATAAAACAAAACATGGGTAGAAAATCGTTTACAGAGATGGATTGCAATAATTGTTCCCACGTGCAATGTCAAGCAAGAAGATGTGGATTTTCTTAACCGAGTGATAAATAAGTTTGATTTTTTTTGTTTAAAGACGACGTGATGTGCTCTTCATTTTACTGAGTACGTGGCTTCACCGCGAATAGAGAACAATGCAACAGCGTCTTCTAAACATCAAAACATCATCCAATGGAGGTTAATTGAGTTAAGGTGGTTGGTTTCCTTGTCAAAGAAAAACCCCTTGTAAGGTAGACCCAATATAAAGACGTGAGTTCCAATGGGTACCCAGAGGTAAAGCCAATGGGATTCTCAGTCAGTCTCAGGTCAGTTCATTCCGATCAGTGTGTAATCGTCTCGGCGGGTCTCCATCTGGACTAAGCAGCGAGCTAGGACCCTTTCTGGCAAATTCGTCACAGTGTCACGGCACCGACATAAGATGGACGCTGAGTTTCCGCTCATGTCGCCATGTCAATGAGAATCGTCATTTGAGGGATGTCTTCATTTGAGGGATGTCTGAAAAAATGATTGGATTTATTGGTGAGCTGATGAGTCAGCGGAAAGCGGAAAGAACGGAGCTTAGATCACGAGCCAGTGTTTAGGAGAACGGGATCTATATCACTATCGTCTCCAGAAAAATCGCTGCTTTCACTGTCGGACCATGCTAGTTGATTCACGGGTGCTCTTCTTCGTTGAGAGAATCGATTTTGCGCGGCATTCTAAATAACATTTTTAAAAACTTACAAACTTTTACATACGCACGTAGGTACTAGGTATCACTCAAAAATTCTTAGATTCATCATCAGCGATGGACATCTCCAGACTAGATTCTTAACTCTAGCTTCCAGATAACCTACGCTACATCTTTGTGAAGTCATTATCTCCGGCGTCGCAGATAATAACGTTTTTCTATTGCCCAATGCTTTCGGTTATTGGTCATGACTTGACCATAGATTATGTTTCTCATATATAACGTATTGTATGGCGTAAGTGCCCAGCGTGCCATTTTGGACGCGAAAAATCCCATAATTTTTTTCCGGAGTCGGATTCGACCGATTTGTGTGAAAATCGCAAATTTACAAAAAATGCATATCGTCTTTCAAGACTCAACCACATTCCTTGCTTTAACATGCAGTTGGATTCACTCGACAACCGGTGCATTCTCATTAGCTTGTATAACACAACGTAATAAAACAATTCGTACGAATATTGGAATATTTCTGGTGGACAAACTTTGTGTTCAAAGAGTGGGGCACACGCCCAAAATGGACATGTTAGGGCATTTAAGGGTTAACTGCCCAGTTTGAACTGTGGGTATGCCTAAGGTCGATGCAAAGTTTCGCCAATGCCCTCTCAATCGACGTTCTTGCCAACGAATTTAAGAAATATTAAAAAATATTGTTATGTTTAGCCGAAATGAGTCTACGTAAGATTAATTAAATTGTCCACAAATATGGATTCGATCACTGGATTGTGACGAATGAAACACAAACGTTCATTTATTTAAATTATTTTTTACAATTGAGATTACAACTAGACTTACAAACTAAAAGGTTGTTGGCTCAACAATAGGGAGCCAACTGAAGTACTTTGTTTAATTTATTATTTATTATTATTGTCGGTTTATTGTTTATTTTTTATGTCCTGGCTGGTGCTTACATCGGGTTGTTCAAGTCCGTCTGCCCATGGTGGTCCTTTTGGGATGGGGTGGTGATGTGTTAGCCGACTAACCCTCGATGGTAGGATCCATACAGCTCGTTGTTCGACATCGTTGGAAAGTTCTGCTCGTTTAGCAGATTTAATACGTTGATGTTGCGTTGCCCGGGGATTGTGTTCCTCAAGTTCCAGATTTCCTGGTTAGGATACTGTTGCCGGGGGTTAATGCGTGCTTGGTCGTAAAGCCTATTGTTACTGTGATGCCTTCGACGGTCCCTGTAGAAAGTGAGTCCGGTACATATTCGCAGTATTTTTCTTTCGAAAATTGCGAGCTTCGTCATACGGGTCTTAAAGATGGTCTGCCATGTTGGGAAGCCGTACGTTAAGATGGGCCTTATAAGGTGCTTGTAAAGCAGCAGCTTCGTCCTCCATTTTCCTTGCGCATCAAGGGTGAAGATGGAGGATGCGATGGAAGCCTAGGTTGGCCTTATTAAGGTTCAGTTTCGAATGACTGTTGAACTTCAACCATTCCGTGAAGTTAACGACAAGATACGTGACCTTTTCGTTTGTACCTCTAGGGAACACTTCCATTAAGCTTCGACATTTGGCTGCTGATCTGCATCCACCTCTGAATGGTCTCCATAAGCACATAAGTACCGATTTCCCAGCATTGATACGAATACCCCATTTGGTATAGTAGTCAAATTTGTTGGCTGTTTGGATTTCGACCCTTTGCGCGGCTATCTGTGGTGGGGTCGAGCTGGTATAAGTCAGCCAGTCATCTGCAATTAGACAGCATTTCAAAGTGGGAGTTGGATGTGGTTGATCTGGCGTGTCGAAGTTGAATAGCCACGGTCCCAGCTTTGATCCTTGTGCAACTCCCGCCTTGGTGTTCCGCCCTGTTGACTTGCTGCCATCAACTGAGACCTAGAATCTTCTGGAATACAGGAAGCTATAAATTATTCGGATGAGGTTGGAGGGGAATCCCATCTGGTTCAGCTTGTAGATGAGTCCCACATAATTATTTAACTGAACTCCCAGTATATTCCCAGTAATACTCCCAGTATTGGCTCTAGATCCTACTGTCGCCACGAGTCTATTGAATTTCCCCGCTGACGCTTATGTAAATAATCCTCTGTAATCTATCCGTACATAGGTGGCATTCTAGCGGTATGTGCAACAATTTCGGGAATACTCTTCGGAGTTGATCGTTCCTCCAAATGCGTATAGATGGCGTTTTTGTGGTTGGTGTCCTGATTATCTCATCAATATATTTCCTGCTGCTTGCCAACTGATGACTTGCCTATAAGTCGCTGTTTCAAACAACAAACAAAAATCCGCTTCACAATGCAGTGATGCCGCCCGCAGCTGCTCAGGGCGCCGCATTAAATCACATTGGGACAGTTTTCACCAGCAGCATCATATGCCAAAGAGAAGTAAGAACAGCCTTTTGTTAACTCTCACAAATGCACGCAAAGTACAGCTAAAATGAATTTCACACTAATTAACTGCGTCTTGGATGCATCACAAAAACAAGTGCAAAAAGCATTCACCAACATACAATAGATGGGAGTATAATTTTCAATCGTTCCAATTCGTTTCTCCTTGCTGTGGCGTTCACAGTTCTCGGTATCTCGTGTAACTTGCACACATGGGAATACATTTTCACAAAGTCCTATCACATGATTTCCAGGTCAGCAAGCTTTTGGCTGTGATCCCTGCCAACTAGCACAGAGTAAAATTTACGAACACTAATTATTTTGAGCTGTTATCAGTTAAAAGGAGTTGAATTATTATGCCGAAATCAAGAATTTTCATGGAGACAGCAAACCAACCAAGCCAGGACTGCAAGTCTACAACTGGCTTGAGTTAAATGTTTATGACATCAGCGATGTGGAAGTACAAATGATTTGTGTTTCCATTTAGCTATTGCATGGATGGAATTAGATACCCTTCCTATGAAGCTAAAGCCACTCGTATGCACTGATAGAAGAACTGCAGGAAGTGCACATAGTGTACTTTACAGAAAATTTGCAAGTAGTATTTACCATTGCAGCAGTTCCAGTGGCACAGTGAAGTGCGTTTTCAAGCTTCAGATTTTTTCGGAAGACAGTAGAATGCGGACGGCATGAGTACATTTCGTAATCTTTTCGGCCCCTTATGTGTAAAGACGAAGATTCTGTACCACATATTTGAATCCCCTGTAAGGATTGTTTAACAATAGCGCAGGTGTTAAAATTCTCATTAAGCTCATTGTTAGCAGATTATTGTGGTCACTGTCGTCCAACTGAGGGTACTATACGACAAACTGTGCACACACATGCAGACGACCCTTAGCTACGATTAAATGATCAGTTACTCTACGTAGTCAAAATAAGATCTTAAGATCCTACAAGCGATGCAGGAAATATTCAGCATATTCAGAGCTGGCTAACATCTAGATGTTGGGGCAAAAAACAGTGAAATGAGCGCAGCCATTCCATTTTGTTGGAACTACAATTTCCGGCATTTGCCGCTAAAAGTTGTGGAACATTGTTATGTAAGAAGCCCCGGAAATCTTTTCTGGCGTTTCATACTCGTGAACCATTCGCAACATTCTGCTGCACAACATCCACGTTGTCTTCGAATACACGAATATTTCGATGAGTACCTCCCCACGGACGGGCGGCCACTGAACACCGCTTCTCAAACATCTGTCGCGCTGACTAGGATCAGAGGCCCTTCCAGCCGGAGCCTATGGTCTAGCCACGTCATGCTTTGCATCGGTGGACATCTAAATAAAGCCATAACGCTGTACAGCCCCTAATGCTTGTTTCAATGTTCTCTTCCAATCGCCATTCCATGATCACAAGTCGGACACAGACCTCTTGACTATGAGCTACTTCAGCTTGACTAGGCTTCTGCGCCGTAAAGCAATACTATTCACGAACGGTTTTACTCAGTTAAGCTTCAGGAATTAGCATGTACGAGGGGCCTAGGAATATGAAAGTCTGAAAGTCACATGTGTGAATTGCGACTTTTTGAAAAAGTCGTTGGTGTAGTGCGTCTTTTCTGGAAGAGACCATACTTCACCTTGCCTTAGTTTAAGAGCAAGCCTATTTTATTCCAATTATTCCATTCAGGGACCTACAGTCTTATGCCGAATCCGAACGGCCAAGTTTGAGAAGCTTTTTCTAGACAGTTACTTACTTTGAGCATTGTCAGTGACTCAAAGAGGTGGGGCCGTGAAAATTATTTTCGGTCGTACTGCCCGGGAATCGAAACCAGTCAGTGAGTTTCAGTTGCGTAGGGGGCCGATGCACATATCCACAACGACACGGCAGCCACAAACAGTATGTTGCAAAAATCACACCACATGGACTTGCCTTAAACTGTTCTCTCCTAAATGTCTTGAAGACTGACTTTAATGGAGAAACGAAAATTCACCAACGAGACCCCGCTCTTGCTGACAATTTTAACTGGCGTGTAAAAACGCGAGATGGTGGCGTATAACTCGCCTTGGCATCAACGAATGGGTGGTGGTTGTCGATCCGCACTTCTTCCGTGTTCTCTATAGATCAAATTGTTCACACTCAGACGATCACACAAGACGGCAGAAAACACCTTGTATACGTTGTCGAGGGAAATTCGTCTTACTTATCTCCTTTGTGTGGCGCTACAAGGTGGGTGGGGCTGTGCCCCAATCGAAAATCCTACCAAGATTACGCACTTGTCCTGACTGTGGTACAGTGGTCCGCTTTGTATATGGGAACGACAAAAAATCTTTAAAATTCTATGTTCTAATGTTGTAACACCAGTGTTCAGTTCTTAATGAAATTTGAATCATAGTACGAATTTAACAAACTTTTTGCATGGACCCGAAAATTGTGGTGGAAGCTCAATTAGGGTAAAAAAAAGTCTATGTTGGCAATAACAAAATTCACAATGTTGCGGAAATGTCGTATTAATCATTAATCTCATCTTCGATGGCGTATGAAGTCTTGCACGTTGACGTAGCTGCAATTTGTACAGTTGTTTAGGTAAGATTCTATAGAATGTTGTAACAGAATAGTCCAACCGCAGTGGATCTCGTTTGCTCTGGTCTACTGAAGTTTTGCAAATATTGATGCCTAGACCATTTATTTAAAAATTCGTAGCTGCTTGACGAATAGGAAAATTAAAATTACGAAAGCGTTTATATTTTTTTTAGACATGCTGTCAGTTCATGCTTGTCATGTTCAGATTATTCAACATGTCGCGGCACAGGTATTGAATAGAATACAAGGCCCTTCACTCCAAATGTTCTATCCAACTAATATACTTTAAAAATGCAAAACCTCAGGTATATCGGATAAGCCAGCAGCTCTAGACGAGATGGACGACTGGTGTATCAGGAATGGGGTTTCAGTTTATCCTCTTCTCTCTTCTCTCGTTCTCTTCACGAGGACAACTGAAACTAAAAGGCGTCACCATCCCTTTATGTGAAAATGTATGTGTCTGTAGTGATAGCCAGGCTGTACTCAAGGCTTTTAACCACTTCCAGAAGAGTTTAGAAATGCAAAGCCATAATTTACTGAGTCATAAAACACTCCGGTCACCACGGGGTCGCTGAAAATGAGAACGCCGATGAACTTGCTGGACAATGATCAGAGGCGACACTCTCAGGACCTGAACCTACGCTGGGTCTACTTGCGTTCTTGGTTAGAGCTTCCGTCGATGGTTGGGCTTCTTGAGAACACAACTGGAGGTAGCATGACTCTTCAGGACGCGAGTCTACTTTCGTCCTTGGTTAGATCTTTCATCGATGGTTGGGCCCCTTGAGTACACGACCTTAGGTGGCATGACTTTTAAAGACAAGCATCTAGTTGCGTCTTTGGTTAGAGCTTCCATCGATGGTTTCGCCTTTCGGGTACCCAACCAGAGGTGGCATGACGCGACATTCTTATTATCCCTCGGCAGAAAAGACTGTAACACACTACACCTTCGCCAGATATGTAAGTGTGCTTGGCCTAAGCGACGAAACCCTCTGCGACGGAGAAGACGACGTCACTGCTGGCTACTTCCTCTGTTACTGTCCCGCCTTTGGTCGGATCTGGTGGCAGGTTTTCGGTGCTGAAGAGAGCTGATGTAGGCTCCTCCATTCCAACCGTCGCAAGGTGTTCATCTCTAGTGGACCGGTCAAATGACTACTGATATTCTTCTTTTAGCATTCCACTCCAAACAACACCACTCTCTACAAGAATTAGTAAAGGTTCCCCTACGTACGTTTCCTCGTCCATAATTTCATAATCCATAAATTATTGAAAACAATCAGGTTTTAATTTCCTTCACGCCGATTTATTTCATCCCAATGAAATTGATTAGAAACCAACCAACAAAAAGGGAAACAACATGTTTACCGAAGCAGGTAATCCACAACACCTCGTTATATTCTCATCACAGATGCGGTTGGCTGCATTGAACGTATGATATTGGTGTCATCAGTGTTGGAACCCTCAACAAATACACGGGGCAAGTCTGCCACCGCAAAATGTGTGACACACTAATATCGCGATGCAACCAATTGAAATATTGGAAATCATTGGTGTTCGGTGTTCGCCTACATGTCATCAACCGTAACACGGACCAACCTGATTTGGGTGGTTAACCCGAAC
The DNA here is from genome assembly GCA_905231855.2 of Eristalis tenax. Taxonomy (NCBI): domain Eukaryota; kingdom Metazoa; phylum Arthropoda; class Insecta; order Diptera; family Syrphidae; genus Eristalis; species Eristalis tenax. The sequence goes on along the minus strand of HG993124.1, from coordinate 32,031,122 downwards.
GTGCTTCACATTTTGAATTTTCGGTCACTGTTAAAAGGGTAAGTAATTGAACTCGACGTGGGCACGCCATGCAGGAGGGTTACATACAAATTGAACTTGCAGGACACGAGTTCATACTCGGTAACCTCTCATCACAGGGATTCAATTATTGATTGGTCACGATGCAAAAAAGAATCAAAAACCGAAATTGCATTTTTTATTGCTCGATGCCGAAGTAAAATTTTACTTTCAACAAGACCCAGAATAGTAACTACGATAATTTATCGATGGTTCGTTTTGAGGTAGGCTAGAATATTTAAGCGATTGTTTTAAAATTAACAAGAACATGCTGATGGTCCTCATCTATTGGTCGAGCCAGTGCAGTCAATGGACTTCCGCCTCTCAGAATACATCCACATCTTGGTTAAGGCTAGTGAAGTTCGCAGTTGAGTCTTCTCATCATTTAGAGTGTCCTTATCAAGAGAGCGTTGATTTCACCATGGGACAGATCCACTTCAGCAAGAGTACGAGCAAGAAAGTGCGACGTGCACAAATCCAGTAGCCCGGATGGTATTCTCCCTGCAGTTCTGAAGAGATGTTCTTCTGCGCTGGCAAAACCACTGCGTAAGCTTTTTCACCTATCCTACCCTTTAGGCCTCCTTCAGAGCAGATGGAAAACAGTACTTGTCCAGCCTGTCCTTAAAAAGGGCGAATCTTCGTCACCCACCTCATACCTCCACCTCATCATTCCTTCTTTCTTAGGTCATGGAAACGCTGATAAATCATCAGCTTATGAAATGTCTTGAATCGCGTAAGGTTCTTAATGACCGGTGTTATGGTTTCCGTAGCAACAGGTCCATTGTTGATCTGATAGCTTATCTCACCGAAAAGTGGAACCAATGTTTGCAGAATGCAAGCGAAAGTAAGAGTTTGGCATCAAGTTCTCTTATCGAAAGTGCATGCCTATGGTATCGATGAATCTCTTCTGGTATGGTTTAGAAATTTCCTTTCGAACCACTCAATTCAATTTGTTCTTGATGGGTTCAAGTCTGATATCCACCAAACCAAATAAATTCTGGTGTTCCCCAAAGTTCTGTTCTCTGTCCGACACTCTTTCTTATTTTTTAAATAATCGCTTGTCTACTTCTTCTTATCCAATCTATTCCTTCGCTGATGACAGAACTGATGACAGCATAATTAATTGGTGAAATGTCAACCGAGTGGAATTTAATGCTTCAAAAACTCAATGCTGTCTGCTGTCACTCAAGCGAACCCTTGTTAATCAGCCATTATCGATGAATGGTGCCTGTGGCGCATATCCGTCCCAAGCTTGAGTACAACGCTCACATCTGGGCTGGTGGCCCCAAGACAACCCTGCACGGTCCTAGATAGAATAGAAAAGAGAAAAAGCGAGTGATAAAACTTATAGAAGACAACAATATTGCAGAATCATTGGGCTCGCTCGAACATCGGCGTACCGTGTCTTCATTGTGAGCGTTTTACCTTTTTTTTAAAAAACAATGAAACAAGTGAACTATCCAACTGCATTCCTCCTCCCCATGAATTCTCCCGCAATACCTGTCTCGCCAGGTATGCTTATCAGTTTACCCTTAAGCAAATATGGAATTCTCTTCCCAGCCTAATATATCCCACAGACTACAATTTGCAATGCGCACAGGTACCTCCTCTCCCTTTCTCCCTCTATATATTCGGCCCATACTGAGTCCTGATCCGCGCTAGTCATAAGAAAAAAAAGGAATCCTGACCCAGGTTGGTTCGACAATACGATTCCCGAGGGCGATTATACGTCGGCTCTCAACTGGAATGTAATTTGTGGAGTTCCCGTTTCCTCCGAGTTAAACAAATTCCTTTACTTTCTTCAATTGCAGCTGTCTTGTCGTTGATGATGTTTATTGCAACAATCCTTACCTGAAAGCATATCTTTTGTTTCGTCCTAACTGAGCTTAGGAACAGCTAATTTCTCTTGTTGTTCAATCTTTAACTTCCAAGGTCCTTTGCCAAGATTAAACGCAAAATATTTCTTGCCAATCGCTGTATATTTGGACTCCAGATGCAATTGAGTAGTAAATAAAGCCCTCTCTCATTGTTGATGGTATTTGGAGGAGAATATTCAACCTGCAACTGTACAGTTACATAAGTCTAAATCCTAGTCAGATGTCTACGGATCCAACACCTAATATAGAGCATACGGACAGCACTGCTCCAATTCCAAGGGTTTTCGACTCCACACCAGAGGGACAACGCAATAGAGCCACAAAACCGCACGCAAGTGGTGAAGGACCTCAGCCAGGGCCTGACTAATGATCGTGCCAACGGGAGGGACTTTAACACCAGAAGACGAATAATAAAAATAACAATAATATGTTTGGCGTAGGGGGACAGGGCCTAGCCTTTCAGTATTTAATTCTTTCACCAGGGAAAGGGACCTACGGTTTAATGCCGACGGCCAATTTGGGTATCATTTTCCGGATAATTATACTTTTTGAGCTTTGTGAGTGACTCGAACGAACTCGAACCTAGGCAACGAAGGCTCAAGAGCGTAGGGGTCGAAGATCCATACATTGCTGCCCTCTTAAATTATAGATCGGCTTCTAGCTTTGCTTCCCGCTGATTGGCAGAACAGTAAAGCACTTGAGGTCACTGGATGTTTTTAAGTGCGAGTAATAAGGCATTTCCAAGTACAAATATTTCTGAATATATTATGAATACATTCTGAATAAAAAGCAACACTTTCCGATCATTTCAGACTGAGTTTATCTAAAACCCTAAACGCACACAGGACACATGAGCATATTTATTACTCGATCCATACACTATTCATCAAACGCATATTCTGTTCACGGTCGATTTGTGTGAGTTGTTGATGTGTGTTTATTGAATAAAAAGGAGAATGAATTCCTTAGTGGACTGATCGAACGTTGCAGCACAATGTGGAAATAACATTTAAGTCTACGCTACCTTGACCATTTCGCATTGTTTCTTATCTTCTGCCCAACGATATTGAAATGTTTTTAGTTTTTGAAACTTTGCCATACATTAAGGTCGGAAGAGGGAACCTTAAGAGTCCCTTCTATACCTAACTAGAAAATGATGTCTACTGGGGTATCAAAAAATGCGATGTGCTGCCCAATGTTAGTTCTGGAGAAATGCTCTGAAACCAGTTCGTGATTAAAGCTGAAAATAATCCCAAGCAATTGGCAAAATTGACAAATTATGACTACCCTCAGTGGCATGAACGTTCAAACTTTTCTGAGGTGACTTTTCTGAACTGCCTACTTATGTCATCGTTCAGTCATAGCGATTCTAGGTCATTAGTAGAGCTGAAAAACAAATGTACCCTCCAAAATTGTGTCTCTCTCAAGCGACTGTGTTGAGTGGTGTCAGTCACACTTAGGCCGGAGTAGGCCCGCAGTGTTACCACGGATACTGCTTAGTTTTGTCAAGTTGTTGACAACGTCGTAGTGACTAAACCTACCTAGAGGAAAGGGCACTGCTCAGAAGGTGTGCGATTTTTGCAGAAGTTATTGTAGGGGATACCTACTCTGCGGCGAGAATACCTATGGCGCAATGCCCGGTTATCACTCCAACAACGGTTCTATGATTCGGCTAACGCTCTCGTGAGCGTTTTCGATCGATAGAAGGCCATAAGTGTTTAGAGATGAGATGCGCAGTGCCAGAGGACCATCTACTTCCTGTGTTAGTAAACATTTCGAGTTTTACTGTAGATTAAAGGCCTCTATCCGGAAAGAGTGTTGAGGTGGTGGCCTTTCTAGCAAGTTCGTCTGTTTCGCAGTTCTCTCGGATGTCACAAAGCTGGATACTTAGCCACCTCGTTGAGCGATGGCAATTCAATCTTTGATTTAAATGTGATTGCACTCAGTGATTTGATCGCTGTCTGGTTGTTCGATGATGACAGTATGTGTGCCTCATATTACAACGTTTTTAGCCAAGGTAGAGCTTTATCGCAATAGTTTTCCACAATTGGATATGATTTTCACAGATGTCGTGCTGACAAAATTATCGTTAGAGGCAATGATCTTGTACACTGCCCTTGTTAATTTACACATTACTCTATAATAAAGCGCTATATTTGTGCGTATACCACATTATGTCCTATACCGAATGCGAACCAAAAACAGCCCCTGGAAGTTATCGGGTCCCTTGGTAGCGTTGGTTTGGTGCGCTGCTCACTGCTCGCTCTCTAGTGCAGGTTTCGTGTTCAAATCTGGCTGGGGCTATCCTTTTTTTTCAGTAGTAATACTAATATAACTTAATTCGTGCGGTTTGCTAAGAGATGGCGTAACTTGTATTATTCCATTGGAACTTGAGTATATGTCATTCATTTGAAGCGTAAACAACAATAATTCTTGTTCATTCAAATATGTCGAACTTTGTGCCTGAAAAAGTGTCTTTGCAAGGAGTTCTTCTTCATTTCTTTAATATGAATGAAACTGCTACCGAAAGTCATCGTATTTTGTTGGAAATTATGGTGAACATGCACTAGCTGAGCGAACGTGCAAAAGTGGTTGCTTGGCCAACCAGCCAAATCAACGGCAAGGCCGAATATCCATGGCGCGCAGGGAATGCTCTGTATTTGGTGGGATCAGAAGGGTGCGCTGTATTATGAGGTGCTAAAACCGGGTGAAACCATCCATGGACAACGCTACCGAACACAATTAATCCGTTTGTAGAGAGCAGTAGCCCAAAAACGCCCGGAATATGCGACCAGACACAAGGCAATAATTTTCCATCATGACAACGCTCGGCTCCACGTTGCTATTCCGGTTAAGAACTATTTGGAAAACAGTGGATGGGAAGTTTTACCCCACCCTCCTTCTAGCCCAGACCTTGCCCCTGCTGAGTACCATCTGTTCCGGTAGATGCAGAACGCCCTCACTGAAATACGATTTGACGGTTTGATACCAAATTCTTGTCTGACAAGCCGGCGCAGTTCTTTTGGGATGGGATTCACAAATTGCCAGAAAGATGGGAAAAAGTCATGAATAATACTATTGTACATGTTTTTCTTAAATGAACGTTCAAATTTTGAAAAAAAAACAACCGCGCGAATTGAGTTAAAGAATTGAGCCAATGAATTTATCGTAGAAACAAACTATTCATATGGTAGCAACGCACAACATTCTGCCAGTTATACGACAGGCTTTTCTACTAACCACACTCTGGTCGAAAATAGTCCAGAATCCAGAATATTCCAAGAATCCCTTACTACTTTAAAATAAAGTGTGTACGTTGCCCTCAATTTGAATAGTCCCAGTCATAGTTTTCCCAAATCTCAGTCGCTCTACTTTGCATTTTAAGCGAATGTGATATCATACAGTGAGTAATTTTCTAGTTCTGCCAAACTTTCGACCCCAAAGAATGAAAACAAACCACAGTCCTTAGCAGATGTTCCAACTTGTGAGCCCAAATTACCAGGAAAAAGGTTATCAAGTTCGCCGAGAGGACGAAGAATAAAAGGAGACGAATGAACGAAACGGAAGCGAAGAGCATCAGTCTTCATTGGTCTGACAACGCCGCCGAATGGAAGTTCATGGATGCTGGGAAAAGGGGGAGATAATGAAGGATTTCACTGTAGATGTGTCATGTCAAAAATGTCATTACAATGATTGGTGTTCAATACTTGCGCTGACATGCCATGCTCTTTTCCATGAGCTCCAGCAAGGAATACATCACACAGCCATGCCATACACTGGCTAAGAGCTGTAATTTCTTGGATGCGAACGGGAGGAATGTCCCATTTGATTTGATGGCTACGATCCATTATTCTTATTTTGCTTTGACAGGTTCTTTAAGCCACATGATACTCACTGGATAGAATGATGGATTTCCGGGTGTCAACGGCTGTCGCCATCGCATGTAGGAAAGGAAATTTATTTTTACTAACAAATAGGGCTTTACTTGCCTCAATCGGTGTCAATTGCATTGAGAGTCCTTTCACCATGAGTTCACTCTTCGAATATTGATGTGCGAACTGAGGATAGGTAACTGAAGTGAATGGATGGGTGTGCGTGTCTTTCACCAGACGGTAATGTATTCCCAAATTCACCACAAATGCCGACGCTGTTCAAAGGTTAAAGTTGGCTATTCAATGGTTAACCATTATTAAGTGATGCTTGGCGTAGTGTCACGCTGTCCCACTTGCTCCTCTCTATGCTGTAATTAACTTTGCACAAGTATCCACAGTACCCTCGGCACGCCTGAGTTACAACTTCGAAAGAGTACCCCCGGTCATCACTGGATCACCGACCGTTTCGCACAGCATATTTTCAGCTTCATATTAATGAACCAAACACAGATAAAAGCATTTGCAAGTGACCACAAAGTTCCCCACTACTTCGTAATTAAAAGGATTACATGGGTTCAGTTGATGAACTTTGCTGTTCTCCGGGTGCTGAAGTGGTAATTCTGTGGTCTTCGGTGGTATTTTATAGTTTGGGGGAAGTTGAAGATTTTCATTTTTTTTTTTTTCTTCGTTCATTCCGATTCGTGTTTAATGACACATGGTTAAGCTTCTTTACTATGAAATCCAGTCTTATTACTTGAGAGGATCAATTCCTCGAAGCTGTCAACTCCGTTCACTTCCCTCAATGGAGAAAAGTGAATTCAGAATGTGATTATTTCAAGTTGCTGATGCTTGAGAACGTATTCAAACTCTGTAAGTCAAATTTCTTATTTCTTCTCCACACTGCCAGACGGGTAAACACACTGAAATGGTGTTGTTTAGTGATCACGAGAGATTCAACCTGGATGGAGCCGATGGGTTGTCAATGTATTGGCATCATCAACGAGTGAAGGAAGTAGTCAATTTTGGAGCGGTAGAGTCATGAATTGGTGTGGTACTGGTGCTGCTGCTAAGACGCAGATTGGAATTTTAATCACAGGAGTGCATTGAGCGTGATGATGAGGACGCAATGGTAAAGAAAAAGCCGAAGAGTTATGTATTGTTAACTGCGTATTGCAGTGCAAGATACTGCTGCCGTTTCGCAAAAGGTTGGTTGTGGTTTTCAATTGAGAATATTGATGTTTTAGAATGGCTCGATCTCAATCCAATAGACATTTTGTGGTGGGTAATATCTTGCCCAAAAGGCAGACCTGGACTATGTAAAAGCCTTCGAGAACACAAATAAACCATTAAATTGCCCTGGAACTCGTTATAAAATATTTATCTCCATGGTGATAACTGTTGTCACTACCATGACAGCATACATTATATATCCAGAATATCAGGAATATTTACCAATGAGCTTATCTTCTTTTTGTAGATGACTTACATATCCTCACCCAGACCGAACTCCAGCGCGCAATCGATAGTTTTGTGGCCGTAGGTGCTGATGCTGGGATGCAGGTAAGCGTAGACAAATTAGAGGTTGCGGTCGTTTCGAGAACGCCAATTCATTTTACATGTTAGTGGGGTTGCATGTGCAGATTTTTAAGTATCTCGGTTTTTCACGAGTGATGGGAGGAGTAATGCTGAGTTGAGCTTTCTTCCAACTCTGATCCTCTGGTCATGATATTTGGATGATGACCGAAAGACTAAGATCGCAAATACAAACTGCTGAGATGAGATTTCTGAGTGGTGTTGTGGGAGCTGGGTGGCAAACACAGCAGTGCGCGAGGAACTCAGCATTGAGCAGCTTCTTCAAACGGAAAGTGCTATGCTTTTTTGGTTCGGTCACGTAGCATGAAAGTCCCCATGATTGCGATTCTATCAGGTAGGTGACCGCTTGGCAGACCCATGAAGAGGTGGTTGGACCAAGTTATGCTTGGGAATAACTCCTGTTATAGTCAATGGGGTAGCATCCAGCTGTGGAGATCTCCGGTGCTTCTAGATTATCTCAATAAGGAAAATGGAGGACCTACACATTATTCCAATCATTGCATTTGTAAATGTAAGTATAAATGCAGAATACCGCATAGGCGTAAGGTAAGTGCGGGTAACAAGGCCCTTCGGCTAGTAAGGCCGAAAGTATGTTAAGAGAATAGTATGTTGTTATAGTTGGTTAATGCAATAGTAACTAAGCAGCTAACAGTCATAAATGAAGCATAGCTAATGGTCATCAGTGCTGTGCAATTTATTGCGAGAGGTGGCTGTGCGGTCCAAATAATAAGAAATCATCCTATTCAATCGGATGTAGTGTTTCTAAAATTACATTAATGTTTATTAATTTGAGGGCACGAGTGCGATAACTTTGGCGCCCGTAAATTATTACGGGACCTGCCGCCTGCGGAAACGGAGTTTAAATCGCTTAACCCTCGAAGTGCGTAGCGAGCCACTCGTGTACTGTTAAATACGAAGCTTAAGTAGTAATTTCAATTTCAATGCAGTTTTTTGTGTTCGATTCCGAATTGGTATAGGGTAACTAAATAAAATGTTTCAATAATATAAAAGAAAACGTTATTAGTTGATATGCAATTTTAGTGTCCGGCTTCTTTAGCTAAAACGTCCAGAAACAACAATAAACATTACAGTCCGGATACTAACGCAAACAGAACTTTGTCTACGAATTAAAAAAACAATTACCCACAATAATATGTATGTTTGAGGAGTTCTACTATCTTTTCAAAAATTATCTACATTATTTATATATCCAAACCTTTTCACTGAAGCTTTAATAGTTCAAACAAAGGAAGATGTCAAAGCTAAGCTTGGTGTTAAGTATCCGGTTACTAGTACCCAGGTAGTGCATAGGGTAAGCATTAACTACAAAATACCGATTTCGCATAATATTTCACAATTTCAAAATAAAAATTAATTTATAGGTTTTTTTTTTTCATTTTTTTCCCAAAATATTTAATCTTGTGTTGAATTATTCAAAAACTATTCACACGAATAACTTGATCGAAATTTTATATTAAAGAACAAATTTGGTATACTTTATTTTAAGTGTTGCCATTGTTTTTTTAAATATTTTTTTCCATGTAACTCCTAAACGGGTCGAGAATGGCTCCCCCCTTCTGTAGTAAAAATGCTAGTTTTTAACCCCTCTACAAAATACAGTTATCATTTCTTGGCGCCAAAGTTATTGTGCACTCCTCAATTTGAGCTTAAGTTTTCCTTTATTTATTTGTTTTGTTAATTTTTAGTTTCAATAGTACAAAAAGTGTTACGAAAATTGCCGGCAGGCCTTATTAACTTCTCCTTGTCTATACAAATAAAAATATGACTGCTCTTAAATTTATTTCATGTGTTTTCTATAATTTAACACATGTTTGTAAGCAGTTACAACGGTATGAAAATCAATTTATTGTGTTTAAGCGACCAAACCAGCAACCGGGTCTCAAAATGACTTGTTGTCTGCTGTCCGAGCAGTACACATAAGGACACTTAGCACTTGTAAGTCTGCTGAGAGGTATAAAGACCTGATGGCTGTCAGACACAGAAATAATGTCTTCATTTCAAAGCGCTAAACAATTTTAATTTAATATAAATAAATTACCATCTGTATGAAGAATATTTTGATTATCTTAAAGACTTTATAAGCCGACCATAATTTAATAAGGCACATTGACAAGGTTTTTAACAGCGTTGATTCTTGTTTTTGTTTAAGGCAGACCCTGTAATTCTGTATTATATTCATTTTCTTCCACATTAATTAACGAAACAACACAAACATTTTATTTTAAATCTTCATTAGCAATGCCTTATTAACCACTCCTACCTTATTCAAAGACATTGACTCTTATTCTGATTAGTTTTTAGTGCAAGATCTAAAATTAGAACATCTTTAACCAAAATAAAACATTAATTCTATAAATAAAAGTAATGTCTATAGTCCAGCTCTTGTCAAATGTGTTCTATAATGTGTGTGCACATATGGTATTGTTCACTTGATTAAGTGTATATATGGGTGGCGCTACAGCCCCTATATGGCCAGTGCCTAGCTTCTAAGCCACCACTAGTGTTGTGCGTTCTCTCACGAGTGGAAGGGGCTTAGTGTTGCATGGCAACTCCGAACGGCCAATTTGAGAAGATTTTTCTAGACAGTTAAGCTCTTTGAGCATAACATTGTTCGTATCGGGAATCGGACCCAGGCAACGAGTTTCGGTTGCGTAGGCGCGAAACGGCGAACAACGCCGCGGTCGCCACTAAAATTAGGTTACCGGTATAAGATAAGCGGCCTTCTAAAAGCGGTAAATAAGTGTTAAGAACAGACTTTTTCTATGCGCTAGAAAAAAATACAAGTTAAAAAAATGTGTAATGGAAACTTGTAGCGTTCCTATAACTTCGCTCTACGTACAAATTTCATGCAAAAGTGTTCATTTTTCGAATTCAACAAAGCGCAATCAAAAATCGTGTCTCTTATGCAGACATAGCCCATAATGTTCGATCATCAGTTGCTCACTTACAATGAACTTTGCACTTTACTTATTCTTCCTTGCTCAAGTACCCCAATTTTTATCTAAATTGTCCACATGTAGAAAAAAAAAATCAATGCAGTCTGCTTGACACACCAAACTGACGCTATGAATAAACAACACAATTGTAGGTACTTATGTTATTTCCATTGAACACTTCCGAATCATGTCGAACTTACTTGTACCCGTTGTATAAGCTTGCACGATAAAATCGGCCATTAAAGTTTATGGCTATCAAGTTTATGCTATCAAAGACTTTCTGTTTGCAATAAACTGCTCTGGATGAAAGCAGAACACTCTCACTGCAAATGCTCAAAGCCTTCAACATGAATATGCCCCGCAATGAATGCGGACAGCTGCAATGTTTTCATGCTGGAAATGTTCCGCTTCCCGATAGGTTGACTTCATTATAATTGATGTAATCATATTAACATTTCATCAGCACGCCGCGTATGCGTTTCACATGAGCATTGTGTCTGTCTCATTGTGATTATTCTATCAGGAAAATGCATTAATTTTTTTCGAAAAAATTCAACGCATGTATAACAGGTTAAGTCGAAATCAATTTATCAATATCCCATTACTGCGATAATTGCACCTCTCTTACAGTCAATTGCAAATAGAGTTCTGATTATGCGACTGAGGGTTGATAATGAACTGAATAATAAAACTGAGGTAGGGCAAGTTTCACTCCCACCTCCAGGGTCTCGCACCTCAAATAATGTTGGAAATGAAAAATTCACAGAAACGAGCAATCACTTTTAAGTATTTTCGATCAATTTAATGAATATTCTTACCACTTCAGGTCAAATCTCATACATTCCCATCTCAGTCGATATATTTCCCCCACGCATGCCAATAATCAATGGGTTGGTGTGGGCTGGACATGCATTTTGGAGGAATCTGTCTTTTTGAGGTCTGTAAAATTGAGTTCTTCAATCCTCTAAAATTTGATGCCATCAAATGAACGCATGATATTTTGAAAATGATCACCCCTGTTACAGTAATTGAAACGAACACAGTCGAATTTCTCATGTCATGGTATTATGGGAAGCCAATATTCTCTTTCGACTGAAGAGGCAGTCCTGGCAAAATAAACACAAGTTGTGGGTCCAAACTGGTTGAGGGAATAACACTGAGCTTTCCTGTAGGATTGGTCGAGCTGGGTCAATTTAGGAACAGCTTGGTAGATCAGTGATCAGGGAGGCCGAGCTTGGTGTAAAAGTTAGCAGTTTTCAACTCAATATTTGTTCCAACTCTCACCTATGGTCATGACATTTGGGTAATGACCGAAAGGCAAAGATCGCGAATACAAGCTACTGAGAAGATGATTTCTCCGTGTTGTTGTGGGAATTACTTGCCAGGATAGGTTGAGAAACACGGCAATGCGCGAGGAACTCAGCATTGAAGAGCTGCTTCTTTGAACGGAGAGGGCTATTCTTCGTTGGTTTGGTCACGTGGCACGAATGTCCCCTTCATCAAGACTTTCGAGCCGGGCGTTGAATGCAATTCCATCAGGTAGGCGACTAGGTTACGCTGGGGGAATAACTCCTGATGATCGAGTGGGCTGGAGATCTCTCGTGCGGGGTTTACTCCGCGACCACTTTATTGGAGCATTCGGGTCAGAAGATGATGATTTTGATGATCGGTAAAGTCGACCTTCGCAGAGTTGTTTAATCAAGGACTTCAGTCAAGAACTCACAGTCATTGGATTTTTATCGCTCCCCGCTGTCTCTTCGACTGTGTAACCAGCTTAGTTTATTTCATGCTAAGGTTAAACCAACTCAAGGGGCTGTTGATACATTGTGGAGCTATCATTCGATACACATCCTATCCCGTGTCGTGTCAGAAAAAAATAGTGAACAAAAACTCCCTTCACTTCACCCCCTTCTGTTATTCGAATTCAGCATTGTCCACTCAACTATTCTCCATCATCCTTCCCAACAACACTAATCGTCTACTCTTCCAATCGGTTTTCGAGAAAAGCTTCTTTTCCAAAATTCTTCCTGATTGGATTGGAAGTCTGACAATGAGACTCTGGACGATCCCTTGCGACTCAATGAAGATGGATCGAAGACGGTTGACGGAGTGGGTGTCTACTCCAAAGACCTTAAAATTGCCTTATCATTTGCAACTTCCCAACTACTGTTACGTTGAACTGGCTTTTGAACAATGTGATATCCATCCATATCACTATCTGCTCGGTCAGCCAGTCTATGATCAATGAAAAAACATCCCTTAATTGCCGGGTGTCTCTTAGCGGGATGGCTGACGATTTCAATACTATGTACGACTTATGTTGAAGCCTTGGGATGGTGTTGGTGTTTCTTCTCCAATCTGGCAGGCTTTTCTTAGTAACAACATAATTGCTTTTTTTCATTACTTTTATATGAAGTAAATAAGTTTATGGTGAACAAGCGCTAGCTGAGCGAACGAGCCAAAAGTGGTTTTCACGATTTAAAAGTGGTGTTTTGCCTTGGCCAACCAGCCAAATCAACGGTAAAGCCGAATACCCATGGCGCGAAGGTAATGCCCTGTATTTGTTAGGATCAGAATGGTGTCCTGTATTATGAGCTGCTTAAACCGGGTGAAACCATCAATGGACAACGAACACAATTAAGCCGTTTGAAGAGAGCAGTAGCACGAAAAACGCGCGGAATATGAGACGAGGCAATAATTTTCCATTATGACAACGGTCGGCACTACGTTCCAAAAATTTGAGTGGTTATCGTAGTAAGGAGGCCGGATATGACTGGCATATTCTAGAAAGGGCCTGACACAGGTAATGTACAGGGATTTAGAAACGTATGGGATAGAGAATTCCTTGGACCAGCGTTTTATAAAGCCAAGGGAAGAATTTGCTCGTAGAATCATAGTTATGGGGGGAGGGTGTAAGCGTTTGCGAGAAAAAGTTATACATTGGCATTTGCCTTCGTTTAGCTCGAGAGAGCTATTGTCACACAAAGTGAAGAAGGAGTCAAGGTCGTTTTGGAATACAAGTGAATCGGCTGACATTGCTTTGCTCATTTTCATGTCGTATATATATATATCGATACAATACAGTTTTTGATGATATAGACAAAATCGTTAATGGTTAGGACAAAGATAAGGGGGCTGATATGACTCCCTTGGGGAACACCCGATGAGGCTACTATGGGGTCGAATGTAGAGTATCTGAAGAGAGTCTGTAGGAGCGGTTCTCAAGGCAAGATCTGAGCCATGCCATGATATGGGTCGGGAAACCAAGGGCCGTTAGCTTGAAAATTATTATTTGGTGGTTGATTTTGTCAAAGGCTGTACTGAAGTCTGTGGTAACAACGTCCAAAAATTCAATAAGTTTATTTGTGGTAGATCTGCCCTTAAGGAAGACGATTAATTTTATGACGTACCATGTCTTCATGAATATCAATTTCGGTGATAGATGTTTGGCTGCAGTTTTTCATATTGCTAAAAATTTCAGGGTCTGGATTCTGGTTTTGGCAGTTAAAAGATTGGCTAAGGAAGGAGGCATACAGATTAACAACGGTTTGTTGGTCGTCAGAGGAAATATTATCCAGTTTAAGGGTGCGAGGAAACCAGTCAGCCTTGTTTTTAAATAAGCTTGCATTTTTTCGATAAAGGAGTTGTAGAGGAATTCGCAGGAATACGGGAAGCGTAGGAAAACGTAGTGATAAGAAGCGTAATCGGAGGCAGAGCTAGATATTTTGTTTGCCACAGCTTGTTTCTAAGGTTGCGGAGAGTGCGAAGCTCCTTGTTGTACCAGCGCGGGAGGAAGAGCTGTTATTACGGGGGACGAATGAGACAGACTGTACTATATAGTTAAAAAGGGCGGTATACAATAATTGTAAAGCGATGTCAAGCGTAGTAATTTCATTGATGAAATGGCTGAAGTCAATGTCATTAAGTAAGTTGTAAAGTGTAACAAAGTCTGCTTTTCGAAAGTTAGAGAAAAAAGAGATCTCGTAGGTTGTGGCAGATGGTTGCTCGCGGTAACAATGGAGTTGGGAGTGTTTGATGAAATCAAGAGGTCTAGTTGTTGACCAAGGTAATTGGTTATACCACTAATCTGGAATAAGACAAATTTTGATAGATGAAAGAAGAATGAAATATGAGAAATATGACTCATCTTTAGATGAGACCCATTGCAGAGAGAGAATATTGAAGTCACCTACGATAATGAAGTCGTCAATGGGGTCGGCCTCAGAAAGAGTCCCCTATAACGACCTCTGCAGAAGTTGCAGATCCGAGGATAAGGAAGAAACCATTGTACACTGGCTATGCGACCGCAATGCTCACTCATCCCATAGAGTTAGACTTCTGGGAGCTAATTATTTTGATAGCATGGCTGAACTGAGCGCCATAAGAGGCAGCCATCTTCTTCGCTTTATTACAAGCACTAAGGGGTTTGCGGAATTGGTATTCCTAGATCTGCATGGTAGCATAATGGACCTCTGGCTGTCTAACTTCGCCTGCTGTCTTTCCGTACAGCAGTCAGGCAGTTCAACCGTACCTTATACGTATGCGTAGGCATATGCTGGAACCGTATACAAGCGTTTGAAAAATTTACTAGGGGCGACATAAATTGGATCTGACCCTACCATTTATATAAGAAAGCCACAATGACAACGCTGCTTGTGCGTGCTATGGTTCTCTCGCGAATGGGCATTCTAATGTGCTCCTCAAATATATTAGCTCTAGTTCGGTGGAATGCTTTCAGGCTCTAAATTAAGATTCTTACACAAAGGCTGCCCCGTCCCACGCTCTTACTGATCAAATATTTGTTTTCTTTCGAATAAAACCCGTCAAAAACCTGCTAGGATCTTGGATGGATAATACACCATCAAACACGCAAATCCTTCGACCGATATAAGTTTTTAATGAATGCCTTTGACACTTCTTGACGAACCAGAAACAAATATTTTAATGACATCTCAGCGAGTCCTCAAAGATACTTAACAATGAAACACGCAAATAGCGGGAAATAAATTTTCAAAAGAAGTTAACGACTCATGTCCCATTAATAATTCAAAACAGCATTTAATAATTTAATGTCAGCACATTTGACAAGCACTTAATATTCGCCATACATAAACAAATTCGGCCATTAACTCCCGAGAGCTGAGGAGCTGCTCTCGGTTTGAAGGAGAAAAATTAAAACAGAGCTCCACAAACACCATGGAGGACCTTTATTGCGTTCGTTGCGTCTCTTTGTACTGTTTTTGTTCGTTTTTTTGTCACTGTTAGATGATTTTGAAAAGCGAAAAATAAAACCGAATAGCAAGTATTAACATCGTGCTCTCTGGGACTTGTTTCGACGATGCGATGTAACATTTCCTTCCATTCGTCCTATGCTTGGCTGCGAGAGCATTCTCTATGCCCTCTTTCTCCTCTTGTTCGTCTTCTTGTCCTGCGAGGAGTCATTTCGCAAACTAAAATGTTTAAATTTCGTCCGCACTAGCCAGCTAGCTAATGTCTGCTGCCATTATGTGTACATACTTGAGCGACGAAGATTTCGAATACATGCGCGGGGCTGAGGCGAGGTGTTACTTTGGGTTATTTATTAGATACTTCTTCCAGGCAGCTAGCGTCTAACAGACGACAACGACCCAGGGAATTTGCGCAGTGATGGAGCAGCAAATGGGTGGGTGGGGAGGGTGCAACAACCACAACAACGACGACGACAAAGATTATGGTAAGAGAACGGACCAAGCTAATTATCAAGTTCAACTTTATGGTATTATATTGCAGACATTGCCAGACGCTGCAGCGGGCATCTTAGACCGTCCTCGTTGTTCGCTGAGATGGATCTTTGAACAATGAAGGAGGTGATATCCGAGCGGGATAAGCGACATTTCTGGGTGCATGAGTCACTTACTGATGGCTATGAATGGAGTTCGGAGGAATTTGGGGACATAATTTTTTGTTTCATCAGAATATGGAATGTTCATTATATAATAATATATTGCAGATCCCTAGCGCCAAAGTTGAGTCAATAAGTAACAATGTTACATTGAACTATGCTGTCAAATAACTTGCAAACAATGGACTAGCTAATGATGGGGGGAGGCGTAGTTATTCTCAGAGTAGGTACATGGAATGGTTGTAACTAGAAAGGGGAGTGTAGTCAAAAAAGAAACGTGGGTAAATTGGCCACGAGACATTGACATGATTTGCCTGGTGGATCGAGGATGTGTGTTAAACTCACAGTCTGTCAAAAAACGACAAACAATTTACAGTGCTCTGCGCTCATGATATTTATTCATAATATTTGCGGCTCTATTGAACAAGCCGAAGCATCATTGGTTATTGTGGGACGAAATACATATGACGATGGCGATCAAAGCCTTTTGGATGGTAGTGTGGCAGTGTATGAGAAATTACTTTACTTGCGTCAGCAATGCAGATGCATGAAATACATGTGTTCTTTTGGGAAGTGACAGATAGACCAACTAGCGTTGGTGGACGCGACGGATGTAGTTGCTCTACTTTTAACTTCAGCCTTGACAACTGTCACATTGTGACATTTCAATAGAATTTGATTTCGAAATTAAAGTCTGTGGGTTAGTTCTAGTCTAAGCATATTCCAAAATACAAATAAAAATTAGTTTGATATTCGTTCGTCAGTTTATACCTCGAGTTTGGCAACACCGAAATTGAGGATTATTCTTTTGTTGGAAAGGTATTCTTTTATAGCAGGTTTTAAAAAAAATACAAAAATTTATCGAAATCGGAACTACATCATGCGCCCAATCGGACTCTCGGCAAGCGCATCGAAAAAAAAAAAACTTGATCGGACTTGAACAAGACTATTGGTCTAGATTTTACTAAATTGATGCGTAAATATTGAATTTTATTTGAAGTGAAGCTTCTGTTTGAAGTTAGTGTATTGGCAATTTACTATTATTTCACAGTAAGTACTAAATTTGTAAATTTTTCATTGTGGTTGTGGTTTGCGATTGTATTGAATGTCATGTTTTTTGTCTGAATTTCATAATTATTTGGATTTCCAACGACGAAATATTGGTGGAAATACGCGGGATAGCCAAAATCGACACCGCAAAATGCGTTTCATTGGAAATTAGATTTGATTTGAGAGACGGATAAATAACCGTAATTTGTGTGCATTTCTGTGAACCAATTTGATACAATATCTAAATGTTTCCCATCAGATTCAAGGCCAGGTTTATCACAAAAAAGGATCATTATCACTGTGCCTCTATTCAAAATATCAATGTTTGCAAATGTACTTCATGGGCAATTCGAATGCCGGTATCAAATTGGGTGTGGTTCAAGTAGCACCAACAATAATAGAAGGGGAATCATTAAAAGGTTGCAATGGGTTTTCCACGAAAGGAATGAATTAGTTCGATTATTTCACAAATGAACGAACGAATGACGTCGGGCAGTCATAGTAAATACAATCGAGGCGATAAAAAAGTCGATGGAATGCATCCAAATAGTTGTAATGTTCCGACTGTCGTGGCAGTAGTAATCGTTGGGCAAGAACTCCGTAGACGTGATTGATTGTGTCTGAAACTTCTCGTTGTTACGTAGCCTAACACATATTTAGAAAGTGATTTTTTAATTTTAATTAATTTGTATTAATTGTAGGACTGGTCATCACATTTCGCATTTCATTGTGTCTTAGAGTGTTAGCGAAATGGGGACTGAACGATTAAACAACGTTCCATTTAGTCGGAAGACTTAGGTCAGAAGGGTACATTCAACTTCGAGAACCTTTGAACTCGGATGGCAATGTTTATGAATCATAGGACGGATGTGTCCGTCGACTTAATGCCTCGGAATGTTTTTTATTTAAAAAATTACTAAAAAAATCAATCCAGGTGCTAATATACCTAAACAGCTTGAAAAGAAGAAGCAAAATTGAAAAATTTTGTATTGAAATTTGGACCAGATTAATTTTATCTGACGGAAAAATGCTTTTATGCAAATTGTGTGGCATAAAAGTTAACAGTGAAAAACAAATCCTTGATTGAAGAGCATATCAAGAGATCAAAGCACCAGCAGCCAATGGCTTAAAAGAAAGAAGAACAAGCTCAAACAATTACAAAATCTTTAGTTATTGGAACTGAAAAATATGAATTTTATGGCCATATGACAAAAATATTATTAGCATGTGACATACCGTGGATAAAATCAATAAAGACGAGTTCCAGACTTTCATAGAGAAGTACACACAAAAAAAGTGCCAGATGAGTCAACACTAAGATAAAATTACGTTGCTACCTTGAAGTGATCCAGAAAATCCGACCAAAAGTTAGTGACGAAAATAAAGGCAAAGCAGGCCGCTGTATAATAAATGTAATTGTTGGGCTTTTGCAAGCAAATAGTCGAGGGTTCCTGTTAACGTCCGAAGTTCTGGAGGCAGTAAACTCAACAACCCTTGCCAGCTGTTTGACGATTCAATGCGGTTAAATCAGTGCAAATGTTGAATTCGAAAATGGTTCAGGTAACTTGCGTCATTCACGGTGTGCATAGATTCTGTGAAAGCATACGCAGTCACTACTCACAAGTTGACACCTTCGTATCGAACATGAAAAAAGTATTTTTAAATAGTCCATCCCGGATTGCTGTTTTTAAGGAGATGGAACCTGCACTGCCGCTACCAACTCAACCCGCAAGTTTGTTCGAAATTAAATTTGAATTTAAATTGTTACATTTACTTCGCTAGCTGCAATATATTATACGGATTTTATTTTTAGCTAACTTTATTCTCACCAAGGAACATCAATTGACGAAGTGTTGCCGGTTTTCGACAACATTCAAGAAAACTTTGAAAAGGCAAAGGGGCCGATTGCAAAGGAAGTCATGAAGAAGTTTACTGCTGTTTGCAATACAAAAAGGACTGAAATCTACTGAGCAGATAAATTCTGTAATGAACGGCGATGTGAATTCCAAACTTCTAGAAAACATTGATGTTGATAATGTTGAAAGCTTTAAATGGTCTCCGCTTGTTTCAGCTGAAGTAGAAAGGTCATTTTGCTCTTTCAAGCCGCTTCTAATTGACCGCAAAAGTTTAATTCTAGATAATTTCAAAAAACCCTTGGCAGTTCATTAGTACTACAATTAAATGCGCACTTACGTTCCTTTTCTTATTTTTTATTAAATGCATTTTTTGCCTTTTTAAATGTTTTGGTTTGCTCTTATTGCTCTCTTAGGTCAGGCCAGGACCTAGCTTCTCAGCGCCCACTCGTGTGGCTCGTACAATTGTTCTCTCACGAGTGAGCAGTGTCAGCGATTCGAAAGAACGGGAGTCGAACCTGGGCTGCGTAGGCGTTAGTGTGTAGGACTCCGCAACCCACAACTCCACGGCCGCCACAATAATACAAAAGAAGTTCTTATTTTTTTAATTATTTAATTAAATATAATTGGCAACCAGTAAAATTAAGTCTTAAAGGACCAAAACCATGTTCGGTAGTCCATTCCTGGTACTGTAGCCAAATTTGACATCGAAAGAAAAAATCTGCGTCACATATACGAACCGCACAATGGAGGAGAAGAAACCACCGTGAAATCAATTAGCTGTTCAAAAATGTGGATGAAGTCCAGCTCTATCAAATCGACCGTATCGTTAAAAGCTTCTTCGAATACCAGTCTCTCCCAGTTCCAAAACAAGAGCAAGACCCAATATTTGGTAAACGATGAAGTCGTCGCTAACGCAGCTTAATCTTGATGACTTGAAACAATGTGCCCATGTAATGGGTGTCCCACAATTAACTGAAGATCGGAGTTTGCCCCCATTTGTGCAACAAATTGTTGTTATTGGCGTTGTTTTTTCAGCTCTACTGAATCCACACTTTTTTCAATTTCGGCTCATCTGTAGACTTTTAAATCGGGTCCTGCCTTTTGGCGACCGACTAAGGCTTAACTTTGAAAACGACTGGATGGCGCAGTTGGTTAAGTGCCTGCCATTGGTTAGTGAGGTCCCCGGTTCGAGTGCCAGTGAGAGCGAAGTTGATATCATGTATTCAAATCTGGTCTAGTCACCATTTGACGTTGGGATTACATTAACGGTACTATCACTGGAGTGGTCAATCGGTGGTAGTAGCATGGCTGTTGGTATCGTAATTTGTAAAAATGTTCTAAGTGTGATGGAGTTTTCACTAGCAGACACCACTCGCCTACTTAAAACACCACTTTTCATATCCAGTTGCCATTGATATCCATGGTATGCAGGGTGAATGCAGGGTCCTTTTTGGAAAATTGTATGTCTTCGCAAAACACTCACTCTCAATTATTCGTACCATTTTTGGCAGACATATTTAAAGAACGAGAGAATGCCCTGACTATGTGAACATAGATGTATGATGTGTCCACAAGTCTACAAGTTCAATAGATTGCTCAGGGATGACATTATAATTTCTGTTAAAGTAACTCCCATTGGAAATAGAACACAAATACCATGTATTGTTGAATTGAATTTGGTATGTTCGATGTATATGAAGGATCAGTTACATAACAGAGCCTTGGGCATGCATCATAAACAGAGTTTTCAGTCTTAACTTCCTCATTTAATGCCCAAGTGTGTTATATGTTGTAGACAAATCAATTCTGAAGGACTTTTGTTCTACTACCAATGTCAGGCAGTACGTGCCTCATTGTGCACGCTGGTCCTAACACACAGCAAACTTTTTGTTCAAAGGGTGTACAAGTGGGCACTTAAGGGTTAAGCGATTGTTCTCGCAAATCCATAATCGACAATCGAATCAAACCAACAGCTTCCTCATATGTCATCAAAATAATCGGTTGTGTTTAAAATCTTGGATCTGCCACATCGTTCGCGAGTCGTTCGTGTCTCATGTGATTGATTGCAGCGGAAATGCCAACGAAAATTTTCTCTTAAATAATCCAATATGCTTTCGCACACAAGTGCATAAACAAAACGAAAATTTCATAAGTAAGCACAAATATGACATCAAATCCACTTTGTCAACTGCTCGTGTGTCATGTGTCAAAATATTCTGAAGTACTTTACATGCTTTCATTTAGCCGTACATCGTTGCCACCGTGACATACCCTTTGCTTAATACAAACAAGGAAACACACGTCAGTCAAAAATGTTACTGTCACTTGAAAGTCGCTACGTAATGGCTCATTATTTTGTTTGGTGTCAGATTATAGGCCCAACACGAAACTATGCAGACACAGATGTACATTTGTGTGCATGTCCACATTAATGGACGGCTATTTGTTCCGGTCTTGTGGATATTAATAAGCGTAAATGCATGTGCTTTAAATGTTGCGAGTAGGCAGCCAACACACTCAGTAAAAACTGACGGAGTTGGGTAACTACTCTTAATTCAGAATGAAGGCGTAAAGTCGGAAGTGAAGTGAAGTAACAATTACAAGAGGACGTGCAGTAAGTTCAAGGCACTTGCTGTCCTCGCTTGTTAGGCTGAATATATATTTCTATAATATTGAAGCAGCTTGTAAATAAATGAAAATAAAATAAGAGGGCGTGCATTATAACGTTATATATTATTTGAGACTCATTTAAAATATTTCGTCGCCTATCGCCAGCTCATTGTGTTGCTTTGAAAGTGTATATAACTGTGTTATATATGGATCAATTTATCTTACCTTCAATACAGTAAATTTATCTGTTTTGGCCGCAAAATAAATTGATTTCTTACAAGTGAAAACAGAATAATTGAAATGGAGTGAATTAAGTAAAACTTAAAGAAATATAGCAAACAGAATATGTTGCAATATTTGATTTTGCTCTTTACTTTAGTCTGTGGTATGAGGGGCTTCTTATTTGTTTCACTTCAAATAAACTTAATTAAATTAAGAACAAACTAATTGTAAAGAAAAGATGAAACACATACGATAAACACACTAAAAGCAACGAAACGGATCTTTCTTCAGGGACTTCTAACTTCTAATTTTCTTTCCATGAACTAAATATTTCTTGCAAAACACTCACATATGTTTACCGATTTTAACCAAACACAAACCGTATAAAGGCCAATACAAAAAATGTGTGAAAGTTTGGTTGAAATCGGTAAAAGCATTGAGGAGTCAATCGGCGGCAAACATTTGCGGCTTGATTCGTATATATATAGATTGATCAATTTTCTACTTATTCTACTATTATACTTTGCCACTTCAATTTGTTTCAGTTCAATATAAGAAGGTGTTACACAAACAATTTAATTTTCGTGCCACATTCCACACTTGCTTTACAACATTAAAAAGTTGATGTATTGGGTCTATAACTTAATTGTGCGGTGTGCTAAGAGATGGCGTAACTTGTGTTATTCCATTGGAACATGCGTTGGAAAGCTACTTTCATTGTTCGTCATTTCAGTATATGTCACTTATTTGAAGCGTAAACAACAATAATTTTTTTCATTCAAATGTGTTGAACTTTGTGCCTGTGATTTTCCGGGCAGTTCTTCTTGATTACTTTAATATGAAGAAAACTGCTGCCGAAAGTCATCGTATTTTGGTGGAAGTTTATGGTGAACATGCACTAGCTGAGCGAACGTGCCAAAAGTGGGTGATTTTGGCTTGGCCAACGAGCCAAATCAACGGCAAAGCCGAATATCCATGGCGCGAAGGTAATGCTCTGTATTTGGTGGCATCAGAAGGGTGTGCTGTATTATGAGCTGCTAAAACCGGGTGAAATCATCAATGGACAACGCTACCGAACACAATTAATTCGTTTGAAGAGAGCAGTAGCCGAAAAACGCCCGGAATAAGCGACCAGACACGAGGCAATAATTTTCCATCATGACAACCCTCGGCCCCACGTTGCTATTTCGGTTAAGAACTATTTGGAAAACAGTGGATTGGAAGTTTTACCCTGCCCGCCTCAAGCCCAGACATTGCCCCTTCTAACTACCATTTTTTCCGGTCGATGCAGAACGCCCTCACTGAAATACGGTTCACATCAGAGCAGATCAAAAATTGGCTTGATTCATTCTTGGCTGCCAGGCGCAGTTCTTTTGGGATGGGATCCACAAATTACCAGAAAGATGGGAAAAGCCATAGCTTCAGATAGGCAATACTTTGAATAATACAAAATTTTTTTAAATACAAATATAAAAAAAAAGACCAAGGTTTAGACCTAATACTAGAAGCGAGTAGTGACAATATTCAGCTGAAGTACACAAGAATAGAATAAATTCTCTTATATTCGGACAATCGACCATGATTGTCTTGATTTGTAAACGAATCCGCTCAAATACTTGGTATATAGCCCTGTTCGCTTCCCGTATATGCACATCCACACTGTCTATAGAATTGAAATTTGAGGCTTTTCAAAAATATTCATTAGGATTTGCCGACTGGTCCAGAGAGCTTCCTTTTCTGATCTAAAAGTGTTCACACCACCCTCGTTTGTCTGTCATTTACAGTTGCACCACCTGCTTCGAATCAAACATTTCTGAGACATTGCGTCTCAGTTGGCAATTAAATTTCTTCCTACCAAATTCCAGGAATTTCATAAGATAAATAATTGAGTGTTGCTGCTTGAACAAATCAATTTTGTATTGTAGAATCATCAAGAAGCCTAATGACATGCAAAACATTGAACGAAGCTAACACTTGGAAGATGTGTTCACCCTTACGAGGTGAAACGACGACACTAATTCACTATAAAGTTTTTGTTTCCTTTTGTTACACAAATGCGTCAGCATCACGTGTCCAAAATGGTCGACTTCAATCGGACACAAGGATATCTGTAGTTTCCAATTCAATTAGTGGCTACAATGGGTGGTGAGATTAATGAATTAAGTAAAATCTAAATTAAAATTCATGCAAAGGGTGCTCTTCCTTTATCAGATTTGACACACTTTCAACACTAACGACCTCGTGTGCCTCGCCAAAAGCTGGAGTGACAAAGCGGAAAGATAAACCCACTGAAAACGTCCCGCACCCACCGCTACACCATACAGCATCAACTCGAGTACCAAAGCCCTTTCGCTCTTGATGATTCCATTTTCGGAAACGTACGTGATTTCCCTCATATCACGTGGGCCAGGACAAGAAGTGGTGACACAGGACAAGTTAGTAATTAACTTAGTTAATCTGCCAGATTCGTTGTTTCACTTCGATGCGACACGGTGGTAATAGGTATAATTTCAGGGAGCTACCGATTCGTAAAAGAGGTGCCATCCGTCCGCCGAGCAGGATAACATGACTTTTAATTAATCGTGGGAGTGGCTTTTGGCACGGTTAGGCGAGTTTTGAAATTATCATCTCATGTAGGCGAGAGCGAATGGCTGCGCTGCTGAGCTACCCAGCCGCCTTTTTGGACTCTGATTAGTTCATTAGAATTCATTTCCCGCTGCCAAGTAGATAATTAATAGATGATTTTTGATTGTTTTGCGCGATGAGTGGGTGTAATGGCAGTTGGAAGCAGAAATTAAGTGTTGACTCTAGTGATTAGAATACGTGAGCGTGGTGGCTTTTGAAGTTTTGGCGATGACTATAGTTTTGGAATATCATTTCCTCACATTATGGTTTTTGTTTCTTTGCAGTTTCAATTTAATTTGTGTTCGAAACACAGACAATTTTATGCTGAACACTCACAGTGGCTCAGATTTGACACAAATGGCCCATTCAGTCAGTATTTTACTGTTCAAATGATTGACTTTCTCTAACGTTTGCCTTCCATTTCATCTAAAGAGGTTGAACTTAATTTCATTCGCAAAAAACAAAACATTTTTCCAAAGCAAAAAATCCTTTCATAGCGTTGTTGTAGGCGAATTGCAATCGAATCTTTCTTTTCTCCCGACCAAACGGAGGCGAGTATTTTATGGTCTAGGGCGGCGTTTCCCAAATGGTGTTCCGCGGAACCCTGCAGTTCCCTGGAGGGTCAAAGGGGTTCGTTGAAAAAACATAATCGTGACATCGCCATGCCCTTGTCTCAAAGACAATTTCACCCGGCTTAAAAAAGTTCTCGATCAAGCCGTACAAATAGTTAATTGCGTAAAATCATTTGAAGGCTTTTTATCAAATGTGTGAAGATGAAGGAAGTCATTGATCTCTGCTTCTACACACGACATTGAAAAGGCTTTCGAGGGGAAACATTCTATAAAGCGTATTTGAATTGCGCAACGAGCTTATTTGTTTATTTTGTGTAATTAAAAAATCAATTTTGTGCTCAACAAGTAGGATAAGTCCAACACGAGCATCGCACAAAAATAATCCAGCATACACAGACGACGACAGCGGCGACCAGCGTTCCCGTGTGTGGAATCGGACGGAATTGGGGTAACATCCTCAATGCGACCAATCTTCATTGAAGAACATGCCAAGGCACGAAGTGCACTATGTCCTGGAGATTTTGTTTTTTTGCCACCAGTGGCACGCAGTTTAATGTGGAAAGCGGTGATTCCAAGAGTTTTGCGTCCTCTGCAGCCAACATAGCAACGTAGGGTGAAGCCTCATCACGATCAGCCTTCACTTTCATGCCGCCGGTAATGCGACCTATTTTCTCGCTGTCAGACAAATCGGTAACATGTACGAATGTGTCGTTGAAACTAGCTTACACGTGAGCAACACCAAATACGAGCTCTCCATCGCGCACTTGTGACCCAAGAGACACTTGAACTTCTTCTTTGTGAACTTTATTCTTCATTGGTGGCATTTTGAATTATTTCTTGTTTTAAGGACAACAAACTGGCGTTCACCGGATATACGAGAAAAGATATTCTTCAACGAACAGCCCGTTTCTGGTTCCGTACATCCAAGTACACTTGTTGAACTCTTGCACGATGAGCAGTGGTTGGTGAAATTGGGTGATTTGACCGATTTATTCGATAAGGTCCACATAATTTGCCAGTCCTTACAGGGAAGAACCACAAACAAATTTACAGCTAAAAACAAACTACCTTCATATGAAACAATCCTGGTTACTGGATAGTGTGTTAACCAAAAAAAAGCTAACCCCTTCATGTCCGAATTAATTGAAGGTGTTTGTTATGCCACACGGGTTTTCCGCGCTGAAAGTGGACTTACATTTAGTTTCGTCTATTTTTGCTCTGGTTCCAAAAAGTAGTTTGTTACATAGCACACTTAATTTGAAACGATGTATACCCTGCAGACTTAGGAAATGCTCTTATTGTTCTCCTTCCATTTGCAAAAACTTACCGATGCGAGGCTGGCTTTGGGTTACACTTACAGCAAGTACTCTACAGCTAGATCGATCGAGAGTCCCTATATCGCAGGAAGATGAGAGAAGTGCAGCGTAGCGTGAGAAGTGACAAGCGCAATTACATCCATGCCCTGGCCACGCAAGCAGGAGAGGCAGCGGCGATGTGTGACAGCTGGGCCGTTTACAGAATCACCAAAGAACTTATACGCCTATAACGAAGCTCTACTCAACACCCGGTGAAAGTCTTAGAGGGTTCGTTGCTAATATCGGATGAGGATTAACTGAAGAGATGAAACGAGCACATCTGTGGAGCTGTTTCGAGCTGCGCCAGCGGTTTCAGCCAAGCTTTGTTCCCACTTGTCGGTGGAACATGGGAAGCCGAGAGTTTTCCCGACAAATGAAAAAATTGAACGAAGCTCCCTAAAAAAGGCAATCTAATGCAGTGCGAAAACTGGAGAGGTACCTGCGTGCTGCCTGCTGTGGCCATGACAATAGCTAACATCATCCTGTAGCGATTCAAAGAACACCTCGAGGTACACTTGATGCCGAACAAGCAGGTTCCCGCTCTGGACCCTCCTGTGTCGACCACAACAACACCTTGTGGATCATCATCGAGCATTTCGATTGACTCTTACAACAGAACTGTCTCCTGTCGCACAGAATAATGTACCTTCAGCAAATGTGGAGAGGGAAGCTGACGTCGTTGGGCTGAAAATTAGCACCGTAAAAACAGAACTGATCAGCCTAAAACCAAACTCATCAGCTCATGTATGTATTGCTGGACAAACGGTTGAGAGAGTAGAGAGTTTTCAATACCTTTGGATTGTCTCAACCGATGTCTCAACCGAAGGCGGAAGCGAACTGGCTATCGCCAACCGAGTAGGGAAAGCTAAATCTGCATTTGGGATGCCATCCACTGTTTGGCGAATCAATGCAATTAGCTTAAACACCAAGCTAGACTGTTTCGTTCCAACGTTGAATATGTGCTGCTATATAAATGTGGTGCCTGAAGGGTGACCACCACTATCACAAGCTACATCTTAAGGATATTTTGGCCAAGATGTATCTCTTACGAACAGCTTTATCAGAGAACGCACCATGAACCCATAGGCACAACCATGCGACAAAGAAAGTGGCAGATTGGTCACACTCTCCGAAAGGATGACAAGTCCATAGCTTACCAAGCGATGCAATGCAACTCGCTTACTCAGAATGGCAGGTTCCGCGGTGGTCCTAGGAGTACGTTGCACAGAACTGTTGAGAAGCAAGCACGGCAACTGGAAAAGAGTTGGGGAGAGCTGATGTACATGTCCAGAAACCGCACCCGATGGCGAAAAGGTATTGTAGAGGCCCTAGGACCCCCAACCGCCAATACAGAAACAGACTTCGCATTTAGATGTCGGACATGAATCCCAATTTTACGGCTGTTTTAAGAAAGTATCTGAACAAATTTTATTCTTCACATTAAGAGGTTAAAATGTACCCTTTTGTTGTACGATAAATGTTTTATAAAACTTGAAATGCTTTTTATCACATATTCTTTCTCTTCTTGTCAAACCTAGAAATAATCAGAACCTACCCATATTCAGAGAGCTATGATTTCTGTTAAAAATGTTGGGGGTCCGCCAAAAAAAGTTTAATCAATTAAGATTCCGTGGCCGAACAAAATTGGGAGTCTGTGGGTCTGCCTGTGTGCATCTGGTCTTACTTATTGAAGGGAATATGGATAAGTTTTAATATTTAATTATTTAATATCTTTTCAGTCTGGGAGTCGTTTAGACTGGTTCACAATCCACCGTTCATAATGTTTGGAGATCAACAACTGGTTATCGGATTGTTCAGGATTCTGTTCTCATTCTTGAAACGTTTGATAATACTTTTCGAAAATTACCTCTGGCTTCTTCCACTTTTATACTGCTCAACAATTATTTATCAAAACTCAGGTGCGCAATTTTCACTGTGATCCACGCACTTTTGTGACTGACAGTATGTATGTACATCTATTCCCTCTCCGAAGAGTTTACCAATCGGTATGGACTGAACGCCGAACTCATTATCCGCTTTTTCTGAAAATTTCTGTGGTGACATGACATTTTTCGAGATACCTTTACTGGTGTGCCGAATTTCTATTAACTAAAAAAGTGGAATTGATAAAAAATAAAGCCCTCACATAAACTCCGTCTCGACTGGACACATTTCTGCCCAACATTACAACCACAATCTGAACTGCCAACCGTGATAATTTCTTCCACTGGCAAGATATGCCAAGTCGCTGTATTTCAACGTTGGCTGTCAGAGCGTCAACATCAAGAAGCGGGCAACCAACCACCAATCAACGACACAGATCTCACTTAAAAATAAAGACAAAAAATCATTTTCACTAACACTTCTACTTGCAGTCCATTCAGACAAAATCGTGCACATATGGGAAAACGTCAAATCACATGTCACTTTTGAACAGAGCTCATGTCATGCCGTAAAATCAAGATTCTCCGACACGGTGTAGATTTGGAGCTGGATTTTTGTGCATCCACTAGATTGTTTCGTATCACGTTCATGAACAGGGCATGGTTCACGGCCAGTGGAGACGACGTGTTACAGTCAAAAATGTTTTCTGTGGAAATACAATTTCTGTGGAATCAAAATTGTGTCAGAAAAATATTTAACTTCCATAAGTAGCACGACGGGATTGCCAATCAATTGCGAATTGGAAGCACCAAATTCCACGAAAACAAGTGACGAATTTATGGATAAATACAATTTCCAATCGTCAATATACTCTTAAGCGTCATTCACACACTCTGTGTAAGATCTATACCAACCTGCATTGAGTGGCCGCACAAGTTGAAACCTTGTTTCACTGTCTAAATAGTCTCAGTCTGTGCAATCGATATGTTTCCATAGTTTTTGCAATTAATGTTTTGCTCTGCTTACATGCATTTATGTTTTTCATCGCTTTGTGCGCAATTATTTTCAGGTAGTCAAAATCGATGAACGATGAATCTGACACATTTCAAATGAATGCGGTTTTTTTTTGTGTGCAATCTCCGCATGCCGACTACATAAAGTCAAATCTAAATTACCCGGATTTATCAATGGCTAGAAATAATCCGCAGATTAAATTTGACATGACTGCCATTGTGGACAGCCGCATGGCGCCTCCACGCCAACAGAGGAGCGCATGATCATTAGTCGATCCTATCCAAACAAGCTATCATTTAAGCAGATTATGCGATTTGGAAGAGGCATATTTAACACATCAATGGTCGTGCTATCTGCAATTCATATGCAAATCCCTTTGAAAATTGAAAATTATTTAGTTAATTGATTATTTGTGGAGCTCAGAATTCGTATTTTCGATGAGTGGCGCCCGACAAAATGCCATACCACGGGGAAGTAGGGAATTTACATTCAAATTGAATTTCCATATAAATTGACAAATAACGCATACAAAGAAGTGCTTCCTTCGGTTACGGAACATTAAACACCATCCCGGGCAGATGTGGTTCAACGCAATGCGCGAGTAGCTCGTTTAGTCGTTTGTTTATTTTATACACGTGTCTGCGTTAATCAAATTATATGAAAGTGATAACACTCGTTGATGGGGGCACATTCATATTCATTTCGAGCTATAAACGCTTCCCTTTGCTCACCTTCGTTTCTTTCTTCTCAATTGGATTTTGTCTGTGTGAGTGAATGAGTCTCCTTTAGAGCCTAACTCAATTTATTCGCCTCTTGGTACTGGGTGATATTTAAATGAATTATTTCTGCTATGCATAACATTATCAAGGAGATTGGCCTCTCTTGTAATGAAAGGGTTGAATCCAGCCTGCAACCATCTTCAACCCTGTTCGAAGTGTTGAATGAATTGCACACTTCTATGGTAGGTTAAGATGTAGATGTTCGGGCCATTTCCGATGGGTATGTTCAAATTTTTCACTACTACCTTCTAAGTGTGTAGATTAATTTTGAATACACATCATCTTTGGTGACCAAAAACTAGATTCGTTAGAGCTTCTCCAGCGGTGTAGAGATGATTTTGGTGCGAATGTTTGTCTCGATCTCGTCAATGGTCTGAGGCTTGCCGGATGTGATACATCCATGGATCTTCCGTTGCAGGGACTGCATTGTTTTATGCCTTTTTTTACCCATTTTTGGGCAGACAATGTGCCCACATCCGGATCGACCGCATCGCCTTCTCTGAGGAAAAATGTCCTTATGATGCTTTATAGCCATATGCCGCCCCAAGCAGTCACAACTTGGTCATGCAATTGTGTTTCGTCGCATTCAAGGCGAAGTACACAGTCTGTCTACAAGTTTCTTACTCGTAAATTGCACTTTATACGGAAACAAATTCGAATCACAATTCGCAATGCGCCCAAAGTGGTTTTTGATTGCATAAAATGCACCTTTCGCCTTCGGACAGCAGTTTTAACAAAATCTCAAAGTTAATTAATCTGCTGTTATTGATGTGCTCTTTGAGGGGGTGTTTTTCTAAACTTTTTACACTACACTTATCGTGCTCTTTCGGTCTTCTTTCAAATTGCTGGAAAAAAGCATTTCTCCAGCCCGTCCCGAATCGCTCAGCTTTAGAGTTGACATCTGTGCTTTCTAAAGTTAACTCATAAAATATTTTAAATTTGCGATGATTCTCTAAAGGGTCGACTGTCAATAGGTTCCTACAGTCTGGAGAGTAAAAAAATGCAAAATTTCGACTGAACTTACATTCTGAGCCGTTCAATAAAAGTGACGGCTTCAAATATGGCATATGAGCTTGGTGAGCCTTAGTGTCCAGTTTTTTCTCTAATGCTCTCTTTTATTCCCAGTGATCATCTTTTTACTTCTACATGATGTTGACGTCGGCTGGCAGTACTCGGAGCGTTTATTTTTTAGGAATCTAAGTCCCTCGAATATCGAAACGCCAGGATTACGTATGATCAGGGTCTGGATTTTGTTGAAAAAAGTAAAAAAAGGCAAACCACAGAACTTAAAAAGGTATTTTATAAAAAATAAATAAGAAAATAACATACATGCACGTTTATTACATGTAGTGATGTTCAAATCTATGTAAGAACCATTTTTTACCTTTTTGGTAAAAATGCGAAAGTAAGTTTAAAAAAAAACGTAAAAATTAAGTGAATACCTGAAAAACACGCACAAAGGTAAAGAATATGTAAATAACGTAAATTACTAAGAAATTGAGAGGCATTGGGATATCCATAAAAATCCACATAAATAAATAAAAGTTTGAAATCGTTCTTTTAGTGTCGTCTGTTAAATTGCCAAAAAAATATTAAACAAATATTATAAATTTAATGTTTCTTAGTTTTTTTTTTGGATACCAACTCTCATCTTCTGTTTTGAAGCCCCTAAGCTTGGATTATTTTTCATGTTGTTTTTTATTTTACATTTTCTACGTTCTTCACATAAGTTTAGTAAACATTCAGAATTTAAGAAACTAATGTAGAAAATGTAAAAAAAAACTAAGTAAAAAATGTAATATAAAGAGCGAGCACTGGTAACAACCACGAAGAATGTAACAACCACGAGATCTATGACGTTTTCTGGTTTTGATCTTCTACTGCTGTCTCTTGCTGCATTTAAAGAGCTAAATGAACTTTCTACTTCAGCTGAAACGAAGTTTGCAGCAGAGATAATGGAGGAAGATATATTCGTCTTTCCAGTGGAAAACCCGCAGTCCACCTCAAGTCACGCATACTGCTTTATTTTCACGCACACTTGTTAGGAGTACAGAGCAACGCAATGGTGTTAGGCCGGAGTAATCAGCGCACACGTATTCACAGACGCCTGTCTGTGAAAAGGTTATAAAAAAACGTTGTCAGATGAATCTGAGGGGCAAGAAACGTAGAAGTGGCACATCTCCTCCTCCTTTATCTCTGGTTTGCAGTCCATATCGTGGAACCCTTCATTACAGAATGTAACTACTCAATAGTTTCATATTGCTTTTAATTCAGTACCGTATTGCATTTAAAACGACAGTAACTTCTTCAGGAATTCCTTAGCAATCACCCCTCTTGCTTTTATGAAGTTGTAACTTGTAACATGTATTTATTTTATTCAGATTTTTCTTTAAGGTTACATGGTCTGAGTTACCGCACATTGTCTTATACAGAGATTTGATACCTAATCGCATCTTTCTACTGAAATAGTTTAATATTGGTGATAATGAAAAACAAATGAGACATATTTATAATTACAATTTGAGGAAAAAAAAAAACAACCTCACTTAAGTAAAATACAAAACAAAAAAAAATTAAAATTATGATAATAAAACATATATCCGGATATAAACGGATACTATAAATAAATGAATAGTTAAATTCATAAATTAAATAATGCAGAAATATAAATAAATAATAAATAAGTAAATAAATAAAGAAATAATAATAATAAATAAACAAATAAATAAATAAATCAATATATAAACAAATAAATAAATAAATATGAATTAATAAATAAGTAATATAAAAATAAATGAACGGATACACAATTAGTTTCTTATACATTCAACTGAATTGAAATTGCTAAGGGATATTGCAAGAACAACGACTTTAAATAAAAACTCATGTATTTAAAGAATAATTGTTTTGACTGTGCAACTTAATGTTAAGACAATCTAAAGAAAAAAACTTAATGACGGCACTTGTTTTCCTTAAAACTTATATATTAACTACACGCTTTCCTTTCTATCCCGGGTCTAAAGGGTTCGACGAGAGAGTTCCCTCTCTCGCCAGCAACCAAAATGCTTGGTGTTGCATCCCACCATGCAACATCCCGAGCAACTCTTCTTGGTACCGTCGTACTGAACCAGAGGAGACCGTCCTCAGTTCGTTGTGCTACGGAATGGTCGTAGTGGTCAGGTAGGCGAGTGAGTAATTAGAATATTTGCACAGATATACATTCATGCAAACGCGAATTTTTTCTACAATTTTTTAGCGAACAAGCGTTGAGAAAAAATCAAAATGGGCCAAAAAACGACATAAAAAGGAAAAATAAAATACATGTACAGTATGTTCGCTAATAACACATCTCCTCGATTTGACGTAACTGACGCAGTAATCTCCACTTTTCATAAAGACAGAAACTCGATGATTGCAACTACCCCAGTTTCCATTAATTGCTATAATCGAGAATGCACTGTATTCGGAATCAGCAGGACATGAAACGTGTTTGTCAATACAAGAGGCAATAACTGAAAAAATCCTATCCCTGCTTATGATCATTATGACTGTAACTGCGTATTCCCACGGGTTAGCAAAGCTTTCCGGTTCTTGTGTGTTAATGACAACCCACGTTGACGGTACTTAGGATTCTTAAAGTGATTCAAGAAATATTTGACTCACTTGGACCTGTCCAGTTATATACCCAGCCGCAGTCCGCGTCTCAGAAAAATCAACTGCAATAGCCGCACACGAAGAAATGTTCATTTTTCACCCCTGAGCCCAATTCCGCACATGTCACGATGTCTGTATGTATTGCAGTTATTTCATTTACAGAGCTTCATGGAGAGTGGACTTCCACGTGCGGTTTTTCCTCTCCTTTAATGTCCTTCATCCCAGAACTTCTCCTGTATCTTCTGTGACTTCTGAATTTCTGTAGGACTTCCAATTCATCCGCCTTGCGTAAAGTTGTCCATGCAATTCTCGACTTGGCTGAGTTTTAAACGGCATGGTCGTTGGAAGCATATCGCTGGCATAAGGTTCGCCACCACACCTCAGTCATCGTAAACTTCCGTGTCCATGCAAAAACTGAGATCGACGACTTTCCGAAAACTGATGGATCAACTCGAAATGCCACCGAATGTAACTGCTGTACTCGTAGTGGTGTCCACATATCAAAGCCCTCCGATTTCTGCGTTATTGGATTCCCAACAACCCTTTATTTCGTTTTCAGCAGTTGAACTGACTGCCATCAGAAAGCAAATTGCATCAAATTGCTTACTCTCCATCGCATAAGGGGTTACCCTTTACTAGTCTGATTTACTGCAATGGATACAATATACCTCCGTGTATGTATGTGCGAATGATGTTGGAGTGCCAGGAGCCCTTTCTTGACTCGTAGATATGTGTAAAATTACTCAGAATCTTGAAATATTTGCATACTTCCCTGGGGGATATATTCTTGCTGAATTGCTTGCTTGGAACAGGACTACTGTTGGAATTTTTGTGCATGCGAGTTATGAACGTGTCAAAGGATAATTCCATTGCAGGAAGTCTCTATCGATTGGGGCGGCATAATAAATGATTCTGTCGGTGAATGCAGGTCGCAAAGAGGAATTAGACTATAAAATGGTATTTCTTCGGGACTTAAGTAATTTGGCCTATTTAGGGGTACTGTGTGCAGTAATGCTAAGGATTCATCAATGATGCAATGTTTAACACGATGGTAGAACTCGTGTTAAACATTGCATTGTGGTAATTCCAGTAAGTATATTCTCAGCACGAATAGGTGGCACATATATACCTGAAAGTCCGAAGTTTTGAGTTGAGCTGAGTCGAATGCACTACTGCAAGGTAAAAACTAAATACTCCTATTAAATGTATGACCCGATTAGTGAACCATTAGACAGTAATTGTGACTAGAGGTACTAGAGGTACTAGAGGTACTTTATTCCTGTTGCACTTGTTGTAGAAAAACTATGGATTTTGGCAATCGGTGATAGCATGAAATTAAGTGTGGTCACTGATAGGGGGCCCACGTCATCCTTCCTCCTTAAACCTCATGGATACAAATATCGGTAACTAAAAGACCACTGGACACCAATGTATTAAGAAAAGAGTAGTAGAACGAAACCTAAAATTGCAGTTATATCACGTTGTGCAGTGTATAGAATATCTAATTTAAATTATGTAGGTATAACCAAAACTTTATATTTCAACTATCGATTTTGAACTCTTGATTCCTACCTATCTTCATAATATTGTTAACGTTTTTTGCGATCGATAAGTTCTATGCCGACTCCGAACGGTCAATTTGTGATACTTTTTCTAACTAGACAGTAATTACTCTTTGAGCAGTGATTCGAAAGAGGTGGGGCCATGCAAATAATTTTGCTCGTACCAGGAATCAAACCTGCGTAAGTGTAGGCTCAAGTGCGTTGGGGTCGACACACCGACCCACACCGGGTGCCCACCTTGTTAGCCCCATTTATATTTTGACTTCATGCTATGTCCAATGAGTTTGTGGGTAACCTGATATCTAAATAAGCCCATTTTAGTTATGTTGAGGCAATGGTCACAGAACAATTAAACAGAGATTCATAAACAAGGACATTTAAATATGAATTTTTACAGAAGAATGTTTATTGACTAAATTAATATGGGTTAACGATTTCTGTATATTACACGGAAATAATTTATAAACCATAAGTAACACGATCATAGCTTATTTAACAAAGGACGATATTCAAATAGTTTTTAGTTTTACTTTTTCTAATTAAAAAAAAATATTGTTGGTCTGCAATGTCTTCTTAGGTATCTTAAAATTCAATAAATAAAAAAAGGTGGGACTTCAAAAGAGGCGAAGTCAACAAAAAGAGCGAAGAGAGAATCAACGAAAACCAAGGGTTTAAATGTATGCAACTTCCTATTTCTGAAACTTAAACTTTAGAAATCAATTTCACTTGATGACTTAGATTTCGGTATTGAAGGTACATAAATAAAATAATTAAAAAAAAAAATTATTGAAAGTAATAAGAATAAACTTAGTCAACTAAAAATTAGAAAATTAAAAATTAGAAAATATTAATAAATTTAATAACTTTCGCTTGACATACTAATGTTATATTTTAACTGTTTTTTTTTTTTTGTTGATTGACAATTCAGATTTTGATGTAGTACGATAATTCAGTATTCAGAGACATTCTCAATACTCTTCACGTACTTCTATTGGAAATACAAATGCTGCTGTACCTGAACAGACTCCCAAAATGTATTGACATAGATTTTTTTATTATGGCATAAATTGGGTCTGCCTCAGGCGACCCCAACTC
The DNA here is from genome assembly GCA_905231855.2 of Eristalis tenax. Lineage (NCBI taxonomy): Eukaryota > Metazoa > Arthropoda > Insecta > Diptera > Syrphidae > Eristalis > Eristalis tenax. Next base: position 31,994,607 of record HG993124.1, on the reverse strand, counting down.
ACGCAAAGCTACTGAATACGTCCCAAAGTATCTTGATGAAACTAACACATTATACGCCATCCTTCACTTTCATCATTTTTAAGCAAAGCGTTTTTATGACTATATATTTATTTATTGACTTATTTTACGTTACTTTTTATTTGAAATTAATCACTCTCTTCACCAGAAGTGGTAGTAGGTGGAAATACTTCGGGACCCTTTCAACAGAGCAATACTTTCTTGAGGTAGTGGGTTCCTTTTTCTATGGATCTGACATTAAAAAATCTGGTTAATACATCCCTACACATTCGAATTTACATTAATTTCTAAGTTGCTAATGCTTTTGTACTGAGAAAAGCTTCCTCCAGGGTAATCTATTTATTAGGCTTATCTTGACTTTGTCGAGTTTTCTCAAATCGGCAGCTCTTACAGGAGACTTAATGCAAGTCCTTTCACCAGATTTACTGCATCTCTTTTTTCTAGGAATTTTCCTCTAGGAATTTCCAAATGTTCCATTATATGGACGGAAATTCTACTATTTCAATCCTCAACCCCAGAACCCTAGTAGGGTAGCTGTTTTGGTCTTAGATAGATAGAAAATCGTTATCATTATATTACATTAACTGGCTAAAAAAAATTGTATAAGCCGGGCAGTGGACTCTGGAAGTATATAGTCCGGAGGAGGTATAAAATAACACCTCAAGGTGCATACATTTTGAAAACTCTGCACAAGTTTAACAGATTTTTGACTAAAAACTGATAATTCTTCCAGCAAAACAGCAATTACTACCATTTGCTGAGGGCATACAAGTCTCAAACTTACCTAAAAGAATTCTTAAAAAATAGGTGAGAACCTATAAAAAATTTGAAAATTTGAAGGATAGCTTTGGAACACGATAAATTTGTCTCACATAGTACAACTGCTGGTTTACATTTCTTTTGCTCAGATTTTTTTTTGCTGTTTGTGTTGTCAACCGCGATAAATACAGAATGTTAATACCTGGGGTTATACCCGACGTTTGATATCAAACTTCTGTCATTCACACGACTTTGATTTTTGAGTAAACCCCCCTATGACGGTTGCCGAATCGATGTGAGTAGTTCTCATTGGCGAAATAACGCTTTCGACGCATTACTGTTGGCGAGCTTCACAATGTGAGTTCGACAATCAATGCTGCCCTGAAACAATACAAAAAGAGGAAGAAATAAACATTTCAATTTTAATTTGAATCGTGTTCATTAATTGATCATTTCCTTGGCCAATAAAATTATAAAATTTACAAAAATGATAAACGACAAGAATTGTGATGAAAATTAAATCTACGAAAAAGGTAACAATGCTTCGACTGTGCAAGAGTATTCGAGATAACATCAATGTCTTGGAACACGCTGATCATCCGTCAGTAGATGCAATTTGTTCTGACAATTGTTTTCCAGCCTATTTTTTTTCGACTGACTGAGAAAGCGTTTCACTTCGTCTCAAACCAAGTGGAATGTGAATTTCAAAATTCAAGCACATTCTAGAATTCCTGCTATTCTGCAATCAGTTGGTGCCCTAAGGTACATATGAATTTTGGTTGTGCGAGTCTTGACCTAGGCCTGTCACAAGACTCGGTTTCCTTAGCACCGAAAAGAGTTGTTTTGCAATTGAAGACAAATTATGTCAGACCCGGATCAATTGAAACATTTATTCGTTCGACTCGCCAACCGTATACAAGGTAAGGGGTAAATTCAGGTAAATTCGCAAAATAACACTGAGTGACGGCGCGAGTTATATAATGCTCCGGGACGAACACAAATAAAACAAATTAAAACTTTTGTAGTTTTGTAATTATATTTATTAAGTAAATAATGAAAAACTAAATAGTTCCGACAAAGTCGGAGGTCTTTCTTAGACTCCCTCTCATTAATCTGTTACTTAGACGAAAACAAACATGAGGAGACACTGATCTCAGCACGTAAACAAATGGAAGAATGAAGGAATAGGAAAAAGACGTAAGCAAAAGGAAGGTGCAACAAACTGACAAAGTTTGTGTATATATACATTGTTGTCTGTTGCGGCACTTAAATCGCGCCGGTGTGCAAGAGTTTTGAGTTATTGGTGGGTTCATTAGACTTCAACGCCTGAAATCAAAAGCGGAGAGAGAATAGTCCCTTACTACTTGTTCAATTTGTAATCTATTGAGTATACATGCATGAAGCTAGGAAGCCAGCAGCAGTCTTCTGCATATAGAGGTCGAGTAGAAGAAGATCCAACAAACCTTCTAAGCCCGCTGTTGGAGTTATGTTAATTGCTCCTAGTTGTAGGCATGTACGTCTCTGTTGCAAGTGCGTTGTAACTTTATAACTCACGAACGGTCAAAACAAATTCGATTAAATTGTTAGGTTTTGTATGTTGGCGGATTGTGGTGCTGATGGTGGATGATGGTGGATGAGTAAGAGGAGATGGTCGAGGATAGGGATGGTTGAGGACGTGTTCGTGGGTTATAGCATTTTATGTCAACATCTGATTTTATCCATAAATTAAAAACAACAGCTACTGGAAGTAATGAATGGACATTATAGGATCTACGTCGATATCAATAGTTGTTCGGCGCCGCATTGTTACTGCTATCTGATGATGACAAACGTGTCCCGTCATGAATTGCCTAGATTGACTCCAGCTGATGAAATTAATGCATGTTTGAAAAATTCGTTTCTTTGTGTTTCTTGACAATTATCCATCAGCACGTGTGGTTTTAAAGCAACAGCTGCAGATTGGCGATGAATAATTTTGACACCTAAAAATGCAAAAGTAAATGATATAAATTTTCAAATTCAACCGAAATGTCCAGGTGACTTGGTACCATACTACACCATTGATACTACTACGACGCAGTACATTACCCGATTGAATTCTGGAGTTTTTGGAACCGCCCGGTATGCCAACCCGTCGTTTGGATTTGAACGTTGCTTCATCGATAAAACTTCTTCGAAATCTTAATTCATCAAAACTTTACAATGGAACGAGACGAAAAATTAATTCCCGAAGCAACAATTCTCACCGTCAAAAGTAGAATCACTTTTTTGAAATTTAAGAAAAAATATATTAAATGAAAAGAATAACAGAAAGTGGATCTTCGTGCCAAATAAATAAATAGCCCGTGAGAAAAGTATACAGAAAAACCAATGGTCTATCTTTAAATGCAGGCAACTGCATGTTTCTGAAGCTTTAGCCTCGTCATCAAATATAAAATCAAAAACAGATGCACAACAAAGATATTCTGTAACACAAAGTAAGCATTCCAATATGCCACCCACAGTATTACGGCCTTTTAATGCAAATACAAAGGAGCTGCGTAACTCCAAAAGAGCCAGTCGGCCGGCCGCGACCGACTGGCTTAACGAAATGTCGTGGACTCCAATACACTCTCCCATGCGCGTTTGACACGAGCTCATGACCTTGACCCTGTTTCGGGAGCGGATGAAACATGCGCCTAATTATGTTATAGTGTTCGTAACTACCGACTGGCTGTTACGTAAAGACCATGTACCTCTGAAGTGATCAAAATTTAACGAATTTTAAGTAAACGAGGTGGTTATCATGGCCGCAGCACTCACCATCTCATATGGTCGGGCCCTAATTAAGCAAAACTGAACTTTATTTTGTGTTCTCATGATAATTCAGCGAATTTTATCGATTGCTTAAACTGATTTAGTTCTCCTTACGTCCATTGTGGTTGAGGTTTTTAAGTACATTGCCTTAAGTCGTGCTTGTTCAATTTAAAATCAAGTTGTTGTCGCTTAACAATGTTCACCCATTTAAGCCCATTCCCACTCCTCACTCAAGCGATTTTTCGGCAATATTTTTCAACATCCGCTAGACAATATCGCGAGTCCAATTTTAGCTGTCGCGCACCAGTCGGAAGCGCGTTTGCATAATGCTGCAATTACGTTTTTCATTAATTGTTTTTCGCTTTGGCCTGCATTCATTTAATTCGTGAAAAAGCTTTCCCACCAATTTCGCAATAATTTTCCCGACTGAGCACAAAAACCAAAAAAAAGGTGTCCACAAGTTCTGACCCGATTGCAGACATGTTTTGTTATACGTATTCGCATGTGTTTTTCCGGCTCCTCGTCCAGTTAAAATGAAAAAGAAGAAAAGACAAAAAAAAAAAAACCATGGCGACACCGTACTGTATTCAAGCGCACCGTTTTACGACTCATTGGACGGCCATTATCTCCATTTTATTGCCAAAGTTTATTATTTTTTTATTTTTTCATCGCTCCCCCGTCTTGTTCGGGTTTGGGTGAAATTTTAATATCTCGCTCTGGCCACCCCCGTACCTAGAAATTCCATTTGAAACCGATAACTGCATGGGGTGGACACAAAACACTTTAAAACGGCTGCGATGGAAGAGTCGCAAACAAACACACTGAAGCAAGAAAACCGCCAGCGGATTTTGTGTACCTTGCAAGTATAACACATAGGATATCAGATCGAGCACCAGCATTGTGTTCTTCTCGGCCGGGTTAGGGCACAGAAACAATACAAATTTGCATTTCGGGTTGAAGAAAAAAAACGGAAAATGCCAAAGAGCGAGATGGTGTCCACATGGATGCCTGGCTGCCCTCGAAAACGTTTAACTTCTGGCTCTGCAGGACAGGGATAATAATTTGTGAACAAGAAACATTTTACCTGAAACATGGTTGCATAGGTTACTTCGTCATGTTTGTTTTTTCTCAGCTTATCGCTGATAACTTCTCAGGGTTCGAGGTAATGTCATAGCGTGTCTGAGGATGGGGAGGTCAAAGTTTGCATGCAGTGTGGGTCCGGGAGAAGTTTGTTCAATGAACTTTTTTGATAAAGCAATTTTATACTTTTCGCTGAATATGGGAAAAAGTTGATCACATTTTTTGTTTGAGTTGTTTTTAGTTTACATTCTTTTTGCAGCCAATAAATGATGGAGTTCTACCGAGAGCAAATAGGGAAATCTGCTTTAGACGAGAGTTCCAAAACTGTATACAAAATAAACGGTTCCTGATGCCACCCAAAATATACGCCAAACATGACACTGTGGTGAGCACCTTCGTACCTGCAGCGGCAAGAAATGGGGAATATACATAAAAGAACAACGGTATGAGATATAAAATTAATGATATATTATTTATGGAACTAGTAGAAAAACCCGTCGTACGACAGGCAGAGCGTTATGCGTCGCTGCTATTTATGCCTATTTTGTTTCTGCGACAGATTTCATACTCTTTCATTTGAATTTTTTCCGGAAAACAGAATATGAAAAGTTTATTCTTACAAAACAAAACAAAAGAAGTGGTATTGCCTATAAAAAAGAAAAAAAAAAAGGAATAACATCAGCCAGATTTGAACACAGAACCTGTAGAAAGCGTGAGAAACGCACCAACCCACTCCGCCAACGAACCCGATAACTTTCAAGGTATTTTATTTACAATCATATTGGATATAGGTCTGACATACTTACATACGGAGCGCAGTTTCCGCTGGCAGTTTTTCCTTAGTCTGTAAAATGTATTATGGTCCAGTATGCACGGCGTTGCTTGGCGGATGCGTTGATCTTGAGCTCGTCCAAAGTCCAAGTTGGCTTGAAAGCGCAGACTAAGGACTAGGACTTGACGTATCCCGAGAGAAAATAATCCAGGGTTGTCAAGTAGCACGATTATGGAGCACTGTCATGCTGGTGATAAATGCTCGCCTCCTCCTTCACAAATTCTAGCGCTGAGTAGTTTATATGGCATGTATCACCCTCTTGTTTGTACCACAGATCCGATGTGCAGATGTTGTCGGGTAATACCGCTGGTTATCATGTATGCACCTAATATCATTGCCCAGGCCAGCATGCGTTGGCATTGATGCTTGCTTGATGAGCCACTTGTGGACTGTTTTCTCCCTAATATCCGCTTAGAGATAATTTGTTTGGCCAAAATCCGGTTGGTGAACTCACGGCTTCGTTTATGGTTGTCCTTTTTCAATTGTCAGCACAATCTTCAACGGATGTAGAACCGAATTCAACCGCCAAATTTACTCTCGGCTGATCTACTAAATCGACATGTTTGTCTTTTGGTGGCCTACATCAAATTGCGAACTTTGACTCCTGCCGATATATAACACTGTCAAAAACTATTTTCGCCATCTGGCCACCTTTAAGGAAATGTAGTTAATTGCATGGTTAAAGAGGGAATTAATCGCAAAGCGCGTTTCGAAGCACCATTCTCCAAGCAATTACCAAGTGTGCGAACCTGAAAGATAGCTAAGCACCTCCGCTCTCATCAAAAATGTGCTAAAGCTTCGTCCTTGCGAAACATCTAATCCTAGTGGATCGGTTTCTATCCGCAATAATCCGTCCGTGAGCACGCGCCTCACGGATTCGTCGCTCCATGCACTCGGCTGCCCACGATATGTATCTATAGATGCTGCTTCTTTGTCTATACATGTTGATAATGCAATCCATTGAATTCCATTATCTGCTGGTCTATATTTTACACTAGAATATCGCGAGCGTACACAGCATGAGTTCATTCGGAAGCGTGGCTATGGTCGGTGAGTTTTTTCACTTAAAAGCCTTTCATATCCAGAGAGCTCACATTCCGTCCCTTCGTGGAGGTTGTTCGGTGGGGCCACCTTAAGGAAATGATTTCCTTTTTACAATATACCATTTGATTTCCGCCCATGGAGTAATGTGCATGTTTTGAGAAAGTAAAACCTCGTAAAACGGAATCGTCTTTTGAATGCATCCCCAAATCCCAGGGATATCTGCCTGTGTGTGGGTTTGAGAGAGCCGGAATCTCGGCACTCTGCCAGATTTGATGTTCATTTATTCTGTCTGCTCTTGTGATATTCCTTTTGTGAATGTGTGTGTTTTTCGATAAATAAACTAGAGCAGCTCGCAAGTACATACGAACGAGGAGTATATCTGCGCAGCTCATATAGTCCTATGATTTTATGAACACAGCCATCGAGAAAGCAATGTGTTTAACGAGACGTTTAGTTGTTCCGTGGAATAATTTCGTTTTCATTGCTCTAACCGATTTCAAAAGTTTCTTTTCGAGGGTGGATACGTACCAAAATGGTGATATCCAAATTGCTTCGAGTGGGATTTGTACGGGGAGTATGGGAAATTGTGTCTAACTTTGCTATAACGAGCTCGATGTGAAGTGGTGCCATTTTTGCTCGTGGATATACCAAAAACATCTTAATTGTGTGGAACAAAATCGCTCACTTAAGCAAAAGTAAAAAATGGGCCGGAAAAGGCACTACCAAGTAACAACAAGACAGAGCGGCGGTTTAAGTTTAATCGGTACACTAAGTGTTACGTATGCGTCTTTCAAGGAAGGACTAACCACGCACAGATAGCACGTAGGTAGGTAGATTACGGGAGCTGCTGGTGAATTCACCATGTTGTTGGTCATCAATAGTAAATGGTGACTGGACCAGATTTGAAAACCAATCAAAAGCGTACCAACTTTGCTTTAACTGGGATTTGCACCGGGGATCCTACTAACTAAGAGCAGGTATTTAACCAACTGCTATTACGTCAGCATAACGAAGTGAACCCTCTCATAAGCGGACACAGACGCTCAGTGGGGCATGAGTTGTGGTTTTATGATATTAATTATTTTGAGGTGGGGATTATGACTTTTTGTGTTTAATAGACTTAAATAAGAGTAAATCATTGTTGGTATAGACATTCTATTAAAAATAAATTTTTAATTATTTTAAGAAAAATAAGCAAATATTTTAGTGATAAGGACATCATTCAAGACTCACAAGTAAGTCGCTCTGTTTTTGAAAATCGATTTATAGTGCTCAGCAAAGGCACGGAGGCCATCGGCAAGAATTTTAGTAAAGAACTTTTAGGTTTCCAAAAAGTTGTGAAGTTTCCAGGCACTTCATAAAAATAAATTCGTCACCATCTTCTAATAATGCTCGATGGTATTGGATAAACACGGAACTGCTATCGAAATCCAACTATGATATCATTGGGGCAGCATAGACTAACTCATTTGGCGAAACTGTATTTCGTAGTTCCGCTGTTCGTTTGTCCTATGTTTGATCACTGCTTGAAAAAAGCAAGCGCTGGATGTCCAACAAAAGAAGTATACTTCTCAAAACAAATATTTTCGTTAATCCAATTTTACTAAGAAATGAAAAACTGTTCGATTAGTAAAGTTTCCCATTTGGTGTTCAATTAATGCTAGAAGCTTTGTGTTGACGTACATGACTTTTGTCACATTTGAAGGATGGTCTCAAATTCGGGATATGTTCGATATTTATAAATGCACTTAAATATTAAAACGAAACGACATGCGAAAGAAATGTTAAAAATACTACAAACCACTTGCTAACTTTTTTTTAAATATCAAATATCGCACTAAACTTGTTAACTTTGCTAGCTTGACTAACTTCCTGCAAATGACAAACAACAAAAAGCATGCATTTTTCGTATCAGTATACCGTACACTTTGTGAAAAATAACATTATGTTCCTGTTGCCCCAAAACTGCAAAGAGACATTTTTATCTTTGAGGCCGCCCCACTATGGGACTGTACAAAGAAATGTGTACGCTAGTGAGAGGTGTGCGGACCAGAAACACATTAGACGAGTGTGGTATAGCATATTATTTTAAAATAGAAATTATGTATTTTAAATTTCCTCGGCTTTTTCTTTTTCCGCTGACATACCAACACTGTCTTCTGTTTTGGTATTTAGTTGAATAAGTTAAATTTTTTTCTTGAATGTTAACAAATGCTTCACTTTTCAAATGATGGCGCTATTCGACCAAAATACGCAAAAATATTAATTAGTATCTATGTTCTAAAACTAAATTATATGCGAACGTCGACGATCACAGCACTTCTGTCAGGCTAAGGTAGTTGTCAGTATTAGGAACTTACTCTGTATTCAAGGTCCTAATTATGAAAACTCTCCACCTCACTACGTGTTGTGCAACGGGAAATGTAGTCGGATTGTCGACAGACGTTTGTTTTTGAATGTTTGCTGGGTAACAAGAGAGAAGCGCAAAGCAAACAAAATAAAAGATAACGCGTGACAGATTGGTTTTGTCCGTTTCAGAGGGAGTGAAATTCTATTTCTGTTAAGAGTCCGCGTCTGATTATAAGAGTGTCCGTTTACGAGAGACACGATATAAAAATCGTGAAAACAATTCCGCCAATTTTGCCCAGTTATGGGAGGAGTCCGTTGGGTATTTAAATAACGATGGAATCGGGATTTGTACTTAAGGATTGGTTCCATTGGAAGTATTAGCTTCTCGAAAACGACGAAGAAATGAAAACTAAAACCATTTGCTACGTTTCTACCGAAATAACCCCGTGGCTTCATCAAATTTCTCCAAACATACCACCTTCCAGTGTCGAAACTTTGCGCTTTAGAAGCCCCTAAGGCCCGTGAGATGTTAACAAACCGAACAAGCCTACAACTTCAGGTTCATTTTTGTAATTTTTGTGTTGATTTTCTCATTTTATCTCTCTCTATTTTCTGATGTTCTCACACTACTGGCGAGTAGGTAAAAGTTGAGAGCAAGTGACTTGAATAATTGGAGCCAAATCACTTGCAAAGCAGTTAAAATTGCCCATTAAAAAAAAGTTTTTGATGGCTACAGCATTGTGCTGATTAAGAGCTGTGAATTTGGATTCCAATCAATTAAGAACAAAATGTCTTGTCCTATCATAAGCTCCATATAGCTGGACTTGTACCATTTAAAAGCACTGTACGTTCTACTAGGGCAGAAAGAAATATTACCTTTCCTCTGGTCTAAAGGGTGAACAGATAGTGATGATAGTTTTTCCAATTGTTACGTTTCAGTAGCTGTCCATTTTCCAAAGCAAATTCAGTGAAAATATTGAGTAAGGCTTGCCATTTGCTTGCCATGTGGAAATTGTGTTTGAAAATATTATCGGAATTCCGACTTTTAATGGTGTGCTTCACTTCTGCAGAGAAGACCACAAACTATCCATAAACACCAGGCAATGGATGGAAATATTGGTTTGGCATCGATAAGCTGATTTGGACACCGCTGGAGAGTCAATCCGGATAATTCTGCTGTTGCATCTTTGGTCACACAAGACCACTTACAAGATAATGCTGACGCAGGTATTGACGCAGGAAGACTTAATACAACTTCTATAGTTCGCCAATTAGATGGTAGAAATTTGACCAAAAATCCTCTTCTCTGGCGAGGCCCAGTCTTGGCTCAGTGGCTATGTCAACAAGCAGATTTGCCATTATTCTAGCGAATACAATTCACAAGTGTTCAACTGAGCATTGATTCGCCAAAGATTGAATGTTTTGTGTGATTTATGGCACCACCATCAGACCGTATGTCATCCGAGGGGGCGAGAGGCCATTCAAATTAACGATGGTAACCGACTTTATGTGCCTACAACTCGGCAACATGGACATATCCGATATTAGACTCAAAATATACGGTGCTACATGTTACACAAGCGCCGAAACTCTTGAAGTTTTGAAGGAGACGTTTGGCAACTGGATCATCTCATGGCGAGTGTTCATCAACTGGTCGCGGCTCTGTTGGATTATCTGACTTGACACCACTCGATTATTCTATCTGGGCCTACGTCAGCTACTTACATGCGGGATAATGCCGCATATATTCAACCAAGTCATAACTAATTATAACGACCTGTGCAAGCACTCCCACAGAAGCCGAGACGTCTATTTGAAGTAGTTGGGGTGACTTGTATATGTAAGTTGAACGGACGGCCAATTGCTGCTCTGTGTAAGAATCGTCAGTAAGTGACGGATACAAAATTCAACAAAAATATAAAACATGTAATTATCATACTTTTCAAACTGCCCATTAAAAAATAAAATATTTACAAAAAATAAATGTTCTTGAGTTTTAAAGGGTTAAGTACTGCTTAGCTTAAAGATCAGATTGAATTGAATTCGCACCACCCCAGGAGCATGACTGCCGATGCCAGCCGTTTCATGTTGCTCAGGGACTCATGGAGCGATGAGGGTATAGACGTAAAAGGAAGCATCCGTTTTATGTTTTAAAGAACAAAGAATCGATTTTAGCAAACGAACACGAAGGAGCGGGCACAACGTCTAGATCAATCAGAACCACGCCACTTTGGGGCTCTTTTAAACGATGAATGCATTTGACGGCTTTAAATTCAGAAAGTGTGTTTTTGCTATTCTTCTGTGAAAAAATGGCCTGTCATTTATTTAATTTTTCCCTCACTCACCCTGGGACCTGCCTCTGGCGGCATTCTGCGCAAATAAGGGTGTGTAATGCTAATTCACGCCTGATGAGGCGTGCAAAGTCATTAATAACGGGAGGTCTGTTCGTGAAAGTGCGTAAGCGATTTTTTCCTTCGGTCTTGAATCCTTTCTTGTTGTGGATTTGCTTCTTAGCGAGTGCCCTTTAAATCAATGCGAAGTTATATCCACTGCCAAGAGAACACCACATTTGTGACACTTGCGTTGCCTGGCACTTGTAGTCGTTATTCAAGTGTCGTCTTAAGTCTTCTAATGACAGCGAGACGTCCGGATTTCGCAGTCCTTCACTTGATCATTCTGTTCAGCGACAACTTCACTTTGGAGGTGTATCTATGTGGGTTCTCCTCTTGGCGCTTGCCGCTTGTCTCTGTTCATTTACCATCGATTTTATCTGAAACGATATAAATAAGGACCAAACTAAAGGGAGCAGCACATCGAGAACAACATGAAACCCAAGCGGGAAGTACAGCGGCATCATGCATGTACGCTACATACATAAATGTATTCTGTGTGTGAGAAAACAGAACTGAAGCTCGTTTCAGTGGGGAGCATGACTAGAATCTCAATGGGTGTAAGGACATCGAGATATAGGGATCATCTAATAGGGATTTTCAGCTCAGCGAGGGAAACGCTTGCTTTGCATAATAACATCACGTCTAAAAGTACACAGCGGCAATGAAAATAGGACCAGAAACACAAGGAGGACAATTTCCGTCAACAAGGATACGAGAAAAGAAACGAAGAAAAGGGTAAATGCCTTCGTCTGAAACGTGCACCGTGGAAATGTGGTGAATTATCACGCAAAATGCATGAACAACAAAGCTAGGGCTTAAATTATTCCCAAGTATCAACCGCACTATTTGAATTTTTAAATTTACCACGGGGACTGTGTATAACGTACGATCCCACACCGCCATGCATGTACCGACACTTTGCCGTCAAACGATTGAAGTTGCGTGTATCAACGCCCCAGCACGCACACTAAAAATAGGTTTGCAATAATTTCGTTTTACTTGCAGTCGGAAGATTTGTCCGGGAAATTGGACACAAAATCTTTTAAACTTATCCGCTCGCCCGTAGAAGAATATTCGTGAATCTGTCATAAAACAGTCTGGCAATGGTAAACTTAAGACTTAACTTCAAAGAACATCAGCGATGATTTTTTGTTTTCTTTTGCCACAGGTCTTGAACTTAGACTTATCCCACAGCAAACAACGGAAAGTTTCTCGCAGAAGCCATTGCAGTTCCACACTCAAACAGCAGTGCGCTGGAAAAAATAAGAATTATGGCGCATGGATGCATGAGGGACGAGAGCATATTTGTTCGAAAAGTTTAGTTCTAATAAACATTTATAGGTTTTATACGACCCGATTACGAAGTTTCACGTCTCGCTAAGCATATGTGCACAGCGGTGCATGGCGGGACTTAGACGCCGACTTGCGCGCTTTGAGTGTTCCCGGAATTGGGGTCTTCGATGTCATCTCAAAAAAAAGTTCTCATAGCAGTCCGCTTCGTTGAGCGCGTTTAGCAGGTTTCCTTAATCACAAGCGAGGCTGGTGGATCGATGTGCATGCGCTTCTGGCTTTTGGGTGAATTATTCAAGCAAACAAATGGAAATGAGTCAGTGTGCCTTTTGGAGCATTTCTCAACCATTCCCTGCGTTCGTTGGGGAAATTACACATATGACCTAACATTTTGTTTATGGCTCGTGTGTTTCGCGGGATGCATAGAATTAATGAGAACCCACAACTTTTCCTCTGTCCTCTCGAGATGTGGGAGGCTGCAGTCAAGGACCTTTGCGGTCTAGTCTCACATGCACTTGTACTGTCAGAGTTTTAAGGAAAACAAAAGAACGAAATGTCTCTGCTCAATTCGTGGCAAATATATAATGTGGGTGGCGCCACATTTCGACTTGGAAAAAGGCCTCGTTTCTCCAACAACCCCGCGTGTCGGGAGTGTTATCATTTTATCACGGGTTTCGTGGCATAAGTAGTCCCTGACCATTGTTAGTGAAGAAAAGAGGTGGTACTGTGAATTATGAGAGTTGCTGAATTCGGGGATCGGACTTTGGATCCCAGGCGTAGGAGCCGACGCACTACTACGACCACTACGCCACGCGCTATATAACAATAATTATAATAATAAAAATAACAATAATGGTAGATAAATAAATATAATAAGAAAACAATAATAAGAATAATAATAATAATAATAATAATAGCAATAATAACAATAAAAAACAAGGTTATAGCCAAAAGAAACTTCCGAAAGATTGTGCTCAAGGAAAGTATGGACGATAAGTCCGACGATGTGGATACAGGGGCAAAACTAAAACTATAGAGCATTTCACATCAGGGTGCAGAGCACTCACTGCACATGACTACACAAATAGACACACTAACGTCGCTCAATCAATACATCAACATCTAAACCTCAGTAGGGGGTCGTCCAACGGCACACGCCCTGCTATAAGTACCAGCCCTTCCCGTGTTCGATAATAACAGGACGATAACTACAGACCAGTATATTCCAGCAAACAGACCGGACACTGTTCTGTTTGACAAAGTAGAAAGAAGGGTTGATAGTTTTGATGTAGAGGTGATCTTAAACCGAAATTTGCAGCAACATTTGCCACAGAAATCTCAAATACACCGATAGTAATCTCAGCCACAGGTTTGGTACATAACAACCTCACCGCAAACTTAATAGAGCACCAAATAAAATGAGTACTTTCATACCTACAAAGATCTGTTTTGCTGGACACCTGTTACACCGTTAGCAAGTTCCTCCAACAATGAATATAACAACAATAGACCAAAGAGCATAAAACTCCACTTCATCCACCCTACGCTTACGCGATGGTTGACATCGTTATCAAAGGTTCAGATATTTGAACTTGGCACACTTGGGAAGCACTTTTCCATACAAGATAAATGTCTGGATTAGGCATGAGTGGATCAGAGAAAGGGTAACACAGGGACTCGTTATTTTTCTGGCTAATGCGGTACCCATTCCCCTCGAAGAAATCCACCCAAACATCAAATGCTCGCCCCATCGTCAGCAAAGAATAGCTTATGAATTTTTGGGGCCGTCACTTTTCCTTCAAGCAGATAATCAAGGTCAACAACAAACAGCAAAGGGCTCATGACACTTCCCTGGCGTACACCGACATTGATTGGATACTCCCTGTTGACTCTGGCAGCGCATCTTTCCACCGCGTAATATAAAACCTTTAACAATTTGGCTTGGAGTTATTAACTATTGAATTCCGCAAAAAAGTTTAATCGGTTTTATTAAATTTGGGTTTCTGTTTCGTGCCACTTTGTTATCTGTGTGCCATATGTTCGATGGTTGCTGTCTAACCGAGGACAAAGTCCACTTCGAACTATGGCGACGTCTATACTATTATTATTGGGCACTCCGGCGATATAACACAGCTGACTTCAGTGCAAGAATCATCTATTATAGAGATGCCCAACTTCACAGCTGCCTATCGACGAATTTGAGTGCCTTTTTGACAGTTATTCAGGAAAAAAAGTGAATGCCGTTCTCTGGTTGGTCAATTTGGCTTTAGAAAACGACATAAAAAATGGTTGTCAAAATGTTAATGGGCAAGATAGGTAGAAGTCGGCTGTCTCAATAATAACTCATTTCTGCTTCAATGTTTTCTTGTGTTTACTGTCATGTGTTCATTTTGTTAGGGTCATGCTTTCATGAGCTCTGCCATAATTCTACACTCATACACAATTATTTTCATACGCGCCACCAGACGTCTATTCTAATTCGTCTAATATGCAACTAAGTTGTGAAATCACCGAATTAGTTTTCTAACAAAACTTGCCGACGACACTGTAAGAGCGCACAGGAAACATATTGATTTTCATCCGAAGGTATCTGGCCCGGTAAGAAAATCCTTACGACGCGAATAATAATTGAACTGGAATAAAATCGCGGATTTAGTCAGCTTCGTCGCTGCCGCCGTGTAGAATGTTGAAAACCAGGACGGATAGGACGACAGCGTAAACAGAACTCCAGTAACCTCATTAGGGGGAAATGAGCGAAAGCCGTTCCAATTAAATCTCGTACTTGATTCCGATAATAAAATCAATTAATTAAGTTACATTGAAGGGTCGAGAATGTTATGTAAGGACCAGCATTGGGATTGGGATTTACGTTATATCTGTTGGGACATACGCTGATTGCTGAATGCAACACCAGTTAACCTGGATGCGCAAAACGGATGTGCAGCCAGTGAGAATAAGGATTCTCACATGGGACCGGGATGTCACTCAATTTGAATTAATTTCCTGGATTCCAAGTTGAACGCATTCGTATGGCGTGCGTATGCTCCTCGGCGTAAGTGGCCGTTATTGAATGGATTGTGACTCGTTAAAATGTTCATTATTCTATGGGAAGTTGCAAATCGAATACTAATTGATCTACCTGCCTACGTTTTATTTTATTTACAGTGGTAGACATTCGTTTCAACGCACTGATTATTTTTTCATAATTCCGCCATTATTCTCTATTATGAAGTAAATTTATGAATTTTTACTAAAACATGTGGACACTGGTTAACGATACTTCTTTAGGCATCTGCACTTTTGTGGCATTTGGCTTTTGGGTATAAGGGATCTTTCGCTCTCAGGCTAAACATACGTTTAAAGGCAACCACGGTTTTTTGGAGTAAAATAAAATTAGTTGACGCTTACTTTACAGGCCTTATTAACTAACTGTAAGACATAATTGTTTTCAGTTGATCTTAGTGATTTCCAAGGAATACTCATTTTTCAAGCAAATTTGGGAGAAAGGATGCGGTTATAAGTCGAAGAAGTTAAGCAGATTAACACATTAAAGTCAAAGAGGCACGTACCGTCGCAGAAGCACATTCACCTTTTCAATCGACAACTATGAAAAAGAATAAAAATATCGGCGGCAATTGTTCGCAATTTCTTAAAGAAAGCGGACATTTACGGGAAAGAGAAAGAAAAGACAACACAAAGCTTAACTTCCGTCAAAAAGATTGAATATCTGAGGAAGCAACAAAAAATTGGCTAAATTGTAGGCAAATTAAAGAAAAACTAGATTTAGAAATTTCTATACAACACATTGCCATAATTCTGCGTGAATTAAAATCCGTCGTAAGGAAGAAAATGCTGCGCAAACCAAGGGTCACCGCTGTACGCAAAGATAAAATAAACTTGTTTGCTAATAAGTGCATGAACTGGACTGTTGAGCGGCAATATGTTTTTTTTTTTTTTTTCGTCCAAATACGTACAAGTCCAACTGACATTACTGCTTAAGCTACGGCCGTAATTACATGAAATTCAAAAATGAATTGATTCAATTTTATTAACAAAAAAAAGAGAGGTTCACGTGCTTATGTGCAGAGGTGTTGGCATCAAGAAGCAACGTACAAGAAAAGAAAAAAAAAAGGAAAAAGAAATTCATATATACGAGTACAATTAAAGTAGCTAGTGGCCTTCTGGCTAACAAGCATTTTTATTGTTGACATCCAGAGGGAGCTCTTTGAGGGATATTCAAGAGGAGATTTGCTACAGTCAAAGCGAAATATTAGTTTTGGAAAATTAATTGCAGGATGGTCAAAGAATTGCTCGATGATGTTCTTGTGTCTTTTTTGGACGAACATTACCCACAGGATTCAGTTTAGGATTCATGAGCGTTAGCGAAAAAATTGTTCCCAATATTATTAAAAGTTTGTTGATATCAATGCCAATTATAATTTTTGGTGTCATTAAAACAAGGCTAATCACACTAAATAATGAATGGATATTTTGACAAATTTTGCAATAAATTACACAGTCATGAATTATTTATCATAAATTATACACAATGTATTTCGCTATTATTTGATTTTTTAAGTGCTAAGATTATATTTACTTACTTACTTATCAGACCGACGACCCTTGGAGGGTCTGAGCCTAAGCAATTGCTGCCTTCCATCGTTGGGGGTCCTGTGCACATTGCTTCCAGTCATCAAGACCAAGCTGTCTTGCATCCGCGATTACTTGGTCTCCATACCGGAGATTCGGTCTACCTCTCCTTCTCGAACCAGGAGGCTCGGACTCGAAGACCCTCATAGCTGGAGCGTTGATGTCCATCGATGTGGCCAGTCCAGTCGACGGATTTTTTCCTTCCGAACTACGTCCACATCTTGGTACAGCTCGTACAGTTCGCGGTTGTGTCTCCTCCTCCATTCACCTTCCTCGCAGACGGGACCATATATCCCGCGCAGAATTTTTCTTTCGAAGGTACCAAGAATCAGCTGTGTAGTTTTGCTTAGCGTCCTTTCAGGAGCAGGACTAGCAAAATAAGATTTTTGCAGAGCATGATATTGGTCCTTCGAGTCAGGAGTTTTGAGCCCAGTTGTTTCGACAAACCGCAGAAGCACCGGTTGCCAAGGGGAGATTCTACGTCGGATCTCCAGTGTGATGTCGCTTATGACGTTTGAGACCAGTTAGTTCATCGCCGTAACAGCCTCTACTACAGCAAGTGGGATTTAACTCCTTTACTACCTCGAAATTACAGCTGTCGATCATGTTGTTTTGTCTATGTTGGTGTGAGACGGAACGTTTTTTGGTCGACAGCATGTATTTGGTTTTGTCCTCATTCACCTTGACACCAGTTAGTTGATCGCCGTAAAAGCCTCTACTACAGCAAGTGGGGAACGCGTGATTATGTCGATGTCATCTGCGTACCCCAACAGTTGGACCGACTTGTAGAAGATAGTGCCTAGTGTTATGATTATAGCTTGTAAGACAAATGCATTAGATTTTAACTACAGTTACTTACTGCAAAAACGAATCGTTGAGGGTCGTCAGTCAGTCTTTTGCAGATGACTTAGTGATCCTCATATCTTTCCAGACGGAACTCCAGAGCGCACTCGATATGATTGTGGACAAATCGGAGGTTATGGTCATCTCCAGAACGCCTGTTCAGTTCACTCTACAGGTTAGTGGAGTCCCCTTCAAGCAGGTGAAGAAGTTTAAGTATCTATGTCCCTTTTTCACGAGTGATGCAAGGAGTAATGCTAAGTTTTCCTGTAGGATTGGTCAAGCTGGGTCAATTTTGAAACAGCTTGGTATATCTGTAATCAGGAAGGACGAGCTTGGTGTCAAGGCCAAGTTATCGGGTTTCAAATTTGGGCAATGACCGATTGAATAAGATCGCGAATACAAGCTGCGGGGATGAGATATCTCCGTGTTGTTCTGGGAATTACTCGCCGGGATAGGGTGAGGAACATGACAGTGCGCGAGGAACGCAACATTGAGGAGCTCCTTCTTCGAACCAAAATGGCTATGCTTCGGTGGCTTGCTCACGTGGCACGAATGTCCCCATCATCACGATTTCCTAGGCGGGCATTGATCGACTTGCACGGGGATCTCTCGTGCATGGTTGACCCCCGCGACCCCTTTAGTGGAGCATGCGGCTCAGACGATGATGGGGAATCATATGACTGACAACATTTGCCTTTCTCACGGAGATTCTCATTCTCATTCGAAATCAAAGCACAATATATACCCATTAACTGCCCATGAAGGATAATTTGGAGAAATTATTTTAGAATTATTACTTTAATGGAGGGAGCTACATTACGAGCTATTCTAATAAGCGGAGAATTTTTGCGAAAAGTGTAAATCTTGTGTGTCGCGTTTTAATCTACATTGGAAACTCAGGGTGCTGGCAGTGGAGTGTGATAGCTGACAATGTCCGTTTTATCAACAAGCAGTCGTTCTGATAGTCGGTATAAATTCACGTCATATTTTTGTCTCGACCCTATGTTGTAGTATTATGGAATATTAGCGAAGAATTTGCATACTTTCATTTGGTACATGCATCGCTACTGACGGGCTTTACTGTATACCCAATGCTTGAAATAAACCCATGTCAAGAAGTCGACGGTTGTTTTATTGTCATGTTTTCGACAGCGACCTGTTAATGTCCCCATTTCAAGAAATGAATATGTCTTTGCTTTCCGAAGCTAGGATTGATAAGTCTCTCGAAGTCAGATTTACTTCACAAAGCCTTGCGTTTTTTCAGCCACATATCTATTGACGTTTTCCTTTGACAAACGACGCCAATTTCTTCCGCAACATGTAGGATTTCGTTCTAAACGACTACTCGGTTTACAAGTTCGTAAGGGCTGGAGTACCAAAGGTAGGCACTCAGGTCCATCACCATCTCCTGCATCTTAAGTCGTATTGTGGAGCATAATGTCCCTAGACACCTCAATCCATAATCATACTAAGGTCATTTATGTACATGACATCTCACCACATTACTACTGCCATTCATGTTGAGTTCCTATTAAGTGATATTAACATTCCACTTCAATGTTTTCAATTATGGCAATAAACTCCCCCAGGTTGGTCGTGGTTTAACCTGATTAATAAGCCATCGCAGAGCTAGACACCATCATCTGCGTGTGCCCTTGCTCCGGTCTAATTCAACAGCTACTCGAATATATACGTAATCTACCACTTGCCGGCATTAGGTTATTTTACCACAATAATCTGGCAAGCATTACACATTATCCGTAACACTCAGTTTCGTACAGCTGTTGGACCATTGGGCATTCGGAGAATTACCCTGAATGTCCAGCCATTAAGAGGCGAGACAATGGTCATATCATTAACCCAAGAATCGATTTGCAAACCAAAAAACTACCTCTCCGTGTCATTTGCACACTGGTTGCCAAGCAATTGAAATGGATCCATAATAATTGATGATGGGCAGCGACCATGTAACCGAATGTGGACAGCATGGTGTAGGGATGGTGGAAATTCATTTGAGGGTCAATGCGAATAAATTGTAATGAAACAAATGGTTTTGTGTCTTACTTAATGATATTGACTGTCGTGTAAGATGTGTGTGTGTGTGGCAGGTGCACTGAAGATATGTTCACCATTGGGGCACAGTTCTGTAGTTAGCTTAGTGTCTTTGTGCGAAGCCAAGTTTTGTTGGGACAGATTGGAAGTGCCTGAATTAAAGTACAGAGAAGCATGATTGGGGTGTTCGTGGACTGCTTGAACATCGATTAAGAATAACTATTTGCTGCGCGCTAACACGAATGTGGGGAATCTTCGACAAATTATCGGCTGACAAGGGTGACAAACATATACGCAGTACATGCGAATATCGGTATCGCAGCAATCCAATTTGCAGAACTAGTTCTAATAGAAATTATTCCAAAAACAATGGAGAGCTGTGTCCGAGCAAGTTGCACCTGCTGCGCTGTGAGGTGCTGTCTCTCGCATGCGGGGTGGAGCGGCGAGCGGCGCCGGCACTCATCAGGCCGTGCCAATTTAGGCTCGCCGCAACAACCGTATTGCTAGCTGCCTGTTAATTAGGCACCTGGAGTCGTGAAGATCACTACCGCGCAATTACACTATCGACGGCAGTAGCTGGTCTTTCTGCGGTCATGCTGGCTCAAACAAGAAGCACCACCATGTCCTTTGTCAAGCAATACAATGCGGCTTATAATGCACATGGCCATACACGTGACCATGGCCCAATCGGTTTCACTCAAATTACCTCGGGATGGAAACATAAGTCTTCAAACGAATGCTCAGCCCACCACGAATCATGATGATAATAATCCACAAGCGGAAATCCCGATACTAATCCTGATATAAGAAAATTAGTGTCTTCTTAGGAACCCAAATGCTCCACCTTCCAAGCCAATTTAAATGAACCCACTGATGTCTTCAGTTTCATTCCCAATTGAAGCCAATAGGATAAGTAGGACAATTTTATTTGACTTGGTCAATATTGTGTTCTCTCACAGAACCACCATAATCGGAATCAAATCTGTCACAATAAATCACGGAAATCTTTTGTCGAATACGTCTGCATGTGTAGCTGCTGGAGTGTCTGCGGGCTTGTGGGGCGATGTAATAATATATTCAGAGGACACTGGAGGAGAGAAAAAGCCAACGAAATAAAAAGGGGGAAGTAGCCTTTAAGTGAAGCGTCATTCAGCCATCCAAAGAGGACCTTCAGACTGTGCACATTTTGATTCCGAAAGTTCAATAACAAAGATGAAGAATCAATTGAATTGATTTATTTTTGTTTGGTCTCTTGCGGGCTAAGAGTAAACGAAAAATCCATTTTCCTACTTAAGTGCGGTCTTATCTCATTTGATTCCAAATTGATTGACTCAAGTACTACGAGCTTGCGTGACGCGTTTTTGCTTGGATCAATTCGAAGATTTACTTTTTTTTGATGTTACAAATTTAATGTGGTCGAGGAACTTTATTTAAATTCATACTTCCGGCCTGGGGGACTTTTGGGATTTAAGATAATTCCGGATGCGGATTTGTGCGGGGCAGTTCATGTTATATTGAATTATCGAAATCAAAAAGTTGATGGTGGTACTCTCTACGACAACGGCTCTTATAGTGAAATTATTAAATTTTAAATATTATAGAACTAGCTATACCCGCGACTTCGTACGCATGTATATGTGGCATGACCTCACTAATACTCCATGGATTAGATTGGATCAAATGTGTATATATAAATATAACAATAATTTTAGTGCCTTCTAATCTAATAAGCAATACTTTTCTGAGGCCACACTCTCGAAGGTGCTCTACGGTTTCGTGAAACGTCAAACAATTTCGGACGCTGTTTCCTATAATTTTGTCTACATGCTTCCTATCGACACTGGCTGATTTATGGAGCAAATATAATCGTACGGCCGAAGATATATCGCATCAGATGCAAGTAAACGGAGAAATTCACAATGACGCATTGATTATAATTCAGGACATGTGACTGATGCTTACCACCAGAGGATTAATACATTTAGGAATGACAAGGCAATTTAAATCAAGATTTGAGACTCGAATCATAATACTATACCAAAGCATCGAGAGAAACCGTTCAATGAAATCAAAAACCGCCTCTTAAATCAAGAACAAAAAAGATCCGCTCAAGAAAGCAGTTAATGAGGGAACTGGCGGAATTCTTTTCTTAGATACTAATGTTGGAACTGGAAAAAAGCATTTTTAATATTGTTACGTTTAACAGAAATGAGTCTACGTAAAATTATTCAAATTGCCCACAAGGGGTTCGATCACTGAATTGTGACTAATGAAACACAAAAGTTCACTAATAATTCTAATACAATACACGAGCTTATTTACAAACACTGGTTAACCCTTATGCTCTTCTGCTTTTACACTTTAACGATTAATATTACTCTAAAACTTCAGGTTGAACCGATTGACACTTTGATCACTATAAAATCCCAAAATCGACTTTACTAATTAAAGCGACTTAAAAATCTTTTTGAACGGAATTATTTTTTATAATTGAGTTAATAACCAGACCTACAAACTAAAGGTTAACTGGTGTACTTTGTTTAATTTAATGTTTATTATTATTGTCGGTTTTTTGTTTATTTTTTATGTCCTACCTTGGCTGGTGCGTACATCGCGTTGTTCAAGTCCGTCTGTCCATGGTGGTCCTTTTGGGATGGTGGTGTGGTAGCCGCTTTATACTCCAAGGTGATTGCTAGCGCTGCTCTGGTAGAATCCATGCAGCTCGTTGTTCGACGTCGTTGGAAAGTTCTGCTCGTTTAGCAGATTTAACGCGTTGAGATAGCGTTGTCCGGGGATTGTGTTTCGCAAGTTCCTGATTTCCTCGTTAGGATGGTTGTTGATGTCTAGTAGCTGCTTTCTGAACAGTGTCACCATACACTGTTGCAGAGGGATGATGTGTGCTTGGTCGTAAAGCCTATTGTTGCTGTGGTGTCCTTGACGGTCCCTGTCGAAGGTGAGTCCGGTAAATATTCGCAGTATTTTTCTTTCGATAATTGCGAGCATCGTCATATTGGTCGTATAAGCTGCTTGTAGAGCAGCAGTTTTGTCCTCTAGCTTAATCCGTCCTTCTTGCGCATCAAGGGATAGATGCGATGGAAGCCTAGGTTGGCCTTCTTAAGGGTCAGTTTCGAATGACTGTTGATCTGCAACCTTTCCGTGAAGTTAATGCCAATATACTTGACCTTTTCGTTTGTTGATATTTCTGTACCGTTAGGGAGTACTATCTTTATGCTTCGACATTTGGCTGCTGATCTGCATCCACCTCTGGATGGTCTCCTTAAGCACTTAAGTACCGATTTCCCAGCAATGACTCGAATACCCCATTTGGTATAGCAGTCAAATTTTGAACTTTAATAATCACGACACTGAACTGCAGTGTAATAATATTCCAACTGAACTGACTCGCATCGGGTACCGTTCCAATATTTATAGTACCAGTATAGGTTCTAGATCCTATTGTCGGCACAAGTCTATGGAATTTCCCCCTGACGCTTACATATATGATTCTTTGTAAACTATTCGTTTACAGGTGGCGACAATCCCTTTAGCAGTATGTACAACAATTTCGGCAATACTCTTCTGAATTCATCGTTCTTCTACTTGCGTATAGATGACATTTTTGTGGTGGTTGGTATCCTGAGTATCTCATCTTATACACGGTGTACAAGTCACTCCACAATATCATTGATTTTGAAACGATTCGATAGCAAAATAGAATTACACATATCTTATCTGGTACTGCAGCTATATTGTTCGAAGGCGGTTGTACAGCTCATCCAGCACTCAAGTTGAACTTGGAAAGTAATGAAACTCCAACTTGCAACATTCAATTAGCAAAGTTGTGTCACAGTGCAAACTGATCATTTGGAATGAGTGTACGAAGGTACGTAAAAAAATATTTGAAGATTTGAAATTCCCATTGACGCATTGTCTGGATAAGTTGCATGCCCAGACCACTTTTGTCACTTTACAGAACCAACGCCCTTATTCATCTCGATGGTTTTCCCAAACATTGCTTAAAATTAAGTCGGTTGATTCTGTTTCTAACCAAGAAGATGTACTCTCCGACTGAATTTTTAAATTGGCTGGAACTGTGCGGACTACCTAATTCCGGCCCCAGAAACTGATTTAAGAAACGACTATGCGCTGTCCGTCAGTCCTTCAGATTTTACAGCGAAAACACGATAAAGTGCAGCTTAACTTCAAGTTAGACAGAGACTTCGACGTAGGAACGACGCGATTCTATAAAGAACAAACAGTATAATAATAAAATAAACAGAATAAGCAATTTGATTGCCAATATAAAACTTATGATAAATCCTGGCACTCGCAATTTCTGTGGAACGAAGCTGACCTTATCCAATTAATATAGTCGCAGTTCTGCTCTACAATGGATGGAAGTTTCGAACTCCATCGAATAGTTCTGCTTGTAATCTTTAACAGTGTTTACATTGATGTCATCTGGAGGGAAAGTATGAAGTACGAAATGTACGGGCTGTACAGCAACATAAGTTCACCAGGATGTCTAGGGACCCGTATGACTAGGCCATGAAGGCAACTTGGACGATTTTTTCCGGCTCAGAGAGCTCTTCACCTGAGCCTTTGGAACAACGCAGTAGAGTACGAACGGGACTAAGACGACAAACTCACGTGAAAAAGCGTGTCAAACAACTTGGTGTGCGAATTGAAAACACCTTACTTCCAAGGCTTGTTTACTGCGGTCCACTGTAGCGCCGTACAAAACATGATGAGAGGGTAAATTTCTAGGGGATGATTCCTCTTTAGTTTTACCGCAAGCTTTCCTTGTTCTGATGGTTGGGGTTGTTAGCCCAGAAAAACAGAATGTCAATCGAATTCATCACTTTGGCAGTTTGACCAAGAACCATACTTCCGCAAAAAAAAAAAACTTTTCAGATCCCTGTCCATTGTATTTGAAATCTGATATTCTGTAGAGTTGAAAAATACACTCAACCCCACGAAAGGTTACTCCGACGTTGAACCATACACCCGACATGAGCATGTTACAAATTACATCAAACTTGCATCAAGATGAATATTGTCAAATTGTAGATAAGTGCAGAGGCAAAAGAATCGTAGAAATCTTCTCTGAATGCAAATTCACTGGTAAATGATTAAACTTCTTGATGCCAGTGACCGTATTTAAAGTCCGACAATTGAGAACTTGCGTCAATTCTGCTTAGCATCCACATTTTTTTCCGAGGGTAAGTAGAATCGCGAATAGCAATCCGATTGAGTTTTTGATTCTCCTAAGAAATAGATATGAGGTAGGTAGGTAGTGAATTCACCAGCACACTGAGGCATGCGATACACACACTTAGACGTGGTCCATTGCGATACTCAAATTCCACTCCAGTGATAGTGCCGCCAAATCAATCTGCCCTCGAACCAATTTCCAACGTCTCGTTGTGATGTTAAGGTGATCAGTAGTGTATAGGGAAAATTCCTTGGTATACTCTCTTTATGATTAAATAACAACAGTTTGCACAAACACACGTTTATGTTTAATATATATCTGTGCTCCGAGCTCCTTCCACCTGATGGAGACTTCGTGAAATGCCATAGATGTTATCGAAAGATGCATTATGGATGCTCAACAGTCCATGAAAAAGCATTTAGGAAAATTACAGCAACTAAGAAGGAATTATGAGAGTGTCGCACATGCAAAAAACTCCCTAAAACGAAAGCCACGGAAACACCACCAGTACAGGTAATCAAGCGCTTGATATGTGCAAATTATCCATTATATAGAAGGAACTCAAATACATCACGTGAATTAGTACTTGACAAAATGCGAAAAATAAGAAAGGAACTTATTCAAATAAACAGCACATGACATCAAACAATGAAATATGGCACAAAGGGGCTATTTATTGAGTTTAGCAAGGCCTTTGGTATTCTAACCCATGCGAAACTGACCGAAAGCTTCAAAAATGGTTTAAGAGGAGTAATGGCAAATTGGATCAAAAGTTAGTTGTTATGAGTGTCAAATACATATGAAGATGTGTATTTGGAGTACCACAAGGATCTAAATTGGGACCCTATTTACTCATATTGTACATTAATGAAGTACGATGTATGATGTAGCAATTGTAATCAAACATAACCATTTAGAAACAGCGAGCGGTTGAAATACTACGAGAAGAGTTTAAAAAAAATCTCCGAATGGTGTCATGATCAAAATGTATTATAAATGTAGATTATAAATGTAGCTAAAGATGACACACATACGTACTCCTTCTATGCCAACAGATAACATACGAATTTGTCACCGCAGCGAATATTACCCACTCTCGGCAAACAGCTAAAACTCAATTGAAAAAGTTGAGGAATTTAAATAACTAGGAGTGACCAATGACGAACACATGTTATGGCACAAACATATAAACTCCCTACGTCTATAACTTAAGAGCACACTCTTCGCAATGGTACATCTTAAACGATATTCTAATTTTGAACTGATATGGGATTCTGGCATGGGGGAATGCAGCAAAAAACTCACTTAGACAAAATACTGAATCTACAACATCGTCTGATCAAAAGTTTTAAGATAACTAATACACCTTTTAAGTTTTTAGATGACAGGACACGGATGACCAAAGATACCAACGTATGTGTCATTCGAGGAATACAAGAAGAAAAGCTCAGGGGCGTTGGCAATATCAGAAAGGATGAACATCTATGGAAACTTTTAAATAATCTTCCTCGGACACTGAAACTCATTCCCAATTTCAAAAAACGAAAAAAGTGCTTAACGACCGCGGTTAAACAAATGCAAATATTAAAAATGTGGGATGGGAAATTATTTTAATTGGTGCGGTTTTTTTTTCAATATTTGAACGTTTGTTTAAGAAAACTAGTGCAATAGTATTATTTAAAGTATTGCCCATCTGAAGCTATGACTTTTTCCCATCTTTCTGGCAATTTGCGGATCCCATCCCAAAAGAACTGCGACGGCTTGGCAGCCAAGAATGAATCAAGCCAATTTTTGATTTTCTGCTGTGATGTGAACCGTATTGCAGTGAGAACGTTCTGCATCGACCGGAACAAATGGTAGTCAGAAGGGGCAAGGTCTGGGCTATAAGACTTCCCATCCACTGTTTTCCAAATAGTTCTTAACCGGAATAGCAACGTGGGGCCGAGCGTTGTCATGATGGAAAATTATTGCCTCGTGTCTGGTGGCATATTCCTGGCGTTTTTCGGCTACTGCTCTCTTCAACCGGATTAACTGTAGCAGTTAATTTTTAGCAGCTCATAATACAGCACACCCTTCAGATCCCACCGAATACAGAGCATTACCTTCGCGCCAGGCATATTCGGCTTTGCCGTTGATTTGGCTGGTTGGCCAAGTCAAAATCTCCAATCGTGCAAACCACTTTTGGCACATTCGCTCAGCTAGCGCATGTTCACCATAAACTTCCACCAAAATACAATGACTTTCGGAAGCAGTTTTTTCATATTAAAGTAGTGAAGAAGAACTCCCCGCAAAAACACTTTTTCAGGCTCAAAGTTCGAGTGAAAGAAAAATTATTGTTGCTTACGCTTCAAATGAATGACATATACTGAAATGACGTACAATGACAGTAGCTTTCCAACGCATGTTCCAATGGAATAATAAAAGTTACGCCATCCTTTCGCTCACTTTACGCTATTGTAAAATAACCACCCGCAGACAAGCACCACGCTTTGTGGGTAAACAAATGCAAATATTGAAAATGTGAGATACAATATATAAATACAAAGTGCAAGCATTTCAACAACTAGGTTTAGCACTGTCCTCTTTAACTGTTGGTGTTAGTTAGAGATCATTTTGTATTTTTTGATTTGGTACCTAGTAGCTTTTTTCTACATGAAGCCAAATATCTGCAAATTTGCATTTGAAATTAATTTTTATCAGTAGCCCTTGATGTGCTGCGCTCCATGAATGGTGCGATACAAAACTCAAAATTCGGTTCGCCTTTGTGAGGAGCTCAAGCACTATTGAAACACAAACAATAACCAGTAATAACGTGTGCACCCGTTAAATGGACGATTTCCAAAGCAAAAGAAGAAAAAAATTCGGATTAGCCGATAAGCCTATGCAAAGGCTCGCGATGAATGAAATAATCATTTTCAATTTCGAATGAATTCATCGAAGTGGAGAGGCAACGTTAATTGCGGCGATAATTGTGGCCGTGTTCGAGTTCTTTTCAAAAAACAAAAACCAACAAAACTGAGTCATTGTGATGGAATTAATCAGGAAATTAAATTAATGCTAAATAAATTACAAGTAATTGCGATGCATATTTAATTTATTTGGTTGAATTTAAGCCAAAGAGTGTGGCGGTGACACCTGAAAAATCAAAAAAAAAAAAAATGCGAATGAACCGACGATAATGCATTCATTTTTCTCCGAATTGAGTTTCCGAATCGTTTGTTCTTGTGAAGTGCAAACGCAAGGTACACCGACCTGATTTACTGGGATTTAGATAAAGGTGAGAATGGAATAAATTACGTTCGCACATTCGTATGTTAATGCAGATCACGAGAAGTTGGTAGTTGGTTGGTTTTTGCACGGACCAGGCCACCTTTGCGGGCTCATGTCCACTGAGGGGCTGCGTACCTCAATCTCATGTTAATGAGATTAAATTCTCCGTATCTAAATCATAATCAACGGCTCGGGCTCACGGGAGGTTATCGTCGAACGAACCCCTTTGGGGAGCAATTACGCTACCGTCCTCGACCGTATCATGTCCTAAGCTGTTATGCACCCAAGACCATGCTTATCAAATGATTATGACCAAGTAGGTGGGTGGCTGTTCAGTAATTTGCATGTTTGCAAATTGTTGTTTTAAGATCCACAGTAAAGTCTCATAAAGATATGAACACAAATCTGAGGGAGAGACACGTGTGATGTCGTTCCGCCGATACCTTCCGCCGCACTGGTTCGGACTGCAGAACTTTATTTTCGCATTCCAAATGTTCGCAACTAATCCATTTCTCAATTATTGTGACCCTCATGCATATTGCCAGGGAATCTGGAACTTAACTCAATTGTCGTCCGGTCTGTTTGTGTACCTGGTGAACTGTGACATGCATTTCTTCCACCTCCTGGATGTCAGGGATATTTTATGCAGTTTTACCAGAATGCCACACCTATAACCACGCATAGCTCCATGGCATGTTTTTGCGATAGTAAATGAGTTCATCTGTGTGTTTGTGCGACAGGGATAACGAACAAGAATTAAGTTTACCATAATTTAACATTCTGACTTTGTGTGGCGTTCCATTCCGCTCTGCTCCCTGGATGTGAAACTTTTAGCTACAGGCATACACCTCCATTAAGTTCCGCCCTTTTGGGTGTGTGTTTTTTTTTTTTTGTGACTAACATTTGGTACAGTGTAGCAAGTTAACAGCAAGTAACTTTATCCTTTAGATAAAATGACACTGAAGGTCTGGCCGTCCGACTCACAACGGAGGTCTGTGTTAGCCACATACACACATGCATAAGTATCTATAGCGTGTATCTGAAGAATTGAACGTTTGTACATGATTCAATGCATCCATGACTTTTTTTTCGGATGATGATGATGTTGAGCTTAAAGTTAACTAAAAGTTATGATGTCGCCAATTGACAACTTTGGAATCAAAGTATGAGTTCCTTTAATGTGCAACGTTCGCAGGCGGCTAGACCGTTGAGAAGGAGTCGTGGCTTCGTAGCTTCATGTACTATAGAGATACCGACTTCAATCTCGGTTAAAATTCGTCGGCAACATGGACACAATCGGCTGTCACGTCGAATATCTCTATAGTACTTGATTTTTGGTTCGCAATCTCTATCTGTCGCTATCTGTGCAGGATCCTTTCCGGTCCCCTTTGGCCAGGGGCTAAACAAAT
The DNA here is from genome assembly GCA_905231855.2 of Eristalis tenax. Taxonomy (NCBI): domain Eukaryota; kingdom Metazoa; phylum Arthropoda; class Insecta; order Diptera; family Syrphidae; genus Eristalis; species Eristalis tenax. The sequence continues at coordinate 31,964,607 of HG993124.1, read as the reverse complement.
GGGCCTGTCCTCTCTGTCGTGCGTGGGGCTAACTTCCTCACCTCACCACGTAAAAAATGTCGAGTTCTGAAGCACAAACCTGCATCGGGCATGGACGAATTTACTGTAGACGACCAAAGCAAACAGAAAAAGTACAAAGTCTTCGGTTCCCTTAACAGACCACGTGCAGCCTATGACTCGCGGAGGCTCTAGGCGCATATAAGGCAGATACCGCCGCCCAGCTACGACACCACGATGGACCTAGCAGAGCACAGACTGCACGACACCACATCCGACAACGGACAAACGCTGATGGACTTTGTTACTGAGCGGAAACTTTCTGTAGCTAGCACGTGACATCCATGAAGGGACATGGCGGTCCCCTGATCAGCCAACCAGATTGATAACATGGGGATCGACGTCTGACACTTCAAGAGAACATCGGAGTCGAGAAAGGACAGTCCGTTGCGATTGTAACTTTCCGACGTCAAACCGAGTGACGTCGGAAAGTTACAATCGCAACGGACTGTCAGGATCCTTGCCAATCGAGTCTCCCGGAATCTCTCCCAAAGTTCGTCGCCCCCCGCGCAGACAATAGAAAAGGATTGGAGGCGCTTTCAAAAAGCCGTCAAAGAAGCTGCCACTTATGTGCTGGGTTTTACAACACCACATAGGAACAACCCATGGTTTGAAAATTAGTGAATGCACGCACATGCAGCAAAGTTGGAAGCCTAAAAATACAACGCTGTAAAGAACAACGAGGGCTGTTCGAGAGCTCTCCGAACAGAAAGATCACAAAAAGCGAACGATCGAGGAGATGGAGAGGTGCTACGACAGGAAAGTGTCATGGAAAAAAGTTTTAACCAAATTGTGAAACAGTTATCCAATAGATTCGGACAGAAGGCTGCCGGGACGACAATGGGGAACTTGTAGTCACAGTCGATACTTGAGAATCTTGAGGATCGACGGGAATTCCTTCCCCCCGACCTAGTAAAGTTCAAGTTAGCAATATTTAGACTGGAGTCTTTTGAGTCCGCTGAAATCTTAAAGGCAGTTGGAGATAAGCTGGTAGGGTACACGCAGCTGCTCATTTCTGATGCTTTGGGTGCCCGCCTGAAGTCGTTTGTAAGCAGTCTGATATGTCGGTATCATTGGGGGAAGTCCACCATCAACCAGATCACACTACGCCAGATCCTGGGAAAGACCCAAGAGATACAGATCGACACCCACCACAAATTCGTCAGTTTCAAGGATGCATATGACAGTGTGCATAAAGAGAGAGTAATACAACAAAATTTTGACATTCCTGCTAAGCTCGTCACGATGTGGAGGATGCCGATGGAGAATTCTCGCTGCTCCATCAAGGACGGAAACGAATTCAACCGATAACCATAGAAACCCTCGAGCGTCAACTATCAATGACAAAAAAATGTTTTAAACAATACAACTTGCGTTCATGTGGCTTCTTTGGCGTCATTCCTGTATAGACTCTATTGCCAAGATAAGAGGCAAGTCCTTAAGACTGTTGGCATACACCGATGGCATTAACGCGATTTGCTGAATACAAAGAGCCGTCAGGGAGGCGTTTGTTGGCCGTGAGACATTAGGACGGAAGCAGGTAATATGTGTCTGGGGGTAAATGAGACTACCTCTGCTCAACAACAAACAGTACGAACAACACCAGTAGCGAAATCAATCGCAGAAATCGCTCGTTCCGGTCAATACGCAATTGGCAAATGGAGCCGTCTCTAGAAGGACCAAGCAACTTCACTTTGTATGAGACACTGAACATCCCAGTCCTGCTGTGTGGCGCAGAGGCATGGACAATCTTTGAAGCTGATAGAAAAGTCGTTGGTCACTTCGAGAAAAAAGTTCTGCGTGCAACAGTTCTGTGGGTTGGTGGAATCTGGAGGAGAAGAGCCAACCGCGACCTCTACAGCGACTGGCACTTAGGGATTGTAAATGGCATGGATTGCCAATATCATATACGAAACATTGAGAGACACAACCTCTAAAATCCTACCAGTCCGAATTTTGTAAAGGATAAAGCTGCGTTACAGCCTTGCCAAAAGTAACTGACGACGATTAAATACTGTTCTCCCGCATAATACATTGTCTCAAACCCACCTGTTAGGTCCTGCAGTCTGACACGTGTGCATTCAATAACGATCAGTAGGAGCGAAACGTGCCACCTTGTTAGCGAGCGAAGCGTGCCACCCACCTCTTACTTTTTTCAAATAGAAATAGGGCCAAACTTGATTTGGAAATCTAGCACGTCAGAAAGTCCCTTGCATTTAAAGAATGAGGTGAATGAGGGACAGGATTTTAACATTTTTTTCGCAGGGCTTAACCCGCTCACCCCACTTTGTCGCTCCCCTTAGGGTATGTCAACAATTGTCAGGAAGGCGCCTAGTGCTAGATTAATTTTTAGGGGGTGAGTTTCATAAAATTTAATTAACACTTTGTGGCGATAGTTCTTATTTAAAAGTGAAATAAATCCATAATTGGATTATGGTGTAAATTATGGCGACTGCACGATGTGCTTGTAACCTTCGATGATTTGATCATGTCTCGGAACATCGTCGCACTCTCCTTGGATAATTTGTAAACTATCAAAAACATTCACCGAAAACGGCTTGGAAAGGCAAGACGTTGAAACATACTGTTCTAACATGTTTGGCATAACGCAGGCACTCTCTGAAATCATCTACCTTAGCTGGTACGTTTCAAGACCGAGTAGTGACAATGCTTATATTAAGTTCTGATACAGTAGAACTTTGCGATCACATCTACAATTTTTGTAATTCAATTTCTTTATGTGCAAAAGAAGTGTATATCTGCTTCACTTTGTGCATTCATACAATGTTATATTTTTAGCCCTTTACTTACGATACATAGTAAGGTAATAAGTGTAATCTACATTCTGTAAGAATTAAAGAAAAAAATGTCCCAAGGTTCAAATACGCCAAAACCCACAACATTTTACAGTACACAGGCATTTTATTGAGTTCTATGAATTTACGACTTTCGTTTGGGAGTAGCTACAAGCAATGCTGTTGAAATGTGCCCTTAAAACGTTATAAACCACTAGCACTTACATTCTCCTCAGCGTTAGCCTACTAAGGCCACAAAGTCTTGGCACCACTTTATTGAATACTTTTCTTGCAAATCTGCCCTCGAGATTAGAGGAAATTCGTTCAGCAGTACCTATATGATGAATTCCGTTTTAAATTTGTTCTCCTTTTCAGAATTCATCACTTAACTGAATTTGCATGAAAGCAATCCTTCTTCATACGCAATGGATGGTGTCACTGGATGTTTTGCAGGAATTCAACTAAAGTTAATCCATTTATTACGGTTAAATAGAGTGAGAAATATAATGGAGTAATTGTTGAACAACACGCCGGTGGAAGTGGTTGAATTTGTTCATTAAATACTTGATGTCACGTAAATTGCTTCTTTCTACACACGAAGTGCGTGACTAGCTTTAGTAAACGGAGTAAGTGCGTAATTTAGCCTCTCCATGTCATAAGAATGTAATGTGGTTGAATATGAAACAGATTTTGATTTTCCAGCTAAATATTTAACGGTGCGTTTGCAGATGTTAAGTCACAAATGAATTGCAAAAGAATGATTAGAGTGAAATATAGGCACATTTCAAAATCATTTCACATTAATCGGCTTGCAAGAATTGACCCAAAATCAATGTAAAGAAAACAACAAACAAACAAAATTAAACAGAAAACACAGTTTTTAGTTGTTAAATAATAATAAACATTTATGGGCAAATAGTATCCACGGCACACACGACGCACTCTTTTATCGAAATTTTCCATTCCAACCACTCTGTAGAAATGTGGCAGAATTTCGTTTAATTTCCTTCTGCAATGCACCGCTGGTTGTGGGCTTGTTGACATAGACTTTTACCCATAAAAATCGAATCGAATGGTGTTAAGTCACACGGTCTAGGGTTCCAATTCTGATTACAGATGCGAGAGAGTACACGAATATGTCTCATGCATTAATTCTCTTGTTGAAACGGGCAAAATCTATAATTTGTTTTCTAAATTTACAATTCTTGACCGTGACGCCGAATTGATTTCCGGGATGTTCACCAACACTCTCATGTACTGCTTGCTACTGAAGGTCTTGTTTTTGGACGATCATGATTGCCCCCTAACCCATCGAAGAATTTCATGAAATAACGTCAATTTGGCGAAGGAAAAAAAAAAAATATAAAAAATGGTTGTCAAAAATTTTAACGGGCAAGACAGGTAGAAGTTGGGCATCTCTAGCGTACTTAATTTCTGGTGTTTAGCGTCTTCAACAGTCCCCCTGATTTTTTCAATTGAAAGCTTCACTTTCAGCTGTCAAATTGTTCAGTATTGCTAATAATTCACTGCACAAATGATGCAAATTCGACAAATTCTGTGACACCCTTTTAAGTTTTTTATTTTTCTTTAAAAACGAATAGAATATTTAAGGACATTATGCTAGACAGAACTTGAAACTAAATATGCAAATAAAAGGTGATTTCTGAAGAGCTTGACTATGAACTGGCAAAAGGGTACAAACTACAAAAATGTATAAAATATTCATTTGAGTTGTTAGGCTGTTTAATATTTATTTTTTAATCATTATTTCTTGGAATATTCTTGTAGTCTTGTTTCTTGTAAACACGAAATAAATTTTTAGCTTGTCGGTCAGCACGCATGTTGTCTCTTAAGAATGTTAATGGAGTCAAATTACACTTTTTGGCACTAGTGATAAATATAAAACTACTGATAAATTAATCACTGAATCGATTTCTCAGATTTCTCGTGCACTTTATATGGAAGAAAAGACAAAATTTGGTTAAATTAAAATTGGACAATAACATAATTGTGTTAAATTTCTTAATTGTTTAACCAAAAAAAATTGTGAAATCTCTTATTGCTATGATGTGATGACTGAAAGCTATGTTGTCTATCTAATTTGTGATCCAGCCATCCGATTATGCCAGCATGCGATGAAAAATATCTTCATTAGATCATTAGGCCAGTCAAAACCATGCTTCCTAAATCCAAGTAAGCGAAAGAAATTTGAAATTTCAGGCGGATACAATGTTTTCAGAATAGTTCGCTTAATACACTAGCTTTGTAAAAATGTTAATTACTTAGTAGCTTATCAAATTATTAATTCTAGTACACTCGGTCCAATCCAGGCCATACACTAAATTTGTATTTATCTTGTTTGTTTTATTTATTACTACTTTTCATACCAACGAGTTATTACAAGAAAATACATAAATTTGAAAACTAAACAAAATCGTAACTTTTGAACTCTGTACTTGCATATGCCGCAACATAACAGGTCGTCTCCACTGGACATGAACCATGCCTGGTCATGAACACGATCTGAAAAAAGCCGGTGGAGGCATAAAAATCCATTACCAAACCTACATCGTGTCGAAGAATCTTCATTTGACGTGGTATGAGCTCTGGTTAGTAGTTGGACATGAGATTTGACGTTTACCCATATATTTTTTTTTTTTGAAAGGAGGTTGTATATATTTGGAATTAAAGTCGAAGTGTTAATGAATATAATTTTTTGGGATTATTTTTAGTGAGATCTACTTTGTTGATTGGTTGCTCGTTTCTTGATGCTGACACTCTCGCAACCAACGTTGAAGTGAATCGACAAGATGTAAGAAATAAAAGATAGCGGATGGCTGTTCAGATTGTGGTTGCCATGTCGGGCAGAAATATGTCCAGTTTAAACAAAAATTTACGCCACAACTCCATATAACAAATTTCATTTTTGATGTTATTGTTCCGCTTTCGCACCACTGTGCAGCGTATGGCTGGAGCCAGAAATGAAGTACTATAGACATAGCCACCTTCATAACTGATTGCCCCCTAGCCTAGGGATGAATTTGAGACGTTTTTTGACAGTTATTCATAAATTGTTGACGGTTATTCACGAAGTAATGTGAATGCCGTCCTCTGATTGGCCAAGTTGACTAAAAAATGGTTCTCAAAAATGTTACGGGACAAGACAGGCAGAAGTTGGACATCTGTGTAATACATCATTTCTGACTGGAACTTCATGTCGAGCAAGTTGTGCGCATTTCATAATAATATGGATGACAATGATATTGAAGCCGGACTCTATAGCAACCACTCGAACAATAAATGCTTTTGTCACGACGTTCAACAACAACCAACTGGCTCACATTTCACGGCTTATGCATTTTTTCACTTAGTTGATGCCATTTCTACTGACTTTTGCAAAGCTTTTGATTCTGTGAAGTACAAGCTTATGCCCATTTGATTGGATTTCATCGTTTTTAGTGGCGAGGTTACAAAAAGTCCTTCTTGATAACCACTATTAAAGCCCTATCTCTTGCACGTCTGGAGTTCCTCAATGTGGTCTTTTAGGTCCTTGCTTATTATCTGTTTTATAAATGATATCATTAAAGGTTTATGTTATTGCAACAGCTTAAAGCATGCCGATGGCCTTAACTAACTGCGTAGACCTCAATTTTAAAAAATAATCAAGAGCTCACTTAAAATACTCCTACCCTTACTGCATTGAACTCATCCCTTTAGAATGAGTGGACAAAATAAAAGATCTTGGTGCCATTCTTGATACAAAGCTTACTTATGTTGCACATGTCGAGTACATAGTCGCTAAAGCCAACTCGATTGTTGGGTTTATCAAAAGGAATTCAAAGGAATTTTCAGATTCCCATACTTCAACATCCCTATTCATTGCACTTATCAGGTCGATCCTTGAATATGCTGATGTCATTTGGAGCCCATTTTATGAAATCCACTCGTTTAGGGTTAACAGAGTGCAGAGACTATTTACAAAATATGTTCAAAATGCGTTGGAATTTCGAGTCATGTTATAAAGCAAGGTGCCTGTTGTTGGGACTATTGACTCTTAGTGCAAGAAGACGCCCACATGAATTTTTTTCAAAAACAACAAACAGTCTTGTGCCGGCTTAGAACAGCGAAATTGAAAAAGCATTTCTTCACCTGAAGACGTGAAATATGAAAGTTTCTAAATTCGGGCTTAGAACGTAGAAACCGGTGTAGAAGTCAACGCACTTACCCAGTACAACCGGTTGAATGTTGCCCAAAAAACATGTTCGAAGTCAGTGGACGATAGCGCGCTATGTTCTCAAGACCATCTTTGGGCCAATGACTCCGCGGGACCATAAACTGCACCAAACATCCCATTTTCCGGGTGTATTGGGAGCTATTGTGTACCCTCATGTTGCTCATCGGATCAAATACGTACGCTTTGTTTATTGTGCATGAGTATATTGCAACCACAAATGAGCTTCGCACCTCGTCCAATCACACCTAAGGTATGCATCAAATAAGAACAGCCATATTGCATTTTTTCATTTTTCATTAGTGCAGCTCATGTGTCTTCGAGAAGTTAAAAATAAATAGTCGTGCAAGCGAACGTGCATTAAGTCATTACATCGATCACATCTGTTCTGAAACGCAAAATACATTACCCAGCTGCACACCCTTTATCCACTCTAATAGAGAGCGAAAGCTCTTTGTTTTCAGGATTTGCAAACTTCGGTATTCCCTTATCGCATAATTCAAGGAGCCCGGCTGTATTTGAAAAAGCAATCCACACACTGTCAGCATTAAATTCCAACGGAAAAGAACCATAAGATTGGGGTGGTGGTGGGGCGGTGGGAACTTATGCTTCGTAACTTTAAAAGGAGCCAACGAAATTTACGTATCTCAGCATTGCGCCCCGGAACGCAAATCCCTCCTTCCTTATCAATCCACTTTCCCTCATCCTCTCTCTCTCACTCCATTTGAACCCCCTTTTTGTCATTCTTTTGAATCGTATACGTATCCCTAACACTAGGTCTTGCAGGCAGCAACCAGAACACCAAACCGACTCGCACAGAACACAGATGCGAAAAGGATATAAATTGAATTATAAATTCACAATAAGTCAGAGGCACATTTTGATTATACCATTCGAATGGGGATGTAATAGAACCCGAATGGTGTGAAATTGGTTCACGGAAAGGTTTTTATTATTATTATTATTATTGTTATTACCAGAGGAAGAAAAAAAATGGAAGAAAGGAGAAATTAAAGCAGAACAGTTCGCTACTGGCGGCAGGAATATTCGGCGAAGGCGGTACCCAATAATACCTACGCACGTACCTACATACAGTCGCTTGGGAGTATTTAGGGAAACAGATGCTTTCTTCGGGTTAACCCGAAATTTAATTAACTCCAGAAGAAATCAACAGACAGTGGATGGGTCCTGAGAACTGCTTAGTTTGTCCTAATAAGGAAATATATTGTATTAACTACGTCTGTTGTTAGATTTCAGTATTATGGATCGCTCTCAGGTCGACATGTAGATGATAGTGAAATGATTAACGACATAATAGGTAGGACATTAATTTATCAGAGTGACTAGAGTCTCAAGGTCTCAGGTAAGTTTCTTTAAAATGTTAAGAAATTACAAAAAGAATGCCCCGCAAAGCAAAAAGAGCAAAACATACTTAATGAGTTCAAGAATTTGAGCTCGGATTTGTCCGGGTTTGCTTCTTCAACCGATACGTTAACTGTATTTCAAAATATCCGGCAGAAATGTGTCAAATAGTAAATCGCCAAGAAAATTAAACTTTCTATTGCATTGTTCCATTGCTATTATTCCATTGGAACATGCGTTGGAAAGCTACTGTCATTGTACGTCATTTCACCATATGTCATTCATTTGAAGCGTAAACAACAATAATTTTTTTTTTCACTCAAATATGTTGAACTTTGTCCCTGCAAAAGTGTTTTTGCTGTGAGTTCTTCTTCATTACTTTAATATGAAGAAAACTGCTGCCGAAAGTCATCGTATTTTGTTGGATGTTATGGTGAACATGCGCTAGCTGAGCGAACGTGCCAAAAGTAGTTGCTTGGCCAACCAGCCAAATCAACGGCAAAGCCGAATAACCATGGCGCGAAAGTAATACTCTGTATTTGATGGGATCAGAATGGTGTGCTGTATATGAGCTGCTAAGACAGGGCGAAACCATCAATGGACAACGCTACCGAACACAATTAATCCGTTTGAAGAGAGCAGTAGCCGGAAAACGCTCGGAATATGCGACCAGACACGAGGCAATAATTTTCCATCATGACAACGCTCGGCCCCACGTTGGTGTTCCGGTTAAGAACTATTTGGAAAACAGTGGATGGGAAGTCTTATAGCCCAGACCTTGCCCCTTCTGACTACCATTTGTTCCGGTCGATGCAGAACGCCCTCACTGAAATACGGTTCACATCAGAGCAGAATATCAAAAACACGCTTGATTCATTTTTGGGTGCCAAGCCGGCGCAGTTCATTTGGGATGCTTAAGATGGGCAATAATTTGAATAATACATGTTTTTCTTAAATAAACGTTAAAATTTTCAAAAAAAAACGAACGAATTAAAATATATACCCCGTAAGAAAAATAATAAAGGTGTTTCTTTTGAGCCATAGACTGGCTTTCAAGCATTACTCAGTAGCAGTATTGCATTTAGTAATTCATGGACATTTTAAACGGCCCTCCTTTGTGCCACAAGTTCTCTGTGCCATTTAACAGCGTACAAACCATGGATGGCTTCTGTGGAATTCAGCGACGACTTTAAGTTGTGTGAGACTGCCCTCTTTGAGCCCCAGTTGTGTCTTTAATATTTTGTCTAGTGTTGGTGATGGAGGTGAATACTCACTACACATGTGTAATCCAGATGGGATTTTTGCAGCAGTATAATGCATCGGAGAAGAATGCTAGATTCACAATTGCATCTGCATTTGAACCTGTATAAGTAATTATATAAAATGGGGGGCCCTACAGACCGTAGATGGACAGGTCCTAGGTTCTCAGCTACCACTCGTGCTATGCATGCTATTGTTATTTCACAGTTTTATGTCGACTCCGAACGGCCGAATTTGTGAAGCTTCTCCTAGACAGTCATGCTCTTTGGGCATTGTCAATGGCTCGAATGTGGTGGGACTGTGAAAATTATTTTCGTACCGGGAACCAAACCTAGATAACGTAGGCTCAAGTGCGACGGGTCGGTGACCCACAACGCCACGTCCGCCACGGCCGCCACGGATACATGAGTACGTAGTTAGCGACATTCATAAAACAACATACAAATGCTGCGAAGCTGAGTCCAAAAGAATTTAACTAAAACATGATATGAGGATCGGTATAAATAAACAAATGTCACAGTCGATCCTCTATCAACATTCGTTTAGGCTTCCCTTTCAAACAACAATGCAACAATTTAACCATAGGCACTCTTATAAATATTAAAACTCGCATTCGTCGAGTTTGAGTTTAGTATAGTTCGGTTCGTAGTAAAGTAGTCGAGTGAAATAAAGGAGTAGGCAAACTGCCTACACAGTTTTTTTTCAGTAGAATAATAAAAAATGTCTTTAACTACGTCGATCTATTTAAAATTTGCACACATTTCATGGAATGGAATGTTTACTTTGTCGAGAAAGAATTTAAATAATTGCCACCGCATTTGAAAACCAAAAAAATACGAATATTTTTCAAGGGAAATGAATAGATCCAATACAGTTCACTTCATCAGAATGCACTTGTGTTCAGTGTTAAATCAATAACAGATACATATCATCTAATTAAAATATTTGGCGTCCTTCCTCCCTTTTGAATGGTGGCTTGTATTCACACATTTGAAATAATTTCAGATTTTTTGCGCGGCTTTACACACACACAGAGTCACCGTCAAAACAAGTTGCACAATATCTAAGCGAGTTAATTAAAAAGTAACTAAACATAACCGACTGCCTAGAATATTCGTAATAAAACAAGAACGAACGCTGCTTTCGTGTGTTTAGGTTTGATAATTTTTTTCTGTTTTGTATTTACAATTCCTCTGAAAAAATACCCTAGTGAGGGTTGTGGGAAATATCATTTTATGCAGAACTTCCCGAAAGCCGCAACCAACTGCAGAGAAGAAATTATGAATTCAATTAATTCGTTCGAATTTCAACATTTGGTAGTTAGGCGTGTAGCCGTATGTTTTCAAATCTGCATGCACAGTGGCATATAAAATCAATCCACACCTAATGGAAAATCTCAGAAGGATAATCATTATTAATTTGAAATGGCAAACCAGCCCCACAGCTGGCTATTAATGCGTCGTGCATCGCTTTTGAGGCTAATTTGTCCGGCCAATTACCCAGGCATTTGTTATGCCATTAAGTCTGAAAACCCAAAAATTATTTCAACAAATTACCACAACAAGACCATAGTGCATAAATGCCGGGAGTACGAAACTAATAGATATTTTTCCTACGTGTTTACATTCACTAGCCCGACCGCATAAGTACACACGTCTGTTGATTAAAAATGTATCTCGTAACGGGAGCAAATTATCCTGAAATAATCATAATTAGTGTGCGCCCGGAGCTACATTTGTACGTACTGTGTAGGTATGTGAATTTTCATCGACTACATGTTAGTCTCATTTTCGAAGCTAATGAGCTTAAGGAAGACAAGCTGTGTGGTGGTGGGTGCTAGTGGGTGGTGGTGATTGCTGGTCCCAGCTTGGCTGCCCGACCGTCCGACCACATTTGATTATTCTGCACTGGCTGTTGTTTTATGGGCTTTGTGCTCGGTATGGGTGACCCTCAGACCTCCGGTGCCTCCCTGTTGAATAATAGTCTACCATAACTGCGTAATTAGTTATTCAAGATTTCAAATTAATCAATTGTTTGTGCCCGGAAGTTTGAGTTCGCTTTGTGCTTGGCTTTAAGCTGGACGAACGAAAGGAAATTTAATTTCACTTCTGGGCCAAGACAAAACATGAACATTTTGATTGCTCAACGTTCGAGGGAAAGGATTACTCGTCGATTCGAGCACACGATACCGCCTTCGTTTGGTTAATGGATGTCATTACGTGATAAGTTCGCTTCATGTGACTACTTACACTTTCGTACCTCATGCCGATGAACGGTGTTTGCTTTGGCCCCAGGGAATCGCTTACTTTATTATGAGTACATGCCATTGGCTGTGATTATGTTCTTACAACGCACACTCACACCTATGTACATCTACCCCAACATTGATTTTATTGATTTGGCGGATTTAAATATTAGCTTAAGTTCTTCAAAGGATCTGAATGAATTGAATTTTACAATTTGCCATGACATCTGATCCGTGTGTTGCGCGGATCAGCTATTCTAGTGGAGAGGTACATTAAAAATTCCCTTTCAGGAGGATGTCACATCAAGGCAATCGTGCGTACCGGCGGATCTGATGAAACGTAAAATTGGTACTCCATTTCGAGGAAGTGCTATTCTCAGCGATACGCTATGCAGGCAGACAAATTCCTCAACTAGAACAAGTACAAATTTACTCAGCTGTACATCTTTATGTTGGTGGAATACTTAAACACTTATTCTGTTACACAGACTAGGTGGCAAGTATTATACTTGAGAGACTAGATTTACCGATTGTCACATGTGTCGTCCTTGGATTGAGTTGTAGCTTGAACATTTATAATCGCTACCGGTTATGTGTCCGCGGAAATGCATGAGAAAGCAAAATCTGGGAAAGGCCACAAAGAACTAATCGACGAATTGGTCATATTTCTAAGACGCATCATTTTAATCTTCAAAGGATATCGAAGCTAATAGAAGTGCTAGAAGTGCTCTGAGAGGGCTAAATGAAGCAAGAAGAACTAGAAACAACTTTCTGGCGCGAGAAACTAAAATTTATTTAAAAGGTCCACTGGTAAGATATTTGTAATACGACCGTAAAGTTTTTGGGATTCCATTCGTTAATGTTAGTTTCCAATTCTTAAATGACAGGAAGCAATTGGTAAAGATCCAGAGAATTCCACAAGGTACCCATGTGGGGCCATTACTCTTTCTTTTAAAGATGTTCACGAAATTTTCAAATATTGTAAAATTTTAACATTCGCGGATTGTATTTATTTAAAAACAGTTTAGCAGATTGTTATAATTTCCAATTGGATATCCATGGAATGGTGCAAGGACAGTGAGCTAGAGCTGAATAATTCAATAATTTAATATTTTTACTGCATTTCGAATAACATCCCTGATTGTCTACGATATATAGTGTTATCTTTGATACTAAATCAAAGTTGTCATTACATTATGATTATACAATTGCGATGTCTAATGCTATGTTAGGTTTTCTGAAAAGAAATAGTAAAGATTGTTGGGTTATAACTACTCTTCCATCATTTGGGTTTACCCATATTATACACAAGCACTCAAATTCAAAATAATTTTACGAGATATGCTGTCCGTATATATTCCTTCGAAGAACTCCCTAAATATGACGATTGAAGTAAAATAATAAGCGTGCAAACCTTAAATTTCATGCGTCAGCCATGTTCATCTGCGACATTATTAATTACCGTGTAAATTCACCAGATTTACTTTTTCTCATGAATGTATATGCTCAACAAAAATCTCTTCGCTTGGGAAATTTACTATACTATATATAAAGGCATAGGGTAGCAAGAACTTACTCACTTGTAATGACACCCCAGCTGTCAGCTCTTTAGACAAAGCGATTCTGCTTACGGCGTATTTTGCAGCCAGCTCAACACTGTCAGATTCCAATATGTCGCCACCAGTACTTGAGAGCGTTTATTTCACCATGGGACAAATCCACTTCCACACTCGTACAGTTGCAAGCGTACTTAAAGATCACGGCGTGCACAAATCCGCTGGCCCGGATGGTATTCCCCGTATACTTCTGAAGAGGTCTTCTTCTGCGCTGCCAAAACCACTGCGTTAGCTTTTTCATCCATCCTTATCTTTAGGTCTCCTTCCGAAAAGATGGAAAACAGAATTTGTCCAGTCCGTCCCAAAAAAGGGCGAATCTTCGGCACCCACCTAGTACCGACCCATTACATCACTTCTTTCTAAGGTCGTGGAAACGCTGGTAAATAGTCAGCTTATGAAATATCGTGAATCGCGGAAGCTCCTAAATGACCGGCAGTACGGTTTCCGCTGCAACAGGTCCACTGGTGATCTGATAGCTTATCTCACCAACAAGTGGAACCAATCTTTGCACAATGAAGGCGAAAGCAAGATCGTTGCGCTTGATATTTCAAAGGCATTTGACAGACTTTGGCATCAAGCTCTCTTGCGAAAGTGCGTGCCTGTGGTGTCGATAAATCTCTTCTTCAATGAACTAGAAATTATCTTTCGAACAGTTAAGTTCAAGTTGTTTTGGATAGGTTCACGTCTGATGTCCACCAAATAAATGCCGACACTCTTTTTCATTTTTATAATTGAACTCTCTGATGCTTCTTTTTATCCAATCCATTCCTTCGCTGATGACAGCACCCTCAGCTTTTCACATTCGTTCCAAGACTCACGACCCCGCCCTTCGGCTGTAGAATTGGAACGGCAGCTCATGTTAAGCACATTGAATTCCGATCTTAACAGCATAATTAACTGGGGAAAGAACAATCGAGTGGAATTTACTGCTTCGAAAACTCAATGTTGTCTGCTGTCACTTAAGCGAACCCTCTTTAGTCAGCCATTATCGATAAATATCCCTTGTGTCGAGGAAACCGGAAAACTTTCCATCCTTGGTATGTGTATCAACACAACACTTAGTTGGAACGATCACATATTTGAGGTCGCCAAAATGCTGCGAAATGTTTAGGTTTCCTCAATCGATGCAAATACTTCACCCCTTCTTATTTGGCTTTAATTTACAAGGCCTATATACGCCCAAAACTTAAGTACAACGCTCATATCTGGTCTGGTGCCCCCAAAGCCATCTTGCACCTACTAGATAGAATCCAAAAACGAGCGATAAAACTTATAGGAGACAACAATATTGCAGAGTCATTAGACTCGCTCGAACATCGTCGTTCCGTCTCGTCTCTGTCCGTATTTTATCGCTATTTTAACAAACGATGCTCAAGTGAGCTTGCCAACTGCATTCATCCTCTCCATGAATTCACCCGCGATACCGGTCTTACGAGGAATGCTCATCAGTTTACCCTTAAGCCTACTTTCGGACGCAGAGTTTAATTTAGAGACTCGTTCATCAGCCGCACGACTCGAATATGGAATGCTCTTCCCAGCCCAATGTTACCCAGAATACAATCCACAGATGCTTAAAGCCAATGTGCACAGGTACCTCCTCTCCCGTTCTCCCTCTACACCTTCGGCCGTGCTGTGTCTTGAACCCGGATACTTAAGGGTATTTTTTTTTTTTTTTTTTTTTTTTTTAATTCATTTTTATTTCATTAATCCGATAATTTACATACTAGACAAAAATGCTTAAAACTAGTTGGAAAAACATTGTTACTATTTCTAACTTACTGGCCCTCCGCGGGCACTCTAAGCTAAACTTAAACTTATCCTATGTCTTTCGACTTAAACTAAAAATTAATATGATTAAGACTAATTATCATAGCTGTACATTTAAGTATTAAGGAAAATTACAAAAAAAAACTTAATTAAAGAACGTTTTAAAGTAAAACCTATAAACTAACTTACTAATAACTTACACACTACCTTAAAAATAAGTACCTAAAATAACTTAAGCTAAACTACATACATATACACATGTATATATGATGATATATACATGTGTATATATATGCACTTAATATATACAGTGTATACACAAAGGTACACGCATGTGTACTCATGTGAATACTCGTCATTTTTTTTTTTTTTTTTTATTATTTATTTATTTATTTTTTTTTTTTTTTTTTTTTTTATTTATTTACAACTTACAAGCTACCTTAAAACTACCCTAGGCTATGTAGGTCGGCCATGGCTTACCGCTCATAAATTTGCATCTCAATTGCTGCAAGACAGTAGCCGACTGCTCCCCCTTTCGGGGATACGTACTACCCTTTCTATCCCGGGTCTAAAGGGTTCGACGAGGGAGTTCCCCCTCTCCCCAGCCACCAGAATTTTCGGTGTTGCATTGCAACATCCCGAACATCTCTCCTTGATACCGCCGTACTGAACCGGAGGAGGCCCTCCTCAGCTCGTTGTGCGACGGAACGGTCGTAGTTGAGTCGCCCATCCACAGTTGATCTGGCGATGTGGTAGATGAGCGGTACCGCATTTATGTCTTGTAACAGTCCGTTCTTGTCTAAATGGAGAAAGGCTTCTGGGGGGACGAAGCCATTGTGGAGTACCCTTTCGTGGTATTGTGTATTGGGGTAGTAAGCCCCCGAGATCAGGTTATTGACCGAGTTCATCGCTCTGGCAGTATGACCTCGAATCAACTTCACTAGGAAATTGTCCACTCGTATCAGGTTCGCCCTGTTGTATAAGACCTCATTGGAATATAATTTTTTGTACTGGGACTCTGGAGTTCGATAAAGGCGAAGGCAAGCCCTAAGACAAGCCCTCTCAAACAACCGAATCTTTTCCATCAAGCTTGCACTCACGTTGAACCACACGGGACAGCCATAGGTGAGCATTGGCCGGATGAGGGCCATGTAGCAGATAACCTTCACCCTCGCATCGAGTTGGCTGTTGTAAAACAGTCTCTTTGTAAGGGCAAAAGCTCCTCGGGCCCTGGCCAGAGCAGCATCTACATGTATACTTAAGGGTATTAACAATCCCTTGTGCGAGCGCCAATTACAAAAAAAAGAATCAACTATGACTGTAATGAACCTATTACAAGGCGTATAAACACTTTTAATTGGATAATTGGATTGGCATTTAAAAAATGTATCTATACACTATTCTTTAGTGTATACTGCTTATTTGATGTAATCTACGAGATGCAAAATCGTTAGATGATCTGCTGTGAAAAGCGATACTGAACTTTTATGCAGTTGAACATCGTCTGTCTAGATAAAGACAATTGGAATTTTACTGACAGAGGCTTACTAATATAAAGAGAGAAAGGAAGTGGACTGTGAAACGAACCTTGTGGAACGCCTCTATAAATCGTAGAAAATTCATATAAGTTGTGAGCAGCTATAATGGACTTTTTTCTCTCAGCGAGACAATCAACTTGAATGGTTGCGAAAATAATGCAACATCAAGAATTGATTGCAGTGTGATCGAGGGCCTTCCATAAATCGATTAATATGTATTAGAAAGATTATTATATCCAATCTACATCTATTATGAATGCAAAAGTTTGGATATTTGCCCCTGCCAAGCTCTCTTAGCCCATACAATGTCTTGCCAAGGTTCTTAAACCACTCAAACAACGCGAAGGAAGAAACATAAACTTCTCGGGAAAAACACAAGCAGTCGTGGTTAGTGAAAGAGCTTAATTAAATTTTCTAGGGATAAGAAGTAGAAAGCTTCACTTTTCTTCACCGCATGGGCCACTTGAGATCTTATTACAACTGTTCCTAACCTAATTAGGGTCTGGGATAAAGGGTTAATACCCACTGTTCGTCATTGGTGACCTCGAGAAGGTATCATTCTCGAAAGTATCTCGTCTAAAGTACTTAAAATGTGCCCACTCATCCAGTTGGACGTGCACTGTGTTGTATGCGCAGAACTAAAAGAGCTGGCAAATCGAAGCAGCCAAGGATGCATTCTCCGTTCCGTCTTGTGGCAAAAGTTTTCTGTATTTCGTTTCACTTGTCTCGAAATTACCCAGTTATCTGTGGTATTGGAAATGTTTCTTTATTATGCAGTAAGAGATCATAAACTAAGACGCTGTGTGGTTTTCCTTCATACTCTTGCCAATATTGTTATTCTCACGACCATTTTGCGAGTGCCTCGCTTTGGGGCATGTATTCGTTCCTTCTGGTGGAAAGTTTATAAGTTAGAATTAAATTTATGGATTTTGGAAGTTTGAAAATTGAGATCTATGAATTGTACTTTAACTTGGGAACTTTCTCCTATCGCTCTATGCATACGAGGAGAAATCGTTTTCAAAATGATGCGTTCTCTTTGGTTATGTATGAATCTACAGGAAATTAAGACTCTGTATGTGAGTGAATGTGGAATGCACAGCACTACAAACTCTGCACAGATGAAGTGTATGGAATGCATTGTTGGCAGATAACAAAAGCAGTACGTTTTCTCATAATAATTGAGCGAATAGTTTTATTTGTCCAATGAAGTACGAAAGAACGAACAGAAGTTAATTAAGAAATGATAAAAGGAGCTATGGAGTTTTGAAATAAAAATGCTTTTAAACTCGAGTTTAAATAGAAGTGTGAAATGTTCGTTGCGACGTAGCAATAAATCAACTACGCGTTGTTGATCCAAAAAAAGGACATGCCTTTGACAGATACAACTGACGGCGGATAAATCTCCTTAAAAACATTGTCTAAGTGTGCCGGTGAATTTACTACCAGCCCATGTTAGTACCTGGCCCTAGTACACGCGGATGGCATAGACGTGATTGACAGAAGCGGGGGCCGTCTGTGAGACGAATGCGACTGACGTTAAAGCATGATAAATCTGAGGCTAATCACAATATTAACGTTTTTGACAATCACAATGGGCACCCACTGCTTCAAGTGAATTTCGAAGGCCAGTATATCGGTTATGTTCAGTGGTTCGGCAGCAGTAGAGCTATTGCAACTTATGTTGTCTATACGTCGGAACCATGCATGAAGGGCGGGCATAAATTAACTATGCATAAAGTTCATTAATCACTTCATACCATGAACGTGAAATATGGATCGGGAAATCGTTCTATTGGAAGGTAATCTTTCCAGTCACTTTTCTGTAGATTTATGAATGTTGAAGCTGCTCTACAAAACAAAAGCCTTCCAATTCAACACAAATTCTACACCGTTAGAGGTGGCATTCTTCCGTCCTCTAAAAAAACATTAAGTGGAAAGTAAGCAAATAACTTAAGATAAACAGCAAAAAGGTCTTAAGGAACTTGTGAAAGAATCCATGAACGAAAATGATTTGTCAACGAATATCAAAAAGTGTGCAATTTTCCCTTGTGTGGAAAGAACATCTAGCGCCTTGTAAATTTATAAAACGAAATGAGGCATGGTAAAGAAGACTCACTGGGATGGAAAATAAGGAGCAAGGCTACAACTGGAAAGGGAATAAGCATTGAAGAGCTTAAAGGATGCCAAGCAGAAGCAAGTCTAATGGCCCGCAATTCCTTCTCCCATTGGCGACTATATTCAAATAGTGCTCATCTCAAAGTGACAGCAACATTGAGCAAACATTGGAAGAGTTTTGTGATCCTAAGAAAACCTCATGGAAGTCCTTCAAAATACCAAAAATTCATTTTAAATAGTCCATCCAGTACAGTCGGATAGCAGAACATCGCTTAATAGCACAAGCCGATGGCAGTTGTCTTGTTTGCACAATTTTTACTGGCGCAAAACCTTGTAATAACACATTGTTCAATGGCACAACCCGCTTAATGCCACATAAAAAATATGACAAAAGCAACAGTTCACGCACAATCTTGCCCGCTTATTGTCCCATCAAATTCATAATTCATGTGAACTCCAAGGGAAACCTTTAATTTTTTTTTCTGAAATTGACTAAATATACTTAACACTGTATTTGATTTTCTACATATATGCGCGCTTGCTGGAATTTTCGGAGAGCAACCCTTGTGTTATATTTTTCGTATTTTTAAACTATTTGTATATGAGATCGGTTAAAATCACAACCCGCTTAATGACACAATATTTCATTGCACAGTTGTTGTGCCGTTATCCGGGGTTGTTTTTTGTAACTACGCACAATTTTTTTTTTCCTTAAAAATTTTATCAACTCTTCTAAATTTAATTAAAATTTAAATAAAACGTTTCTCATTGTCTGATTGTCCAAGTTAAAAATGTTCGGATATAATGTTTTAAACAATTAAAAGCCCAACGGAAATGCCAACACTGAAGTATAGTATTGATTATGTTCACAATTCAACATCCGTCGACTTATGACTTAAATCGAACAAAATACTGTCAATGTTTCTTCCTATAAGATTGGTCAAAGTTACTTTCATTCGGCGATACTTGTAAATATCGTACAAAGCATACAGTCACACCTTTAGTGTATAATGCAGCTCAATGAAGATGATTGACGAGACGAGTAACTAGACCAGATAACAATTAACAAATTCCCTGAAACAAGAGTTCGGCGAACCAGCGTACACCCAAGTTCGATGTGAAGAACGAGTACTAAGATTGAGAACAACCAAATCGCAATTTGTCCCAATGATAAGGAACTCACTATGAAGCTACCAGGCAGATAATCCGTAGTGAATTCCAGTACACTGAACGTTCAGTGCAACGAATGTCGTTATATCTAATGTCCAGTATAACGAATCACCATTTGAAGTCCATGGATATCTGTAAATATCAAACAATGAAAAATGTGAATACTCTGTAGATGCAGTTCATATTTCCTTTCAGCAAGGTTTGTCAAATTGGCTGAACATTATGCTTATATATAAAAATATGCATAAATAGGTACATTGTATAACTCTAAATTCACTCCCTTCATGACATCGAAGGGGCTTTCTACGTTCCTATTAATTTTGCACTTTTTTGTTTTTCTTTTTCAATAAAATGGTGCATTTAGCTCTTCCGTTTGATATCACTCATTTTCCCATTTTTCATCTCCGACTTGGGTTTTTTTGTTCTTGCAGTTTCCCTAACGCAACACGCTGCACATCCGAACCAAAACTATGCACGCCAATACACAAAACCAACTTCCACTGTGCTGCCAGTGGTCTATCCGTAAGCCCACACGATGTGTGGGAAGTCAATTTTAAAAGGCAACCAACCGTACTGAATCAGGAAAGGATCTCACTTGCCAACCGCCACCCATCCACCATTCAACCTCCAATCCACAGCAGAAAGGCAATGCACTCTCTCTCTCACTCTCTCTCTCTCTCTCTCTCTCTCTCTCTCTCTCTCGCGCACTCCCTCTCTCCCTTTGGGGTCACTGTGCCGCCTCCTTGCACAAAGCAAACGTGTCCCAGCACCATGTAGATGGGATGTACTGGCCGTAACATATTCCATCACGGCACACAATGCACGCCGTAAATTGAGTTCTCACCAAGGCCACCGTAAATTAATGTTCATTACGCTGCAGGACTACCTCGCTTCGCCGCTGGGTGAAAGTTCGTTCGTCCCGTCTTTAGTTTTTCCAATGATTAAAATTTAAACCGTTTTCATAATTTCTCTTTTTATTTGGCTTTTTTTTCCTTGTGTGCGCACGAAGTGGGGGCAGATCCAATAATTTACGACGCTTCGTGATATACTGCTCGGACTACCTACGGGCATTTCTTTAAGGACCACCACATGGTGGAGCTTTTCGAATATTTTCTTATGGAGTTCGACGAAGGCGTTCTTTCATATAACAAAATTCCCAAACGATTTAATGATAAATAATCTTTTTATTGAGGACCTCGGTATTTACCGGAAAACAGATGATACCGGAACAGATGATTTCAGTGCTCCGGATGGCAGGCACTGACATTCAACTCTAACAACTATTGAAGCCCAAAAATAAATTGAGACTATATTACTTGAACTAGCGAACTATCACTGAGGGAAAAATTGCACAGAGTTTACCAGTGTTTACAGGCGTACCCCAAGGATCTGTCCTTGGTCCGCCCTTGTTTATTTTGTTTATAAATGACATTTCAAGAAGCATACGCTACGACGTACAGCTCTACAAAACATTTAAAATTCCAACAGAGCCAAGCGCACTTAGTGGTCTGGATAGTGACCTAAACTCGCTATTTGTTAAACTAAATTTGTAAAAATTAAACTCTCCGAGTAAGTACAAGAAATCTAAATACAACAGCCGGAGTACAACAAATGAATAACAGTACCATTGAATACGTCACAAAAATAAAAAATCTGGATCTTGTTCGCAAACTTGACTACGCGTTACGAGGGTTAAGCCCAACCAAACATTACTTACCTATTCACGTTAAACAAAAATTCATTAAGTCACGTATCCTCCCTCTTATTCTGTACGGTTGCGAAATATTCTCTGACCTTGACATTGCATGTCCAGTCCACACAAATTGAACGTGGCTTTTAACAATTGTGCACGTTATATTTATAATTTAGATCGGTAAGCTCATGTTTCAGATTTTCCCAGAGGATTACTGCTTGCAGTCAGAACCAATTTCTTAGTTATCGTACAGTAATTGCTCTGCATAAAATTATATATATCAAAGCATCGGAATATTTGTATTCTAAATTGAGGTTTGGGCAGTCCCAAAGAACCCTCAGCCTGATACCGCCCAGGCATAAGTACTTGAATTCAGGAAGACAATTTTTTGTGAACGCAACTCACCTGTGGAATGCGCTACCACCGGAGATAAAAAGGTTAGGTGCAGGAAATTGGTGATTTTTTAAAAGCTATAGGAAAAGTTTTTCAAAAAAGACACATAAAATTCAGAAAAATGCATGAAATCTTTATTTACATCGATAGTACGGTCCATATAATTTAATGTTTGAATATTATTTCATGCAAATGTTGACCTTGACTGCGCCTCAAATGGTCCATCCGCTTATTCCAATTTTGGCGTACTCTTTCCAACATTTCGGCCGGTATTTCGTTAAATCGCATGATCTAGGCTGCCAATTGACCGGTCCCGAACGTGAAATAAAATGTTCACCGAACTCGCCTCTCAATTAGTCCATTGTTGCACGTGCTGTGTGGCATGTGGCACCGTCTTGTTGAAACCACAAGTCATGCAAGCCAAGCTCTTGCATTTTGGGCAAAAAAAAGTTGGATAGCGCTACATCTCACGGTAGCGCTCACCGTTCACAGTTACGTTACGATTCGCATCATCTTTGAAGAAGTACGGTCCAATGATGCCACCAGCCCATAAACCGCACCAAACTGTGACTTTTTCTGGATGCATTGGTAGCTCTTGCAATGCGTCTGTCTGATATTCACTCAAAAATCGATAATTCTGCTTATTTACGTACCCATTGAGCCAAAGAAGAAGCGCGCGATGAACTTTCTTAACAGAGCACGCATTTTGATAATAAAATTCAATAATTTGCAAGCGTTGTTCGTTTGTAAGACGATTCATGGTTAAATTATAGACCAAACTGAAGATGTTTGACAGTGAAACAAAACACGAAACGTGCGTCTGCTGTTTAAACCAGTGTTGCCAAAAAGATAATAGCTAAAAAATCGCCCTTTACAATGAATATAATATCCATTAAAAATACAATGATCTTAAAATACCACCCTCTTTTTCTATTTTCTTCAACCATTTTTTTCTCTCTTGTTTTCCTTTCTCCATTCCTTACTCTTAGGTTAAGATAAGACAATTTTATTTTTCCTGTTCAAACTTAAAAGTTCGACTTTATGTAACTTATCCTGTACATCGTTATTGCAATAAATAAAATGAAATGAAGGTAAATGACACTGCGGAGGACTTAAAGTGCAAGAGCCGAAAGTGTATTATTGTCACAAGTTATTTAGTACTTACATACCTGGTTTGTTTTTACGTATATCAGATGTAGCTGAGAGGTATTGCTCAAAACATTGGCCATTGACTATTAAAAAGACGCAATCTCTATGAATGTTACTGTAAGTAAGAAGTTACTTACTCGGCATGGCACAGAAAACAGGAAGCAAAGACTGTATTAGTGGGAAAGATTTATTAGTGGATGTGCAGTTTCTCAGTAGAACTCCTCTTCAGACGCGCTTGACGTAGTCCTCATTTTAGCCATGTCTGTCGACAAATCGCAGCCAGAACTTCGACTTGACTATACTTACAACACCACGCGCAGCGGTATGCAAGAACCAGAGCAACACCGATTACTTCCGACACTGGCGGCCCTAAAAACAAATAAAGGAGTAGGAAGTGGAGTTTTTCTCAACCGCGCAGTTAGTCCCTGATCACACAACTTGTTTCAGGCTGAAATTAGGACAGCCAAACACCTATTAAGGAATTAGATCCCTGTATTGTGTACAACTGTTTGTATACAACTTTGTATTTAGCCATCAGACGCTCGATGGCTGAACTGTTTAAACCGCGTTTGTGTTGTGTACTGGGCTACCGAGGCATTTTAGGTAACTATCCAGCGGATGAACACACCAGGCTAGCAACAACTTGAACCTTATCACAACGAAACAACCTTGCTACGTAAAGATCACAATGTGTTAGGGAAATTTGGGAGGAATGAGAACACAGATGTCATTCTTACGTGAGAGGTGGTGCTCTTAGTGTCTTCTACTAACAAATCTTCTACAATTCTACGAACAACATAAAAAACCAAGAGGAAGAATTGTTGCGTACTTCACCTTCTGTGTCCCAAATCAGAAAGATTGAATATACATTTTACTATCATTGATACACATTGAGGGTACAGGAGTTCAGAAGCAAACATTATAAATTGAGTGAAAGTAAATCACATGAGACTATAATGTATTGGGTCTATAACTTAATTCGTTTTGCTAAGAGATGGCGTAACTTGTATTATTCCATTGTTATAATTGCATTGGAACATGCGTTGGAAAGCTACTGTCATTGTGCGTCATTTCAGTATATGTCATTCATTTGAAGCGTAAATGGTGATTTTGGCTTGGCCAAGCAAGGTAATGCGCGAAGGTAATGCTCTGTATATGGTGGGATCAGAAGTGCTGTATTATGATCTGCTTAAACCGGGTGAAACCATCAATGGACAACGCTACCGAACACAATTAAACCGTTTGAAGAGAGCAGTAGCCGAAAAACGCCCGGAATATGAGACCAGGCAATAATTTTCCATCATGACAACGTTCGGCCCAACGTTGCTATTCCGGTTAAGAACTAGTTGGAAAACAGTGAATGGGAAGTCTTATAGCAAAGACCTTGCCCCTTCTGACTACCATTTGTTCCGGTCGATGCAGAACGCCCTCACTGAAATACGGTTCACATCAGAGCAGAATATCAAAAAAGCCGGCACAATTCTTTTGGTATGGGATCCACAAATTGCCAGAAAGAATGGGAAAAAGTCATAGCTTCAGATGGGCAATACTTTGAATAATACTATTGTATGCGTTTGATTTGACTTGACTAGCACGACTCTCTCTTTCAAGTTAAATAACATTGTATTTTTAACCAAATGAAGAAAGGGCAGAATAAAGTTGCACGTTGCAAGTTTCTTTAATTATTGCTCAAGTAGTAGTCTGAAAAGCGATAAGAGCTCTTGCCCAAGCTGGCCAAAATCTGCTGTTCTAAACGATCTCATCTCTTCGCAGTCAGACATTTTAGATGCGAACTTCTGTGCCATTGTTTTGAATATTGGAGTCGCATTCTTAGTTAAGTTGCTTATATACCAGTGTTATAAAACAATAGCCTTCCACAACTTTCTTATTCTTTATTGGTAAATGTTAAAAAAAATGGGGCGGGCCTACACCAGGAATATGTAGTCAACGAATAGCCTCCAACTTCCATAACTCCTCCTTTATTTCAATTTCAATTCAGATGACACAAATCACAGATAAAGAAATTAAGGTGTGCTGCTGCCATATTGACACTCCCATAATGACTTCACACATGCTCAAACATTCAATGCAATTAAGGATCAAATAAATGATATTGAAATTCAGCTCGGTCATCCAACGTGGACACATTTTTAAAAGAACGAGGTTTTCATATAAAAAGCATTTTCACTATATGGCCTGTGGCATTAGCACTCGCTTATAATGGGAGCCTTTGTTCTTTCTTGAGCAGTTTTTTCGCTGGATGCTACTAATGAGTTTTAGAAGTGTGTTTGTGTGCTGAAAGGTTCGAAATTTTTTTGTTCACTATTTAAGACAGCCTGTATAAAATATTGTGTGTTCACTATGTGAACAATCCGTCACTATACCGATGTTCACTATATCGAGCGTCTACTGTTGTACATGTTTTGAATAAAACTTTCTTGAAGCACTAGAATTCGTTTTTTCTTACTTGTCTAATTTAAGAAAAGGTGAACAAAAATGCATCATTCAAAATCATAAGCCGAAAAATTATTTCTGTGTATTTTCTCGTTTGAAAACTCATTTTCGTGGCTACAGTGGCGACAGTAGTTTGAAGTGCTGTATGAAACGTATGTTCAAACCACCACTGGCAGTTTTCGGATCTGTTGGCCGAGTGCGATGGTTCATAGGTCACTTTTTTCTATGTGAAATTTTATTCTGTAATCAAATCTGGCTAACCCCAGCCAATCATGTTTTTTTTGTTTTTCTTTTTTATATGCAATACCACTCTTCATTGTTTTTTTAATCTGTTGACCATCATTTGCTATCATTCCGTAGGCTCAAACATGCTCCATATTGGCATGAGCTCACAGAGGTATGAAGAAACGAAGGAAAAGACACATGTGGCAATTTGAGTACAACAATTCTACACAAGCACACACAAGCCCCCTTGTGTCAACACCTTGCGCGTAGCTGAGTTGGAAGCATGTGCGGTCATAACCACGTATCATACGACCGCACGTGCATTCGACCTGGACACGTATTAATCTCTAAGTATAATTAATGTGCACGAAAAAAAAAACTTTTTTTGGAACCTGGGTGTAACCATGTTCTTATGTTCGAATCTGGCTGCAGCCATACCTTTTCTTTTGTTATAGCCAATACCACATTTTTGTTTTTTTTTTTGTATTAATAAATATTTCATATTCTGTTTTCCGAAGTATTCTATTTGCAAGAAAACATTTTGTTGTAGAAACGAGATATAAATAAAACACTATTATTTTTTGTTTCCCTCTATGAGAGATTTTATTTATTAAAATTAAACTGCTGACGTTACTCAGCCCGAAGTCAACTTAAACTTAACTAACTCTACTTATTCTAATCGTTCGATGTCGTTGAACGATGGCCTTGATGTTATTCGGTCCCACGGTGGATGGTCGGCGAAGCTCGCATGGTAGTGTCGGATTCTTTCGCTGCGTTTGGCATACTTGGCCTAAAACGCTGAGCTAGTGTCTGGCTGTTCACGCACTTTGAGAGCGTGTTAACTTATACATTGTCGCATGATTGCGGAAAATGTATTGAGCGAGCTTTCGTGCATTGGAGATCGAAATATTGTCGAATTGGTCACGCAAGTAACTTGAAAATTAAAGTTATACAAATTGTACATTCAAGGAAAAATAATTTCAGGTTCGGACAAAATGTTCTCATTTTATTTAAAAAAATAGTTACTGTGTAGAAAGTCAAAAAAAAAACATTTTAAAATGGCAACTCACGGAAGAGGGTCGACGTCCCTTACCACGGGCGCATATAATTTTATATTCAGCTAACTTTTCCGTCATAAATGCACCAGTTTTCAACTAAATAAGATTTAATTTATCTGCTCTATATTATTTAGTAAAAATTAATTAATTACATTGATTATATAAATGCGTATGAAATGCTTCGTGTCGTACGACAGGCTTTTGTACTAGTTGTACTTTCCCATATTTCCAGTATAATCTTTAGGTGATACATGTTGTATTACAGCGGTTTATACAACAAATCTGAGAAACAGGTAAGCAGAAGCGGCAGAATCATACAATGTACGTGATGTATATTCTGTGAAATAGGCCTCTGGTGCGTAAAACAACTCGTAGGCAAGATGTGGTCTCCGAAGAATAAGTCCGCGGATCTACAATCAAATGATAAGCCGTATCATACTGTATTGTGTGGGTATATGGTGGAAGAAATGTGGACAGGGGAGCGCCATAAACATGCTTAAGAAAATACAAGGGCTAGCGTGTGGGCTTTTAAAACGACGCCGACCGCAGACATAGAAGCAATACTCAACACCCAGAACTACACATTGTCATAAAGAATGAAGCTGCAAAGCATACCTACAAAGGAGGTAACATCTAGAAATTATTAAAACAGTGGACAACATTTGGGAGTTGACCTGAGCTAGTCGCCTGCGACCGGTCTCAAGGGATTTGCTTATAAATACGATAAGAAATACTCTAAGCGTGTAGAGCGAATGTGAACAATAACCCCAGAGATGAGGGATGAAACCCAAAAATTGTACATAGATGTGTCGAAATCCGAAAAAAAGGTAGGGACTGCAGTGATAGGAATAAGATTCAGCCTAATCATTACTCTCTGCATGGACGCAACGGTATTACAGGCGGAATTGATATGACCTGGGGTGATTGGACCGAGACGCAGCCTACTCATTCCTCTCCGCATGGGCACAACGATATTTCAGGCGGTATTGTTTGCAATAAATGAAGGCCCAAAACATCAAAATATATATTCTCAGGCAGCCAGCGGTTCCTAAGGCGCCAAAGAGCCACTTATTTTACTCTGTGGCTGTCTGGGAATGTCACAAAAGACTAAATACACTGGCAGAAAATATAAGACTAAAAATGTTTTGGGTACTAGGACATTAAAACCATGAAGGTAATGAAAACGTTGATTTACAGTCGAAGCCAGGTGCTCAGATACCCTTTACTGGGCCATCCCCCCTTTATGGATGCAACACCACAGACACTAATCTTCACATACACAATGGGTCATTAAACAAATAAACCAGATTTCGAACAGTCAGGAGGGTATTAAGCACTCATGTGAATGTACAATCCCAAACGAGCCAAAAAAAAAACTCTAAAACTTAACAAAGCTGATCATCAAGCACACTTTCATAAAAAGGGTTTTCCCCGAACGGAAATCTGTAGGCCAAAAGAAACTACGGAGCACACACTAATCGACAGTCCATGCCTTTCCCGAGAAAGATTCGAAATCATTAACAGTATATCAATACAATGAAAGACTTCCAAGAAATCCCATCTAGAGGAGTTGTCAAATTCCTGAAGGCAACACTTAAATCCAAGACCAATAGAAGGGGATACAATAGATATTTATGGTCGCAGTACTAGTGCCTTGTTATGACACACCCCAAGTTCTTTCCTCTTTAATTCAATTCAAATCTCCGTCACAATTTAATTGTTGGCCCTTTCTCAGAATGAAGTTTATGAAATAAACTTGTGGCGATAGTTAACCAATCCTCGGAAGTGAATTTTCGAAATGGTTTCAACATTCTCCAAATCACTTCCTTGGCGAACCGCCGACTGACGCTCCTTTCAAATAATTTCTGTAATTTCTTAAGCAATTGCAAGAATTTGGAAAACATTTACTTTGTTTACCTTGTAATTATCTTTGATCGTAGGTACTTCATGTCTGTAAGAGTGAACTATCATCTGTCGTTAACATAGCTCCTACAGAACATAGCTCCGCCTTAACATAGCTCGTTGTTGCGGCCGTGGCTTTGTAGATTTGTACGTCAACCCCGGAGCTGCATGGCATCGATCCCGGCCGGTACGACCCGGCCGGTACGACTTTTCATGGCTCCACCCCGGAGACCACCGAAGTAGTACAGGTCGACAACCAGGACCCATTCGTTCAACAGGAGTTCTACGCCACCGTCTCACGTTTTTACATGCCAGTCAAACTCGTCAGCAAGTGCGGGATCTCGTTGGTCAACTTTCGTTTCTCCATTAAAGTCAGTTTAGAATCTTCAAGACATTAAGGGAAAAAACGGTTTCAGGCAAATCCATGTGGTGTGATTTTTGCAACAAACTGTTTGTGGCGGCCGTGGCGTTATAGAATGTACGCAACTGAAACTCGCTGCCTGGGTTCGATTCTCAGCCGGTACAACCAAAAATATTTTTCACGGCTTCACCTCTTTCGAGTCACTGGTACTCTTTGATCATTGCCAGTGACTCGAAAGAGGTGAACTGTCTGGAAAAAAGTTTCCAAAACTTGGCCGTTCGGAGTCGGCACAAGACTGTAGGCCCCTTACACTCGTGAGAGAACAATAGCACCCACAACACGACTGGTTAATGAGAAGCTAGGCCCTGGCTGTGTAGCGCCACCCTTATAATTATTATTATGCTCCTACAGTGGAAACATTCAACAAGTCGAAGACTACAGTGCACTTCCGCGACTTGAAGGACTTTTTGTTGTTTAGACAGAATATTTATAATTATGAAAAACAACATGACAAATACTGTGCATTTGATTAAACCTTAAAGACAATAAATAGGCAAACACTGCTCTCACATGTGACTGCTCCTTGCAGCACAGGCAAGTAGATACCCATTGAGATGCTGTTCTTGTCAGCACGTTGCATTTCACTTATCGGTGAGAGAGCAAAAATCGATTCCGCTCAATTTTGTTGATTAACTCAAGCGCAAAATGGCCAGTGGTTTGCAACATACTCACCAACCAGTAGACGTACAATTCAGACTTGCTATAAACTGCTGGTGCGACACTCTAGTTCAAAGTTCGATTTAACGTGTGCTTGTTGTGTTCATATTCAGTGTATTCAGCGTTCTGATTCAATTGAAATGTTCTCTCAAAGTCAGTCGTAAGAATGGGTTAAATTTTCTTTGGAGTTTTCTTGTTCGTTGAGAACGAAGACACCTTCATGCTGTATACTCACTCTTGCGACTGAATGTATATGAGAAAGATGCTATGAAGTTGTGTGTCCTAAACTCTACTGCATCTCCTATTCTGTTGAAAAACCTATCCGCCTCCTATTCATATTCTTTGAGCTTCCTGCAAACTTGAAGGTACATTTTGCAGAGTAATCAGCAAAGATTTGTCAAGACAGCGTTGATGGGCAAAGAATAAACAACACGTCCATCCAGTTTTACTATCGCAAACCAACTGCCTTTTATTTGAACCAATTAGCGGAAATGTCATGGGTGTACATTTTGTTACATATCATCGGCACCCCTGAGGATCAGGGATGTTCATCGGTTGACAGATTAAATTGAAAGTCGGAACGACCTTAAGCCAATACACAGAAATTGGTGCGACTTGAGTAAAACAAAACCGTTAAAGCGGCCAGGATCGAACAAGACCATAAATGTAAATTTCAGCGCCGATCATCTGAGTTGTCAGGAGGTTATTAAGCTGCGAGCTCGCAAATTTTGTGTCTCAAGTGTCCAGGATTGTAAATTAACAATTGATGAGCAAACCTATATCGCTACAAAATTTACACCCGTATCACCAGTAAAGAAAGATGCGTCCAACGTCCACTTACGTCACCGACGTTCCCTCTTACTAAAAATTAAAGCCACCGGCAGTCTATCCCCGACGTAGAGCGTGTACAAGCCAATGTAAATGAAATAAGTAAAAATAGTTGTTGTAAGTAAATAAACGCCGTGTAATTAATTTGCCATGCAAGTGACGCAACGCTTGAAGTGGTGGATTAGAAATTTGATTGGAAAAAATTAACGGTACTCACTGAACAGTAAATTTAGCGACGACTAGAATCTTTAATCGGCCGCGCTCGAGTGTTCAATGAATGTGCCTTTGGCGGAAAATAAACACCTTTATTCTCTTAGCCATGTCATTGCCATCTTAGCCATCTAAGCCATCATTGTCGTAGTCATGCTATGTGACTCTTAAGTGACTAACTAAGTACGAATTTGTCACAGTCACATGTGGCCTTATTCTCTTAGACATGTCATATGTCACTGTGACAAACGCGTACTGTCTTAGTCACGTTATGTGATATTTAAGTGACTTATTAAGTAAGAATTTGTCACAGTGCTTTATTCTCTTAGTCATGTCATATGTCACTGTGACAAACGTGTACTGTCTTAGTCACGCTATGTGGCATTTAAGTGACTAATTATATACGAATTTGTAATAGTGACATGTGGCCTTATTCTCTTAGTCGTGTCATATGTCACCGTGACAAACGCGTACTGTCTTAGTCACGCTATGTGACATTTAAGTGACTAATTAAGTATGAATTTGTCACAGTTACATGTGGCCTTATTCCTTGTGATATTTAAGTGACTAATTAAGTACGAATTTGTCACAGTGACATGTGACAGGATTAAGGGAAAAAGGGTGAATGAATTTAAGTAACGCCACATAATAACCGCCGAACAAAACATCGCAAGAAAAACGCTGTGTAGTGTATTGACAATACTACGGTAGAGCGTGGGAGTATAGGAGCTACTCCCCGACAAGTCATAATGCTCATGGCATGCATCTTAGCTGTTATTGTTGTTGTCTCATGTCCAAGTCCAATCTTGTCTCAGGGCAGTTGTGATCTGATCACCGGCAAGTGAGGTCGTATTCGAGTCAATACTACACGCGGACCAACGTATAACGCTCAGAAAGCTGCAAGAGATAAAGAATGTCATCAAATATTCATGTTGACCAAGCACACAATTAGAAAAAACTAAACACCGGGAAAACAATCAAATACTTTGGGGACAGTATACCGCATGAGCATGACTTGTCCCTTACCGTTCAACTAGCAACGGCAGCACTATGCCGCCGTATCTAAGGATAACAACCACCAGAGCGCATGATCAAGACGGCGGCGATAAGCATTTAATGCGTATTCACCAACTTCGGCTGTGATGTAGATAAGAATCGCTAGTGTGGTTTGACTCACTCTCAACGAACAAAAGCCAAGTGACTGGGGGAAATAACTAAAACCGCAATTTCGGGGGTTGTTGATAAGGTTGAAATGAACTATGTTACTACTAAGTTTAAGACACTATTTTGTCGATAGGCGACAAGGGTCATTTGACCCATACAACAAATTTCTGATTTTGATCTAGTAAATCACTTAAAATGCTAATCAATCAGTGAGGTGTCGGCCGTTGCGTTGTGGGTCTGTGCGTCGACTACTTCGCAACTGAACCATGCTGCCTTAGTTCGATTCGGTACGACCAAATAATTTGTACGGCCCACCTCTTCAAAGACTAATAACTGTCTAGAAAAAAGAATCTGCAGCATAAAACTGTAGGTCCCTTCCACTCGTGAAAGGACAAAAGCACAAAAACGCTAAACTTAATATTTATCCGCCGTCCTTCTAGTGATAAGTGAGGACTTGCCCGACTTTCTATGCCATTTGAACAGCAGATCAATGAATTACATTTTCAATACACGCCACCTCTCTCCCAGACACTGCATAACGGCAAACAACGAAGGGAGTTCATAGGTCCGGGTCCACTCATTGCCTACGTGTCTCTTAATAAATTCCATGGCATGTTCGCTGTATCAGCGGAGCCATGACATGCTTTGTCGCACTCCTCGTAATTGCTAGGTACACTGCAAGACCTTGACATTCCCTGAAGGGGAATGACAATTATTCAATCAAAGTAAAAGCATAAAACCATAATTTTCCAGCACAAGTTTGGGCCACATACACAAGAGCCTTCTAATCGATGACAACAGCTCACATCAGCCGTCTCCCCGGCAACTCTCCGCACCTGCCTGAGATGCTGCCAACATTCTCCCCACTGCGGCATGTGGCTATGATGAAGGAGTATGAGGCAACTGACTTTCGAAAATTCCTCTCAAAACATCGTATTGCACTCAATCCATTGACCTACAACATTCACGAAAGTATAACTTTTGTTGGTTAGAGCAACAAAAACGGGGATGTAATTATCATTCCCCTTCCGAGGGACGGAGACCGATGGGTGGTCATTTGGCACTCCACTAGCATGCGACTGCTTCCCTTGTGGCTTTCGATGTAGATAGTCTTTATCAGTGGACGGAGTAGCCGAGGAAAAAAAACCCACACAGATAGGTCCGCTCGCATGTGTACGAGTGTAGCTTAATTTTTGAGGACGGAAAAATGTGTCATTTTCATTCGGTTGTCCATTCAGTGTGACTCTGCTTTTTCACCGAGAAACATCGAAAGTTGTTCTGTCTATTCTATTCCGTGAAAAGTTAATCTTCCATCTGTCTCTCAACCGTACCCTCTCAGGACATTCAAGTGAACCGTGAGTTTTTTTTGTTGTCAGCAATAAAGTTTTGTTTTCACATTCGCTTGCATATTGTGTACATATGCTTTCCATCACTATCGCCTAATTTTATGTTCGTGCGAGGTGGTGTCGTTTTTGTTGTCTCGGGAATGGCTTCTAAGGACACGCAATCTGTCGGCATAATCGATTATCAACGACGTCATTGTGTCTTTGTTGCGAATTTCATGATTCAGAGATCAGGAAAGCTCATTATGATAACTACCCTCAACCCTTACCTTCGGCCATATGGTTAGCATTGACAATGCCATGGACTTTTGAAAGGTTGTGTGCAATTTTATTTTTTTTTATGAAAATATCCAGAGCGATGATGTCAGCGTATGGACGGACGATTGTTTCTTTTCCTCTTGAACGTTCAAGAGGACCACCACATTCGCTTATACTTATTTCCGTAAACAAACAAGCCACATAATATTGAGCGTAGTCAGCATGTCTCGTCGAGTGGCAGCGAAAAAGTATTCGTCGTTTTTCCTTGCCTTACATATGTATATCAATAACAAAGTTAATGACACCGATGGGAGGGACAACACCTCGTACATGCGTCCAGTCAGCTCTTCAAGCATTGATTGTATGTTAAATGAGGAAAAACAAAATAAATTTTCACTTTGTGTTAAATTAACTTTTCTGTTAAAAATGTGCAAACAGGACATGTTGTGTGTGTACAATGAATGAATACTGCTGGTGCAGTAATCGACTTTGGGGCTACCTTTCTCGCAGTGCGCCCCGTTCCTCGCTGAATGCAAATTATGGTTTGCAATAAATTGATACAACCCTTTCCGGAGGGAAAATTCATTTCGTTGTTGACGCATTGGGTATGAATCATAGTCACTTTCATGATGAACACAATTCAGTTATACTGCATCATTCAAAGTACTCATCTATACTGTTGATCGCATGGGAACTCTTCACGTTGATGTGAAAAATTGGAAAAAAGAAATTCAATCGTTTTGGATATTCTAACCAACTAATACACTCGCGCTTTCCTTAATGACTGAATCGAAAAGGCGCGTTCGTGCGGTCGGCCATTGACAGAGCTTACGAGAATATCGTGTCAAAAAGCGGCAGGCGCAGTTTTCCACATCGAAATGACCGCGTGCGTTTGACCTACTCAAAGGTTCTGAAATACAATTTGAAAAAATATCAATTTACTGTTAATAAAGTTCCTAAAATATTCAATTATTCACAATTACATTCACAAATACTTGTCAAAAATTGAAACTGAGAAATAAATTCAAACAAAAATTGTTGTTGCAATTGTCAGAAAACCCGATTGACTGAGGAGTAGCTCTACCTAACAATTTGTGCTCGCACTTACGATATGACGGTCTGTGGAATTTCACAGCTCTACCGCCCCATTCAGACTTACACAAAATATTTACGTGTATTTTGTCAGAGTTTCAGCGACCTTGTATTAGTTAATATTTGAGCCGGGGTGCATATTTATTTCTCGTTCAAAATGTGACAGATTTTGGAATTTGGAGCAATTCAATTTCAATGCAATTTGTTAACGCTAATGGAATTAAGGGTACATTAACATCTTTATCAGTTCTAAGTTTTAACAAATTTAAGTGGCGGCCGCGGCGTTGTGATTTCGTGCTTCGACCCCACGCAGCCCAGGTTTGTTTCCCGGTACAAGTAAAATACTTTTCACGGCGCCGTCTTTCGAGTCACTCACGATGCTCAAGAAGCTTCTCAAATTGGCCATCATATGTCCCTTCCACTCGTGAGAGAACAATAGCACGCACAACACAAATGGTCGCTGAGAAGCTGGGTCCTGGCTATTTACGGTCTGTAGCGCCACGCATACTTTTAATATAATTAAAAAAATCAGCTTAATTCGCAATCATCAACTTAAATTGGATGAGAACAAGGAAAATTGATTTTCATTGTCCAGCAAAGGATCTTATCTATTAAATATAATGCGCATGAGCGAGCTTGAGGTAGTGCCAAACGCGGATGGCTGAGTGAGCGAATACACTCACCCCCATGATACAACATATTGTGTCATCCACGAACGATTGCGAACATTTCGTTAAGCATGTGGGAATTTGGCGGCTGGAATCTTGTGTTTTTTTCGTTAAGCATGAAGCAATTTTTTTTTTCACAATTAAAACAAACGTGGTAAATTTTTATGACAGTTGGATATGGATACTATAGAGATGTCCAACTTCACAGCCGATCGCCCCTTTGCCATCGACGAATTTCAGAGGCTTCATGTTAGTTATTCATGTATTGAGTCTATAACTTACGGTGCGGTTTGCTAAGAGATGGCGTAACTTGTATTATTCCATTGGTTATATATTTTACGAAAAAAGTTATTTACGAAAAAACGTCAATGCCGTTTTTGATTGGTCAATTTGGGTTTGGAAAACGATATAAAAAATGGTTGTCAAACATTTTAAGGGGCAAGAGGGGTAGAAGTTGAGCATCTCTATCATACTTCATTTCAGTGCGAGCATGTGTTCATTATCGCTACTCAGGTGTTTTTTGCACACATGATAAAGCATTTCATTAAAATTTGAAACTAGCTCATGTTTTTTCATGCGCATTATATTTGGCCCTTTAGAGAAATCCGTTGAACTCAAAAGTTTCACAAATCCTTAACGAAAATGTTGGGAGATATTAACCAAACCTGCTGAAGTGCCCTAAACAAACGTGTCTCTCATACGGCCGATATTTTTTCAATGGTCATGCCTAAGGAGAAAAATGACTTCTTCCGTTGAGAGTCTCTATCTTCCTCTCACGATCACAACTAAGTTAAGTAAATCATTTGTGCTCCATTTTATGCGAGGAAGCATAATAATTTCAATCCATTTAATTGTTCTACCGCGCAAATTGTAGAGTAGACAGAAGGACATACCGAAAATATAACCGTCGAGATTTAGAGATTTAAAACTTTATTTGAAAGGAATTCTTTTTACAATTGAGATTAAAACTAGACTTACAAACTAAGGGATAGGGTGTTAGCTCAACAATAGGGGCCCAACTGATGTTCATTATTTAATTTAATGTTTATTATTATTTCGATTTATTGTATTATTATATATATTGGTGCTTACATCGGGTTGTTGAAGTCCGTGTGTCCATGGTATGTGGTAGCCGACTTAGCCTCGATGGTGATTGCTATCGCTTCTCTGGTAGAATCCATGCAGCTCGTTGTTCGACGTCGTTGGAAAGTACTGCTCATTTAGCAGATTTTCAAGCATTGAGGTAGCGTTGTCCGGGGATTATGTTTCTTAAGTTCCTGATTTCCTCGTTAGGATAGTTGTTGATGTTTAGTAGCTGCTTTCTAAACAGTGTCACCATAAACTGTTGCAGGATGGTTGTAGAGATGGTGTGCCAGATTGGAAAGCCGTAGTACAGCAGCAGGTTTTGTCCTCTGGCTTAATCCATTGTGCTTGCACATCAAGGGATAGATGCGATGGAAGCCTACATTGGCCTTCTTAAGGACTAATTTCGAAAGACTGTTGAACTTCAACCTTTATGTGAAGTTAATTCGAAGATATTTCACCTTTTCGTTTGTTGATATTTCTGTACCGTCAGGGAGCACTATCTTTATGCTTCGACATTTGGCTGCTGATCTGCATCCACCACTGGATGGTCTCCTTAAGCACTTAAGTACCGATTTCCCAGCAATGATACGAATACCCCATTTCTTATAGTAGTCAAATTTGTTCGCTGTACGGATTTCGACCCTTCTGTGGTGACGTTGAGCTGGTATAAGTCAGTCAGTCAATTGCAATTAGAGAGCCTTTCACTGTGTCAGGTGGATGTGGCTGATCTGCAGTGTAGATGTTGGAACGCCACGGTCCCAGCTTTGATCCTTGTGCAACTCGCGCCTTGGTGCTCCGCTCTGTTGACATGCTGTCTTAAACTGAGACGTAGAATCTTCTGGAATGCAGAAAGCTATAAATTATTCTGATGATGTTGGAGGGGAATCCCATCTGGTTCAGCTTGCAGATGAGTACTTCAATCCAGACCGTATCGAAGGCCTTTTCTACGCCCAGGAAGCAGGCGATGGTGACCTCGTTATTGTTCAGCGCAACTACAACATCGTAGGGGAACTTCATTAGAGGATGCAGCGTTGAATGTTTTTCTCTAAATCCCTACTGAATATCCGGAATGATGTTTAGGTCGGTAGACCATCGCTTTAGTTTTCGCACTACCAGTTCCAGTTCTCCAGGGCCTTTTATATATTTCTCAAGAGCGATATAGGCTGGTATTCTGAAAAACTGGCAGCGTTCTCCTTTTTTGGTATTGCGACAATCCATCCAATAGCTGGTGATTGTGAGAAGTATCATTACCGTTTGTGACATTCGCTTCAGGACGAAATTCGAAATATTGTCAACCCCGGCTGCTTTACTCGTTGGGCTACGTCGAATAATTCCCGCAATTTCTTCTGCCGTTGTGAGGTCATCGTTTCATGTCGGGTCGCCCGCTGGGTTGGTTTCGCTGAAGATGATGTCTCGTGGGGATGAATTTTCAAGTGCATTGACCTAGGTGTTGACTTCTGTGACAAATTCCGGGTCATCGGGCGGTAATACTCGAAAAATACGTGTTTGCGTCTCCTTGGCTTTTTGTCAGTGTTTGTGGCAGCTTCTTCCTAATATAATCGCCTGTATCAAAACCTTTAAATGTAGTCTATACTGGACATGAACCATGCCCGGTTCATGAACATGATGTGAAAAAATCTAGTGGAGGCACAAAAATCCATGTCCAAAACTACATCGTGTCGGAGAATCTCTATTGACATGAGCTCTGTTCAAAAGATAGACAGGGGATTTGACCTTTTCCTATACGTGCACTATTTTGATTGAATGGAGGTGGTAAATAATGAGAGCACAAGTAAAAGTGCTAGTGAATATCAATTATTTTAAGTGATATCTACTTCGTTGATTGATCGCTTCTTGATGTTGACGCTCTCCGACCAACGTTGAAGTGAAGCGACTTGGCATATATTGCTGTTCAGATTGTGGTTGTGATGTTGGACAGAAATATGTCCAGTGGAGACGGTGTGTCAAGACTGTCTTTCGTTATGTTTCGTCAGGTTTGGGCATGCATTTATTTGCCTACATTTCATAAGCAGTTCGTGTGGATACTGCCCAACTTTGGTTCAACATAGTTCGTCATGCCTATGGCCTGAAAAATATTATTGATCGATCATTATGTTATGTATGGCAACATAAGTTGTGCTATATTGTGAAATAAAAACGTATCAAATACTAGAGAAGTGCGTTCGCTTGTTACTGTCAAACTTTGAATAGCAAAGCCCACAGCAACGGAGCACAAGTAATCAATAGTATTCTCGAGGGCATTGACCTTTGAATTCCTTTGCAGAACCAATTAAAGTTTACGGTTACTATTATTGAATTGCTCGCCGTGGGAATTCCCAACGAAATTCATGTCATCCCACGATATGAAAAGTTTGGTATTATGAAAGTAGCACCGCAGGGCAGTTGATATACGACCAACGACTTAAGCTAATGGTTGCGTGTTAATGGTATTCAAGAATTGTGAACTGAAACTCGCCACAACAAGGATATCACTATGGATGGTAGACATGACAATCAAAAGAGGTTTGGGTTCCCCGGATCCGAAACACGGAGTCATTAGTTTCGTTCTAGAACTTTGTTAGTACATATAAATCACGGAGACTGAGAAATGTTAACTTATTGTGTGTAGCACGCAGCAAAACCTTAGATGCGGCAAGCTATACTCATCCCTTCTTTAGAGACGGTGTACATTCTTTTCATAATAATATTATGTAATAACATGGGTGGCACCACAAACTGAGGTGGACGTGGGTCTAGCTTCTGTAACAACCTCATGACTTGAGCGACTCGTGTTGTACATGATGTTGTTTCCTCTGGTGTGAAGGCGACATACAATCTTATGCCGACCATGATTGGCGAATTTTGAGAAGCGTTTTACAGATAAAGGGTACTTCTTGAGCATTTTTGGTAGCTC
Source organism: Eristalis tenax (assembly GCA_905231855.2). Classification (NCBI taxonomy): domain Eukaryota; kingdom Metazoa; phylum Arthropoda; class Insecta; order Diptera; family Syrphidae; genus Eristalis; species Eristalis tenax. The sequence continues at coordinate 31,924,936 of HG993124.1, read as the reverse complement.
GGGAAAGTAGGAGGCTTGAATTACGGCTGGTTTTAAAAATAACCAACACCTTACTTTATTAATTTTCTAACAATATATATAACAAATGCTGTAAATTAAGAAGTATAATACTTCTAAAACCCGAAAAGATCAGTAGTTCTTATTTAAAAGTGAAATAAAGCCATAATTGTTTATGTTGTAAAAATTCTCACATCTACAGAGATAGCTAGCATGACTTAAATTAAGATAAAAAACAGCAAACAAGAGAGAAGATGATGGCTGTATGCATACGAAGGCGCCTACCTGTACGAGACATAACATAATCGACGGCTTCGCTTTTCTGTAGCGTCCTTTATCTTAATCACAATAACAGCACGTGAGTCTTAAGGTTTGTTAGCGTGGACGATGGCAAGTACGTGGCTTTAGTTTGACTTTGCTGTTCCGCTAAATGCACAGCAGTATCATGCGAGGAGCAGTTGGTCAAGGCCTGCCCTGGGTTAGTGAGGTCCCCGGTTCGAATACAAGTGAAGGCAAAGTTAATACGCTTTTATCTGGTTTATGTATCTCACCATTTGCCGTTGGGATCCAACTAAGGGTAGTCTGATTGTGGGTATCCCCCACCCCCCACTCAACTCCCTTCATTAACATCATGCTAGTGTTTAGGTTTGGGAGCATGTTGGGACGATAGCAAACACTGCCAAGTACAGCCTAGCTATAGAGAGCTCCGAATGAGTTTGATGTTCCGTGATTTTCAGCAACATTCTCAAGCGGATTTGAAGGGCTTGCTTTTTAGCGAGCACTGCTTTTATCATGTTCCAGTCTCCCTGAATAGTTTAATCAATTTCTTCGCAGTTAAACACCACAAGGTTAAAACAGTCATTCGACGATTTTTGTACAAAGTATTCGAACTGAGGCGACAGACTTTTATTATTTTTTAGATATTTTTCGAAAATGAAAATAAGTTCCTGTGACCGCTTCAGCTATCCGTCAATTTTTTCAATTAAGCATTTTACCGCACTTATTCCGCTGAAAAATGTCTAAGCTCTGTAATAATTGCTATTTGCCTCCTTTTAAAGCAATGTTAATGGGAGACGATAAAAAAATCAGTCGCCAGTTTTGAGATAACGAGAAGCAAGCAAGTCGATGTCTTTCCGTGGCTATAGTTTTTTCATGTTTACATGTAGCTAAACTCTGGTCAAAAGCCAAATGATTACATCAGGCGATTGTCTTCATACGTGAGTAGAGCCTTGTATAACCATTTGGCCTCTTCCCCCGGGTATAATCCTTTTTTTAGGATTGTTTCTCAGAAATACTTTGGAAATTTTTGAAAAGTCCGTGACAAGCATATGTGATTATTTTGAGAGGACTCAACTTCATATATAGGAATTTCGAGAAAAAATATGGTTGATTGTTGAACCAACCAGGTCCTCCAACTATTTTGATATCTGACTGCTTCCAATCCTGCTCACCATGGCTGTTCAGACCTTGTCGTGGATTGTCCTTTGCTGGCCTGTATCATAGGCTCGGAATGGAGCACACATCAGGGTGGATCCAAATTGTCTATGAGCTCTACATGACTCAGTTAATGATGCGAAGATGGCAGGATTGACATACGTCGCTCTTCAGCCCGTACACGTCGTAGTTGCAGTGACATCAGGCATACAATCAGCGTCAAAAATGAGTGTACTGGCGTTCTGCGTTATAATTAATATTTAATTCAAACGGGTCCCCACAGAAAAAGTCTTGAATGCAGTTAAGAAATGTATTTAAGACAAAACAAAAAATACTATGAGGATATCTCAAAAGCTGTTTGCACGGCGAGTCATAAACCAAAAGCGTTACGAAATTTTGATTACCAATAAATAATAATAATAATTTGTTATATTTCATTGCAAACGCAATATATAATCAAAACCATATATAATTACAAAAAACAGTTTAAGCATGAAACAATGCACAAATACATTCTGTTGTGAAATGGACAAGTGACAAATGTTTACTTAAATATAAATAATACAAAACTAAGTTCAAAAGTTGATGGGGAAAAATACTGAGTAAGTTTAAAAAAAAGACAAATAAAAGTAGAAAATCCAAACAGATGTTACAAGTAGCTTAAGTTAACGGTTCAAGAGTTTGTTCAATTTCCGTGTGATTATAAGAAAAAAAAAATATTTCTTAGCATTAACTAAAAATAATATTTTTACTTTTTCGTATCTAATGTAATCAGGAAGCAAGTTTAAGAGACTAAGTGCAACAACAGAATAAAACCTAGAAAATTGTGATCCATTAACTACTGGTATTGTTACAAAATTCCCAGCGTTATTACGCAAGTTGTAATTTTCATATGTTCTAACGTGATTATGACCAGATTTCTCAAAGAATATTGGTAAAACTATATAACAGTATAAGGTTAGAAGAGAACATGCGAGGACAACGATTAAATGTCTGCAATTTGTTTCAATTCTCTGGGGACGCGATTATCGCAAGTTAAAAAGAATGGGAAGAGTATACTCATACATGCGATATAAATTGCTGCGATTGAGAAACGAGATGTGGGTATGCACGCACGTGCGATTTTCTATCGGATCATAACTTAGTCGCAACAAATGAGACGTATTATTTTATACATGTGATGTACGCATATGCGTCTAGTAATTGCAGCGATTAAAAAAATGCTGCAAACTCCATTTTATACACGACTTTTGTTGCCTCAAATGAAAATGGGACACATGAATTAGTAGGAATCACAGCACACTTGCTACTTAAGAAGTATACAATTTTTTAGTATAAAAATAGATTTCACGTGGAAGGAAAGTATGTATTAAGTTGTTGCTCGTTTGTTTAAATCTAAAATAGGCCTTATAAATATTGGGCCCGTCCCTTTATAAGTGGAATATCACCTAACCCAGGATGGTTACCATTCACTGTATCGGACATTAGTTTCATTCTTTGTGCAATCTTCTAAATTTGCCACCCCCATGGCCGATTTTTCGTACACCAGCAGTTGAAAAACCTAAAATAAATGTATTGTATTCTTTAAAATACACATACAAGAGTTTAACTTGGAAACCTTAAGTTCAAGGTAACCATAGATTAGAGAGGAGGTACGGTCAAGATTCGTCGATTCGATGATGGGTAACCTTAGTGTGTGGGAAAATAAGGGTAAGATACAGGGTTAATTGACAGTTTCATAGAATTCACCATAATGCCCACACTTCACAGCATAACTTCTCCTTTAAACTTCGATTACTATATTCTTTCGACATTTTATCGTTTTTTCTGCTTCTATTATAAATTTTTCTAAATCAATAAAAGTGGTCAATGCTATTTCACCACTTACAACTGGCTAGACACCAAACATAATACATACAGCATAACTTGACTTGAAACATGTGAAAGTGCGATTTTGCGACAAAACAATCGTCAACTGGTACAGTTCGTTGCGATTATTTGGTTGTATATGTGTGTACTGACATAAAAGGCAGTGTGCTCTATTTTGTGCGACTGACAGAAAGCCACAAGTGCGTGCATGGTTCAATTTGTTTGCGACCACGATTTTCATATCGTTGCGATGCGTTAATAGCCTAAATGTCTTAAAGGAAGAAATTCGAGGATCCTAAAAGGTTCTAAGCTATGAGTTGTTCGATTCACTTTGCAGAAAATTCTGACGGCATGTTTGTGATTGATTAACAAGGTTTGACTGTGCATGTAATACGCCCACTCCAACAAGATAAACCATACCGCGTACTGGTTAACAACTCGCTTCTTCGTGAAGATCTGCAACAATGGCGATCTGAGAACACTGGCTTTGTCGTGTTCAATGATGTTAACATGGCAGTTAATGTCATCGCCGACGAAGGGGTTCATCCCCCGTTCATTTCGAAGACAGATCTTAAAGCGGTCTTCGAATCAATAAAAAAGAAGAAGTCAGTGGGAGTCGATGGGATCTCGAACATTGTGCTAAGACATCTCCCCCTGGAAGTGGTTAATATGTACCCAACCCTGTTTAACAATGCTTTGAATAATGCACATTATCCGGAGCATTGGAAAACTGCGATTGTGCAACCCATTTCCAAGAGAGGCAAAGATTCTTCGAATCCGTGCGACCTCCGGTCAATTAGTCTCCTTCCGAACATCAGCAAGGTATTCGAGAAGGTGATAAATAGAGCTCTGATCAACTGGACTAAGGACAAAAATATAATTGCGGATAACCAATTCGGTTTCAAAGCGGGGCATGACACTATTCATGCCAAGTCGAATCTGGTGTCGGATATCCAATCTAACAAGAGCCAGAAACAATGTACGGATGCCTGCTTGATTGACCTTGAGAAGGCCTTTGACACCGTATGGTTAGAAGGTCTTTTTTACAAGCTCAATCGGCTGGGCATTAGCAAACCACTGCTGTCGGCTACTGTCTTGCAGCAATTGAGATGCAAATCTATGAGCGGTAAGCCATGGCCGACCTACATAGCCTAGGGTAGTTTTTAAGGTAGCTTGTAAGTTGTAAATAAATACAAAAAAAAAAAAAAATTGACGAGTATTCACATGCGTACACCAGCGTGTACCTTTGTGTATACACTGTATATATTAAGTACATATATATACACATGACATCATATATACATGTGTATATGTATGTAGTTTAGCTTAAGTTAGTTTAAGTTATTTTAGGTAGTTATTTTTAAAGTAGTGTGTAAGTTATTAGTAAGTTAGTATATAGGTTTTACTTAAAAAAAAAAATTAAACAATTTTTCTGAATACTTAAATGTACAGTTAAGATAATTAGTCTTAATCATATGAATTTTTAGTTTAAGTCGAAAGACATAGGATAAGTTTAAGTTTAGCTTAGAGTGCCCGCGGAGGGCCAGTAAGTTAGAAATAGTAACAATGTTCGTACAACTAGTTTTAAGCATTTTTGTCTAGTATGTAAGTTTATCGGATTATTGGAATAAAAATGAATTAAAAAAAAAAAAACAAGATAAACCATACTGGAATTAAGATTTAAGTAAACCGCTGTAAGCTAGCTTAAGGATAGTTGTGGTGCGGTCTAGGTACAACTGTCTTACTACTCCATTCATAAACTGTTTCAAATAATTAGTATGATCATTCCAATCAAGTTGATGGTCTAAAACAATACAGAAATAGTTAAATTGTTGTACACACTCGATATCGAATCAGGAATCAACGACAACAACGATTGGTGTTGTGATTAAAACGACAGATTAAAGGAAAACGTGAACAAATCGGGCTATAGATAATCTAAATTAAGTCTTGAAACTTAGTTTTCATGCTGATAACGAGTTTATGATGATTTAACCATAGTCTCAGTAATTCAAGATCATGATTTACACCCAAAAAGATGTTGAAATAATTATTATCAGCGTACGAAATAGCAGTATCATCAGCAAACGCAGATACTTTTCCTTTGAGAGAGTTAACGAAAATTAAAAACAAAATGGGTCAAAAAACCGATCCTTGAGGTGTTCCGCAAGGATATTTATAAATTCTAACGAGCTAAAAAACTCTTCCTTTTTTCTTTCGATTGGCTAGCTAAGAACCAAACCAGTTGAAAATATAAGACCCAGAACCTGAAAATGGCTGTTCTGAGCTCTGCTTGTAAACGCTTTTGTCGCAGGTTACTATTTAGATAGCTCAAAACCTATGTTAGAGCAGATTTCCTTATGTGACTTACATGTTGTACACTTACTTCTGAGGTGTAAATTGCGCTTCATTGTTTGGTTTCTGACTCGCTGTGCCTATACTTTTTGAGATATTTTGATGTTTTCTTTTCCTCTGTGTACAAATTACCTTCGACAACTGCATATAATATGTTTTCTTACAGTGCCTTTTGACATTATATTTTTTTGAGAACGCAGGCACCTTTTTGCTGTGAACTCACTTTTGACGCTGAATTCACATCTGACTGCTCCTTACTTAGAATTTCAGATCATATTCTTCAGCAATCTTTGAGCTTTAAAAAACATTACAATAATAATGGAACACGTGCTCACCCAATAAATGATGAGGATTCTTAAAACATTAAAGAAATTTTAGTCGAGAAATGCCCTTACTGCGACTGGAAATAGGCAGGAATGACATCAAAAATGAGTGAGCTGTGATTCGAATGGTATTCAGTATTTCCTCTTTCGAACACGAGTGTAGCTCGCAACTGAACAACTTTATTAAGCTATGTATGGCCATTACCAGTTAGCTATATTAATTCATGAACATTGGATGAATTTCAGAAACGTTACTTAACAGAATGTGGCACAACTTTTTTATTGCAGTAACCAAAGCCTGTTCGCATGGCTAACTGATAGGCTATGTGTACCACAAACTAGATAATTTCAGATGCGGTGCACATTAATTCCACGCTGCACTGCCGTTGAAATATAAAACTGTGACTGGGGCTTGTGGATCTGTGCCGATAAATAATTTCCATCGAAAATGTCGAATTTTCGCGTTTCTAAAGGTGAATTATGCTTCACGCACAGGAATTCATACGACGACTTCCCCTGCCGGCTGTGCACTTCATGTTCCACACACAATATCGATTGGTGGGGTGACACGAAATCAGCCGACAGGGTGTCTCGTGCATTTTTTACTCACACACTCGAGCGTAATGTATGGAAAACAATCAATAATTACACCGTCCGCAGTACAAGGCCCGCTAGGGGGATATCAAAATAATTATCATGCCAGGCTACAGCGAGGGAATCAGATGACTTGGAAGGTTTGCTGTGATTTGGAAAATGGGGCCCTCATTCGGCCCAATTAAAATTGAAATGAGTCCTCGAAGTGCTTACTTAGCCGCGTTTGTTCTCTGCTTCCACAGTTGGGCGTGGTGGCGCTGGGGCCATGGGATATGAAAAGCGGAAATCGATGAATAAATTAGTGACTTGTGTCGTGTTGGTTCGTGGCATTGAACTATTATTAACACAAAAGTAGGGCATGCTATTCATTTGGTGAAGTGTAGACTTGAATGACAAGGGGTAAGGGAGATAATCAATGCTCATTATCTACAGGCATTTGTTCACAACTCACAAGTACTGCGCGTGTGACTTGTGAGAATAAACTCAGTGAGTGCACAGCTGCATTTTAAGTAATCAGTTAATTGGTTAAATAGTTAAACTTTCTAAGGAATTAAATATCCGGTGTGGTTACGGTTAAAACTTAAACTTAAAACTCTGAAGCGGCCCTCAATTCAGCATTGTGAAGTCGCACACTTACGCTTTGAGGTAGCTTTGTCTGGTCTTGTGTTCCTCAGGTTCCAAATTGCCTCGTTAGGTTGTTGTACCGGATGATTAGTGCTTCGTCGTAAGGCTGATTGCTGCAAGGTGCCTTATACGGTCCCTGTCTAAGGTGAGATCGGTACATGTTCGTTGTATATCCCGAAAACTTTTACCAATTCCATGCTGATGCCTGAGATATGGTGTGCCATGTTGGGAAGCCGTAAGTTAATACTTCTGTCCAAAAAAAATATAGGTCTGGCTGGACCTTCTTACAAAAATGTATGGACTTAATTAAACCTATTAAATAAATTAATTGAAGTTTTTTGTTATTTTGGCCATGTTATTCATTTTATTTTTAATTGTTAATAATTAATAATATTAACTTTATATATTAATAATTTAATTTGGATACTGTTCTAAACAGACAGGCTCTTCGCAGGCACTGCATGCAAATCTAAGCTTTCTTTGTATGTTATCTCTTATTCAGCAAACTCTGCATGACTTTTTCTGGCCTGTCGATGTCTGGCTACCGCTGGGCTGTGGAGTTCTATTTTGCAAATGGTGCCCCGAAGAAAGATTGGATGCCATTTCCAACGGAAAACACTCCTAATATCCTTGAATTGTTCTTTAGTGCTTCGATCTGAGGTGCTCAATTAAAGAATGTACAAATTGTCAACGGGCATTGATTTTGTTCGTAGCACTCGCATCTTTTTTATAAATTAATCGACATCCAATATATTGTCGAAAAAATTCAATGGCCATTGCTTCGTCTGTCGTTTACATGAATATCCATGAAGTTGACGCCAACATTATGTTTGTTATAAAACAGAATGGTTTGTGGCTGTCTTGCTGTTCCAACCAATTGGGTGTCATGGTGAACTGTTGACAAGATAATGACTGCTTTAGATTTTATCGGCAAGTAAGACACTGCTGGGACATTAGCTGTAAATCCAGAGATAGTTGAAAGTGTTGAGCGACAATGATCCGGAAGCATCTGATTAGGGATGCACTTCTTATTCCGTCGCATGATTCCAACAAAGACCAGTCCAGTTTCTCAAAGCTTCCCCACACCTTCGAAAGTTGTAAAAAAAATTGTCAGCAACAACAGTTCTCCCGCTGGATTGGTACTTGCATGTTAATTCGATCAAGTGATGAACAGCCGTCTGATGTGCATCTTATTTGCCTGTGTGCAGAATCCCTTTGCAAGGGTATTCGATGCTGGAATAACAAGCCCACCATACTTTTATTCCGTATTTCGCAGGCTTCGATGGTACGTATTGAGTAAATCGTGTGTTTCCTCTGTATGAGAATAGTTCTTAGCAACAGTTATCATTTCTGTCGGTGTATACGCAGATTTAGCATTATCCACATATCCCGAATGGGAGCAGCTTTATCTGTACTTTGCCGTTCGACACTAGTCCTTTGATCATCAAATCCTACAAACCGATTTATAGTCCAAAATCGGTTTAGCTCTGACTACGGGATCCATGTTGATTTTCCACAATTCTTCTGTATGCAGCATGTTGGCGTGATTTACACCAGCGGCTGGACAAAGACCGAAATAGGCATATAGTATCTGTTCAGTTACTGATTTCCAAACTATTTGCTTTGAATTTTACAATTTCTTGTTGAGCTCTTCTATTAGTTTCTCGCATGATGATAACGACCATGGCTTCTGATATTAATGTCTGGAATCTCGAGTAACGTCTCGAATGACATTGTGTGCTCTTAGAAGACCTGTTGCAGTGGATTGTTTGTACTATTTTGTTCCATCACGGGCCAGTTAGTATTCCTCGGGGAATTGTCCTTCTTGCACTTTTCGAACTCGGTCGCTTTCTGCTTGTAGCTCTTCCAGAATCCCGTCATCGTCAGTATCTTCTACATCCGATATTCCCCCAACTATCATCTCCATCGGGAACATCGCCATCGTCACTAAAATCTTCTACTTAAGGTCCACTCATTCGTACTTCTTCGGCAAGCCTGCTAACGTATTGCTCCCTTTCTTTTTCGTTCATGCGGCTCCAGTCGAATGCGTTAATTTTGACAGCTATAATAATTTACTTTCGTATACATATGTTGTTGGCCTGCGCACGTAATAAACAAATGTAATTAGTGCAAAAAGCCGTAATAAATACATTTCTCCATATAATTTGTATGAAGGTCCAGCCAGACCTATTTCTCTGGTTCTAGGGGTTGTCGTACAAGAAAAATGTCTCCACACCCAACTGTATTTTCAATGTATTGTAAATGGTCATAAAGTATACATACGCTGACAAAGTCAGGAAATTTGGTGAAGATAGCTCTACAAACAATTAGGAAAAAATGGTTTTGAAAATGCAAAAAGTCTGGCTGGACCTACTCATGGACGGAAGGGTTAAGATCGGGTATATTCGCTCCTTGTAGAGCAGAAGCTTTGACCTCTGTACGTTTGGCTTACGCACGAGAGGATAAATGCGAGGGAAGCCTAGAAAGGCTAGACTGTATTCGTAATCTTCTTTGTCGCGGATGTAGTATTCTTTCTGTCAGTGGACAGAAGTCGGACCCTTCCACGATCCGCATTTCCGACGGGGTCCTACCTGGATTTAAAAGCATTATTCACCTGGAGATAAGTTGCTATAGGAGCAAATTTAATGCCGAATTGCGTACTCATTTTTTTTTTTTTTTTTGCGGCACACCATGCATGGTCACTTCTACATGACATTCAATGAAGCTTACCACATTTCAGATGAGCAACCGTGGTGACTTATTTTCAAAGGAAGCCTCACTCATCAAGAAATCCCAGAGAGCACTTGCCGATGGCCGACCAAAGGATCCCATTGAGAGGTTGAGATTGCTATGCTTTAGCCGTGGTGCAACTGGTATCCTTGGACTAGCCAGGTACGTCAAATATATCACCAAACAGTCCTCGTTGTCACTTAATGGGCTCAGAGATATCGCATACCCATTCATTCTTCACCATCCTCGACATAATTGGATCTGGCGTGCAAAACGAAACGCACAAACAGCTCGCCGGCTCTACCACAGAATTTATGTGCCTGTGCGGGACGATGCGAAGAATGGATGGGCTGTGTATGCTTTCTATTGTGTTTGTACTAATTTTTCGTTTTGTCGTGCGATATCTGCAATCCCATTCACAGGGCATTCCGAAACATGGACGACGACGGCAGCAAGGCGTTAAATTTAGACGAATTTATCACAGGTATTCAAGATACCGGTCTGCAATGCACCGATGATGAGCTGAACCAGATGTTTCGAGAGTACGTATACCCCACACCATGCCTTTGAGCAACGAGCAAATCCATCTCGTCTGCAATTTCACATTTCTTTTAGATTCGACACAGACGACAGCGGTTCGATAAATATGACGGAGTTCCTCCTGAAATTGCGAGTAAGCATTTCCGCCCGCATACATAGTTCCTGACTTATTTTTTCCATCAAACAAAATATTACAGCCGCCAATGACACAGAGCCGGATCGATATAATCAACAAGGCCTTCGAAAAAATGGACACATCCGGTGACGGTGTCATAACCATTAGTGACCTCAAACATGTCTACTCGGTGAAGGAGCATCCAAAATACCAAAGTGGCGAGATGACTGCAGAGGAAATTTTGAAGGAATTCTTACATAACTTCGAGGGTGAAAGAGGTGACAGAGACGGAACGGTGAGACACGTTATTAATGGGATCATAATCTGAATACTTAATATTGAATACCGAAACTGGGTTACTTGCAGGTGACGAAGGAGGAGTTCCTCGACTACTATGCTGCAGTGAGTGCATCAATTGATCATGACACGTACTTCGATTTGATGATGCGTCGCGCTTACAACCTCTGAGTCTTCAAATTTGTTTTCATATTCAAAGAGTGTCTTGCTTTTGTCGTCTTCTATTATTTATTACTAATTTTGACATAGACGTGAAATAAAAAAGTAATTCACTGTTTCAATGGTTTTGTTTTTGTCTTGTTAATGTTACACTTGTGCTGTTTATAATTGCAATAATATGAGTGGCGTAGTGAATCCAGGCCTAGTTTCGGCAGCAATCACTCATATTGTTCGCGCTTTGTTTTATCATGAGTGGACGGGCACTGCAGTTTGATGTGGACTCAAGATGGCAATGCTTGAGAATATTTCTCAAAGGCTGCGAACCCATTGAAAAAAGTAAAATTGTCATATCATTCATTTTTCAAACATTGCTTCTTCGCTTTAAATTTGGACTTCATGTCAGTATTCTGTTGGTCCGAAGCTCCGGCCCGAAAAGTCTTCCACACCGAAAATGTGGGACAACGCGACAGAGAATGATCTTCTAAAGAGGAGTAAATTGGCCTAAAGTGGAGTCAATTGGCCAACTGGCCGTGCTAGTTAGAGGGGGTAGTTGGTTGAGATCCAGGTTCACTGCTCATGGCGGCGTTAAATAAAGAAGCAGAAGAAGTGACGTCATCAACGTCCTTTGCTAGATGTGCACTTTGACACTGTACGAAAGCTCAGAAAAGATGGATGACTATTGGGAATATATTCCCGAACAGGAGTCATGAATTTACTATGCAGCCATCCCCTTCTCTCGCTTTTATTTACCTAACCCTTCATATCCTGCATTCCTCCGAAAGATGGCGGTGGAAGGAAGAAATGTGTAAAACTGATAGAGCTGAGGATACTCTTCTTGTATGGTGGTCCATTCGAAAAACTAAATCAGGCGTGAACGGGGTGCCGAATTGGCATCACCCTCCCCCACCCCTCCCAACAACCCTAACAACTACGACACCACCGAAGTCTTAAACGTATCAAACGTCTTCTCGCAGAAAGTATAGATAACGGGTCCCAGAAACTTAAAAGATGCTGGACCACTAAGGTTCCACGTAAAAGGCCTATACGAAGAGATCGCCATCTCGGACTCCATGTTCAAACTTCCTAGATAGACAGACTCCTCGCTCACAGGAGCCCACAAGACATAAGACGACCGGAAACTCCTCAACTACCAGATAGCGGAGACAGCCGTTTAGCCCAAAAGGTGCTCAAGAGTAATTTTGCTTGTCGATTTTTTAATGTATAAACTCTACTTTCAACATTTATTATTAACCCCCTTCTTGACAGAAGCCAAAAAAACTGTGTACAAACACCTATGTAAGAGTGTGCAAAATGTCCTCTTTTCGTATCAATATCGACAATTTATCGATAGCGTGAAACTTGAAAGTAACTTTGTCTAAAGCACTTAGCACGTCATAAATACCTGCAACCCGCTTATGGTACATAATACCCAAAAGTTCACAACGGTTTACAAACTTCAACACGCTCCTGGTTTATTTCAGATATGACACACGCGTCTACGTGAAGCCGTTGTGTCAGCACTTTGACGACATTTCACAAATAACACCAAGTACATGCATAGCTTCAAACGAAGTTTGACGCATGAATTTAAGGTGAGATGAGAAGAAATACAGAACCGACACTCCCGTAGGGTTAGAAAAGTTGGTGTTCCCTTTATCATTTTATGACATATTAAATATTCCATGGATACCAAGGGGAAGGAGGTCGAGTAAAAATATAAAAAAAAAAAAAAACTCAAAATGTTCTCAGGAATATAAATGAAGAATTAGGGGTTCACGTGAATCTGCATGTCTTACGGTGTAATGGAAATTTACGGGGATGGCAGGGATTTATATCTCATTGATAGGCAGATATGATTGGCATTGCCTTCGAAGTTCGAACCGACCCAACCCAACACGCCAGAATGCCGAAACAAACCCTGTTTACTGCACACATTCTCATACTCTTTTTGGGAATGTTTAAAAGGTACATCATGGATACTTGGAAGTTGGACACAAATGGGAGCTTGGATAGGGACAAATTGATTTCTAAAGGGGATATATGCCTACATAATGATTTATTAATTTATTTTGAAACAGTTTTTCTTTCATTTTGTTTTCGGGAGTCCTCGTCCGAGGTTTATTGTCTTGAGTACCTGTTCGTTTTGTCTCCCTGTGACGATAGGATAAAGACACTGATATTTGGACAGTTAACGTGTGACTTAATTTTGACGTCTTAACACGTTGACTGCCCAGACAGTTTTACTAGTGTCGTTACTAGTCGCACGGACTTACGTTCCGCAACATCACATTGGCAACACTGTTTTCGCAGTTTGCTTTATCCCTCATTTGTTTAGTAATTTGAGATCAGTGTTCCCACTTAATTTTGTCCAAATTGTAGTGAATAGCTTAAAAAATCTTTGTGTTATTTGACTTGTATTACTTTTAGTTAGATAAGTGTAATCGTAAATAATTTGCCATCAATAAATCGGTTTTGGCTTAAAATAGGTCTTCATTTTGATGGTGGGTCAGACGTACTTTAAGTAAACCTTTAGAAGAAAGTAGGTAGTTTGTTTGGTAATTGATTTGTAATTTAGTCCTTATCTTGTTAACAGTCGAGAAACATATTTCGGCTCATGTACTGTCACGCGATAATATTGCGAATAAGTAAGCTTATATAGATAAGTTCGTAAGTATATACTCCCATGGCCCTAAGACTTTTAAATCGACCAGAATTGAACAATGTCGTTCTCAAAATCTCCACTCCGCACTTAATCCACGAATACATCCACTGTATTATGGAAATGCGCTAAGAAGGCATGATATACCTTGAAGGCCAAAATCAGTTTTTGATTAAATTTTTTTTTTACTCAATTCTAATTTGCCTTGATTTGAAAAGTGATTTTTTTTTTATTTTTCTAAGTAAGTTGATGGAGTAGTTTCTGAAACAAGCTCTAACAAAAAATCGAGTTTTAATTCAATTGTTAATAAATTCTTCACCAAAAAAACATGGACTCCAGCGGATGTTGACAGCCATCATCTCCAAAATCGCATTTCATTATTACTGAATTAGGTCGAACAAAGTAACCCATAATGCACCAGAAGTGGCATTCAGATGACGTTGATTAGAATCGTTAAAACATTGTACTGAAATTGCTGCCTATTGATGACATCATGATTTATCAAGTAGTGAAGATGTTAAAAAGAAGAAAAATTTATGTAAGTGTTGACACTGTTTGTGACAGAGCCTTTTCCTATTCCATCACTATTTGTTTGTTTTGCAGCGGATAGTAACTGTATAGTTGTTATTGCCAAGAGATATGCTTAAAGGATCAGTTTTTGGAGATCACCGATGAAGACAGTTCATTTTGAGAAAATAAAATCCGATAGACGACAGCCTAAAATTCGCTAGAAATGGCAAATTATCAAGGGGAAGTAAGTCTTTAAAAATATGTTATTAAAGTGTTAATTATTACTGAATAAAACAAATTAAAAAAAAAATAATAATGAACAAAAAACAGATAGATTCATCTATGTTATAGTATGTTCCCACTACAAGCGAAATTAGACAATATCATGCCAAATGAAATACCAAAATGCTGTTACTTTTTATAGATTTACTTACTTTTTCCAAACAAAACAAAGAATCAAAACACAATCTGTCAGAAATCTTCAAGTTAACTGTCATAATGGTTTAGAAATCTGCTAGTCTTGTCAGCATGACAACACGGAAACTGTCAAAATTTGTTATATTAAACAATTTCGTACGCAATTTCATTGAAATTGGAGTAATTGAGGAAATTTTCAAATTGGTTCATTATATCGTTGTATATGGATTTAATTTCTAGAGAAATTGCCTAAATTACTCAATTTCTACGTCTACTAATTTTACTCCCAAGTTCAACGTAGATGCCTCGGCTATAGTTTATGAATTAGTGTGTGGTTGTTTTCGTATTTCCGAATTTAGCTATGCTGTCACTTGCTTGATAAATTCTAGTGACAGCAGCTCAAGTTCAACACTTGCTCATTACAATGTATGAAATACGCACTATGACGCTACCTATTTTGAAAGCCAAAAAAAGGCAGGTTAACAGCGCAGTTACGAACAAAGCGGAATTTTTCAACTGATAATTGATCCATGAGCAATTCATAAAAAAATTCAATTTGCCTTAGAGAATGAATAATGAAAAGACACATTTTGGAAAGACATCGCTGTGCGTTGCTGCCAGTTCGTGTATACATGGCTTGTCCTACAACTGTATGCTTTCACAAGAGCTAACCAGTGGGTTTTTGATAAGGAATAGGTAAGTAGAACTCCGGCAGTAGTGGTGAATGTTTTTAAAATATGACCGAGCTCAGACTTTTTCAGAGCTTGCAGTATAAGGTATGGATAGATTTTATTGTAGCGATTTTATTTGATTGAGAGTCTTAAAAAGATCCGCTAGATCTAGTGACAAAATCGCTAAAACGGCAACCCGGTTCTCAGTGCTGAGTATAGGATGCATGTAACTCCAGTGTGGACAAGAGACAATGTATGTGTGGGATAAACTTATCCCTCGATTAGGGACACACTGTCCCGTCTCCTGGTTTGTGCCATTGTTTGTGCGATATTCCCTAGAAAATACAAGGAAAGAAAATTGAGCAATAGTTCGTTCTAGTTACTTTCAATCTAAATGCTCGTTACTTTAATATCATTATAGCACGTATAGTTGCATTCGTTACTTTCATTAAAATTAAAATTTTTGTGTTAAATTCGATCCTTTTGGTTTTAAATCCTAAAATACGTTCATTGTATTCAAGTGAATCAAGCATTTAGGAAGGCTTGAATCGTATCTACTTTTACATATGAATATTTTCGGATTTTCACCTCGAACTCAAACACTCAAGGATTCTCAAAGTAGAAACAAACCTTATATTGCAGAATGATCGTATGTAAGATTACAAAATTCGTAAATTTCGTCAATTCAACCCTACAGCAAGCATAGCAGTTAATCAACTAAATTAAAACAAATGTCCACAAAATATTGGCGTTTTTAAGAGTAGCGTATACCACACAAATAGTGTAGAAACCTTACTACTACTACCAATAATTCCTCACATAACCATCTCCAACATACCATCGAATTCGGCACACAACATTCTAAATATCGCTCGATCCTAAATATCGATAGTAACGATCTTCGCCTTCAAGAAAGTCATGCCGATACCATACACGCAGACATCACGGGAAGGATATGCCATCGAACCATACTGATGCGTGATGTGGCGCAAGAAAAACTAAATGACTTTGGGCTCAGGAAACTCGTTACTCGTTTCGTTACTAAGTAACGAAAATACACATTTTCTGCAGTACTTGCAGCAGTACTTCCGGTAACCGAACCCACTCTCGAGATTAGAGTCGGCATGACAAAGTAGACCTGCTCTATGGGAGAGTACCGCGGCGCATTGTAAAAAAATTTTAGTATTTTTATTATACCTTTTTGAGCCTTTTTAGACTCATTAAATATTAGTTAGGTAGTCACAGACGTTCATACCAAAGGATTTCAGTTAATAAAATCATGGAAACTGAGTTCAAAACGTGAATTGGAGAAGCTGACTTTAAACATCGAAATTAGCATAATACCCAAAAATAATTAATTTACTGTGCTCCCCATTCACTGGTAATTTCAAAATGCCTAAATGAAACATTATCCAAGCCCGTAAAAACAATGCCAATCAATAGACAGTAAAAACCGTCTCAAGTAGGATGTACGACATAAAATTCCTATGCAGAGTGAGTCAAAAATTATGTGCTGGGATACAGTCAACCACAAAAGTAAGTTCAACCAAAGCTTTTTATTTGTGGACACTAAATTTATCAGGCTAGATGCTGCCATAAGTCCACGTATTCTAGCAGATTCCGCTTCGTGACTTACATGCGTGTTTACCTACTTCGGTTCATGTGAATTTTGCTTAATTTTTGGTTTTTGACTGGTTGTGTCTATAATTTTTGAGATATCTTGATATTTTTTCTTGCTTTATGTACATTATAAATTACCTTCGACTGCATTTAAGATTTTTGCTTAGAGTCCCGTTTGAAATACACTTTTGTTGAGAACCCAGGCGCATTTATGCCGTGTAATTACTTTTGTCATTGACTGTACATCTGCCTGCCATATCGGATCATATTCTTCAGCAATATTTAACCTTTCCAAAAATATTATAAAAATAATGAAGCACGTGCACACCGAACAAATGAAGAAGATTCTTAAGAAATTAAAGAAAGCTTAGTCGAGAGAGGGCATTTCCAGCGACTGGAAATAGGCGGAGTCAAAGGACTCTGTATTGAATGTTAAAGGAATTAGTTTAATGCCTTCAAGGTCAATGACTCTGGTTAGGCAGTCTCAAAATGTCCTTTCATGCATTTTCCAGACACATGATCCTACACCTCATAACTATTCATTTAGAGAGGATTCCGGTGCGAACCTAATTTGATTTATGTCTGTATGTAGTGGGCTCCTGCTAAGGAGAATCCTTAATGTGAACTATTAGTAAAATGCCTGGATATGTAATGCAGCTGCAGAGCTAAGAGGTTTCGTTGTTTTTTCTTACAAGTATCTACGAAATGTACACTTTTTCCCCCAACAAACCGCATTAAATCATCGTTGCGCACTCTTGCTGGAAATTTACTTCTTGGAACCGGGATGTATCGCCGCATATGTATATCCCTGGCTTTCCTCCCTTCTCCCCGCCAAGGATGGTGCAAGGTAAAACGGACGACGCATGACTAGAATGCTAATCAGTAGGTAGGACTGAGTTGGGATACACATATGAGTGGCAAGGATCATTTTATAGGGAATTGCAACTTAGCACTCCGAATGCTGACTGGCATACGGAATTTGTACGCCGCTGTAGGGACGAATATAAGGGTTGTTTCGTGTTGAACATTCGCACATTAAGGTGGAATCTGATTCCTTTTGAGTAGGTAAGTCAAACCTCATCGAAGTCATCCCATTTCCTTATTTTCCCTCAAAGAAAATGTGCTTGACTTTAAGAATGTCTTTAAGATATGACCGGGGTCAGATTTTACACTAACAATAACTAGATTTTTCTAATAATATTAAGCGCGTATGTTATGTATCTTAAATGGAATCTTTATTTATAAATACTTATTTCATTGTTTTACTCACCTTAAATTACATTGAAAAATTAAATTTAATATTATTATGAAAAATAAAGTATTTCATCTAAACTTACTCGAAATACTTTATTTATTTATATTTAGTCCAATCTAACCTAAAGTCACGTTATACCACACAAACAAGAACGTAACAAAGGGAATTGTAATGCCTACGGGTACGAAGTCGAGGGAACAGGTATTGTGGCAAATAAAGCTAATCCTTTGAATGGGATACCAAGGAATTCAAAGATCTCAATAGCGATGTCGATCCTAGACTACTGCAGTACAGTTTCCAATTAAGACTACGTTAGTGTCGTCTGATAGGATTGAAAGGCTTCAAAGAACGTTCACAATATGACTTATCTTCAAGCATCAACATTGATACTACTTCTTAGAAAGCGAGATGTTTATTAATTGGATTGCAGCCTCTTGAAGGACGGCAAAAGTACTTCTATTCAGATCATAAGAGTCTTCTTAATCTATAGTATTAAGTGCTTTTTGCTATTATAATGGCTTGACAAAACGTCTCACAAGAGGGTCTTACAAGTCTTCTAAATCAAGGTTTAAATACTTCCACTCAAAGCTCTTCGACGATACCAGCTATACGACCTTTTCCTCCCCGTTCTGTGACCAGTTCGACTCGATGGTCCACATATAAACCGTAAAAAATCGCACACAGTAGCAAACATCATTCAGAGCAGCTTTTCAAACAACACAGAAAAATATGTTTTTCTGATTTTTTTATTAGTTGGTTCATTGGTTGACTGGTCAGGGTATCACAACCACACGTCCCTATCTCTAGCGAATTTTCAAAACTTTGTATCCGTTCAATGGCCATCGATGCGGATATATTCTCATTAGATCACATTCATTTCTGGAACACAGGGATGGGTATTTCCATCAAACTACTGATGGCCTGTGAAAGAGATTATCAAAGTTCTATTGATGCATGAATTTTGTTGCGCACTATGTCCGCAACATGTGATATTCGACAAATAATGTTATTTTGTTCACAGGCAGTAAACCGAAGTCGACAGCAAAGCGTTTTTCCCCCGGAATGTTTTAATAACACGGGCAACGTATTCAAATGAATTTAGAACGCTTTTTGGATACTTATTTTATTTTATTTTATTTATTAATTCCTTTTCAAAATTTTGGAATGTCGTTGCACAAAACAATGAATTGAGTACAAATGTTTTCATGCGTATATAGTCATGGTATGGCCCAGATTAAAGCGAAGCTTTTGTTTGTTGCATTTCTGAAGGGGCGTTATGAACATCAGTGTGAGTATAAATGCGTCAAATATGAGGAACTGATAAATAAACCGTATAAATTATTTACGCTGGTTCACAAAACGAAGCAATGAACAACACAAACAAGCGAGTCAAGAGCAACAGGTGCTCTTTCCTCATGAAATTCGGTTGCATATTCTGTTAATGGAAATCAGTACGAAGCGAGAATTTTCCAGTGTTCATATTCGACGGAAACCAGTTGTCAATACTACAGGACTTTTTTTTCGCAGGACAAAGGCCGCTTTCACACTCGCTAAATTTGTCTACGATTTTTCCATCTTGTTGGCAAGGTAGGTGAGGCAAAAGGGATAACACAAACTCATTAACAGCATCTTCCTCAAAAAGTTGTCAGTGCTAAAGTAGCCAAAGCAACAACAACTATACCCATATCCTTTAATAATGAATTTCTGGTAGTTTCACGAAAATTATATGAAAACAGAAAAACATGTACAAAATGGTCAGTCGATCGCTGAGTGCGAAGAGGGTTGGATCCAGAGCGGAAATAATGGAGGTTAGACCTATCCAACTTCTACCTCCCCTGCCCCTTGATTTTATCTGACAGCGTTTTTTATACGATGTTGCGATGAGTGGTGGAGCCTGGAAGTATGTAAGAGTACCTGTGAATTCCACTACACGGCTCAATGCCGACATGGGCAAGAGGTAAAAATGACCGAAGTTGTATCCCTGGTACTCTCTTGTATTTCACACATAATTCTACACAAACCATGGATCCGCAACGCAATGGCAGCCGCTTTTTCTTTTCCTGCGCACCAACACACAGATAAACATCAGGAAATCAAAACTATGCGAAAATAAAATCTCGCAAGGAATATGTACAGCAATGACCACCAGCGGCGTACGGTGGTTGGGGCCGCCCGGTGCAGCAGTGACCACCAGCGGCGTAGCGTGAGTTGGGGCCGCCCGAGCTAGGCCTAACTTATGCCGCCCCTAATAATTTGTTCACAAACTAAAAAAATCTTTGTCTAGGGTTTCAAACAGTTATAATTTCATAAATTCACAACAAAAACCCACAAGCAAATTGCAAACTCAGCTGAAGTCGCAAAGCAGCAACACTCGCAACAACAACCGATCCGCTTGCCGTCATCAGTCCTGCAACCAATGCAAAAATCGAAGCAATTACCTTTTCCCCACGCAGCAATAATTAGCTGTTTAATTTCACTTGTTACCTTGTTCAGTTGTTCATTGTACTTTTGAAGTGCAGAATTGCTGCCCAATTTAAATATTTTTTTTTTTTTAAATAACTTAATCTTATAAATTTTAGCTTATATAAATTTTAGCTATTTATTTTGTTTACACATATCTGTGCCAATAAATTTGGTGGTCTGTTCACAAACAGCAGCATTTGTACTTCCAATAGAAGCACGTGAAGGACGACATATTTGGAGTGTTAACTTCACTCACAGAACATCTCTGTTGAGTTAGTACCACTGTAGAAACTGAACTGTCAACAGTCAAAATATCTTTTGGAGGGCTTACATTTGATGAAGTTTCTAAAGTTAAAGTTTCTGAAATGTTGAGTTGCATATTTTTAGTGATAGACTTCTGGTTTCCCTCGATACTTTCTTCGCTCTTTTTTTACTTCAATACGTAGCTCAACTTTCTTTTATCATTTTCTTTTTAAGTTAACTAAGGAGACATTGCAGACCAAACTATTTATTTTTTTTTTTTTAAACTATAAGAAGTGATTATTTAAATTACGTTCTTTGTTAAATAATCCATGATCGCATTACTTATGCTTTAGAAAGTATTTGCACGTAAAATACGGAATATCAATTTAGTCAATAAACATCCATCCTTATGGGGAAACTCAACCGAAATTATGTAGGTATCCACAGGAGACCCTGGTTTTGCATTGTGCCTTTTGGCTCAATATCTTTGAAATAGACTCTTAAACTTTGATTTAGACTGGTATCAGGACTCCCAAAAACTCATTGCCATGGGACATAGTCATAAAGTCAAAAGGTGGGCGGCCGTGGCGGTGTCGGTTAGTACGTCGACCCCTACGCACTTGAGAATACTTTACGCAGGTTTAATTCCCGGTACGAGCAAAACAATTTTCACATCCTCACCTCTTTCGGGTCACTGACGATGCTCAAAGAGTAATTATTGCCTGCCTAGAAAAAGCTTCTCACTCGTAAAGTCATAAAACTGTAGGTCCCTTCAACTCGTGGAAAGAACAATAGCACGCACAACACGAGTGGTTGCTGAGAACCTAGCACCTTCCTTTTATACACAGATAATTCTTTCTTTTGTAGTCATCAGCGAAAGAGGTTCAAGGACAGAACGCAGAATATTTGATCAAACCTTTCAGAGGTACGTTGCTGATAAGAAATACGGAATCAATCCTTATTAAGAAGGTTTTTCAAGCAACCGGGTAAGTTTAGGTAATATATTTAAAATAGATATTCCATACACGGTACGTCGCGTCTACACAACACGAGGCAACTGCTCCGCTAACTGTTGTTTGAACACACGACTTAAAGCTTCTTATTTTTCTGCAGTTTGTATTCGATATCTAGTTCAAATCAAAAAATAACACGAAGTCAATCGAAAAAAATGTACCAACAAAAAGCAATTATTTTTTTACTCAGAAAATACTGTCAGTTTACCAACCTCGTCGGTTATCATTTCTCATAAAATGTAGTCGCAGCATTCATAGAATTAAGCAACACAAGGAATGTCAGACATTCAATTCCGTAGATTACTGTGAATTCTGGTAAAATTGGTAAATAAAGTCGTTGGACTGAAAAAAGAATCCGTTTTGTGCCACCCGGGAGGGGGGACACTGGTGAGCATCGAACAAATGTCGCGGCATTGAAATATCTCAATCGGCCCAACATTGTGAGCTATTGACTTTTTCCTGACGACTAGTTTCGTGGTTCGCTCAAAAGATCGTTTCTCGTAAAGCAGCAGGAAGTTAAAAAAAAGCGACCATTTTCTCTTTTGAACCAGAATATGCAGTTGGCCGCTTTTATGTCGTTTATTCTCGAAACTGGGACAGCAGACACCCACGCTCTTCTATACAAATTTCATTATTTATGCGAGATCTATTGAATAAACAAAGTGTCTGTTTGCCAAACAGGAACTGAACAGGTTATGAAAAGAAGAACAAACTCGCTCAAGTTCAAACAAAATAATTCTCTCTTTCTCTCTCTGTCTTTCTAACCAAATAAACTCCCACGGAGAGATGCAGTGTACAGTCCAAGAAGATAAGAATTCGGTATACACTCAACTCAATTAGTAATGCCAGGTATCAATGATTTCTTTTGCAAATGTGCATGGCAGTAGACTTGCCCGTAAATGTTTGTTACTTAAGAAAGCAGCGTATTAGCCACACAGGCTAGACACACGTCGCCGTTCACTACATATGATTGGACCAATTCTCTACATTCGACTCATAACTTTTTACATTCATATGAAAATTCATGTTCATATCCTTCGCAGACACATTTTAAAGTCCTCGTTTATGTTACTCTCTGTAAAAAGCGTATCCTCCCTAACCTACATTTCCTGACGGTACATCTTACTCCTGAGTCCTGAGTATGGAATGAGCTTTTCTCTCCCACTCTCTCTCTCTCTTCTCTTTCTGTTTCAGCGCTTTTATCGTCGCACTGCCCACTCACAGAGTTGACTTTCCGAACGATGCCAATCCACAGCATCCCGTTGGGAAGAAGAACTCCGAAAAGCTTTTTTCAACCCGCCAAACCCTCGTTTGACACAAAACTGTTTGCAGTCAAACCCATCACTAGATATGCTGCGCACAGTACGACAGTACGTCAGGCGAACGCTGTGAAAATACGAACACATTATCATACAAAGATTTGTATGACACGGTGTCGTCGGTGGGGAATCTCCTGCCTTTAATAGCATCAAAAGGAGAATCAAGGACCTTCTGATGGTACTTATCTTCTATGGTTCTTCAGTGCAATTGTGAAGTTCATTCGGGTTAGCAGTTAATGTCGTTACGGTGTGTGACTGATTATTTTGTGATTTCATCCGGTGACGGCGATTCGTAATAATATTTTAATTTCGACAAGTCTTGTCAACGTTAAGTGTTCGTTTCAATCGTTTGTGCATTGCCAGAGAATTTCATGTGAAGTTTGTTTATTATTTATTTATTTCCTTATTTCTCCGGTCTGAATGATGTTACGCTGTAGATCAGTATATCACTCTTCCAATCCTTGTTATGCGGCTGAAGTGACATTCAACGACATCTAAGTGTTGAACGAGTAATGTGTCATCGCAGTCAAATAAAGTGGATCTCTTCATTCGGATAAGACACTGACACAATGGATTATTGGGTATTGCTGCTAGTACTCGGATTGTTGTGTAAGTGATTGATTGGTCTCTTAGGAAATCTGACGTGGCTACCAGGTTACCAGTCTGCCTGCGTGGCTATGTTTGTAGCTGAGATAAAAATCTGATTCCAATTAGGATAGCTGAACTGCCCAACACTACGAGCACCTATAAAATAATTTCCTATATTTTCAAGCATCGCAAAGTGGTATCGACTCGCATTTCTATAGTCACAGGACCATCCTCAACACTACACCTTGTTTTTCTGAGCTTCGATTTGTGATATGAATAATTCTTCGTAAAGGGTGTTTCTTTAAATGTTTCGCTCTTAGCTGTCAAAGATTGCAAAAGTGTCTACAATATTTCTTTGAGTTCATAAAAGAATACCTGGCATTTCCATTTTCAGAATTATTTCATGTAACCAGGGCTACGTTGCAAGGGGTCGGTAAATAAACTAGCAATTCACTTCTCCGAGCATGTTGGCGGATATCACGCTAATAAGACGTGTAGTGTAGTCATTCCAGGCCGCAATTGATGCTGGCATATCGGCATGGGCGAATGAAATACAGTCGCATGATCCAAAAAAAATGAGGAACAACATGTGCACCTCGTTCAGCTGTCCACGACATCGGGCGCCTTTGACGATAACGTTGCCTGTGTTCCTCTCAGTTCCATATGAAAATAAAACGTTTTTCTTAAATAATGCGGCAAGCTACGCCTTAACTTTCGTGTTTCATCAATAAATACAAAACCGTTAACAGGTCAATATTCGCGAAGGATGCATTCAATGGTGCTAGCCAGGCACACTCTATTCGTTGTTGATGTGGTGTGCCCGTCTTCTGTTTTCGGAGAAGAAACGTTGTTCGGTGTAAAAGATTGAGTTTAAATTTAGTAATTACCCCAGTGCATTTTTGGCCAGCGTGTTAAGGTGAAGTTTTTTCATGCCACTTCATACCAAATTTTGAATGGGTCTTGGTCTGTCATGAGGCTGCACGCCATGCTTAGGATAAGTTTGCTCAACATTCAATCTTAGGATATGGTTCCAAGGATGTTTACAAATGTGAACAAAATTTCCTGATAGCTGTGCGTAAAATGTTTGAACTTGATTGACTTCAAGTCGACTGTGTAGACATTGTTTCCACAATTCATTGCACAGGTGTTCGAGTTGTTGTGGTGTATTTAGGAAACGAATAACGGAGGAAGGCAATTTAACTTGCTTTGCTTTTGACAAATAAAAACTTCACGCCCATGATTTTCGCACTAGAACCATACTTTTGACAAATAAACTTCTCACCCATGATTTTCGCACTACAACCAACATTTTCAAAACAATTCCCATTTCGATTCAAGTGGTTTAAGGATGAATATGCATGACACTACAGAGACTTGCTGTTGATCTCAGCGAGAAATTCCTTGCGAGGACAAACTGTTAAGCTGTGATATCTAGAAAAATTATCAAAGATTGGAATTTTAAACATTATTGCGTTCATCGAGATTTACGAAACTTAATTTGCATTTCGTGATACGACTTTTTATGTAAACAGAGCTGTTTAAAAATTTAGGGAATTATTTTAGAGAAGCGTAACATTTCTTCTCCTTTTCAAAATGCGAGAAGAATTCGCTCAAATTGACCTCGGTTGTAACTTCATTTCGGTTTTAACAACTAAGTGAAGAGAAAGGTGAGTTTCCATTAATTAATGAATAACGTCCTTTTTATTCTGATACAACGACATGCGCTTGTAACGACGGGAAATTCGTCTCCCATGAGTGTTCAGAATTCTGCTGTAGTCCAAAAACCTTTATTGTCAGAATGCTTAAAATGTCTTTAAACATTAAAATGTGCCCGAATACTACACAACCTCGAATGAGCACCAGCTGGTTTAATGGCGATAATCAGTAGGATTGTGCGTGGCAGTACATTGGACCTTGTCTAGCCTAAGTGCATTTTAAGGCACCACGAACGTCTTACCTGCTGACGGAAGTTGTTGATTTTCAGCGACATTTTTTTTAAACACTTTGGCTTTGAAGTTATTTCTGGAACAGGACTGCATCTAAATACATAATTGGGGATGAATTATTGGACACATCATTTTCGGTCCATTGTGGTACCCCATCGGTACAATGACTCCTGCTCTGGATACTACTTTTCGGTGTTACGGTTGAACTGATGCTAGCATTACTTAGCACGCCAAAGTTGTCTAAAATGTATGCTGTTGCTTCGACTAGAGAAGCAGAGAAGATGTGTGTCTCCCCACGTCCTCGTCTTTGCAACTTTTACCGAAGCCGTTGCAAATCGCGGTAAGAAAGGGGCGTTTGTCAATTGGATATTAAGGGTGTGCTAGAAAAATGTTTTCCACCTTCTGCTATTTCATCATCACTATTTCGTGTACAGTACTGCTGAGAAGACGCTAAAGTTTATTTCGAAAATGATAATAAAATTGTTTGCACAAAATGTTACTGACTCCATTCTTGGATTGTCAGTGAATCGAGAGAGACGAACCCTTGATGTTAACTGTGCGTATCAGGGATTAAGCCAGTTGCGTAGGGGTTGCTGTACGTACGCACCTCAACAAGCCCACAACAGACGACGATTCCGGAATTATAAGGCTTTCGATTTTGTCGAGAGAAAACATCGCATCTCCGTAAAATAAGTGCACATAATTATGATTGGCAAGGTACTCCAAGTTAATTTACAGTTGATGAGTAGTTTTGTTCGCTCCCGCATATGTAAGTACATAAAAGTGAACGAAACTTAACGAAACTTTGCGAAATTGCTTTTATGGACGGAGAGCATCATTTCGGTGTGTTTCGATCGATTGCGAAAGTGACTTAAGTTCCATAAAGCCGCCACTTCTTTTCCTTCACACTCAGTAGCGTCTACCTTTCTCAGAACTTTGCTTTTGGAGAAACAAAGACTTCATGACCGGATCTTGGAAATGTGCATCTGCGCTGTAGACCAGAATAATTCTTGGATTTCGAGTTGTTGGGGGTTAATTACTAACAATAATAAAATGTCAACCTGCATTATTTATCAATCATTTGCTGAAGTATTTGCAAGCATTGTTCATCTTGTGGCCTTCATCTCTAGTGGCAAATCAACGCAGAAATTGTGAGCGAATTCGCATTCAACAAATTTAGTTCATATTCGTGATGCTTATTGAGCACCTCCGCTCCTCCATGTCTGGTCCTACAGTCTTTGAGCAGTCTTGGCCGCAACCAACCCAGGTCTCCATTCCAGGTTGGACTGTTCTGATTCACGTTTAGCTAACCAGAACAAGCAGCTGTCTCCCTCCTTTAAGGAGGGAGACAGCAGTTCAGCAGTTCACCCAACCAAATTTAATTCTTGCACATTTTTGTACAAACCAAAAAAAACTTTGTATCTCCATTATCAGCTGCAAACTTTTGTCATTCACACCTACAAAAGGTTGAACTACCCAAAATAGTTGCCTGATTTAATCTGAACACATTGAGGACGAATTCGAAGGAGCCACTGGCAACAGTGCCCAACAAAACATTGTCAACAAACTCTGAAAGCCACAAACCGGTTGAAGGTGGTGCTGGGGGTGGCGTTGATGAAAAACCAACCAAAGTGAAGTGAGGCAAATTTCTCGCATTCCAACACCATGATCTCCCACCCTCTAGCTGTTTTATCTGCATCTAAAAGATGAAAAACTTTCCCAAAGCAAAAATATTCACACAGCTCTCACATCTGACTTCTTGTATTCCCAGGGGATGGATAGTAAATTGTTTGGCTTGCTGCAGTCGGTTGGTTGGTAATGGCTTCCCCAGTATTATCCTTCTTGAAGTTGAACTCCATTTGGAAGTTCCAGCACTAACCGTTATCAGCAGATTTGTGTTGTGATGCTAATGCTCATGATGCGAGCTGTGTAGCCTGTTTTATCAACAAAATACGAAAGGAATAGAAAAAAGAACACAAACCTTTTAATGTACCAAGAACTGTGAATAAACTCGGCGTTAAGGGTACGCAGTGGGGAGTTGGTTCCCCTCTCTCTCTCTCTCTCTCTCTATCTCTCTTTCCGTCTCACACACAGACCAGCTGTTGTGTGTGTCGGTTCCATTCAGTTGCACAGCAGAGGATGTCTGAGAGAAGACAGAACACGAAAAAGTTTTTTTTTTTGGAAAATTCCGCTGCTTGCATTACGACGACCGACGTAACGATGTTTACTTTAAATTGAATAAAAGGATCCGGATGTTTGTGGTAGCCCGGAGGATGATTGTGAATGAAAGGGATGAGAACGGCA
Organism: Eristalis tenax; assembly: GCA_905231855.2. Taxonomy (NCBI): domain Eukaryota; kingdom Metazoa; phylum Arthropoda; class Insecta; order Diptera; family Syrphidae; genus Eristalis; species Eristalis tenax. The sequence continues at coordinate 31,896,891 of HG993124.1, read as the reverse complement.
TGGTTGAAGGCTTGAATGTGTGCTTCTCGTGGATTATGACACTCGTAAATTAATGCAAACAGGGTGTTTTCCTTTGTTCTGAGTCATTCAGAGTGTTCAGTGCTTTTTTTTAATGTCAAAGAGAACAAAACGGTCGCGGCAGCAGTGGTGGAAGCGACAGTAGCAGCGTTTAAATTGAGCGTACTTAGTCAGATTAGCTTGCTGCCAAGTGGGGTTAAATTATTTTTATATCGCTGAAAATCACGACCAAATGGGGAATGGTGCTCGGGTCTTGATTTACCGCGAGCACGAGATAGCATCCTTAGGGGGAGCTTCAGAGGCTTGGACATCATAATGTTGCAGAAATAAATATTAATCAAGTGACGTACACAGTGCTTTATTATCACGTGAGTCTAGATTTAGATTTTATTTCACGTGAATTTACAGTTTCTCCATTTGTTCCTAAAAATCCCTGCAATGGATTGTGTCGACTTTGATGGTTCAATCAAACGATCTAAATTATTTTTAAAGTGAATTAATTTCACGTTTGTTGGTGGCACATACCCACGTGCCTCGTGCAACTAAATGAACGTTCAGAATGCAATGGCCTTAAAACTCAGTCTCTCTCAATTTCAAACATGCCATGTCGTTGAATTTATACTTCAATGCAAAATCCATCCCGTGGCTTGTATACGCCAACTCTTCGATGAAATGATTCACCAGTTGTTGAGTGCACGTTCTTTTTAAAACACCTTAACATTAATTTACTTGCAGTTGATAGACAGCAGGTTTCCAGCCTCATAGTGACGGATATCAGCGTTCCAGCAATTGTCGACTTTCGTGAGAATATAACTTTGGCATGCAGTTACGATATGGCCGGCCACACACTAAATTCGGTCAAGTGGTACAAAGATGAAATGGAGTTTTTCCGGTAAGTCTCTGTCGAGTTTTCGCCGATTTTCCACGAAGCCACCGAACGATGTCTGATCTGATCCAGGTACTCACCGATGATGCATCCATTTTATATGAAATTCCCAGTGCCGGGTGTTGAAGTGCAGGATAGTAAGCATTTTTGCAATGAATCAGTGTGCCGTATAGAATTGGGTCTGCTTGGGAAGAAGTCATCTGGCGTGTATCGATGTGAGGTGTCCGGCGATGCACCACATTTCAAGCTCGCTACCAAAGCTGCCAACATGTCTGTGGCTGGTAAGTACTCGCATTATCATGTACCTGATAGCTGCCTGCTTTATCGCGTCTGCTTCCTTATCAAGCACTGCCGCAAAACAACCCGCTCATAAGTGGATTCCATCCAATGTATCATTTCGATGAATTCGTCTCCGCCAACTGCTCCTCAGACTACTCCAGTCCTCCGGCTGTCCTGTCGTGGTACATAAACGGGGAACCGGTATGTTGCTCAAGCCAAAACTTTCACAATTGTAGAGAAGATCAATTTTCTGCAGGCACTGCCAGGAGAACTGCAGCCCAGAGTTGAGCACACATTTGCTGCCCACGATTACCATCTGAAAAGGCAGACGCTGCAAATTCACTTCTACGTAAATGGACCGCGGTTCTTCTATCAGAGAAAAACCCTGGAATTGAAATGCGTTGCGGACATCCTGAACTATCCGCATCTTCGACGAGAATCGAGACTATCCGCAATCCTGACACACGATCAAAACCTGAACAATCAAATGCTCCTCAGCGCGGGTAGGTGTGAAATTTGCTTTCAACATTCCAACAGTCTGTCAGCAAAATTAAAATTTTTCTTAACAGTTCTGTTCATATTATTTTTTCTAGGCGGTCAATGCGTATCTGCACCCTCCATACTTGCCCTCATTATCATAAGTATAAGGATTGCTATCTCTATCATGTATCTTCAAACGGAGATCTATAGCTAGTTACCTCTTAAGTGGACTGGAAACCAGAATGATGTAACCCATAAGATTAGGTTTACTCAAACATTGAAATAACTAAACAAAAAGTCTAGTGTAACACTAGGTGAGTGTAAAATACTTAAAGTAAGGCACACTCTATGTCACCCTAGCGTAAGAACTTCTGTAAGAAATTTAATTTCCTAAGCACTAGTCAAATTTAAACGAGGTGTAAGCAACTAACAAGAAAATAAAACTGATCGATAGACATTCAATGGATTTTTATGAATTTTTCCGTTTATTTTGTTAACAACTCTTTTGTATTCCACATTATACACGTGCAAGGTATTGCTTGAAGGGCATGTACGAATCTGCATCGAAAGCGAGGCGATGCGAACAGTAAATATTAGATAGGAAAAATGTTTTCACTAAGTGTACGTAATTGTGTAAATGTTTGTTTCCTACGTTGACTTGAGTTTATTCAATAAATACAAATAATTCCAATGAAAAACACGGCCTTTGATTTCATCCCAGTTCAATTGATTTTGTTTCAGTCAAAAATGTGCTTCGGCCAGACGGGAGGGAAATGACATCACTCAAAACAGATGGGTTTCAGTCGAAATGTTGTCAAGTTGTGTTTAACATCAGCAAATTACACAGCAAGGATTGATTGAAGGTAGGTAGCAGAGAATGTCACAAATCAGGCATGATCTTAATCCCGGAAGAGCGGCAATCTGTAACATGTGCTAAATACAGGAGAGCGTCGATTATCTGAGCTAATTGGGACCGAGGGTGGCTGGGATAGTCAACAAATTCGGACAATCGAACACATAAGCGAATGGAATAAAAGTCAGGTGTATGGTGGGTCCTCAATTGTCCAGTCCTTTTTAGTTTTAGACTGTTGGACTATTGCTGTGCAAATGGCATGTCCATAATGAACACCTTCTACCCACAAAAGGCATCTGAGTGCCGTCAGAGTGTTCAACAGAAGTCGTTGATAGATCTCTTTGCGGTACCATCGTGTGTGAGACGGATGGTTTGCGATGTTCGTGTGATGAGAAGGGCTGAACTGTTGTGTTGTGTACTCTATACCGCACCGACAAAGTCCCTCCCCTGCCAAGGCGGAAACCAAGAGTGGTTACACGCATACGGTGGGAGAAACTACAGAACAGTGAGTCAATTTTGCGCGTCACATATCTGAAAGGTTTGAGCGGCGTGTAGCGTGTTCAATCGCGTGTAGATTAAGAATGGCGAAGATTTTCACCTCTGCACGGGATTTTTCTGGAGGCTTGGAGTGTCGGCTGATGGTGAGAAAAGAACTGCGTGGATTAGAACGGCCGGATTTCAAGAAGCCATCAGAGAGAAGAAGAAGACCTACAGAGACTGGATTATCTTGGGGGACTCTGCTTCTCGTGACCGGTACACTGAGGCGCGAAGAACTTGCAAATTATCAGTGCGAGCAGCTAAAGAGCAGTCTTGGAAGGAGTTCGGCGAGAAGTTGGAAAGCGACGATGAATATGCGAAAAAGGTGTTCTGGCAAACCATTCGCCAACTCAGAGGAAGGAAATTGAACATCATAGAAGGAGTCAAAGCCAAAGATGGTGTTTTGCTTTCCAATTAAGCGGACATCTTACGCACGTGGAGCGAGCACGTTTAGGAATTGCTCAATCCCGAACAGGGTACCTGCAGACCTGTAGTCATGAGTTTGGTGGAGAATGGTCCAACGGTGGAGGAAGTCATTTTGGCGATTGAATCGCTAAGATTTGGCAAATCCGCCGGTGTGGATGATCAATGCTTAGGGCAATGGGCAAAGAGGGAGTTTTATGGCTCTCCCGTGTCATTAAAGTGGCCTGGGAACGTGGTGAGACACCTAGCGTTTGGCAATATGGGGTGACTGTCCCACTTTTCAAGAAGGGGGACAAAGGAGATTGCTCTAACTATAGGGGCATATATCTTTTAAGTCTCCCCGTGAAATTCTACTGATGGGGGATGAACAGGTTGGCTTTCGTCCTAATAGAAGTACAACCGACCAGCTTTTCACTCTAAGAATGGTACTTGAGAAGGCTTGGGAGTATGCCGAGCCCATCTACAGTTGTTTTGTGGATTTGGCAAAGGCATACGCCCGACTTCCTCGAGGTTAACTCTGAAGTGTTCTTGGAATTAATGGTCCTCTTCTGAGGGCCATTCAGTCTAAATACACAAACTGTAGCTGCTGTGTTCTGGGTTAACTGTGCTAAATCAGCACCTTGGGCGTTGAACTTCACCAAGGGTGCGTCTTGTCACCTAGCCTTTTCATTGTGTATATGGACTTGATACTGCAGCGCAGCCGTGAGGAATGTGAATCACATTGAGAGAGAGTTTGGGGTAAGTTATGACTTAGTGATCCTCACATCTTCCTAGACGGAGCTCCAGCGTGCAGTCAATAGGTTTGTGGCAGTATGTGCTGTTGCTGGAATGAAGGTCAAAGTGAACAAATCGGAGGTTATGGTAGTTTCCAGAACGCCTGTTCAATGCACTCTACATGCTAGAGGAGTCCCATTGAAGCAAGTGGAGAAGTTCAAGTATCTCGGGGTATTTCTGACGAATAATGCTGAGCTTTGCTGTTGGATTGGTCAAGCTGGGTCTATCTTGAAACAGCTTGGTAGATCTGTAATCAAGAAGGCCGAGCTTGGTGTCAAGGCCAAGTTAGTGGTTTTCAACTCAGTATTTGTTCCAACTCTCACCTATTGGTCATGACATTTGGGTTATGACCGAACGGCTAAAATCGCGAATACAAGCTGCTGAGATGAGATTCATCCGTGCTGTTGTGGGAATTATTCGCCGGGATAGCGTGAGAAACCCGGCAGTACGCGAGGAACTCAACACTGATGAGCTGCTTCTCCGAACAGAGAGGGCTATGCTTCGTTGGTTTGTGGCATGAATCTTCGTCACGTGGCATGAATGTCCTCTTCATCACAACTTCCGAGGCGAGCGTTGAATGCGGTCAGAAGATGACGATGATGATGATGACGAAGGGCGAAGTAACTCCTGATGAGTTAGAGTCGATTATCGAGTCGCCTGAAAATCTCTCGTGAGTGGTTTACCCCCGTGACTAGTTTAGTGGAGCATGCGGGTCAGATGATGATGATGATGATTTCAGACACTGTAGATTTTCCTACATCAAGCATGTTCGCCAGCGATGCCTATTGATAGAATGTTTCGGTTCCTTTTTTTCATGATGTCCTAAAAACTGACTTTCTTAACTGAACTACAGTTCAAGAATAAAATGATCAATGTTCATGTGCATACTAGGCACATACCCGTACGCACTTATGCATGCGTTTAAGTGGACAGACACTTGGTTAGTTAACTAAACCTCATTTAAAGGTTTAGTTCGGATAATTGACTTTGCAGCTGATTGGAGTTCGGATAACTGACGCCCATTTGCTTTCTATGTTGCTTGCGGATAACTGACGTTTCGGTTAAGGGAGGATTTACTTTAGGAGGTGTTTACTTTAGTGATAACTTGTTGTTTGAAGCAGACATCGACCAAGAGTATTTGACGGTAAAAGCAACACTTTACACAATTCAGAATCAAGTCTGAGTTCACTAACATCAGCCTGATTTGCTCTCATCATCTGTCACTATGATCTCCTAGACGTGGCATAAGATCCATCAGCGTCTACACCAAGATCGCTTTAGGAGATTTCAACGCTTACCTGGGTAAGGACGTCATCTTTGCCAGAGCCATCGGGAAACAAAACATGCAAGCATCAAGCTCGCTTTTTCTATAAGTCAACATCTATGAAGAGTGGAGGTTGTGGGAGGTCCCCTCTTTATTCAATCGTCGATTAGGTTGATAGCGTTACGATCAATGTCAGTCACTCCTCCTGTACCCACTCCTATACCCCAAGCTTCCGAGTAGCCAAAATCGAATCGGGTAATTTTTTTGTTCTGGCCAAGGGAAGAACTTGGCTAACGGGAGACCATCAGAGTTGTTCTTCCTTGACTCTCTTGGGTTGAAGTAGAATGAAATGGAATGCTCTTGATCTTTGCGATCAAGTCCCACAGAATAAAAATACTAAGGGTGGGACATAGACATCTGCTTCTACTGCAACCACTCGTATTCTGCCCACGCGCGTGGTGGGGACGCTATGTGTTCGTGAATCCAAACACAAAGATTAAGAGGATTTTGCTTTCTCTGGACAGGTATACACTTTGAGTAGTGTCAGTGGCTCGGAAGAGGTGGGGCTGTGAATAATGGCAGTTGGTCGTGTCGGAAATTGATACCAGAGCCATAGAAGAGGTATCCACGAACGTAGTCTCTAAGAGACTCTTTGCAAGTTCCACGCCGCCAACACAACGAAGAACTCTGAAGGCGTTGTCAAAAAGACACCAAACTAGCTTTAAATGATGCGGATTTTTACGACTCCACCAAAGAAAGAGTCAAAGCCAGACAACGATCGAAGGCTGCAGTAGAAGGGAGCTGATCGTAAACTCTACAAACCAAAAGAAAGGGAAGAGACCAAGTTGCTTAGAAGAATAAAGAGCATGGCCGAAATGAAGAGAGTTACAGCGAGAGTAACAAGCCAGCACGTGCTTGCTGTTCCACCAAGGTCGGAAATAGTTATGTCCACAAGGCCAAGTGATGTCATTCGACTTTTTCAAAATTATTCTTGAGAAGGTTGTGCAGAACTCACTCGCCAACTCAAGAAGCGGGATCTTTCAAAAGTGTGTACAATTCCTAGCGTACGCGGATGGCATTGACATGATGGGTCGATTAAAACAAGCCGTCCATGAAGCGTTCGCTGGTCTAAAATCGAATGCGGCCAAAAGATGTCTTCAAGGAAGAACATACAGAATAGACAACTTTGCCATAACTTTACCATTGGCAGACATGCTTAGCTGTAGTTAAGAACTTCGTCTACACCCAAACGCAAACGCCAAATAACTCTTGGCATTCGTTGTTGATTTGAATTCAAGATGGAATTGAGTAGCCCTCTCTCGAAGGACGAAGATGACATTATCATACAACCTTGATCATCCCTGTCTTGGTCTAAGGCGAAACATGGCCAATCTCGAGTGCAAGGCCTTTGGATGTCTGCAGTCAATACTTGATCCGTTTGTGTGGATGATGTATGGCGAAGAACAGCCATTTTTACGTTATTTGGTCCTTTACAATTTACATTTTGATTATTTTTTGAATACAACTTCGATGCTGTTGTCTGTTGTCTTTTGCTTCCCGCATGTACTGGTTTGTGCATGGCGTTATTGCCTCCCCACCCCCATAACGGCTCACAAGGCCACTGCTGGGTTGCTCGTAGTTCCTAGGGGCTAAGTACAGCCGGCAGCCGAGCGGGACAGGCCGGCTAGCATACTGCCACCATTCAGGCCTACCACAAATGGGGCACTGGCACACCAGCGTAGGCAATATAACAAGCCAATCGTCTTCTTCTTTTCATTTGGGGCGGTTGCGCTTCTTTAGACAGGCTTGTGCTGCATGGAAATAAACCCCTACACCCCAAAAATAACTCCTGATGAGTTGGAGTCGATGACGGAGGATCGAGTTGCCTGGAGATCTCTCGTGCGTGGTTCACCCTAGCGACCCTTTTAGTGGAGCATGCGGGTCAGAAGATATCATCATCATCTTCAACATCAGTCAAGTGTCCACCTCTATTGCAAATGAAAAATCTTTCCCTTGTTGATGTGTGTTCGTTTCCAAACATCACACATTTGTCGTCACACGAGCCAACAACCACCAAAACAATTGACATTCTCCCAAGAAAATTAAGCGCAAATTTGGTTTTGGCGAAAACACCGACGTGGTAGCATTTCGTGTGGATTCTCTGCTTAACGGCACGGGAGAGTGTGAAATGAACGTTGTTCTCCTGATAACCGAGTTCTTCCCTTGGCTGAAACAAGAACATGATCCGAGTCGATGTTGGCTACTCTGAGGAATATCAGAAGGAGTGTCTGCCGTCGAATGACGTGGAAGGTCTGTCGGCAATATACTTTCAGTCACGTGCACGGAAGCAAAAGCAGCTCATTCTTCAAAAAGTGACGCAATTTGATACGACACATTTGGGTTCTCGTTTGCGGCATGTCGACAATTTCCCACAGTCTCGTGCTCAACAAAATTCGACACCAACCGACGAATAGTCTGCTTGGTCACGAGTTAACACAACTGAAGGACTAATTATAATGTACAGCGCAACAATTTCTTTGAATTGACGTTTCATCACTACTCAAGTTAATCGATTGATAGATTTCAAAGTTATTCAATGTTGAGAAGGCATGGCGCTACACATTATCCACAAACATGGTCTGCTCACAACGCACATTAAGACAACTAATTGATTTGATATCATCCCAGATGCAAGTGCATCCAGTTGACAGTCGAAAGTACAATCACTGCGACATTTGCGATTCGCCCTAGCACGAATCGCAAATGACATTCTCCTTTACAAAACTTTCCACAGATGGCAAGACGACAAGAACAAAAAACCAACAGCAGTGTAAGTGTCCTAACGTGCACAGACCTGTGTGCGCCCCACAACCGAGAGACCTGTCGAATAAAAAAAATGTTCTGTATTCTTCCGCGTTGTAGCATACTGTCACTGACTCGGAAACTCCTTCATACCTCGCATCCTTGGGCAAATCTACGGCAGAATGGAAGCAACATATCCAACTGAATATTGCAAGTCCAACACACCCCCATGCGGCGTCCTCCTACAAGTCGCCAGGAATAAGAAATAAAATGTTTTACACTGAATTTGCTCTCCATCCCTGTGTAGTGTGAATATTTGGTTAACATTTTTGTAGATACAAAACTATACAGGAGCACGGGCCCGGATGGCGGGAATTGGAGCGGGGGGGCTGTGAATAAAAACACATTTTACGACTCATTGGGCGGTCATCATTTGGTTTTTATTGCATAAGTTTTGTTTTGGTCGTTTTCTCCCGGTTGGTCCTTGTGTCTTTTTGCTCTCTGTTTATGTGATTGTGTCTCTTGCACAAGGACGACAAATTTTTACTCTCGTTTGTGACTGGAAACCGAAGGAAAACTTCTCCACGATTGCTAAACGTATGCACATAAAAGCGCTTGTATCATTTCCACAGAAGTCCTCTCGCAACCCTTTCGAAGTGTCGAGGGTTGTGTTGTGTTGTCGGGTGGCAGATAAGCAAGACAAGCAAGGGGTGGAGGGCACGGGAAAAAAGCAGAAAAACAAAAGTCCAACACAAAATATTGTTGTACTAAATGTTCAAAGTGTGTCTTGAAAGAGTATCCTTTGCATTTTTTGTGCGCTCAATGTTCACGTAGCTTGAAAGAACTCATGAAAATTTCAAACGACAACCAAGCGAAATTTGCATTCCCGGCTTAAAATGTGTGGCATCAGGAGAATCGTTTGACTTGTACCCCCACCCTAACGTAACCCTTGTAAATTTCGAATTGCAAATGATTCGAAAGAAATACAATCGAAATAGAAACCGAATGAGTGGATGAAACAAGAACAAAAAGGAACACAAAATAGAAAACTGCTTAAGCTCAGGGCGAATGTCATTACATGACCGCAAGTTGAATTCATTTTCATGGCAGTTTGTGGGTGTTTGAACCTCCTCCGTTCCGTTGGCTGTGGTCGTCGGATGGAATAGTTGAGTTTTTCGATTATCCGATGATTTTTATGTGGGCGAGGTTAATGCTGGGATGGAGTTAGACGAATACCGAGTGTGTCCTTCTTCTTCGTGGGCAGTTACCCATCGTATGCATGATGCGAAATAATAGAATGGTTTACTGGTATAGCATCGAATTTTTAACCGAGTCCACAGACGACATTGTCATACTGATGGAGACCTTAATTTGATTGGGAAATTGAATATGTGATGTCATCTGAGGGAAACAACTGAAAAGCGGGCATGTATTCGCCGGTCCACTGTTTCTGAGGTTACTGTCCAATTAGGAGTTCCTGCTCTGTGGGAACAAAGGTGAACGATTTAACTTGGAGAATGGGGCGGACGATAGCAGGGGATGGTCACAATTGTCCTAGAAAACTATTCGCGTCCTTTGAGACTCGTTTATTCCCATTGATGATTTAGGTTATTCATCCAATGGCTCAGCATCACCATTGTTTTTCTGGACAGATCTTTAGTCCATCCGCAACTAAATGATTTGATCGTAGGCAGTGGCTGCTATATGTCCCAGAGTAAGGCCGTTGCATCGCGATGGCTTTGGAAGAAGTGGTCTTCACCCTCTCAGCCTAGAGTGCATGTGCTTCACATCGCTAAAGATTCGTTTTACTATCGAGGCTTGGTTCTGTTCACTGTGGAATACATGCGGCATCAACCGAAAGTAAACACCACCACCAACATGACGGCCCAAAGAACATTATGTCCGAGAACAAAAATTGATAAAAATTTGAATTTTACACAAAGTCCGTGACTACCTCGTGCTGATCTGTTTAACCTAGAAGCTCACATGCGTTTTCAATCGCAGGACGTAAGCAGTATAACACGTCAGCTTTAATGTGAACTAGCTCACATGATAACTCTCAATCGCAACGATTAAATGTCGGCAATTTGTTCCATTTTGCTGGGGACGCGATTGTTGCAAGTTAAAAATAATGGGGAGAGTATATTCCCACATGCGGTATAAATCGCTGCGATTGAGAAACGAGATGTGGGTATGCACGCACGTGCGGTTTCTATTGGATCATAAAATAGGCGCAAAAAATGAGACGTATTATTTTATACATGGATGTACGCATATGCGTCTAAGTAATTGCAGCGAATAAGAAAATGCTGCAAACTCCACTTTATACGACTGTTTTTGCCGCAAATGAAAATGGGACACGGATTAGCATGAATCATAACACACTTGCGACTAAGGAAGTATAGTGGAAGTATGTATTTTGTTGTTGTTCTTTTCTTTATTCTGCTGTAAGTGGAGTATTACTTAAACCTGCATGGTAACCATTTGCGTTTAAAATTGGACTACGTCGATTGGACGATGCAGAACCTTAGCGTGTGTAAAATAAATGCAAGAGACATTTTTTTATGACAGTTTCGTAGAATTCACCATAATGCCCACACTTCACTGCATAACTTGTCCTTTACATTTCTATTACTACATTCTTTCGACATTTTATCATATAGATGTTGCCGTTTTTTCCACTTCTAAATCAATAAGAGGACTTACTGCTATTTCGCCACTCACAACTGACTCGATACTAGACATTTTGTATGACTTGTCATGGAACATGTGCAAGTGCGATTTTGTATCAAAACAATCATCAACCTGGTACAGTTCGTTAACCGTTGCGATTATTTGGTCGCATATGTGTGTACTGACATAAAAAGCTATGTGTTATATTTTTCGCGACTGATTAATCGTACGACAGACAACCACAAGTGCGTGCATGGTAATATTTTCCTGCGACCACGATTTTCCTATCGCTGCGATGAAAAAACGAGTGTACGCTCCTCGCCTGAAACGTCGAAGTTGTCGTCTCTTTCTGGAGGACAGAAAACAAGTTCGATTTTCTATTTTTCACCATTAGACACACTTAGCAGACGTTTATATACATTAAACTAATTCAAATTAAAATTACAAAAAAAATATTTTATATATTTTATTGATAGTGATAGTGTCCACTTGAGGCGGCGTGGGTGTCGGATGGCCTAAGGGTTGTGTCATCGCGTTATGATCCGAGAACGGATGGCTTGGCGCTCTTGATATTTGAGATGTGGATCGGTACTGTTTATATCCGTATTTTATGAAGGGATTGTTTATGGTCTTGGAGTGGTTGGAGTGGTCACTGAAATGCGACATGCGAACAGCAAATGTATACTTGAAGGTCTTATCACAGCAATGTTATTAGTGTATAATATCAGTTGAACGGATGTCTGAAAGATCGTGCCTCCAGCGAGTGTTGCATTACCTTGAAGAAGTCACATGACAGCGCATCGATATGTAGACATTCCTTGCTGACATTGAGTAAGATACCGAGATTAACCGGACGGTGACCCAAAGTCACCGTATTAGAAAAGTGTTATTATTGTATGAAATAATATAATAATTAATGTTTGTTATTAACTATTTATCTACCTCTTTAGGTGCCCAGTAGCTCATAAATTAACAGGTTCATAGAAGACTTCATATTTGTCATAGCGGAGTTGCAGTTTTGACACCGGAGTGCAAATTTGTCCTATCAGTCATCTGATGTCAGAATGTGTCGTCATGATTTTGGCGAACCGATTTTTTGACATTGTTCCCCGGAACACAGCATGGCCATGAACTTTATCGCATAAGTCTGTAAAATCAAAACTGGGTGGTGTGAACAAAAACTGAGAGAACACTCCGAGTGAAAACACATGAGTCGAGTGTTTTCGTTGAATGAAACACTCAATTTGGTGTGAATAAAAATTTCCTCGAAGTAGCTTCTTTCCCTCAAGCTGGCATTTGACAACTAGATTTAGGGTTTGTGCAAAAGGTGGGCAAAGGTGCGTGCAAAATATAGACAATAATGCTTTTCAACATTAAGAAACGAAAATCAAATAACTATAATTAACAACGTTTCGGGGACACAGGGGATAATTCCAAGAATCAGTATAGATTCAAGTTTCATAGCATGGAATGGTGGATCTCATGGCGGTGCCATGCCAAGAATTGAGAAGATGAGGATATTCCTCCGATACATTGGTTTCGATTCCCGGCCGGTGCGACCAAAAATAGTCGTATGCTCAAAGAGTATAACTGTCTAGAAAAAGATTCTCAAAATGACCGTTCGGAGTCGACTTGAATCTGTTTTTGCGACTAAAGCCGATCAACGATGCTGATCACTTCTTGCTTAGCGTCGGCCATAGAACCCTTGCTGTTGTTCCACTGTACAGTCCACGGTTTCGTCTTCTCGATTTTTCTTTATAGAGCTGAGTGGTGTGTACGCAAACCGGATCACTAGAGATTTTCTCAACTCCGAGCTCCTCTTCACCTTTTTCGTCTCCTTGGATTCCAGTATATCCCTGTACCCAACAGAGGTTCAAAGAATTCTAAAAGGATACCTCTTTGAGAGCATCTGCGTCTGCATAGACTAACCAGCTTCGATGAAGGTATGGCCTTTATTGCCGCTTTGCTTTTACAAAAAGGGTGCTTGATTTGCCGGTGAAGGTTTGGTCTCTCAGCGCTGGCTTGAAAACGCGTCAGTTTTATAAGTGATCACAGAAGTCCTCTGCCCCTGTACCGGCACTCGTGTTTGAGCCGTCTGTGTATAGGGCGATTTCCCGCTCTGCTATTGACACTTGCTCCTTCCATTGTTCCCGGGCCGGAAACATTTGATAGAAGTCTGCATTTATAACACTTAGCATAAATGAATACACTCCGCACGTAAGGAATGCTTTTCCCTGAATTCGGTTATTGTTGCAATACGTACAGGTGAGTGTGAGACACCGCCTGGGTGGATTAGGTTGGTAAATACTGACGACGGTATGCATATGTTTGTTCCAGTGATACATTTCTAACTTGTTTTTTTTTTTTCATTTCGGCGGAGTGTTCCATTAGGCAAATAAAGCCAATGAGCGTGCAAGCGCTTCAAAAATTTGTGAAAATTACTTTCGAAACTGAAAAGGTGATCCAAAGTCACCGGATGGGCGGTTAATGCAGCTGCCCCGTGAAGAGAGGTACGTGTGACTGGTATAGGCATAAATGCGGCATACTTTTAAACATGTCAAGAATACGATTTGGGAGCGGATGTTTGACTTAATCTTAATTTGACTTACTAATTGGAACTAGATGTAGCTAGCCTCTATGCAGCCTTTATCGTATGGGGCCTTGAAATCGACGAATTGGTGCTGAGTGTAGTTTTTTCAAAGTCTTGTCTAGGTGAATATGTGGCTTGTTGCGGATTTCACTGCTATGGATGGACCTACCTGGCTGATTGTAAACAGGATTACGGGAGTTAGGGAAGGGCTGGGAGAGCCGGGGATTTTGAGCCAGTGAATGGGAGGCTGGGGGGCGGTTGTAGTCAACGGTTCTTTTCCCATGGGCGGTCATACTCATACCCTCCGACCATATCCTGCAAATGGACAGAGTGGGCCAATTTCGAGTGAATGATTAGAAATGGTTATATTTTTTTATTCTTACTTTGTTATTTTAGGTTAGTTATTTTTAGTGTGAAAAATGAGATCCTTCAAGCAATCTCCATTTATCCGTTGGCAGTCAATGGCTCTTTTTAAGGCATGTTGCAGTACGTCAAGTCTGGGGAACAATGTGGAACACATGAAATCCATTCTTTGAAATTATGCGGTCATCGAAAATTTCTCCCACAATCGCGAAGAACACTCACTGCCTTCAGGAAAATGGATGTAATTTCAAGAACATAATTTTTCACACTTTCAAACAACAAGAACCAGTCACTCGAAGTTTCCCCACCCTATACGTGCACCCACATTGATCATCCCCTGCTGCTTTACAGATTACGCTCATGGCGCGTCTTTCTTAGACTTCAGTCTCAATATTCCTGACTTTACCTACATCATTCGGTGGCGCATTGAATTCAATTTCTCTCTTAGTTATGTCTTCGTTCTGCAAACATTTTCATGACAAACTGCCGCTTAACATCAAATTTGGCCATTACAGCTCATAAAGAGTCATTGCCCAACTTTGACTGCAGCAACCACTCGTATTGTGTGCAATGCCATTGTCTTACTACGATACCCTGCGACAACATGTCCTGAAGTACAAGTTGTGTGTCTTCAAAGTGCAAAGCACTTGTGCATTTCATTTCAACTTACAACCCCTAAAACTTCTTTGAACAGTGCTTGTCTGATTTTAGTTATAAAGTGGACCGGTTTTATTTTTTCAGAGGAACCAGCGGCAGTTAGCGTTGAAGGTTTGGGCGTTTCCTTTTAAAATAGTTTTCAGTTCGTTACAACCGCTCATCCGACGTGGCTAATTAATTGATCAATGTTTTCGGCAAGCGTCCTTTGAGCACCCACACCCTGTCTTTGGCGTGCTCCACTTACTGCTTTCACGCAGTTAGCCGAGGGCCTTTTGATGAGCATCATTTTTATGCTGCTGCCCTCATTCATGTGTCCCCAAGGTAAATTGACGAGGGCACAGCAAAAGACTGTTCCATATTCGTCAGTTTTTCCATAACCAACCGCGAAATGTATCGCTACCCTTTTCTGATTTCCGGCCGGGATTTCAACCAGCAATTCAATTCATATAAAGTGTGCTCTCGTTCGCACTAGAAGCCCACTTAAAAACCGGATGAAAGCCTACAGAAGTGGCAATTAGAAGAGTCTTTCAGCATTTTATTCACACTAATTGGCATACAGAATGCGGTGCGCGCGAATATGAACCCTCTATGAAGTTGCCCCTTTTTGGCTTCACACACAGTGTCTGAGCGGCGGGATTATATTTTCGAATGCGCAAAGAACTGCAAGTACAAAGTTGGAAAAAATGAGATAAATAAATCGAATGGCGGTTATGTTTCCCTCCGTGAGTTGATGTCAGTTGAGTTGCGTTCAAACAATGAATAAAAGTTGAAGGCCATAAGTTGTTTGTCAGTTGCTGTTCGAGTGATGAGGATGTTTGCTTGGCTTTTTTTTGCGTTTTGCGTTCCCATTCACACATCTCAATGAAGGTGTGCTCTAGTTGAATCTGGCAAAGCGTTGATTTTAATTGGATTACTTCAAGCATCGATGTTTGGGATTGGATATCTATTTTTTTTTTTTTTGCTTCAAGGTTTGCTCTTTTCAATTCAAGTGAGCTGTTATCTCCTGGTCCTGGGATTGAACACATTTACGGGATGATCTTGTTCGCTACAATACGGAGTGCAGCTGAGTGTGAAAGTATGGGCGTCTTCGTAAACGCAGTCATCTGCGAAAGTCCGATCGTCTGTCTGCTACAGGACACACCACACACCGACAGACAGGCTTCAGTAATTTTACACTTTTGTGCTCTTAATTGCCATAGGATTGAAAAGGAATGCTCTGAAATATTGAGAAAACAAAAACAAACTATTATCGGATATGTGTAAATAGGCGCAGCCATTTTTTTTCTTAATATTTAAACGTTATTGGTCCAATAGAGAAATATCCCGACGACATATTTCAAAGCCACTTCAAAATGACAAAAGTGACGTTGTGTTGTGTCTTTTCTTTATTAATACGGCTGTTATTATTTTATTTAACCAGAAATAAACTTGTTTAGGGTCTGCGCACATTGGGCAAGTGACCTCGGCTTTGTTGTAAGATATGTGGCTGAATTGCGTCGATACAGCATTTAATTCTATACGTGCACGTCTGGTTGCGGGCGTGTTCACATGCACCTTTGACTTCTATCCCTGACCACGGAAACGAGACAGAACTCGGCCGGCTCAAGAATTGTTGAATGTGAGTTGAAATCAGGAATCCAATCTCTTGATTGATGCAATCAAATTCAAATAGGACTGGAATGTACACAAATTTCCATTCTCAATGATTAATGCATTCAATTGTTTGCAATCAGTGATTGTAAGCATTTATGGAAGTCAATGGAATTAACTAGATATGAATTGAATTCAGCAGTGAATTCACTTTAAATCAGTAGATGTCAGAGAACTCAACAGAATCCATTTGAATTTGGTTCAGTTAAAGCAAAGAACTCTATCTAAGAAATGGATCAGAAGCAATATACACAGGAATATATACAAGGTTTTTATTAGCAATATAAGTTAACACGTTCACACACAACAAAATGTGTGGCAACAGCCATACGCTAGGTCAACGTTTCAAGCCGAGCAAACCGTGGGACCAGGCAAAGCGATGGAAACCGACACCACCGTGTGAGCGTCGTCGATCATCCACCGTGGGACGGAATTGTGTCAAGGCCATTGCTCATTGACATCGGGCAATTTGGATAAGTTAATGTAAGTTAGTTTAAAGAAAGCAGCAATCGAAGCAAGATCGCATTTAAATTTAATTTAGAGGGAAAATAAAAGCAAACAGTCTTTGTCTTTAATTTATACAAGGTTCTATTATAAATAAACGGAGCAATGAGTTTTTCAAGTCAGTCTTGCTTGGCTCTGTTAGGTCTGAAAGATTCACTTTTCAAGTCGAGGTATTTCTGACAGGAATTATAATACTGATTGTTCAAATGTCTGATTCAATTCGATGATAGTTGTTTTGACCATTTGAATGCAGTCTACTAAGATGCCACTTCTTTACTGCAGAATTCTGTTTACTTTGAAATATATTTCCACGCTATTGGCCAACTCATATACAGAACTTGCATGATCAAACCTGGCATGAAGACCCAAAGGAACCAAAGCTATTTGAGCCCAACAACGATAATGTGGCATTCCGCAGAAAATATTGGGTCTTTAACCTCGTGCGGTTAGCTAAGAGATGGCGTAACTTGTATTATTCCATTGGAACATGCGTGGGAAAGCTACTGTCATTGTACGTCATTTGAGTATATGTCATTCTTTTGAAGAAACAACAATAACTTTCTTTCACCCAAATATGTCGAACTTTGTGCCTGAAAAATTTTTTTGCGGGAAGTTCTTCTTCGTCCTGGGCAACCAAAAAAGTTTGAAGATGAGGAACTGGAACAATCTTCTATCCTATGAAGATTGTTGCCAAGCACAAGACGAGCTCGCAGAATCTTTGGGTGTCACTCAATCAGCCATTTCAAAACGTTTGAAAGCAGCTGTATATATTCAAAAGCATGAAAATTGGGTTGCACATGAACTCAAGCCGAGAAACGTCGAAAGGCGGGTTTGCATGTCCGAAATCCTGCTGGAACGCCACAAAAGGAAGACATTTTTGCATCGGATTGTTACTGGTGATGAAAAATGGATCCATTACGACAACCCCAAGCGCAAAAAATCATAAGTGAAACCCAGCCAACCAGCCAAATCAACAGCAACGCCGAATATCCATTTCGCGAAGGTAATGCTCTGTATTTGGTGGGATCAGAAGGGTGTGCTGTATTATGAGCCGCTAAAACCGGGTGAAACCATCAATGGACAACGTTGCCGAAAACAATTAATTCGTTTGAAGAGACCAGTAGCCGAAAAACGCCCGGAATATGCGACCAGACACGAGGTAATAATTTTCCATGATCACAACGCGCGGCCCCACGTAACAGACTTCGCCCCTTCTGACTACCATTTGTTCCGGTCGATGCAGAACGCCCTCACTGAAATACGGTCCACATCACAGCAGAATATCAATTGTTGTTGCTTGATTCATTCTTGGCTGCCACACCGGAGCAGTTCTTTTGGGATGGGATCCAAAAATTGCCAGAAAGATGGGAAAAGACATAGCTTCAGTTGGGCAATACTTTGAATAATACTACTGTACATGTTTTTCTTAAATAAACGTTCAAATTTTGAACAAAAAAAATCGCACAGATTAAAATTGTTACCTAATACAAAAAGATGGTCTATTAAATGCTGATAATTCGAAAATGCTGAAAGCCGTAGGTGTATCTACCCTTCTCAAAACTTTAAAAATAATTTTTCAAATGCACCAAAAATGATGTTACCACTATTAAAATCACTTCATATCGAGCATTGACTTTAGCATAACATACTTAGTCAGTACTTAGTCAGTAGTCAGGAAGATCAATTCGATCTCATCCACCATTGTAACACGTTGAAAAGGACTAAAGTCGAATTTTGAGATCAGCTGTCGCAGAAATCACCTTTGCCACTATTAAGTTCTCCTAAAAAAAATGTTGAATGGATAACTCTGTACTTCGAAATTAATGCAGACATATAAGCGAGTCAAAAAGTACATAACGTCAAATCTCTATAGGCTACATAACCTACACGGAACACGAGACTCTGCATTTTCAATTTCATTATCTTCTTCTGTTCCCACATTTTCGAAGGTCAAGATGCACGTACAAGCAAAATAACGCGAACCGGTGAAGTGTCCGATATCCCGTAAGTCGTCGCCACGCTGTCACTGAGTTAGCAAAGTAAAGTAAGAATTTCGTAAGATATTGTATTGAAGTTAGTTTATAAGAAATCATTGAATAAATCTGTCGATTCCGGACACCAAAACTAAAAGTTTGTTTTTTTCTCTCGAGTAAAAGTTATAAAACAAGTATCCATAAGACAAATTTGAGTCAAACAAAATTTGTTAAATATTTCAGAACTTGGACTTAAATTTTAACATATTTTACATTTTATACTCCAGTCATACATTCGTTTCTGCAGCACCCATCATTTGGTTAATTACTTATTTTTCTTATTGCCTAATGTTGAATTTTCCGCTGTCACCATGTGGCAATGCGTCTGAATTGCTTTAGTTGCAATATTGAGTGGGGTGGGGTGAATAAAAACTAAGGGTATACTCCAAACGAAGATGCACGGGTCAAGTAGTTTCGTTGAAGGAAACCCTCAATTTGGTGTGAATAAAAAATGTCCTCAAAGTAGGGTCTTTTTTGCTTAAGAGAAACTAAAGTTGTCATTTGAAAACTATAGTAAGGGTGAGTGCAAATGTAAGTAAAGTGGGCACAAAGAATAAGCAAAACTGTTGTATGTACAAACGAAAATCAAATAACTACAATTAACTACGTTTCACTACGGGGACACAAGGGATAATTTCAAGAACCTGAGTAGATTCAAGTTTCATAACATGGACCGGTGGACATACCAAGAATTGGGAAGATGAGAGTATTCCTCCGATACATTCGTTTCGATTTCCGGCCGGTACGACACAAAATAATCTTCACTGCTCCACCTCCTTCGAGTCATCCACAATGCTCAAAGAGTATAACTGTCCACAAAAAGCTTCTCAAAATGGCTGTTCGGAGTCGGCATGAAACTGTAGCTCTCTTCCACTCGTGAGAGAACAATCTCATGTACAACACGTGTGGTAGCTGAGAAGGTAGGCCCTGGCCGTCTACGGAATCCCAAGTTGAAGTTGCTGAGAACATTGAGATTCACATATCCACAGTTTGGCAAGTGTTGTCTATGGATAGATTGTTCTCCAACGCAACATGTCTGGCGGTTGGGTTTTTTGGGCACGGATAACATTTCTGAAAATAAATATTTTATGATATCGCCTTCTTTCATTCCAGATTTCTGTTTAATGGGTTTTCATTTAATCCTTCAAAGAATCCTTTTCCGAAACAGTATTCATCATGATCTCGCATTCGACTCCATCTTTATTCACACCAAAAGGGAGATGACATTCAGCTGTCAAAGATGTGAGTGGAGGAGTTTCGTTAAGTCTTGGGGGGTCTTGGAAGAAGACTTCTCCCAGAATTCTTTGTCTCAGTAGACAGAGACTGGGCATCGACAAAGATGGTGGGAGGTATCCTCAATTTCCTCTTTGTCCCCGCAGCCTCTCCATATGATATGTGATGGAAGTTCCATTTTGTGGTCATATTATGTCAGATGACTACGCCGTGTTATCACACCGACTGTCATTCGCAGCCACCTTCTGCTGCATATGTCGGTGTTGGTGCTATTGAATTTAGGCACTATCGTTGGAGAGGTCTCACATACCACTGATCATTAGCTAACTCCATGATTTTTACTCACAAACCATGGGATTGCCTGGGATCAGTCGGTTTCGGCCCATTTCCTGGCAAGTTCATCTGCTAACTCGTTGCCGGCTATATCCCTATGACCTGGGACCCAGCACAGAGTGATCGAATGCTGCGTGCCAAGAACATTGAACTCTTCGTGACAGTTTGCGACTAGCTTCGACTTGGTGTCTGTAGCCGAAATTGCTTTAATGGTCGCTTGGCTGTCACTTAGAATGGTAATTTCAGCCGGTGGTATTTCCAACAATATCATTGTGGCCGCTTCCTTGACCGCAAGGACCTCCGCTTGAAAAACACTGCCGAAATCAGCTGATTTGATAGAGCAGTGCATGTTTAACAATTCTTAGCAAAGGCTCGCGGCTGTTCCTTTTTCCATCTTCGCCCCATCCGTGTAGACATGCATGGATGTTGAATTATTGATGGGTTCATTTGAGTTCCAATTTCCAAGTTAATTCGAAATCGAGGGAGAGGAGGAAGTAGTCACTTTCGACAACTTCTATTTCTAGTCTGTCTAGAATACACTCATGACCAATGCGGTTAGAGTGTCATTTCTTTGATTGCATTATCCTTGTGGCGCTTTTTGCAGCTGTCATCTGCATATAGAGGTCAAGTGAAAGAAGACCCAGTAGTAAGTCTATGCCCGCTGTTGGGGTGGTGCAGATTGCCCCTGTTACGTCCAGGCATGCGCGGCTCTGTATGCTCCTTTAAGGTTGGAGTCTTTGAGGCCAGCTTGCCACCAAACTATACCGCCATATGTCAGGATCGGCCTCACAATTGCTGTGTACATCCACAGTATTGTTATGGGGATGAGGCCACATTTCTTACTAAATATCCTGTTGCACAGGTATCCTCCCGCCTTCTTCGCTCTCTCCTCTGTATTAGGTTTCCAGCTAAGTTTCCTGTCTAGGATTAGGCCAAGGTATCTCGCTTTTTCCCTAAGAGCGAGAGTTGTGCCCTCAATTTTTGGCAGATCGAAAGGCGGAATGGCCCATTATGTTGTCTGTTTTTTTTTTTGAGTTAATTCCAAAACCGCAAGATTTTGCCCACCTAAGGAGTGTGGTGAGGGTCCGGAGGAATTTACCACGGGCAATTATGACAACGTCGTCACCTACCAGTGGTAAGGTGTTATTAGTTTGAATTCAACAATCCGCCACGGCTCCATGTGACTTTCAAAGATGGGATAAGTGTCTCACATGAACCTAAGAACTGACAACAAACTACTCACGAGCTCACAAGGTTATCAAAGCACGGCTGTCTGCATGACATATGGACACTTTCCAATAGGCTGCTAAGTCACCTCATTTCTCCCACCAGTGGAAATGTGGTAATAAATATAAAATAAAGTCCAACAGAACAAAATACATGTTCTCATATTCAAGTTCGACTGTATTTTATATTTATTTTCCACTATACTTTTTTTTAACGGTATATTTTGAGCTGCGTTTTTACCCCAAATTTGACCATCTACTTCCATTTTGTGTACGCCTGATCTACTCGGACTCCATTTATGTGAAAAACCTTTCTCGGCGTTGCCTGGAATCATCATCGGTTCACTTGCAACCGAGCTGATTTCGAGCATTCAGCTCCGGTTATAGGGAGCATGGATATTTCTGCGTCTCTAACGAGCCGAATACAAAAATCGATGCCAAATTCACACACTAGTGCGCACAGCTGCAAATGTTTGATTTCTATTCAGTGCTGTTACATATCATATTTTAAGCAGCTAAAAAAAAAAACAAAACATGATATTTTCCACAGAACGTCAACTTGTGCACCCAGCAGTGCCACAGAGGTAATGCCCCATACGCAAAAGTATGTACACATGTTCGAGTGGACGTGTTTTGCGATGAACTACGGAAAGCAATTAAACAAATACCTTCATCAAACGGAAATCGATGACTGGCTTTGGGGGATTTGTTTTTATTAAACAAATTAAAATGGAATGAATTATTTTAAAAATGTTCATGCCGCCCACGCTTTGATGCAATCCGAGTTAAGTGTTTAAATGCCACAGCAGCCGCTTCACCAGGTGCCGTAGCCGCCGTCATGGAAATGCAGTCCATTTTGCTAAATTGCTCGTTGCATATTTAAATTTCTCATCAGCTTAATTGATACAGCCAGCTTCGGGACAACTAACAATCAGTTAAATCCACACCGCTTCCGTAACGCCTTAATTTATTCAATGGTTTCGAGTACGAAAAAAAAGCCCTGATGATTGGAATGCTTTTTTATTTATGAAATGCAAATGAATTACAAAACTCATAAACTCCCCGAACAAATGCGTCGGGGGACGGGTCATAAGCCAAATCAGCCAAAAATCAGCCATGTGGTAGAACTAATCGGCGGGTTTCCCCTTCTCCGAGCGAACTAACGTCCCCTGCACAACTATCTGCAGCACTCCGACTAAGGCGCCAAGGCAGATGTTCAAGCAAATTGCACGACAAGTGTAGGGGAGAGAGGGAACTGCCTTACGCCTACCATAGGGGTGTGGCAGCGACGGGTGGCTGCGAGTTGGGTGTGATATCGAGTTTCAACTATTGTTTGCCCTGTATCACGTTTGGCACATAAAAGCTGTAACAGAAATATGGATCCAGAGCAGATGTGCCTGGCAGTCGAGAATCACAGAGCACAGGAGCGCCTGTGGAAGCAACACACATCTACAAGCGACTCGCTTCCTTGGTAACGAATTTCGGAGATAGTTCACATGCCAATATATTATTTATTACCATGGCAAATGATTTGATTTCCGAATTCTTTCTTGAGAAAGTATTTCCGGATTTCATGGGATGGGGATGGTGTTGGGAGTTGCCGGCGTCACTGTTATAGCCCTTACATTTATTCTGATGGCTGGGGTATGATGAAGCGGCAATCATGCTACTGATACTGGTTAATGGGTTAATTTGATCTTTCCCCCTGCTATTTGTGTCGCACTTGGGTCAACTTCGACTCGCAGAAAGAATTATAGGAAAAATGTATTTGAAGTACTCGCTTGCGCTTGTTGAATAGGGATTGTTGTGGAGGATGTCATTGGGTGTATGTGTGTACGTTGGTTAACATCAACGAAGTGTGGCAACTGA
Organism: Eristalis tenax; assembly: GCA_905231855.2. Classification (NCBI taxonomy): domain Eukaryota; kingdom Metazoa; phylum Arthropoda; class Insecta; order Diptera; family Syrphidae; genus Eristalis; species Eristalis tenax. The sequence goes on along the minus strand of HG993124.1, from coordinate 31,873,444 downwards.
ATAAAGCAAAAATGTATGCACAGTGGGTGTGGGTAATATTCGGGATTTTACTCGAATGTGTGAAAAATTGCCAACCTGCTCTGTAAGTTCCTTTAATTTCTTCAAGATTAGCAATTTTTTGAATAAAAGTCGCTTGCCATTACAACAAGAAAAACTATAAAAAGTACCTTCATTAATATGCGATTTTTTAACTTGCATTACGATTTTTTAGCTGCAATTTTTGACATATTCGGGTAAAAAACCGAATATTAATGGCAGTCACTGTATATGAAAATGTAGCCTCAAACAGTTGTCGCCGATTCACGCCTTAGCGCATTTACGGATTTCAGCCAAACTTACAGCCGTCTTTGGTATTGGCCCATATATGGTTTGAGTAAAGAGTGGGTAACATCGGTAAAGTTATGTGCGTGCGTGAAAAAACACATAAATTGGAGCATATTTACGGTTTTGTCCACATATTTTTACTTTGGTATATGTATAGATTGTGACAATTTTTATTCATCAACATCAACGTTCACAACTCATTCGTCACAATTTTTTGATGTTTTTTTGCAAAATATTTTAAGAACGAATTTTATTCTGATTTCTGAAGTCTCAGCATTTCTCAAGCCTGACCAATTGAAAGAATTTCAAGCTTCTTACCCAAACTACATTTTTTTCGAACGAACAGCCCCTTGGAATTCTGCTCAGTGAAGTGGGTATAGCTTTGTAGGACTTCAAAAGATTTTAATTTCCAATACGTCCTGCATTTGTCATGGCAATAAACAAGGCGCAATGACAACCGTGTTAATTGTGCCGAATCGACTTTAAATATCCGCACTCCTCCCACGAGCGATTGTGTGTATCATGTTCACTTCTAGTTAAGCCATTAGTTCCGTCTATTTATACCATTAAGACAGACGTTATTTTTTTCATTCTTATATTAATGTGAACTGCATAGCGAAGGAGGCACAGGGCCCGATGGTTGGTTATAATTTGGGAGAATATGTTTTTTAGTCCGAAGCAGTTGTCAGTGACGTCTTCAATGGGTTTTTGATTTCATAAAGATATGTCTTAAGATAGAGTTGGCCTTGGCGAAGTGGGTTGCTACGTCCAAGTTCAATCCAAGAATCCACCAACTCTCATAATTCATAAATACGTTGCCTCCTCTGAGTCACTGCCAAAGCTCAGAGAGTTTTCCCGTCTAGATCTTCTCCATCTTCTCGAACTTCACCGTTATGAACTCGTGATAGAGCAATAGCACTAAGTTAAGGCAAGATTTGAACTCGTCGCCATTTGTGCAGTAAATTGTTTGTCTCAATTTGACAGTTGATAACTTAAGCGGTAATAAAAGTGGATTATCATACGATACAACAAAGCAAAAAAATACAAAAAAGTTTTCATAATTACAGTGTGTGAATTTTACTATACCGCACAACCGGGCCTACCACAAAAATGGAGACTAAAAACAGAAGAATGCAACAAACAGTTCCCTTGCTGTTCCGAAGGTGTGTGATTAACTTGAACGATTGGATATCCCGAACTGCAATATTTTGCTACATTTATAGACTTGCAATTATTGAAACAGACGTATGGATGTTCTGCAAAAATTGTATTCTGTCTGCATCGTCTAACAAGACAAACAAGGAAAAACCTCTCGCGCTTCAATTATGCACCGTGCAGTTGATGCTCCTTATCTGCCGTATTTTCATCTCTATTGTCCCATTATCGTGCCATGAATTAAATGCTCAAGCACAAAGTGCTTCCTCGCTGAACCACCGTCGTCGTGTAACCTCTGTAACATATTTTACACACTCGAACCTTTCCGCACACACTGTGCAGTGCACCTAAGCCCATAACAATATAGAAAATTGTTTCCTATATCTCTTTAACACATCGGGGGAGAAACTATTGGATTTTATAGTTTTCCGCTTTAATACGTTCTATTCCCTTCCGAAATGGATTTATATTGCTTCAGCTCGAACCCGTTTCAGTGGTCAGAAGGGCATGGCTGCTTGTGGGAGAGCATTTTTACGAACCGTGACGGGCCAGTGCGGTGGTGGGTGTACGGGAAGGAACCCTCTTTGTGGCAACAATGGGAATTGGCAATTAAATTGCAATTTTATTTTTACTCAACCGAAAATGTGCGGGCTGCTTAAGCATGGTGAACGAATCGATGGACAAGATAGTTAAGACAGGAGATCCAAACCAAAATTGATATTAAATTGAAGTATAGAGCAATACATTCTCAGGGACACACGAACTTGGGAGCGCTGCCATTTGACTTCTTCGATCTGAGAAAGTTTTGGGAAGAATGCCTCACAAAACATAAAACACATGCATAATTAAAATTTTCATTCATTACAGCCCGTTGGTTGCTGTTAGTGCATGCCACCACGAACACGAAACCGAGTGTTGTGAGAGGAATACCGGAAATTTTAGTCCACCACCAAAAGTGGTTCCTTAAAGAAATTAAAGCGTAAATTTGGCAAGAAATTGCGCTCAGTACGCCCGGGGATATGTATGCAAGTTTCGCCGTCTATCTTTATGCAATGTTGCCCATGCCACACAGTATTGCTTCTCCGCCCCTCGCCGAGCACATTCTTGTGTGTGCATTTACAACAGCCACACACACTCGCGCTCTGGAAGAGAGAGGTGAGGCAAAGGAAGCACATGCAACTGCCGGATATGTTTTAAAGTAATTCATGCTACCCTAGGGGTAAAATAAAACTCACTCTGAAAGTTTCTTTTGCGAGTTTTGCACCGGAAATTGCTTCGTCTGACTCGGGGGTAGATGTGAATGAAAGAGATAGAGACTGACTGATGCTGTGCGGGGCAAGTGTATGGTGGGTGAGTGAGTTTTCTTGAAAATACTGTCATTCTTCAGCAACGTTAAGTAGCACTATTATTTTATTGCAGCTTATTTTCCATCCCCATACGTGGGGGATGGGTTGTAGTTTTTCAAACTGGTAATTATCTGAAAATGGTAATGGGTGCAAGTGGGTGGAATATATTAAGAAATTCTGAAGGGGACAATCACACTACGCAACTGAGAATTCACAGGAAGAAGGATATTTTCTCCTTCTCGAATCTGTTGTTTTAATAACGACCATCGTCGTAATGGAGTGGGTTGCTGAGAACTTTAACTTCCTCGGGATAATGCAGATTTGTTCCCACGTGTACGGATGTTCATTCAGCGTTATTTTATTCAGTTTCTTGCACTTTTGCGAACAATCTGATTAGATCCTTCGATGGTAAGTCTTTGAGGAGTAATAAATATCCGAATGTTTTCTTTCTTTTCAATTCGCATGACATTTTCAACTCTTGCCAGAGATAGTAGATTACTGTGACTGAATTTGGTCTGCATTGTTTGGGCTTTTCCTGAGGCGTTGCTACTGCCAAGAGATTCTGCTGGCTTTTGGAAGAATCATAATCGCGGATATTTTTTGTCTGGTATCAATCAAAATCTTATTTTTATCGTATTGATTTTAAGTTTTTTTTTTAATTTTAATAAAAAAATTAATAACAAGCAATGTGTACAGTCTTAGAGTACTTGCCACAGTATGATCAGAGAGGGTCTGCTTTTGTAACCAGATTTGTAGATAATCTGATTTATTGTAATCATAATCCCCCTTATTCTCTTAGACGAGGTGACAAATTCTCGCCTCCCATTTTTGTGTCGCCGCACATTAAAATTTGTGTTCTTGAAACCAATCAACTTCCCAAAGAAATACAACTATTTTTTTTTTGGTTTGCATCACAGATCACACAAAATAGCACCACATTCTCTAAGTGTTAACTCTCAGTATCGGTTTACACAGCAGATTTTCGCTGCGCGACTAAGGAGATTTTTAATCTCATAAATAACATCAAACAAACAGTAATAATTAAAGAATAGTGAGTGTATGGATACATTTTTTAAACTCCAGTCAAGACAAGTTAAATCAATTTCGTTGCAGAGTCAATAAAAGTATGCATAAGGTGCATGCATACTATACTGTAATAAGTTCATTGTTCTTCATAGTTAGTTGCCTCTTATCGTATAATAAATTTCTCACGCGAAGAGATCTTTGGGGAGCATTTATATACATGCGAAAAAGTAAATCTGTTGAATTTACACGGAAATTAATAATATCTCGGATAAAAATGGCTGATTCTGCCTTACGCCTGAAACTTAAGGTTTGCAAGCCTATTATTTTACATTTATCGACATATTTAGGGAGTTCTTCGAAGGAATATAATTTACGGACAGCATACCTCGGGAAATTTCTTTGTAGTCTTCCCAATCTGAGTTCTTGTGTATCATATAAGGAATCCCATATGATAAAAGAGTATTCTAAATAACGAACAATAGATGGGCTTAAGACTAGTTACATCCCGAAAATCATTACTCTTTCTTATCAGAAAACCTAACCTAGCGTTAGACTTCGCAATTGTATTATCAGATTAACACGATTTAGGTTTGGACCTCCACTAGATTTGTTCACATCACGTTCTTAAACAGGACATGGTTCATGTCCTGTGGAGACGACGTATTATGATGACATAAGGGACGACGGATGTGCAGTGTTATTTTGATTAACATTTTCAAATACGATGTAATGAGACGAGAACCTAGCACGAGTGCCCAAAATAAGTACAGCACAGTGGGAACCAAATATTCCCACACCACAAGACATGGCGTCAGCACAAGGCACGATCACCTGTCTACTAACCGTCGGAGCGAGTAATGCTGATCCAGCTGTCTGGGCAGCATTACTCCCGTAGTATGATAGATAATATGTGCATAGGTAGGAAATAAATGGAGTGCGGCACAGTTTGCTATAACTTACAGGTGCGTCCATATTGGGCCTGGAATACTTTTTGTTGATTGTTTTTCATCTGAAATCGATCGCACACGCTTGTTTAAAAATCTAAATGTTGATACTGGCAGATATTCTTGCTTTTTGGAATACAATACTTCGATCCTTCTGCGTCGGGGTGACTTCGAACAGCGACGATGGAGAACATTGTTCCACGGTGGTACTCATTAAGAATTATCACTGGCCCTTTATCAGTGATTCGAAAGAGATGCACCCGTGGATTATGAGAGTTGCCACGTTCGATTTTCGAATGCTACCTACCGACACAGTGGGAGTATAAGCCATTGATGCAAGACATTCGGCAAAATTTTGAAGATCATTTGTAGTTGATCATAAGGAGTTTTTGTCACAAGTGGGTTCTGGATCGGAACGTATGTGGTTTCACTTCAAAGAGTTTATCTGTCAAAAAAGGTCCCATTCCTAATTACTACGTCATTTCTAACTCTACGTTTTTTTGTATTTTTCATGAGTTAAATGAGAAATAGAAATGTGCGAAATCTTCGCACGATAGTGCGTCCGCACTATCCTCGTAACTTGGAAAAAGAGAAACACAATTGATGCAAGACTGTAACTCATCCATATTATTCAACCGCAGGCAGCTTGCGTGTGGATATTTTATCACTTTTCTCCCCGGTTTCTCTGTTTGACAACCAAACGCATACAGCTCACGACACAGATCATATACGTATGCATGTACCTTGTACACAGACAGTGTGTGATCATTCCCTGCCTCTTTCCAAAACCGACTTGTTGTCTCTTCTACAAATATCCGATCTAATATATTAGAAAAACGTAGTCTCATGTGGGCATAAAAGCAAACAAACCATAAGGTACATTGTTTAACTTAAACGTTCGTACCCATACCTGATACTCTGCCTCGTCTGCCTACTGAAACAGATAATGAGGTATCGGCATTTTTTTTGCCGCCATGAAATTCTTTATCGAAGGCTCAAAAGCACGCAGTAATTATTGTCCTAAAATTGTAAAACCTTCTGCGCAATTGAATTTCACTGCATCCATGCTGCCGTTAATGAATGAATAAACCACAGGTGATTAAGCCAACATTCGAATTCAATTTCAACATAAATGCATAAATGCGAATGTGACATAAACAAAATTTCAAAATTTTGATGGAATAAATTAACTCTTACTCTCAGCTGGTGGTGGTTTTGAATAGCAATCAAACCCAACGAGCAGCAGTCTCATATTTCAGCGCAGTTAGGCAAATACCAATCAACTTTACCAACAAGTTGACATAAAACTAATCGATGAATACGCTTCAATCAACTCTGCATTTCCACGACCAATCTAATCCAAATTTAATCGCAGCACACTGCAAGCCTTCTTGTGTGCTTCACGTAAGCCGGCCGAAATAATATGTTTACACTGCAGGAATGTGATGCACAGGGATGATCAATTGATGTACATCGAAATGACGGACATCATCACAAAAGTCGCCTGCCGGTGACACTGCTGACATGTGCCTGCACACATCCTGTAACAGTCACGTCATTGAAACAAGTTCCGCATAACTGCTGGGGAAATGTTTACTGGGGAGTGACGCTTGGAACACCGTTAGAGGAGAGAATTATTCAATTATTATTGAAAAATGTCTGGCATATGGAAATGTCGTGGAATCACACAGAAATGAGGAAGCTCCTTGCTGGGGGAAGATCTGAATCAACCAAATATACACCCTTTATTTATATTTTATATATATATTTTTTTATATATATATTATATTATATATATATTTATACAAAATGAACGCCAGATTTGAGTGAAATAGAATACACAGTTTTTAGACGCTAGCCCTCTACTGCATACGAAGCTGTGTGACTTCCGCAATTATGGCACGATTTCTGTATTACATCTCATTCCAAAAAACTACAGCATAGTATGAACTGTTGGTTTGCACATTTTACAATGCAACACGGTACTTGTCATATTTGCCTAATGATGTACACTGGCTGTCGGCGATTATCTCATTTGAACATCTGATGCTCAAAATTTGGAGGCAAAATTTGATTTTTAATGAAAATAAATGTGTTTAATCGGGAACCACCATCAGTTTAAACATTTTGGTTAAAATACTGAATTCCTTACAATGTTAATGTATTTATACAGCTAATAAAGGGTGACTTCTTAAAAGCTATAGAAAAGTTTTTCAAAAAAGAAAACACATAACATTCTGAAAAATGCATGGAATCTTTATTTGAATCGATAGTACGGTCTTGTTGAGCTTGACTGCGCCTCAAATGGTCCATCCGCTTAGTCCAATTTTGGCATACTCTTTCCAACATTTCGGCCGGTATCTCACGAATAAATGCTTCAATGTCTTCCAGTGCGTCAATTGAAGCGGGCTTGTCTGTATAGACATGAGCTTTAACATAGCCCCAAAAAAATAGTCTAAAGGCGTTAAATCGCACGATCTAGGCGGCCAATTGACCGGTCCCGAACGTGAAATAAAATGTTCACCGAACTCGCCTCTCAATAAGTCCATTGTTGCGCATGCTGTGTGGCATGTGACCCCGTCTTGTTGAAACCACATGTCATGCAAGTCAAGCTCTTGCAAAGTAGGATATCATCTCACGGTAGCGCTCACCATTCACAGTTACGTTACGATTCGCATCATCTTTGAAGAAGTACGGATGATGCCACCAGCCCATAAACCGCACCAAACTGTGACTTTTTCTGAATGCATTGGTAGCTCTTGCAATGCTTCTGGCTGATATTCATTTCAAAATCGACAATTCTGCTTATTTACGTACCCATTGAGCCAAAAATGAGCTTAGTCTTAAACTGACCATAAAATGGAAGATGCGCGCGATGAACTTTCTCAACAGAGCACGCATTTTGATAATATAAAATTCAAACTGAAGATGTTTGACAGTGAAACAAAACACGAAACGTGCATCAGCTGTTTAAACCAGTGTTGCCAAAAAGATAATAGCTAAAAAATCACCGTTTACTTATTTACATATTGTGACGTGAATATTACAAAGTGTGTAAAATGAAATAATCAGGACACCAACCATCACCAAAAACGCCATCTATACGCAAGGAGAAGAACGGTCAACTCCAAAGATTATTCCCGAAATTGTTGTACATACTGCTAGAATGACTGACGCCAATTCCATAGACTCGTGGCGACAGTATGATCTAGAAGAACCATTGGGAGGTATAAATATCGGGGCGGCTGTCGATGCGGCTCAGTTCAGTTGGAAAATTATTACAGTAGAGTTCAGTGTCGTGATTAGTAAAGTTCAGTTTGGGATTTTATAGTGTTTAAAGAGTTAGGCAGCAAAGAGTTTCTAAGTAAAGTAATAGTGATTTTTGAAGTGTGATAAAGCAAAAGAAATAAACTATTGCTTGTAAATAAATTCGTGTATATCGTGAATAGTGAACTTGTGTGTTTCATTCGTCACAATCCAGTGATCGAACCCGTATTTGTGGACAATTTAATTTTACGTACACTCATTTCTGCTAAACGAAGTAATATATATTTTTTATTTTTTAGTAAATATTTTCTTGCTTTTTTTAAGGATAAGCAGCTGGGCCTATCATTATCGTCATCGTAGCGGGTGTGAGACACGCGCTAGAGATCTGTAGTTACCTGCCATTATCCGCCACTCTAAGTCATCAGGAGTTATGTTATTTTTTTGACTTGGTCCAATCACCTCGCCCTGGATCAGAAAAGCGACGGCCTACCTGATGGAATCGCATGATGATGAAGGGGACATTCGTGCCACGTGACTAAACCACCGAGGCATAGCACTTTCCGTTTCCGCAGCTGGGCCTGATCAGGCTCAATTTGAGGCTGGACATACATAACTTGACTTCTTGAGGCGATGTTTTATGTGCACTAAGACATCATATCCGGGTCGCTACGTGTGTGAATATCGAAAACTAACACCTGGGCCTAACTAGACTCTGAGTAAACGCGCTTGATTTCGTTGGTAGTGTGTATTATATGAAGTGTCTGCTCAGAGTTTAAAATCATAGTTTTATAAATTGTAACTGATTTTTTCTTCTATTTCTTTTGGTAATAATTATTCCTTTTATCTTAAATTTTAAGTGTTTGTGGTTTCAGTGACATTTTGTATGGTTTGTTTATGATTTTGAGATTTGGTTAGTTCGGCGGAACAGAATTAATTGTATATTGCTGTGGATATGGTTCTGAATCGGCGACCAGATCTGGGCGTCTAACTGCAGAACACAGCGACATTGTTGGCGGAAGATTCTTTTACGATGATCACATTATGGGTGAAGATTATGATGATGCAGTTTATGTGCCGGATATTGAAGCTGTTAATGCGTCTGATATTGATTTCGAGTTGAAAGTGGAAGGGGTGGAAGCTGATTACGATGATGCTGATGAGATGAACGTTCTTCACGTCTGTTGAATTTCATTCAGGCAAAAATGAAATTATGTGTATCAAAGCTCAACAACGAACAGGCAGGCAACAAGAGCATAATTTGCCTGTTGCCGCAGATTTGTGCCCAGCGGTAATTTCGTTCAAAATCCCATTTCCATTTGCAAACAGTTTGAGACACCAAGTATGGATGATATCGTTTGCCGTGAGACAATTCGAAAAACAAACTATGTAGAGCGCACTTGGAACCACGCACATTCAACAGCAAATTCAAAGGTTTGGCAGCTAACGAATGAAAATGAATTCTATGCATCCGTTAGTTTGTTATTGGTTTCTGTCTCTTCAACTCCAATATTTAGCCGACCAAAGAATTGTGGGCGCCTTATCATCACGACATTTACACAGCAAAAATATGTCTAAGCTGTTATAGCATTTTGCTACGGTACATTCATTTTGGCTAACCAGGAAATCCGCAGCAATCGATGACATATGGATCATGTTGACCGGGAATTTAGAGAGCATATACGCCCAGTGCCAACATTATCTTTGACGAGCAATTGCTCTCCTACCCTCAAAACCAGCCAAATACGGCATAAATGTGAGCTTGCGATTCACAAACATCCCTTGAAAGGGAAATTATATACTTCTAAATTACACAACGAAAAGCGGAAAGTGAATCAAGGCGAACGAGTGATGTTATCATTGCCCCAACGATAGAATTCAGGTTGGTCGGGTATTCAAGTTCGACATCGACTCGGCATTGTGGGAACTGTTTGCACTAACAAACGTTTCGTTCCGGCTGTATTTGACAAAATTCCATTGTACACGATTGCGGTTTTTATAAGGTTTTGAAAAAACGCTCGAATAACGAACACTTTTTTCCAAAAAAATGCCCTAGTTCACCTTATTATGTCGGAGGGGAAGTCTTTCAGCTGTTCAAACCCCCTCGCATGTAACAGACACTGCAAAAATACAGCAAGTTGTCAAAATTATTCTAAGGGTAAGATATGAGGAAGATGCTAAAGATCTGGAGAGGATTGTTGGTTGTGGCAAAGGTCCATCCCGGAGCCAAGTATCTTTTATACTTTTTCAGTATCTTAACGGCTTATTGCCTCAAATGTCATAAATGTCGTCTGGGCTGCGAAGTTTTTATGATGAATTATTAAGCGCCGATAATCTTTTTTTTTTGCATAGAACAACGTGATGGCACGAACTCAACTTTCTTGCGTTATTTTTAAACTACCTCGCATATTCGACGAATTCAAAGCTCACAGAACATCAGTAGGCATCCCGCATTTTACCATTATCAAGCGTCAAGTGTGGTCAAGTCATTTTGCTTCAACCTCAGCTTCGGGGTCTTCAAGACACCAGGGTAAGATTTGGGGTCATAGGGAACTACCCTGGGGTCCCTAGTGTTTCTCCCGGGATGGGTAGCGTTTAAGGGTTATTGAGGCATATATACACTTGCTACAAAAGACGGCTAAAAGCACGCACAACACTAGTGGGTGCTGTAGAAGCTTCCCATCTTCTCATTATTTTTATTATTATAAACTATCAGCTTTAAAATTCCCTTGCTTACATTGTTGACAACAATTTGTTACACAACTGGTGACAAATTCTTATCTTGAGTTAATTTTGGGACACCCTTTAGTAATTTGTTTGCAGCTGCTCACTGCACTTTTGCTGTATCACCCCTTAAAGTTTAAAAACTGATAGAGATTCGAGCAAGCGCTTGTCTAAAATAACTTCGTTAGCAGCATCATCGCCAGTAGAAGTGAGGGTCACGTCCTAGTCAAGATGATATGCAATCTAATCTGCGCTAAGTTTCATCCAAATTCCAGCAGCCGGGAAGGAATTGTAGCTTTGACGTTTGGAAAACATCCGTTTTGGAGTCGTATTGTTATTCTTTCATTGACAATTCCCCGTATAGACTTAGGGACACCCCCCACGCAGCTAAGTTTAATTTGGTTTGTGCAAAAACTCTGCATTATTTTTTAACGTTTTCATGGACATTGTGCTCATACAATAACACAGCGTACTGTACACTGGAAAACTTGTTAAGATCAAAATAATTCCCAAGTAAACAATTTTACAGGAAAAGCGCCGTTTAATGTGGTCTTTGCAAACATGTCTATCAGAGTATCAGACAACAACGATGTAAACTTGGCCATCATCCAAGAAGATCCATTGCCGCTTAAGCTAACGATAACTTTCTCCTCTTAAATGTCTCCCTCATTCCGCGACAGACTACCGACTTCACTTAACATTGTAGGTATAATTACTCAAAGGGAAATCAAACTTTGAAGAGTTCAACTTTGCACGCCGTCATTCGCAATCCCTTTTGACTTGAGTTTTAAATCTCTAAGCTATTTGTCTACAAGAGTTTCTCAGAAGTTTGCCTAACCCATTTGATTGTTTTTCTTTTTTAACTTTCCTATGTGCACAGTAAAGATTCTACCAGAGCAAGAGTGTCGTTCTGTTGCGAGGGGGTTGACCAGCAGTGAGTGGGGGCCTCATTCAAGGCAAAAGACACAGACTGAAGAAAACAACCAAACACAAAAAACATTTAAATGAAACAACGTCAAAGGTGGAAAACGAACACCATCCATCCATTCATGAACTCATTTCATTTTCTAGCTGCAAACAGAACGCGTCGAGTACAGTACAGTGGGAGACAAGAGTAATTAAAATTCTAAACGCCTAAATGAGCTTCACATTATTTACTCAACACAAATCCCTTGAGTACATTATTACAAAATATAAAAACGAAGATTAAAATGAAAAATAAAACGGGGCGAATTAGGAGTGCGTACACGAATAGAAACAGTTGTATGGTGCGCATGTTGCTGAGGGCTTCCCAGAGCGAAATGTTTGATGCAGATCCTTGTGGGTGTATCTTTTATTACGCTACTTTGGTTCTGTTTTTAATTTCGCTTAATACGAGACATTAACCAATTACGAGTGGGTTTGGCAGAAACCTCGATCCATTCTATATCTGAATGTGCTCCATAATGCTATTGCGATGCAAAGTCTTGGCCAAAGAGCTACTGTCATTTGACAACTCAATGCTGGGAAATTTGGCTCCATCACCATAAAATTACATTTTTATCATTAATTTGCGGCATTTTGCGTCTCTTGTGAATATTTGAGGCGCTGCCAATTCAGAACAACACTTAAATCGGAAGAGGACCAACATCAAATGATGGAAAAAGCATTTGCAACGATTTTGAATCTTATTCTGGCAAGCAAACATGAGCCCAAATAAAAATGCAAGAGCTAGCAAGCTTTCCACGGATCACCTACCTGCCCTCAAGTTTCTCTTGCTTCTGCGACATAGTTCCATCCTGTAGAAAGGGCCAAAGAATCGCCCGAATACACACTGAAGAACATAACAATTGGTTCAAAGTTAGTCCTTACCAGGTGGAAAAGATGGGGTTGTTCGAGAGGCAGTGTCTTCGGACATGTCTCCGTTTGTATCGTACACCAGAGTCTGAGTACAAGAAATTCTATCCTAACGAGGTCCTGTACAACAGACAAACCTAAACAGGACAGCCTCATTTCACGAGCTATGACTGCTTCCGAGAGACTGATCTTTGGGGCCTACTACCCCAATACTATGTACTAAAACTTCATGGAATCACATTTATACCATCATCGAACAAAAAAAGCGAAGTAGTTCGATAGTACATCGAAACCAAGCGCCACAGGAATGAAGTTAATATAGATTCGCAAAATAATACACTGTCCGGAGGTGGTACACAGTGGTTCGGTTTGTATAAGAGAACGGGGAAAAGTCTGCTGAATCTAAACCAGTGCGTTAAATTAAGCCAAACATGCTCGAAATGTGAAGTGGTTGTTGTTGAACTCCAAAACAGAGGTAGCTCAAAAACTACCCATCGTAAAATAATCTTCACTGACGAAGCTCATTTTTGGCTCAATAAGCAAAATATGCGTTATTGGTCGGTTGAAAATCCACATGTGCTTCATAAATCACCACTTCATCCACAAAAAATAACTGTTTGGTGCGGTTTGCATGCCGGCGGCGTTATTGAGCCATATTGTTTCATCGACGATAACGATCGTCACGTTACTGTGGATGCTCGGAGTTACCGCGCCATGATTACCGATTATTTTTGGCCCGAATCGGAAGATATGGTCTTGGACGACATGTGGTTTCAACATGGTGCCACAAGCCACACAGCACACGTTAAAATCGATTTATTGAAGAGTAAGTAGGGTGACCGTGTTATCTCAAGAAAAGGACCAGTCGATTGGCCGCCTTTTGCCGCTTAACTATTTTCTGTGAGGCTAAGTCATTGATTAATGCCAACAAGCCGACGACAATGGACGAACTCAGAGCCAACATTGAACGTGAAATAGCTGTCGTTTCTGGCGAACTCGAAATTTACATGTAATTAGATCTTGATCACTCGAACTTCGATTACTCTAATGTCTTGATGACTCGAACAGATTATTTGGCGTCACCTTCAATGAGTCGAAATCTGGAGGGGAATCCCAGATTTCTGCGAATTTCACAATTCATTTTATAATGAATCGCTTACGGGGTACTATGTTTGGATGTTCCTATGACCTAGCTAATATACCTATGTATGAGTATGCGTGAGTTAGAACGCTGATTACTAAATTGGTATATTGATACGAACTCAAACGTCTAAAAAACACAAAGAGGAAGTCACAACTCACACAGCTCGACAATAACCATGACTGTAATTAAAAAAGATTTGGAGGATGAATTCGAGTCAAACGAGTTGTTTGAAAATTAATTACGAATTTTGCGATTATTTATACGAATTTAAAGACTAATGAAAAAACAACCGATTCCGTGTACAATGGATTAAATTCCTTGAAAATTTGCTTGAGAACCGAAATACAAAGTTCGCTTTTCGGTGATGAACCACAGCCTATTTTAAATAATTTAATTATGTTCCTCTACGTTTAAGTGCTAAGCGAAAATAAATCAATATGTATGTTCATATGTCAATTTTGTATTCTACTTGAATTTTTATATATAAAATAGATTTAAATTTTACATAAAATGTGAAGTTATTATTCAATAAAACTATTTTATTTTGAAGTGAATCATTTGTGTTTGGTTCAGGACTTAAATTTGTAATAGCATTTGATGAACGGCATCCTTATTAGGTCAATTTAAAGTACAGCTGAGTTCCACATATTGCTACACCTCAAAAGCTTTTTCGGACAAAATGGCCTTTAGAGGTACAGCACATTCCTGATCATCGTAACTAATAGAAACTGGAGTATTTGCAGTTTTCGAGTTTCTGTCTATATGAAAAGATTTTTTTTGCGCCACATTAGGCGTTAAGAACATCGAGAATTTTGTTGAATCGAGTGATCGAGAGCATTATATGACACTTACACCATAAATAGAGCATGCTCCACCTTTCAGGAAAACTAAGTCTGCCACTGGGGGTTTTCTTCTACTGTCCAACACACATAAAAACACACCGCCTGCACAGGTGTGATGAAAATAAAACACATAGAGAGAACTTAAACTTTTTATAATCGAATAAAAGAACAGTTTAAGACTTTACTCTTTGAAAACGATATCGTGTAAATTTTGGCCACGACTACGTCTGAGGTAGCCCTTTCGGAAGGTCCAATTTTGGGCGACAAGTTCGAGCATTGCGAGTATTATTGGCTTCCAAAGTGTGAATCGTAGCAGGCTTATTCCTGATATCCTGATATAAGGTGTGATATAGCACGATCTAGACGGCCAATTTTCCATAGCAAAACGTGAAATTAAGTGATCCACAAAATGATTTCTCAACGAGACCATTCTTTAGCGGCCTGTATGCGGCCTGTAGCGCAGTCGCCTAGCTTCAATTCTTGCACAAGGTGAATTTTGTTCACTTTTCGGCGGAGATCCGCACGATACGCAAAGCCAAGCTGCTGGGAACGACGGCGAATCGATTCGTCACGGTCTTCGCGTACGCTCTCAGCTACAGCTGATATAGTCTCTTCACTTCTTGCTAGATTTGGTCCAACTGGTCGAGTATAATCCACTAATGTAAACTGGGACTCGAATTTGGGAACGGTATTGGCAAAAGTGGTTTCAGTAGGTCGATTGTGCGCACCTTAAGTTCCTCAAATCGCACTTACAAATTTTCTCACATTTTCGTAATACACCTGAACAATTGGAGACGCTGTTGTGGTGTGAGTCTTTCCATGATGACTTGTCAAACGATACTGAACATTCACGGATCCATTTATTTTTTTTTGGAATTTATTATTGGATTTTTATTTTTCTGGAAATAAAGTCCTAGCTGCATTCTTCAAAACCATTATTAGCCAAGCAATTGTATCTTTTGTAAGACTACCAATGTCAAACCGTATTTTTTAAATCCTGTAACAAATTTGAACTTAACATCGAAATTTGCAAGGATACCTGGTATTGCCAAAAAATGTAAGGTTAGTGTGTCTACAATAAAATATAAACAGAGATGACTTAGGTTATAATACCTTTCGCGTTCTCGCGCCGAATATGTCCCAATCGGACCCACCTAAGTGCAGTTTAAAGATATTGAAACTTTACGGACAGTTTTGTGATTAATTGACGCAGTTTTCGAAGACGGACACCAGCAAAGAGAAATTCCAACTCATTTTTCCATTTTTCAAGCCAGGTGGCTGAAAATGTGAACAACAGTCGAGTCAGTATTGGTTCCGTCTATTCTGTTTCGGTAAATTCAGTGGTATTTTCGAATTGAATCAAAATGTGTGTTGTTGATCGGACGGCGGTGACCGTCCTCTGTTTTTTTTTCTCTTTCCTTCCATGATATTGTGAAATTTCCCGTGCAAGGGTTGCCACTTTATGTTTATTATTCGTTCAATACTTATTCGAACAACTACTAAGTGCTACACTTCTGCAACGCGCTCTGAAATCGTTGAAAATATTGATAATCGTCGAGTCTGACCGTCATGTAAGCACTCTTTTGATTGCCCAGTAGCTAAAGAATGCATAAAAAACTGTTTGAAACCATTTCAGTGGGTACAAAAAACAAGCTCATACATCAAGTACCACCCAAAAGCGACTGAATGGCGAAGGTTGTTAAGTGCCTGCCCTTGTTAGTGGTGTCCTCGGTTCGAATATCATTTTCAAATCTGATCCAGTCACCGATGGACACCGTTGGAATCGGCACCATCACTGGAGTGTTCGATCAGTGGTATTAGTCTGACTGTGGGTATGACAATGGACCTACATGATCTATGTGGGCTGGTGAATCCGCTAGCAGCAACTCCTACTAACCATGGGTACAACCCAACAAAAGGCAGTGGTCGAATGGCGATGAGTAGGTGCAAACGGTGGCCAGGTCAGGTCAGGCCAGGGATGTCTGGTAGGATCAGTAGGGAATGTCACTAATTGAACTGTCTGAAGGAAGCAATCGATCAGAAGCGGCCCAGTACAGCACCAGGCCGCACACATAACATGACCACATGTTGATGAATGTGCACTCAAAAGCTGAGGCAATAATCATTTTCCACTTTTACAGCACCATTCCTTCACACATGCATAATTTACTTCTGAATTCGTGCACTTGTCCTTGGTTATTTAAACTTTTTCTGGTGAGTTGGTTAATTCCAAATGGGAACTCCTTCAGCGTCGGTTATCTCCGATCCCTTGGAAAATTACTGCTTCAAGCATTCAAAATTTGCTATTAAAAGAAGATGGGTATCTGAAACCGTACGAATTTCTAAAAATAGATCGACTGATTACAGGAGGACTGTCAATATTGGTGGATCTACGATGAGTCAATTTACTTGCAAGCTGTTGATATTGTGTTCGCAAGCTCTAAACTTACATTTCATTCGATTTCCGTTTTTTCAATTGACTTCCGTTAACACAGAGTCCTAGTTCGCCGAGATGGAGTACACGGAATTTGTTGATCTGCAAGGACAATGTGTACGACCGACACGGATTTATACCCATGTCGACGCAGACAATTAGCATTCGAATGTTGGATGAATTATCTTATCTTCGTACGAGTATCTCATTTCGTGCATCTATTATTTTTGTGTACACAAACAACTTCATTAATACGAAATCAGATAGCAAATACTGATGGCTAATTACTATTCGTCTCAAGCACATGACGAAATGTCTGTATCTGCTTTTCTATTACATCCTTGGGATCCACTCGGTCTTCGGAGTACGGAATGTATCGTGGAAAGGAAATTCAGTTCGTTTCGACGCTGCTCCGGAAAAACTTGGATATCCACTTACACGTTATTACGGGGAATTTTTTCCTAAGTCGATGTTCACAGACATATTCAGTTTGTATAATGTGCTGCGTACACACACACACACACACACCTCACGGCGGAGGCAATTGTGAAAAACGAGAGAAGAACTCAGCGAAGCATTCGGCACCCTTCAATTCATCTTCAAGACTTTGCGAACTTTTCAATGAGAGCCTTATATCGCGTCTAGTTTCGAGTGAGGCAAAGTTCTTTCTGTCGACTTTGTTGTCGTTGTTTGTATGTTTGCACGAAGTGTACTTGGAGTGTGTATGCCACCTAAGAGCATTTATGACATTGTTATCTTTGCAAGAATATTTTCCATATAACCATTTCTGTGTAGCATGTTTCTGCATTGAATATTCTCTGTTGAGCATTATTCACAGTTCCCGTAGTCACGTCTCTTGTGGAACAGTTTCTTATTTTTTAAGTTTCCAAGAACATAATCTGGATGTGTCACAGTTCCAAAGTTTCTGGCTATCGACATGACATTTTGCTCATCAAAATGGTATAGGCATCGAACTCCCAGCAAGTGATACATCAATTAGTGGCTTTTAAAATTTTCCATTCAGTATTCTGTTTGAAGAATACTAATTAGCTCAAAATGTTTCCTCTACTTGAACAATCAAACAGACATGTTTCAAGCTTAAACTATAGTCTTATGTTTTATGTCAAGACAGATGATTAAAAAGTAACTAGAAAGTTTAGGAAGGGCCATCCAATTCGTGGAGCGGATGTGATACTGAGCAAAATGAAGATTGTTCCTGAATCAGACCTTTATGGTCGAAAAAGGGTAATGTTTCTGGGCGGAGAAAAGCTGCATTTTTTCATGCTGATGGACATGTAGGTGGGGTAGTAAGCTCCAGAGAGGGTTTGGATCAAGGAGATACTCCATCCTTAACTGAAAAAATTAAAATCATTACTTCTGACACTGCCAAAGGCCATAAACGACACTAACCTTAGATGGGCGGAAATTCATACGTGTAGGCTTTCGATAACGATATACCAGGCACTAAATCTAAACCGCACTAAAGCCCTCAACTCTCCTCATGTTTTTGCAGATGACTTAAGGTAGTTTTGTTCACTAAAAGTTAAACACAATTTGGGGATTTTTCTCTTCAACTTCTGGATTTGTTTTCTTTCACTCAAATTTTAAGGTTTCAAATCTCCGATTACAACCGATTGGTTTATCAACTCCTCGTTCTCTTAACTGATGGAAATAGCAGAAGTTTAGAGATCAAATCGGGAATTTTGCTCTAGTTTCTTGTAAGGCAATGTTGTGGTACTAAACTGCAGCAAATGCGCTAAGAAACAGATAAGTGGTTTCGATTGATGTGTTTACCAAGGATTCAGTGTACAATGCGCACACGTGTTATTACGTTTTTGAGCGAGGGACTCAACATTGGTCAGCTGCTTCTTCGAACTGAAAAGCCTATGCTTCGGTGGTTTGGTCACGTGGCACGAAAGTCCCCTTCATCTCGACTTCCGAGGCGAGCCTTTAATGCTATTCCATCAGGTAGGCGACCGCTTGGCAGACCCAGGACGAGGTGGTTGGACCAAGTCCATATACGTGCCTGGTTACGATCTTTTCCAATTCTGAAATTTTGTACAGTTCTCTCAGTCCTCTTACCGAAATGTGTGCAAAGTTGGTTTTCTGCGGACTTCTCTGGTCTTAATGTAACTAAACTTGTTCTTCAACAAAACGCCCTGCACGATACAAGACCGTCATTTGTCTTGTCAGAATTGTGTGGATTAAACAAATGTTCACAACCTTCATGAGTTCCACTGTTCCACTGAGTCACATTGCAAATGATGCTTGAGTCAGCCCAGTTTGTTGACAACGAATTCATGTAAGAAAAAACATTCCGAAAATAAATTCACGTTGCTTCGAAAATTAAGGGACATGTACTCAAAAAACACGTCTGGTATCTAAGTTTTTTTTTTTTTTGTGAAAACGAACTTCCGCTTATTTTCGCAACCCATTAAGATGCCACCCAATTATACATTGTTGAGGTAACCATGCGCCCAGCATGGTTGGCAACATCCCTTCTAATTATTAATGCAGCCTGCTACCCCATAATGGATTCAGTAATAATCACACTCATAAATGTAGCACTCCACTCTCTCGGCACGGGCAGATCCTATCTGCGAAGTAGGTATTGCGACGCCTGTGTAATGGCGTAATAATGGTAATACATGATCGTTAAAAATGATAGTTGCAAGGTGCTTCGCAGGTGCAATACATTTAAATACCGTCCAGAAGTGTCCATATATTTTTTTGAGGCTGAAGCATCTATACAATTGTCAATTTCAATGAGTAAATACATTTTTTGAATTGTTAATATGCAACAGCACGTCATCCGCGAGGATACAAAAGCGGAGAACTTACACGTTGTTACCTTTATCAATTTTCCATTGAACATTTAGTTCGAACACCGATTTCATTGGTCCTTCTTGTGCGAGAGCGTCGGAAGAGGGGATGTGCAAGGAATTAGCTTTATTTGGTGGTTATGGACCATTTAGCAGTGGATGTAGAGGTGGTCATAGTAAAAAAGAGAAACGAGAGATGAGAGAAGGAATAAACTTCTGGCCACTGCCTCATGGGTAATGAAGCAGGAAGAATGTAAGGACCTTCCGAACACTTTTGCAGGACTTGTGGGAATGAGGAAGTGAAGGACACTACCCCTTACCTTGGACTCTAAGAAGTGACCGCTTTTTGTTAAACGGCTGGAAAGATTTGTCGTGGAATGCATAAATGTGCTTAACATACTTAAGTGGTTGCTTTTCAAAATTGTATCGAATTGTAGGTGGGGTATGGGTATGGTTAATGAAGTCTACAATTTACACACATACTTGTACAGTTTGGCAAGTGGGCTCAGAATCTGGGTTGCGGTAGCAAAATGTAGGTAGAGAAAATTGTGCATGGTGTGTGACCTTGGCCATGACAGCCAGTCTAATCCACGTAACCTAGCATCCATCTTGCGTCTTATAGGTCGCCAGTTTCATGAATGAGTTTTGTTCAAAAAATGTGTTAACAAGGTAATGAGAATATGTTACCAACTAGCTCATCGGAATTCCACGGAGATTCAAAATAGCGACATTCAGTGCTTGCATACATTTCTTATTTTTTTAAAGAACAGATGTCGCCTGATGTCCATGAACTGTAGCAATTCTCTGGAAGACGAATTGACGGTGAAGGTTGCATCTTCCTGATTGCAGGATCGGATCTTACCCAAAACAATCTTACTCTTAGAATGTTATAATCATGCTCCTTTGCCTCGGTAGCCTTTTTCGACTTTCCGCCTGGCGATCGATCTACGAGGTGGGATATCGTTCGGCAGGATGATCAGATTTTTACTGCCAATAGCCTATCCTTGCATTGGTTACGAACGATTAACTGCTTGAAGGAACATCATCTTCATCTTCGCCTAGACGCATATCTGGTATAGAGAATCTTGATTTCGAATGTCCTCTGGGGGAGTCTGCTAGTAGTGCAGCTGCCTCGCATTCCTGCCGTCTTCACCGCCTTTTTGGCAAACTCACTCGTCTGCCGAACCTCGGAGCCACACAATCAGTACCCCTGCGAAAGTTTTCGAAGGTCGCTTTAGCCAGAACTTCCACGATCTTCTGACCCCCTTCGAAGGAATGCTGTCTATTGAGTTGCCTGAAATCTCCGTATAGCTGAAGTGGAATCTGGGATTTCCTTGACTCCGGAATGTTGTCCCAATTTTTGGCCAGCCGGAGTTCTGTATTGGACCCTCCTCCTGTCCTTGGCCGTTTGGGAACATTCGACTTGCCTTTATTGGACCTCGGTTTTTGTCTTTCTTTGTACGACGTCCTTTTCGTTACTGAAGTTTTCTCAAGGTATTTTTAATTAAGACTTATTAAAAACGGAAAGCATTTTCGAGCAAATCTTAGAAGGGTATTTTGTTGGTGATGTGAATTTAGTTACATTTTTATTTTTTGACCATTTGTGTGGTAGCTCTGTAATCAGGACGGCCGAGCTTGCTGTCAAAGCCAAGTTAGCGGTTTTCAACTCAGTATTTGTTCCAACTCTCACCTATGGTCATGAAATTTGGGGAATGACCGAATGACTAAGAACGCGAATACAAGCTGCTGAGATCAGATTTCTCCGTGCTGTTGTGGGAATTACTCTCCGGGATAGGGTGAGAAACAAGGCAGTACGCGAAGAACTCAACATTGACGGGCTGCTTCTTCGAACGCAGAGGGCCACGTGGCATGAATATCCCCTTCATCACGACTAATGCAGTTCAATTAGGTAGGCGAACGCTTGCCAGACCCAGGACGAGATGGTTGAACCAAGTCCAAAAACCCGCCTGGTTACGCTTGGGCATAACATCTGATGAGTTAGAGTCCATGGCGGAGGATTGAGTTGTCTGGAGATCTCTCATGTGTGGTTTACTCCCGCGACCCTTTTAGTGGAGCGTGCGGGACAGAAGATGATGATGATGATCATTAGTGTCTATAATTTCAGGTGTACTACTAATGACTATAGTAAATAGAATTTAAGGTTTTCTTTAAGATGGTTCAGTTAAATTTTTGTTGGGAGCGCAGACACCCTGATGCTGTATCCGCACTGTTGAGGACTTAACGTTACAATGTTGTTCTAATTCTGTTTTCCTGTTCAATTTGCGTCTTGTTATATTATTATAATGTAAAAATATTTACTTTCAAACTATTTTTCCAACTGTAATATTTTCTTTAAATAATCTGGTACTCACTGTACTTATGCTCACAGCTCTTAACATAGCAATATCTCTGTCTCTGTCTCTCGCTGGGTTAACATTGTAACATGACATGGACATTAAATGTGTATGCTGAGAGTGGGCGTCGGGTAGCAAATCAATTAAGCTCTCGTTCACTTGGACATCGATCGCAGCGCAGATAAGTGTGATCTTTCAAAAGACACTTGAATAAAAATTGTATTTTGCACATTTGTTAATTTTGTCATTTCTATCATTCTATCTGTTCCATTCAAATTGGCCTTCAATTCGATTGGTGCAACACACACTTCTTCCACTGACTGTACTCTTTACAACACATCAAGCTGTATTTTGGCAATAACGAGTGAAATATTGGCTTTCAATTCCTAGCGCTGTATGAAAAATTTTGTAATCACTCACTGATGACTTTATGCCGATTCACCGATTCACTCTGCTGCGTTGATGCGTCGCCTCGTTTTTCAACCTTCACAATATGACGGTTCCATGCCATTCACTGCGTCGTGCTACGATTTCACTTTTATAAGAATAATGAGAGCGGCGAGAGCAACGTAATCTCACATAAGCGACGCACTCTCCCACCAAAATGTTTTAAACGTGCTGAAACATTTTGGTACTTTTTGACATTTCCCTGCTTTATTCCACCCATTCATTGGACAGGAAAGTTTAGCGGAAATTACCAGTGTTTGAAATGAAAAGAAAAACAGATGATTATGACATATTTATGCTTTAAAGCAGATATGGTCACCAGAACGTAGTCACCAACGCTGCATTGTGAAACGGGCATTAATGTTTTGACCACTATCACTTCTGAAAAAATGCCAATGGCAAATTGTCAAACCAAACTTACATCATTACATCCGGCTCTGTGGTATCAATCAAATCAAATGTAGCAAAGACAATTAAAAGCTATCCCCACAGTCAACCCGAACAGTTAAGCAAGAGTAAGTAACTAATATTTGGAAATACATTTTGTGAACACTGAACAGTTGAAGTGATGTGTCTTTTTTCACGACAATTCAGGTTCAATTCCAGGAACGAGCAAAATACTTTCCACAGCCCCACCTATTTTGAGTCTTTGCTGAAAGAGTAATATCTGTCTGGAAAAAACTTCTCAAATTGGCCGTTCGGAGTCGGCATAAAACTGTAGGTCCCTCCCACTCGTGAGAGAACAGTAGCACGCGTGGCTGCTTTGGAGCTAGGCCCTGCCCCTCTATTAGCTGTTGTTGAGTTCCTTCTCCGAGTGGGTGTGCCACCTTAAACACGGGCGTCCTCTGTTGCATTCTGCCACCGGTTCGAACTCGAAGACTCAGCAGTGGGCCTGGTCCAAATACAGTCGTAGCCAAATTAATTCACGAACCACACTTGAAGCAGAAGACTGTCATGATCGGGGAGACTTGAAGATTGATTCCTGGTACTAAACTATATATGATTTGGAAAACCACATTTTCATTTGCATTCAATGTATGCTGAGAAAATAACTCACTTGGAACTCGCTAAGCTCACTTACAAAACCCTTTAAACGGAAAACTTTCTCCTGGGTGACTAGAGACTACTCTTCTTTAATTACGAGTGTGAAAGAATTATTTGTATCAACGTGTGCAGTGTGAATCGAAGGACGTGTGCGAACGTGCATTGCGTCCTTTAGTAGGTACGTGATGGGGATGGACACGAATCTAACAGATGTGGGCGTGTCATGCCCATAAAACGCCCGCCCCACACACAAACTTCCGTTTCATCTCAGTATTTGAACTGCATTTAATGCTTGGGTTCAAAACGGAAAAGTCAACCCTGGTGGAGTGACAGTCTGCTCCTGGAAGCAGGGACGTACCCCCAAGCGATAGCGAGACTGGATTCGATGTCCACTCGCATAGATATCTCGTCCATATATTTTATGATTCTGGATATTTGCTTCTCAGTGGCGTTAGAGGAATATTCAGAAGTAGAGAGAGTTCTAGACGAGACTGAAAGAAGCCTCACAATGCTCACTCACAGCCGGCATAGATCCACGTCAGACTGTATCGCCACTCATAACATATTGCAATTAATATCTTTCGCTGCGCTTTTTGTTAAATACTGGTCTTTCACCCAGTGTCCTCGCGTGTCCCCCGGACGCGTCTTATCGATTCATAATTTCTACGATTCATGTATTAATCGACCATGTCAATTAATCATGGGAAACCGACACACTCTAAACTATAGGCAACCTAAAATCCTAGCCATACCAAAATCAATTTCCAACAGTGCCAAAATTCATAGAATAGTTTTATTTCATAACACCCACAAACAATCAGGAAACAATTCACGAAATTTTCTCTCTCATCACTTGGGTATCCATTAATTAGTGTTTCAAGTTATTGGCTTTTGGCACTCCTAGGAAATTTATAAGCGCCCCCTCCACTCCCCCGAAATGCTTTGTTGTCCTTCTTCCAGTTAATTTTTGGGGTTGAATTTAATACGTTCAAGATAACATGAACCCTTGACTTCTGCAAGTTTCGGAGCTGCAGCAGTGATTTCTAACCACCCGGAAGCAATCAATTGCACTCAGTTCTCAACCCACCAATCACAGTAGCTACAAGTTGTGTTGTCAATTGCCTGTCGTCTGTGCAGCATGCCCACAGACACTGGGCGACCACGTTATATTGTTTTCATAACTTCATTAGTTCCCTGTAATTGACGAACGAGCTAACTTACGAAGCCCCACAGTCATGCTTTGTTCTCGCCCCCAAGTGCTGTTGCTGTTCCCCCTGGCAATTAATGGGAATTGCAAAAACTGCAGAATGTGAATAAATTCCAAGCCTCGGCTACTAGTTAGGGTCCTTACTGGGTTCGTTTTCACAAACATCAAGGCACAGGCAAGAACTAATTAAGCCCTCGGTTTATGCTGTAAACAATGCTGATGCCTTTGTTATTATTTAATCTAATTGTCAAATATGGTGCCAAGGGATCATTGACTGAAATCCTTCCTTGTGCTGATTGCGAACGCTGTTGTCGTGCAACGCGGTAGTGCAATTCGGGGACTGACGAAAGAGCATAATTCAATTTTGGCGTTCCCTTGTAGTCAAGCAGCCACATGGCGAGAAGTCTCGTTGCCCAACATATGTCCTCTTTGACATCTTGCAAGTGTGTCTACACATGCACTGAACGTTAGAATCAAAATAAACAAATTAATAAGTGACTGAAAATGTTTGGATGCATGCGGCCTTTGATTAAAAAAGTACGTATCTGTCATGTGATTTATTTTCTTCTCTTACTTACATTTTCTGTCGACTAAGGATCAATCTAGCCAATGATCACCAGATTGCGTTCGTCCTCCGATAGTCCTACGAATCATGTCTTCATGCCTGAATCTTCCGATTAAGTCTTTGTTGTAGTCAAGCGGAAAACACGGATATTGAATGAATAACGGAGTCAATGAATGCCACTGCTTGATATCGTAACAGACTGCTGGGACCCTTGCCAATCTAGTCCCCACAAACATACACTAACCCTCGAAGAAGACCGCAGGCGTAGTCAACAAGTCATCAGAAGTCATATGTCAAGACATCAAGGAGATGGATGCTTAACAAGGGCCTCTCTGCGTCGGGAATCTTTAAGAAAACAGCACGTACTCAGCAGTTAGATATGTCGGATTCGGAGGAAAACACGCGCGATGACTGAAATCGTTGTACCGTTTGTCTGATCCTCAAAAATAAAGGCTCCCAACGCCCTGCTGATTATCAGAAAAAAGGTATTTTTGGCACCGTGTCCAAGATCGTGCCTATGTTGACAGTGCTTTCACACAGTCTTATAGGTCTTTATCGGTGTAGTTTCAGGTCAGAGAAGTAAAACAATAAACCAGGGCAAGTTAAAAAGACCCAAGAAGTGCAGATTGACACTCACCACCTATTCAAGGCCGTATAAAGACAGCTTGCAAAATTCATGATTTGAGAATTGAATACTAAAGGCATTACACCCTGGGCCTAAAGAATCCCAAACAGTGGAACTCAAGGAAGCTAGCAGAGACGACACACAGACTCACACGAACACGAAGAACGAAAGGAAGACCTAAATACCAGAATATACTTTGTGCTTGGACACCGAGTCTAGCCGAGTCTAGTTATATTCTACAGCCCTTCAAAAGAGCTTTTGTGTGAGGCCAATTTGAATTTGTCCATTATTTAATGTCAACTAGCACTAGTCTATATTTGGTTTTCCGATGCTAATCTGATGTTTGGTGTCAATTTGACACAAGGTCTTATAGAACCGATTGTAGCTGTATTTTTTTATGAAACAAAATAACAGTTCAACTACAAATATAATAAGAAGCAAAAAAAGGACAGGTCGAATCGAGAATGCTGAAATTTCATTTGCCATGAAGGTCTTCGCATTTCTCGCAAAGAATAAAACTATAAGTACAAGTTGGTGTCACGCACATGTCACGGCGAACACTGTGAACATTTTCGTTCGGAGTTCGAGGGCACATCCGACATTTACCCCGTTTTTTGTGGTTGACTGCTGAACCAATGGGTTGACCGCTAACATTTCGACCGATGCTGATGCTTGTGATGGGGAGATCGACCAAGAAGAGTACGGTGAAATCGATTAACTTGAACAACGATCGCACAAAAAACTTCCGCCTCATGTATACCAAGTGGTGTTCGTGCCCTAGCTTTGATACTGTCTTCACATAAGGCATCGCCCAAGTTCAACAAAAACAATCGTAGGCGGAAAATTTTCTTACTCTTGTTCCATTCCGGGAACAATTGAGCGAAGATCAAGAAGGCATTCGAAGCCAAAATGTCAACAACGTTAGTGGCCATCGGTTGGTCCTGCGTTTACACAGATTAGTGCCAACCAACTGGCCGAGAGTGTCGACACCAGCCTTCGTTTTATAGCAAAAGTGAATTATGTTGGGCTTTATTGCCTGGTCAACTGGATCGATCTGCACGGACGCATGATACGCCTAAAGCAAAGTTAGGTTTGCGTTTCATGTCAATTAGCGCTGAAGGCATCTCCTTGCGAAACGCATTTCTTGTCCGATAAAATCAGAATCACTCTCTTCACAGCTTCGCTTGGTGAATAATCTGTATCACCTTCCGAGAATTCGGGCAGGTCATCGCTGTCTTCGGTTTGTCGTACAAACTGTTCGCTCGCAGTCTGACATTTTGCAGAAATTGTTTGAGAAAAAATCTGAACAATTCACAGCAACAGGTTGCACAATTGAAAAATAAGAAATAACGAACGAAGTGCCACAGCACTCGCGCGAAGAACCTTATTTGAAGGTTTAAACAAATTCTGTCAAATTGACACCTCGATAAGCAATAACTCTTCTACAAGCCTTCAGAGCCCTCTGGCGACAACAAGTTCTTTTTTTACGGAAAATAGACGAGAAAGCCACGAGCGTTTGGCAACAGCACTATTTGGAAAAAAGTGTATCAAATTGACAATAAATATATAATAGTGCTAGAAAAGATAGCTACTAGAAGCAGCAGCTTCGCATCAACTTTGTTAGCGACTTCTTTAAGTCAATGATCCACTCCTCAATAATACTCTTGACACATTGGGATTCGAACCCGCGAACATGAACTATTTTCGACTGTGTTCAGCGAGTACAACTATGGCCCACCTACATAAATCTCTCAGAGCTTCAATGTCCATAGGACTGCTGTCATCTGACCCGTTCAACATCATTCAGGAGAGGATGGTGCTTAGCTCACTGACCATAAGTAGAAACATGATATTGTAGAACCGCTTAGCTGTTATGATAGCTGAATGGTGTGGATGTGGTTGCCGAGCGCAGTGAGCCGTCAATTTGCCAGCATTGAAAAGAAAGGGTCCAAAATGGATTTGCCGCTGAAGGGCTGTCCGCAAGAAAATATAAAATAAAACCGACGTCAACACATTGGGGTGGCTATGACATTCAGGTTGTCAGAGTTTGTGCTATATTATCGTACTACTACCGAGATCAAGCCCAGAGGTACCCTTCCCCACCGCTGTTAAATATATATCTTTACCTAGTAAGGCAATGAAATAATAGAGATCGCTCTGGAAAGACCCTGCTACAAAACATTGATCATCCAAGTCCTGCTATACTATGTAGCGGCATGGACAAGTCCAAAAGCGTTGAAAGAAGGTCTGGGTGTAATCGAAAGAAACGTTCTGTGCACCATTTTTGATGCATTCTGTAAAGCAATGCAAAATTCACCTAAGGTGGTTGAGCCATGTAGAGCGCATGGATGGGTAGGTACGGTAGAGAAGGGGGCCGTTAGTGAATTCACCAGCACTCTTAGACCATATTGGTCAATTGTTATACCCACAGTCAGACTAGTACCACTACAGTGACAGTGCCGTTAATTTTATCCAATCAGCAAATGGTGACTGGACTTTCACTGGGATTCCAATCGGGGACTCCACTAACCAAGGGCAGGCACATAATCAACTGCGCCATCCAGTCGTCTAAGCGCATTAGTTGAAGCCTGCCTTATGTGTACCACCAGAAGCACAGAGGATATAAACGAACTCTATGTGAGCAAGTGCAACAGATGGGAAATAGAAATCACTCTAGCTGGAGATTTTGTAGTACGGAACCAGAAATAATGCACTTTGAAGGTACTTGACAGCTGATTATGCCCTTGTCCATCCTTGAATTTGTAGATAGCATTGGTTTGGTTTGAAAAAACCTTGTCAACAAATTTCAGAGGCAAGAGAGCGAGAAGTTGTAGTTGTCTATAGTACTTGTTCCTTGATTGAGACACAGGTCCTCCCTGAAGGTAAGCTACACATACATTTGGCTAATTGTGCCACCATTACTGATTAATTTAAGTCAAAAGTCAAAGTGTCCAGAATTACTTGTAAGATCTTTTAGCTCAGACATCTTAAGCAAAAGTGAACGAAATTTGACGAAACTTAGAAAACTAAACGAGGTGGTTATTATATACTCGTACATGTTTGTGACGAATCATAGCTGCAAAGGAAGATATTTGGGAACTCCTCGCTTCCGGGGCTAGATGATATTGGATCATTAAAAGACAACACTTAACTTTGATGCTTCCTTAATTGTCGCCTATTTCTTAACGAGAAGGCAAGTATGTCAACATCCATCTCATGTGGGTACCGGGACAATGTGAAATTCCAAAGAATTGCGATTCGGACGAACTCGCTAGAAAGAGTACAATTCAAACAAACCCCTTATGCCTACTATAAAACGTGTGCTAAAGCTAGTAAGCTTACTCAATCAAACCGCGGTTGGACATCAGGCACAGGATGCCTCATTACCAAACAACTCTGGCCTATGATCGATCCGAAACGATCGCTTGCTTGATCAGATTAAGCCGGCCAAATCTCAGATCTCTCATTGGCGTTCTGACAGGGCATTGTGCCATATCAACTCAAGCCTCTAGACTGGACATCTGATTTCTGCAGAAGCTGCATGAACGAAGACGAGGAAGAAAGCATTGAATACCTGCTTTGCAGCTGCAGTGCACTCTCATCCCGTAGACTCAGATTTCTGGGGCCCACTTCTTTGGCAATCTCGCTGAACTGAGGAACATCAGAATCAGCCTTCTTCTACGCTAAATCTCTAATTGGCTTTCGGAACAGGTACCCTCAGATCTGCGTATTAACACAACGGGCCTATGCATGGCCTAAGTGTGCCTGCTGTTTTTCTGCGCAGCATTCAGCCACTTCTACCAAACCTATTCGAACCTATCATTGATGCTTGATCGCGGACTGCACTGTTCTCTATTCCATATTCGCGCTCACGCTTGCCGAAAGTCAAGGCAAGTATAACTAGGTGATCGAGTGCGAATTGCCAAACTCTTCAGAACTGCTGATAAGATGGTTCTCAAGTGCCCAGACAGCGCAGCTTGGATTGCGTATAGAAATTGTGGCAATATGGCACATCAGATTTACTACAATATAGGGCGGGAATGCTTTCTCTAAAAGCCAAGACATCAAATCTCCGTAGGAGAAATAAGTTGAGACCTCAGAGACGCCAAGCCAAGCAGTTTTGTAATCAATGAATGTCACATTCCCTACGCAAACGTTGGGCGCCAATTGTATCCCATCAGCAAATGGGTCAACGAAGAAGACACAGAAAAAGTCAAACACAGAAGCAAAGCGAATACATCGCAAAGAAGATAATGGAATGTAATCCCTCCCCCCCACGACCAAATAACAACAGGTCTTAGTAGCAACGATCCAATAGGGAACGTTTTCACAGCAGAGACATCTAGTCACAGAGTGGGAGAGATGAATGATATTTGCTGCGGGTCGGGCCCAGCAACACGTCCACCAAAGAAGAGATCACATTGGTCCAAATCCAAACAGAAGTCTACAGTCCCAGTGACATCTGGCCAACTAATCAAATTTTAAATCAGACCCACTTAAGCCTTGAACAACGAGTCGGATTAATTGACAAGTGAACTGTTCGAAATCCCAAGCTCTGATGACCAAGATGACCAAGCTCACCAATCATTGCTTGAAAACTTTAATTCCCTTAAAGCATCTGGACATTGAAGCAGTTATCTGCACCGACCCCGACCCTCAACAAATGGTGGCCCATAAAGCGCCACCATTACCAACTGACGCAATGGAATCCCAAAAAAGGAGAAAAAAATGAAAATAAGAAAACGTTAGTTTGGAAAACCTTCCGCACCATTAATTTTCGTCGGAAGCAATTCTATTGCGGTCTATTCTATGCTGGCGGTAGGGCGGTGGTGTTATACAATGTGATTGGAGGGATACTTGGAGTAGCCGCATACACACACCAACCCACATCCAGAGGATATTTTCCCTATGCACACACCCACATTAGTCCTGACTGGGCTGCTTATCGCTTTTAGGTTGTCTCTTTTCGAACATTTCCTCTTGGCCTGGCCTCTCCACACAGCGCTTGATAAGAGTTTTCCAAAAACCTAATGAACTGGTGATTTCTTTTGTCGATGGTATTTTTGTTAGTTAATTTGTTCGACGAAAAGTTTTTTTTTCCTGCCCTGTTCGTCCTTGAAGGACTTTCGCAGAGTTTAGTTTTGTGATATCTTCGTGAAATTAGCCTGATGGAAGAGGTTATAAGTTATAAGTTGGTTTCCTAAGAAATGACTGACAGCAACGTCTGTATAGACGTCATTGTCAGAGGCGCAGAATTGGAATGTCGTTTGGTGATTAGCATCAAGATAAATCACATGCCTCTGAATCGATGGAGAGTCGACAAAATTATTACATCGAAAGCAGCGGATGAGCGTAGGCGTTAAGACATTTCGCGATTGCTTTCTGAGTAAAAAAGCAGTTTTATATTGATTACCTGCGGTGTAGACCCTAGCCTATTTGGCTACTCTAGATAAAGGGTGTGCCAAAATTAACGCAAGGCTTGAATTTGCCGCCATTTGTGAAGTACTTTGTTGGCGTAATACTGAAAAAATACAATTTGATAGATTAGGCGTCCAAAACGAGTTTCGTGGATTTTTGGCTGCAGTCATCATTGCACCAGAACACAGTTATAATATATGTGGCGGTACAACCCGTAGAGGGCAAGGATAACCACTCGTGTTGTGCCTGCTACTGTTCTCTCACGAGTGCAAGGGACCCTTATTTTTACTCCGACTCGGAACGGCCAAAGTTTGAGAAGCTTTTTTTCTAGACAATTATTAATCTTCGAGCATTGTCAGTAACTCAAAAGACGTGGAACCGTGAACATTATTAGTTTCATTTGCGTAGGGGGCGACGCACATACCCACAACGCCACGGCCGCCACAGTTATTTCTGCCGAAATTGTGTGGCATTGATGTCGCCACTATGTGGTTCCAAGACTCGATAAGCGCAATACCTTACCTAAGGCAGCACCCAATTGCTAAACGTACTATGTAATTGCCACCGTTTTTGTCGAGGACGTACGATAACTGGCCAGAATCTGTGCACATGGAGCAACGATTCTGATCGTTCCCACCTTGGCGGGGTGCCAGCAACGATCCCTGTCGACGCAATGTACGATAGAGCAAGCAGCCCTAGAGCAACGGTCGGACATTCATCGACAGCGATATTGAAAAGGAACACTCTACATTCCGGGCCGCTCATCAACCGGAAAAGTTCCTCACACAATACAAGGCGGATAATACTGCGGTTCAGGAAATACGACCAATAGGACAAAGGGCGAGCTGTACTAAGACAAATATAGTCGGGAAAGGAAAAGAGAGAGGAAGAGGAGGGCTGAACATCCGCTGTATGGACTTAGTCCACGTGGCCGCAAGATAACTGGAACAAGCGTGCTAAGGCCCTATGGAAGGCAACTTTAGCTCAGACTGAGACTCTCCATGGGTCGCTGGACTGATAAGTTAGCAAATGCTTCAAATTGGCATCGTGAGTAACCCTTTCCATTTAATGCTGGTTTATGAAAAAAATATATCTTACCTTTCTGTTTCAAGCCTCCTGACATATACGATACCCGTCAACTGGATGCCTCAGTGGGTCAAGTGCCTGCCCTTGGTTAGTGGGGTCCCCGGTTCGAGTTCCAGTGAAAGCAAAGCCAGTGAAAGAAAAGCGTATTTTCTCTGTGTTTCACATCTGGTCCGGTCAAGGCTGATTAAAATAAAGTCACTATCATTGGAGTGGTCGATCAGTGGTAGTAGTCTGACCGGGGGTTTAATGTCTGGCAGTACAATGGACGCAGTGATATGGCTGAGTGCTAAAGTATGGTGTGTGACAAACAAATCTTATTTCTCAGTAATTTTAGAAACAAATGTCCATCCAAAAGTTCAAAATATACAATAGTTAAATCACTTAAATTAGCATAAGTGTAATATGGTTTGGGCCATGGCCGTCTAGCAGCAATAATTACACAAATAAACACATCTAGATCAAACAAATATGTTCAGAGAAAAAATTAATTATTGCAATATGAATTACCAACTTTGACTACATTCAAAATCGTCCTACGCAAGAAGCGATGCCCATGGCAACATCATTAACATGCCATAAAAAGCTCGTCACGCTGGAAAGAGGAAATTGTGAAACGTGCGTTAATGATTCCAAGAAGTGAGATGAGAGTAGAACACAGTGTGACGTAGATCTGGTTTTGGTAGAACTGTATTCAAGCTGAATTTAAAGTCAGCTTTGCAGGCATTGAAAAGGGTTGCTGCTGGTTGGCAGACGATTTGCAAGAGCTCTTCACCGACATTTTTGCAGAGAATTATTTTTTTTTATTTTATGTACACGAGTTCATAATTATTATCTCAAAATGGTGTCGCAGAAGAAGCAACCAGTCAAGGTGACAGACTGCCTCTCAAAGCTAAGTCCTTCGGAAAATAAAGATTCCACGTATAGACGGTCAACGAACAGAACACACGAAAGTCCTTGAAGTGAACAACCGAAGGTGCCCTCAACAGGAATGCTTTGGGACTAAGAAGGAACCACAAGCCGACAGAAGCTGTTTTCTTTCAAATGCAAATGCCCTCTGAAAACCTTCTCCATCAAGGAGTGCTGCAAAAGAGAAGTCTCAAAATCTTATAAGAGCTGGAAAATAAACAAAAAATAGTCTCGCCTCGCCGCATCAACAGCACGATGCTAAAGCAACAAAGGATATAAAATGGAATCAAAAAGAAAAAAAATATGTTTCAATCACAACTATCACACAGACTGAAGATGAATTTTCAACTAAACAAGCAGATTTTGTGCCAAGTCGGACCCATCTTCATGTTGCCCCATGGAATTGCAATCGTTGCAAGATTATGCCGGTTTAAGCTTATTTCAATTTTGGCAAAAAGTTGCAACATTTGCTACTGCTTGGGCTTGTGCCGCTCCCGCTGCCGACGACGGTTGGCATTCCTGGAAGAACGCCACCACTATGGGCCATCACGTCACTCCAAAATGTACTCATCGGATGGAAATACTATCTTTTCGTGTCATCAAGAGAACTGCAAAAATGTTGGTCCGAAGCCAGGAACCCCAAAAGGAAGAAAATAAAATCATAATAATACGCTTCTGCGGGCAGTTAGAGCTTATCCATGCTGTGCGGAGGGAACACTTACGGGTAAACTGTCGGCAGATTGAGCCGGCCCGGGCAGCAATGTCTATTGTTCTGCCATTGCGGATGTTTGCAGTTTGTGGGCCGAAGGCGGGCGGTAAAAATGCAGTGGTAAATATTATCACAACTCTCTAAGGAAATGTCGCTCGCTCTCTCTCACTCGCTCTCTCACATTCAATGAGAGATTCATGTCAAATTTGCCCCCCCAAAAGTCATCAACGTAATGACTTTATGAGGACATAATATGGCCGAGAGTTTAAAAGAACTGTGCTGACGTGGCGTCAACGCTCGTTGGATTACATTCGGTTGTGTATCATTTGAGAAATCTTTTGGATTCAGGACAAGTGTGTAAACACAATGAACTAGGAAATGGTATGCAGGAACGAGTCTTGTTTGTCGCAGGTTGAAGCGACTCTCTGGTTTCATTTAGGATAATTTAATGCAACTCCACGCAGCTTGTTTTCGGTGTTTTGTAAGGATGGCGCTTTGTATGAAATTTAAAACACCATCGAGATAATTTCTGCAAAGTTCCAATTCTAATTGAAAAAGGGAGTCAAGCTGTGCATGGAGTGTGAATTAAAAGCCTGAAATATGCTGCACAATCTTAGCATTTCTATTTGAACTGAAGACCGGAGTGTGTCTGCCACACAGCTGCGACCTTAAAGATCTGTTCAATATGTGCTCCATTCTTTGAACTAGAACTTGAGACCTGTTTATAGACTTTGTCTA
This sequence comes from Eristalis tenax, assembly GCA_905231855.2. Classification (NCBI taxonomy): domain Eukaryota; kingdom Metazoa; phylum Arthropoda; class Insecta; order Diptera; family Syrphidae; genus Eristalis; species Eristalis tenax. Next base: position 31,838,484 of record HG993124.1, on the reverse strand, counting down.
GATTCCGGATTGGAATTGCGACTGTCAATTGTAGGCTGGGACGACTTATAGGTGTTGCTTTCGTCATTCCGATCTGGGATTATCTGTACTGTTTTGGGTATCCTTGTGTGTGGCAGTTTTCTTGTGGCACAGTACTGAGTACAAAATTCGATACGGATTTGTCGAAATGCGGCACAAGACATCGGACCGATTCATCGAAAACTGGACCGATCGCTTGAAACACTGCCAGCAATGGTCATCAACACGCATACTTGGCTTAAAAATGTCTCTACTGCAAGTGGGAACCACCCGAGGACGACCCAACTCGTTGCAGAGTGGCTTGATTTGTGGTATTTTTTTTATAATTTTCCCCCGCTCAAGTGGACACTAATATAATAAATATAAACTCATATAAATTAAAATAAATAAGACTGACAATTTCTGGAATAAAACTGGCTTATACATCGGTGGTTTCTTTCGGTAAACAAGATACTTACTCCAAGGTAATAAACACGTGATCTTCGGGTCGTATAAGATGTGCACAAAATTTATGTATTTGCGTAAGAAATAATCGCGAGCAAACATTGTAGTAACAAATAAAGAGCTAAGACTTTAATGTGATTACATTTTCGTTTAAATATTCGTTCGCTTTTGACGATTTACTAGATCAAAATCAAATATGTAGTGTATGGTTCAAATGATCCTTGTCGTCCTTCTAGTATTAACTTATATTCAATCGACTGGTTAAGTTAATTTTTATTTCAAATTATTTTGGAAGGTCTTGCAAAAAGGGTATAATGGCTATATGTAGCACCTTACAGCGGATATCCCTGTAATCGCTACTGGAACCCTCCTGCTTCATTTGTGTCTCCACGCAGAAGAGACTACAACCTTCACTTCCCCTTTTATAAGCTGTTCACGCGAAAGAAATACACGTTTCTCTGGTATTGAAAGTGGATTATTGTTGTTCCTAGATAGACCTTTCCCATCAGACAAACGTTGCAAACAAAATGCGGCGACATTTCTGTTTAGACTCCTTGCTCGTATCATGTATGATGCGTCCCAACGAACTGTCTACAATTAATTAGCCTGCGCATTTTTCAGAGCTCAATTTGTAACACTTGGAGATTTCTTTACATTGACATTAACGCTTTGAGAACGACTGTCTCAAATGTGTAGCAAGCACCACGAATACATTTAGCAGGGCAAAGTAAGACTAAAATGAACCAAAATGAGTCATTTAAACGGAAATCTAAGTTAATTTTAATGACATTCAGCACCTATTTGGAAAATAAGAAGCGGCTTCACAGTGAGGCAAATATAGCACGCATACGCCACCGTTGACTATGTTTTTATTAGAAATATTGCGCATACGCCACGGAGTCTTAGTTTGGGGGAGTTAGAATGAGATTTTTTAGATGGATCCACCTTTTCCAAGATCAATCACTTTTTTTATATTTTGCACAAAGAGTTATTCATACTCTTAGGTGTCCGGGATCAAGACATAGCACGGGCCGAAAGTATAGCGAAGAAAGGGACAGGAGGTACCTGCGCACATTGAACTTAAATATCTGTGGGAAATATTAGTCTGGGAAGAGCATTTCATATTCGTGTAGTGCGGCTTAAGAACGAATCTATGAATCGCCCAGGCTGGACGAGTAATACGTGTGAAGTCATGGAGAGGAGGAATGCAATTGGCTAGCAGGCTTGAACATCATTCGTTAAAATAGCGATACAACAGAGACAGAGGATAGGATACTGTACGTCGGTGTTCGAGCGAGTCTAATGACCCGGCGGTATTGCTGTCTCCTACAAGTTCAATCGCTCGATTTTGAATTCTATTCTAACCATAGTAGGTGCAGGTTGGTCTTGGCAGCACCAGACCAGACATGAGCGTTGTATGTATGTGGGGAGTTTATTTTGGGTGAATCCTACTTCGACGACGTTGAGCTTGTATTTATTTTCAAAAATACTTTTGATTCTACGGACCGAGGTCCATCGAAAGGCAAATTTAGAAATAAAACGCGTATGTTCTTCTGACAGCACGGTTTCTATCTCAGTTAAGTTGCAGTATTAGCTTTCAAAATATGGACGTACATTTTGCGAGATTTGCGAACACAGAATAAGGAATTGCAATTGAATCCACTGAACTCACTCATAACTTGTATATTGAGCTTATAACTCGTTAGTTATCTCAATAAAAGAAACACTCGTTTCATCTTCGTCTTTCAAATAAAACACTAAGTTTTCGTTATGCACTCATCATTTCAGCAGGCAACCCATCGCTTTCGCTTCTTCACAAACTGTGCTTAATATTAACTTATCCTACTCTGACCTAACCGGCAATCCTCTCTTTGTGATGTATGTATGTATCTCTACTAATCTCTCTTTGTGCTTTCTTCTTTTATTTGTTATTATTCTACGACATAGTTGTATTCCACTTCACTTATTGGTGGATATTTTGTATAAAAACTACACCCATTGCTTCTGTTTAAGTTTGATGTATACCAACAACTTAAATATTATTTGTTTACAATTTGAAAATGAGTTCTTTGAGACAAACATTCGATCCCGGAAGTCATAAAGCCAGGCAACTTCAATCAAACTGCCATTTTCACGGTCACTACCAGATGTGGACTTTAAATAACCCAGGCGAGTTTATGGACATGGTTGAACCCCCTCGTCCTGGATCTACCAAGCGGTCGCCTACCCGATGGAATCGCATTCAAAGTCTGTCTGGGAAGCCGATTTGATATGGACATTCGTGCCACGTGACCAAACCATCGAAGCATAGCCCTTTCCGTTCGACGAAGCAGCTGACCAATGTGGCGTCCTCCCGCACTTCAGTGTTTCTCACCCTCTCCCGGCAAACAATTCCAACAACAGCTTGAAGAAACGTTCTTCACAGATATACTCCGTCCCAATCTAACGAGATCAAATCATTGGAAAGGACAAAGAACAAGAAATACAACACAAATTCGAATTACTGAGAGGAGACTAGCTACTGACTTAGAATCACTGCGTGTTTGCTGGCAACACGACTATGCAATCACATCGAAGCGTACAGGAGCGTACAAAACACAGGTCCAACAATCAATTCGAATTATCAAGAATTCCGAACAGAATTGAAGTATTATAGAGATGCCCAACATCAGAGCTTATTGACCCCTAGTCCATCGCCGAATTTAAGGCTTTTTGACATTTATTCGCGAAATAACTTAAATGCAGTTCTCTGATTGGTCAATTTGGCTTTAGAAAATGATATAAAAAATGGTTATCAGCATTTTAAGGGGCAAGAGAGGTAGCAGTTGGGCATCTATATCCTACTTCATTTTTGATTTCGGATTATCGAGAGTCTACTGTAGCTAGCTAAAAAGTTCATCCTAGCTGTCATTTCGAATGTTGAAGTTGCAGTGGGAACGCAAAATTGGATTCCGAATTTTTTTTCCCGAAATGTTGGATCCGGTGTAAACGTATTAAAAGCGCGCATGTTACTACGGCTGTATTGCTGATACATGCAATCACATGCCTGCAAAAGAGACAGCAAGTCATTTTTGGAGAGAGGCAGCAATTATTTTGCACATGGATCATGCACTGCCTATGTTTCAGTTACACGGCGATGTGTATTTGGTTTTCAGACAGTGAAAATGGAAAAAATGCCACGAAACAAACTACTAGCCACTGGATAATGAAGATGGTCTGCAATTTTCAATGAATTACCGTGACTACCGTGAATGACAATTTCAGTTGTGAGCTTTTCGCACTGGTCCGTATTCTAAGTAGTGATCTACATTGACCTCAATCAACTAGCAGAGCGAACTATTTCAATAAACATACTTTGCCTGAACCGAGTGCTCTCTGGAATGAACTTACATGCACAAGCCACATAATCTATCAGACGGCTTTCATACTCTAATCCCGAACTGAATGGTATACCGGGTAGATGCGCAGGGATTTGACCCAAGCAATCTTCACTGACGGCTCTGAATTCCTGAACATTTCCAAAGTCTACAGGCTGCCACCCAATGCTACTGTGCTCGAGGGGAAGCTATATCAAATCAGGAAGCATGTCGCCAAGTCAAATTAGACAAATATTTTGCCAATTCAGAAGTTGTCATTTGGGTTGATAGTCAAGCAGCAAAGGATAATGCCGCTGTCCGTTCACAGTCGTCAGATGGCCAGCTCAGCCCTTATCTGGGTTCCAGGCCACAGTGAAGTTCCAGGAGAGGAGGAGGCCGATGAATAGTTTGACTACAACCGATATAAAACAAAATGTCTCCTTGAGCTCGTCGGAATTCGTCATGATATTGCTAGATGGGTGGTTGTCTGCGCGGGACACTGGCCGATAGGGGATCATGACATCAAGTCTTCATGGTTGATGACGGCGACGGCAGAGGGCACTTTCGGCTTCATCAGAAGGTATTCCTAGTGGGTGTAATGAAAGTCCCCGACTCGAATACAAGGAGATTTTCTATTATCCGGTTTTGTTTGGGTAAACAGCTCGCTTTTATACCACGAGTAAAGTGAAAGTGACTGTGCATAAGTATGTGGCCTTTGAAGCTAAGCTCCCTCATTTATCAACATCTCTCCCCTATGATGCACCTTAATGCTTGTCGCCATGCCACGCGCTGTGTTGTGAATATTTTGCTTCCTTTTGAGTCGGTTACCTTGTATCGTAAATTCAAAAGCGATTCTCCGCTTTCACCTTTACAGCATCCTCATAAAATTCAATCATCCGAACTCATTTTGAAATACCCCGCCATTTTATCACGCAGATACTCGCTTTAACCAAGTTAAACATGAGATCCACTAAAACCAGTTGATGGGTTGTAAATCTGTTCGAACCGATTAAATCATAACCAAAGCAGGGAAGCTAGGTGCCGGCTCGTGTGGCACGGAAGAAGGTATACATTCTATAGGAAATCACTTGCTCGCTCCACAGTTGAGCAGGAAACCATTTAAGTATAGCCCTCTGAAATTACGGACTGCGTGTATACGCATTTAGTGGTGGTAAACATGCTCATAAATTCTCAAAAATGCCCGAATAAGTTGAGTCGGTCTGGCGGGACGCGGGCGGGTTGTGAAGGATCTGGAGGTTTGCTGGATTTGCACCAGTCGCTGATACCCTTCCACTTGAGATAATGAATGCCAAAAGATGCCAACCACTTAACAGACTGATTTATGGCATCCTTAGTTATTGCTTACATTTTGTTGATTAATGTTTTTATTGTTTTCGGCCCTTGTCAATTGCTTTTGTTGGTTTATTCGCAATAAATTTTCCCAAAAACTCAACAAGGTGATTTCTCGAAAGGTCCAGACTGCGGTCTCATGTAATTTGTATCCCTGGTTGGGTGTGAAAAGGTGGTTGGTTGTGTCATGAATTGTTTATTGGTTTAAATGTGTTTAACTATGACCACAATGGTAAATTGGTGCAATTTTTAAGAGCAAGTTGTTAACACCCGAGAAAAGTCAAGACAGAAAAGTCAGACAGAGTGGGCTGATGGTACAGATGTCGAAATGGTTACAGGGTACTAACTAACATAGTTTTCAAATGCGGAAGCTCCCGAGTGCCGGCAATCGGCAGTACGGTTTTCGCAGCAACATGTGCACTGGTGATTTGATAGCATATGTAGCTCACGGAAAAGTGGAACTAATCCTTGCACTATACAGTGAAAGCTCATATTATCGACAACTCTCTTAGACGGACAATTTCTCGTGACAGTGGATCATGAATTTAAGTTCCAAACATATGTGAACATGTATGTTCCCTCCGGACACTATCTAAGCCTTACAGGGATATCAGCCACAATTTGGTTAATTTAATTCTCTTATGGTTTAATTCTCCTAAGTTCAGCTGAACCTTAAGCGGAGTTAAAATTTTTGATAACTCGTCCGGTTTCACTGGGAAATCTGAACTTTCGTTTAGTAGAACTTCGTTTGTGTATTGCGATCGATAAGAAATGGTAACCCTTTAAACTGGTGCGTGCAGTTGCTGCAAATCCTATTGGATTGTTGATGTATTTGCTGTATCTTGTAGTTCAAAAAGCCAGTCGTGGTTCAGTCGTTTGACATCATTAAAGCGCGCCCGTGCTGCCATCCGTAAAGGACATACAATGCTGCTAGCAGTGCCATACCATCCGGGCATAGGAATCTGAGCGAAACTGAAAAGTCAGTGGCCAAAATATGCAACACCTAAAACGACTGCGCATAATCGGAAATAATGTTAACTCATTGTACAGTACTAACAAAAAATCTTTGACGAGCAAAAGTAACATCTCCTTTAAGGATTTATCTATTTTCAGATCCGACTGTACAAATGGAGCACAGCCGCTCTCATTAGACCATCAACTGCACCAAGATCATGGTTCCGAACCTAATGGTATTTGAGGTCATCCGAGTCGTAATCTACCACCGTAATAAGAAATTGATAATCAACTTGGAAAATTCGATGTTTACCAACAGCCGACCAGAAGGGCAGTTTGTCCACCTATATAAGCTGGATGTAGCTAAGCCACAGTAAGACATACTGGAGAACATTCACATACCGCCAGTAACAAGGAACCTCAGCTGGGACCGTGGCTTTTTAACATCTACACGGCAAATCAACCATATCCAACCGACCCAGTGAACAGCTGTCTATTTGCAGATGACACGCTGACATATGCCAGCTCGAAGTCACCACAGATAGCCACGCGAGGGGTCGAAATCCAAACAGCGAACAGATTTGACTACTATACCAAATGGGGTATCCATATCAATGCTGGGAAATCGGTACTTATGTGCTTAAGGAGACTATCCAGAGGTCGATGCAGATCAGCAGCCAAATGTCGAAGCATAAAGGTAGTGCTCTCTAACGGTACAGGAATATCAACAAACGAAGAGGTCAAGTATCTTGGCGTTAATTTCATGGAAAGTTTGAATTTCAACAGTAAAATGAAACTGACCCTTAAGAAGGCCTAGGCTTCCATCGCATCTATCCCTTGATGCGCAAGCCAAATTGATTAAGCCAGAGGCAAAACTGCTGCTATACAAGCAGCTTATATGGCCGATCTTAACTTACGTAAGAACAAACTAAAGCTTGTCTGTCTAGTTGTAAAATGGCATACCATCTTTAAGACCAGCATGACGAAGCTGGCAATTTTCGAAAGAAAAATGCTGCGAATATGTATCAGACTCACCTTCGACAGGGACCGTCAAAGGTGCTATCGAAGGCACGCATCATCCCCTGCAACAGTTCATGGTGACACTATTCAGAAAGCAGCTACTAGACATCAACAACCATCCGAACGAGGAAATCAGAAACCTGAGAAACACAATATCCGGACAACGCTATCTCAACGCGTGAAAATCTGCTAAACGAGCAGTACTTTTCAACGACGTCGAACAAGGAGCTGCATGGATTCCACCAGAGCAGCGATAGTAATCACCATCGAGGATAAATCGGCTGACACACCACTACCCCACCCCAAAAGGACCACATGGACACACGGACTTGAGCAACCCGACGTAAGCTGCAGCCATTGTAGGACATACAAAATAAACAATAAACCGACAATAATGACAAAAATGGGCCCCAATTGCTGAGCCACTCAATCTCAGTAGTAAAAATAATCTTCCGTTCAACTAAATTTTTAAATCGCTTTTAAATCGATACATATATAACAAATATAACAAACAAAAAAAAAACGGGCATACAAAATCACTTCAAACAATCCATCCGTTTCTCTAACCATTGAAAGGTAAATAATAAAAAATGGAATTGAATAGTCGCTGTGCATAGAAAGGGAAAAATGATTTCATCAAACGTCGAAAACGACAAAGGTTAAAATGGAAGGAAAAATGAGGAAGGGATGGATTCCTTTATCGAACATCAGTTTTATTGAGAGAAAAATGCTCTCGCTCTCCAAAGAGCGAACCAAAAGGCAGCTGCGTTGCTGAAGCTGAGCTGAGGTTTAAACGGGATTACACTCTCGGTAGACTTAAACTCGGAATTGATCTCAGTTCACGGTTCAAACAACTTCTTCTTCTTCTTTGTTTGGCGCTACAGTCCGGGGTGGACCTGGGCCTCAACCAACAAGCCTCTCCAGCCAGCACGATCTTTCGCCAGCTGCCTCCAGTTGTGCACACCAAGTTGGTTGAGGTCCTTCTCCATTAGGGTGTTATATAAAGTCAACTTGGTGTTTCGAGAGATGGCTCTGTTACTCAATTGCCTCTTGAGCCCAAAGAAACAGCGATTGGCAAGAGTAATTCTGCGCTTGATCTCGGTACTGGTGTTATTGTCCCTGTTTACTGCAGAGCCAAGGTAGACGAAGTCCTTGACTACCTCAAAGTTTCTGCTGCCCATTATGACGCTCTGTCCGAGGCGTCGATGTTGTGCGTCCTTTCGTGATGACAGCATGTACCTTGTTTTGACCTGGTGAACTGCCAAACCCATTTTAGCCGCTTCCGCTTCAATGCTAGCAAAAGCCTCATTGACAGCTCGGTGTGTTCGTCCAATCACGTCAATGTCGTCCGCGTAGGCAAGCAGTTGAACGGACTTTTGGAAGATCGTGCCTCTGGTGTTGACATTTGAGTTTCGCACGATCTTCTCAAGTATGATGTTGCAGAAATCACATGACAGCGTGTCGCCTTGTCTAAAACCTTTTTTGACATTGAAGGTCTCGGTGAGTTCGTTACCGACCTTGATGGAGCAGCGATAGTTCTCCATCGTCATCCTGCACAATCTGACGAGTTTGGCTGGAATGTCAAAACTAGACATGGCATTGTATAGCTCGTCTCTATGCACGCTGTCATATGCGGCCTTGAAATCGACGAATAGAGGTGGTGGGTGTCGATCCAGGATCTTTTTCCAGGATCTGCCGCAGTGTGAAAATTTGGTCGATGGTGGACTTTCCCGGCCTGAAACCGCACTGATAAGGACCTATCAGGTTATTGACGAATGGTTTCAGGCGTTCACACAAGACGGCAGAGAGGATCTTGTACGATCTTGTACGTTGAAACAACACTGCCTTTAAAAAGAAAACAAGAAACAACAGCACACTGTGTGTTTGGTGCACGTGCCAGCAAATCATTGTATCCACGAAAATAGATAACGGCTTTTATTTCTGCAGGTGTGTTCTGTTGTTGTCTGTTTGTTTCTTGGATCTTTATGCTCATTGGATATTACGTTTCCACAGAACGGCAATCGCGTGATTCGAATGAATTAATACTGAAACCTCAATAGGCCGTTCCCATTGAGTTGAAGTGATTTTATTTGTCATTAGCTCGCAACTTATAAGTGTCAGCGAAAACAAGTGTTTTCTAGCAGCTCTCATTTTTACAGGAAATAATACTGTGAGAGCAGCAGGAAATAGAAAGAGATACAATTGACATCGAAATTACTAAAAATAAACTGATGTTCACGCTGCGGGCTTGTTCGGTTTGATAATCGAGGAGGTTTCAAATAGATGTCTATGAAATCAAATTTGGTTCTAAACCAGAAACCCTTGAACTAGGACCCTTAAGTATGGCAAAACCTACTCGATTTGGAGAAATTTTATGAAATTTGCAGATGAAACTTTCTTTTATGATTAAATTAAGATAAAAATATATGTTTTTTTTTAATTTTTTCAATTTTTCAATAAAAGCGCTCCGGCTGTAGATGTCGGCCTATGGGAGCTTTCATTGTAAAGGCGAAAGTAAGACCGTTGCGTTTGATATGTCTTATGCTCTTTCCTCGAAAATGGGTGCCTATGGAATCGATGAATCTGTTTGTCTATAGATTGGAAACTACATTTCAAACTGTTCAACTTGTGTTCTACGGGTTCAAGTCTGATATCAACCAATTAAATGATTTTTTATATTTAAATAATTTAAGACAAACTGATATAAATTCGACCTCACATAGGCGACGTATTTGAAATATTTTCAGTGGTGGAAGATAATGCCTTTTGAGTTCTAAACATTGGAGTAAATTGTAATGTGAGTTATTTCTTAAGAAGCCACATTCGAATATTTCGCACCTAGAGTGATAAATTCTCTCCAACCTCTATGCCCTTCTGATCTAAAATCTTAAAATCCACCAAGACTCGTAAACACCATCAACAAAAGACATCGACAAGGACATCACCCCGTCTGCTACCTGTGACCCTCGAATTTTCTCTCTATTTTGAAAATATTACAAAGGAAAATCCAGCAATTTACATATAACCACAGGCGAACAAAAATACAGGTGATACGTAAGAAGGCGAAGCAAGAAAAAATTAAGGAGCATTATATGCAAGAAGATGAAACTGAATGAAACCGTTTTAAAGTCCTTTTCTCCGTGGAATGTCACGTTTCATGGATAAAGTGCAAAGGAAACAAATAATTTCAAAGCAGATGCTCACCTAACGCTCACACAAGTACCTTTAACTGTGTACACATCACCGAAGGTAATTATTATTGATAAGAGGTAAACACCTCTCTCCACGCCATTCCTATCTGTGCATGAACTTAAAGTGCTTCGAAGACCAGTCAAGGGAGTAAGCAATCGCGGGAATATCGAAAAAATTGCTATGAGAAACTGCATGTCACTTCGAATTAAGAAATTAAGTAGTGGATAGCTTCCGTTGTGCTTTTCGCTTTCATTATGAGAGATGATGAAATACGTACGACTGTATATGGGCGTTGTTGTACCAACCAAGTACTGAAGTCTACAGATTTCACGGCAAGCATTGCAATTTATTTATTCATCCAAACTATATTCCAAATTTTAACAGAGTAGTCTTGTCTAACAAGGGAAGAGTACAATAATAGTAAAGTGAATGCATCGGTGAACTCGTTACTATTACGTTTGATGAATCCAACGGCTGAGCTAGCTCTGGCTAAAATATATGTTAAATTAACGTTTGTTTAGGAACAAAATAATTTTTTGAACTTGTGTGTACTCGCTGAACGTCTGGGATGAACGTCTGCCGCTTGGATTTTAGGTGCAAGGAATAGTCGGTGACGCTCATGGGTGTTGATCGCATGTGTCTTTACTGCTGATACGGATGTGAGGTGTATGACGATAAGGTATGGCTCATAAATTATTAAATTCACGATCCTGTACAGTTGAGATTTTCCAGCTTCGATTTTGGGGATGCGATGTATTTGGTGTAGCGATAATATTAATGACCTTTGTGGGAAATTATTCCGTACTGATCGTGGGAAATTGGTGTGTCTTAAGTTGTTATATGGGCGTGTAATGAAATTGAGGAATTGAGCACAACACCCAAATCTTTGACACTGTTGGTACTTGAGAGATGTGAGTGTCCAATTGAGTAATTAAATGCTAATTGAGCCTTGAGCCAACTGACCTAGGTTCGATTCTCGGTACGAGCCCAATACCTTCACGATGTCTCCTCTTTCGAGTCACTAACAAAAGAGTAAAAGCAAAATAACGCTCAAAGTGTATTAAGCTGTCTAGAAAAAGCTTCTCAAATTGGCCGTTCGGCTTTAAACTGTAGGTTCCTTTAACTTGTGAGAGAACAATAGAACGCATAACACAAGTGATTGCTGAGAACCGAGGACCTGGCCCACTATGGGCTGAAGCCCCACCCATATTATTATTATCATAATCATTGCACCATTCGCTGATGTTGTTTATGGTAGACTGCAAACGACAGACATTAACGTTTTTAATGCTTTTGAATAAATACATGTCATCAGCGTAGTGCCAAAAATTTAATTTGCTTAACCAAAAGTTTGATTGATGAAGAGTAATAAAGGCACCAATTGGCTACCTTGCGGTACTCCCTAGTTACATTCAAGTGGCTAGGATAACGAGTTTACACTTTTAACCCGTTGAATTCGATTTAGAAGAAAATATGTTACACAACGAAGGAACTGTGATTGATATCCAAAGAGTCTAAGTCTAAGTCAACAGCGTGTGATTAACTGACTCAAATGCATTACTGAAATCAGTATTAATGCCATATACCTTATTAAGCTTTTCAATCTCGTTGATCAATAAAGAAAAATAAAGTGAAAGGTTGGTACCAGATCGTGCCATCATGTTCTTCAGGTATCTGTTCTTAAACAAGGAACTGAAATTTTAGTCCTTACTTCATACTTTCGAACAGTTTTGCAATTGACGAAAGCCTTCAGATCGCCCTATAATTTTATACATTCTTCCTGGAACCCGATTTATGAATGGAAACTAAGAACGATTCTTTCCATTCGTCGAAAAAGACACCGTCTGATATGGAGAGATTGAAAGTAACTACTAGGAGAATGCAGAGTACAATTGGGCTTAGCTTGGAAAAGTGCAGCAAAAAGCAAGATGTAGCAAAGCATGGGCTTGGAAGTATTTGTCCATATGTTGAACACCAAGTAAGAAACTATTTAAATTTGTAACCGGTTACTTCGATGCACTTGTAAAAACTCAAGAGTGTCAAGAGTGTTAACAAAACGTAAAGTGTAAAATAATGCACTCAATCGAATTCCGCAAGCAAACGTCCATTTGAGCAAAGATCAGAGAGAATAAAACGAGTAGAAATGGGAGAGCATCTGGACAGTCGGGGGTTGCAAAATAATTTTTTGCAATGACCACCATATCGGGTCTTAAATGACTGCCTTAAATGGGTACACTACTTCAATGACTTCAACGCTCTCTTGCCCCTTAAAATGTTCGACAACCATTTCTTATACCTTTTTCTAAAGCCAAATGGACCAATCAGAGCACGGAATTTACGCTATTTCGTGAATGACTATGACTGTACTCATGAATAACTGTCATAAAGCCGCTACAATTCATCGATGGACTAGGGGTCAATAGCTGTGAAGTTTGGCATCTCTATAATACTTCATTTCTACTTCGACCAAAGTAAGCTTGAGTTGAGTTTCCAATCAAAATAATTTATCACTATTTTCAAATAAAATCAATGAACATTTAGAAAATCATTAGAAGTTTGTATACTTTACACCGATTGCTCGAAAGCCTTTGATAAAGTACATCACACAAGCTAAAGTCTTTGTTATTCCATCCATCAACGTTAGAGTGGTTTTCCAATTACTTTAAGGACAGAAAGCAATTGGTAAAGATCAATAGTTTTAGATTTCGGGCAATAAAAGTTACATCGGGCAGCCACAAGGTAGCCATGTGGGGCCATTACTCTTTCTTTTGTTCATAAGAGATGTTCATGAAATTTGCAAATACTGTTAAATGTTAACATTCGCAAATGACTATTGCCTTTATCTATAAATAGTTTTAGTGATAGATATCCATGCACAAGTAAAATGGTGTAAACACAATGGATTTGATTGATGGAGATTACAGCTAGATTTATAAGCTAGTTAAGGGCAGGGTGTTGGGTCAACAATTGGGGCCCAACTGATGTACTTTGTTTAATTTAGTGTCTATTATTATTGTCGGTTTATTTTGTATGTCCTACAATGGCTGATGCTTACATCGGGTTGTTCAAGTCCGGGTGTCCATGGTGGTCCTTTTGGGATGGCGTGGTGGTGTGTCAGCCGATTTATCCTCGATTTATCCTATCGCTGCTCTAGTAGAATCCATACAGCTCGTTGGTCGACGTCGTTGGAAAGTACTGCTCGTTTAGCAGATTTTCACGGGTTGACATAGGGTTGTCCGATTATTATGTTTCTCAGGTTCCTGATTTCCTCATTCGGATGGTTGTTGATGTCTAGTAGCTGCCTTCTGAACAGAGTCACCAAGTACTGTTGCTTGGTTGTTAAGCCTATTGTTGCTGTGGTGCTTTTGATGGTCCCTGTCGAACATTGAAATGTAATCCATGTTCTGAACCAAATCTGTAGGCAAACCGTGTGTATGCGTGAAGTGCGATTCAAAGGAGGTGTCCCAATTAGGAGGTTTGACTGTAGTTGAATATTATCAGAATACAGATTTTGAAGTGAGTTGACAGTAAATTGAGAGGCGAGAATTTGTCACCTCGTCTAAGAGAAGAAGGGGGTATAACATATTAAATTGCCAAACATAACTTAAGTCCGGAAGCCCAATGTTTGAATATATGCCAGTAATATTTACGCGGCACCGTACTTATTCAGACTGATGCCATGAGAATCTTCAAGTTCTTGCCGGACCACATGGCCTGAAATTGATTGTCCATTTATTCCCAGTAACTGTTTTCAATTTTAAGGCCGTATGTTCATAGAATAAAGTGCATTAGTGGACTTCCGAAAATCTTCTAGCCAAAGTTTCTCAACTTACCATGGACCCTCAATTCATTAAGCTCACTTGAGTGTACCTCTTATCCGCAAGTGGGGATATTATGAATTTGACTAACGCCCATAACAAGCTACCATTCTAGTCGTCAGGCGCTAACACAAATCATCCGATAACATTAAGCATCCCAAAACACGACGAGTACGCTGGCTGAAATAATAGAACCGCCACACCAGAGTCACTGGTCTAGGACAGAACCCTTCGCACCAAAACTCATTCCGAAAACTTTGCCACCGACCAACTTTGAGAAATCAGATTAAAGTGGTGCTGAAATGCTTCCATGGGTGAACTTATTCATCTGCTGTGATGCAGATAGATACAGAAAAAAGACAAACACAAACAAAAAAAAAGAGGAGAACAGGCGAAGCAAAGTCAGGCGATACAACGCCACTCCCAGCTGAGTGTACCCTGATCCTGAGTAGCGCACTCGGTTGCCTTCATCCCTGGTAAATATATTCAAATGATTTCACCCGACTTCTTGGTTGTTTATAGATTACGCGTAAGGAGACCGTGCTTATGTGCTCAGCCGGTGAAGTGCATTGTTTTGCCTCGGATTTAGTCGCTTTCTGCTGCACGAGCGGCGGCGAAATACACTTACAGTGGCCTTAACGCATGAAATGAATGTATTTGAAGTTTCTGGAAGTCGGATAAGGGTTTGGGGTTGGATTAAGGTAATGCCTTCACATTTTGTTGGACGAGACTTGGGGATCCAGCGAATGCTTTCGTTGTGTGCAATTTGTGACGATGGTCGCTTCATTATGCGCATCATTTTCATTTTCGTTATGTTGTTCACTGATTTTCCAGACGCGACCATCAGACGATTTTATCAAAATTGGCTGAGTGGATTTGGTTCAAGTGAGCTGACTGGGTACTCATTTATTTACATCGAGTGTAGTGCCGTTGGTCTGCTGTGTTCAGGGAGGAGAGAGGCAATAGAGGAGTCCATCGGTTCCAAATACCGCGCATAGATTTCAAATATTACCATCTCCGAGGATGCTGCGAACACCTGCAATGTTCTCTCAGTTTCCTTACATGTGGATTGCTACTCGAATACTCTTATTCATGTGCTTGACAACGGTCTTTGTGACGCAACGCTGCTCAAAAAATGTTGACAAGCCCAAACTGGGTGGAACATCATCGCAGACAAGTATGCCCACTTTGTTCTGTGTGTACATTCCATTTACTGCACACGAGACACATTCCTGCCACACTAATTGTTTTGCTGGTATTTGAGGAAATTACTCCATCTGTCATCTCACATCCTTCAGGTGTGTTCGCCGCCTCGCCTCGGAATGGTTTCAGCGCCTGGAGACATTTAACAATGTCATGTAGTGCCTCCACCGTTTTGATAAGGGATAATAACACGAAGGAGACAAAACTGGGTGCTACATCGTGTGATGTTAAAATTATTTCCACCACCATCTAGCGACAGACTTCCCCCAAGGGGGACAGAGTGAGCGTGCGATGGCGCCTCACTGAAAGGGTCTCTTATACGTAATCAGCTCGTTTCGGACGGCTGGCTGGTGTGATAAACTTGGTAATTTATGGAACTCAAAATGTATTCAAGTCCTGTATGAATATGACGAATTGTAGACTTCCTGGGGACTATTTACCCTGACGTGCTGGATGTTGAATGCGTTGTGCGTGTACCACCTATTCTACCTGGACTAAGTGTTGGGTTTGTGAGTTCGCTGATAACACCAGATAGCGGAAATTATATTTTTGAAGTAAATTTATATTTGAACGTGAAGCCGACATCTGTCATCCTAAAGTAACCCCCGCCGTGCGGTGGAGATATGTACATTATGTACCTTTGGATACGACCCCGGCTGCGAAGGCTTAATTTTGGGTAATGTAGGGTGTTTGAGTCTTACATAGAATACATGCAGTGGGACATTATATGATGCCAAGAGCATTTTACCAAATTGATGAATGAACGGGTATAGACGCTTAAAAGTTCTTCTGAAAGCCAGACACGTGGTCGCAGTGACTGTGAGTTAGAGTGAAATGTCTTCTTTACGCTGGCTAAAACATTGCGCAAGCTTTTATCGTCCCGATCTTCTGATCTCTTTTCTGCCCAGAGCATTTGTTCCTACCGTTCCGGAGAAAAAGCTTAAAGATTGCTCTTCACCTCCAGCTCGCGACCAATTAAGCTAGCATCTCTGCTTTGTAATGCCAAGGTAAACCATCGACCACGGAAGTTCAAAATGAGCATCAACATAGATCTCTGCAGTGGTTCCTTGATGGCATATCTCGCAGGAAAGTGAAAGCTTTCTATGCATGTTCTTTGCCCTCGTGAGATTTCGAAGGAGACAGACTTAGGCTGTCTTGTCGAGACCCTCAATGTCAAAAAACACCTTGCCTAACAAGCTGACTTCCTCAACATGATCCTGGAGAATATCGTGCGCGAACACTAGAGGCAAGGCCCTATCTTCCGTACAAAATGTTAGCATGACAATGACGTAATTGGTAGAATACGAACTGGCAATGAGGTCTTTGCTGACATTGGGACGGAAGCGTATAAAATGGGTGTGGTGGCGAACGAGGGCAACCGCAAGAAAGAATATATGTGAAACATCTGAGCCTTGAACAGATCTATAGCTTTGAGAGAGTTAAAGAGTTCATCTACCTCGGCTCCGCCAACATCACAGCATCACTTGTTTATCAGTATAGAGTAGAGACTTTATAGAGCACCTTGAACTTCCCGGGCCTGCTGTATGGCGCCGTGGCATGGAGGAAGTCCTTGGTATCTTCCCATCAACAAGACGGTTTTTGGAGGAGATGAACTGTAGAATGAACTGTACATGCCTAGTTAGGCGTCTACGGATCCAGCGTGTAAGGTGGCTAGGCGATGTAGACCGTATGGACAACTCAATTCGAACCCAAAGAGTCTTCGAATCCGAACCTGTGGGAAAACGCAACAGGGGATTCCGCGTTGAAGGTGGCACACCAGGAGGACTTGCGACAGATAGCTGGTGATGGAGAGGCTTGTTGGTTCAGGCCCAGGTCCACCTTCAACTGTTGCGCCAAGTTAAAAAAAGAAAGATTTCATTTCATTGAGAACTATGCCTTGAGGGGCTGACGGTCGCGATATCCTTGTATTTGAAGAATTCTCATCCGCGATTGGCTCTGGAAATTGTGTTTCTTAAGTAAGATACTCAAACTTTACATGTAGATGTTGCGGCAAGGCTTTCATTTATCTAAGGCCGTGGTGCCAGATTCTACCGAAGACCTGTACGTATAAGTAAATCGTATAAGTATATCCATGAGTTGATATTTTTCGTTAGTTATTCTATGTATATAAATTTTCAATTGTGTGTCTTTTAGGTATCTAGTTTGGAGGTCAGGTATAATTCTTATTTCTTCGAATAGCCGGTTGGATATTTTTTCAAATCAGTTTTCAGACACGTTTGATATTTCGGGAAACAGAAGTATCGAAGATCTTGCTTTTAGCAATTTAATCTTTTAAGGTTTGTGGCCGCATGTGCTGATGCTGTCGGAGGTTATGGTATTTTACAGACCGCTTGTTCAGTTCACTCTACAGGTTAGTGGAGTCCCATTGAAGGAGGTGGAGAAGTTTAAGTATCTCGGGGTCTTTTTCACGAGTGATGGGATGAGTAATGCTGAGCTTCCTTGTAGGATTGGCCAACCTGAGCAAAATTTAGAAACAGCTTGCTAGATTTGTAATCAGAAAAGCCGAGCTTGGTGTCAAAGCCATGTTGGCGGTTTTTAACTCAGTATTTGTTCCAACTCTCACCTATGGTCATGAAATTTGGGTACTGATTTTTTGTGGGAACTATTTGTCGGGATACGGCAGTGCGCGAGGAACTCAACATTGAGCAGCTACTTCTTCGAACGGAGAGGGTTATGCTTCGGTGGTTTGGTTACGTGGCACAAATGTCGCCTTAATCCCGACTTTTGTGGCGGGCTTTGAATGCGAGTTAGAGCCGATGGCGGGGGATATTGTTGCCTTCAGATCTCTCGTGCGTGGTTTACCCCCTTGACCCCTTTAGTGAAGCATGCTAGTCAGAAGATGATGATGTTGATAATTTCCTAAATTAAAAGTAATTTTAAGATGATTTGTTTAATAATAAACATTTAAGCGGTCTAAAAAGGTAAGGTATTCAACATGTAATCAACAGCTGCACTAAAACTTGAGAGTCTTGCAAAGCAATTGTTTTACATGAATCGTTTTCGTTTACATGAATAACAGAATTATTATTATTACGGTGTTCCGTAGATATTGCTTGGTTCGTATAAAAACTTAGTTTTGAAAAATATTTCAAAATGGAAGATGTTTTTGTACATGGTACATTTTGGTAGATGCTTCCAAAAAGCTTTTTTCCAAAACTACACTCCATAACTGTATTATTTGACTAATAGTAGAGTAAAGCAAAATTTGTAAAAGTTTCGTCTGGCTTCGAATCTTTTATTTTTGTCATATTTTAGGTCATCAACAGAAAATTGCTGTGGAGTAAGCAGCACCGAATCGCAAAGTATTGAATGTTTACCAATATAAGTTAACACGCTCTCACATTACAAATGTGTACGAACAGCCAGACGCCAGAGGGTGTGCAAGCAACCAGACGCTAGCAACCAGCGTTTCAAGCCGAGCAAGCCTTGGGACCAGGCACAGCGTTGTGGGGCGGAATTGTGCCAAGGCCATTGCTCATCGACATCGAGCAATTAGGATAAGTTTAAGCAAGTCAGTTTTAAGAAAGGAGCGTTCGAAGCAAGATCGGATTTGAATTTATATAAAGTCTCATAGAGGGAAATTGTAATAAAAACGGTCTTGTCTTTAATTTATTCTTTATGGCTTAGTATATTCATTCGAATCAGTCAAGAAGATTTTGTTTTAATTTAAAAAAAAAAATACTGATATCACATGATACAAAATTTATATATTTTTGTAACAATAAATAAAAAATTTCGAAAATATATAAATAAAATGTTTATGATAAGCACTTGTATGGACTCGCGTCAACGTGCGACGCGTAGCGACTGTCCCAAAACCATTATCACTTCTGCAACCGTGCACAAGTCAAGAACACAAAGTGGTCTAAGCTGGGAATGAATTAGGCTAGGTTTCTCGTTTTTCGTTAGTTGTTTTTTAATTTATTGATCGCCTGGAAGATTTGGTTTAATGTCACTCGGTATATTCTGATGTTGTGAGATGTCGTACGCATATCTTGAGGTTCGCCAATCATCGCTTACCCATCAAAAGGCGTAAAATTTTATTCTAAGAGTTCAGGAAAGATATTTGCCTTTTCCCACTGGTCTCTTCCTTGACTTTATTTTCTTGTTTGGTGTCAATTGCATTTGCTGCGTCTTGTCATTTTTTGAGCTTACTGCACAAGTTTGAATTCATGGTATATTGTGAGCTGTGAGATTGTTGCCATATCGAGTGTGATCTCCCCTTTAGCGAATAAGATTGCTTATTTCCAGCGAAAAATTGGTTTAGATGGCATTGCCACTGCAGTTTCTAACCAATTCTGTATGCAGTTCGGCATGGAGCCGTGTAAGGCCGCTTTTGCATGACCAAACTTAGTTGCATCAAATACCGCCATTATCGAAAGTAATCGTACGATGCTCTCACACGGTCAAATTATGAAATTTCGACGGCTGACAATTTTGTCTGCTTCTCCCCCTTTCCCTCACATACGTTGAATCTAACGCGCACATTACACATGGTGACATGGTTCCGATACCCAACTCTGGGAGTAAAACTACGATTGCTGCAGCCACGGGACACTGCAGCGAGCAGTCCTTGCTACGGAATCTATATATATTAAATTCGTTGATTTCTACGCTGCCATAGGTCTAGATTTGATTTTCGATAAGACCCTTAATTCGACTATTTATTAGCAGTGTACTGCCACCCAACTTATATAAAGTCATTTCAATTAAGTGACGTTTTTTCTAATTGCATTTATAGTTTAGTTCAACTTTCGTGGCCAATTAAATCCCGAACCAACGTACAAACGAAACACAAAAAAGAAACCCCATTGCATTCTGATTTCAATACAAATTAGCTACCGCACTTCAAAAGCACCCATTAACTACTGCCGGAAACACTCGAAACTTGAAAGGGAAACAACTGGTTGAAGTGCCCTCAACAGAGAATCGATTTTCTTATCCCCGACTTAATTTCCATGAGAACCTCAAGTAAATGGATATACACAAGTTTTCCGCGAACAATATTCCGAATCGAAAATAGAGGGGACGCAAAAAAGAAAAAAAATAAATATGCAAAAACAGAACATTGTTACGATAACCGCTTTAACCGGACCCATCATCAAACTAGGTAATAGTTTGTAATCTGAATTGGAAATTCCACTAATTAGATTACATTCTGAGGGTGGTAGCAGTGCTTGCAACTAGAAGAGCACTTCTTGTATCTATGTGTATGTAAGGGCACTTTTCAATGCCTGTATTGTTGTACTGTATTGCGGCGAAACGGTTGTGCTTTTGTTTGAGTAACGAACTCAGTTTCTTTATCGTATTCCAATTAGGGGAGAGGAAATGAGGGAACGGGCAAAACTGTCGAAGTTTTCGAGTGATAGAAACTAGATTGCGGAAAATGTTTTTCTTTAATAATTTTAATTGACTGCAATTAAAATTAGAGTTTCGATGATAACTAAGTCCATGCCGAGCGGGATGTGGTGGAAGTTAGTCTGGAAAGTAGGTGAGCTCAAGTGCTCCAGAGAACCGCTCGTTCGATGGTTGCATTAAGAGGTTATTCCCCTGGGGGTATACACCGCAACAGAATTTTGTTCCTTCCTTTTCTCGAGTTTTGTTGTGAAAACTTGTTAAATGTGAATTAGTATTTGAAATGGAAAAAAAAAATTAAGTGAAATCTGTTTCAGTAATTTCAAACTGAAATTCGCCTCTGCTTCGGCCGTCTGCAATTTCACGCGAATACGTCAGTGTCTTTGTTACAGGTACGTCCCCATACAGGCTGTCGCTCAAAACACACATTTTATTAATGAGAAACTGAATGTCTAACTAACTGATTCGTTGGTGGGCGAGTATGAAAGTTTAAAAAGGGTGGCAAAAGCATTCAACACAAGATTTGAATTTGCCGCCATACGTGCAGTAAATTTTTGGCAGCACTCAAAAAATGGACAGCTGATAGTTTAGGGTTGGTGGAAATGGAGCGCCCACAACGTGTCATTGCGGATTTTGCCATCCTTTTTTTTTGAAAACTAGTATCCACAAGCAGCGACTGTCCGATATAGGAACTTGATAACACACTACTTTCTGCCGAAATTTTGTGGTATTGATGTGGTTTCAATAAGACCGCGTGAGATATTTCCACTTTCTGCTAGTACGCAAATAGTATATCCGACCAAACCAACAAAGAACTCGTTGTAAGATTCATTGAAATTGAAAGTGTCTTTTAATTTGCAGCCACATAAATATTCGGCATTAAATAACGTCCACTTAGACAGTATTGGAGAATATTCATCTAAACAATAGCGTCTCCGCTTTGCACATGCCAGGCACATGCCAAAACAATGTAACATGGTTTGCTTTATTCAACGAAGTATTTTTGACCATCTCTTCTGTGATAAGATTCTTTGTCTGCAAGGCATGAGCAAAGCTTAATTTTGTAAGAGTAGTAGTGGAAGTGTAAAGTCGTTCCTTTAAAATTAAATGTATATATTTTTTAGTTTCTAACATAGTTTTGAATTTTATTATAGAATTCAAGAAACGGACTTCAAGGAGACCCTCACCACATCAGAATGCTGACACATTTGTTAAGCATAATATGGCCGACCAGGAGTCTGAGACAACATGTCGGTAAAAGTTTTAAGTAGATACGTAGCCAGATAATAATAATTGCACATTCTGTAAAGTAGTTTTAGTTGAACAGACGAGCAAGAGTCGTATTTGCAAGTGTATATACAAAAATTATCGGCGTTTAGTAATTCATCATAAAAACTGATTTTTGTCCTTCGAATTAATTTATTAATATTTCACAAAATGTACAATTGACTTGTAAGACAAAATGTTTTTTTCAGTCGGAGGATATTAATTATATATCAAATCTCGCAAGCTGCGTATTTAATAAAACAATTCTAAGACCCTGTAACTATGAATGAATAAACTAAACTAAAAAAAAAGAATAAAAGCTGACGATATCTATGACCTTTGAGACAAAAATTGGAACAAATAATAATAGAATATACCGTAGGGATTTCCGTGATTTGGGCATTCTCTTACATATGGTTATTTTTCAGGCAATATTGTTGTACGGCTGTCAAGTGTTAAGTGATTGTCACATAAAAATATTACAAATACAACAAAACAAGATTCAAAATGATGCTCAACCTTTCTTGGCATCACTCTACCCGCGATTTATACTGTAAAGCTAATGTTGAAAAAAAAATCTCTGTAAGGATAAACGAGTCACGAGCTTAATAATAAACATAACCTTCTTTTTTTTGCTACGTACTTATCTAGTTCTTTGTTTACTCATCAAATTGTTTATTAATTTATTTGTTTATGTCTTCATTCATTCACTAATTATTTAATTAATTTTCTATTTTTATTATATATTATTATTTATTTATTTATTTATTTGCCTATTTATTTGCTTTCATGTTTTTCCTTAAATCAAGGGTTTTTGTTGTTCTTTCACTATGATTAAAATAATTATTTAAAATTAAAGTTTTTTTAGATGTATACTAGTGGATCAGTCCTTCTCTATCTGGGTGCGCCACCTCTTCGCAGGCTTCTTCGACGCTTTATTAAAATCACTAATTGGTTTGCGGAATAGGTACCCTCAGATCCGCGTGGTAACACAACGGCGCTATGCTTGGCCTAAGTGTGCCTGAAGGAATCACTTAGGCTCAGAAGGAATCGGTCGTACATACGGGAGCAATACCGTACCTTTCTGAATAAGCAGATTAGAGCCAGGCAGACTAGAGGCCGTCCTCGTCGTAGGTGCAGTGGAGAAAGACCTCGAATTAGTATCGCTTGGAGGTCGAGCTTTCGAGTTGTTATTGCCAAAAACCCTAGCAACACCAGTCAGCAAAATACTGGTAAAACGGATGTCCAACATTTAAGTGCAGCAAGAATACTTATATCGGCATCCATGACGGAAATCGGTATCGACTGGAATCATCAAAAGGTTGAGACTTAGGCATGATACACATAAGAACGATCAGTGTCCTTTTTGAAGTGATGATGCTAGCAAGAGAGGCTTGTTGGCTGCAGCCAACATAACCTCCGAACTGTAGCACCACACACAGACGAAGAAGGGAACAAGAACAGAAGCCGAAATAAAGAGCTTCGAGCAGCTATTCCGCAGGCACTACGACTTGCTTGTGAGAATAATAAAGTAGAAACGCCAACTATACGAAGTGTATCAAGGTATGGTTCGGAAGGTAAAAATCCATGGACGACTTGGTTTGTCTAAATATATCGCGTGGGCACCAATGCCCCAAGGGAATGGGAGGACATTCGGTTTAGCTGCCAAGGCACGAGACTTTTCCTGAGTTATACGCCTGACCAGTAATTAACATGCATTGCTGTTCAATTTACCACTTTGTGTTGCCGATAGCAAATAAATGTCCTGTCTAAACAACAGTCATGCTAATTTATTGGCATCGATCGAGATTCAGGCAAAGCCCGTCAATAATCGCCAGGAGATTGGTGCCGTGTACCAGATAGTGTACACAATCGCGAATTAAATATGCTTCCATCACTGGAACGAAATAAGTCAATCCGAGAATTGATTTCATCGGTTTCAGCGACGAAAACGTGACAAGTAATGCCAACGCCAAGTACGGTCTGGATTAAAATCAAGGAAGACGCCTAGTGTATCGCCCTTTTAAAGCGTTAGACATAAACACAAAACTCTTTAACAATGCGATGAGTTGTTGACCGCCATGGAACAAACCGCCAGCCATGAACCCGTCAAGAATACTGAATTTCTAATGAGTTCACGTTGAAGGCTTGGGCCAATGAACATGACCGTCCCGACATTACGTTCAGTTGATTGCACAAATCTCCCGTGTAATCGCTCCGAATCAGGCCGCGGGAGACTCGCATGTGGTGATGTGCTCCAATTGATGTATTAAGCGGATATTGATCACAAGCCCGAGCACAAAACTCTGCATGCAAAAATATTGCCGCGGTTGTCCAAACTACAATGCCATGCTGATATGCTGATTTCCCAAGCGAGCGTGGTCCTGTAAATAATCCACCCATCTGGGTGCCGTTGCAACGGTCTATCACTGAAATTCAACGAGAACCACATGGAAAAATATTCTCAAATAAACTCGAACGAGATCTGAAACATTCACTGTTGTAATATTTACCGCCTCCATTGGTGATGCGATAATTGGTAATTGATTCTCGTAACGACGTAATTGGCTTTTTCCACATCCACACATTTCTTCGGACGAACTGCAGTCATCCGGGTAAATGTAATTAGCTACGTCTTTAGATCATGGGTCAACACATACCAACTTCCGAAATATTTCGATTCGGAAATGGCCCAATTTCAATATTTACATCCCTCCATCTGTCAGGCTTAACTGCAACTGCATGAAATTATTTGATTAAGGAGATAATCGAGACGAATTTTTATCATCTTTCTTTTTGCAGTCCAATCTGACTACCTACCACTGGACCACTGGACATATTGGCCAAGGAGGAGCAACGATCATATCGTCCCTCGGCTAACAGATAGTCATGACAAGTGTACTGAATCAATTTCTCTGTATGGAAATTCAATTTCAGATTTATTAAGGATTTAATTGAATGGGAAAAGAGACGAAGCGACGACAGCCTACGTGTACACCATCGTCTGTGCATCCATCGATGTGCTACCCGTCATGACAGCGCCATGTGTGCAAATCGAGCGACATTAATACCATCTCTCCTACCATTGCATAATTGTGCACCCATGAGGCAAGTGGTTCCAATTGAACCTTTCATCGATTTCGGGGGTATCGAGAAAGGATTCAATTGCCGTTGCCGGGAAAGCCGATGCATACTAAATGCATTAGCGAACTCGAATGCGCACACAGCCTCCTAGGCCCAGTTCTACAAGCCTTTCTCGAAAAGTATGAGTCGAAGTGGGAGTGCGAGTGGGTATGGGTGCTCTCGAATGAGTATACAAAACATCTTTCCCTCCTGTTGCTGTTGCCGACTCATTGGAATGAAAAATTCAATTTATTGCCGGCAGATATGATGTGTATATCTGAGAAATATTCATGGATACCATCCACATGCCTGTGAACTGAGAGGTACAGTCTCTGGGAAAGTGAATGCCCAAACAATTTACGTGCGTCTGCATACTGCAGGTCTGGTAACGAGAGCACTTGCTACATATATGCTATTTGTGGTGAAACAACATACCGCTGGCAATCGATGGCTCAGAAAAAGATGTTAATGACTTCACGTACTTGGTTAAACACAATCAGTGTTGCCGCTGCGTACTCATATGTAGAAAATTAATTTAGCTGATGCGATTACCTCAGATGTGGTAAATTATTTCCGACGGACTAATTGTAGGGCGGCTGGCTGCATGCATAGATGTGAAATTCCATTTCTTGATTGAGTAGGCATTCCGAAGTAAGCCGTCCAAAGCTCTCAATTCACGATGATTCGCAAAGGAATTTGTTAGTTTGCAGTTTTTGTTGTTCTCGGCAGAAATGGTAACATGTGCGGTATCCGTACATGCATTGCATTGATACCTCTAAGCAGATGGATTCATGAGTTATTTTCGTTGTGGAGAATGAAACTTGCAGACCAGCGCTTGTCGACACCACAGTTCACATAGAGGATACTTCGCAGAAGAGGGCAGGCAAGTAACTCAAATGATAACTGAATTGTGGGATATTGAGAGAAATTGTTGGATTAGACTTAAAAGCGTGAAGACTGTGCAGATAATGAATTTTTTGCCTGAAACATACTGACTGCCATGGTCTTCCAACAAGCAGCAAAAGAGAGAACTACATTGTGCTGCTGTTGATAAAAAATGAGAGAAAAGATGCGATCGTAACATAACGTCTCCACTTGACATATCTCTGTCCACCATCACAACCACAATCTGAACAGCCATACGTGATATATGCCATGTCGCTTCACTTCAATGTTGGCAGTGAGAGTGTCAACATCATGAAGCGGGCAAACCAACCGCCAATCCGTGAAGTAGATCTCACTAAAATAATGCCAAAACATGATATTCACTAGCACTTCTACTTGAACTCTCATTATTTACCACTCCATTCAAACAAAGTGGTGCACATCTGAAATAAAGCATGATAGAGAGACCCAACTTCTACTTTTCTTGACCCTTAAAATTTTTGACAATCATTTTTTATATCGTTTCTCAACCCAATGGACCAATAAGAGAACAACATTTACGTTATTTCGTGAATAACCGTCAAAAAGTCTTCTTTAGTCGATAGACTAGGGGTCAATCAGCTGTGGAGTTGGGCATCTCTATAATACTTCATTTCTGGTGCACATATGGGAAATGTCAGATCTCATGTCCAATTTTTGAACAGAGCTCATGCCATTTCGTAATATCAAAATTCTCCGACACGACGTATCACTGGACATGAATTTTTGTGCTTCCACTAGATTTTATCATTTCATTTTCATGAACAGGACAGTTGAGAGCACGTATTGTTGTCCCTTATGAGTAGAAGCTTGCTAAGAAGCAAGGCTTTTACACAGAAGGGCAAGGAATATGTTGTACCTGCAGTAAAAGGGGTACCGTAAGAGATTCAACAACTTAGACAGTCAAACAGCATTTCGAGGTGTTTCAAGGATTTCAGGTAGTCGGTAGTCAAACTGCAGGCTCCGTATTTCCATATTGCATATAGCCCCACGGACTCTGGGCTTCCTCGAGTTCCCCGGTCGGTTGAGGGACATTCCACATTCAGTACCGAAAATCGTGATCCTTTTATATTTTGTATGGCATATGTCTCAACTCGAATGCCAAACCCACATCTTTGAGCTTCGGCAGAAGGTTCCAGTTCTAACCAGTTTCGTGTGCTTTTGTATATATTAGTGCCTCGTACTAACTGAGGCTATAGACAGCTCGTGAAAGAGAGATGAGCCAAACCAAGAGATTCACTTTATCACGATGCTGTCGTGGTCGGCGGGTCGGTCGGTGGTGTCCAACTTTTTCCATGTGAAAGTGACAATCTGAGTTCGTTAACACGACGAAAATGCATCATGAAACGCAGTATCCGCACATTAAAATCCTTAACCGAGGTTGGCGTCAATAAATGCCGACAGGGCACCTATCCCAGTCCAAGTCCTCCAGTTAAAACGCCCAATATATTGAGAGGAGTTCCAACAGCAGCTTCCCTTGTTGAGCATTTTTTACGAGAGTAAGCAAAAACAATATTTGCCGGCGGAGGTACTCGCAAATGGAACTGAACCTTTACAACTCTCATCATCTACCCCGAATGAAATTACGATGATTTCCATCGAAATTCGATATAAAAACAAAGTGAAAAATAGGATAGAAGCAATCGTCAAACGTACTTTTTTATCAAAAAAAAGTTTTGACCCGAGGGAACTTCGCGCAGAAATAATTTTTAATTTTGAAATGACATCTAGACATGGAAGTCTAGAAATGGCAAGCCCTTGCATTTCGTTGAAGTGATTTGTCATTCGTTAATTTTTGAGACAGAAGAAATTTACTTCTCGTCCCATTTGCTCCTTTAGAGACTCTGACAAAAGTGAACTTCAACTTGTCTTCGTACGTCACCGTGTCAGACGATACTGGCGTCTGTCACATTCAAAAAGCGATGACACTGAGTTAAAAGGAACCTTCAAAGTTGCAAACAGCTAATGCGACATCGGGAGAAAAAGTTGACGCAAACAGACATGCTCCGCCTTACTAATGAATACATTCAGTTCGTGGATGCTGGAAATAATTTTCTTCAAGTGAAGGCAGTCATATTGTCGGTGACAAGACTGCAGACAAACGACCGTAGCACGGAGGGGGTGAACAATGTATCTTCTCACAGATGTCAAATAATACAGACGATGAATTATTTATGCTTGTCATCGTGTGTTGCAAATAAAATCGTAAATGTGGAAATAAAGCCAAATGTGACCTAAGGCCCTGACCCTCTGATGGAAGATTGAGGGATCTGCCAATAGCACAAAGGCCTCCTTTCGAACTCAATCAGGGCATACGAGCAGCTGTTATCGGAGGAGTACACTTAAACTTAAATCGACTTTTGATAATGGATATAAAAATGAGAGATGTTCTGTTTTGAAGGGCGGTATTCTTCGGGAGGATATTCTTCGACAGATTTGTGGGATGGATGAGCCATCACAAGACATTAGGTGAAGTGTGAGCGACGATGAATGAATAAGAGGCTAGATACACATCAGAGTGTTCTACGAGTACTTCTATCAGGTTTAATTCATATTTTTTTAGTAATGCTGGCGCAAATTCATAGTCGGCCCATTAATAGTTCGGATGCAGCATTGAGGGTTGGTGAGTGGACCCCTTCGTACATGAGCCCACTTACCTAGGTTCGGTTGTCGGTATGAGCACAATACTTTTCACGGCCATACCTCTTTCGAGTCACTGACAATGCTCAAAGAGTAATAACTTTGTAGAAAAAAGCTTCTCAAACTTGGTCGTTCGGAGCCGGTCCCATCTCCCATCTCCCACTCGTGAGAGAATAATAGCACGCACAACACTAGTGATTGCTGAGAAGCTAGGCCTGGCCTTCTACAAGTTGTAGGGCCACCGATTTATAAGAGATCAAAATAACACAAGTTCAAATTATGAAGACGGAGGGAGGAACAAACTCACATGAACAGAACAGGAACTTGACTAACATTCCAAGCATTTGTACAATAATTCACCGAAAGTTAGTTTTGAAAATAACATCCCTAATGTTCTCTTAAATAGCCGACTTCCCCCTATCATTGTCCAATAAGTTTTCGATTATGGTGAGAGCTGAGAAATCGTGACTTGTGTCGCTTCTGATGGCGAAGAGATCATCTTGTCCCGCTCAACGTGACTGGATTTGGCAGTGGTCCTTCTTCGTTCTCTTCCTTGTCCTCATCTGGAGTGGCCAAGTCCAACATTTCAGCCCCGTAGACTCTGATGTCATCGTCAACATGAGGATACTCCTCAAAAGTTTACTCTCCGAACTCACTCACATCTCTCTCATGCAAACACTCGACAGGTCTGAACATTTATGCCTGGCCCGAGCAAAGGTTAGGTTAGGTTAGAGTGGCTGACTACATCAAGGAGTAGTCACACTTAGGCCTGTTCTGTTACCACACGATTTAATATATCGCTCGTAATAAAGTAATGGAGTTGACTGATGCTAACACTGCTTAGATCTGTCGAGTCTAAGAAATATGGGGCGTTCAAGTGATTGAATCTGCGAGATGAAAGGGAATTGAAATTGCAAAAGTGTCAAATGGTCTCTTCTTCCTCTTCATTCCTACAACTTCTGCAGAAGTCGCTAAAGGAGATTCTTAGCCTAGAGGCGTGAATTCCAATGACACAATGTCCGGTTATAACTCCAATGAGGGTTCTCAGATTTGGCCTACTTAAGAGTATCAAGTTGGCCCGATGGCGCACTGTCCGGTTATAACGAAGATGGGAGTTCTAAAATTCGGGCTGCTCCTTCTAGGTAGGCCAGAATTGCCTTGTGGTGAGGCATCCAGTGCCAGAAGACCATCTACGTTTGGTGTGAGCAAGCGTTTTCAGCTTTAGTAGATGTTTTGTAGTAGCGTTAGGCATGGACGGCAGCCCACCGTCCGGAAAGAGAGTTGAGGTGGTGGCTTTTCTAGCTAGTTCGTCTGCTTCGCAGTTCTCTGGAATGTCACTGTATCCCGGCAACCACATAAATTTGTTGCCAAAGTACTAGGCAATCTCGTGAAGATAAAGGTGGCAAAAATTTGATCTTAGAGTAAAATGTGACTGCACTCAAAGATTCGATCGCTGCCTGGCTATCAGAACAGATGACAATATCTGTAAAATATCCGTGAAGAAAAATAGTTCAAATCATTGAGGGCAGGCTGACTTCAAGTTATTGATTGTCGGCGAGTAAGATGCTATTCCTTCAACTTTAAAATACCGAGGGGACCAATTAATACCGATTTTATTGAATTAATCGAGTAGTTTACAAGGGACCGGAAATACTTAAATTATTAAGAGATCAAGTGAACGAGTGTCACATTATAGAGTCGACTGTATGAATCGGCGGCTGTGCAAAGTTCTCTGGAAATAGTTCCGACCATTATTTCCACCGATGGAGATATTTAGCACAACTTTTGTTGTTCAGCGTTATCTGGTAAACAGTGTCTGACACTTTAGCCAACGCGAGTAAATTAACATTAGTCAGCTGTTCTCATTTCTTAAATCTTATTGGAGTCCCATTCTGGGAGAAAGGTTTTCGCTTGAAATTCATCTGAAGGGGTGCCTGATGGACAACTCCACTGGACGACTTTCAGCCAACCCAGTTTCAACTTGGGATATGGTGCAGGCGGGATGGCCAAAGAGTTCGGGTTCGAACTTCACCGTCGTATTTCACGGGTTCTTTTCCTTTTATGTTCGTTGTTACCGACGTTGGCCGTGAGTTAGGGTACTGTGCGTGAGGAGCAACGGGGATGCACAGTACCATGTGTGATAACTGAGCGAACCGGTAAATAACTCAAATCAGAGGATGGCAAGAGGTCCTCGTATTCGTCCCGTATTATATCGCAATATATAAGTTAACAACCGAATTGTTACGAAGAATATGCCGACGTAGCGTCTGGAAAATACACGCCAACAATGAATGCATTGGTCAACTGAGTACCCACGCCGACTAGGAATACATCGGTCATCTGAGTACCCACGCCAGCAGCCTGTACTCGTACTATTTAAGGTAGTTTTAAGTTCGATATTGTGGAGTAATAATTCATTCGTGTAAGGGAAAGCTCTGTCCAACAGAACAGAAATTAAAAATATATTTAGTTAATAAAACTTAGTAGAGTTTAATTTATATCACCTTCCGGTGACGATCTTTTCTTTTGATCTAGGAGCATCGAAGCACAGGGGTCAGAGTCAGAAGCACTAGGTTTAATAGTTATTAAGGCACTATGTTAAGAGATGGGATGGGGTCTCACAAAAATTATCCATCTGGATCTATGCGGCTATGATAAGGCCCCTTCTCTTCTACGCATCGGTCGTCTGGTGGAATAAGCTTCCACGCAATACCGTGACTGCTGCTTTCACTAAACCTCAAAGAACGGTCTGTCTCGGCTGCATTGTAGTGACAGCCAAGATGGACTTAAGGCCTTGCTCAACCCTCTAAGTTCAGAAATGCAAGTCCTATCTAAATTTTATCAACACTCGAAATTCTCTAAGACTTGACTGGATCCTGGGTCACCACGGGCCAGGGACCCCGAAATGAGATCGCCGATGAAATTGTTAGACAAATATCAGAGGTGACGTTCGCAGGACCAGTACCTGCGATGGGTGTACCAGTGTCCTTGGTTAGGACTTGCATCCATGGTTGGGAGTCTTGAGAACACATGCGGAGGTTGCATGACTCTCCAGACAGAGCAAGCGCATGCTACCTAACGTCTTCTGTAAGAAATCTGCGGCATTCATGTTATCCCTTGGCAAAAAGTCTGCCGACGACTTACACGGAGACTACTACTTGCCACACATCTAAATGTGGTTGGCCTAAGTGATAAAACCCTCTGCGAAGCCTGTGGAGAAGATGACGACACTGCAGAGCACTACCTCTGTCACTGTCCCGCCTTAGCTCGGATCACGTGGCATATGTTCGGTGCTGAAGTGGTGAGAGCTGATGATGTAGGCTTTCTTCACAGAAGTGCCTGCTGGTCTTCCTTTGGGAGTCAAAGAAACTACAGCAAAAGTAAGTAAAGTTTTTGAGTCGGAGTGCTTCAGTGTAGTGTACAAAACCTCCCACAACAAATCAACCCACTCCACCAAGGGACTCGACAGCTTCCAATGTATAACCTGATTCTGTGGTGGTATTTTCCTTTGTAAAATTTTTGAGAAGAAAATAAAAATCACATCACAGCACAAACCGCTTAATAGAAAACTATCGGGAAGGCATTTGTCTTAGCCTGTTAATAGCACATCGCTTAATGGCACAATCCGCTTTATATCACACCAAAAATATGACACAACAATCTGTCCACGTACAATCTTGCCGGCTTATTAGCACATGCTACACGAACCCATTCACTTGATTTCCAAGAGAAGATTTTTCTTTTGAAATTGATTTAGAACATAGACTTACACTGTATTTGACTTCCTATCCTGGATGTTTCCCACTATTTTTATTTGTGTGCATGTGCTAGACTTTGGGAAGTCAACCCTTTTATTGCATTTCCAGATTTTAAAAGAGAGTGTAAAAAAAATTCGGAGAGAAGCACAACCCGCTTAATGCCACAACTTCATTGCACGGTTGAAGTGCTATTTTCCGGGTTCGAAAACTGTACGTTCCTTCCAGCACGCACAACACGAGTGGTTGCTTATAAGCTAGGCCGTGGCTCTCTACATGCGTTTCTTATCTAGCGGTTTCTTTTTTTCTGATATATGAGTTTCTTCTTTCCATGCTGGTGAGCTTCGTTCACAATGTATGTAGTTATGAGGCTTGTATTAAGTCTTTCATTAATAAATTTTTAATGAACTACACTTCGGTTGTTCAATCACTACAAGAGGACGATGACATTCGATGACACTTTGCACATGAAAATGAATGCAGAATGAAGAGAGTCATTAAGTTGTGTTCGTTAAAAAGACAATAGTCGCGTTGAAGCACAATTACATCTGCATGCACGGCACACCAGACGTTTCTTAATTGAAAACTACATCCAAAGTAATGAAGCGGGGCTGAAAGCCCCTTAATGATAGCGAGAAATTAAAGGCTTTGCAGCGACCAATTAAATTGCGACAATAAAGTGTGGAACGAAGTGAATGCGGTAAACGATTGCCACCGAAGTGGCGCTTGCCATAATCGATGGTATTTTTGATTGGAGTCATGTATTCTGGTGGTACCTGTAATTGCACATTGATTGATTCATTCCCCGATGAGATAAGTAGTGTTCGGTACCACGTCGGAAAGATTGTATGTAGTTAACATAAGTTAGATGGAAGTGCTATTTGGAGACTTTTACGATACCGAGCAGTAGTGGAGGTACAAAAAATATGGGAAAAGTGTGCTTGGGGAATAAAAATCAGTTAACTCCTCCTTTTCATTCCTGAAACTTGAACACAAACCTTTGTGGGGGAGACTCATCGTGGCTCAGTGGCCCATAGCCGTTGACTACATAGTCTGAGTGGACAATGTCAAGATGAGTTGGTTAGTGGGGTCCCCGGTTCGAATTCCAGTGAAAGCAAAGTTAACACGCTCTCACCTGGTTTTAAAATCTAGTTCAGTCACCATTTGCCATTTTTGGAATCAGTGCCATCACTGGAGTGGTCGACCAGTGCTAGTAGCATGACTGTGGGCATCACAATTTACCAACACCTACCTAGTCCGAGTAGACTCTTGACTTATGCTGTCAGGCGGTGAGTGCTGTTGGTTCTGTCTGTGTGTATGCCATTTGGAGAAGATTACTCATTCTATGAGGCGTAAAGCCTAGGATGTGTAGACTAAGTAGACCGTAAGAGCGCAATACAGGACACCCCAGAAGCCGATGGGGTGCACAAGTGGGGACGTACCTAAGCCAATTTGGTGGCTGCTGTGAGCATAACTAGATCACTGGTGCAAGGATACGTTAGCCGCACAATCAGCAGTTCTTATCAAAACTGAAGGCACAGGCTGATGAAGATAGATAGCAGACAATAACTGCTTGCTTGAGCGTAGTGAAACCTCTTCACACACCTTCTCCAAACCCACGGCTGTCGAATTTCGATTAGGATCTATTTATTATGTCACACAGTCTGAGTTACAAAACGACTGCAAAATGAGTTCAAACCAATTTTAATGGAATTGCACTTCTTGCAACCAACCGCAACTTGTTAAAGTGAAAACTTCGCACAACAGAATACGAGGTCTTTAATGCAATTAGATCGGGCAAGGGGACGGCAACTTGCTGAAATAAATTCAAGCCATGAAGTTGGAAATAGTTTTCAGAAAAATTTCGCAACCAGCATGTGGTTGGCAGATCCATTAAGGGCTGATGCAAGCTGGGAGCAACCGATCCAACCACCATCGATGGCCGAAAGTGGAAACCGGAAGCACTCTGACCGATTCTTCTGTACTACAAGGTAAAAGTTGTTAATTTCATTATTTCCCTATTGCGATTGACATAAATACATAAACACTTTCCTTCCGCAGCCGTCATCGCGTCGTCTATCTGGCACATCCCTCCCCCTGTCGCATGTAAATCGAAAAGTTTCCTAAATGATTTCGTAATGTCATTCAACACAGTGGCCGTGAGTGTTGGGTGGGTGCCACCAGTTCACACCAGGAGAAGTACTATCATGGTTGAGTATACAGTTCACCTTTCGGCGATGATCAACTGTTGTTGCGGGCCGAGGCTCACGTGAGCTCCCTAGAATTTCGAATCCGGAGGCAACCCACGCAGCCCATTATACATGCAAGCACTCCTGTGCGCTATGTGCGGGAGTGTGCTCTTGTGTATAGGTGTCTTATCCTTTGGGGAGCTGTGAGATGCTATCCAGCGACATGCATACACATCGCCTTATTCCTGGCATAGCGACGGCGGGCGGCTGCGTCATGTAAACTGATTCCAGTGTGATTTGGGATTTTGTAGCAGGAGTTAACAAGCATACATGGTTGCACTTCTAATTTTTCAACTCCAGTTTGCCCGCTGTCGTGTGAAGATCCCCTGCACCCTTTCGCTCAGTAAGCGTGCTTTGTTCTCCAGTTTTTCGTATTTTTGTTTTGCTTATGCTTCTTGTGGCACTATGGTGTTTTTGCTGAGGCGTGTAGGTGCGGGTGGGTAACTCATATTGGTTAGCTGGTGCTATCGTAGTTGTCGGCAGAGAGCACTCTTCTATGCACAAACACGCTCGCCGGAGATGCAAATGCAATCTTTGGCTTTTGGTTTTGGCCACCCACTCCTACTGGCGGTGGTGGTGGTGCTGCTGCTACAACCACTGTTGATGAGGGACCAGATGCAACCTCGTTGCCCGGGAGTATCAGGTGCAACCTTAACCCGGCACACTAGTCCGTTGTCTATGCTCTGAATTGAGGAGGCAGAGAGAGAGAGAGAGAGAGAGAGAGAGAGAGCGAGAGAGACTGAGAGGGATAAAAAAATATTCAAGCCCTCCACCGCACCCCCTTCATTCTTGAACTTTGGTCTTGCGGATGGGACCTTGTATTAGGATGCCATATCGTGTGTTTTAACTTTTAATGTTTCCAGGTCAATGGGTTGCTCAAAGTCGCATGTTGTATCTCTTAACTGAACTTGTGCCACGAACTTGTGTCAGGTAAATACGTGCACTCTTGTTGAGCGAGCACGAATATTTTTTTTTCTCTATATTTCTTCTTTTGCCTTGTTCGCAAACACACGGGGTTGCCGGTTGCTGGCAAGCATGGAAATTCATGTGTTCCACAGTCAGGAATGGTTGATTAATTATTTAAGGTTGGAATAGTTTTAGAGGGGTTGTGTAAGTTTGATACTCGAATACATACGTGGAGGTTTAGTTGAAGAACTTCTCCACGTCGTATGCGCGCTGTGGGAAATTGTTTGAATATTTTAAGAAACTTACTTTGGCATTGTTATGAATATGTTTTTGAAGAGATATTTACGGGAATCTTTGAAAAGATAGTTATTCTGTGTGGAATTCATACATTCAATGCCGTGCAGCAGTGTGTGCTTTCTAGGGCTGGTGATGTTGGGAGAACTTAGATCGTTAGAATATGTGGCTTGTTGTTCTGGAGCGGTACCTATACTGAAACGAACACTCATAGCCTAAAAAGAAACTTCCTTCAGAGTCAATTTCTAGGGCTGCTTGCTTAAAACCACGGGCAATTACTGAAAAGTGAGAACGGAATTAGGTCAATTGAGTAGTTTTCGAACTGTGAGAGCCGTTTCTCGCCATGAAAAATGTGAATAATTACAACGATTATTTGAACAACTCTCTCAATGAATGTCATTGCTCCTCCAAATTGTGACTTCGTGAGCGAACAATTGTGTTTTGCTGTGAACAGCAGTGCTGAGCGAGAGGAAATCTACTTTGTTGCAAGCTACATTCCGCCTGACAGTCCGCTCTTGTGTTCATGAACATCCAGTAAATAAAAATAAAATCATTGTTCGTCCAACTAGTTTTGAGCATTTTAGTTTAGTATGCAAGCATATAATGAATAATTCATTAAATTAATTAAAAGAAGAAAAAAAACGCATATATTTGGAATCAGATGGACATGAAACGCGTTTGTATAAAGTCGATACTATCGTCCGATTAACCAACAAAAAAAAGCAAAGTTGGCAAAATCCTATCCCTGGTTATGACAATAATTCATTTGGAATTCATTGCAGGCATACATAGAATCGATAAGCATGAATTCACAATCTGTTTTCATATTAAAAGGTATTAAACATTTATCTTCTGATGAGTATAACCATTTGAAATCGCCAATTACTCTAAGGTGTTGTTGTTCAGTCGGCTGGTCAGTAATGACAACATGTCCTCCTGATTCCAAATATATGTATTTTATTTTGCCTTTTTTGTACCGTTACTGCATTTTTGCCTATATCGAAATCTTCTCAAAGCTTGTCTCCTTAAAAAAATATAGATGTACTTTTGCTATTTACATCTTGCACTCACGTTGATCCACACGGGGCAACCATAGGTGAGCATTGGCCGGATGAGGGCCATGTACCAGATTACCTCGCATCGGGTTGGCTGTTGTATAACAGCCTCTTTGTAAGAGCAAAAGCGCCTCCGGCCCTGGCCATCATCTACATGTTTGTTAAAATATAGATACTGGTCTAGCCAGATCCTCAGGTATCTGACTATAGTCTTTTGCTCCAGTGGTTGCCCGTGTCGTCCAACAATTGAGAACTTTCGGCGTCCTTAACAGTATGGTTTCCGATTTCTGAAAGCTGATTTTCAATTTCCAGTCATCGCAATCTCTCATGAAAGAATTGAAGTCACCCTGCGTGAGAGTAGCAGATGTCCTCGATCTCTTTGCCTGATCTGTAGACGATCAAGTCGTCGGCGTACGCAATTACGTGAGGAAGGTAACTAATCAGATCGCTCAAGTAAATGTTGAACAGGATCGGCGAATTAACGACATCTTGTTGGAGACCATTTTTTACTTAAAAAATACCGTCTGCCGATAAGCATGTTACACAGTAAGTACAGCAGTGGTTTGCTAATGCCTAGCCGATAGAGCTTCTAAAAAAACCTTCTTACCATACGGTGTCAAAGGCCTTCTCCAGGTCAATCAAGCAGGCACCCATTGTTTCTGGCTCTTGTTCCATTGGATACCCGACACCAGTTTCGACTTGGCATGATTGGTGTCATGCCCCGCCTTGAAACCGAATTGGTTATCCGGAATTATATTCTTGTCCTTGGTCCAATTTATCAGAGCTCTTTTGATCAAGTTCTCGAATATCTTGCTGATGTTCAGAAGGAGACTAATTGACCGGAGGTAACTAGGATTCGAAGAATCTTTTCCTCGCTTGGATATGGGTATGGATAATGGATGGATGGATAATGTGCATTATTTTCGTTTAGAGAGCGTTACACTTGTGATAGATAAATCCCGAAGAGCGGATCGAAGGCAATGGCGGACCGTTCCAAGTTTGCGTGAATGCATATCTGTGCAAACATTGAATCTTACTCAGACTACGTAATATGCATACCTAAAGTCATGGACTCATAAAAAAGCAAAAAGTGACTACTGGTAATTTCGGGGCTCGAACATGGCTCCCTTGGCGCAGGAGTCGACTAAACAAAACATTATTATTAGGAAATGCCTCAAGTAGTCATTCAAGTAGTATGGCATGTGGCACCGTCTTGTTGAAACCACATGTTGGTCACATCCATATCATGTAATTTAGGCATGAAAACTGGGTAATCATGTCATGATAACGAACACCATTAATTGCTACTGCCTGACCAGCCGCATTTTCGAAGAAGAATGACCAACCCAAATTCGCACCGTTGTGTATGCACTTGTTCTCAACAATTACTCGTGGATTTTCTGAACCCCAAACGCGACAATTTTGGCGATTCCGAAAACATCAACTGACCGGAAGCCTTGGGCAATAAACAAAGACACCCTCGTTATCTGCAACGCTGCACCCTTCACACAGATGTAGCGTTGCTTATTTGTAAGCCAGAAAGAAGTTAAGGATCTAGTTTGGAGTTGTCCTCTGTCTATTTAATATGTCGGAGTATTTTTTATTTAAAAATTACTCAAAAAATCCACTAAAGTGCTAATATGCTTAAACGGCTTGCAAAGACGAAACAAAATTGAATAATTTTGTATTAAAAATTGGACCAGATTGCAAATTGTGTGGTATAAAAGTTAACCAAGAAAAAAATAAATATTTTATTGAACAGCATAAAAGAAAGAGATTAAATCTGGTGCTTTGCAATGGCTTTAAAAAAAATAACAATTACATCTTTAGATCTAGAACTGAAAAAAATGAATTTTACGACTATATGACAAAAATGTTGTTAACATGTGACATACAGTTGGATAAAAACAATAAACCCGAGCTCGAGAGAAGTACACACAAAAGAAAGTGCGAGATGAGTCGACACTAAGAAAAAATTACGTTGAAGATTGCTACTTTGAGGTGCTCCACAAAATCCGAGCCGAAGTTGGTGACGAAAATATTTTTGTATCCATGTAAAGCAGTGCGCTGTAACAAAGCAGGGCACTGTGTAAAAAATGTAATTGTTGGGCCTTTGCGAGCAAATAGTCGAGGGTTCCTGTTAACGTCCGAAGTTCTGGAGAGAGTAAACTCAGCAGCCATTGCCCCCAAGTTGGACGATTCACTGCGGATGCTGTGGCCAGATGAACATGTGCGTGAGAAAGTTTTGTTGTTCGTAACAAACGTTGCATCGTATATGAAAAGAGTGGTAATCCACTGCAAAATATTTCACGTAACCTGCGTCGCTCACGGTGTGCATTGAGTCTGTGAAAGCATACACAGTCACTACTCAAAAGTTGACACCTTGAACGTGAAAAAAAATATTTTCAAAACGTCCATCCCGGATTGCTGTTTTTAAGGAGAGGGAAACCGCATTGCCGCTACCACCTCAACCCGTAAGTTTGTCTGAAATTAAATCGCTACATTTACATTACATCAGGTGTTAAGTCGCTGGGGTACTTGGGGGGAGGCAGCAGTATATTATGCGGATTATTTTTCTCGGATCAAAATTGTAAGCTTTCTTGAAGACAATGCAAGCTGTGTTGTGTTTGCAAGGCAATTGATTGAAGATGAAGCAGTACAAGTGCAGCTGATGTACATCAAAGTTAATTTTGGGTTTTTATTCGACCCAAAAAAGGGAATTTTCGAAGTATTACAAAAAACAGGTATTTTGAGAGTCTGTACCTTTATTTTTAGCTGACTTCACTCTCATCAAGGAACGTCAATCTGCGAAGTGTTGCCGGATTTGAACAACATTCATGAAAACAAAGGAACCGTTTTCAATGCGAATATGGGACTGAAAACTACTGACCAGATAAAGTCTGTAGTAAACGGCGACTTGAATTCCAAACTTCCAGAAAAAATTGATGTTGATAATGTTGATTTTTAAGTAAATATCACATTATTAACCGCAAATACCTACTCACGCTATAAACTTAAAAGAAACTGTTAACACAAATACGATAAACTTAATTGCAGACTCGCGAAACTGTTTTTCTTTACTTGTAGTGCTTTGACTGAAAGATGTGTGTTTGCATGTTTGCATTGATAGCAAAGTTGCCTTGTGTGCGCCGTTGACTGGCTTCGTGCAAAAGTTTTCGTTTGTTCCCCGTCTCCCGCTAAAGAATCTAATGCGCTTCGTTGCGTTTTCAGTCAAAATCAAATTACAACGAAATTCGCGAAGAAGCGAAGTTTTTAGA
Source organism: Eristalis tenax (assembly GCA_905231855.2). NCBI lineage: Eukaryota > Metazoa > Arthropoda > Insecta > Diptera > Syrphidae > Eristalis > Eristalis tenax. The sequence goes on along the minus strand of HG993124.1, from coordinate 31,798,263 downwards.
GGACATTTTTCGAGACCGAAACTATGATGCGAGAGACCACTGAAATTTTCGACTTCAGAAATATATTTGAAATCTTCGATACTTACATTCGTGCTCACATTCAACTTCCAAAAGGAGTTTACCTCCAAGCTCAGCACCAAAAAAGACTGGAGCAATGAATCCATAATCAACAGACTGAGCGGCAATACGGTGAAATGGTACACAGATGGATCAAGAACTGGTGAAGGAACGAGGGCAGGAGTACTTGGACCCCGGACAAAATATTACGAACCCATGGGCTTACGCACCAGCATCTTTTAAGAAGAAGTCTATGCCATGCTTTCCGATCAATCATGAGAGGAATCATAACATCTGCGTCATATCAATAATGTCGGACAGTCGTGCTGATATCCTGGCACTAGACTCCTATCAACAATTTCAAGCTCGTGTGGGAATATCTACAGAAGCTTAAGCTTAAGAAATTGAGCAGGAATAACAGAGTAAAACTTTGTTCGATACCTGGCCATATAGGGATGGAAGGCAATGAAATGGCCGACTCCCTCGCTATGAAAGGGGCATCAGAAAATTGTATAGGCTCCCAACCATTCTGCGCAGTAGGAGTTCACGTCCACAGGGAAGAATCCAGGGAACTGGAAAGAAGAAACCGGGCAGCTATTTGGAGCAACGCTCATGGCATGACGCAGGCCAAGAAACTCCGGAGGAGGTTTGAGACATGTATCAGAATGAGCAAGGACAACCTCCGTATCCTATAAGGCTTCCTAACAGGTCACTGAAGACTCAGGGAGCACCTAAGGAAACTAGGAGCATCAGAAGAAGGTCTCTGCAGTTTCTGCGGAGAGTCTAATGAAATTCGACAACATATTCTCGGAAAAACAAAATTAAAATATATCTAGGCAAGCAGAGGAAGAATGGAAGTCACTTAAACCAGCTCTCATTCTCAGATTCCGAAAGGAAACTGGCTTAGATAGAATACTCGAGGACAAATCTCATCCACTTCGGGCAATAAGAGCAGATAACCCTCAAAACAACTCTGAAAAGAGCTGCATGAGAGGGGAGCTCTTAAGAAAGCAAAAGTAAGAAATAGGGGCCACAATAGATCTATAGGTCGCGATGCAATTTACTCTTAACAATAGTAATAATACATTCGAGCTTATTGTTTTTATTCTATCTTTATTGAGATCATCATTTATGTACAAAACTTCGGTGTCATGTTTGGACAATTTATGGGTCCCAGCGTAACGTCTAGGTTCAGTTCCAGGCACGAACAAATATTGGAATCTGCGATTACATCTTTTCTGTATTCGAGACTCGAAAATATTCAAAGATCGTACCAGTTCAGAGAGCTGACTCACTCACTTTTCTAGAAACTTCCTTATGGTGAGCAACCAGGAGCATGTAATAGTGATGTAGGAAAATAATCCTTAAACTACAAATGAAACACTTTGAATTTTCAAAGAAAGCTTGACGCTGTTCTCTTTATTTTATTAAGATATTCGATTTCGTACTCGGCTTTGCCCAGTTTTGTTTCTTCAACCGATACGTTAACTGTATAACTGTATTGAAAATATAGTTCTTCAAAATATCCGGGAGGAATGTGTTTAAAATAGTAAGACACCAAGAAATAATTAAACTTTCCAATTTTATTATTATAAACTTTTTTAATTATTATAAAACTTGTTTGTAGACCACACTTATTTTTTCTGAAACATCTCAGCGACAAGGTATAATTGCCCTGGATACTTTGTCACATTGTAACGTGCAATAGGTCGTGTGAAAAGTATGCGTTTGTCAAGTCTAGTCCAGTTACTATTAGGTATGGTCATTGTTTATTATTAATAATTGTGGCGAAGTGCAAAAGAACAGGAAACTGAAAACGTTTGAAAGAAAACGGCACTTCAGTTGGAATAAGATTAATTTTTGGTTTGTGGAATTGGTGGTTACTACTCTCATTGTCCAGATCAATTTACAAAATTTTGGTGGATCTAGGTTGCGCAGCAGCATGATTGGTGATCCGATTCTTAATTCCAGTTCCTGGCATGGAATCCCATTCGAATCAATGGGGTTTAAACACTCTACTGTCCTCATTGACGCATTTGTAAATGGTGGTTTTTTAGCTATTATCTTTTTGGCAACACTGGTTTAAACAGCTGACGCACGTTTCGTGTTTTGTTTCACTGTCAAGCATCTTCAGTTTGGTCTATAATTTAACCATGAATTGTCTTACAAACGAACAACGCTTGCAAATTATTGAATTTTATTATCAAAATGCGTGCTCTGTTAGGAAAGTTCATCGCGCGCTTCTTCTTTGGCTCAATGGGTACGTAAATAAGCAGAATTGTCGATTTTGGAGTGAATATCAGCCAGAAGCATTGCAAGAGCTACCAATGCATACAGAAAAAGTCACAGTTTGGTGCGGTTTATGGGCTGGTAGCATCATTGGACCGTACTTCTTCAAAGATGGTGCGAATCGTAACGTAACTTCGAATGGTGAGCGCTACCGTGAGATGTAGCACTATCCAACTTTTTTTTGCCCAAAATGCAAGAGCTTGACTTGCATGACATGTGGTTTCAACAAGACGGGGTCACATGCCACACAGCACGCGCAGCAATGGACTTATTGAGAGGCGACTTCGGTGAACATTTTACTTCACGTTCGGGACCGGTCAATTGGCCGCCTAGATCGTGCGATTTAACGCCTTTAGACTATTTTTTGTGGGGCTATGTTAAAGCTCATGTCTATTCAGACAAGCCCACTTCAATTGACGCATTGGAAGACAACATTGAAGCATTTATTCGTGAGATACCGGCCGAAATTTTGGAAAGAGTAAGCCAAAATTGGACTAAGCGGATGGACCATTTGAGGCGCAGTCAAGGTCAACATTTGCATGAAATTATCTTCAAACATTAAATTATATGGACCGTATTATCGATTCAAATAAAGATTTCATGCATTTTCCTGAATTATATGGGTTTTTTTTTTTTGAAAAACTTTCCTATTGCTTTTAAAAAATCACCCTTTATATATTTCCATCCGTACCAAAAGAATTTTGAAACATATTGTCGATCTTATCGACTCTGACATTTAGTGGTGTCAAAGTTGCTTGTTCCTGTAGGTAGTCACGATGCATAATGTTCGCTTGAACACTTGGATATACGTTGTTGATGAGATCCCGCAGTGTCTGTAAAATCTGGCTAAAATCCTGAGATAGCTTTGATATTTCTCGTTTCATCATTTGTTGCAATTTCTTCATTGCCAATCACAAGCAGATACTCGGAGAATTTGCCAGAGTCAAAGTCGATAGATTGTCGAGCGCTCCTCTTAACTGTCAATTTCATCGTTTTGACATTTCTCAATAGTTCAAAATTAAGAAGTCAAAGCTAAGATCTGTGCTAACTGTCCGGCTTCTAGTGCCCTTACCCTACAGACAATTTTTTTTCATTAAGTTTCTCGTATCTGTCCAACATGAACTGAAACAATTTTCTCAATCTGATTTTAATTTGGTTGCTTTTTTAAATTAAATATTGTAGAATTAAGCTCCACATTTATAAGTTGAACTACTAAAATTTTTAAAATGAAAATGTATGTATGTCACCTTAAATTATCCAATTTTATATTTTAATCCCTGTGCTTATATAAGAATATACTATTCTCAATGCGACAGTATATAAGTAATAAAATGAATGCCTATCTCAAAATCTCATTCACACCCCTCCTCATTAAAAAATTTCTTGACTGTGTGTATACATGTTGAAGTAGAATTACCAATGTGTGCTGCAGCAAAACGGAAGGCAAATACTTTTTTTCGATTGGTCTGGAGTGACAACAACACACAACATGGAGGGACATCAGAAAAAAACTCTTGGAAATCCCAACTGTACCTGCGTGAGTTATAATTTTAGACACAGGAAAGCACACCAAAAATGAAACATAACCGATTTGTTTGAAGTCTCATGTCATCTCTACCCTTCTTTATTTCTATATAAATTATTTCTTAAAATTATTAAAGGTCAAGGCATTCAGTTTTCGTTGGGTTTCGAATAACAACACAACCGGCATGTGACCTACATTTGCATAACTCGAAAGCCATTGACACCTGAATGCTGTATTGACACCTAATTGCTTATTGGTTGCGAAGCAATACAAATGTCCCGTCCGTTTGTTGACTTGTATTTGTGTAACACGTGCGATATGGATTTGGTTGTGTGAATTGAAGTCAAACTTCATGAACCAAGAAAGAAAAGTAGTCTATGTTGTGACACATCATGTGATTAGAGCAGAAATTAAGTATTATAGAGATGCCCAACTTCACGGATGATTGACCCCTAGTCCATCGCCGAATTTGAGGCTTTTTGACAGCTATTCGCGAAATAACTTAAATGCCGTTCTCTGATTGGTCAATTTGGCTTTAGAAAACGATATCAAAAATGGTTGCCAAAATATTAAGGGGCTAGAAGTTGGGTCTCTCTATCATAACTCATTTCTGGATTAGACTATCCAATTTCAGGTCCCTTGGAAAAACCTTGATATATCGACCAAGTCCTATATGCTTTGGTGCGCTCGTTCACTCAACGCAATCAGCTCAATCGGTTTCCTCTTAGTAATTCGAATATTTGTCTTTATTGACAAATATTCTTTATTTTTTGTTCTCTGTTCTTTGCCCAGCTGTTGCTTTCAATGCTTTGAACCCGTTCGATTGGGACCTATGCGACGTGCAACCTCACAGAATGGCTGGAGCCTTCTTCCTAACATTGGTGAATCTGTAACATTCGATGATTTTGTACATTTTGACGATGATGTCGGGGTTTTCGGGGCTCTGTATCTAATTCAAGCAACAACAATGAAGACGATGATCAAGAAGAATCGGAAGCTGAACCAATTCCGCCCGTCACATCAGAGTGGCCGACGATGTATTATCGGCATTGATTTTGACCAAGCACGCTGGAGGTTGTTAGAACAAAAATATCCCTGATTTCTTTACAAAATAATGCGTGTGTATGTACTTATTTCGTTTTCATCCTTCGGTCCAACTCGACCACTCGACATTTTTTTATAGAATGCACACACTCATCTTTGTCTATGTGTAGACGAACATGCATTGATGGTCGATGGATGGACATAAACGACTCATAACTTTCAAATCGTTTGTCGTACCGACTTCTTTAGAACGATTTTTGTTGAAAATTTCAAAGCCTTGTGACTTGTTGTTTCGGAGCCTTTGTAGGTCAGACGTACAATCTTTCTGCTTCTTAGTAAAGGTTCTTACAATTTAACACGGATAATCGCTTTGGCTTCACGCGTGAGTAATAAAATGATTCAATAAAAAACACTGTTTAATTTAATTTTATTTTATTTAATTATATTTCTTCCTAAGGAAAACCCGCACTTTTCCGGAAGGTTGATAGACAACTAAAAACTAGCCGCAGCAAAAGCCCAATTCGTACCGCTCATTACCCGACGAAAAATGCACATTTGCATTTTATTGGGAAAGGAATGTTCATACACTCACATCGCGGTACTGGCTGGAGTGTCGGGTGTTTGCGGAGGGCTAACCGACACTTTTGTTTTCTTCATGAACGGAATGTCCATTGGATATGTAACTCAACACGTACGAGTATCGTTTTCGTTCTTTGTCCTCTGGGGTATTCTGTGTGATTGTCCATCTGGTCGCCTAGTCAGAAAATCGTTCGTCCTGTCGCGTGATTTTTGTATTGCTGCAATTGCGGTTGATACCGTCTGGTCGCGTGATGTATTGTGTCATGGTACAGTCTAGTCCGTATTTGCTCCTATCCCACATTGACACATATTGAAGTCGCCTACTTCATTTTGCAGCTGCCTTCGAAAAGGTTGTAGTTCCCACGATTTGTACTAACCATTAGTCAACAAATCAGTCCTTCGTCTTGAGACTGCAACTAAGGTCAGTTGGTTTAGAAATTTACTCAAAGGCTTGAGCACTTGCTGCTCTGGTGGACTGACGCAAAATCACAGTAAAGTGTAAGACACACTTTTGATCCAAATACTGTGAACGGACAAGATAACCGATGACTGTAATCAATTATAAAGCCCCCTCAAAGAAGAGACGTTTTGAACGGGCTATAAATAGGATCAAGAAGCAAAGTATGCATTCCACAGACTGATTAGTTCCTACTGCTGTAACTGAATCGTATGGCAGCATGGATTTAAAACAAGACCACAGACAACGGAGCTTTAATATTCCCATTCCATTTGCACTAAGTCCCCGTCTCTGGCAAATGTTTATTGAAAAACACGGAATCCTACATAAAATTAGAAACACCACCTCCTACTTTTCTAAGGGGATCACCCGTAATCTGAATGAGCAAGAAAACTATGTCTCTACCACAAAAGACATTGTGAGTAATCTCATTGGTCTCAGGTTGTTGCTTTTAGAATAATTAAAAACTCAAGATGGATGTTCCCATTGTATGCCTGCAACAGGGCTGCTCTGGCCGGGACTGGCAGAGGCGAGATAATAACAGAAAAAGGATGAGAAAAATAAAACATCACGCAACTGGCGTTTCATCCCGTAAACTCTGACAAGCTCTGCCACCCAGAGACGGGCGCTGGGATTGCACTAACTCGGGAAAAACTATCCCCGTAATTATGTGGGAGAGCTGAGGGTTGAATGCCTGATTGAAGTGAAGAGCTTGCAAATGCTCACATAGTATGGTGCAGCAGTGAACCTGGCTACTGATATTTTTTTCATTTTCAACTTGATGAAATGAAAACAAAAAGATCGAGGCCTATTCAGTGCAATGGCAGGAAGACAACAGTGTGTATGACATTCCATAAATGGACCACAAAAGTGGGACAGAAGAGATTATGCAAAGCCCCAAGACTTTTGGTGTTCTTTGAATGTTGTCCTTTCACTATTAATATAAGAAACTTTCCGGAGGGATAAATGTTTGAATCTAAGAGTTATGACTGCAGGCTTGGACCGGTGTTGGGGTTGTAGTTGCAGGGTTTCGTTGTCGCTTTCACAACAGTTTAATTCTAGCCCTCAACTCAAATGCAATTGAATTCCGAATGTTCAAGTAGCGGACTGCATGTAGAGCGGAACAATACAAAGGAAAGTACAAGCTCAGTCACATGAGGCGGGAATGCCTTATGTTATACGTAGATTACGTAGATTGTGTTTGATAAGGATTGTTTATTCATGTAAGTCACTATACAGCATACGCACCATCCCCACATCGCATCCTCCATGCGCCAGCTTCATCCGCACATCGCACCCGCAGGACACCAGCACCATCGGCAGATCGCACCACCCATCCTCAAGCCGAACACACCATCCATCTGCAAGAACAATTTGCTGCATGAATCATACACCATGCACCCACGAGCAAAAGCTGTGGGTTAAGCTTTCCACATGTGTGAACGTCCGGTCATCTGTACGTGTGTTACGATTTCGCGGAAGTGGGCACTGGCATGTGTGTTAAATCGTCGGTTAACGATTGACGATCTTGGACACTAGGAAATTTGAGCGCGGTAGACACCTCACTACAAACTGCTACTCCTTTGTGCATTAGTTTTCGCAATAAATTAAATTTGTGAAGTTGATTTTTTAATTTTCTTCTCCCGTTTCTCGTCGTTGTTCTTAAACAGATTGTGTTAAGCGCCTTTTAATCTCCAGGCTAAATTTCACATCCCTTCTACCATCGACGTCGATAAGTCAGCGACTATGAGATTGAATGCTTTTTTACCGAAATTAAATTTATTTATCAATGAAGTCTCCCTCCAGCGCTATACACTTTCCAACCGATATTCCACCTTAGGTGCTCAGTATAGTTCTGCCTGAACGACCGTAACGAAATTGTGCCACTTGTGCACTATTCCTCGCCAGGGTCACATGACCCAGACCCCGAAATATATGGCGGAGAAAATTTATGAAACAGAGGCGAAAAAGAAATGGTATATGTTCGTCTCTGCGAGTAGCCAGGCCTAACTAAGAAGATGGCGTATTTTCTGGAAACACTTTACAATGCAGAGGTGAGGGTCTTAAATGCGATCGAACTAAACCACCAGCTGAAACTCAAATATCTTCGAAGGTCTCACGGTGGAAACAATCACAATGTATCATAAATTAGTTCGACCTTGTTGGTGGATTGAGACCAAAGCATCTTGCAAGCTTGAACTTCGTGTAGTGCGCTTTATGAGCCGGTCGATTCATAGTTTCCACAAACGATGATGTTCAAAACGTTCGAATCTGAGCCGGACTGGAGCTGCGCCGGGCCGCCTCAACCTACACTCAACCACTGGCTGCAATGCCCAGCCATTTTTCTCAGAAAATTATGTAAGTCGAATTTGAGAGTTTTCACAATTCACGAATGAAGGGTGTGGGATTGAATTAATTTGCTGAGTTAATTTGTCATTCATGGTTTATGTGATACACTTAAGAATTAAATTAAGGCATTACATTTTTACTCACGGAAGCCCATATTACAATACAAGTACATGCTGTTAAAAATACCATTCAACTTCTGAACACCCACCATACAAGAATGTATGGTCGTGGGCACGTTCAGAAATCTGCCGCCATTTTCCCCACTAAATTCGGGGAATATGTGAGCTCGTCGCACAGTGGTTCCGTTGTATGGAAGATTTGGAAATAAATCTGTAACTTTTGACACCACTAGTGTCCACATCCTACAATCCAGTCCAAGAAATAACGATAATCATCGATCTATAGCTCTCGCCGTTGAGGGTGATGGTATGGCAAATGTCGTTTCAAAAGGAATATGGACCGAAGTCATCGAAAATTCACACCAAACTGTAACTTTTTCGGAACGCATTGGGTGTTCTTGGAGATAGATAACAAAAAGAAATAACGAACATTCAACAAAATGGTGAAATCCAATAATAATATAACAAACCACCTAGCATAATAATTTTTCATCAAATGTTGAAAATAACAAAAGATATAATAGAAGGCAAAATGACTAAGGGATGGATTCATTTATCGTACATCAGTTTTATTGAGAGCTCTCAAAAGAGCGAGGCAAAATGCTGCTGTGTTGCTGAACTGAGGTCGGGTAAACGGGAGTACCCTCTCGTTTAAGTTATACTGCAAAATCAACTCAGTTCTACCAGGCTTTTATAAGGCTCCTTCTCTCCTACGCATCGGTCGGTTGGTGGAACAAGCTTTCACGTAAATACGCAACTTCGGCTTTTACTAAGCTTCAAAGAACTGTCCGTCTCGGCTGCATAGAGGCCTTCTCTAGTACGCCTGGTTCTGCTCGTGATGCACGGCTGAATCTCTCATTATGGGATGCACTCTCTAGGCCTTCTTCCTTCTTAAAAGAAGTGGTCTTTGGTATGACATGCACTGGAGCTTCGAGGACCTTATGGATATGTCATTCGACGCACTGACACCAGTACTTAATTTGCGGCGCACATACAAAGTCAATATTCCCTACACTCGGGGCTGGCTCTGGCCCAATTCTGAGCCGGGAGAGGTATGTAGTCGAATCTTTACGGATAGCTCCAAAACCAATGAAGGATCTGGAGCTGGTGCCTTCGAGGAGCGCGTCGACATTAGAATGCATACCTCATAAGGTATTTACCTCGTCGGTTTTCCGAGCGGAATCCTATCCAAATGGCCATGAACTATATTGTGAAGAACAGGTGGAAGGGGAAAAGCATCTGTGTCTGCAGTGACTGCCAAGCTGTACTTAAGGCCTTGCTCAACCCATTAACCACTTCCAGGATGGTTCAGGAATGCAAGTCCTCTCTTAATTTGATTGGCAGTCAAAATTCACTAAGAATTGTATGGGTTCCGGGTCCCCGTGGGTCGCTGAAAATGAGGTCGCCGATGAACTTGCTAGACAAGGAACAGAGGAAATATTTTCAGGACCTGAACCCGTGCTGGGTCTAGAATGCGTCCTTGGTTAGAGCTTCCATCGATGGTTGGGCCTCTTGGGAGCACACTCGGAGGTGGCATGACTCTCCACGATGCAGACAGAGCAAACGCCTGCTCCCAAATTTCTGTAAGAAATCCGCGGCATTCTTGTTATTCGATGCCAGAAAAGATTGCAGACGACTTAAATGCATACAAACCGGACACTACACCCTCGCCAAACGACGTCTATGGAAAAGACGACAACACTGCAGAGCACTTCCTCTGTCACTGTCCCGCTTTTGCTCGGATCAGGTGGCAGGTTGTTGATAATGCAGTGGTGAGAGCTGATGATGTAGGCTCCTCATCACAGAAACAAAGTTCAGGCGAAACTGTGAAACCGAATAAATTGTTGAACTAAAAACCAAAACCAAAAAATGTCCAGTTTCACAGTGAGTCAAAAATTCAACATCTCAGGATAAATGGAGCCTTCTTCTGCTCTGTGTGACGAAGAAATTTTGGCAGCTTCCAATTCAAGCAATAACAATGAAGATGACGATGGCGAAGAATCGCAAGCAGAGGCTTAATGCCTTCAGTTACATCAAAGAAGGCAATGCCATAGAGGCATTCTTGGTACTGGCTGTCATCGACAATGCTCTTGACCCAGCATGCTGGAAGTTATTAAAACAAAACAGAAAAATTACGGATTCATCAAACCATTTCCGTATTGCGTCATGCTGAGCGCCATACGGATCGGTCGTGCATATATCGATCTACATTGCTGATCACAGTTTGATGCACATTCGAACTGGCGTTCAGTAGTTAATGCGCCAACAGTGTGTTTCGGAATTGGACACGTTTCGAAACGTTATGCGACGATGACCAACAGCAACGGAAAGCAGCGGACGCCAAAATAGGTTTTTATGACGTAACGTGTAATGAGGGAACCCGCCGACTCGACAATATTACATTATATCGGTACGGGGTTAGTGGGTACCTCTCCCTAAACTCTTCCATGAAAGGACGTGGAGTAGCTACCTTTACTCTGTTGTCGAAATGCACCGCCATTGCTGTGTCCTTACTCATAATCACTTCAGTGCTATGATGAGCTGTTGATTTTACAGCACCATTAAACTAAAATGCTGCGCAATCTATCTCACGAATTGACCATAACGAAAATCTTCATGCACAAGAGCAATGAGATATACAGCGTTCATCATCAAAGGGACCGGATGTCGCAGCACAACTGAATGGTTACCTACGGCGACGATTCTCCAAAAAAAAAAAAAAAAACAAAAAATGTCAAAGTGCCACATTCCAGATAGAATCGCTTTCAACTAGAGATGCCTTTTGTTCTAAGGGCCGAAACACATTTGCATAGTGTACCCATAAAGATCTCTTTAACCGCCTTCAACCGGCCTGAAATAACGGCAGACAAAGGAGACGAAATCGAAAAGCAAAACATTGTCTATTACGGGATGCCCATATAATACGGCGAACGTCTGCCAACGGCCTTGCCATTGGCAGCAACAAAGGATACGACGATGCTATTGAATGAGAGTACGGCTGAAATCCGTTTTTGGTATTGTATGCCTACGCCGGTTGAATATCTGAAAACCACTCTTTGTCCCCTCCTCTTGTTCAGCTTCAGCTAAGTCAAATCGGTGTAAGGATCGTTTGGTTCCTAATCCACGTGACAGACTTTTGTTGTCGTGAGTCGAGTTAAAAGGGAACAAACAGAAAAAAAAATTAAATCAACAACGACTACTCGAGCACTGCCTGCAGGGGTGGCAAACGATAACGATTCAGGCGAGTGAAAGCACAATTTCAGGTACTTGTCACCGTTGTTGCGATGAATCTCTAGCTTTTGTTTGTTTCCTAGGTACGCTTGTGTAATCAAACGCAGGTGTTCCCCTTTTTAAACGAGTTATCAGACGCAAGTGTTCTCAAGTCTGTCGATTGCAATTATTGGCCATCGACATTTTCTGGCAAAGGAAATTCAATCTGTTAACTTGGAATGAATATCGAGCGAAAAAAAGAAAGACACGGGAACGAGAACGGGTGAACGTGAGGCAATCAAGTGGGTACGGGCGTCAGCGGTGAAGGAACCGTCAATTGTATAGTAAAGGTGTTCTGTGTTCTCGAGGTTTTGAGGAAATTGCTGGGTAATGTGATGACACCAATATACACACGTGTTGTCAAAAAAAGTGTGCTCTTTCGGCGAAATCTGTAACAGCGGGACTCTAAGTACGTTTTGGATGATTTTTGGAGTACATGCTGTAAACAAACAATGCCTCTGCTCAAATCTGCAGCAGAATTTGTAACGGGAATGAGTTCTTCTTCTTACAATGAACTTTAAGGCCCCCCTCAGATATTTTATAATACTTGGTCTCTCTCTCCCCTAACCTAACATCGCAATATGCACTCGTGATCAGGATTTGGCATCACATTCTCAATCACGTACGTCAAACTGGTCCGTCTATCCGACACTACATGTATGCCTTGAGTTTGTTATTTTATATATGGACCGCTGAAGACTATGAAATCGCTGAAAGTGTTGCCGCAGCAAGTGCGATTCTCGCATTGCGATTAGGTTTTGTTCGAATCAATTGACTACTTAGGCGTGTTACCAGCAATATGGTTTGAAGACACTGACTGGTGTCCTAGGTACTCTCGATACTCTTTAGACTATATACGACTGCCCTTAGAAAATGTGTTGAAGCCTGTCGACTTCATGGAAGGTGAGTATTTGTGCTTGATTAACCGCACATTATTTCATCGTTTGAATTTGGGTTTGAATCTGTATTTACCTAATACCTAGCCAACGTAACGTTGGAGTCGTCTACACCGCTGGGAATTCTCGGTTCAGTCCTCGGAATCTAAACTATACTAGCGGACCCTGTGCCTGCTTCGCTAGGCAGATCACATAATTATAAGAATGAAAAACACTCGTTGAACTGAAAACACTGTCGGTGTGTCCTATACTTATTGTATATCTTCTTCTTTTATATCTATTGCTACGTTCTTACATAAATTGTAAGAACAAATGCTCTGAAATGCTCCTTGGTAAGCTACATTTCTTGTTTTGCCAGCAATTGTGTGAACTTCGCGGGGATTGGGGTTCTCTCATAGTTCACGGCCCCACCTCTATCTGGTCACTGACAATGCAAAAGTTATAAAACGTCAAATGCAATATCAGTGTTGCCTCAAGCTTTTAAAAAAGTCACTGACTAGACCCTAAGAATCCACAAGACATTAAGAAATTAATATAAAAAAAAGTCCCTAGAAAAAAATTCCACTACAAATCAATTGTAATGAAAATAAAATATTGAATTTTAACACCATTTATATTTTTAACAATAAAACAGAAAATTATAAGATGTAAATGCATATGTTAACTTAAAAAAACAACAAATTCAATCGCAAAATATTAGTATTAAGTATTAAAAAACAATTAATATTACATCACTTGACAAATCACATATAATTATATCGATTGCATGATGATCATTAATTTCATTCAACTCAATGTCGGAGGCATTTCTAAAAGTTGGAATAATTTATAAGTGTTGACGCCCGATGGGCTTTTTAACGCGCCTAACCAAGGCTTTATGCTATCTTCAAGCTCTTGTTTTACGAGCCGCTGAATGGTGTCCTGGAACTCACCGCCCCTTGCTATGTCTTTTATAAGAAAAAGGAGAGCAGTGATGCCAATATGAGAATAATGAGAAATATACTTGTGGCACATATAATTGTCAGTGGAAGAAGCATGGATATTTAAAGTCAAATTCGCACAATTAAAACGGTTGACCTTGCGCCTTGGTCATTGTCATAGCAAACGCAAGACGTATTGAAAATTTGCAATCTTTTGAAGTCAAAAAAACCCATACCCGCTTCGCTGAGCACAATTCCATGGGGTTATTTAAAAAAAAAAATGCAATCTACTTAAGAAGCGTAAAATTCTTTCAATTGATCAGGCTTGAAATGCTCAATCTGAGGTCTGATCAGAATAAAACTCGTTTTTTTTTTAATATTTTACATCTAAATAGTTTTATATTATAGTTATATATAAAGTTTTAATATTATAATAATTTTTTTTTTTTTTGAAATTTTGTAAACAAGAAGAAGTAACACACGAAAGAAGTACCAATTTTGGACAACACTTACCACCAGAAATGAAGTATTATAGAGGTGCCCAACTTCACAGCTGATTGATCCCCTTGTCCATGAAGTTATTTATGAGGCTACTTGACAGTTATTCACGAAAGAACATAAATGACGTTCTCTGACGATATAAAAATTTGTTGTCAATAAAAAAATTGCAAGCATTTCTGGTGGTAAGTGTTCTCGAAAAGTGTAACTTCTTTCGGCAAAATTCTTTTCGTTTATGATAGTGGATGTCTTTATCTTATGATAGATACCCGGATTATGCTCCTACGATGATGTGATCTCCAAAGCAACACTGATCAGCAATCATTGAAAAAGGAACACATTAAAAGTCAAAGCAACTGCAAATCGCTTTTTTAAAAGCTTGTGACATATCTACATATACATATACCGACTCAAGAACTCGGCTAATGTGTGGGAAAAACCCTAAATGTACTGCAATTCACGTGTTTTTTCATGCACACACAACACACACATACATGCGTTTACCGATTTGAACCAAACTGTATACAAACCATATATAGACAAATTCCAAAGTTTGGTTGAAATCGGTAAATGTTACAAGGCGTGCATCGGCTACCAATATTTGAGGCAACATTTGTATGCATTTACATAGATTTTCAAATAAATAGTTCTAATCTAGACAGTATCAGGTTTTTTTTTAATTTTGAAATACATATCAACTGCGAACTGTATATATGCAAACCTTGTCTTGGCAATACCGAACACAAAATAAAACGAATTTTCCAAATTTTACAGGCGGTCGGAAGTTATTCGACCTACATACATTTCTGCGATTCATTCTTATTTATATAGATGTATGTATGTAGACTGCAATTAAAGAAAGAGAAAACTTTAAATCATAAATCATAACATAGGTAGATGTTCAATGCCCAGATGTTTAACGATAGTCATACAAAAGAATCCCAGAAGAATTAATTTTTGAGCCCGAAGCTCAAAAAACTATTGCTAAACTATTGCGTTACTTCGAATGTTGCCTTCGTTTACCGCTACGTCCATAGAAGCGTTATTGATACTAGAAATCTCAAGCTTCAAACAAACGTGCCACTTCATATGGCGTGACCGCTTTTACACGGTCGAACTTCATCGTATCAAATACCGTCCTTCTACTTCCTTCCGCTGTCTACAAACCTCGCGGTTGATGCGACAGAATCTGACAAACCGCCATATATAAATATCGAATTTCTGCACATCGTTATCGTGAACCAGATCCAGATCGGACACATTCATATCGCACAACCTAATGCCATGATTATTTGAAAAAAAAATATTCCACATACGCCATGTTGTTCATATTTCGTACTGAATCAACGGGCAGGATTCAGCCAACGCAGGTGACTCATGTATAGGCGTACTTTTACAGCTTGGAAAGCCTCCATCCAAAGTGCGCCACTGGAATAGCATCAAGATCGAATCGGCTTCAGATCCTACATGAAAACTACGTTAGAACATCGTCTTACTTCGATATATTCAATAGTATTGGTAAGCATGTCGCTGCAACAAAAGGTCGAGTTGAGTCTAGTTTCCACAGCAACTCCTTAACTTACGTTTCGCGTGCTATTGTTCCCTCATGAGTGGTGGGGACTTACTGAATGGTGACCCCTGTAAGACTTTTCTAAACACTTACACTCTCGGCGCGAATTATGAAATTTGCCAGTGATTGAATATATGAACTAGCGATGTTGATGTTGAAGTTTTAGATAGAGGATAGCACCCTCGCTCGCATAAATGTACAATTTATATTACGTCCGTTCCAATACATTCTGCACCAAATTGGGAAGTCTGTCATTTTCAAGGAGTGGTGGTAAAAAACTCTGAGAGAGAGGGAGGAACGCAGTTATACCAATTGTGTAAATTATGTGATTTATGAAATGTCACATACATGAATTAAATTACACTTGTGAGTTCTAGAGTGTTGTGGAAATAATGTCAAATTAAAAAAATACTACTAAATGGTTATTTTTGGACATGGTTACTGACGAAGACGACGTGTTGGAACTAATTATTAATAAACCGTGTGTCTTCATCTATGTCAAAAATAACGTGAGTGAGGGCTTATTTAGAAACGACTGTTTCACTCTACTCTGAAAAGCAATTCATAACACGTTGCCGTATTAAAAGATCTCTATTTGAAAGCCTTTCGGAAAAGTTTCGCACAGCACTTTTATGCTGATCTACGGCGTGATAAAAGATGCATTGCTCATAAGCACACTACGGTTTTCCTATGGTTCTCTGGGCGTGAACGGCATGTAGTTTCAGAGATGTAGCCGACCGTTTTGATCTTTCATTATGATTTGATTCACGTATCATCGACTGGTATATAATGTTTTTAAGCAGTCTCAGCCCAGTGTGACCCAGTAATGAGCAAAAAACCGGCAATCAGCACATTTTTCCAAAATAAAGGAGGATTTTCCAAAGCAATAGGTAAAACGCACACAGATTTCACATATGTTTGTAATAAATTATTATCCAAATCAGGGTGTATCGATGGAACACATATTGAAATAGACCCACCGAAGCGCAAGAACGATTATATTTCTCGAAGGGGAAGTGACCATCTTCAGGCAACGAAAAAAATTTATAAGTATTTTTGTCGAATATCCTGGTTCCTGCCAGTGTAGTTGGGTTTTACAAAATTCCCCAATTTATGGAAAACCATGCGAAGCGTGTGGATGTAAAGTACTTAATTGTTGCACTAATTGTTGGGCATCTCTATAATACTTTATTTCTGTACCCAACTATACAGCTGATTGCCCCTATCACCCACTCAGTGGCGAATTTGAAAGGCTTTCTGACAGTTACACGAAATAACTTTAATGCCGTTCTCTGCTTTATAAATTTGTTTTAAGAATACGATATAAAAACGGTTGTCAAAAATGTTAAGGGTCAAGAGAGATTGAAGTTGTCTGACTCTATAAAACTGGTAAAGCCCAAAGATTTCCCGGTTATGTCTTCTCCTTTATTGGCTTTTCCCGAAAACAGGATCATATGCAAGACGTAAAATTTCTGTTCACAGAACTTTAAGAATGGATTCTGCCGTTTTGCTTATCGTCCAGCTTTACCCTCCATACAGTAGGACTGGCAAGAAAAGTGTTTTGTGGAACATGATTCTTGAGTTTTGACCCCAGTTGTCAAACAAGGATCGAAAGGAGGGCAAATCTTCGTCGGATCTCCATTAAGATGTAAGTCATGGAGTTCACTTTTGGCCCGATGTATGCAAACACACAAACACGACTGGCGCTTGGTTAGTGGGATCCCCGGTTCGAATCCCAGGGAAAGCAAAGTTAATGCGTTTTATCTGGTTTTTAAATCGGGTCCAGTCACCATTTGCCGTTGGAAGAAACACCATCACTGGAGTGGCAGATAAGTGGTAGTAGCCTGACTGTGGACATATCCCAATGGAGCAACAAGATCTAAGTGTGCGAGTGAGTTCACTAGCAGCCCCCTTCCCTACCTTACTCATGCAACCAGCTGTACAAACACAAATTTGCAACTCCCGATGGTAATGTTTTGTGTCAGGTTCGTTCCGGTTCTTGGTCGACAGCATATATTTATATTTGTCTTCATTGACCAGCACGTTCCGCCTCTGCTTCAATTGGAGTGAACGTTTCAGTGCATATTGTTGAAACTAGATTCCCAGCAATTTGGGGTCAAAGTTTGATTACCTCGTCTTGCTATAATCACATATTCGCCCACACTACCAGGGCCACGACACAATAACTGTCCTCATAGTCTTGTGCCACAGTTTCCAAAGGACACCTTTCACAACTATAATACTCAAATTTCTTTTACTTAAGCTAATGCAGTAGCATTTTTGCTAGATCATAAGGGTAACCAGAAGCCACTGGTTAACACCTCACACCAATGTGCCGACATCCATTCGTCAGGCGTTGCTTAAGCTCTGCACAAGTGTACATGTGTAGGGACGAGCGGTATGCAATGGGCCACAGATGTATTTTGATTTCGCAATCTCATTTGTAATTTCAAAACTCGTTACCTTCACCAAGCACGATTGCAGTCGATCTCAAGGATTGTTCTCAATGCAAATATTATACTTTTCCTCAAAATGAAATGATTGAGATGGTTTTTCTTTTACCACACAATTTATACGACTCGTATATAGCCAAAGAAGGAACAAGAACAGAAAAAATAAAGGATCAACTAAAGACAACCAAGCAGAGCGACGTTTCTTTTTCTCTCTTGTGCCATGAGACAGTGAGCACATCGGATGTTGAGATTGCGGAAAGAATACATCCGCATCGGTTGATGGCACCAGGAGATGAATTATAATAAATTTGGTCCTCAGTGTCATTCGTTGTGATTTCAGTTAAATTCTTTTTTGTTTCCTTTTAGTCGTTTCTGTTTCATTCTCAATCCTTGTTGCTTCCCATTCCCTGTTTCATATTATTTCAATGGATTGTAAGCGCTGTGTAATGTTTCTTCCGCCGGATGCATTCGTCATCCTGTCTCCAGGATAAGGGCGGACTAAACGACAAGGAATAGAACAATTTTTCGCGAAAGAAAAAATAATATGCAAAGAAAAGATGAAATAACTCAACGTATTTCTTCAAGGGTTAAACATCAAGGAGAAAATCATTTTCCCAGCGTTACGACGCTACGATAGTGGAAACTGGAAACTATTACGTCTGTTCTCGCAGTTGTTCTCTTGCGAAGTAATAACGCAGTTGTATATTTCCATCTTCGATACATTTGAGATACGTTTCTCAAGTTATGCCTGAATGATGCAAATTATTTCTATTGAATGCGTTTTATATTTGCTCAGCTCGCGGATAGGGGGATTTTTCATTATTCAGCCGTATCCAAGTCTTATAATAGAGGGCGAGTGAGGGTAGAGTGTGAGGTTATCTGAAAAACTGATTAAAGCAAAGGATGGGGGAAATTTTAATGCCAAATCGGATCTTAGACAATCCAGGAGACTGTTCAGTGAATTTCTAGGAACTGTTCTAGAGATGGAGTGCTGCTTAAGACTAGAAAGAATTAAATAAAATTACGTGAATACAGCGAGTTTGTGCCAGAGCTCCTAAACGATGCACTGTATCTCTTGCACTACATAAAGTGAGATAGCAATTAAAGGAGGAGATTGAGTGACTGCTCAAGAAAAGGCTAACGTTCTGCTCTATGGCCAAATTACACACATGTGCCGTACCACAGAGCTGCCCGGAGGGCTTAGGCTAGGGCCTTTTGTTGAAGGGCTACCCTCAGTTGGGATCATGAAAATATCAATTTTTCGGTATTTTCTAATAGAAAATATTTTAAAAGTATTCTCTGAAATTTTTTGCCAAATCGGGGTATTATTTATGCAGAGAAACAACTTTGAGTGGAGCCATCTCTACGTTCGTGCTAATGGTACTCAAAAATTCAAGCACGTTTTTCTCGAAACCCAGTCTTTGAAGTCGGTGGTCACTGCGACTTGAACGAAGGATTCTGCTTTTGGACGATCAGTTTTTTCTATAGCAGAAAATGTGAGAGACGTTTTGGTAAAAACAAGAAATTTGAGTTTCAACGTCGTACTTTCAACCGGAGCATCATATTATCAACTGATTTTTGAATTTTGTTTGATTTCGCACAAGTCAGTGATGAGCTACAGTGATCACCGCAAAACGTTTTTTTGTGCTTGACTTCGCACCAAACGTATTGTGTTTCGCGCATTTTTTTAAAATTTGATATAAATAACAAATTAAAATGAATTTTTTTAAACAATAAATGCTATTTTTCTTAAATACTTATTCTTCATGTTGTAAAATATTTGGTATCAAATATATTAATGTGTCACCACAACAAAAAAAAAAATATTTATTGGTGTTGCAACTGTGGGCACCTTACTCCAATGCTCCCAACAGGTTTGAGTGTTTTGAGTGTCCCCAAAGGCAAATGCCTTTCCAATTACTATGACCGTCCTTGTAATGGATTGTGGTTCGTTAAATGAAAATTCCAACCTAGGCCGCTTTTGCACTGCGAAATTTCGTCACATCAAATACCGCCGGAAGTAGTAACTTCGATAGCGTCTGTGTAACTTCTTTGTTTATCTCTATTTCCCACACACCCGTCACAAGCTTCCGATACCCAACGCTGAGGATGAAAATTCGAAAAACGAAGGAAAATTTTGATAGCTTCCTCGAAAGCTGATACAATTTCTGTAAGCACGTAATAGAGCCCCTACACGACGCAGACACGCCGCTGCAAACCTTAAGTCTGTGCAAACACCTCTTCGCTACACACGGTGCAGACATTACTTTGTATCGCTTGTTCTTGGTAATCATTGCTTTTGCAATTAGAAAAAAAAAATATATATTAAATTTAAATTAAATTTAAAATTATTTAATTATTACAATTTTTTTATTAATGAATTATTAAAATTTAATTAATTATTAAGATTATTTAATTTAATTTAAATTTAGGTTTTATAATTTTTTAATAACTCGGTCCGAAATTATCTATAAAAAAAATAAAATAAAATTAAATAAAGAATTTTCCTGATGCCTGTTCATGACCAATTTGGACATCCTGCCGTCATACAGGATTCAAATGAGTCTTCAAAAGAGTCTTCAATCAGCAATTGTCTTTGTTATTGCTTCATTTGTGTCGTCATTTGGACATCCACTCTATTCAAAATAGAGTCTCTTGCTGATGTTTGCCATCTGTCCCTCGAAAGGTTTTGGCCGCGCAAAGAGTAGTTTTTCATTAAAACAAGAAATTCATTATCTTCCATTCTGGCCAAATTTCACAAAGCATAGTCCATCCGATCTCAGCAAAAAGCCATGTGTTTCACAGACCTTTGTGAATGTCCACCCCCACGCTACACATGTGTACACCACAATTTTCATTCCTTTCCCGCTTCTAAGAACGATAATAAGTATTTCTAATAGCTTCTTCGACGAGCGTCCACATGTCCAGTGGGAACTTGTATTGCATCTGCCAAACACTTCTCACTGAGACGAATGAAGTTGTGGTTACAAGACACTTTCCATACACACACGTGTGAACTATAATTGCAGAGATTTGCATAGAGTATAGATACGATTTGACTGCTTTCTGCCAAAACTCAATGCAGCTTCGCTGAGTAAAAAAGGAATTTATTGAATGCGCTTATTGTCCAGCTGACATGAAAAATTTCCCCCGTAGTAATATAATCTAAAACCTCGGATTTCCCCAATGAGGCTTACAAAAGACCCGCCACGCGTCTCTCATCACCCCCGACCACCAAAACCATGCTCAGACTGAAGTAACATTACCAAAATTGTTCTTATATAATTCCGAGCATTAATTTCCATTCACGTCCTGTGATATGCTAATATTCCGACAGGATATCGCCCCACCCCACCACCAGTAGGATTTTATGCAAATTGGTCCCATTATCTGAGGTCATAGATGTGTGCAATCATAGCTCCATTACCATATAATTTTATTGTTATATCCCCAAGCCGCAAAACCACATCAAACAATAGAACTTTAAGTGTCTCATTGGCTTAATCGATACATACAGAGATGCTCACATCGGATGGCCAATGCCATGGGAATTAACTTTAGCAGCAATCACTTCCACATGTATATTCATACGAAACTATCGAGATGATTGATCAAATTTCAGTTACCCGCATAAAGCGTTTTATTTAAACATTCCGCTCCTGTGGACCCTACCGAATTCTGTCAAATCATCATCGATTATGTGTACAAAATGGTCTCATCGCAGCCCCAGCACCAGTCGGTCTCCTTAGTGTCTCAGTCTGCCGTTCGACGATTAAAGTGAGCAACCCCACACCCAACCCCGTGACCAATGATTTGTTTGCTGGCTTTGTCTAAGCAAATCCATAAATCATTTAAGCTCTAGAAAATCTGCGTTTTAAATTACTATTTGCCGGGTTATTTATGTTATCTCGGTGGCTCGACCGGTTTTTCGGTGGGGAGCGTCTGCCGCAGCGGAACATATCGGATATTTATGTCAGTAAGTGTTGTAAATTTGAATGAGCTAACTTGATGGCGGGGTAACTCGTGGATGCGGATACCTTCCGATTGATTTCCTGAAGCGATTTAAATTTAATAAATGAACACGTAATATCTGTCCGTTTGTCTGTCCGTACATGTTTGGCTGAACGAAATGTTGTCTGTGTATCATATTTACCGAAAAACTTGTCGGAGGCACCAGCATCATCCATCAAATTAACGTGACCGAGATAAATTTGGCGAAAAAGTGGCCGACTTACTTTCTGACAGCAACCACCCAGCAGTTGAACGAATGGATGTTTCTATCTCTGGCGTTAATCTTTTGATCCCATAAAATATATTGGGGATGGCTATAAACGGTTTATACGCTCTCAGATTATACCGCTTCCCTCCCAGAAACTCACCATATTGGATGTATTTTATCGAAACGTTCTATTTTTATTCCCCATTCGGCATTGCTCTTACAGCAAGTATGCTGTATGTAGTGGTTCGATTACAATATTTGCGGGACTAGTCTCTCGATTTGGTCGACTCTTCCGAATGATTATCCACGTCTGTTGATGGTATCATTAGGAGCGAAGCAAAGTCGTTAAGTACTCTTAATCGATTGTGTCATTGTGTTAAGCTATTAATTGTGATATAATTGTGTGTTGTGTACATGCCAATAAAGGCAAATGGCTGGCGTATGCCAATGAACAATACTTTGTGGAGATTTAATGAAATTCGTGTGCACAGCAGGTTGCACACTGACAGTGAGAGAAGATACTTCTCAGAGTGACATTCGTTTCGATCCGAGTACTGACCGGGACTGCATGGGAACGTTGTTCAATCGATTTCATTCGACGCGATGACTACGTATTCGCACCACCATGTTGTATGGACACCAGGACACCATGCTCACTTGTGTGATTAGAGCTGATCCATCCAACTAGACTTCCAAGATGAATATGAAATACAGTCAGCGTCAAAAGTGAGTGTACATCATATAAGTGTTCTGCGTTCTACATAAAATTTAATTCAAACGGGACCCCAAAGAAAAAAATGCGATGAATGCAGATTTCTAAAAAACAGTTGTTATGTACTTAAGAACAAAAAAATGGGGTTACCTCAAAAACTATGAGCACGGCTGGTAATAAACCAAAAACGTGAAAAAATATAGAGCACCGATAAATGGCCCTTCTGAACTTTGCTTGGAAACGCTTGTGGCGGAGGTAGAGACAGGCTAGGGAAGGGGGCTGTTAATGAAGCACACTTAGACCATATTGGTCTATTGTCATACAGTCAGACTCCTACCACTGGTAGACCACTCCAGTGCTGGTGCTGATTTCAACGGCAAATGGTGCCTCAACCAGATTCAGATAAAAACGTATTGACTTTGCTTTCACTGGAATTCGACACGGGGACCCCACTCATCAAGGGCAGGCACTTAACCACCTGCGGCATCCAGTCGCCCCTTGGCACAGGTTACTCTTTATATAGTTCAAATAACCAAACACATACATTTTTTTTATATATATTGACCCGAAATTGACCACTTTAGATGCTACCTGCCAAAGCCCATATTAAGGCATATTTCTTATGCGACTTGCATGCTGTACACATACTTTTGAGATGAGAATTGTAATTATGTACGCCCAGAAACTTATCGTACTCGTGCCGTTACTAATCAGTAATTACCTTAGAAAACTGCATTTGAGGAGTCTCGTTTGACATTAATTTTCGCTGGGAACGCATGCACTTTTATGTTGTACTCTCACTTTTGACGCTGACTGTATGTGAACATGTCATCAGTCCCATTCGTCGTAGAGTGCTGCATTGTTTTTTTTTTTTTTTTTTTTTTCAGTGCAACATCTACTGACGCGCTGTGGCGCTCTTATACCGACTTCTATGCCGCAACGACAAACGGCATGACGGTGTCACGCCATCCTGTCTTCTCTACCGTAATGGAGTCTAGCCACAGCTCGCACGTGAAGTTTGGCCCAATCTATGGATACTTGCCATGGTGACGAAACACACAGGCATTGTCTCGATGCAACAACACATTTTTCTTCGTCTCAAATCTCTGCATAATATTCACCGGTTATCGTTTACTCTTATGTAAGCTGATGTGGAGGACAACGCCTGCATGTCCAAAAACTGTAAGCATGGCCTTGTTGGCCAACAGATCCAGCCTGACCCCCATGGGTGGCCATTAACTTGTCACAGTCGAGATGTTCCTTGGTCTCTGGTCCACTTTTCGTCAACGGCAATGAAACGGCGTAGAAACTCGTTCGGATTGCGGCTGAACTTTGCCAAACACTCCTTTGCAACGGTCACATGGAATGTATCGACGATTTCTGGCATGATGACCTCATTTGGACGACTTGAACTTTCTGCTTGCAATGACTGTCAAACAAATACTAAATGGCGAAGTATTGCGGAAAATGAAAAAAGGAACTGACCTATCAAACTGCTGACCAGAGTCTTCGCTTCCGAGCTTGTTGAAGAGGTTGTCCGGGACTAAAGTGGAGGACTTTTCCTGGCTGAGGTCGAGGATTACACTGGAATGTAGCGCAACAAGGAAGGAGAAGATGATAGAGCATCCGATCGTCTTGGATCAGTCCTTAAGCGTGTAGGCTCATATTCTCCAATTATCCTTTTCGTATTCCATAACAAATGCCTTTTAATTCTCCTTGTTTCTGCATTTCACCAGAGTTACACTCAAAATAACAGTGCGCACTGCCTCTGCGACTGTTATTAACTAGGAAACCAGCTTTAAGTGTGCTACAATGATTTTGATACATCAGTGAGATGTTCTTAAACCATTTCCTTTCACATCTACTGAATGTCTAAGAGCTTTATATCAATCATTAGTCGCACACACAGCCACACGCGCACACACCGTCCTCCCATTCCTCCCCAAAAACGGACATGACATACAAAAACTGGACACCGTCGACCATTAATTAACTCACATCAACAGAAGGAAATCCTACCTACAATCATCCGGAGCAAGGAAAAAAGATGTTAGCCGGGTAAATCTTCCAGACCATTAATTTTCGTCTGAAGCAATTGCGGTCCAGCTCGATGGTGTGATTTGAGGGCGTCAGACCTAGCCACCGCACACACACACACACATACGCACACAGATGTTGTATGATTTTTTGCTGTTACACCCTCACTGACAACTGCTGTTGTCGTCCTCCCCACCGCAGGTGGTTGCCAGTTTTTAAGGCTGCCTGGGGTAAGGTTACACATTCAGCTTGAGACACACTCCCCAGCGTCATAGCTGCGATAAGAGTTCACCAAAAACCTAATGAACTGATGATTTCTTTTGTTGATGAGGTTCTTGTTAGTTTGCTTGTGCCAACAAACAAAGTTCCAGCGTCTACGTGTGGGAGTGCCCGAGCGGAGGATGATGGGTCGTTGTCCCGCCTCCCCGACAGATCGAAGATGAGCACAACAACTGCTAAAGGCAGTGCGAGCACACGATGGCAATTTCCAAGACACCACGCTACGTCGCGCCGCCGCTGCTGTGAGATGCCAGAATACCAAACCGACGGGGACACCAACACCAACAACACCGTCAGCACCAGAACCAGGACCAGAGCCTTATGCGAAAGGGGGCGGCGTGGAAGGGTGAGGCGGTGATGAAAAACAAGTGAAAAATAATGAAAACTTGGCATGCGTTCTCCATGGATTTTCCGAGAACAGCGTCTTCTTTTTTTGTTTTCCCAGGGAATGCGATAAAAACTCGAAACGGTGAGCCTCAGAACTGAGCATGGGTGTGGAGATTGAGTTCTCGTTTTTCTTCCTTCAGTATCTGCTGGCGGTTTTTCGCCACACTCCTGATATCGAGAGGAAGATGATAGCGGCCAAGGTGCCAGAGTGTGGCTGCCGGCAATGGAAGTGGGTGGGTGGAAGCATTCAGTATCGCACAAGTGGCGAGGGTTTTTTCCCTCCGTGGCCTGCACTGCAATTCAACTGTAAAACGTTTGCGATTACAAATAAATTATCTCTAATGGTATTTTTTCCCCATCCAGACCCTGGTGTGGTCGAAGGGAATCGACAAGCGCAACGCTCTGAGGACTTCGTGACACTGAAAAACGGAAATAATGGCCGGCAAGTTTCGAACCGGAGCGAGGAAATTAAAGAAAATTTAATGTTTATGTTCTCCAGTGGCACTTGGCATTGCCGTTTTTATCTTCAGCAGATAATGCTGATGGTATTCTTGGAAATAATTTTTATTTA
Organism: Eristalis tenax; assembly: GCA_905231855.2. NCBI lineage: Eukaryota > Metazoa > Arthropoda > Insecta > Diptera > Syrphidae > Eristalis > Eristalis tenax. The sequence continues at coordinate 31,772,032 of HG993124.1, read as the reverse complement.
GAAAAACTTCTCAAGTCTCAGTCTTTAAACGCATAACCTGAAGACATTTGTAGGGTGTTTTCAGTGTGCGATAAGTCGTCTTCCCTCGCAGAAAATACAGGGTAACAGGCACAACTTTCAATGCAAGCTGTTGTCATACAGAGTGAGAGAGAAATGTGCGGGTATTTTACTAAGTGAGATCTGTGCGAGGAGGAATCGCACTTGGCCTAGAGGACACAGATGCATTGTCAGTGCATACATGGATTTGGAGCTGGGTTTGTCTGCTTGACGAACACGTCATTTGCTTAGGTTCGTGGTTTTGTATTGATTTTGTAGTAAATGCCTAAGTCGAGTAGCTTCAGTGTCGAGGGCGTGGAGGGCGCTCATAATGACAAATATCTCTATGAATAGATAGGCTCTTGCCAAAAACAACTCAAAAATGCTCACAATGACTTTGATTGATGGTGGCAATGATAAGATGGATAGATGAATGTCTTTTGTATCAAGACAGATAGATCTGTCAAAGGCTTCGGTTAGCTACACTGATCAGAAGAATTGTTGGCCAAAGTGCACGACAGTGATTTTCGTGTTTTAATGAACTACGCTTTGTGCTTTGTAACAGATCCTGCTCCAATGAGGTGTTGAACTGGAGTGCCATTGAAGTACAAATGGCGTCGCAGAGGAAGAAATAGTCACCAAGCACCGCGATATCATGCCCGACGATAAATGAGGCAGAGTGAGTCGTGAGATAGCCAAGGCTTATGCTATTTCAAAAGATTCCACCTTGTAATCTTGAATGGTCATTTGGTCGTGAACAAATTATAGGCCAGATGGAAGCCGCGGTGGCTGGTGGTCACCCAAAAGGCGAACTTGGGTGAAGGCAAATTCAAATGAAGTTTTTAAATAAATTGTGCGTATTTTTGAATCCTGGCTACACCACTGCACTCCAGAAATGAAGCAGCAATCAAGAGAGTGGAACCCTACAACAAATGCCTCTTTTACGGAGCGAAGCCATGCTATTTAGGATAGTTAAAAAGATTTGTAGCACAATCCTTCAGAGAAGTGTGCAATGCTGGATGGGAAGAGGCCTTAAAAAAATGACCCTGATGATCTTGAGGCCCTGACTCACTTAGACCAACTTGTTGGGTCCATTATGTCCATAATAGAGGAAGGCTTTCCACCGCGAGCCCTTCCGTTTTTCCTTAAATCATCCTGCTTAATTTTTTGAAACTTAGGATGATTTTCGGTTCAATCTCGCTTAAGAACCCCAGTTTTATGAAGCAGTGCTCTTCAGGGAACTGTCTTCTTTTCTTTGCTAGGCCATAGAGTCCTTGGTGTTATACAAGCCCGCTTCGTCTTCCAGTCGATCTATGAATCGGAATGTCATTATCAACTCCAACTTGGAATCGCAGTGGGTTAGTTTGTATGGAAGCGCAGACAAAAGTCTGTTAAATCTGAACTATTTAACGGATCTTAATGAAATTTGGCACACATATTGGGATCAATATTATACGCATTTTGTCAAGAAAAAGCGACTAAAAAAAGTTATTCATATTATTCTGAAATTTGATTGATGTTCTATTGAAATCAGAAATTAAGTATGATAGAGATTTTCAACTTATACCTCTCTTGCCCTTTTTTTGACAACCACTTTTACATCGTCTTCTAAAGCAAAATTGACCAATCAGAGAACAGCAATTACGTTATTTCGTGAATAACCGTCAAAAATGCATGAATGACTGTCGGAAATTTGTCGATGGACTAGGGGTCAATCGGCTGTGAAGTTGGGCATCTCCATAATACTTCAATTCTGCGTGTGAGCTCCACCTTTCCCTCCAACTAATTAGATTCTTGAAAGTAGGGAAAACTGCACGAAGAAATAAGTTTGGGCAGAGCCCACGAATTGCCGTCGTAACAAGCCAACATGAAATAACTTGCTAAGCTTCCGCTACAATTGCCTACATGCCTTTACGGACCTGTCGAGTGTTTGGTTGATCCTCTGACGATGAATGATGCTGACGAAATCAGAGTCCATCGATGCTGAACTGTTGGCTTGGCCACTCTGGACGAAGACTACGAAGACAAAGAAGAACAGTCGCCAAATCCAATCACATTCACCGGCTCAGGCTACAGAAGTTAAGATTTGTTGTCAGCTCTAGCCATTATTGAAAACTGTATATAACATTGGACAATGATCAACAAAACATTACGGACTTCTTTTCAAAATAAAAATTCGTGAATTTACAAATGCTTGGAATAATAAATCACGAATTTAAGGCAAGCTATTGGAATTTTTTGCTAGCTCCCTCTTGGTTATTTGAACTCTTGTTATTTTGAACTCTTGGTTTAATGTTGAATGTAATTTTTCTCTGAACCGTTGAGTTTGCAAATTAACGAGAGTCGTATAACGTTTGTATTTTATTTATTTGATTGTACTCATTATTACAATGTATTTTACAAATCTTTAATTCACTGTTGTCTACTTTTCAGCAAACATTAAAAAACAGTTTATTACTTTCTAGAATATTTTATATAAATAACAACCTATACACAGTTGAATTAATTTTTCACTTAATAAACATTCTGGTTAAATTGTTCATATATTCTTAAAATATAACTTTCAGCAATATCTAAAAGTAATTTTTGATTGCAATTACTAAACTGATGAAATGCATGTGTTTATGTTACATTTACTTCGGATCAGAATCCTCAACGTTTTGCTTTCCTGTGAAATTCACGAATGAAACGCAATTTTCGTGGGGTGGGGGTTTTCCCATACAAGGGTGCGTATGAGATCAAAAATGAAGTATGATAGAGACGCGCAACTTCTTCCTGTCTTGCCCCATACATTTTTTGACAACCACTTTTTATATCGTTTTCTAAATTCTATTTCGTGAATAAACGTCGAAAATTCATGAATAAATGTCAAAAAGTCTATGAAATTCGTCGGTGGACTGCAAGAGCCTTATCCGCATGAAACTGTGAAGAGGAGAGACTTTCCGATGTTGCTGCATGGTTAATCCCTTCTTACGGGAATATTACTATATTTCATTCGAACCATTATCAGCTCAGAAACCGTGACTTTTTTAACATAACCACAGTCCGTGCTTATACTTAACTGCACCCACTTTTGTTGATTACTTACTTGTGTACCTATGTGTCAATACTAGCTTCTCCAGTTTCGCACTGGTCTCAGCTACCTGCCTTCAGTTGCGCACCCCAAGCCTTATTACTTTTCCTTAGCTAGCTGCCTCCAGTTGCGCACTCCAAGCCGCCTGATGTTCCCTTTAACTTGTGCGGGTCATATACATGTCAATGCCAGCAATCAAAGATATGCCTGGCCCAGGGAGTCCCAGATGAAGCTGCGGTCATACAATCGCTTAATGAATATCGGAACCACTTAAGCTCGGATGGGACAGTATGAGACAATAAAATGGACTGAGGGTGAGCTGAGGGTCGATGACGATCGACTATGAAAGGGAAGAGATGTAGATTGCGGGAACAATGGCAGTGTACAGAATAAGGAGAACGAGACACGTTCTATGCAGCTAGTGTTCAAGATTAATTTCAATAAAAGTCTGAAATGTACAATTGCGTCCGTTTTGTTTGAGGTATTCTTTTCCTCATTTTCATCTTCTTCTGTTTTGCTTTTGACTCGTTATCTAAGTAAAATATATAATTTATAAAGTGAATAATTTAATATTATAAAATATATAATTTAAGTATAAATTACATAAATTAAGTATAATATATATAATTTGCGAGCCACCTAAGGCGAGGTGTCGTTCTACTACGTTTTCCCTCGGGGTTGGATTTGAAGACTCTGAGGGCCGGAGCATTGGTGTCCACTCGTTCAACATGTCCTAACCATCTTAAGCGACTGATGCGCAGTTTTTTAACTAAGTCGATGTCGCTGTATAACTGCTATAGTTCACTCAACGCATACGGGACCGTACATTTTGCGAAGAATTTTTCGCTCGAACCAACTATCGTTGAGAAGAAGTATTAGTTGTGTTCGCGTACCCAGAATAAACAGTACAACAACGAAAATCTACGAAAGTCTGTTTCCGTATGCCAAAAATATGGGTTTTATGTCAAAAACTTCCCCCTCCCTTCCCCGTCCCATTTATGTGTGTAGCTTGTTGACACACTCACATGTTTAATTTAATTCAAACAAATAAATGTGAGATTCCACATTTTTCATAAATGACATAATTTACACAATTGGTAAAGCGGCGTTCCCGTACGTTCTTGAGATTTTGCCTCTCTTCCAGATATTTTTACCCCCATTCCTTAACAATTGCAGACTTCACAATTTGCTGCAGAAAGTACTGGAACAAACCTATTAATTACAATAATTTTGACACACAAACTTGGCAGATCTCAATTTGGCTTTAGAATACGATAAGGGGAAAGAGAGGTTAATGTTGGCTCTCTGTCTATAATACTTCATTTCTGCTCTAGTTTTCAAACACAACCAACTTGAGTGTTCCCTTTAACAAGAACACTTCACTCCTTCCGAGAGTTCATTCGGAGTGTGCCCTTAACTTTTACTCCCACCACCCGATGGGGCCATCATCTGTTGTGCAGATTGAACGTATTTTCGTATTTTCCGTTGCGTTTGCCATGTGATGTCGTTGCACTAATCGGCCGTCTCTGAAATTCAATTGGTTTTCACGCGAGCGCAATAACGCCAACAGTGACCATCGAAACAAATAATGTCACTTATCCCCGAAGACTTTAAACCTCTCTCAACGTCTGGTTGAGAGAAATCCTTTATTAAATATGTAAGCCTTTTGGCCATGGATCATGCCGCGAAATTGAAAGCACTTAATTATGAAATAATAAATATAATTATTTATACGCTCAGTTGCTCCTCATGATGAACATTGTTGTGGGCTGCCCCCCCAAATGTGTTGCTCCATGCCGGCTCTTGTGCATATTTGCAACAGCGAAGCCATCTCATACACGACATGATTTATTTAAATTTCATTTTATATATTAAAATGTTAAACCCAACAAAAGCGGAATTAAACCACGACTGGCAAACTGAAAACAAGAAAATACAACCAACTTGGGACGAAATACGAAGTATAATTTACTTGGCACGCAGGATCATGATTTCCCAACACCAGCTTTCATACAAGAATATGTATGTACCACAGACCGGTGCAAAAACTGAGCATGACCAAGGACTGGTGTAAAGGATGCGAGTGGCTGGGACTGAGTCCCTCGAAAAATATTTTTTAATGTACTTCTCATGTTCGAGCATTAAATTTAATGTGCTCATTGAAAATGTATACCAGACGCACACACACTCCCCGGTCATCTCAGGAGAAAGACCAACGAACGAGTAAATGTCCTGTTGTGCATTACACTCTACACAACGGATGGCAGAGACGGAGTGCACGAGCACCATGTCTGGGGAAGGTAGGCAGAGAGATCACCGTGCCGTGATATGAGGATAAATGAAGAAATGTATCAAAGCGTGCACAGAACATTCGCAATCGTAATGGAATCACATATTTACTCATCAAACAACATTATTTCATTAAAAGTCTTCGCATGGGGCGGTGCTGCCGGTGGTATTGGTGGATTAAGTCGTGAAGCATACATCCGGCGCGCCGATGTGGCTGCATACGAGCTGTACTTTCAGATTGCCATAATCAGTTTAATCGCTTCATATAAAGCGAGGAATGAAGAAAAAAGACATCGCATACATATAGGATACTTTCCACCCTTGGTTTGCGCTCTTGACAGGGTGATTCCGAACAGACTGCACTGATGCCACTCTACCCGGAGCCATTTGACTTTGCCTTCCGGTTCGAACTATTATGAAAGGTTGCGATAATGTAAAACCTCAAAAGGAATGATTCTGATGTCACCAGCTGACGCAACTGATAGTGTCGATAGTCGATAAATCTGAAAGTGGACAATCAGTTAAATGAGCAATTCCTTCGACGACTACGCTAACCTGAATGACTCGAGATACGTTTGGACGAACCTAGGGAATGTGGAATTTAACGCGGGCATTGAATTGCCACGCAATTATGTGGAAATCGTTAACAACTTGCTCTTCACACGTTCATCAACGACCCTTGATGAGATGATCCTCAAACATTCAAGTGCAAGTGCAAATGATTTGGTCTACCTTGCGTTTGGTTGATGTATTTTATATATCCTCGAACCTCGAGATGGCGAAATTCAAATAAATGAAGCTTATTCTTAGTCCTGTGATGGATAGACATGGTTTTTTGCTAGAAGCTGTGAACCTCTATTTTCATTAATGGTGACTTGGGTGGTATTACCCAAGTCCCGATGACCAAGTTCAGTCCCATGACCAAGTCCATTTAAGCACTGTATTCTGTAGATATGAACTCTTTTCCAGCAAATCTCAAGCCTAGCCAAAACAAATTTTTGCATAAAATGTGAGGCTGTATTTACCATAATAAAAAAAAAAGATCCGATTTAGGTAAAATCGGATCTTTTGTGGGCTATTTGTTGCCATTATGATGGTAGAGCGTTCCTCTTAAACGCCCTCATCTCCACTTGAAAGAAAAACTGAGACAGTCTTGTTTTACAAGCTACTCTTGAGCAAACACGTTCGTCCCGGACAAGAACGGATGGTAATCACTTGGTGCCACGTCCGGACTATAAAGTTGCTGCTCAGGACATCCCAACCAAGCTCCCGGAGCTTCTATCTACCGATGTGTTGGGCTTGGAGTTGTCCTGATGGAACACAATTCCTCTGGGGCAAAGCTGTCAACTTCTGAGCAATTGCTTCCTCCATCCACAGACAATACAGGTCCAAATCATGTGACTTGCCGACCCCGCCAATCCCATCAAAGCACGGCTTTTCTCTTCTGCAAGTGATTCCCTTTTCGTTACTAGTCGCCATCCGCGTCAAGTGTTCCGATTCAGCAGTGATTGGCAGATGGAAATCCATTCCAAGAGGTTCTTTGGCATTAACTCGTGTGATAATCATACATCGAGCATCCAGCCTTGTTCAAGTTGGTTAGCAATTGTTTTTTTGCAATACTTAGCTCCGGGACAGGAAAAGCCGGTCTGTAACGTTAACCCGTACAAAACAGAGCTCGTACTGTTCACTAGAAGATACAGAATACCACCAATAGGGCCCCCAAAGCTGAAGAAAAAGGAAAATAGTTTCAACAGCCAAGGTTCACAGCATGTTAAGCTGGAAACCGAACATTAAGGTATATAATAAGAATCCAGCGGCAGCTGTTTACTGCTGTTAACTGACATGTCAAAAATCTGTAAGATAACTGAGATAATGGTGAAAAATCTGGTATTTTGTTTTACTCAATTTCGTCTAGTCGGAACATACCATGATACTCCTTCAGCTTGACGTACTTCTTATGGAAATACAAATGAAAAAACCACCAAGTTTATTGACATACATACACATGTGTATTGCTCAAATGAATCATAGGTGGCCAACTGGCACAGGATGCCAAACAACTCTGGCCTTCGCTATGCCCTAAGACATCGTTTAGTCTGATTAGATTGAGCAAGCCGAATCAAATCACTCATCATTGGCTTTATAACAAGGCCTTAAGGCATATGAACTAATGCCTCTAGACCAGGCCTCCCCAATGAGTAAAAACCAATGTACATTGGCTATGGCACTGCAATGCTCTCTCACTCCGTAGGTTTGGACTTCTGGGAGCTTATTCTTTTGATAGCCTGGCTGAATTAAGCAACATTACATATAGCCATCTTCTGCGGTTTATTAAAATCATTAACTGGTTTGCGGAATGGGTATTCCAAAGTTTGCCTGCTGTCTTTCCGTACAGCAGTCAGCTACTTCAACCTTACCTAACCTACATATGCGTAGGTATATGTTGGAAATCACTAGGGGCGTCATATTTTGGGTCTTCCCCGGGCAGCACCAACCCACCCTACGCCAGTATTCAAAACATTCATCCCAGACAGAGAAGACTGGGCTAAAGATTTAGTAAGTAAAATCTGTCTACCTGGAAAACTGCACAGATGTCTCATAAACAGACGAGGGCACCGGACTATGGTATTCCCGACATCGCCGGATATATTCTTTTAACAGTCTCTTAGACTGCCCAACCATTGCAGTGTACTCCAGGCAGAAGTAAAAACTATCCAAGAGGCTGCCCGCTTACTGTCAATGAACCCGATGGACGGGCTATCTATCACTATATACATAGACAGTCAGGTGGCTGACTGTTACATAGACTTTGCCGTCTATCTCTTAGGGAGACAGCGGTTAGATGCAACCTAGCCTTATGCTGGGCTCCTGGGCATTGGGGGTTTCCAGGCAATAAAAGGGCCGAAGAGTTAGCCAGAGCAGGGGTGAGATTGTCAGATCAGCACGACAGCCCATGTCCCTCACTTCAAGCAATAAACACCTTGTTACTTACAGATGCCATCAACACCACTAATCGGAGATGGATGGAATTAGATAATTGTGGAACTTTGGGGTTTATTTCGCCTTCTAAATCCAAACAAAATGAAAACACTCCTAAAACTAACAGGATCCAAATAAGGGACGTTGTGGGTATTATCAGCGGCCACTGACTTCTCGGTATACATGCCAGAAGAATGGGTGTCCCCGCAGAGACTACAGAAATGTTGAGGCGAGGAATAAGAAGAAACTATGTTTCACTTCATTGGGGCTTGTCCAGCGCTTGCAAGAACAAGAAATGATGTGCTAGGCAACTTCTTTTTCAGCAACCTAGTGGAAATAGTTAAGCTTATCATTAAAACAAATTGGTTGCAAATCGGCACCGGAGGGGATAGACCACTGGGATACCATTAGACAGCTTGCAGGTGTTAGTTTATTCACCTTAAACTAAAGAGGAACCACTGCAAAGTATTGATATCACGATGAATCCAACCAGGATCTATGTGGGTCAAAACTGCTGCAATTGTGGCAATCACCTTAACCTAACCTTAGCTCCTGGACAATCGATGACGATGACGATTTCCACGATTCTTACGACATTTTCGACAACTGGCCTGCCAGAGCGTGGTGCATATCTGACGTCGAAATTAAAGGAATGGAATCGACTAAACCAAAACTGCGAATGATTTACAGTCACTGTATAAGGACTATAAGGTAAAAGCTTCTAGTGAAGAGGTAGAGGCTACTAGTGAATTCACCAGCACACTTAGACTGATTGACCACTTCTGTGATGGTGCCATTAATTTTGATGCCAAAGGCAAATGAATACTGGCCCAGGTTTGAAAACCAGATTAAGTACCAAGAGCAGGCCATACGGTCGTCGTTCATTTTCGATGCGCGCTCGAATAAAACTGATTCTATCTAGTTACACACAATCTACAAAGTCACACGACTCACTGCTAAGTACGCACTTGTTTTTATTTATTTGCTTTATTTTTCAAACGCCATTAAGTTCTGTCCGAAGAGATGTATTCAACGCGAGACAAAAGCCATCTTTTCGAAAAAAATATAAACAAGAAGTTATACTTCTTGGTATACCAAAATATGCTCACTGAATTAGTGAGTTTTTATCGCGTTTGGCTAGAGTTTCCTTATTAACGATTCTGAAGTCTGGCTCTGTGTATCGCACAGAAATATGCAGACTCGCTGCGCAAATTCACGATAAGACCGCAGTTGTAGCTCTGTGAATGAAGTGTCAACGTCTGCGACGTTTCAATTCGTAGGGGATGCCTGGCGAGTTCTACAGCTAGTAAGAAAAATTACCCGAGATACCTAAACTTTTCCACCTGCTTCAATATGACGGCACTTACATGTCGACTGCATTGAACAGGCCATGACCTCGGATTAGTCCACGATAACTTTCGGCCCACCATCAGCACTTATGGCCACAAGGCAAGTTAGTTAGACTAGCGCTGGAGTTTCGTTTCCCGCGTTCAAATCTTTTGCATGTCATCCACGCAAACAGGACTAAAGATCTTACGACGAACTTTAGTTTCTCGCAATGATCAGTGCTTTAGTACGTTACGCCCTTAGAGCAGGACTGAGATAATCAGTGATAAAATTTGCTAAGTTATTTTGACAGCGGATGGCAAGAGCTATGCAGCAATTGATCTAGGTGGTGATGTTGGGACCAGCCGTGGTGATGCTTTGTCAAGGGCGCCTAGTCCTTTTTGTGGACAGCATATACAGACCAACAACTTGACTGATAATCAAAAAGACTGTTTCAAAAATGAATCACAAACATGATTCGGGTAAGAAGTCGGTTTGTTTTATGGTGGAATTGTGTGTGTGACGGAATTGTGCGGTTTATCGGGGGTGTCCTGTAATTCCTTTTTCCCTCGTCCAGATCACTTATAGCCAGTGCATCATACACTCACACAGTCAAACTTCTGTAAGTCGAGCATCCTTAAGTCGAATCTTCTAAAAAGTCGAACAATTGTTTCAGGACTTCAAGGGATTTAAGTTTCCCCAGATTTTACACTCAATAACTCAACATTCCATGAATCGAACACAAGTCGTTACCGTGAACTTTCGACATATAGATGTTCGACTTTTAGGACGGTTCGCCATTCCCATGTTCACTAAAAAGGGCGCCACATATCTGCATGTAATTTAAATAAGTTCGTAGCCATAACACTTTCAAAATAAGCCGCCATTCAGTGACTTCTTCAACTCATATATTATCTTCTCAATAATCGTCTGTATTGACCACCAACCATGGGATTGTGTCCGTGCAAAACATCTGCCGTCCTTGAAAGCCAAGTCTCATGGTGGCTATTGATCAAGTTGCATGAATGCGCCAGTGCCTGTAGACCCCGAATACACATATCGATGCAAAAAAATACTGGCTGCGAAAGCACAGCAGCAAGTCTCCAGCTACGAATAAAAATGAAAAACAGCGATAATTTAATACCTCGTAAGTACTGGTGCACCCTTTAACGCAGCATGATGCCATCAGTTTGTTTCCGAAGTTAAAAGATCATGAATACACACTCGGGTCGCGGTGAAGTACCGCTTGTGTCGGGCGAAAAACCAACACGCACTTTTTAACTTTACAGCCCACACCACCACCGAGCGGCAGCAACAGTAGACAGGTGCAGTGCATGCAGAACACTGCGAATTTGCATATGAACTCCGATAACAATGTGTTGCAGGAAATAACTTAACATGGTTGTCGCTCGACACATTGCCAAAGCAGCAAGGCAACCGGTGGGTGGGGTTTAACCATGTAATCGTAAATTACCAGCAATCCTTGCCTTGAGTTGTTTGCAAAACAAACTTTTAATTAGCGCGCGCTCACACACACAAACCCAGGTCCCATCCAGCATTCGACTCAAAGATTTATCACATCATTTGCATAGATCTAATCCAAGTCAGGTGACGTTCCCGACAGGCGCTGCAAAGTGCTGTGGTGAGGGCATCAGTGTGTACAGTCTGATGTACCCTTCGCCTTCCTGACCTTAATTTGTCGTGCGCTGACAAAACTTAACGTTGGAGCAGAGGCGAACCCGTTCCCTTGTGATGTGATGGCGGAATAGAACAGGATACAAAGGTATTGATGGCATTTCACTGTTCTGCTGCTGCAGTTTCATGTGTATCCCCGCTTCCGGCGCGGCATCAGCACCAGATGAATAACAATCCGCGCACCAACCTTGATTAAATAATGTAATTTAAGATTCCCGTCTAATTATTCACTCGGGATTTGATTCAATTAGACTGAAACAAAAGGCAATTGTGTGCTCTGCGAAGTAATATTTGTGCGCTATGTGCCTGTAGACGTGGTGTTGCGAAAGGTCCCACGGATGTGTGTACATCCGCTAGAAGCATTTGAGCTTGGAAAAGGTTCGTTAGTGCCTAGCTGCGACTGGTGGCTGTGGCAGAGACAGCGGCATATGCCGCGCAAACGACGAGCAGGATGGATAGGTGTATATTGCATGATTGAGATGATTCCACGCGGTGGGCGGATGTCCTGGTGAAAGGATAATGCTGACGATGGTGTTGATTTTCATTATGATGGCGAAGTCTGTCAAAAATTAAAATATTTCCATCGAATTTGGTTGAGTTCGCGATGGCATTGTGGAATTACCGCATCCGGACGGGGCAAGGAGATATGACGGAGACAATGTTGTTAAGACATTCATTTGCAGATTGACTTGCGATATGTTGTGCTGACTTTTGGGGATGGTCTGTAGAATCAATAAACGAGGCATGTGTTTGTTGTGACTGGCAGAGTCAATCCAAATTGTAACACTCCAAGCAACACCCACAATGTGCAAACCGTACATGGGCAGATTGTAAAGAATATAATTTGAAACCCACTAAACATCTGTTTTTTGTTTTCGTCAGTTTTCGAAGGCGCCTGGAGCAAACTGGCACACCAGGAATCGTTAGATAGGCGGGAATAGGAAACACTGATGAACAAATTGGCGATCCACTCTACATGCATGTCACCGGGACTGGACAGCATTCGTCCAAATGTGATAAGCTTAGTAATTTAAGTGTGTGTAATTTGTAAGTGTAAGTAATTTATCTGTAGCTTTTCAGCATAATAGTTCTCGGCTAAAGGAAAGCTTAAAAGAGATTGGCGATATAATGTAATAGTAATATGGGTGGGGCTACAGTCCGTAGACGGCCAGGGACTATTTTCTCAGCAAACACACGTGTTGTGCGTGCTATTGTTCTTCCACAAGTGGAAGCACCTGCAGTTTTATGTCGACTCAGAACGGCCAATTTGAGAAGATTTTTCTAGACTAGACTCCAAAGAGGTAAGGGCCATGAAAAATTTTGCTCGTGCCAGGGATCGAACCTGGCTCATGAGTTAGGTTGGATTCAGTGTGCGCAAAACTAAATTTTTCGAAGGAACAGGGCTATCTGACAAGTTACATGAAAGGACAAAGTTTTCACAAGGTCACAGTCCGTTTCTTTATTCGTGCGGTTTGCTAAGAGATGGCGTAACTTGTATTATTCCATTGGAACATGCGCTGGAAAGCTACTGTCATGGTACGTCATTTTAGTACATGTCATTCATTTCAATTTCCATTTTTCACTCAAATATGTCGAATTGGAGCCTGAAAAAGTTTTTTTGCGGGGAGTTTTTCTTCATTTCTTTAATATGAAGAAAACTGCAGCCGAAAGTCATCGTATTTTGGTGGAAGTCTTCAGCATAAACTTCATGCGCTAGCTGAGCGAACGTACCAAAAGTGGTTTGGCTTGGCCAACCAGCCAAATCAACTGCAAAGCCGAATATCCATGGCCCGAAGGTAATGTTCTGTTGGAATCAGAAGGGTGTGCTTTATTATGAGCTGCTAAAACCGGGTGATGATGGACAAAGCTACCGAACATAATTAATCCGTTTGAAGAGAGTAATAACCGAAAAACGCCCGGAATATGCGACCAGACACGGGGCAATCATTTTCCATCATGACAACGCTCGGCCCCATGTTGCTATTCCTGTTAAGAACTAGTTGGAAAACAGTGGATGGGAAGTTTTACCCCTCCCGCCTTATAGCCCAGACCTTGCCCCTCCTGACTGCCGCACGAATTAAGTTACCCAATACCGTTTCAATTCTGGCTATATATACCATGGTAGCTTTAGGATCAATTTTAATGCATTTGTTTTTAAGAAGTTACAATTTTTTATTGTGACAGTTGGCATAGTTCCGCCATACAGAGCTGCTGTTCTACGCAGCTTGGAAGATAGATTTGTGTATTATAAGCCCATTATCTATGCTTAGTTCAGACTTGCGACAAATGAATGAATATTGTACGTTAATGATTTTGTTGACTTTACTAATGACATTATTTGTAAGTTGGCCAAAAATTAGTCTTTTATCCATAATGACGCCTAGATATTAAATAAATGGCGCCTATTCAATCCGGTTACGGCAGACTTTCAAGCAAAAACAAGATATCCTTTTTCGAGAAAAACAGATTCTTGTGTGTTTTTGAGGATTCATTTTAATTTTCCAATCTGAAAGATTTTTAAGAAACCGTTCTAAGCCTGATTGCAAGTTAGACTAGGCATGTATCATCTGCAATAATTGCAGAATGGCCTCCAGGAAGTGTAGGGAAATCAGATGTATTGATGTTGTAAAGAATGGGGACCAATACGGAACCCTGAGGAACATCGGCTGGGATCCAATGGACGTCAGATGGAGTTTGGTTCATAAATACTCCAGTTAACAAAGATTGTATAATTTTTATGAGGTACATAGGAAAATTAAATTGCAAGAGTTTATGGACACGACCATTGTGTCATACAGTGTCAAACGCTTTTTTTTTACTTTTGTGTAATGAAAAAAATTCAAGTACGTGTTTTCTAATTCTGTAAACTTGATGTGTAGTATTGTAAATTCGAATTGTTGTTGTAGTAAAATATTGTATTCTTCTAGATGTGGCGTTATTTAGTTTTAAAAACCTGTTCAAAACATTTACTAAGAGAACTTAGGAGACTTATGGGGCGATCATTCAGGGGATCATTCAATGGCTTTCCTGGCTTGGGTATTGCTATAATTTTGCCGCATTTCTAATCAGAAGGAAAGTAACCTATTTTGAGTCATCCGTTAAAAATTGTTTGCATGAACGTTAGAGCCAATGTATTAGATAAATAATTGTATCTCATATCGAATTTTTGTAGTTAGATACCTGGACGCATTTAGGTAATCCTCTATTTTAAGTTGCTGCCATTACCTGCGTAGTCTGTTTCGAAACGTTATGAGCTGTAGGATATGCCCAGGCAGATTGGTCGAGCCATTAAAATCCAAAGCCTTTTTAGGAACTACTTCATCAGCGGTGCTATGTGAGTGAGTGTTCCACTTGTCTTCGTCTATCTTTGGTATGAGGCTAGATCTATATTTTTACTTTCGGAATATGTTGAAACTCTTTAAAGTGATTAATAATCAATCTCCAAGAAATCTCTTCGAAATGATAAGATTTTTAAATCTCCTAGAGGTAAAAAACTAATAGTTCCCTCTTTCACGCATTGTATTGGTGAACGATCGCCTTCTCGTATCTGCAGTTCATGCCTGGACCAATCTTCCGCATGGATGGCAGACATTAAATTTTTATACCGCCTTTCAGAAAAAACTGTTCATATTCTTAACCGATAACCATTAAATACGTCATATACTAACCTGAAGCAAATTAAATTATTAAGATTTGACCTGAAATGTTTGTTCTTGCATTATTTCTTTTCTGGTGATTAATTTTAAATTGTAAAGAAATTATAAAGCTGCAAATTGAAACCCCTATTTCCAAAAGAAGAATTGTCTGGTAGTATTGCTTTGGTAATGTGATTAAAAACAAAATTAAATAAAAAAAAAAAAAAAATGTTCATACCTCAGGCGAGCAAGATGACTCAGTTACCAGATTTCAGATTACGATTCAGATTTTGAGAATGATACCACGAGTGATATGCTCTCTACTAGCAGCCTATCAACATTCCCATATGTGTATACACAGTTCTTTAAGCTGACGCATCAAATGGAAAATCCCAACATGTTGGTTGTGACTCCTAATAAATCCACAAACTTCAGGTACAGTCTGCAAGGCTTGACACTAATGCCCAAACCCAAGCACAAACAGCCTGTTGCCAAGCTTGACGAGCTAAAGACGCCACAATAATATGTTGTTTACGAACTAATGTCACGTGTTTCTTTTCTGCATGCTCCCTTTTGGTAAGCGTCCCTTTTTGACACTCTTTGTTTATGTATTTGCCTATGCCTGTATTAGCTGTTAGTTTATGTTTTAAGTACTTGGAGATCACTCCAGTTCTGGACGACCAGCAATAAAGTCAACATTTGTTATTGAGTGTAATTTTGGTGTTTCAGTTATTTCTTTGTGCCATAACTCACGGAGTGAAAATCCATTCTGGTTCTAAAATCAAATTGAAATAAAATACTAGATGATGGCTGCCAATAGAATTTTCTTTGACTTTTCGACTCATGTGGAGAAATATCCCGGCCATAATGTAACGTCAAGACTTGTTTAGACAGCACTTACTAAAGATAGTGGACCATGATGATGTTAGATCATGATCAGGCTGAATTTAACCTGCGAATGGATGACTGTTGTGACTGGCTATCAGCGGCCACACTTAGTCCCTCTGTGTTACCATGTGTAATTGACTGTGCAGATAATGCAGTTTTTGCCTGAAACATTATATATATATATATATACATATATACACATTATATACATATTATTTAAAAAAAAAAAGAATAAATAAAAACACTTGTGTTCTCTTCGGCGTGTGTCTTTAGACTCCTCTTTAATACAAACAAATTATCTCAAAAAATAAACGATGTATGCAGTTCAACATAACAGACACCCACTCCAGTCTCAACATCGGGCAGACGGGCAAGCACCGGCATTATATTTCCGCTTAAGCAGATCATATCCCGGCATGCTGTTGTCGCATTACTTGCATTACTTCGCATTACTTCGAATTAGGTGATCTATTGACATTGTAACTCCTGTGATATTTTCTTTCGTGGACAAGATATGTCATGTCGCTTCACTTCAACGTTGGCTGCGAGAGCGTCAATACCAAGCAGCGGGCAAAAAACCACAAATCAACGAAGTAGATCTCACTTAAAATATAATGCCAAAAATGATATTTACAGCACTTCTACTTGTACTCTCATTATATACTACCTCCATTCAAACAAAGTCGTGCTCATATGGGGAAACGTCAAATCTCAACTCTAACTCTTGAAAAGAGCTCATGTCAATAGAGATTCTATGACGCGATTTAGGTTAGGACATGGATTTTTATGCCTCCACTAGATTTGTTCACATCATGTTCATGGGGCATGGTTCATGTCCAGTGGAGTCGACGTGTAAAGCGGTGGTGATGACTGATGCTAATGCTACTTAGTTCAGCCAGGTTAAAGAAGTAGGCTTCTATGTAACTCCTTTTCACAGGAGGAGAGAGTGCTTGAATTGCACTCAGGATGCACAATGCATGCTTCCTCCTCCACGTCGCTGGAGCGTCTGCAGAAGTCATTGTAGATAAAGTCTAGTCTGGAAGAGCACAATGCCCGGTTATGGTGCCGATAATTGATCTAGATTCTGCCTACTCTTTCTTATCTGGATAAGTGAGCGTTTTGGATCGAGAAGCCATAATTGTGTTGTGATGAGGTTCCCTGTACCGATAGTTGATTTCTCTGACCAAGCGTTCAATAAACGTTCTGCAGAAGCGATAGACATGGATGGCAGTTATACATCCAGAGTTAGTCCGCTTCACAGTTCTCTCAGAGTGTCCCGGCATCCTCATAAGTTGCAGTGGTGACCGCACGTCCGGATAGCACTCGCCAACTCTAGCGGCCGGCATAGACATCCCACCGGTGATAGGCAATTTAGCTTCTACCGAAAGTGCCCAACTCGCAGATGTCACCTTGTGGAAGCGACAGTAATTTGCTGAAAGCCAACAATAAATTTGCTCAACGACTTCGATTGACCACTGACGGACAAAAGACGCCCACTTGACCATTTAAGTCGGTCGTTTCTTCGGGTTACGTCAGTCAATTTTCTCCATTAGGTTTTGTAGCGTTAAATCAGCAGCTAGCTCACCAGAAAGGTGATAACATTACATTGTTATACGCCCCTCAATCTCAATGACTTCGCGCATGATTGGCTCTCGATAGAACCCTTCTTAAAGCCCTAAGAGTCGTCGATGTTTCGCACCTTTTCACCAGTAATCCACTTGACGTCTTTCATCTCGTGAAATTGAAATTCTCCAAAGGGTTCGAATAAACATATGTGTGTGCGTATTCAAATCGTTACCTCCTCTCGTTTCCCCACTCGTTCCAATCAAAGCACACTACACAATTGTTAGTACTTGGAGGAAGGACTTCAGTGCGGCCACAAAAAAATGTCCACATTGATAAACATTGTAGAAGCCATCATTCCCATCAGCCCCCCAGAGTCCCACCCGCCGAACAGACCGCAAGCATAAAGAGACCTTGACAAAAGGAAAACGAGAAACGAAATGGCAAAGGAAACCCTATTTTTTCATCCCGATGAACATTTAGATTTCCCCAACACCAACGGAAAACCGACAAAAAAAAAAAAATAAAAAACTGTTCACTCCTATCCACAGATGGCATCGTATAAATACTCCATCCATTCGATTTGAATCCTTATCGTGTAGATCAATGGGAAACGAAGGCAAGCAGCGTGGAGAAAATGAAATGGAGGAAAAAAAATTTAAAAGGAATCAGATTGAATTTGATGGTGATACCAAGTAAACGGATATCCTTTCCCAGGCCACCTGACACCTTCGGTTAACACGACCCCGGTTGCGGCGGAGGTGGGGAAGCTACACAACTAGTACCTGCTCGGCGCACGGACATAGGGTCCTGATCTCGAAATAATAATTCTTTACATCGTATTTACAAAATTTCTCGAATCACTTTCCAACGAGCCGGTCTGCACCTCCGAACTGGGAGCAGTTTCTGAATCCTCGGAAAAGATTTTCCACTTTGATGTTGGCGGTGAGCTGGAGGAGAGCGACAGTATTTGTTTATTCCCTCTTCACAGGTAAAATCAAAATCGTTTCCCTACTACTCCTATTCGCAAGAGATTACACGGAGTTGTACATTTTCCGGTGAGGATTACAGGGTTGAGGGCATAAGTTCAATGAATACGACAACTGTGTGGATGGGTGGATGGCGCTGGAACTCCTGAAGAGGAAATGCAAATTGAATTCTCTGGTAGATCGCGCACAAAGAATGGACGGATTGTGCGGTATGGAAAGAGAGCCCTGGTGTCCTTGAGAGTGTGATTTTGATTGTGAAAATGCATGTAGGAGTTCTCTTGTTTCTTTGTGTTCTTTGTGTGATCTTTTGGGACACCGCTCTAATGATTCTCTCAAGAGTAGTTGTTTCCTTCGGAAATTTGTTTTTATGTTTGTTGATACGCTTGGAAGACCCTTATCGCCAGTGGCTGGTCTAGGTCGGCTGCATGTCCATACAAGGGCGGATTAAGCATCAAGCGAGTGTGAAAACAGGTGGTCCTTCTGAAATTGAAGTAATGGACACAAGATTTCTTTTATTTAATACATTTTATTTATAAAGAACTCACAAAGAATTGCCTTATTACTAATGCTCGCGTTTGCACAGATCGGAAGTCGGGAGCACACAACACACGGGCGAGGAGTTCCGCTTTGGGTTATGTATTGGATTGATGATTCCCAGTGACGATGTTGGTCTCTATTTCGTGCTTGCTTGTTAGTTATTTAGAGTTTATGTCTTATGTAAGGCAAATTGGCCAGTATTTTGTGTATGTTTACAGGGTCAGTGGCCTGGGAACGTGGTGAGACACCCGGTGATTGGCGAACCGGGGTGATTGTCCCACTTTCCAAGAAGGGGGACAAAAGAGATAACTAAAACTACAGGGGTACGTCTCGTTAAAGTCTCCCCAGAAAAGTCTACGTTAAGGTGTTGGAAGAGCGTTCTAGAGCTATGTTCGAGCCCAGGATAGCGGATGAACAGTGCGTCTTTCGTCCCGGAGTAAGTACAACCGCGCTTTTCACTCTAAGAATGGTACTTGAGAAGGCTTGGGAGTATGCCAAGCCAATCTACAGCTGTTTTGCGGATTTGGAAAAGGCATATGACCGAGTTTCTCGATGTAAACTCTGGAGTGTTCTGCAAGAGTGTGGGATTGATGGTTCTCTTCTGAGGGCCATTCAGTTTTTATACACAAACTCTAGCAGCTGTGTTAGGGTAATGATGCTAAATCAACAACTTTCAACCGCGTTGGACTTCGTCAAGGGTGCGTCTTGTCCCTTTTCATCGTATCTATGAACTGGATGTTGCGGGGCAGCCGAGGCAAGGAGTGTTTCACTTTGGGAGAGTTGAGTGTCAGTCATCTTCTTTTTACAGATGACTTGGTTATCCCCACATCTCACCAGAGGGAACTCGACAAGTTTCTGGTCGTATGTACTGACGCTGGAATGATGGTTAATGTGGACAAATCGGAGGTTATGATCATCTCCAGGACGCCTGTTGAATGCACTGTACATGTAAGTGGAGTCCCATTAAAGCAAGTGGAGAACTTCAAGTAACTCGGGGTATTTCTTACGAGTGATGGGAGGAGTAATGCTGAGCTTTCCTATAGGATTGGTTAAGCCTATTCAATTTTGAAACAGCTTGGTAGATCTGTAATCAGAAAGGTCGAGCTTCGTGTAAAAGCCAAGTTGGCGGTTTTCAACTCAGTATTTGTTCCAACTCTCACCTAAGGTCATGGAACTTGGGTAATGACCGAACGATCGCGAATACCAGCGGCTGAGATCAGATTTCTCCGTGTTGTTCTGGGAATTACTCGTCGGGATAGGGTAAGAAACACGGCAGTGCGCGAGGAACTCAACATTGAGCAGCTGCTTCTTCGAACGGAGAGGGCTTGGTTTGGTCACCTGGCACGAATGCCGCCTTCATCACGAACTTCCGAGCGGGCGTTGAATACGATTCCATCAAGTAGGCGACTGCTTGGCAGACCCAGGACGAGGGGGTTGGACCAAGTTCAAAAACTCGCCTGGATACGCTTGGACATACCTCCTGATGAGTTAGAGTCGATGGTGGAGGATCGAGAGTGACCCCTTAAGCGGAGCATGCGGGTAAGAGATGAGATCATAGCAAACGATGGTTTAAATAATTGTTCTTGAATTGAAGATGATTGGAATGGTTATGGTTCAGAATTCAAATGTAAGAGTAGATTCCGTAACTAGACCGGTAAGTTTGTTTAAATTAAATTTGAAGTTAAATTGGTACATTTACATTAATCAGGTGTTAACTCGCTGGGGTACTTGGCTAGAGGCAGCAGTATATTATGGGGATTATTTTTCTCGGATCAAAGAAATTGTAAGCTTTCTTGAAGACAATGCAAGCTGTGTTGTGTTTACAAAGGAATTGATTGAAGATGAAGCAGTACAAGCGCAGCTGGCGTATATCAAAGTCAACGCACTTTCGAAGTATTACAAAAACCAGCTGTTTTGAGAGTCTCTACTTTTATTTTTAGCTAACTTTATCCTCATCAAGGAACATCAATTGGCGAAGTGTTGCCGGTTTTGAACAACATTCAAGAAAACTTGAAAAAAGCAAAGGAGTCGATTGCAAAGGAAGTCATGAAGAAGTTTACTGCCGTTTCTAATGCAAATAGGGGACTGAGCAGATGCATTCTGTAATGAGCGGTGAATTCCAAGCTTCCAGGAAACATTGATGTTGATAATGTTGAAAGATTCACCTGTCTCAGCTGAAGTTGAAAGGTCACTCTTTCAAGGAGCTTGTAAGAGACAACTGGAGAAGATTATTGCCAGAGAATTTCAAAAAAGTTCTTGGTAGTTCATTGCTACTACAATTAAATGCGCACTTACGCTCCTTTTCTTATTTTTTAATAAATGTCTTTGTTTGACTTTTTTAAGTGTTTTTGTTTGCCTTTTTTTTACTTTTTTAGGTCAATGAAAACCGGTCCTTAATGATGACAATGTCAACTTTTTGGTAGGCACTGTTTTAGTTTTCTGTGTGTCGCAACACAGTGACTGTCGACAGTCACAGTGAATATGCTGTTTCAGCTGTATTTACAGTACCAGATGGTACGGGGGTACCAAGTAACCAATAACTAGTACGAATTGCACAAAAACTGAAACGAAAATGCTCCAAAGATCTGCCATCCATTTTAGAACAGAGCCGGACAATCGCAGGGAAGATGTGTGATACTCGTAACTTCCTCCTCATACATGCAACTGCAGGGGTCCTTCATTAGGGTTCCCGCCCAACATGCCAGCAGGCTCTTCCAACGTCATGACTTCTACAGCTCATGCCCGTTCTAATCCCACATGTGTCAACACCCGCATACCTGTTACGCAACATCTACTAGCAGCTTTTTGGATTAAGTGTAAGTAAGTGCAACCCTCGAATAAACCTCTCCAGCATGGCGGTCATGGGGTTGGCTTTTTGTCAAAACATTGTCTCATAGGCTCACCAGCCACCAATATTCTCAAATGTTCGCTGCATAGGAACAGTCGCCCGAGCGCCAAGTGTCCCTTATAAGTTTCAATGCAGGATCTTTTGAAGAATATGCGGCCGTCCTGTGTCAGGGTACTCAGTAAGCACTCAACTCCCTGAAACCTGCTTCACACAAATACCCACGTACCAAATGTATTGTGCAAAAAGAATTAAACATCATGTCTAGTCGTAGGAGTTGTCTGGTTCAATTTTGAGAAATTGTCTGTGCATCCTTCCGTGTTGTGTAATCAACTACAATCGTATCCTTGCAGGAGCATCACTTCGAAGTGTGATTCGTTTAACTCGACGTACATTGTAAAATAGTTCTCTGTTGACTCCTTATGCTGCTCGCACTCGTAGCCTGATGGAGGTATTGCTTATGCCGCTGCTACAGCTACCTTGGAACCACTCAACTTGATTGAATGAATAAGAACATCGGGATGTGTTCACAAGAAGGTCTGTCAACAACCCTCCTATTGTACATCTGCGACATTATGCGCTAGAAATTTCCATTTTCTGTATTGCGGTTGTTTATATGGTGTCTCTCGTGCTTATGTAAATGTGTGTTCATTTTTGTTGTTTTTTAGCCAAGTTACCCTAGTTTAACATTTCAAGGAGTTCACTGCCATTGCGGCATCTACTTGAAAATGTTCCGTCATCGTCTCCATCATCGTGGCGATGACGTTGACGGGTGCGGCGCGGCCACGACGATGTTGTCGTCGTCCTCATAATCATCATCGTCATCAAACAATAATGTTTAGAGGAATACTGTAGCGGTGTACAGTATCGCGCACGGTGAGCAGTGGGTGAATGGCAAATGGGCCTGGTACTCCAGGCCGGGTGAAAGAAAGGATGTAATTTGGCTACGGCACAGCTAGTGCTTGCGGCTTGAATTGCGGCTTGACCTAGATTCCCTAGATTCGAAGTGTTGCCAGGTGTTTATGTGTGCGTCTGAAACGGCGTCGTAAAGTGGTTTGCAACTACTTTTGCGAGTGTATAGGACCAATGATTAAGTGTGCTTAGGTTCTAGTCGTCTGAAGAAGTACTTCGAAACTCACATTTCCGGATTCAATGACAGTCATCTTTCCTACAAGAAATAGCTGCGATCTCCTGGAAATGACATACGATCAATGCCCCAGTTTTGACACAAAAATCGACTTAGGAGATTTCAACTCAAAGTTGGAAACCGCGAAACCGCGAGATTTCGTAATTTTCTTCCGAACCTACCAGGTGCCGCTGTACATTTTCGGGGTCTAGGAACCTCGCGATGTCTGATAAACTTAGTTGCAGCCCCTTTGAATTCATCCGTCAATGAGAGGTTATCAAACCCAACAAGCCTACAAGCCAAACTGAATTTCAATTTATTTAGGTAACTTTGGCCATTTAAAAATTGAGAGCGAGTGACAATAGTTTTCGCCGGAACATATGTGAGGACACCCGCGTCTGGAAGAGAACCCCAATCAAACTTGGTGCGTGTAACTAGAGGCAGCTAGCCAGAGATCACACTAGCTAAAGAGGCTTGTTGCTTGAGGCCCTGGTTCGCCCCCTATTCTAGCGCCACACAAAGAAGAAATCCAACAAAAACACCTTCTTTGGCTGTCGCAAATAAGTTGATTTTCAGCTTCTGATGTCATTAGCCGTGAGTGTTGGATGATTTTGTCCACGTAGCATCCTTCTAAAACACGGCGCCAATGGTGCCAATACCCCGAGTCCTTAAAACGAAGCTTGAATTTGTAGAAATGTCTTCAACAATGTATCGCAACCTTTAGCTCAAAGAGGTAATAGACGGCCGACGGTAGTATTAACGTGTTTGGCCTTTGGACTTCACAGCGGCTGGCGTACAGACGCCACCCTCATCAAGTTCACTCGAACAGCTACTGAAATGTTTCTAACCATTATTAGCTGTCGAATACGATACGAAGATGACGATGAGCTGAAGGCTGCCCAAATCCCCCAATTTAATTTGAATACATAGCCTGCCTCCTTGGGGAGTCCACACGCCTCAAGCTGGCAACTTCATTTTCGACATTTTCTTCCATCTGTTGGAAGTACTCCTCATCAAACTAACACCTGTCAAAAAATGAGTCTGCCCGCCCCTGGTACACACTATCTCGATTCTCCGAAGGCCAGCTCCGTTCGGGACAGAACGAATGTCCGCCACCCGTAGTATGTGAAATTATTTTATGCAAAACATAACCATCGGAGCCTTTGGCGTTTTTGTTCTTGTTTTCGTTCTTCTCAAGCATGGCAAGGTCATCCCGATTGATTGCCTCCGGGGAAGATTGATGGTCACATTTATGACACAGCATCCAGAGAGTGAGAAAAAAGGGAATGTCGGATGGGATGCTCTCTACGTCCCCTAAACCTCACACCACTGACTTTGTTAAAAGACAGAGAAAGAGAGAGAGAGATACAAAGTTCTGTGGAACGTTTTTGTCGGAAGGATAGAAAGATAAGCCCCCGAGGCGATCATCCTTGTACTTTTGGTTTCTCTCTTTACATTTTCACAAGTTTCATCTCCTGTGTGCTGGAATGTCCTACGAAAAACATTTATGTTTCCTCTGGGACCTTCCGGTGACAACCTCTGTGGTGTGTGTTTTCTTTGGCTTCATTTTTTCTCTGTTTCCTTTTTTTTTCATTTTTAAGTTGTTTAACTTTTGCACAGGACCGACCGTCACTGCCTCTATTCACTGGACAGTGCCCCCCCAAAAAAGCATTTGTCCTGTGGCATTTTTTAACAAATATATGTTGTATTATTTTCGCCCTGTGTGTGTGTGTTCTTTTTGTTGGATTTAATATAAAAGCGATTTTTGCGGGTGAACCGAAACGGAAATCACTTTTTGATTGATTTTTTCTGCCTTGGGGTTAATTAGTATGATGGTCGTCAATATATTTTCTCATCTTGCGTCCTTTTTCACTCGCATCTGTTGTTATTCTTTTCAAGGACTCTTGAACATTTTCAAAAGTGCCTCGTTAATGGAGTGTCGTCCTTCTGTTTGAGTTATTTACTTCAGCCCTGGGAATTGGCAACATTATTTCAATGAATGTCGAACTTGACTTGACCATTTTTTTTCATTTTTGACAAATTCACTTTTTCCTTCCTAGGGAAGTTGCGCCATTGTTCTGGCCCGTAGAATATTAATGTGCTGGAAACTTTTTGTTTCACTACTATTGGTGACTGCTGGAAGTTGTTCGACGTGGACAACTGATTGAGGTCCAGCAATCAGTAAATCACAATATTTCGGGACATGCATTGCCGGAAATTTGTAGTTACACGCGGTCTTGGAATGTTTTGTGTGTAAGTTGAGTTCACGCTCCGAGGATATATTGCCGTTGGTCGGAAGTCGCGTTTGCCACGATCAGGCGTTTATAGGGGTCGATACGCGTTTTATCGCGTTTATGAGAATGTTCTGCCGTAGCACGACTCCCTCACTTTTCCAAATCACAATAAAGGGCGCGCATTTTACAAGTAAAATGGGCTAAAATATATTTTACCAGAAAAAAGTGCAATTATTTCACATACAATCTCTACCAAAAATGAATTGCGTATGCAATTCGACAAAATCGTCGACTCAGCCTGCCAGAAATGAAAAATCACGCGTAAATAAAAGGAAATTGTTTCAAAAATGTGAGAAGGCCGAGTTTGTAGAAGTGGCTTTTTTTTACGATCTATCAAAGCGCGACCGTGGCATTCTGACTTCTTTACTGTATTTACTTGTTACAATGTAACGCTCCCGAACGCTCGAACGCGACTTTGTGATATGTGGATTAAGCCCCACATTTGGTTTAGACTTCAGGTCAACAATTAACTCTTTTTCCCAATTTCGTTTAAACAGTGAGCTGGGCTTTGTAGTTTAAGTTAAACGAATGTTATGGTTACAAATTATGTACAATCCATGGTAAATAAAAGCATCATCTTTTAAACACCAAACAATTTTATTATGCTTCACATTATTACTATCCTTCTCCGAGCTGTATTCTCTGCTGAAATTCTCTGGGCTAACATATCAACCACCCACACACGTTCGACGGGAGGATTTGTTATGGATTTGTGTTCCATAACTGAGAAAAGAAATTACGTTAGCCTGCGTACACAAGGAAAATATTTACATTGCGCTACATTTAAGGCTCAATTATAATGCGCATGAGTGTACATGCGCAAGTGTCAGACTTTAACGAAATGATCATATGCACGCATATGTCAGAAATTCTTCCCGCGTTTGCTTTATTTGAAAAAGACACTTTAGTTCGTTTATATATGTATGCAAAAAAAAATCAAAATTGTCTGATTTGTAATTTCTATTTTGAATATGATCATTTCTCATCCCGTAGATTCAGACTTCTGGGCGCCCACTTCTTTGACAATCTGGCTGAACAGAGCAACATTAGAATCAGCCTTCTTCTACGCTTTATTAAAAGCACTAATTGGTTTACGGAATAAGTACCCTCAGATCCGCGAGGTAACACAACGGGTCTATGCTTGCCTTAAGTATGACCGCTGGCCCTCTGCGCAGCAGTCAGCCACTTCTACCCAACCTAAGGCGCCCAGGGCTTAGATTCTCAGCAACCACTCGTGTTGTGTTTGCTATTCTTCTTTCACGAGTAGAAGGGACCTACAGTCGACTCCGAACGGCCAATTTCTGAAGCTTTTTCTAGACAGTAATAATCTTTGAGCATTGTCAGTGAGAGGTGGGGGAGGTTGGGCAGTTAAAATTTTGCTCGTATCGGGAATCGAACATAGGCTAGAAGGCTCAAGTGCTTAGGGTAGCCGCAACAACCCACAATGCCACGGCCCACGATGCATCTGCCCAATTTAAGTGGTTTGGTGGTCTGATACTCAAAACAGACCGGTACAAGTAAACCGAACTTAAACATGTTTTATCCTTCTCCCCCAGATTCTTATTTTGTACGCAACAAATATAAAGCGTATTTGATATAGTGATGTTGTACCTCTCTTGTGTGCAACATTTATCATAAAAATTCGAAATAAGAGAGAGTTATAACATTAATACACTTTATTGGTCAACTCCAAACTTAAGACTAACTTAATACTAGACGCCAACAAGATTGACGTGTCTTGTCTCTTATCTTTGTCTTCTCGCTAAAGACAAGGATAGAGACCATTTCCCGTTACTGTGTGGCATGGTGGAAAGTGTTGCCATAGTAAATAATACATAGTACATGTAGTACATTTATTATATGACACCTCCCACCCGTAAGTTTTTGGTCCACCAAAAACAGAATACAATATAATTATACATAGGAGTTGAAGTTGAATATTTAATAATGATATATATGTGAAGTGTTCTTTAATTCATAATACGGCACCAAAATTTACATTTATTACAAATTAGTGAATGGTGCATAAACTAAATATTAACAGGAACATATTTTTAAGTAGGTAACAAACGTGTTTATTATTTAATTATTAATTTGTAATTTAAGTAAAATATTAACATAAATAACTCAAATTGAAAAACAAAAACAATTTTTTAGTAACAATCATCTTCAAGATGTAATCTAATATTTTGTTATTAATTTTGTTGGTGCTTAAACTTTCTTTTTCTTTGTCTCTTATAATATTTGGTAAGTCTTTGATTGCTTGTATCTGTGATATAATTTCCATCTAGCTTATATTTTGTCAATCTTTTATACTTAGGCGTACACTTTGAAATATCTCTGTTTACTACAATATCTTCACATAAATTATAAGTGTTATCTTTGTTTTTATTTAATTTTTCTATTCTTTTAGTTTTTTGTATTTGAAATGTATGTGCTAGTTGTTCTATATCATCTTTGCTTAAGTTGTTATTTATGAAATCAATTGGTCGTAATCTGGTTGTTGAATGTATTGTCGCATTGTACATCAATATAACACTAAAAATTTGTTCGTCTATGTTATCTAAATCAGTTTTGTTTTTGCTTGCGTTAATTAGTCTCAAGTGTTCGTTAAGAGTTCCATGTAGCCTCTCAATATCAGAATTTCCTGTCTTATTAAATGCTGTTGTTTGATGAAAAGTTATGCAATTATCTTTCAAAAATTGTTCTACAACATTGTGGATAATACATGTTTCACCATCGGAAATCAATTTTTTCATTCTACCTAAATAGATTAATCGTTCTTTTATAATTTATTATTGCATACAGTGGCACTAAAATGTTGTTACCGATAATGCCATCAAAATTATTATGAAACGGATATTCCAAAAATTCAACTAAATAATTTTGTAAGTTAAATTCTTCAAACAGAGGAAACTTGCACTTCATGTTGCAGTTAATAAGTTTGTCAAATGCTTTTAGTGTTTGTGTTTTTATTTGTGTTTTCCACTTAGGTTGACAAAGACTACTGTTAATTATGCTGAACTCAGCACCAGTGTCTACAATAAATTTAAGTTTTTTAACTTTTGTGTCTATTGTTATGTAGGGTAACTGCTTAGTCCGT
The DNA here is from genome assembly GCA_905231855.2 of Eristalis tenax. Lineage (NCBI taxonomy): Eukaryota > Metazoa > Arthropoda > Insecta > Diptera > Syrphidae > Eristalis > Eristalis tenax. The sequence continues at coordinate 31,743,654 of HG993124.1, read as the reverse complement.
CCCTGTGAAAATTTTGGTTTGAATCTGTCCTATTATTAGTATGAATGTCCATTGGTGTTTCGTGATAAACTTGGTAAGATTGTCGGGTTTGCCTGGTTTGTTGGCTTGGAGTAAAAACACCACTGTAAGCTCCGCGACGGTTGTTAGAAATGCTTCTATTGTTAAATGTATTTGTTTGGCGACTTTGGACGGTAAAGTCCATTGGTTCGGTGCAATTTGTATTACTATTGTTGCCTAATCTTTGTTGTGAGCTATAGTTCTGTTGCGTATTATAATTTTGTCTGTTCAAGTAATTACGGTTTTGAAAATCGGTATTGTTATTTGGATTCGAAATATATTGCTGACTGTTAAAATTTTGAATTTGCGGACGTCTTTCGGTATCATTATTCTGGCGGTTAAAATGTCTACGTCTAAAATCAGAGGTTCGTGGATATTGCTCATGGTCATCGTTCGAAGTTGAGTATTGTCTATTTGTATTGGTATACGTAGAATAACCGTTAGTTAGAATGATGCTAAAGGCGTCCTCCATTGTAGAAGGATCTCTGACAACAATGATTCCTTTTACTGGTTCTGGCAAATTTGATTTAAAACAGTCTAGAACTATTCTTTTATTGCATGTGACTTGATCCTTTGTAAGCTGATCTTTCAGTGAATAAGCGTTGTTAAGTCTTATCAACAAGCCACTTAGTTGGTTGTAAAACTGTTCAATGGTTCCAATACAACGGCACAAGGCTATTTTGTCAAGAAGCGTCGTTATTGGAGTCGCTTCACCATGGAATCTTCTTAAAACATCTTTCAGTTCTGTCCAGGTCTCAACTTGTCCATGTTTTAACATAGTGTCTCTCGCTCCGTTAGTTAGTCTGTCTTGTACGTAACCCACTATTATTTTTTGTAAGGGTATGTCTAATGTGTTTATCATTGGAGTCAGTGCGTCTATTCTATTTATAAAATTGGGCAATTGTTTTTCCTCACCGTCAAACGGCTGAATACGTGCAATGCACTTAACAAGCAACTCAAAGACTTCCATTACAATATAATCTATTATATGAATGCGTGTATGATATATGTATATACGTACTTAAGTAACTGAACTAGTAGACTAATAATATATATAAAGGGGTTATAGTTTATAATAAAGAAACAAGATATAGTAGGAATATATAATAATGCAAAAATTAAATGAATATCGCAAACCAGCTTCAAATAGTTCAGTAGATAGACATCTTCGGATAGTCTACAAAATTCCGTATGATGAATGTACTGTTGTTGTTTGGTATGATGAAACAGATTTATGTATGTGTGTATTGCTATGTTATGTCTCACTTCAGTAAAGCAATTGTAAGCGTGGGTAACTGTTCCAAATTTTTTTTTTTGTATGACCAAGTTGGCGTCGCTTTTATAACTGTTTTCTTTTCACTTGTTATATGAAGCACACTTTTTTTTTTTAAATGGATTTCGTTTTTTTTTTTTTTTTATTTTATTTGCTCTCACTGTTTTGTTTTTAATTCAATTTCTGGTTCTGTTGAAATCTATTTTTCATTTTTAATTCTTGTTTTGACAATTGTAAATATGTAGTATAGTTTATACTGTACACTTTAAACTTTTACGTAATATGTCTTAATATATTGGTTTCCACAAATTGAAGTTGTTTCACTTTCACTATTTAACATTTATTTAAATTAATTGTACGCGGCCAAAATCTTCATAGATTTTGAAAAATATAGATTTGCGTTTACCGACTGCGCCAGTGATGTTGTACCTCTCTTGTGTGCAACATTTATCATAAAAATTCGAAATAAGAGAGTTATAACATTAATACACTTTATTGGTCAACTCCAAACTTAAGACTAACTTAATACTAGACGCCAACAAGATTGACGTGTCTTGTCTCTTATCTTTGTCTTCTCGCTAAAGACAAGGATAGAGACCATTTCCCGTTACTGTGTGGCATGGTGGAAAGTGTTGCCATAGTAAATAATACATAGTACATGTAGTACATTTATTATATGACAATATTGTAAATTAAACCGGATAGGCTGGATACCGAATACTTACCGGATATCCGTCACATCTCTAATAAGGATGTCATATAGTACCAGATGACGATGCGGTCACACGTTCGCTTTACGAAAGATCACTAACCAGACTACTTGAGCTCGGTTGGGAGTGATGAAGACAAGGAAAGGGAGTAACCACTTGAGCAAACGATCGCGGCAGTCTCCAGTACGAAGAAAACGAGACACGACATTATTTTATTTAAATTAATGCTTTTTATGTGCAATTGTGTGCATTTTGTTTTTGCCCTTTTTTTGGGAACTAAACAAAAATATATATAATTCACGTGTCTTTCTCCATTACTTGATCCATCTTGAGTTTGTGACTGGTGGTTGGAAGCCGGTGACAGTAATATAAAGAAAACTGCTGCCGAAATTCATCGTACTTTGCTGGAAGTTTAGCATAAATATGCCATAGCTGAGCGAACATGCCAAAATTGGCTTGGCCAACCAGCCAAATCAACGGCAAAGCCGAATATCCATTGCGCGAAGGTAATGCTCTCTATTTGGTGCAATCAGAAGGGTGTGCTGTATTATGAGCTGCTAAAACCAGGTGAAGCCATCAATGGACAAAGAGACGGAACACAATTAATCCGATTGAAAAGAGCAGTAGCCGAAAAACGCCCGGAATATGCTTGATGATTTACCCCACCCGCCTTATAGCCCAGACCTTGCCCCTTCTGACTACCATTTGTTCGGATCGATGCAGAACGCCCTCACTGAAATACGGTTCACATCACAGCAGAATATCAAAAATTGCCTTGATTCATTCTTAGCTGCCAAGCCGGCGCAGTTCTTTTGCGATGGGATCCACAAATTGCCAGAAAGATGGGAAAAACTCATAGCTTCAGATGGGCAATACTTTGAATAGTAATATTGTACATGTTTTTCAGAAATACGAGGAAAACTGACTGTGATCCTGATAGAAAGTAATCTGGACCATATTGACATCAGGTTATCTCCAGTCTACTTTCTAGAGCTAGAACATATTGTCAAGAGCACAATTACAAGCCGCCTAACAAGTTGGAACTTAAAGCGGAAGAGAGTGGTGGAGTAACAAGCTGTCTAATCTCTATTTCTACCGGAGACCAGGAGAGCTACATAATGACACTCAAGTCCTCTAATAATGGAATAAAAAAAGCTTAAAAAAAAGCAAGAATTTCTGTCAGACAATCAATCAGACGAAACAGAGGGCAATACTCTAACTTGAAACTCACGTTCCGGGCAGCCGCCAATACACAAACAGATATTTCGGTAACACTTCACAACATTTTACTAAGCATTCTAGTACATTTGCCATATTCCACCAGCTGACACTGATGCACACGAAATTTATTTTACGTTGTTTGTCGAAATGGAATTGAAGAGAGAATATGATTTATTGCTTAAATAATAGAACCCCAATAACGTACTACAGCCATGCTTGCCACTTCTGAAAAAAAAAATGTATATGCCAAAAATGAAAAAAAAGGTTACCAAATGCAGTCAAAAATTACCAAAAAAGTTCTAGAGCTAGGAAAATGAATGTATATATAAGAAAAAAAATGCAGTTCGCTTTACTTGCGTCTTTAATCTCATTTACTAGCATTTATTATCAAAATGCCAAAAATGTTTCTTAACATGTTCCTGGGCGCGTTTGATGATTTTCGTATTTCAAAGTTACAAAATTTTAAACTTACAATTTTTAATTCGTGTTTATTTACAAAAATTACCAAATTTGATTAACAACTACCAAAATGGCAACCGTGATTGCAGCCATCACTTGGATATTGACAGGAATGTGACCACCCATTTTGACGCCTTCTAAACCATCTCATGCCAGACTTCTCAATCTCATCCATCTCTCAAATTCTACATCTATCTCTCAAATTCAGTTTCCTCATCTCTGAGCCTATCCATTAGATTTAGGAAATCGATAAGATTTGAGGACATTTTATTTTTAAGGTGTAAAACAAACACAGTTGGTAAACCAAATTTCAGCCGTCAATTTTGTCAACCAACTCCCTGTGATAAATAGCTATCCGCTTTTTATACGACGACTTCTGTGAATTAAGTTCTCACATATCAGTGAAATCTAACACACGAGAGAATCACACATGCTTTAGTGCCAATTCGTCGCTATTTGGTGTTTATTAGTGCGACTGGATATGTTTAATCTGCCCTCAAGACCATTCGGTTCGTCTGCAGTCGATTTGTCTTCCATTTCACGGACTAAAATACGATCGTATTTGGTAATTTCTAAAACTAATCTCTGCATAGATGAACTTACTTTACTCACCAATGTCATCCATTGTTTTCCTGACCAAGCTTTTCATCATAAAAATGACTCGGGCGACAATTATATTTCCACTAATAGGCGGTTAGTCGTTCCTTTCTTCAGCCTCCCTAAACATTCCTTCGACCGTCCCAGTCATACAAATTGAATTAGCAAATACAACTCAATTAGAAACTAGGACCTCGTATAATGTGTGCAATGTAATAATAATGAGCTGGAACTAAAAAAAATGTAAATGCATTTACAGCACTACGGCATCACATAATTTCGAGTGCATTGAGGTCGTTTGGTGCTAAAAAAGTCATTAACGTCGCCCACATCATCCCAGCTGGCGGAGTTGCTCACAGCAACTTTATTGCACGGAAAGTCGTCGACGTGCAGTAAGCGTGACCTCACACTGTGCACATAATCACATCCTATCCCGAATGCAAACACATTGTAGGCTAATGATACCAAGTAGACCGAGTTAAAATATTCAAGAGCATTAGCTGGCTCTTATGAGACTGAGCGCAAAACTGCTACCAGAAGCAGTAACAATGCATCGTGTGGGAGAGGAAATATTAATTTTAATTGTCATTTCTTTTCGCTTGTTCACTGCTCCTTTTTTTCGCTGTTTTTGCGAAAAAGACATGCTTACAAAGGCGTATCTTTGTGTAGTTTCGGAGATAGATTTTTGGTTGACTAAGATGGTGGTGGTTGAGAGTCACAGTGACCCATCTTGGTCCAAAGTGGTACCATATTAACGAGCTTAGGCGGCAAGGCGTTCCAGGCATGTGGACATTTGATTATAAGATGCGGTCACGTGGTTTACTGACTCGAAGGACAAATGCTGAAGCATTCTACTCTGGTTTCTGGAGAACTCTGGCAACCAAGCAGAGAATACAGTGATGATGCCAACCAGGCCGATTGGCAAAGAGATTATTTGCCTGGATTCGTGGGTGATACCTTCGTTTCGCGGCATGGTATATTCATACTGCATGCATTGTTAGCCGATTCTAGAAGTTCACGTACACATGCGATGCACGCTTCTGACGTCTGGTCTCTAGGTTCCCTTGACTACTGCGACTGGACTCTAAAAACACTCACATCTCTGATGGCAGTCGACTCAAACATGTCTACATCCAATCTGATGCGAAAGAACCAATGCGATATTGAGCAGCGAAGACACCTCGCTTAGCTAGTAGCAGCTTAGCCAATAGTAGCGAATGAACTGATTGTCAAGGATTTGCTGATGACATTGCCATTCTTATTAACGGCAAATTCGAAAGACACAGTCTTGGATCTACTACAAAGAGTATTTAACCTTGCCGCATCATCATCAATATCTTCTGACCCACGGGTAAACCACGCACGAGAGATCTCCAGGTAACTCGATACTCCGCCATCGACTCTCACCCATCAGGAGTCATGACCAAGCGTAACCACGCGAGTTTTTGCACTTGGTCCAACCATCTCGCCTCGTCTGCCAAGCATGGAATACATACCTGATGGAATAGCATTCAATGTCCGCCTCGGAAGTCATGATGAGGGGCACATTTGACATTCGTGCCACGTGACCAAACCACCGAAGCATAACCATCTCCCTTCCAAGAAGCAGCTCCTCAATGTTGAGTTTCTATCCCGGAGAGTAATTCCCACAACAGCACGGAAAAATCTCATCTCAGCAGCTTGTATTCGCGATCTTATCCTTTCGGTCATTCCACAAATTTCATGGCCATAGGTCAGAGTTGGAACAAAAAATATTGGTAACATACGTTTAAAATTAAAGAAACTAAGCAATTTAATATAATAAGGCTGGCGCTCCATTACTAAGAGGAAGCGAATCTTTTGGCCTTAAATACGCAATCCAGGAATCAGATCATACCAACATTTGATGAATAACATCTCCATTGGGAACATTTTCTACTAAAGAGTGATTTTTTAAAAGCTATAGGAAAGTTTTTCAAAAAAAAAAAACACATAAAATTCAGAAAAATGCATGAAATCTTTATTTGAATCGATAGTACGGTCCATATAATTTAATGTTTGAAGATTATTTCATGCAAATGTTGACCTTGACTGCGCCTCAAATGATCCATCCGCTTAGTCCAATTTTGGCATACTCTTTCCAACATTTCGGCCGGTATCTCACGAATAAATGCTTCAATGTTGTCTTCCAATGCTTCAATTGAAGCGGGCTTGTCTGTATAGACATGAGCTTTAACATAACCCCACAAAAATTAGTCTCAAGGCGTTAAATCGCACGATCTAGGCGGCGAATTGACCGGTCCCGAACGTGAAATAAAATGTTCACCGAACTCGCCTCTCAATAAGTCCATTGTTGCGCGTGCTATGTGGCATGTGGCACTGTCTTGTTGAAACCACATGTCATGCAAGTCAAGCTCTTGCGTTTTGGGCAAAAAAAATGTGGATATCATCTCACCAACCCCGAAGTTGATCAACTCACAGTTTTCCGGGAAATTGAGTAATTGTCAACAACACGACCCTAAATCCACTGAGGTACCCATAATCCACACACCTGGCCTGTACCTGGCCTGGGTTAAAACACGTAACAGTCCATGTTTGCGTTCTAAGAGAAAACATGATTGCCTATGTTTCACAAAAATGATGAAAACGATTGACTTTAACGGGAACTAATTTAGCAGATCCATCTCAATCCACGTGCACACTAATTAGAAGTCAAATATTCATCATTCGGCGATGTGTAAACAAGCGCCCACACAGTTTGAACTCAAGGAACCCCCGGTCCGTAAACATCATTAAGCGAAAACGATTGGTTCGGTACCCAGCCTACTGATGTAATATTTTGAATTACCACAGATGTAATTGATTTAGACGAGGTACAAAATTTCCTGGTGATTAAATTCAATAAACATGAAACGGAAAGTCACCTTTTGACAGCCCCACATGGGCTGTGGCAAGCACTTGAATAAAGCCCTCACAGGAGTACACATGTGTGCATACACATTGGCCCAGCCATTTGCCGCCCTCATAAATTCATATTTAATGAAGAAGAAGATAATGTCAAACTTGACGAAATTATGCCGAACCACTTATGTGCATGAGTATCGGGAAATGTGCTAACGATTAAGGCATTACCAAATTGTCTGACGGGGTAAAGAAATTAATTTTGGTAATATGTTGTCCTGAGTCCCGACGCGTACACACAACTCACTCACTCTCGCGCACAGTGCAAAGCGCAGACGAGTTCGTTTGGCATGCCTGACTGCCGCCGCACCGCCTGTACCCAGGTCTCATTTATTAATTATATGTTAATTAATTTGGTTTGATAATCTGCGAGCATACATGTTTGCAAGCAGTGTAATCCTGGAAAAAGAAAACGGTTTGATGATTAATGTATTCGGCGTGTCTACTTGGCTCTGTCAACTTAAAGGATTTCAGTTCCTCGTCCCAGCGAGGGAGGGGAATTCAATTTTAGCAGATTGACGTTAAAGGATATCCCGCATCTGGCCCCCGAAGTGCATGCGAGCGGGTAAGATATTATGCATGACGTTGTAAGTGAATAGGATATCCGAAGTGAAATGGATTGCTCAAGGACATGTTTCATTATCTTTGTAACATGGATTTGCATATCAGCTAGCTTTGACAAACGAATGCGTCGTGGGGTGAGCGGAAAATTCATGGGAAATTTGCGGTTCGGAGAAAATTGCTTCTCAACTTTGAAAGTGATTTCCTGAGACCCACATATCATGCGACTGGATGGCGCAGTTGGTTAAGTGCCTACCCTTGGTTACAGGGGTCAAAATCCCAGTGAATGCAAAGTCAGAGCCCCTTTATTTCCAAATCTGGTGAAGTCATAATCAGATTAACGGCACTATCACCGGAGTGGTCGATCAGTGGTAGCAGTCTGACTATGTAGTTCTCTCACAATGGACCAACACTGTCTAGGTTAGGTAATAGTGGCCTGCTGCAGAAGGCAAAAGACGGCCAAAGTAGGCCCGTTGCGATACCACTCGGATTGATTTCCCCTAACGATCAGAACCAACTGGTGCTTATGACAAAGCGGTTTAGCTGGCTAAGGCTGATGCTTTTTAGCGCATTCAGATTGTTGAAGTAGCAGGCCCCTAGGTGTAAGAACCTACGACTTGTCAGCGCGCTGCACGCTTCTCTTCAGCCATGCACCGTCCGCAAAGGCATTATAGGGGATACCCAATCTTCGGCCATGAATACCAATTGTGCAGTGTTCGGTCATGATGCCGGTGAGCGTCCTGAGTGAAGATCTGCTTAGTCTAAGCAGATTGAGTGATCGTTTCATCGATTAAGTGATGGCCATAATTAATTTATTTTGAGGCATGTAGTACCTTCTAGCCATTTCCGATTAGAAGTGTTAATTGTTGCATCATATGTAGATGGTAGGCTGTAGCGATTGACATGGAAGGTGGAATACCTAGTGCTTGGGTGGAGAATGTGTCATTCCATCGGCCTTACAATTGCCTGGTATGTCACAATGTCTCGGCACCCACATGAGTTGGATATTAAAATGCTCAACCATCTCGTTAAGGGGCGTTTTTGAGTTAAGCATGAGATTGTCGAGGGACTTAATTGCGGCCTGACTGGCCGAACAGATGGTGAACTCTTCTGGATATTACTTTCTTCTTGAGCCAGGACATCTCAATGGTTTCTGCCTGGAAGACGCTACAGTGATCAGGGAGCTTCAGAGATATAGCAATATTAAAGTCCTGGGAATAGACACCAGCACCTACTCCCTCGTTCTCGTTTGTAAGAAAGTCCTGTGGCCTTGATCTTTTGGCAAGGGTTTTAGGGTCCCTGCAGGATTTCGCAATGGGATTTTCCATGCAGGATGAGGGTTTCAGCTTGAACTCCATGCGGCTTTTGACAGTCTTTGAGGCAGTGTGAGCCCTTTTGACCATCAGCGCTTCAGGAGCTAAAGCGTTCCTGGAATAAGTTTCAGCCGGTGAGTGAGCACTGGACTCATTTTTGTTGTTTTTGTTTTGTTTTATTTTTGTGTTGTGCATGATGGCCCCACGAGTAGCGGAGGTAGGGGAAGGTCGGGCTGTGCACAGCTAAGGCAGGATTAATCCTAGAGTTTGCCAAGACACCCCGGCTACTCCGTTCGCCTCTGAGTTAGTTTTTCGAGTGAGCCCCTGGCCATGCTGATCCTCGGCACGGGTTATTTAACAGTTTGATCCAGCCCATCGGATAGGAGAGGAGAGATAGGTTTAGGGTCAGAGGAAAGGATAGTCGTCGCTTATTTTGGCTGAATACATACTATCGCAAGACCCAAGGTCAAGCATCGTAAGCAGGCACAAGAGAACTAACGCTCAATTGAACAAGTTCAAGATGTTAGACCGAACATCTCGCTGTAACATTCGTGGACGGTGTTGGCCGCCCCGTGGAGGCAGTAAATCTTCTAGTGACTTTGTCCTATGAATCCGGACCTGACCCCCTCACAGTCTAGGTACGGCAGCTCGTGAATTCACAAGCCCTCACTTTCCAAGTGTGCTGGTGAATTTACTAGCAGCCGTACCTAGCTACCTGCCTTCCTTCATATATTATCTTCCACTTGCCCATGTACAAGCCTGATTAATTAAGCGGAGGGTACTGAGGGAGTAATGGCAAATTTAATGCGTTTAGTTGCAAAAGTTGAATGGCTGTGACACCAAGTCCAGTCGAAAAACTTGTGGTAAACTGTTCAGTAGCTCAGTGTTCTTGAATTCAAATCGATGGGCTCACTCTGACTTTGAATGATCGTTTTGAGAAGCACTTTATGTCTTGTATTCTTGTGCCCATTTCAAGCGTGTAACAAAGGCTGAAGTGCTACCACTGCACAATTTCAATCAGCAACGAAAAAGCGATTAAGCCTGTGATCGGCGTACCATACTTTTGGAAAACGATTATAAAGATCTGTAAAGGACTGCATGTGTGTACATATGTATGTGGCGTATTTACTTCAAGGTTTAGCATTTTACATTGCGTATTCTTAAACAGTGTTGTGTAAACCTGCATAGCTTCGGGGGGAAGTATAGCTTCGGTATGGCATCGATTCCCGATTAAATTTGTTCAACGTCAGTGGTTTAACCCTTTCGAACCGGAGTGCCGTTAATGAACTTACATCAATAATTTTGTGTTTATCTGTTCAATTGAATTACCTTCAGCACATTTCTAGCAATACAAGTTTGTTGTGTATGCATCCCAGCATGTGCGAAAGGGTTCAAGAAACCCCGACTACGTCACTGAACCTGGTCAAATCTCGTGGAGATGGAATACAGCACCAACTCCTTTTCACCTTATGCATACGTTTGTTCCTATTTTATCAGTTATATTAAACATTTTCGCGCTAAATTGTGATCTCCAATGATGCTGTCTCAATTTACATTCCTCAGTAGTGTGCCAGACGATTGCCGGTCGTAATGGAAAATATCAGCAGAAGTTTAACAAGCTGTGCCACAACCGCGATGAGAGAAGCGTAACAAAATTAAATTGCAATTTTCTGCATGAATTAACCGCAGTTCATGCTTCGTTTAGTAATCCCTGCATCCACAGGCAGACCTGACGTCAGGTGCAGACGAAAATTGTACAAAAATACGCACCCACATAATCGCTTCTTTTCGAAGTAATCGACTGGATAAAATAATGACAAGGATTTTAAATATTCCTGAACCCTGCTCCTGTAACTGTGGAATTTGTTATCAAACTCTGTGGTGAACATTTTTCTAATGAGGGGTGGCTGAAGGTGTCTTCTCGGCATCCAGTCAGAGTAATTTCACACAAAGCGCTGAGTGCAGTAATAAAGTAGGAGTTTCCAGCCACCGCGTATAAGAGAATGATGTCTTGCAGCTCATGACGTGAAACATGAATGTAAGCTTTCGTAAGATGCTTTCCAAGATAGTCGCTTCATCAGAAAGTTGATAGTTACTTGTTACAGCTCATCATGTCGAGTGCATGCGGCACGCCAACGAGTAGCTGTGACAAGGAGTCTTTTTCATGAATAATTAGCAATGATTCCCCATGAAAATGTCGTCGAGCAGCACATCAGGCGTGTGAGGTGAGACACCTACGGCCTCCGCGCAAGAACGCACCTGAACACCGCTTACATTCGGTAATTAAAATTCACTTTTAATTAGATGTGATCGCATGTAAAACGAGTACTAATAAATCCAATCCGGCATGAACAGCGCCACCGCCCATCAGCAGTCACAAAGGCAAATCAGCTTGCCACAGTGTGCCTGATTCCGATGAAGTCGCCCACCACCTGACATCCTATCGCGAATCGTACGCCAGTATCCGCACGAAGGAACAATCACTCGGTAATAATGTGCTCCATTTGCAGAATTGTTCGCATTGCCGAAAACTACTCACCGACGCATACGCAGCTACAGGAGCCCGATAATTAAAAGTTATACTATCCTCGCGAATTTGGTACCTTTCAGGAAGCAAGCTGATCGGATTTGCACACCACCATGACCACGCACGGGGTGAAACTACCTGAAAGCGCAACGGTGAGGAGCACCTGATTTATTCAGTGAGTTAATTATCCGGTCTATCATCGGATTCGGTTCACACATGACGGTGTGCTTGAACTCACGTATAATTACGGAGGCAAAATGTCACAGTTTGGCTGACATTTGGTCGACTATCTCGCGTACGTGACAATCTGGTTGGAAGCGGGTAAGGACACGGTGACTTCATTAGTCTGCGATCTATGTCGGATCTCATTAATGACAGCAGCCTGTGCCAACAATTTTGACGATTTTACCTTGCCTGTGTGTGTGTTCCCAGAGGTTAATTAAATTTATCATTAGGCCTGCGAAACGAATGAACGAGCGTACTTGTAATTTAATTAGAAAGATTGGGGAATATTTGCAAGGCTAGGGGGTCTGTTATAAACTGGATAATGTCACCTTGCAAGAAGCAAGTGTAGGCACATACTGATGTCACTCGTGCATGTACATGTGTGCGCTGAATTGATTGAACAAAATCGAAGGGGGAATAGTGCTGAACGGATCTGAATTCCTGCCCAGAGACTGTTGACGATAAATTCAAATAAAAAAAAATACGAGTTATACTCGTGTGAAGAGAGTTTCTCGTGGTTTGTAAATCCTAAAAAACTTAGATCCAAATTTCAAATTAATAAAAAGCCCACATTGCGTAAACCCATTAAAAACAGTGACAACAATTTTTGACTTTCTGTCTACGTCGCTTCTGTTAAGGCTCAACTGGTGCAGTCTTCGGGGAATCGCTGACGAATTTATTCGCAATTGCGAAGAACACGCAACGGCAAAAATAAATCTCTGAGCAGTCTGCTATCCTTTGAATTGGTTCCTGGTGGTAAAGTGCACGGTTCGCTATCGCTTGTCGGTAACTTCAAGAGACAGGCGCCAAATGGTAAGAAACACGACAAAGACGACATTGCGCACAAAGCGTCGTTATTCTTCAAGCGCTAACGCTTTTTAAATGTTTATTTCCTCTCAGTTTCCTTTTCGATTTTGAAAATTTCGAAAATTTGAGTGGTTAGAGTGGCTGACTGCCGGTGGGTAGCAGTCACACCTAGTCCAGAGTAGGCCCATTGGCCCCACACAAACCATTTAGAGGCTTTAACAAAGCCATGAAGATGGCTGGTACTAATTGTACGGCCAACACACTGTTAACAGCGCGACTATAAGCAACAGACACAACCCGCTTGTCAACCCGCTGTCTTATACATGAAACTGTTACAGCAATTGGAGAGTTTCTTGTACAATCACCTCATCAGTATGCCACAATGCATAGAAAATGTCTTTGGAACAGTTTGAAATATACATACATACACAGTTGTGTGCAGTGTTTGGCATCAATCTCTTTTTTCGAAAATGGGTGCCTATGTATGGTATCGATGAATCTCTTCTTCTATGGTTAAGAAGTTACCTTTCGTCTTCAAGTCTGATATCCACCCAATAAATGCTGGTGTTCCCCAAGGCTCTGTTCTGTCTCCTGCACTCTTTCTCATTTTTATAAATGATCTCTTGCCTGCTGCTTCTAATTAAATCCATTCAAGGCGAATATCCGCCCCAAACTTGAGTACAGCGCTCATATCTGGTCTGGTGCCATCAACACTTATAGGAGGCAACAATATTGTAGCGTCATTAGACCCGCTCGAATACTGTCTCGTCTTTTTCCGTATTTTATCGCTATTTTAACAAACGATGCTCAAGTGAGCTAGGCAACTGCATTCCTACATCCTATGAATTCACCCGCCATACCCGTCTCGCCAGGAATGCTCATCAGCTTACCCTTAAGCAAACTTTTGGACGCACAGTTAAATTTAGAGACTCGTTCTTCAGCACCACACGAAATGAATGCTCTTCCCAGCCTGATATATCCCACAGACTAGAGATATTTAAGACCAATGTGCACAGGAATCTCCACTCTCTTTCTCACTCCATACTTTCATCCCGTGCTGTGTCTTGACCCCGGACACTTAAGGGTACTAGTAAACCCTTGTGCGCTCGCAAATTGGTTTCCACTAATAGTTGGGGGAACAAAGGCATTTTTCTGTTTCCTGACGTTTACCCATTAGTCAATTTCACTAATTCGAAGATGACCAACTGTATAGTTTCCCTGTTACGGAAATTTATCAAGAGATATTTTCAAGAGGCAACATCATCAGCACACCCTGTCCATTCCATGCTCACTAGAAGTTCATTCACTACTACGTTCCATAAGAGAGGAGGGAGCACTGCACCCTGTGGCGCGGCTCTATCAACCGTTGACAGATCGTAGTGGCACCAAGCTTGGAGCTTATCGCCCCATTATTGAGAAGCTGCTGTATAAAAGCCACTATGAGGTTTTCGATCAAGAGCCTGTCAGTGCTCTTGGGGTTCGAGGTTGTTAACGGCTCAATGCCAAAAAATGCAGTAAGCTCTAGGGATTTTCCTATAATGCCGAGTGAAGGGCTGTTTCTACAGATTTGTTGGGAGGCAGACGTTTTATTCGTCGCTTGTCAGTTTTTCCAGAATCTTGAGCAGGAAGCATGATAGACTCATTGGTCATAGATCCTGCGCTTGAGCTTCGTAGTAATCCCCTGCCTTCGGTATAAAACAACGGCGGTCATCCTCCAGAGCTAAGAAACATGTCCAGCCAGGGAGAGATGAGGTCAGACGAGTGAGCGAACATAGTCCACAAGTAGTCGACCAAGCATCAATGCATGCACAAAAATATACAGTTTGGTCCGGTTTATGACATGACGGCCATTATCGTCACTGGCCAGAGATGTTTCTCTTGCCAGAGCTCTACATCATAGATATGTCTGATATGTGGTTCCCTCACTACCGCGCTGGCATGTAGCGCAAACGAAGCAAAGCTCGAAAATGTGCGAGCTTGTGTGAGAAATGGAACATCTCGCAACAGACCGACACGATTATTGGACTTAACTCAAATTAACCAACCACTTTGGAGTTTTAGTTTTTCAGTTTCGAATAAATCAAATAAATCAATTCACTTGTGTTTGTGACTTGCCACCACGAGCAGTAGGACGTCATAAACTTGATTCACTCGAGTCCCGGCGTTTGATCCTTTGAAGACACCATCAGTGCGAGGGGTGCACACTTTTGGCATGCTGACTAATCACATGTGCCTTAATGAAACAGCACATATTTCCTCTCCAAATGCGATCCTTTCAACTTCAAATCCATGTCCGCATTCCAAAAACTTTGTATAATGTTCGCCAGCGATACACTTTGCAAGGTACTGGCTTTGTTAAGTGACTCGTCCACCAAGCCCCACTTTGGTTCACATTCACTCATCGTTTTGATTTATCCTTGGTCTCTGGTGTGTTGTCATGGGTCCATGTTTCGTTCTCGGAAGCGGCGAACGGCACCACAACTCCATTGAAATAGTAACTTGGATGCGTTTATGGTCGAGAGCGAGTACAGGGGCATGAAGTGCAATTATGGTGTGATCCTGAAATAGAGGTGATTTTGATGCGAATTTTGTGGGTCACTCCCATTCTGGTGTGAATCAGTAATATGTGGCTATGAAATGAGTAACTTCCCCAACTCCGACCCCATGACTCTAAGACAACAAGTGAAGAACCATGGTAACCACAATTTGTAGATGTAAGTTGTTTTCATCCTAAGACCATAGGAACGGCCAAGAAAAACGAGCAGTAGATTAAATTGCTTCCACAATCGTCTACGTAGATTAATTCGATTGGCACAATGACGAGAAACTGCAAAGCCAAAATTATGTATGTGAATCGCATTTCAGAACACACTTCATCTTATCTCCATATCGTCTGTGGGTTGATGTCCATACACGAACGACCGCAATTGTCCTATACCCTGCAGAAATTCACTTGAGATGATGCCCGATTCCCTGACAGTGAATCTCATTTGTTGAGTTTCATCGTAAAGTACGGTGCGGTGGCTGCCCCGACTCATGTACAGAAATCTACGCATGTATTCATGACATGCCAAATGGATTCGTATATAATTTTATGCTTCACCCATAATATGGCAGTAAATTTTAAGGATTAATGGTTTGCAAATTAAACCGTACCACCGCCGCGCCGAGGTTCCAGTTCAGCTGGCTTCTCTACTTACGAACGGTGACGTAATGCGCATTCATTAAAGAACTGACAGCAAGATAATAAACGATCTGATTACTTTATACGTTTTAATTAAGAAATTATATTTAAAATTTAATTTTTTCATTCGAATATACGAATGCGTGTTCAGGTGTCGTTCCCGCGAAATGTGTTCCAGTTGTTGCCTGGCGAACCTGCTCTTGTGGTCAATGCGATAATCAGGTTTGATGCAAATAAGTTGTAATTAGCGGTGTACCGAGCGAGAGCCTGTAATTGTTTTGCACTTACAGTTATATAAATACGACAGGTAAGCGGTGGTGCTATCACAATAGCACGAGTATATTAAAACTGCATCAATATTGAATGCGGACCGCTGCGGAATGTGAAATATGCGTTCCCGCGAATTGACCTCAATGCGAATCGATTCGACAAATTCCAGATTGAGATCATTAGCGTTGACTGCAAAAGGTCACGAGCCTTTCGTGTGGGAGTCCGGCCTTAGTGACAATTTCCGCATCTGGCAGTCATTCGCACATGTTAAGTTTGGAGTGCTACCGATAAGTCCAAACGCAAAATACGGCCAGAGAAAGAGGGTGTGCAACAATAAGCAGGGAGGAAACGAAGCTCCTACGGCCGAACAGAACCTCCCAGTTCAAGAATATCGAAATGACTAGCCAGACATGTGAAATTAGTCACCGGGAGCTAAAAGCTAAAAAGGGATTTTTGATTAAGTGCGGTGTTATTAAGCGTCTTGAATGTTGGCCTCGAGTTCGTTCAAGATAATAATACAGTGTTGTCAAATCGATCGAATGATGGCGGTCGCCTGGTGATGAACGCTCGCCATTAGATGACCTAGTCGACAAAATATTCCTTCACAACCTTCCTGGACCATATTGGTCAATATTGTGATACCCACAGGGAGACTACTCAAGTGACAGGCCGTTACATTTATCCCCACATGGTGATTGCACCAGAATTGAAAACCAAATAAAGGCGTATTAACTTTGCTTTCACTGGGAGTCGAACCGAGGCCCCCACTTACCAAGGGCAGGTCTAAACATAAGACATATTTAAAGATCGTATAAATCCACCAGAATTGATTTTGCTTATATATGCTATATTGCATATATATGCTCACCAAAGATCTCTTCGGGTGAGAAATATACTTTGCTATAGAATGCATAGAACAACTTATGGTTGCGATGAACCTGTAACTAGATGAATACAAATATTGAATGAGCCTTGCAAAGATCGGTCGAATTTAGCTTATCTCGATTAGAATTCAAAAAATATTTTTCTCAGTTGTGTTAGACTTATTTATTTATTTATTTATTTATTTACAAAGTTAACATATAATTATTAAAATTAGAAATTAGCTGTTAAGCCAGAGCGATGAAGCCTTAGGCTGTGTTTTCGACATATGTTAATTGAATCTGTGTGATGCAAAATCGGTAGATGATCCTTAGTCTCGCAACAAACATCTACTGAGTAAAGCGCTACTGGGGGCATACACTAACAGCCGTATTATTAAAGACCAAATAGCTACGAATTAGCACTAATGCCTGTGCTAACCACGTGTGTTGGCTTTCACTGACATGTGATTACTAGCGAATAGCTTAATTCACCGAATACGTCGCATAAGAGGCGAATACCTATCTATCACATTTTGACAACCATCAAAATTGACGAATGAAATTTGGTTTACCAGCTGTGTTTGTTTTATACCTCAAAACCAAATTCCAAAATGTCCTCAAATTTTATCGATTTTCGAAATCGAATGGATTGGCTCATTGATGGTGAAATCATCAGACGAACAAAAATTAAGAGAGATCGTATCAACCCCATGGAGGACCTAGAAGAAGCTGAATTTGAAAAATAATACCGCTTTTCGAGAAGCCTCGTAAGAGATGATTTAGACGGCCTCAAAAGGGTTGGTCACATTCCAGTCAATCTCCAAGTGATGGCTGCAATCATGGCTGCCATTTTGGTAGTTTTTAAACAAATTTGGTTTTTTTTTTGAATCTGAGACTGCCGGTAATTTGGATGTTTTCATGTCATTTTGGTAATTTTGTAAATAAAAAACGAATTAAAAATTGTAAGTCAAAAATGTAGTTAACTTTGAAATACGAACATTATATCATGTAAATGAGGTGTAAACGTATTGGACTCAACGTGCCCATGAACATGTTGAGAAATTACTGAATGCACTCAATTGTTTCGTTGAGTGCACTGACAGCTGTGTGCGCATTTATATGTAAGGTAGGTAGGTTATGTTTTGTTGGAGAAAGGGCCGGTTAAGGTTCTGGAAAAGAAGAAGAACGAATTCCATTAGTAGGTGTACACGTGCCTTCTAAAAGCTGGTCATTTTGCGATCATATAAAGAGACAGACATGTCAAATTAATAATGAAATTGCAATATATCCCCATTGGTGCCCAATCCTAAACATCGATATATATCCCCATCGAAAGGAAATTTTGACAAGAGTTTTTAAACGATTTTCACTGGCTTAAAGAAAAGCATAATAACAGCCTTTGTGTGGCCTGTGAAAAGTCACTAATGAACTATTTATTGCACATGCAAAATTATGGCAAAAAATAAGCTCATACAAAAATGTGGAAGAAAGCGAAACTAATAAAAAATTGATAGTTGTTTGAGAGCGGAGAAGGTTGATTTGAAGAAAGGCAGAGTTTTCTCTTTCCTACTTTTGCACTACCCACAAGCTCCTATTTTTGTTGACGGATTACCTTATGAGGGAATGCTGTCCGGACTGAAAAGTGGCGAAATTGATGTAGCATAGGTGTAGCAGGAAGAAGGTGACTTAAATGGCTGAAACTAATGTAAATGGCTAATTCATAAATATTTGATTTTTTAATACCAATCCTTTGAATTGTGAGCATTAATATGAATTGTGATTTTGAATTAAAATTTAAAGTCTTGTATTTTAAATAAAAATATATGTTATTAAAAATGTTTTCCTGTCAAAAATAATTAAATAAAATGCTCATGATTTTAAACTCAAAGCGATCAAAGCGAACTGCATAGCTTTTTTTCCACATAGGTACATTAATTTTCCTAGCTTTAGAATTTTTTGGTAATTCTTTACTGCATTTGGTAACTTGTTTTTCAATTTTTTCATAAGATTTTTTTCAGAAGTGGCAACCATGGCTGCAATACGTTATTGTTGTTCCAAAGAGGTAAAGATGCAATAAATCATATTCTATCTTCCATTCCATATCCATTTCGACAAACAACGTTGACAAATCTGGTTAGCCGGTGGAATATGGCAAATGAACTAGAATGTTTAGTATAATTCGGTGAAGTGTTGCCGAGCGGTTAGCTATAAACAGTGGACAGCTAATATGCAGATAAAATGTGTTTATTAATAACAAAAGTTATCAAACGAAAAAGTTCCCTATACGTGTGCTAGCTAAAACATCTTTTAAGGAGCGGGTAGCGTTTTTTCTTAGTACATCTGCAAGAGAACGTAGTGTTTTGTGTGTGTCCTGTGATGGAAAGAAAATAAAACACTAGCGGTTACTGAGAAGGCCCTGGCGCTTTACGGAAGCGCCACAAATACTATGTACTTGATTTCCTGTTAAGAAGACCCACACAAAACCTTTTATAAACATATTTATAATTATTTATTTATTTTCCAATGAAAGCCATGAGAACTGTCGCCTGCAAGGTTTTTTCAGTGATGTGACTATTCCGAGAATTTGTTCCGCCTTGTAGCAATTCAAACGAATTCGTTCATTAACATGAAGTACAGTCGAACCCGGATAAAAGCACAGCGCTTAATAGCGCAACCCGCTTCAAAAAACACCAAAAATATGACAAAACAAACAGTCCATGTACGTATTGCATTTTCGCATTGTTGACACAGTTTGTAAGAAAGATCGGACGAAAGCACAACCCGCTTAATGTCACAATATTTCATTGCACGGTTGATGTGTTATCATCCGGGTTCGACTGTACCTACATATGCACTACTCTGACTGCTACTGTGGTGTCGCCCCAGTTCGAGTTGTGTGGTTCCGGACATATATAGCTCAATGAACTATGTCCTCTATCGGCAACATTCCGTAAACTCAACCTAAACATTTCAATGGTCATACTGCACATAGTTCCGAATCATTCACAAATTTTACACAAGCCACACATGACAAGTACGCACATCGTACAGCCAAGCACATCAAACATGGTTGCGTCCGAACAATGTGCGGAAACTGACATGTATCATACGTCCACACGTCTATTGGACATGAACATGTAGTCATTGTGTCCAGTAAATAGAGGAAATTTTAATGCGAGCATAATTATCTATACTCCACAGCCACACACAAATTAACATTTAGAATATGTTTTGAATATGTCAAGCGAACTACGGACAAAATACTCGAACTAGGGCTAACATCATCAACAAGTGACCATTCTTAAATGGGTCGCGATCTGTCAACTTACATGATTCCTTCGAAAAGTTTCGCAAACATGTTCAACACCGGCATGTCCATGGAACTACATAGTTCCGCGGACATATCTCCGGGAACCAGTTCCGACTGCGACAAGAATCGTTCCATGTCCTTTCCGTCGGCCGAACCAAAACTTGTATCAGAAATAACACGAACTTTTTTGCTTCATAAACAAATTTGAGTGTGACCCAGAAAGTGGCCGAACTACAAAAATCCAAAAAAAAAAAAATCCGCGAGGCGGATACCATATCCAAGTGCTTGTTGGGTCAACTATACTAACGTCATATTTAAGATATTGGTGACGTCCAATAACAATGATGCAAATTCGAACCTCCCTCGTATCCTCCTAAATCCATTAGTGACTCCCATTCGAATCGACTGAGAGCAGCTGCGAGTCAAAAGAAACAGAATACCCATGAATCATGACGCGGCCAAATCGAGTTCCATGATACCTGCACAATCAACTGAAAACTGAATACACAGCTGCGCCGGTTAAACTAATTCACGTTGGGTTTAATTTACGTAAGATCAACAAACAATGTAGATAAGTTTTTGCGCCATAGAGCGTCCAAAGCAAAATATTGTAAACTCAAACTAAATGCCCGGGGCATTTTCGACCCCATTCCATTGGCTGGCTGACGCAGAATCTAGCCGTGCCGCCCGATGGTGTTAGGAATGGCGTTGGTGGCGCCCACAAAAATTACTTCATGCCGATGCATAGCACTTGCATCCATTTCGTTTATTTTTATGCTGCGCTCCGCTGCTGGCCACAGGGCTGTTCGCATTCATTGGCTATCCTTTCACTGATTTTATTTCATTCGCTTGGAGTCCTTTTATTTTTCCACCGAAGCCCCTTTTGCATCGGCTGGTGCGCGTGTACTCTCGAACACTCCCCGAAGACATCCAACGTGTTGTGTGCCAGTATAATGGAAAAATATTTATTTTCGTGAGCAGTAAAGGGCTTTATCTCGTTTGCATGCACAAAAATATTCTCCTCAACCAATGCTGCCAAGGCTATGCACAATACAGCAGCGATTTCTGCGGTTGAGGGGAATGGTTGCTGAGCCAAATCTCATCGCATTTCGGCTGGCTCTGGGTGTGGCGGGCGCAGACGGAGTGGATGCAGTTCATTGCTGCGGTCGTCGTCGGATAAGTCCATTTTTTTCTATTTCAAAAACGAAATGTGTACGTCGCTGAAGCTCACAGCTTATTTATGAGTGAGTTGATTGCGATTGCTGTTATGTGCGGCAGGAACAGTGACCTGACCTTTGACACGTTTGTACGACGGCGAGGATGAGCCTGTGCGCTGTGGCTGTATGTGACCTGCTATTGGCGATGGTTGTTTCTTCAGTCGCGTTTTTCAATTTCCTTGGGGGATCGACATGTGCGAGATAAGAACTGTTTGTAACAATTTGTGGATGCGAAAGTGGAGTGTATCCTTGGAGGGATATCAATTTGATGGATACATGCATTTGCCTGGAGAGCGCCAATAGTGTGTTGGGGAGCAGTTAAAGCGTAGTTAAGTAGATTGACAATTTGAAATTGATGGCTTAGCTGGCGTACAAGTTTGCTGTGTTTGCTCTTAAGATAACGTTCGACTCCAGGGTGAATCAATGCAGTCGAGTGGTCTGTTGGGAGCAATTCGTAAACGTCTTGAATATCAGGGGCAGTGATATTTGGACAGCATTTTGTTGCAAGTTTGTTTCATACGTACGGTACTGCATTCGGAGTTTGTGATTGATGAAAATGCTAAGTTGAGGTACTACTCACTCACCGATTTAAATGTATTCGAACTGTCCAACCACGGATAGAGTGTATTGTTTTTTTTTTTTTTTGGCAGTATAAAGTGACAGCCATTGGACGATGTGAATTTTCGTATACAATCCACGATGATGGCGTTTTTCTTCACATTGGCTTTTATAGATACGGCCTGTCTTGTTACGGCTTGACCGACGAATACACTTAATTTTTGTGCCAACACCCACATACCCGGGTTTGTTTTTGGTATATTGTGAGTTCTAGGTGCCGCGGCATGCCGTATGGCCTTGGGAATTTCAATGACCTCCTAACATATTGTTTTTTTAATATACAGTGGCAATTGCTTATAGCGGCCTCGCTTGTAACTATCAGACAGTTATAGCAACCGTTTTCCTTCTTTTTGATTAGTTTCTTTATATTTAAACCTATTCTTCTGGCGGGTATAACGTCGCCATTTGTAACGACAAATTTTCGAAAATAAATCACTCGCTTTCACCGTTTATAACTTTCGTTCGCATATAAATAAAACTATTTTAAATTAGTTCAATTATTTTATTTTAGCTCTGTAAAGCAGAACATTTCCTTACAAACGATGAATAAGAACTAAAGATCGACTTTACTAATACTCCGCAGGTCAGCTATGGTTGCACTGTGTCTGTTCGAGCGTAGCATAGAGCAGCGATAGCAATCACCATCGAGGATAAATCGGCTAAGACACTAACACCCCATTCCAAAAGGACCACCATGGACACACGGACTTGAACAACCCGATGTAAGCAGCAGCCGTCGTAGGACATTAAA
Source organism: Eristalis tenax (assembly GCA_905231855.2). NCBI lineage: Eukaryota > Metazoa > Arthropoda > Insecta > Diptera > Syrphidae > Eristalis > Eristalis tenax. The sequence goes on along the minus strand of HG993124.1, from coordinate 31,720,751 downwards.
AAAAAAAACAATAAACCGACATTAATAATAAATATTAAATTAAACAAAGTATATCACCCTTAGTTTGTAAGTCTAGTTGTAAACTCAATTGTAAAGAATAGTTCTGTTCAATAAATTTTTAAATCGCTAATTTTTAAACGAGAGTAGCATACCTTGATAGTGTTGTCCACTTTAGGCGGCGTGGGTATCGGATGGCCTAAGCGTTGCGTCATGGAGTTATGATCTGAGAACGGATGGCTTGGCACTTGATGTTTGAGATGTGGGTCGGTACTGCTTATATTCGTATTTTATGAAGGGATATCTTATGGTCTTGGAGTGGTTGGAGTGGTCCCTGGAATGCGGCATGCGAACGATGAATTATTTCTTAACTTATACGTGCACAAACTGATTGCAGTGGAATATGCATTATTTTGATTTCCTTATGAAGCAATAAGTTCCGGTAAACGTAAGAACTTTTATATAGAGGAAAACACCGCGATTATTTTCCATTTGGAGTCGGGTGAAAAAAATAGTGTAATAGCACAAGAATTTGGCGTTTCACATTCAACAGAATCAACAATATGGAAAAACCGAGAAAAAATAGAGAAGCACTTTGAAGAATGCTGCACTAAAACAAAAAAAATCGACAATCAACCATCTCTGAAATCGATGAAGCGTTATTGAAATGGTTTAAGGGCACGAAAAGACAGAATATTCCAAAAAATGGACCAATTCTCACTGGTAAACCGAACAAGTTTGGAGAAATGTTCGGAAAAAAGGACTGTATTATTTTTGGGAAAGTTTCGGGCAGGGCAGCAAAGGTCGACACAGAGCTATGTGATGAAAGGTTTGAGCGAATGGGTTATTCAGATGAAGACATCTTTAACGCTGCTGAAACTGCACTGTTCTACAAGCTTGCTCCGGATAAGACCTTCCGATTTACGATTCCGAGAACGTTGCACAGGCGGAAAAGACAGAGTAACAGTTTCGCTTGCTTGTAACAGGATGGGTTCCATAAAAATAAAACTATTGGTGATCGACAAATCAAATTCTGCCCGTTGTTTCAAAAACCCTAAGTCCTTACCAGTTTTTTATGAAGCAAATAAAACTGCATAGATGACATCAGAACTCTTCACTGCTTAACTTAAAGCGAAAAAAGAAAATAAATATTTCGACTGTAGACAATTGTTCCAGCCATCCAGTGTTCGAAACCTAAGCTCGATCAAACTGATATTCCTACCTGCAAACATAACATCGGTTTTGCAACCTTTAGATTTAGGAATAATGAGGAACTTGAAAATGCACTTCCGTATCCAAGTCTTGGACGGAAGTCACGCAGCAGACCATTTCAAATTCTCTTAAGCATGCTGGTCTTCCTTCACCTCTGATTGCGGACATTGTAGTTGCAGGATTCAACGAAGAGGAAGAGGAACTTGCAAATAAAATCATAAATGGAGTGGTACCAGCCGCAGAATGGGAGGAATACGTGTATATTGACGATCATGTTGTAAGATCCCTGATGGAAACTGACGACGATATTGCACAAGAGGTTTAAATTTAAGCCAAGAAGAAGAATGTGATTCCATCAAGTAGGCAACCGCTTGGCAGACCCAGGACGAGACGGTTGGACCAAGTCCAAAAACTCGAATGGTTACGCTTGGGCATAACTCCTGATGAGTCAAATCTGATGAGTTCTTGCGGTCTGTTTGAATAAGTTCGATGAGCCTTAGAATCCGCTTTCAAATCTTTTTGTCTATGCACACAAGCCAAACAAAAATTATAGATTTTTTTCATGATCTTGGAAAAAATTGTTTTCCCTTGTGATAATTAAAAAATAAAAAGAATTAATTTTGCCACTGAGTATCAATTTTTAATTTTACTCCTAATAGTTTTATATAGGATAGGAGTGGACTGGGAGGGGAGTTAAATGTAACGACCGCCGGTTATAACGACCGTATTTGCTCAGTCCCTATAGCGTCGTTATCAGCGACTTCCACTGTATTCCAAAACAAATGATATTTGTCTTCCTGATTCAACATTTATAAGCAATTTTTGCCATTTACCTCTTCTATGTACAGCCAACGGGTGAGAATAGGCAAATGTATGCAAATTGTTAGTTAGAAATGCAGAAGAGCACTTTTATTCCATTGTAAATTAATATGCTTTATGGCTGAAACACAACAGTGCATTGCGCCAGTCGACTTCATACTACGGAGAGAATGCGATGACGGTCAGCGTTGATCAGATGCTCCCCCCCTCTCTCTCTCTCTCTGTCTCTCTCTCTATCTCTCTCTATATCTCTCTCTCTCTCTCTCTCCCTCTCGATTCCCGATACGCGCAAAATTATTTTCATGGCCCCACCTTTTTTGGGTCAATGACAATGCTCACAGAGTATAACTGTCTAGGAAAAGCAGTCAAAGGCTGTTCGGAGACGACAACACAACACGAGTGGTTACTGTGAAGCTATCCACTTGCCCTCTACGGCCAGTGGCCTATTATTATTATTAAACGATCTTAAACGTCTGCTCCCTCGAAGACATTGCTGGTCATCATGGCACTCAGTGACGAATTTCTGTTTCGTGGATATTTTTGAAGGTTTTTGGCTCACTGCAGCCTTGACATCATTATTGTGTCATGTTGCCCTCCGCCTAAAAACTGTCCTCACAACAAATCCTAAGATGTCATAATTACACTGAGCGTTGTGTAGATTGCAGTTGTGAACACTGTCATGCGCCGCCTGGAATTGGTGGTTCAGGTTAATTTAGGCCCGTTCTGAGTGTGAAGGTGTATTTTTCACATTTTTTTCTGAAGCGTTTATGTTGCTCACATGGGATAGATGTCGCGATTATGTGCACACTCTAGTCAATCGTGCAAACGACACTGAAATTCCATTCCCCAAACATACCATCTGCGGTCATTTAGATCAACCTTGGTTCCCTCTCAAACCGACCGCATTGCTTGGTCCCATCGAAATCTCCTCTCTGATGGAATAACGTCTGTCGAATTCGTGCATGCTCCAAGTATCAATGGCGACTCCTCCACAAATGATTTTCCAACACCCACTTCTTCCGAGAAAATGTGGAAAATTCATAAGATGCCCTCCTCCATGCGGGAGAAAGAAAATGTGTATTCAAGTATTCAATAAAAAAGCCTTTAAATCATATAAACGCCAACATGCTGCGATATTCACGGACTGGCGTGCTCATTTTGTTGTAAACCCAAAACCAATAGTGTAATACTTTGTAACCAGCATCTCACCACGTTTCCTCCGCAAAACCACGTCAAGTAGTGACTTTGTTGTGGGCTTGTAAGCACACCACCAGAAATTAAACCCCATTCACTACACCGTACACCCATACACGGCACACTCCTCATATGTATTGTATTTGTATTTGCTTACAACATACCTGCGCACCATGCCAAGATCAATTCCTTTATCAGGGAATCCCAACGAATATGCGACCCCTGTCACGGTGCTAATTAAAACATTCCCATGTTTACGAATTCGCTTGAATTCCACGAGGGGGAAAGGATTGCAGCTTGTGCTGTCAGTGGGAAACATAGAACTAAATTAAATCAATGCGAGTAACTACCGACAATGGTACGAGCAACAGCAACTATCATCATGAGAGTAGATTACGTGGAAGTCATAAAAACCCCACCGACGACCGAACTCGTACAGAACTATATGCTTAGCATCAGTCCCAACTCTGCTCATTTAATCAACCAACATTCGAGTGCTGAGTCAAGTGATGAAGGACATGATAAGCTGTGGAGGTACGCAGGGCACAAAAAGCGAGAGCGAGAAATTAATGAAGGGATCTTTACGAGGAAGGATTCGAATGTGCCCTGCTATGCTGGGCTCGTAAATATTCCAAGAAAGCTAATTAAGTAGCCAACTTTTGTAGTTTTGCCAACACTTGCTGCTTGCTGGTGGCTTGCCATATCCAGGTGAATGGATACAGGCCAACACGAGGGGAACACGCACGAAACGGTTGATGATTTATTGCTTTCTTTGTTCGGTGAGTCCTGGTGTGCGCATAGGTGGGTAGGTTTCATTAATTAATTTTTTATTGCCTTCATTGTTGATTTACTTTGTTAATCGGTTCTCTTGTTTATATCCCATAAAGGGAAAACATGATCCAGACAGTTGTGATGGTCTCTGCTCAGTTCGTCTGATTAACGAATACGCAGCGTGCATACGAAAGGTAATCCATTCGAAGCGACCCCCTCCATTACAATGTGGTAAAATTTACTTCAGACTACGCACACACTTCTTTTGAAGATAGGGGTGTAGGGTGTTGAGCCTGAAAACCTTAATCCAACAATTCAGTGGTGGGGTTTATGCCGCCTTGGATGTAACTCATTTAATTATTAATTGTCTCATGGGAGGGGTTGAATAATCCTCGTTCAGACTGTTATAAGCCAGATCATTGGTCTTAAGCGAGCTTTGCATTAGCGGCCGTACGAACTTCAATAACACTGGTTTGGCTTTTCAGTGTTCCATTACGACAGCTCACACATGATTCGTTACATGTGCCAAAGTCACACAGTTTTATCCAAGCAACGCTTACAAATGATTGATTTTCTTTTACCAATAAGCGTGGCCTTATTCTAATTTCTAGTACCATGGATGTGTTTATAAGCAAATCTGACGAACACTATACGATTAGGCAGCACAAGAGTTTCCACTGCTTCGTAAAAAATGTTTATTGTGGCCTAACAACCTTACCTTGTGATGGACCAGTGAACTCTAGCCGGCCAGAGTGTGATGCCTTTACGCAAATTTTTAGGAGGATACTCAGATACCTCAGACGAATTGTAAATGGGTATATGACCATTGGGTAGAAGGTCTTTGGTACGCATCATTGGGAGACATCATTACACGTTTTATTAGCGACATACCGATCGCTACTAAATCTCTCAACTGAGATATCAAATCTCTAAGCAATACATGACAAACATTGATTTGTCAACCCAAACCCACCCTGCATACGCCTGCACTAATCTATGAATTTTTTTTATTAGATTTGAGACCAAATGCGTGAATGTCTACTACTTTTTATTTCTCGCCAAACTCTTGACGATTGAAAATTCTTATTGACCGATCAAGGTCGTGGGCGATGAAACAAGCTTTCAATGAAGACTTTGTTAGAATTGAGGAAGGATGCTCTGAGTCGGATTCAATCGTTTAACGATGGAAAAGCGTAGTATATGCCGTTTTCAAGAACGAATCCACAACTCCGACGTCACCACAATCGCCAGACCTCAAAAGACAGTTGAGTAATCGAGCACTCCCTCGCTGAATCAAGAAGATAATCATCACTCCAGGTTTAGTCTCTATGGGACAGAAGCTACGACATCACAATCGATCTCTGGGTCGCACAGTGGGCTCACTTAGTACAAGCTAGATGGACACAATTGATTTTACATTTCGTTGGCGCAGTGGGTTGGTTCGTTGCTCACGTCTTTTTTACAGGTTCTGGCTGATTATTATTTTTTCTTTTTATAGGCAATGTGTATGTACCAGTTTTTATTTTTGTAGGAATAAACATTTCTTATTCTGTTTTCCGATGTATTCTAAATATTTGCAATTAAAAAATAATGAAATTTGTCTTAGAAGCAAAATATACATAAATGGCAGCGACTAATAACACTATACCTGTCGTACAACAACTCTTTCTCCATTTTTTTTTTTGTCATAATTCGCAATACAGTGGACGTCCAGTATAACGAATACTTCATATAACGAATTTCCAATATAACGAATGAAATTTATTTCCCATTAATGGTTCTATATAACGAAAATTTTAGCAATTTTACACTCGATATAAAGAATGCATTGCTAATTCCTTTAGGTGCAAGTTTACTTTTGTCGGGTGTTTTTATTTGTTGTATGTATCCTCGCTCATTGTTTCTGTTAAGTGTATCTATTTGTTTTTGTTAATTCCTGGTACATACATACATTTGTAAGGCAACATTTCAAAGGAAAATTAACTGCTACAGGTAGCTGGATTTTGTACGTTTTATTTTTACGCTTTTCATTTCGCGAAGTATTAAGTAAAATGTCTGCTAAGCGTAGTCGTTTTTCTCTGGGCGACAAAGTGAAAAAAACAAAAAAAAAAAAAATTACAATAAAAAGGGAGGGTCAATAAGGGAGATTTCTTTAAAATATGGATTACCAAAGTTATCGACTTGTCTTCTTCTTCTTTGTTTGGCGCTACAGTCCGGGGTGGACCTGGGCCTCAACCAACAAGCCTCTCCAGCCAGCACGATCTTTGGCAACTGCCTCCAGTTGTGCACACCAAGTTGGTTGAGGTCCTTCTCCACTCGTGTGCGCCATCTTGTTCTAGGACGACCTCTTATGCCTCATTTTTATCGACTTGTGCCATCAATAAAAATGGAACGAGCGCTTTTGAAGTGGTTTCTAAAGAAGCGCATTAACAACAACGGTTGTCGGTCAAAAGAAAGCTTGGAGGGAACCAAAAGGCAAACTAATATTAAGGACTTCTTTTCCAAACCATAATTGCTTTGTTTACCAATAGCTTATTATTTAATTTTTCATCTAAAAATCACTTGTTTCTTGTATTCGCAAAAAAATGCGATCGATATAACTAATTGTTCGTTATAACGAATGACTGTGCATTATATAATTCGTTATGCAGGACGTCCACTGTACTCTCGTTCACTTCACTCATTTGTTTGTTTTTACATTTTCCAACGAACAAATATTGACTTTAGGTAATAAATTGTCTTAGTGTTAAAAATTTAATAAAATCACATTTTACGGTCCTACAAACATGATAATTGGTTTAAAGTTGGCGGCGGGTTTCCATTATACAAACTAAACAAATATTTTTTCTTTCTTGCTTAAAATATTCTAAAAGAAACAAATACATATAACATGTTTGTGGCACTTAACATTTTGTTTACCTATAATTTTATTTTATTAATTTTCATTAAATTTTAATATTTTTTTTTAATAAATCCATTTCTGTTGTGACTCATACACATTTTTTCCGATATCTCCTGACAAGCACCATTGGTTGAAGCAAATTTTCAAATTGATCTAATTTTGTTTGCAATTTTCCACCATTATTCAATCATTAAAATTATCTTTTAACTATACCCCACAGAGCCTTCATTCTTTGGATGTGTATGCCAACAAAAGGATTGTCAGGATCACTGTGGTTCAGTTTTTTAAGAATGAACCCATGAGCACCCAGCCAATCGGCATTCCAGCAGTTGGTGTGCATGGTATTGGGATGGGTTTACATTTGTTTGTAGTTGAAAACAGTGTTAAACGAAGTAACATACAGTAGAACTTGTCAAAGTGGACCACTCTTGGGAGCAATGAGTTGTGGTCCGATTAGCAGTTAATCCGATTATGGAAGACCGGTGCACTTACAAAGTTTTTTTCAGCCAATGTATTAATGTCAAATGCTATTTAATTTAAAATTAGACACTGTATCAATGAAGTAATCAACAGTGTGTAATAGAGTTTGTTTTATTTTATTGAAAAAATATGTACATACATTGTAAAGGCATCTTTACGACATAATGTACTTGCATTTTTCCTGTTGAGAGCAGTGAAATATATCAACGTGCGATTCAACTGACTCCAAAAAATACTTTGCCAGCGAACAACATAGCCGTTTGCTTTCTAGTGATTTCACAGTGAAACCACTCACTTGTGCAAATCCATGATTTCTACAAAAAAAAAAATAAAATTAGCATCTTCGAGGAATACGGATAACCATCAGTGGACGAAAACACAAACGAACGAAATGCTCTGTTGTCCATTACCTGAAGGTTCCCAGGATACGAACATTTAGACACAAAAGTTTGATTTGCGCAAAAAAACGGAGAAACGCGAGTTTAGGTACATATATGCAAGCACATTACATGTCTTTTTCTACACATGGTTCAATTAGTCAGGTTACTGCATTAGCAACGCATAGCATATAAGTGGTCCATGGTCCGATTAACAAGTTCTCCAATTACAGAGGGAAAATTGTATGGAGAATTGGAGGGTTTGCTAACCCAAGTATGGTCCGATATGGAGGTGGTTATAGAGTGTCCCGATTCGCAGGTTTTACTGTGGCTATATAAATGTATACCAAAAATGGTCAGGCAGACGCTTGTAAGAAAGTGTGGTGTATTTAAAGTATGGGGGTGCCGCGATTACGTGTATGTGGCTCGAGTTTTCGGAAAAAGGCTTCTCGATCTCGTGTAAAAAAAAAAGTAGAAAAATTCCGAAAAAATATAAGAATCTTGAAGAATTTAAAAAGAATCATTTCCCCAAAAAAAAAATATTATATTTATATTTTTAGGACATTTTAACACTTAATAATTAAAAAATAATTTAAACCTTGCAATTGCCTTGTAACATCTAAATTATAAAGACAGAGCTCTGTTTTAAATACCTACTCGGTGGGTTTTTACCCGAGGCACATTCAAAGTTACGCGTGATTTGCCAAACAAAACAACAGGGAGTGATTGTCACTTCAGCCATTACGTTAATTTGGCGTTTTCACAACTGTAATCACTCTCTCGTGACTGTGCAGTGCTTTGCAGTGCCCAATGAATTCTGAATTTTAAATCTCTCTAAAATCGAAATAAATAAATGTCCCATGAACATTTTGACATCAACTCTTGATTAAGTCAAATTTGCGATATTCTGTGGAATTCAAAAGCAGGAATCACTTCCTGCTCTGAACTTTAAGCTGCTACTACTGAGCCCAGAACTCGTGCCCAGCTCTCGCCGAAATGACTCTGTTTATGTGCGGAAATGCAATTAGAGCTGAAAAGTTCAATGTTTGCTTAACAAACGAATTGTACGGATTAAAATGAGAAACTTTGCAGCGTCCATGGACGGAGAAACTTTTGACACCTGAAACCGTGGATAGGATGCATGGGGATGTTCTCCTGCCTTCCCGGCATTTTGATTAAGATCACCGGCTTGCAATGACACCTCATTAGGGATGAATGAGTTGCGTGAGGGCGGGATTGTTTTAATATTTATCAAAAATAAAGTTTGCAAAACGAGTTGGTCATTGCGATCACGAGCACGGGTATCTTCGGTGATGAGACGTGTGACTTGGTCAAATTACCAGCCAAGACGATTGTCCCGATTTCTGAAAAAATGGTAACCGTGCCTCAAAACTCAATCAGGCAGGTGTGTAGGCATTGCCGAACATATACACACACACAACATTGTTCATGCTTTACGAAGCCAGTACATGCAGCAGACAGCTAGCCGATAAGTGCGAAAGCGAATAAAATTCCGAGCTATTTAAAGGATATTTAATGGAGACGAGGACAAAATCACGACTCTACGATGCAGACGAACTCGTCCACATCGAACCAACTCTGGTGTTGTCACCATGGCCTAGTCATCGGGAGTGAATGCAGGTTCGGTCTAGTCAACTGCAATCGTTCAGTCAATGGCAGCAGGCAGCCAGCTCAGGCTTGGAAATTCCGCAGCCACGACTGACCGCAAGAATACTTTACCCTCTTTTAATAACGTCATTATGTGGACTCAACGTCAGCAACATGTTTTCAGAAGTAAATGAAACGCGCGCAGTACTCGCACTCCTTTCCATCATACAGTCTGGGTGTAGTCTCTCCATCAACTCTTGATGGATAAAGCGAGTGTTAAACCCGTTTCAGATGCCGTCTTTGAAGACGATGACATTCTGCCTCCCTGCTCTGAGCTCTGCTATTTATAACTCAGCAGCCAAAAACCGTATTCACCCTGCCCAGATAAGTAGCATATTTTTCAGTCTTAGTGGCCTGAATCGAATTAACACTTGACATCCCCTCTTTTTGTCATAAAATCTCAGTTAGGAGGATATCTTTAAAATGTGACATGTGTGCACGTTTTATACACTCGAACTCTCCGACCCTCCAGCGAAGAGTGGCGAGTCTAGAGCTAGGAAAAAAACAAAAAAAATTAAAAAAAGGTCCCCGCCAACCAGATGTCTCTATAAGTTAAAGCTCTATTAATCATCTCAACGTTCTATTCTCATTATTTCATCCCCTTATCAAGCTGTCAACTCATCTCGGCGAGAGCGAGACACAGAATAGGGACCCCGGAGAAGGAGAATCAACAAAAAGGGACCAACCAGAAAATCAAACAAGAATAGCACAGGATACGCTGCACTGGAGGAAACAGAGGTAGGATCTCCTCCGAATGGGAGCCAAGGATGAAAATGCTAAAATAGTCCTTAGCCATAATAATTTTTTTGCCATTTTTCTCTTCTCGGTTCCTCACAGGCAGCCACCCACACCCACATTTTGTGCTCACAACGTCCTGGCTAGCTTATTTCTGCATGAGAAAAATTGGAATGAATTCAGTCGCTTCGTTGGCTTTACTGCTTCTGATGTTGATGATGATACCATGACGTTGATGGAAACTAAGCTCGGATGTGCATCCAACCCCACTCAGCCCCCTCTGTGCTCTGATAGTTGAATACAATCATGTGGAACATTGAGCCAAACTATCACTGGGTACTCACCGCCGCCGTCGCCGCCGCGCCGCCGACCGACGCTGCCGGGATGCTGTGTAGTGCTGGGCGTTGATAAAAGTTCCCTCCTTCATGTTCTCGTCGTTGTTGCAATTTTGTAATAAGTCTGGACGAACGAGCAATTTATCATAAGAGGAAACAGGGACGATGGGGAGAAGAAACTAAGGGTGGAAAAAACCATCCTGCAATATTTGCAAGTAATTGAGGACGCAAGGGGTTCGTGCACGAATCCTGTGTAACTCAAGTTGGTTTGCGTCCAGTTTGTCCCAACGATGACACCGAGCGTTTTGCAAAAGTCTTGTGCAATTTCAAAGGATTGCTTGCTCTTTTTTGCAAAAGTGCCGTGCAGTGCCGGGCGGGTGTGGTTCTCTGGTCCTCCCTGGAAACTATTTGTAACATGAGCAATCACTGATCAACGATGATACTTTCTCATTAAACTTTAACACTGCAACTCATGGTAAGCTGGGATCCATCTCATAATTTCAACATTACAGCGTACAGCGTGCAGGGAAGTTCGCTCCTGGAAACCTAATTGCGCTTTAAGTGTCACAAACACGTTCCTTACTGTGATTTTAGTCAATAAACCATCGTCAAGTAGCATGACATAAGTCTCCGGAGCTCCAAACCGCACCCGGGGTGTGTTCTTCAGCTCGGTTCTGAGTCAAAATATCACACATGCATGCATGTGCAATGGCAATCTTCTGCAGGGCTGAACCCTACACACAAGGGATCCGCCTCAAGTAGGGTCGATATGGAATTTGCATCAACTTGCAGCTAATCCAAAGCCACAGGGTTTCCTGATTGGCGGCAAAGGTGCAAATATTCCAATCTACTTCAAGTTAGTGGGTTGACATAACAAGCAAGGCCATGTGACACATTGCTCGAATGAATGTCATAATGTGTCCGTTGATTCACAGGATCTGGGGTGTTTGTATCCAGGGGTGACCCATACACATCTTACTTCGTTCAAATGAAGTTCTTACTCATTTGCATGCATATGTAGGTTGCAATTCAAGTGTTGTTAGGATTACGGTAGTATCACCAGATGTGTGTTTGCCTTTCCTGCGACTTACATCCGTACATTCGTATGCTGTTGAATTTGATGTAATCTGGGGGATGTGTAGCTTCGCCAGTCATCCGAGAGTCACCTTCGGCAGAAATTTCCACGACTCTAGAGAGCAGATCAGGTGTCTTAGAGAACAAGTCAATATGTCGATAGTCGCTTTCTGGAGTCGCATTCGGGCAAATTGTTGTTAAAGCTAAGTTTCCAGTGAACCGAATCCGCCGGGTGGTCCGGGTGAACTTCAGCTGAAAACTCAATAGGTCGTTTCCACCAAACTTGAAGTGGCGTCGCTCTCAAATTCAAGTCACTCGCTCTCAATTTATACGTGTCCGCCAAAAGAAAACTCGCTCTCTATTTTTAAATGGCCGCCAGAAGAGCTGTTTGTTGACAGGACATATTAGTGTGAGAACACCAGAAATTAGAAAGAGACGAAATGATAAAATAAACACCAAAATTAACTGAAATTCACGCTATAGGCTTATCTCAACCTCTCACGGACGGATGAACAAGAGGAGGATGTAACTACATAGATTTGTCAGAAACCGCGAAGTTTCTGGAACCCGAAAATGTATGGCGGAACCTGGTAGGTTCAGAGAAAATTTACCGATCCTCGCGGTTTCGTTCGTGGAAATACAGAAAAAAAATTAATATTCAGTGACGCTGGATTAGTTGGTGGCGCTAAATACAATGGTTGCCAAATGGCTGTGCGTGGGGGTGTTGGTGGAAGTCGCGGAATATGAATTTGTAGGAGGATAGAAAAACGACTTCGCTCTGCATGAGTTGCGCTATTTCCTCATTTTTTGCAAGGAGCACGTAACTCTCTGCCTACATAGTCATCGTTGTCTATGGTGTTGTTAGACACTTCTACGTCCTGTGATAACGATCCGTCGACAGTCTCTCTCGCCACTATGCTCCAGGATCAATTTTCAAAAATCGCTGTCTGTGTAATCTTGGACTATGTCTTGCACTAGTAGCTTAAGCCCCGCCTTACTACTGCTTGTATGCATCTTAAGAGATCGAAAAGTGTTTTTCAGATCTACAACTGTTGCAGTTTCTAAAAACTGGAGCCACTATTCACACATTTACGGCAATTTATAAAAAAAAAAAAACTGAAATATGCAAAATAACCAAGATTAGTTTCATTCGACTATGGAAAATTCCCCGCGTTAGGCAAACAAAGAAACTCCCTCGTTTAGATTCCTATGTTGTTACAGTCCTGCACACAATTTTTTTCCCTGGTCCCAATCATATTATGTGGTGTCCTTGAATTCTCTTTGGTTTTTTTTTTTTTTTGATATCGAAATTTTGCAATGTCTTGATTTGCCTCCATTTATTTTATTTCCCAAATTGAGGGGTATCTAACATTTCATTTTCTGTCATATCAGTGAATTAAATTACTACTGGATGGCTTATCTGCTCTTTAATTGTTGATTTTTGTACACTTCGTCTGACTTCGTCGAATGTCATCTGAGCAACTTACAAGTGTAAAGCCAAATTTCACCAGTCGCCCGATTTTTCGTTTAACTCGCCATGGGGTACAAGACATCGCCGCACATTTTAGATAGATTTGCTTGACATTTTGGAATTTTTTTTTGATTGGTAGCCATTTCAGGTGGCTAAATGCAGGCCTTGTTTTACTTACGACTTGTTGCATCTTTCTTGCCAGTCAATCTTAATGATATTCCCACGAGAACGGCAATTTCGCTCGGCGTCATATTGCATATCAAATCTTTGATTTCGTTTCCCTTTTGTGTACTTTCGTTAAATGCGTTCTAAAAGACTGGATGGCGCAGTTGTTTAAGTGCCTGCTCTTGGTTAGTGGGGTCCCCGTTTCGGATCACAGTGAAAGGAAAGTTAATACGCTTCGCTCTGAGTTTCAAATCTGGTAAGGTCACTATTTGGCATTGGGGTCAGATGAATGACACCGTCGCTGGAGTGGTCGATTGGTGGTGGACTGTGGGTATCACAATGGACCAATATGGTCTAAGTGTGCTGTTGAATTCACTAGTAGCAGCCCCCTTCCCTACCCTACCTACCTGCCCTAAATACCTTCTTACGTCGCCCAGGATTTGATGTCATGCATGATTTAGATCAGAGAACTGTACCGGCAATCCAATTTCCTGATCCAACCATTTCACATTATCTGACAGAAACCTTAGCATTTCTCGCATACTTCGTTCCCAACATGTTTGCTTACATGTCTGTAGCGCTCTGTGGACTCTGTGTGCCGAAATTCGCATATTTTTGGTAATCAACCATAGAACTATTCAATTTGGCTCAACTACTGATGCAACTGATATCTTATATTTTTCTTGCTCTTTTGATGTCACCCAACGGATTTTTTTTGAAAATGTAAACAAACCAGTGTTTCTGCCTCTTCATACCAAAATTTGACGTTTCACTGCACGAGCGAAATAACACACAGTGCGTCATGGGCAAGAATTGCAAATTTTAAAAACCTCTCTACGGCGTCTACTCACAAAAGGCCTGTGCCTCCATGCTTACACTTTTTTTTTTGCAACAAGACGTTTTCACATGCCATATAGCTCATGAAACAATTCAATTAATTATTGCATGAGACCATAGGCGTGCGCTGGCGATTTCGTTCACTCGTTATATTAAAAAATTAACACAAAAAATAATCCCAGAGCCGCCCTCCTGGCTCTGTGCCCAACGCTGCATGAAAATCATCAACTCAATTCAGCCACAGTCATGCGGAACGGTCAAGCAAAATTTCGAGGAAAGGGTGCGGTCTGGATAGAAAACGGACTGTGACAGGGCAACGGCTGCTCAGTATTATGGAAAGTAAATATTGGGTCGGAATGTAAGTCAATCATAACCGCGTTTCATAACCGACAAGTATGTTGCGACGCAGATCCACTCCGGACGGTAGTACTAGCTTCCTTTGACCTTCGCTTATGCCCAACTAACACGCTTAAGTGTCGGTGTTTGGAATTTTCAAACGTCATGCAACGGCTTACGTACGAATTTTCTAAGCTGCAGGCCGCATAAACATGCTTATCGTGTTAAGCCATTCACTGAGCGTGAGCGCACATTATCATACCGACAGTATGCATTAAAATTCACTGGTCATTGCTTCTGTGTTGTCACTTTCAACAGCTGCGGTGGCATTCATTTCGCACAATTGTTCACTCGGCAAATGCCTGGCAGAAATTTTTGCCTACACAAGTAATTGCCGAGGCCTCTGTATCTGACTCATTAAATCACAACGGTTAGGTATTATAGCTGCACAGTCAAAATGTTTATCTTTGCGACAACAAGCCCAATGAAATCACCATTCACAGGCATGAATAACAGAGCGGTCATTAGCTCCCCACAGGACATATGGGTGTCTCCAAAGTACTGGTTTTACAGGAACTTTACTGCCATTACATTGTAATGTACTCTTCGTTTCGGTGTCGCACCGACCATCGTATCTCAGCGCCCCGCCGTGCCATGGCGGGGGCGACGGTAATGAACGGTAAGCATTGAATGACGAAAAAGAGATTTCATGGCTTTATTAGCATTTCGTTTATTTCCCTGAGGGCAGATAAAAAGTATCCTTATCATTTTCTTGGTGAACAAGGGGTGATGTGGTTGGTGGAGCGCCGCCAGTGGCAGTGGAACTTGGCAGGCGTACGTTAGCTGCTATTGTGTTAAAATGTATTGCCCTCGGCATTTGCAATGTTAAATAGATGGACTTTCGTAGACTGGTGTTTTTACGTGAGACTTATAAAGTGCCCAAGGGTGAGTCGCGAAGAGCAAAAAGTACCCAATTTCAAATTAAAAATACTGAGGGGAATAAATATTCAGTGCGAAGAGGGAGTGAGGTAAAGACTTGTAAGGTCATTCCCTTGCATTACACATTCGGTTGGAACTTAGTCCTAGATTATCGCTATAATGAGATGGTGTTTCATTATCCCTGGTGCAACCGCATAAGCTTTTAACGTGACCATCGCATGCTGGCGCTTTGACCGCTGGACTTTAATGCAACAACAGCATCATAGCATCTTATATATGGGGTGGTACGCAAGTTAAAGGTGCGAACAATACTTTAGCGGAGTTGCTACTTGTAGTAAAAGGCCTACCCAAAGGTTCCATCTTATAATGACTTCTACAAAAATAACTACTTCTACAAAATGACTTCCTCCATCGTTGGACTATTCTCCGCCCCAGTCTTTCTTGTAAATCATTACAAATTCCAATTGTAGCGATTTTGGTTAATCAAAACTGAGTGCGATACAATAAGAGAAAGTTTATAGATGCTACCATTCTGGCTGCAGAAATGATTCGCTCAGAAGCAGTACATTTTAAGCAATTTTTGAACAAATTCAATCCGTCGCAAGTGCCACTACTGCAGACCATTAAGTTCACCGTGGAAAGCCGCAATTGTGGTTTCATAGCTGCGGAGTTCCTTGTTTACTCTCTAAATAGAATTTAAAATTTCTACATTTGGAATAAAGTCTACAAATAAAGGGTGATTTTTTAAAAGCTATAGGAATGTTTTTCAAAAAAAAAAAAAAAACACATAAAATTCAGAAAAATGCATGAAATCTTTATTTGAATCGATAGTACGGTCCATATAATTTAATGTTTGAAGATTATTTCATGCAAATGTTGACCTTGACTGCGCTTAAATGGTCCATCCGCTTAGTCCAATTTTGGCATACTCTTTCCAACATTTCGTATCTCACGAATAAATGCTTCAATGTTGTCTTCCAATGCGTCAATTGAAGCGGGCTTGTCGGTATAGACATGAGCTTTAACATAGCCCCACAAAAATTAGTCTAAAGGCGTTAAATCGCACGATCTAAGCGGCCAATTGTCCGGTCCCGAACGTGAAATAAAATGTTCACCGAACTCGCCTCTCAATAAGTCCATTGTTGCGCGTGCTGTGTGGCATGTGGCACCGTCTTGTTGAAACCACGTGTCATGAGCGTCAAGCTCTTGCATTTTGGGCAAAAAAAAATGGAGTTGGATATCATCTCACGGTAGCGCTCACCATTCATACGGTCCAATGATGCCACCAGCCCATAAACCGCACCAAACTGTGACTTTTTCTGGATGCATTGGTAGCTCTTGCAATGCTTCTGGCTGATATTCACTCCAAAATCGACAATTCTGCTTATTTACGTACCCATTGAGCCAAAAATGAGCTTCGTCTAAACTGACCATAAAATGGAAGAAGCGCGCGATGAACTTTCTTAACAGAGCACGCATTTTGATAATAAAATTCAATAATTTGCAAGCGTTGTTCGTTTGTAAGAGGATTCATGGTTAAATTATAGACCAAACTGAAGATGATTGACAGTGAAACAAAACACGAAACGTGTGTCAACTGTTTAAACCAGTGTTGCCAAAAAGATTATAGCTAAAAAATCACCCTTTATATGGGAGATTCTACAGCCCGTACAGGACCAGGGCTACCTTTCAGCTTGGTATTGTTCTCTTACGAGTGAAAGGGACCTGCCGGTGTATACCGACTCCGAACGGGCATTTTTAGAAGCTTTTTCTAATATTCTATGCTTTGAGTTGAGCATTGTCAGTGACTCAAGAGAGGTGGGGCAGAGAAAATTATTTTGCTCGTACAGAGGATCGAACCTGGGCTGCTGACTCTTATATGCATGATTCTTTGCAATCTATCAGTGTATAGGTGGCGGCATCCCATCTGCAGTATGTACAAGAATTTCGGGAATACTCTTCGGAGGTGATCGTTCTTCTAATTGCGTATAGATGGCGTTGGTGTCCTGATTATCTCATCTTATACGCTTTATACCATTCACGAAACAAATTTAATTGTACATAGTCACTATTTTATATTATTTTGACGTGAATGGTATAACCCGTATAAGATGAGATAATCAGGACACCAACCACACTGCCAATAAATATAAATCAGAGAATAATATTTAGTACAGTAATGAATATATTTAAAATGAAAAATATCTTAACGCCACAATACTTAAAAGGAAAATTAAGAGAGAGAGAGTGACGTGACGAGAAGAAGTGACGTTCAATCCTCTAACTTAAGATATAATGATAACTTAAATATGGCATTTTTAGAATTCAAAATATGTCATTTTGTAAAGGAATTAAAATTTATAATAGTCTATCGAATGCTTCGAATGCTGTTAAAAATAAGACCAATATAACAAGATTAAACTTGAGATAACCCATACAAATGCTACGTATGTAAGATTTGCCGATCGGTATCTGTCAAAAAACACAACGCAACGCAATGCTTGTAATTCACTTTATTAATGTTTTGAATGTTTGACTAAATTAATACAAAAACACGGGCAGCTTATGGCGGCTGAACAATTGGACGACCTCATTCTCCGGTGTTGAACTAATAATTATTCTCTACTCTACTTGAAGCGACACCCGCCCAGCTGTTCTCTATGTAGTCTCTCGTCAAAGGAGTCTCTTGTGTAGCTTGCTGCTGAGTCGCCTGATCGTAACGGTTGTCTGTTATGTCTCGTGATCTGTGTGTACTGTTTCCCTTTGCTGTAGCGTAGACTCTGGTCAGTTCGGCATCACATCCCACATGTATTTATTTAATTATTTAATGAACCACTGTAAATAGAAATGTGAAAATAGCTTTATATTGCTAAATAAACATTAACACTATAGTACAAATACAATATTTCACTTTTTGTTTTGTGTCAAATGACCGACGCTACTTAAGTAGTGCAGATATACATTGTTTTTTTTTTTCAATTTGTAGAGAGATTCTCAAGGAACTGAAAAAAACTTAAATTTAATGAGAGATTAATTTTATCAAGAGCTTTATTTTCGACTGTATTTACACATATTTTCCTTTCTTTGTAAAATAAATAACGTATAAATACGTGATATTTTATACAAATTAATTTGTCTTTTAAATCTTCAATTCATACAAAATTTTACGTTAAATAAATCAAACGATTAAAAGGGCTTGTTTGCAAATAATATAAAAAATAAAAAAAATAAGATCGTGGGACTAACTGATTGCCGCTCGAAGTAATATTTGGGAGCCTGTCTCTATTTCCCAAGAAACATATTTTTCTTAATTTATTCATTTTCTTTCTTTTTTTATTCCTTTTTTCGATGGAAACTCTTATTTTTAACACAATTTATTTTTAATCGTCCACTTCGCTCGAAATCTGAGACAAGAGTGAAGCCTTTACACATTCTTCTAACATTTAACAGTGAAAACTAACAGGACTTAACTTAAGACCATATCAACATTAATAACAAAACAGAAGTAGTGATATGCAACATTATCGTTGGTTTGGGTTCTAGCTTGGCTGTGGCGCCCTTCATTTAATGCACAGCAGCGTCACGTGAGTGCTTAGACTTGGGAGCGTGCTTGGACTACCAAAGGTACATGGCTTGGTTGTACTGCTGTTCATCCAATGCACAAGAACATCACTCGTGTGCTTAGGCTTGGGCGCATGTTTGCATAATAGCAAACACTGCCAAGTACAGGCTGCACCGAATATCGATCTTAGGCCTTGTCAGATTATAGCACCACACAAATAAAAATAATCAAACAGCCTAAACGAAGTCCAAACCTTGAAAAAAGAATGGGCGTACCATACATTTTTCTTAGAAGTACTGTTCAAGGGGACACATCACATGTACATGCATATTTTTAAGTAGCGCCGGTCAAAGCTAATCCCGTCCCCAAGGACAGGTGCAAAAACATTGAGAGCTTATTTTGAAATATGCAGGTTGTGTGCCAACACAAACAAAGGTATGTGCAGTGAATAGTTGAATAGAATAGTACGTTTAAAGTGCGACGATTTGCACTGTAAACTTAACTTTAGATGGGTACAAAGATGTTCTCAATTTAATATGGTCTTGTACGTAAGAATTGTACAAGTGCCTTAGTAAATGGATCCTGGCATTAAATACAACTGGCGAGAGCAGCCCTACTCCAGCCCCATCCACGACTCGTGTTGTTCAGCAATAAAGGCAAGCAAAAAAAATTAATTACAAATTCAGGCAGCATCCCAGACAACGTGAACAGCACATAGCTCCTTCGGAATGAACGTTGTTCGAAAGTTCAGTACGTGCACCAGCTGACCCCTTCGAGTAGTTCGCCATGAGGTCAACATGGGAAGGAGTCCGTTTAAACTTTTTTCATATAACACTGCTCCAGCATCTAGAGTGATGTGTGATCACTTCATTGCGTTTTTAATTAGCAAGAGTGGATGTGTTGTCATTCCACAATGAAACTAACCGCAAGACCGCAATGTGTGTGCTGGTTACCTCGTCTCCTTCTGCTGCAGCAGGCGAAACTGTGCTCCACTGTTTCCTGGAATGCTAAAGTCATAATTGCGCGTATCCTGGCAACCTCTCGGCGGCTAAGGACTTTCGCACGATTTCCTCTATTAGCTGCACCGAAATTATGCTTTTCCTCTTTACGAACTGCTGTGCACGGGGATGCGGCTGTGTATACATCCTGTGCATCATTTCACGACACACAATCACACAAAGCTCAAATGTTCAGACCGTTGCTGCTGCTAAGAGGGCAAATCGCAAGAAGATTGTCGGCCTCGTTGAGTGCTCGCAGCAAAGTGGAGGAGGACTGTGTAAGTGGTAATAAGCTGCGAAAGGATTAGCATGGTTGAGACGTCGCCATGGAAACTGTTTTTGATTATCATGAATTGCACCCTTTAGAAAGGTTGTCTCGCTTTCTGTTGTGGTAATTGTGTTGGGAAATGCACGGGACGTGGCTCGGCCACTGGTACAGGGTATGTCCTGATCATGACTGTTCGAACGGAACAACCGCAGACAAAACTAATTACGGATATTGCTTCGGAATTTGCGATTGGTGTATTTGCAAATGCATGTTGGAGATAGATCCTGTCTGTGCACGAGTGCACGAGTGTGGGAGCACTTCTGCAACAATTTCCCGTCATTCGATGAGGAACTTGACGATTCCAGTGACGTGATTAGCAAATAAGAAACGTCTTTTTTAACATTTTCCGCCACGGAATGTAATGTAGGCTTTGATTAACTTTCAAGTCTTTTTGCTCTTATGCACAAGAACCAGGCACTTGTAAGTCAATGAAGCATTTTACGGTAACTCGACTCTTGCTGTAAATGGGGAAAAGTGACGTGATGGCGTAATGCCGTTTGCCGTCACGGCATACGATTCGGATTTGCTACCACAAATATATATCGCATCAAAAAATTAAGATCTACAATTAATAGCACCGACACATCTTTTAGTACACCCTCTTCGTCTGATGTTGCGGAAGTGGCATTCACGTTGACTGCAGATCGATGATGCTGGTGAGGGTTATGCGTTATTTTCGACTAATGAAGGAAGCCTTTCTAAATACGCTCCAGCTGAAGGGCATATGAAAATATAAGTGGGCGCAATAGCAATCCTATCTATTTTGTTTTTGGCGTTAATTTTGAGTAGTTTGGCAGAAGGCTGTTACCAGAACGGTGTTGAAAATGACTTCGCTCTCACTTTGAGTAACTAAACTACGAAAATTTTAAATGTTCGTGCGTTCTCGAACCATGCGGCTCGCCTTCGAAGACCCTCTTAGCGAGAACTTTAGTGTCCATGCGCTCAACCAGTGAAGTCGGCTGCATCAAAAGTCAGTTATTCTTTAAAATTTACTATTCCTTCTTTCAAAACAATTTAACTGGATGGAACCATCGGCATGTGAGTAGGATAATTTTGTGTACCTTGGACCTACTGTACATACGGTAGGGTATAGGAGGGAAGGGGGCTGAAAGTGAAGTCACACAACACACTTAGACCATATTTGTCCATTGTGATACCCCCCACAACTACTCCAGTGATAGTGTCGTTAATTTTCTCCCAACAGCAAATGGTGATTGGACCAGATTTCAAAACCAGAGAAAAGTGTATTTACATTGCTTTCACTGGGATTCGAACCGGGGACCCCACTAACTCACAGCAGACACTTAACCAACTGCACCATCCAGTCGTACTGTACAAGCCTCGGCCCGAGCGCATTTTCGCTGGTATATTTATATTCTTCCGACACATGCTTCTATCGCTACAATTTGCGTAACATGCGACAACAAATACCCGTCTTATTAGTAGTCTCGTAAGTAATTTGCTCAGAACAATTTTTGAAGCCAAAAATAAAATCTTTTGTATTTTTATTTAAGCGCAAAGAGAAAAGAATATATAAATATGTTACTTTATTTAATAATTATTTGAAGTTATATATTAAATAGACGAATAAGTTATTTATACTATATATTATATAATATATTTTATGTATATACAGTGCTCCACAAATGTGTACTGTATACAGTGCTCCCAATTTGGAAAACAAGAGCTGTCATTCACAGAATATAAGTAAGAAAATATTTTTGAAAGGTATATTCCAAGAAAGTTTCCGTTTTGAACAAAATAAATTATATATTGCCATTCCTTAGAAAAAAACCATATCAAAAACCAAAAGAATTTGCAGCATTTACTCCACAAAAGTTTGCGTACAGGCCAAAAACCTCTTCCATTAGATGGCTTATTTATTCGGGAATTGACATTATTGAGGAACGATAGATTTGCGGATGGTGAACCATGGTCCAACTCCTTCGATATACGTTATTTTTAGCGCCAAGGTATACATTCATTTTTACTTCATCTGTGTACAAATTTTGATTTTTCTGACTTGCAATGCGTCGCAGTAAATGTGGGTAAAAAGACCTCCATTAGATAAAACTTCAGTGGACAGACCTAAGAGTCTAATCTTGTCAAGACCGGAAAAGCTATTTTCGAAAGTCCTTGTACGAATTTAATGTCAGAGTTCTTTTGTCTTTGTTTTTTCCAATAATAAAATTAACCATAAACAAACTATCGTCGAATTGCTATTTAATGTGTATGGTCCAAGGTACACTCACAATCTGGGGACTTTCAAAACCACTTATTTATGTAGGTCCTGACAAAAATTAACGACAGTTTTAAAAAATTTAATAAAGATTACAAAAAGGATAGTACAGAGAAACTTCTCTAAAGCGGACAGTGGCGAAACCCTCACGGTTGACCGTTTTATAGGGGCGTCCGTTCTGAAGTGGTAGAAATACATGAATGTCTTCATGCGGGGACCATGAAGAATTGTCCGTAAAGGGAGGTGTCACTTACGGGGAGGTGTCCGTAAAGGGATGGTCCGTTTTATAGGAGTGTCCGTTCTGAAGGGGTAGAAATACATGAACATCTTCATGCCGGGACCATGACGAATTGTCCGTAAAGAGAGGTGTCCCTTGAAGAGGGGTGCCTTTTAAAGAGAGGTGTCCGTAAAGAGATGGTACATTTTATATGGGTGCCCGTTCTGAAGAGGTTGGTTCACTGTATATAGTATAGTTTCCAGGGTTCAACTCTATGTAGAAATAATAGCATTAAAAATCAATTATACTACTCTCCCTTGACCTAAGGCAGATTTAATTGAATTACCATTTCCGTAGACTGTAAAGCATGCTTAAATGCGAGACCCAGTTACTTCTCCTTAGAAAATAATTTATAATACAGAAAGTTCTTCCAGAAACTACCATAGTTCTTAATTCGGCACCATCGTATTTTTACAAGATTATTCACTCTTTCCGAGTTGGTCAGGTTTTTAATGACTTTTTGGACACCCGAAACATATGCAGTCGGCCGTTTGGAAATGGCATAAACATCCAAGTGTTGAAGAATCCGGTTCGATTGACTTGGGTGATAGAACTCTCTCACGAAGAGCCGACCTGATTATAAATAATTCATTGACGTTGTCGGAGTAGCGGCATTCGAGAATGAATTCTTTGAGAGATCTTTCGTCCTGTTTGGAGATTATTCCACCACAAAGAGTTCTGACTTGGCCGGCGCGCATGGAGCGCCCTGAAGAGTTCCAATCTGAGCCTGGTGCCTGGACAAGGCAAAGGAGGACGCCCATTGTGGCGCCCACAACTGAAGAACGATTTCAGCAAACTTGGTGTGGAAAGGAAGAGATATGTTACACCATTACCATTCTCGGGCTACAGTTGCATGTGTCAACTTATACAACCCATGAGAAATGCAAGCCTGCAGTCTGTCAATCACACATTTCACCCCATCCTGCACTACGGGTCAACTGCAGGTACAGGAAGGTGTGTCTCCACAAAACATTTAAAAACAAATGTTTATTATCCCTTCCCTTTCCCATTAGCGATGTATGTTCATTCTCAGCATAAGATCGAATAGGTTCCTCATTGGATAAGCTTCTTAGGTTTTCTAATTCTGTGTATGGCGAATACTTCAAAGGTCACGCTCACAAAAATTGAAATAATTCTGCATAAAATACTACGGCTTTCAATACGTCAATGAGCCGTTAGCAACATTGGGACGCATTATCGAGTGCCTTCTGAAAAGACTTCACTTATTCTCACATCAAAGCAAAAATCATGTGGAAAGATGCTTAAGACGTTGATCAGCCATGAATGGAATGCGAAAAAGAAAATGTTAAAAATATACAAATCGTACTTTCGCTACGTTTACCTTGTGGCACGGTTCGTCGGGCTCATGTACATGCAGTTGTGTACGTGGAAGTTTGCCTGGAAGACATCCTCCATTCATCTCTTCACACACTCTTGAGGGTCTAATATTGAATAATGATAAAAGGGAATTTTCATTACGCAAAAGCATCACCCTCCCCTCCACTCAGTCACCCACAACGCACTTTGATGGGTCCTGAGTCCTTTCTCATCACAGTTCCAAACCCAAACTCACTTTTTCATATTTCTTTTTTTTTTTGTATATCTTCGTTCTGAATATTTATTTTATTCGCAATGTGGCGTAGCAATCGCCGAAATTGGCATCAACCGAATGGTGGTCTCTATAATTTATTCACGTGTCCCCTGCATTGAGCATATGCAAAGGCGCCCGTTGGGTTGGAGCGGGGCAGCAGTCGTGTGGCCTGGAGGGGTGCGGAATTCTTCTAGATTGAAAATCCTCTCAACCGAGGCGGTGTTCGTTGCCTTTTTCTCTCCTTGTAGACGGCGGCGACGGTTCTCCTTTCAAGGACACAGATGGAATTTCCACGCAGAGAATCGAATCGCGCGTTAGATTACGATAGACGGTGGCGTTGGTGGGGGCGGAGGGCGCTGCAGGCCGAAGGAGAGGCTGAAAGGCTTGAGCGTCTCTGGTGCGTTTGCGAATGGGCCGAATCCCTTTGATATCCTTATTTTACATAAAACCCTTTGATTGTGGTGAGATTAAAATGTTACTCTGTGAAACGGGAGATTCTGTATGGGATACGGTTGGTTTGCCTTTGTTTTATGGTATGGCTTCGGAATTTATTTCGGGGTGTTGGTCTCTGTTCGTCTCGCCTTTCTTTGCATGACTTGACGAGTGGAATGTTTCAATTGAAATGTATGGCTGCACAGCGGCGCGGCGTTGACATCTTTCGGGTAAGTTGATGTGGGGCCAAACGATTGAAACGAAAGTGAACATGTTAATATGAGATTAGCATTCGCATTGATGGGCTGCTCCTCCGCTTTCAAAGGACTTCACAGGCAATTTCTTCTGCTCGGCTTGAGATTTTCGAGCGTCATTTCGTGGGAATGTCCTCGATCAGCGATGTATCGTCTCGAATTATTTTTTGTTTGGATCGGTTTATTTCGTATGAGCATGTGATTTGAAGAAGTCGAAATCATCAAAGGATTTCATATATTCGCCCATAGTCTGGTAGCTCAAGTTGAAATGTGAGTTTTAATTGCACAAAACGAACAAAGCTCTGCCTTGTTGCTGCACGGAAATACCTCTCTCTTCCACCGCTTTAGCACAAATCTAAGGGACTCCATGCAGAGATTAATTATATCACAACGTCAACACAAGACAAATGAATCCAGAAGAGGATACAGCGTAAATGCGATGAAAGCAACCCGACCCGAAAGCCCAACAAAGGTGTAAGTCTAATCAAGCAATCCGTTGGTGATATCCTACACCCGAGCGTCTACCATTGGGATTAGTGAATAAACGCTGTGCACGTAAACAATGCCTAACCTCTTATCAAGTGTACCCCTCAGTCGTTTTCAACCCGAGCATGCTTAGTCAATTTCGTTTCACCAGCCAAACGAAGTCAAGCAACGAATCCCCCTCAGCCAACCTCAGTCACCCAAACCTCGTCCATTAGTCAAACATTATTTTGAATGAAACGTGATTTGTATTTTTGATCAGTGTGCCAGGATAGTTTTAGATCACCTAAATAGGTTTTGCAAGTTAGCAGATAGAGAGCACTCCATCCGCATACGGAACGTACAAATCATTATGCTTTCAGTGAATCTTACTTTACCTGCCTTCCATTCCCTGTCAGCCCCTTGGGGTGTGGTCGTACATGGATGTGTGTGGCTGTGTGTATTCCGAGGTTTTTGGTGTGGCATGTACATCAGCCATTTGTCGTATTAGGAACGAAAGATTCAGCGGGGTAATGCGATGCATACGAGAGATGTGTGTGAATAAGTTAGAAGGACATTTGCGTCAGGACAGTAGTGAGATGGAACTCGAGAAGACGTTACCTCTAACCGACATGCTTTTAGGCAAATCTAATAACTATTGAGGTTGAAAGTCCTGGTTCGGTGAATTGCGAATTACTTTCGAAAGCAATGCGATATGGTTCGCTAGAAATGGCGTCGTTTGATGAAGGGGGCTGGTGGTGTAGATGGAGGGGAGGCACTCTTCGTTGGGCATTGGAAATGATTTCAAGACACATTTGATTGAGTTTGGTGAATTTTTGAAATGTAAGAAAAAAAATCTTGATTTATTGGATCTATAACTTAATACGTGCGGTTTGCTAAAAGATGGCGTAAGTTATAGACCCGATACGATGTCTGTTCTATCGATTTTTGTAAAATACAATTTTTGAAAATAGAGAGGTGACTGCATGGTGAAAAGAAAATTTGCCAGTCATCATCTTGTGAGAACCCCAGTGAGGAGGCACAAATCAATGACATGAGATACAGATCTGGACACACCAACTATTCGTCGACTTCAAGGTCGCATATAACATGAGTGCATAGAGACGAGGTATACAATGCCAAGGCTAGTGTTGACATTTCTGCCAAACTCGACCGGTTGACCAAACCGGACCAAACTCGTCCCGTTGTGCAGGATGACGGTGGAGACTTCCCGCTGCTCCATCAATCACCGAGTACTGTGGACAGATTTTCAGCCATCGGATACATCCCCGACTTTGTAAGGTTCGCAGAGCTGCTCACAAACAATGATCAATGTGCTGCATGGCAAATTGAAAGGGCTTACAGAAATCGGTTAAAAACAGGAGATCACATACAACATGTGAAATAAAAAGTACAGTTTGCTCTTCTTCCATACAGTTTCGTTAAGTTCGATTAATTTTTAAGTTTCAATGAGAAACCTGGGATATTTAAAAATTGTATAAGCTAAACTTAGTTATTGTCCAGTGAAACCTCCCAATTGGGACACGCTGTAATTGGGGCACCTCCGAAATGAATCGCACTTACTTCATGCACTATCCATACGATTGGACCTCTGTAAGCCGGGCACCTCTGAATTGAATCATGGGGCAATGATTTCGTTAGAATTGCCTGAAAAGCTGCTTCGAAATTGGGACACAAAGCAAAGAGCGAGGAAGAAATTTCAAATATCAGAGGCGATTGTAGATGAGTATATGTACATGCTATGGTGCAAAAAAAAATAATAGGGGATTTCTCCGAAATGTCGGAAGTGCCTGATTTTGTTTTGAACACTCATTCATTTTAGTAGTGTTGATTATACAGGCAGCAGTTCCCTTGGATATTTTTATGTAGTTCCAGTTTTGACCCCGTTAAGTGAACTAAATGTATTGTCCTGGTTTGTCTCACAGATTTTCGGGTAGCAACAAATTGTACTTCTAGGAAACTCCGAGTCAGATCTGAAAAGTTAGAAATCTTTGATTCCTATAAAAAAAAAAATTAGTAACAGAAAAATTGCGAAAAATTCGGAATTAGTCAAGAGTCAAGTTCAACGAATTATAAAATCGAAGGAACTCTTGAACCGAACTCTTAAACCGACAATATCCAAATCATCGTGTTCGCTGGAGCCGGATAAGGAAGTGCATCAATGATTTCAGTTAGCAACGTCAAAAAGCATCCCAATTTTGCAAACAAAGGCATCCAAGATCGCTGAGCAGTAAACGGTATTGAAAAATTCCGAAAAAGACATAACATCGCTATTCAAACTTTGAGCGGGGAAGGAGTTAATATGGAGACTGTCGACAGCTACAGAGCAATCCTTAATGCTTTGTCCGAAAATGATATGCCTGAAAACATCTATAATTTCGACGAAACTGGTTTATTGTGTCGTAAACTATCATCTTAGTCTTTGACATTGAAGTCTGAAAAGTGCTTTAGAGGTAAACAATCCAAGGAAAGGCTTGCGGTCGCACTCCTTTGTAACACTTTATGATAAAAAGAAAACTTGTTAGTGATAGGAAAATCTGCTAAGCCGAGAGCATTTAAAAATGTTGACGCAGCTTCTAAACATCGATTGGAGAAATAATGATGGATGAGATGGATGACATCGCACATATTTTCTGGTTGGATTCATGCATTTCACCAAATTTTACAAAAGAAAAGAGGATAATTCTTGGATAACGCTGAAGTTTCTGCCTCCTAATTGTACTCCCCAATTACAGCCATTGGACGGAGGCATTACAAATAATCTGAAAGTACACTATTGAAAGCTTTTGTCGGATCATCTAATATCTAGAATTGATGAGTTCAAAAATAAATGTACTCGGCGGTTGTCGAGTGGGATAAGGTTAGTGAAGAAACCATTTTAAATTATTTCCGATCGTGTGGTTTTCCACCGTCAGCTGATGTCGTTACTGAAACTAAAGCTCATGACATCACCTTACCCGATGTTCCGCCCGAATTCGTTAATTTCGATCAAGAAGTTCAGTCAAGTGAGCAATTTTCATTCATTTGGGAAGAAGATTTTTGTGCAAGCCCAGTAATTGAAGATGACTCCGAAATGGGATCTGGAATTGAGTCCGACAACGAATATCCTGCAGTGTCTTCTGCTCAGGCCCTTGAATGTTTAAGTAGCATAGCTTCATATGCTTTTCAAAATAATTTGCCCAAATTATACACAAAGAATGGAGACAGTGAAAAAATGCTGAATGGCGCAGTCTAGAACGCAGACGCAAAGAAACTAAATGATTTTTTTTTAAACGTAAGTACTTACTTTATATAATAAGCAGGATCTTGTTGACCTAAAAAGGTTAAAAAAGGCAAAGCAAAAACTCTAAGAAAGGCATTTATTAAAAGATAAGAAAAGGAAGGTACGTGCGAATTTAATTGTAGTAGCAATAAACTACCAAGAGTTTCTCGAAATTCTCTGGCAATAATCTTCTCCGGTTGTCTCTTAGAAGCGCCTTGAAAGCGCTAAATGACCTTTCAACTTCTTCTGAAACAAGTAGAACCCATTTAAAGCTTTCAACATTATCAAGGTCAATGTTTTCTCTAAGCTTGGAATTCGCCGTTCTTTACAGAATTTATCTGCTCAGACCCCTACTTGCATTGAAAACGGCAGTAAACTTCATCATGACTTCTTTTGCATTCCGCCCTTTTGCTTTCTTCAAGATCTCTTGAATGTTGTTCAAAGCCAGCAACACTTCGCCAATCGATGTTCCTTGCTGAGAATAAAGTTAGCTAAAAATAAAAGTAGAGACCCTCAAAATACCTGTTTTTTTTTTTTTTTGGGTCCACCAAAAACCCAAAAATTACATTGATATACCCCAGCTACGCTTGTGCTGCTTCATTTTTAAGAATTTTCTTTTGTAAACACAACACAGCTTATATCGTCTCCAAGAACGCTCCCAAAGTTACGTAAGCCATTTTCGAATACAACATTTTGTAGTGATTTACCACTCTTGTTTATATACGATGCCATTTTAGGCGTTATAGCACCTTAATTGATTTTTTCGGTAATTTTTTAATAAAAAAACACTCCGAGACATTAAATCGTCGGCGGGCAACTCTAAACTAGATTCCTAACTTCTTTCTGGCTCACAAATAACCAACGTTACATCTGTCTGAAGAGCGCAGCATTGTAGATAATTTGCAAAAAAATCAAGATAAAGTAAATATATTTCTAATCAGGAGGATATGAAACGTGTTTGTGTAAAGTCGATACAATCATTCGATTAACCAAAAAAAGAGGCAAAGTTAGCAAGATCCTATCCCTGATTTATTTAAAATTGAGCTTTATTTAAAAATTGAGCAGTGTGTACTTATTTAATAATTGACAGCTAATACTTCTGGAAGATTCTGTTTCAGAACGATGTATAATTAGGACAGAATGATATTGGGACCAATTTGGAAGTCCTCTCAAATCATCAATCTCCTGTTGCTCCTTTTAGGAAGGGGGTTTCTTGTCTGATTTAACCTCTGACTAACTGCTATCGCTGCTCTGTTAGAAGCCATACAGATCGTTGTTCTATCTTGTTGCACAGTTCGTTGGGGTAGTTTTGTACGAGGATTTTTGTACGCCGGTCCTAATTGCCTTTGTCTAGAACGAGGAGTCATTCAGATGTTTAACTTTTTGTTTTTTGTTTTTAATAGTCTTTGATTTTAAAATTAAAAATTATAAAATAAATAGTGCGCTTATAGTATTGTACTAAAGAAGTATAGTACAACGCTATAAGAAGAAATTTAAAACAAATTTGAATCCCTTTTGTCAATAAGTAGGTCCGGGCAGACCTTTTCCATTTTCGAAACTAGTTTTCCCAATTGATTGTGAAGCTGTCTTCACCAAATATCCTGACTTTGTCAGCGTACATACGTTTAATGCTTCAGTGTTGGTAAAGTGTCTGTCCTTGGTTAACAAAGGACATTTGTCATTGGTCAACAGTGGTGGATCTCACTGGGGGTACCACAATGGACAAATATGAACTAAGTGTGCTGTTGAATCGTTCAACACTTATCACATGTCACTGTACAGCCCATGGTTGAATCTTCTTCTCTCAAAGCAAATAGTACCGAAGATTAAAAGAAGAACTTTTCTCTCCAAAGACCATCACTTTTGTCCGGGCTTCCGCACCATAGAGCAGGACAGGGATGATAAAGGTCTTATGTATGTCAGCTTAGTCCTTCGAGAGATGGCTCTTCTACTCAATTGCCGCTTTAGCCTAAAGAAACAGCGGTTGGCAAGTGTTGGGCCCACTTTTTCGATGTCAGCATATACTTTGTTTTGCACTCGTTCTGATAACCTCCTGGTGATGATTGTTCTTTTTTGTTGATTTCCTATTTCTAATAGAATAAATTGTATTAAATTCTAGAATTTTTTGTGTGACGTGTAGTGCGAGCAGTAATGAGCCCGCACCCTTTGGTATAATGAGTAGGTGCCTCCCCTGTACTTTGGAAACAAAAGCATTTCATTCCGCCATCTTGTACTCTTTCTCCTTTTGACATTTGTAAGGCAACAACAGGCCGTGCACCATTTTGGAGAATTGCTAACCCTAATTTTAATAAACTAATTTGTACCTGAATTTATTTAACCGCCTCGGATGGTAAGTCCTCATTATTTGTCCTTAATTTATTGAATTAATAAATTATATGTGCACCCAAAATGTGATGCTTATTTCCGTAAAGTCTAGCATGCCGCCGACGTAGCGACGCCGGTAGTTAACGGTCCATATGCGTTAGTCAACAAGGAGCGTCCTCTTACTTCTGGCTTACCACATGGACACCCTAGCCCAATAAAACATTATAACAGGGTTATTCCTGATAAATTCATTGCTGCCCGCATTCCGCAAAACACTGAAACGTTGAAAAACTTTGGGTTTTCAATGAACCGGGGTTTTTAATAAAAATCCCAATAGTTTTTGGGATACCGCACACATTAATCAGATCCAACTCTCATCTTGTGTTTTGAAGCTCCCCCATTTGGATTTTTTGTTTACCTTTTTTTATCATTTTTCAAATATTCCGCATGTAAGTGTAAAAAAGTCGAAAAACACTGATTACTTGACCCCATTCCATCCGCCCCTTCTCTGCCATCGATCTAACTCCAGCAAATATGGGCTCGTAACTGGCTCCAGTCACTAGTCACCAAGTGTCCAGCGATGTGCTTTTTAAATAAAATTGCACCCAGTTGTGAATGCCATGACAACTCATCCCACATTCCCCTCCCCACCCCTTTTCAGTTCGATCCAATCTCATTAGGGGATTTTCCCACCCGCGCCGGTTGAGAGGGCCACCAAAGCCGTCGCGCACATTGTCGTGGCATGTACATCAGCCATTTGTCGTATTAGGAACGAAAGATTCAGCGGGGTAATGCGATGCATACGAGAGATGTGTGTGAATAAGTTAGAAGGACATTTGCGTCAGGACAGTAGTGAGATGGAACTCGAGAAGACGTTACCTCTAACCGACATGCTTTTAGGCAAATCTAATAACTATTGAGGTTGAAAGTCCTGGTTCGGTGAATTGCGAATTACTTTCGAAAGCAATGCGATATGGTTCGCTAGAAATGGCGTCGTTTGATGAAGGGGGCTGGTGGTGTAGATGGAGGGGAGGCACTCTTCGTTGGGCATTGGAAATGATTTCAAGACACATTTGATTGAGTTTGGTGAATTTTTGAAATGTAAGAAAAAAAATCTTGATTTATTGGATCTATAACTTAATACGTGCGGTTTGCTAAAAGATGGCGTAAGTTATAGACCCGATACGATGTCTGTTCTATCGATTTTTGTAAAATACAATTTTTGAAAATAGAGAGGTGACTGCATGGTGAAAAGAAAATTTGCCAGTCATCATCTTGTGAGAACCCCAGTGAGGAGGCACAAATCAATGACATGAGATACAGATCTGGACACACCAACTATTCGTCGACTTCAAGGTCGCATATAACATGAGTGCATAGAGACGAGGTATACAATGCCAAGGCTAGTGTTGACATTTCTGCCAAACTCGACCGGTTGACCAAACCGGACCAAACTCGTCCCGTTGTGCAGGATGACGGTGGAGACTTCCCGCTGCTCCATCAATCACCGAGTACTGTGGACAGATTTTCAGCCATCGGATACATCCCCGACTTTGTAAGGTTCGCAGAGCTGCTCACAAACAATGATCAATGTGCTGCATGGCAAATTGAAAGGGCTTACAGAAATCGGTTAAAAACAGGAGATCACATACAACATGTGAAATAAAAAGTACAGTTTGCTCTTCTTCCATACAGTTTCGTTAAGTTCGATTAATTTTTAAGTTTCAATGAGAAACCTGGGATATTTAAAAATTGTATAAGCTAAACTTAGTTATTGTCCAGTGAAACCTCCCAATTGGGACACGCTGTAATTGGGGCACCTCCGAAATGAATCGCACTTACTTCATGCACTATCCATACGATTGGACCTCTGTAAGCCGGGCACCTCTGAATTGAATCATGGGGCAATGATTTCGTTAGAATTGCCTGAAAAGCTGCTTCGAAATTGGGACACAAAGCAAAGAGCGAGGAAGAAATTTCAAATATCAGAGGCGATTGTAGATGAGTATATGTACATGCTATGGTGCAAAAAAAAATAATAGGGGATTTCTCCGAAATGTCGGAAGTGCCTGATTTTGTTTTGAACACTCATTCATTTTAGTAGTGTTGATTATACAGGCAGCAGTTCCCTTGGATATTTTTATGTAGTTCCAGTTTTGACCCCGTTAAGTGAACTAAATGTATTGTCCTGGTTTGTCTCACAGATTTTCGGGTAGCAACAAATTGTACTTCTAGGAAACTCCGAGTCAGATCTGAAAAGTTAGAAATCTTTGATTCCTATAAAAAAAAAAATTAGTAACAGAAAAATTGCGAAAAATTCGGAATTAGTCAAGAGTCAAGTTCAACGAATTATAAAATCGAAGGAACTCTTGAACCGAACTCTTAAACCGACAATATCCAAATCATCGTGTTCGCTGGAGCCGGATAAGGAAGTGCATCAATGATTTCAGTTAGCAACGTCAAAAAGCATCCCAATTTTGCAAACAAAGGCATCCAAGATCGCTGAGCAGTAAACGGTATTGAAAAATTCCGAAAAAGACATAACATCGCTATTCAAACTTTGAGCGGGGAAGGAGTTAATATGGAGACTGTCGACAGCTACAGAGCAATCCTTAATGCTTTGTCCGAAAATGATATGCCTGAAAACATCTATAATTTCGACGAAACTGGTTTATTGTGTCGTAAACTATCATCTTAGTCTTTGACATTGAAGTCTGAAAAGTGCTTTAGAGGTAAACAATCCAAGGAAAGGCTTGCGGTCGCACTCCTTTGTAACACTTTATGATAAAAAGAAAACTTGTTAGTGATAGGAAAATCTGCTAAGCCGAGAGCATTTAAAAATGTTGACGCAGCTTCTAAACATCGATTGGAGAAATAATGATGGATGAGATGGATGACATCGCACATATTTTCTGGTTGGATTCATGCATTTCACCAAATTTTACAAAAGAAAAGAGGATAATTCTTGGATAACGCTGAAGTTTCTGCCTCCTAATTGTACTCCCCAATTACAGCCATTGGACGGAGGCATTACAAATAATCTGAAAGTACACTATTGAAAGCTTTTGTCGGATCATCTAATATCTAGAATTGATGAGTTCAAAAATAAATGTACTCGGCGGTTGTCGAGTGGGATAAGGTTAGTGAAGAAACCATTTTAAATTATTTCCGATCGTGTGGTTTTCCACCGTCAGCTGATGTCGTTACTGAAACTAAAGCTCATGACATCACCTTACCCGATGTTCCGCCCGAATTCGTTAATTTCGATCAAGAAGTTCAGTCAAGTGAGCAATTTTCATTCATTTGGGAAGAAGATTTTTGTGCAAGCCCAGTAATTGAAGATGACTCCGAAATGGGATCTGGAATTGAGTCCGACAACGAATATCCTGCAGTGTCTTCTGCTCAGGCCCTTGAATGTTTAAGTAGCATAGCTTCATATGCTTTTCAAAATAATTTGCCCAAATTATACACAAAGAATGGAGACAGTGAAAAAATGCTGAATGGCGCAGTCTAGAACGCAGACGCAAAGAAACTAAATGATTTTTTTTTAAACGTAAGTACTTACTTTATATAATAAGCAGGATCTTGTTGACCTAAAAAGGTTAAAAAAGGCAAAGCAAAAACTCTAAGAAAGGCATTTATTAAAAGATAAGAAAAGGAAGGTACGTGCGAATTTAATTGTAGTAGCAATAAACTACCAAGAGTTTCTCGAAATTCTCTGGCAATAATCTTCTCCGGTTGTCTCTTAGAAGCGCCTTGAAAGCGCTAAATGACCTTTCAACTTCTTCTGAAACAAGTAGAACCCATTTAAAGCTTTCAACATTATCAAGGTCAATGTTTTCTCTAAGCTTGGAATTCGCCGTTCTTTACAGAATTTATCTGCTCAGACCCCTACTTGCATTGAAAACGGCAGTAAACTTCATCATGACTTCTTTTGCATTCCGCCCTTTTGCTTTCTTCAAGATCTCTTGAATGTTGTTCAAAGCCAGCAACACTTCGCCAATCGATGTTCCTTGCTGAGAATAAAGTTAGCTAAAAATAAAAGTAGAGACCCTCAAAATACCTGTTTTTTTTTTTTTTTGGGTCCACCAAAAACCCAAAAATTACATTGATATACCCCAGCTACGCTTGTGCTGCTTCATTTTTAAGAATTTTCTTTTGTAAACACAACACAGCTTATATCGTCTCCAAGAACGCTCCCAAAGTTACGTAAGCCATTTTCGAATACAACATTTTGTAGTGATTTACCACTCTTGTTTATATACGATGCCATTTTAGGCGTTATAGCACCTTAATTGATTTTTTCGGTAATTTTTTAATAAAAAAACACTCCGAGACATTAAATCGTCGGCGGGCAACTCTAAACTAGATTCCTAACTTCTTTCTGGCTCACAAATAACCAACGTTACATCTGTCTGAAGAGCGCAGCATTGTAGATAATTTGCAAAAAAATCAAGATAAAGTAAATATATTTCTAATCAGGAGGATATGAAACGTGTTTGTGTAAAGTCGATACAATCATTCGATTAACCAAAAAAAGAGGCAAAGTTAGCAAGATCCTATCCCTGATTTATTTAAAATTGAGCTTTATTTAAAAATTGAGCAGTGTGTACTTATTTAATAATTGACAGCTAATACTTCTGGAAGATTCTGTTTCAGAACGATGTATAATTAGGACAGAATGATATTGGGACCAATTTGGAAGTCCTCTCAAATCATCAATCTCCTGTTGCTCCTTTTAGGAAGGGGGTTTCTTGTCTGATTTAACCTCTGACTAACTGCTATCGCTGCTCTGTTAGAAGCCATACAGATCGTTGTTCTATCTTGTTGCACAGTTCGTTGGGGTAGTTTTGTACGAGGATTTTTGTACGCCGGTCCTAATTGCCTTTGTCTAGAACGAGGAGTCATTCAGATGTTTAACTTTTTGTTTTTTGTTTTTAATAGTCTTTGATTTTAAAATTAAAAATTATAAAATAAATAGTGCGCTTATAGTATTGTACTAAAGAAGTATAGTACAACGCTATAAGAAGAAATTTAAAACAAATTTGAATCCCTTTTGTCAATAAGTAGGTCCGGGCAGACCTTTTCCATTTTCGAAACTAGTTTTCCCAATTGATTGTGAAGCTGTCTTCACCAAATATCCTGACTTTGTCAGCGTACATACGTTTAATGCTTCAGTGTTGGTAAAGTGTCTGTCCTTGGTTAACAAAGGACATTTGTCATTGGTCAACAGTGGTGGATCTCACTGGGGGTACCACAATGGACAAATATGAACTAAGTGTGCTGTTGAATCGTTCAACACTTATCACATGTCACTGTACAGCCCATGGTTGAATCTTCTTCTCTCAAAGCAAATAGTACCGAAGATTAAAAGAAGAACTTTTCTCTCCAAAGACCATCACTTTTGTCCGGGCTTCCGCACCATAGAGCAGGACAGGGATGATAAAGGTCTTATGTATGTCAGCTTAGTCCTTCGAGAGATGGCTCTTCTACTCAATTGCCGCTTTAGCCTAAAGAAACAGCGGTTGGCAAGTGTTGGGCCCACTTTTTCGATGTCAGCATATACTTTGTTTTGCACTCGTTCTGATAACCTCCTGGTGATGATTGTTCTTTTTTGTTGATTTCCTATTTCTAATAGAATAAATTGTATTAAATTCTAGAATTTTTTGTGTGACGTGTAGTGCGAGCAGTAATGAGCCCGCACCCTTTGGTATAATGAGTAGGTGCCTCCCCTGTACTTTGGAAACAAAAGCATTTCATTCCGCCATCTTGTACTCTTTCTCCTTTTGACATTTGTAAGGCAACAACAGGCCGTGCACCATTTTGGAGAATTGCTAACCCTAATTTTAATAAACTAATTTGTACCTGAATTTATTTAACCGCCTCGGATGGTAAGTCCTCATTATTTGTCCTTAATTTATTGAATTAATAAATTATATGTGCACCCAAAATGTGATGCTTATTTCCGTAAAGTCTAGCATGCCGCCGACGTAGCGACGCCGGTAGTTAACGGTCCATATGCGTTAGTCAACAAGGAGCGTCCTCTTACTTCTGGCTTACCACATGGACACCCTAGCCCAATAAAACATTATAACAGGGTTATTCCTGATAAATTCATTGCTGCCCGCATTCCGCAAAACACTGAAACGTTGAAAAACTTTGGGTTTTCAATGAACCGGGGTTTTTAATAAAAATCCCAATAGTTTTTGGGATACCGCACACATTAATCAGATCCAACTCTCATCTTGTGTTTTGAAGCTCCCCCATTTGGATTTTTTGTTTACCTTTTTTTATCATTTTTCAAATATTCCGCATGTAAGTGTAAAAAAGTCGAAAAACACTGATTACTTGACCCCATTCCATCCGCCCCTTCTCTGCCATCGATCTAACTCCAGCAAATATGGGCTCGTAACTGGCTCCAGTCACTAGTCACCAAGTGTCCAGCGATGTGCTTTTTAAATAAAATTGCACCCAGTTGTGAATGCCATGACAACTCATCCCACATTCCCCTCCCCACCCCTTTTCAGTTCGATCCAATCTCATTAGGGGATTTTCCCACCCGCGCCGGTTGAGAGGGCCACCAAAGCCGTCGCGCACATTGTCCAATGCAATTAAATTAACCATTTGATGAACATTTTTTAATCCACTTCTGCCGTCTAATTGAATTTCTGCTGCTGACCGATACTTCATTACAACTGCCATGCTGGATTATTCTCTTCGCCGTCGACTTCGATTTGTGTATTCGTCGAACACGCAGCCACCAATGGAGTACCAGCAGCGATGAGCCGGCCATTCGGTCTGCTTTTGACATTTTTGTGCAAACTTTTTACGCAAACATAACCGGAACAATCAAAATTCAATTCACCGCAATTATCGACATCGGCTATTAGGGTCGGTTGCTTGGTTGTGGCATAAGTTGTGTCAACGGGCCCATCGGTCGACAACTCGTCGCATCACAACCACCGTGATGTGGGGCAGAAATTAAAAATTGAAAACGCCCTCCCCTCCCCCATCATCCGCCCTTAATCGAGGACATTAGTCAGCGGCTACGATTCGTTGACAACAGCGTTGACTATGGAGGTGATTCAGTATTAAAATGTCAGCTCCATGGGTCCTAGAGGCAGTTGCGGAAGCAAAGGAACTTATTGACGTGGGTCTTGTCTCCGGCGAGAATAGCAATTCACCGACTTTCATTTGCAGCATTTTGAGGTAAATGATTTCCTAATTAATAAATTATGAATCAAGCCGTTGATGGATGGAGGCGGGGTGTATTTTTCGGAAGGACACAAGTGGTGATTGGGAGTAAGAAAATGCCTATAGCCAAAGACGCTCTGGTCACCTTTGTTAAGGTTCTTCTAAGCCCATCATGAAAGCCAGTGGGAAATCCTTCAGAATCCCTTTTCATACCTCTGTAGTGTGCAAAGTCGGTCTCGTGGCTGCTTAAATCCCAATCCCTTGCCGTCAGTCTCCTCTGATGAAAATCTCTCGCACAGCATCAAAAAAAAGGTGGACTTCCATTCAAGGAACTTTAAAAACAAGTCCTTAATTGGGTGAAGGGTAATTGAAAAGCAAAAGCGTCCTTCAATTCAACAGGACGATGAAGTCACAACAGACGAAGATACGAAAAAACACACACATACACAAACACAAACCTGACTCGAAGAAAGGAAAACAATTTATTATCAAACCATGCCCCATCCTGCATCAACTAACGGAATACAAATGTTTTCACACAAACCGAGAGCACATTGAGGCAGCAACAGTTGCACTCATCCTTTGTGCCATCCACTCAAGTACAAGGATAATAATTTGCATAAAAACATTTCATACATGTTTACGCACACACGGCATACATATGTACGTTAGGCATAAAGCAGAGAGCATCAACTGCCCCCTAACAAGCTCGGCACACAACCAGCAACCAGGTTAAACGTTGAAAGGCTTCAACCGTCAATGTCATGCTCTGTGTTGTTCTTGTTTCGTTATGCGTGCCAGAGTGAGGCGAACAGTTGTGGTTCAACGGAGCCGTACGAACAACGCCTGTGAGGGGGATGAGGAGGAGTTGTCTGGGGGTGGTAACGCGAGGACGCTAAAACCATTGGCTGAAGAATAAACACAAATAAAGAAAGGACCAAACAAAAGGAAAATGGAAAACTGATTCAAAGTGAAAAAAAAAAGAAAACAAAACAACCCACACTGGTTGCACATACGCCTGAGTGCACTGTTCCCTCTTCGCATCACAATAAGAGGAGTTGTCATAATGGGAATAGGGAGCTCTGAATGAGATTTCTTGTTGTCTTCGGTTCGAGGGTTGTGTTCGTGTGTGATATGGCAATGGGTACCCGTCTACGGAGGCAGATACACGATGCACACAGCGCCTTGGTTCGGTGTTTGTATTTGTTGTTTGCCTCTGCCCCAGTCCCAGAGGGGACAGGTATCACCGGTAATGGGATACGAGACGGAGCAGACATTAAAAGGATTCTCAACAACTTTAAGGTCTTAAGGCATTCGTATGTATTATCTGTACAATTTACCTACAGCCCCTGAGAGAGATTTAAAAGGAACTCTCCTTTCTGGCGATGGGTGAATGGAGAGAAACGGGCTGCCTTGGACATTTTTAGCAACAGGTTCCATACGCTTGCGGTGAAGCATGGAACAATGCTCTGAAGTGATTGTAAGCACATTGAATACCGATTTTCTGAGCATTGTGCCATCGCATCACGCCATAAAACATCAAATTGCTACTGAATCGTTTTCAAATAGCCATGGAAACGAGTGGAGGACATTTAGTCGGATTAGGCCAACGCCAGAAGAAGGCGGGAATCATATACCGATCGGCGAAACAACAATTGAAGAGGCCGATGCAATAATGATATGGGTTGATGAGATACGAGTTGATGAGATCTACAGTTCTGTTCTGACTCCGAACGGCGAAGTTTGAGAAGCTTTTGGGAAGCCCTTTGAACATTGTCAGTGACCGAAAAGAAGTGGAGCCGGTAACTATGAAAGTTTCTCCATCCTGGGATTGGATCTTGAACCCTCGGGGTAGGAGTCGCTGTACCTACCCGCTACGCCACAGCGGACGGAGAAGGGCGATGGTGAACCCAATAATGAAACGAGAAGATGGTGCTGACGACAACCGAGAAAATGAGTGATTTTACAAGCGATCTAATGAGGGATGAAATAAGCGAAGTTAGAAAATGAGTGAATGATGATAAAAACAGGGGATTTGCTACAGAGGAAGTTATGCAAAAACGGGTGCTGACGGGCGTGTTCAGGGTACGGAGTCATGATAGTCGACTAGAGACAGTACTCTTAAGTAGTACCGAGAAGGGGTGAACATCGATAGGGGACTGAGACAGGAGGGATCGCAGGTCATACGGAGTGTAGGAGGGAACGCCTTTCTCGGCTGATGGAGACTAGCCAGGACAACCTGAGGAACAGAAATCGGGGGCCTGGAAAACTTCAACCACCGCTACACACAGAGGCCAAATGCGTGAATTTTTGGTGAATGCAAAGTGCAAGAGGATGTCGAATGTATCCGACACCAAGAAGACCAACACTAGGGCATGAGGAAAATCGTGTCACTTGACCACAGAAGCTGACTTCTTAAGGCCTTTGATGTTTGTTAAAATCTGGATATTCAAAGTGGTCAACAGTACAACAATGTCGATGGACAGCATCACCTTTAGGCTAGATAAACTGCAGGCAGAGTCCCAGCAACGAAGGGGTATTTAGAAATGTCCACCAACTATTGCCAGGTCATTAGGAATCAATGGAACTTGCAATATAAGGGAGGGACACAAAGATACTGCGGCACTTTGTAGAAAGACCGTCGACGACATCTCTCGATGTATTTCCGCAATCATTGCAAAGATGAAAAACAGAACAAGGCCCAGTGGACTTATTGAAGTGAAACCTCATGGAGCTCAAACATTGTCTTGCAGCCTCTTTTAAAACGTTGGCTACCATGCCTGTCATAAATCATAGCCAGTAATGTCTTCCTGTGTGTCATGTTTATCATGTATCATAGCCACCTGTAACTTGTACGAGTCTCTGACTGGAAAAATTGTTGTTGGGAGTTAGTTCCCACTGCAGACTTTTGAGTGTGTACTTAGTTCCCATAAGTAAGTGGAGTACGTTCCCACCGTGAATGGGAACTAAGACCATCGGGGGACTTAGTTCCCTGCACCCTCTTAATTGACAAAAAATCGCAAGGCATTGAGGTTGAGTTTTACTCTGTCTACTGAAGGCATTTTACAAGTCCCTTGACTTCAACAATGGCCGAAGTAATCGAGCGACGGACTTGCCGAGGGCGGAGTCCAAAGCGTGCTACTCTCAAAATTATCAAGGTGTACAGTAAACTTAGTTTAACAACAAATTTGTAAGATCACGTATTGGCGCGCCTTGGCAGTAGAGCCCACACGTATGCCGTGATGGCGGACAGCATGACGCTCATCAAGCCATTATTCCCCTTCCACCACAAGGAGTCGAGTTACCGCTCTCGAGGGAAATAGGAATAGAAATTTATTTTCAATTTTGACAATCTTTTTTGTGAACCAAGTCGTACTTAGTTGTAATCTTTAGTCATTATGAGGGCCAACGTTTCCATTGTCATTTCGTCTCGGTAGCGGTGTTAGAATTCTGCGAGCTGGTATCTTTTATTAGAACATGTTTCCATTCATGACGATTTCAATGAAAGTTCGTAGGTCGATTGTTACAATATGTATGCTTTCTCCAGGACTGCATGCGCGTGTCTGTCAATGAGAACTTCCTGAGAACCACTTGCAGCTTTCAAATGAAAGGGCACACATTTTCTCATATCATTACGAAGCATCCCCAATTCACCAAAGCCCTTGGGCGATATTGAACAACATTCACAAGGAGACGACTCCCAGTCCAACAGCATCAATACCCCAAACATACATCTCAAACACGCCCACCATCCCCTCGTGGCGGCCCTTTCCATTTTGCCGCCATTCAGAACTTGTGTTGCCGGCATTAGCAGCAGCTGTCTCCATTAAGGAAGCAACCACCTCTAGAGGGTAATTGTTGTTAAATCTTGATTCTCCGTGCTGCTAGGCAATGTTCAAAAATATGCGCCTGCTGCCATTTCACGGATTT
Source organism: Eristalis tenax (assembly GCA_905231855.2). Lineage (NCBI taxonomy): Eukaryota > Metazoa > Arthropoda > Insecta > Diptera > Syrphidae > Eristalis > Eristalis tenax. Next base: position 31,678,564 of record HG993124.1, on the reverse strand, counting down.
TCGCGGGAGTGAAGCAAACACCGACAGACACAATGAACGGAAGCGACAGGGACTTATTTGGCGCAACGTGTCTACCCCGAGCCCGCCATGGAGCGAACGAAAAACTCCTTAATTATTATTATTGGCGGTGTTGCTTTCTCCTTTCAGACATAATGGCATATTGTTGCCTTTATTGTTAGTGTTGTCGGAGGATTCATGATCCTGGTTTCCTCTGCGATACCATGACATTTATGCTTTTTTTTCTTCCATCACGCTGTTTGTCTATTTTCCTTGTTTTTTTTTTCTTTTCATTTCTCACTGTCCTCCCCCGATTTCAGTTTCAGTTAGCCTGAAATGAATTAGCCTATTGTGAATGGGCAGACATGAAAAAATATATCGCTCTGCAAATCGTAATAGGATACGAACGTAAAGCGACAGTAAGCCTGCTTTGAGCTGTTTGTTGTTTTCTTAAGGCTGGTGCTTCAACAGCCCGCGCGAAGTGGAGCAAGACAATGTCAAGAAGCCAAGGGTGTGGTTAGGGGACAGAGTTCTTGTGATCTATTGTGTGGATGGTTGAATGAAAGAGAGTCGTGGTAGGACAAGGGGAGACACAAATGACTGTGACTTTGTGTTGTATCAAATTTGAGATTTGCTATGAGCTGCTGATGAATATTCAAACATCAAGCCTGACTTTTGATGGGCGGGAAACTCATGACTTATGTTTCAGGTGCCCCTCATTGACTTCCATCTTACTCCTGGAGCCCAACTGAAACAAAAAAGCTGTGACGCTGGTCCAAAATCCCTCAAGTAGTGTCAATTTTTCAACGGCCACTGCAAGAATGTTGAGCTCTGAAGCTCTCAGAAGCAACAACTATTCGGAGCTCAATACATTTGTATTGCACAAGATCTGTTTGACGACGGAAACATTAGACAGAAGCGGCGTTACCACGATTACGCATTTTCAAAAGATTCCCACAACACTAAGTCGTTTTTCTGCCCTTGTTCAGTGGTGGACATTGCATTCAATTCGATTGATCATAGCTTGGCCGTTCGGAGTCGGCATACAACAGTAGGCCCCTTCCCCTCGTGAATGAACAATAGCACGCGCAATAAGAGGGGGTGCTGAGAAGCGCCACCCGTATTATTATTATTACTATATCCTCAGAAAGATAACATAGACCAGAAAAAACTATCTGTTGTGGGACATGCATGTTTAATGTATATCAACCATTAAAATTTGCTTAGCGTGATTGAGTAGCAGTCATCCAAACATTCATATTGTTACGTTTAGCCGAAATGAGTCTTCGTAAGATTTATTAAATTATTAACAAATGCGGGTTCGATCACCGGATTGTGACGAATGAAACACAAAAGTTCACTATTCACGCTACACACGAATTTATTTTGCAAACACTGATTTACTTCTTTACTTCTACTCCACTTAAACGACTCCTATTACTTTACTACAAAACTCTTTGCTGCCTTTCAGGCTGAACTGACTAACACTTTGAACACTATAAAATCCCAAATTGAACTTTATTAATTCTTCAACTGCACTGCCTCGCATCAACCATCGTCCCGATATTTATAACTCCCAATAGCTCTTCTAGATCATACTGGCGCCACGAGTCTATGGAATTTAGCTGCTGCCGCTTATATACATGCATCTTTGCAGTATGTGCATGAAGTACGAGAAAACTCTTCGAAGTTGATCGTTCATCCAATTGCGTATAGATGGCGTTGGTGTCCTGATTCTACCATTGTTACTGGCAGTGTATCCAATGGACCACAGAGGCTTATTGTTGGTTCTAATACGGACGCGATGCAATTGTTTCTCTGGATCACATTTTTTCGCAACTCTGATGCGCATCCTGGTAGCATTGGACTCATGACACAAATCCTGATGAAGAAAATCTTTCGTTATTGGCTATATCCATGCACTCTTTTCTAATTTGCAAAAGAATACTGCAAAACGTTCCTTCTTCAATTAATATTATCATTCAACCTGCCCCCGCATCGTTTAGCGTATATCTTATGGACTGCAGTTAAGCGCCCGATTGAGTGTCTGTGTAACATAGTACAGTGAAGGCACGTAGCTTGCATATATTTTACGTACCCGATAAATTGTTTTCATACTGTGAAACTGTCGTTAACATTGTGAATACATTCAATATTTTCGTATCATCAGCATGTAGGAAAGATTCGCTGCTCTTGATTGGAAAACTAATGCCATTATGAAATATAACAAAACTTTATTATACCCGGCGTGTGTTAGGGTAAATGCACTAGACGACGTCTTCTTACTATTTAACTATTAAAGCTTCAGTCAAAAGGTTTGGATTGTATGCAGATAGGATGCATGAGTGATTATTTATTATTAATATACATTTTTTATTTATATTTATACTTAGTATTTAAATATCCAATAAATTCTAAACAGTATCCGGAGGCTTAAGTTTCATAAGCCAGACACAAACATTTCATATCAACATTTAATGTTTCATTCTGGATTAAAGAAACATTTTATTTAGTTGTATACGAACAAATGAGATTCATTCACATTTTTGTGAACTAAATATAATTAGAATAATTATTCACACAGTAAGTAAATCATAATAATATGCCATTTGCAGTGAAGCATTTTAACAGTGCTTCTGTGAGACGCCTTCGTTCTATGTTAAGATATATCCTTGGACGCCTATGACACCAACGCTTCACAAGACACTCAATCGAGACCGAGAGGCCCGCAGTATGGACTTCAAATCCTACAGAGAATTTTTCTATAAAAACGGAGGACAAAAAATGCATCGGCTATGGCTTTCGTCGGACCCATTTATCAGCCTAATGCTAAAATCTTTCATAGTCAAGTCATTGATATAGTTGAAGTTGAAATGTAAAATATAAACTATCTGCTCACTTTTCCATTCATTTTAATACAAGTAAGTAGGATTGGCTAAGCCTTGTTCGACACAACCCACTGATCAAGTCATTTCCCTTTGCGTGGACAATTTAATTAAGATTACGTAGACTCATTTCTGTAAAACTTATCAGCATTGTCTTAATGTTTAATTGATAAAATTGATATTTAATTCTTTTCACTGAATTTGGGGTACGATTTGCTCCAAGACAATTTAGGCCAAATGCTAATGCTTTAATTGATATAATGTTAACTTAATGCAAGAAAGCCGGCAAGGTTCATTTGGCCCATACCATGTGCATTATCAATCGGTGAACAAATATTTAGACGAAAATGTAACCACACATTTGTTTCATTCGACGAGTGGGTATATAAATTAACTTGTGCGGTTTGCTAAGAGATGGCGTTACTTGAATTATTCCATTGGAACATGCGTTGGAAAGCTACTGTCATGGTACGTCATTTCAGTGTATGTCATTCATTTGAAGCGTGAACAACAATCTTTTTTTTTTCACCCAAATATGTCGAACTTTGTACCTGAAAATGTGTTTTTGCTGGGAGTTCTTCTTCATTACATTAATATGAAGAAAACTGATGCCGAAAGTCATCGTATTTTGGTGGAAGTTTATGGTGAACATGCACTAGCTGAGCGAACGTGCCAAAAGTGGTTTGCACGATTTAAAGGTGATGACTTTGGCTTGGCCAATCAGCCAAATCAACGGCAAGTACGAATATCCATGGCGCGAATGTAATGCTCTGTATTTGTTGGGATCAGAAGGGTGTGTATTTGGGCTGCTAAAACCGGGTGAAACCATCAATGGACAACGCTACCGAACAAAATTAATCCGTTTGAAGAGAGCAGTAGCCGAAAAACGCCCGGAATATGCGACCAGAGACGAGGCAATAATTTTCCATCATGACAACGCTCGGCCCCACGTTGCTATTCCGGTAAAGAACTATTTGGAAAACAGTGGATGGGAAGTTTTACCCCTCCCGCCTTATAGCCCAGACCTTGCCCCTTCTGACTACCATTTGTTCCGGTCGATGCAGAACGCTGTCACTGAAATACGGTTCACATCAGAGTAGAATATCAAAAATTGGCTTGATTCTTTCTTGGCTGCCAAGCCGGCGCATCCCAAAATTGCCAGAAAGATGAGATGGACAATACTTTGAATGATACTATTTTAAAGGTTTTTCTTAAATAATCGTTCAAATTTTTAAAATAAACCCGCACGAATGTAAGTTATTGTTCCAATACTTTAGATTACATTGCTTTCAACTTTGGGATCCAATTAGCTAAAAGACAACGTGGGCCGAATGCTTCAATAGATATTCAATTTCGAAGAACTCCAGATCGTGCCAATAGTCGAGATGATCTGTTGAGTATTCTCCATTGAAGTGAGCTAGAAGGATCTAATGTTAAATTAACACAAGAAAGACGGCAAGGGTCATTCGGCCCATACAATGCATTTTTGATTTTGATCTAGTAAATCATCTCAATCGGGGAAAAATTATTTAAACGAAAATGCTTCTTACTACAAAAATGTCTTACTACAATCATTGTTTTTGTGACAGATTGCAAGCAAAAGGATAGACTTCAAATTTGTTTTTTTTCTATTTTCATTTAGGACAAAGCCTTTAAGGCTTATTGACTCAGTGATGGAGAAAAAGGAATGGGTATAGGGAAGAGTTAAATGATAGCGAGTGAGGTGAAGGCGCGTGATAGATTTAAGTCCTTGCAGGTTTTATGTTTCTGGAAATATTGAGGAAGCGGCTGAGAAACGAACTTCGAAATTCGTCTGAGCGTCCGAATTCAGGCTCCAGCTAATAAGGATGTGCAGAAGAAGCACGTGTACATCTAGTGAACAGACGGACGGACTGTAAAGGAGCGCTAGGCATCCAACATTGCGGCGGAGTTCATGTGAAAGCAATTGGTCTACATGATTGTCTTTTTCTTTCTAGAGTTAGACTATAATTTGCACTCAGTGCGAGATTGAATCGTAACTGTGGAACCGAATAAATCGTCGAACTGTAGCTTGAACCAAAAGTTGAGTATAAACATACTCTGTGAGAGGGTGCGTAAGAGGCAATTGATGGTGCAAACGTATCCTTACAAGCCCTAGTCATTATTTTCATTCACGTTCTTGCTTTCTCCATTCGACATAATCACATATTTTGTTGATTGTATTATTTTGCCAAACTCATAATCCCGGTCTCTCTCATATTTTTTAGCTTTCTTCACTCTGTTTGCCTATTTTTCCATTTTTTTGCTGTGAAATTTGTAAGGAACTTAAATCTGTGTCTTAATCCATACCATAACCAATTAATCCTCCAAGTTTCATTTGAATCCGTGAATTCGTTTCAAATATATTTCCACAAACGCCTAAGCTCTTGAAATATTATGAAATAATACGTTTTCCTCACGCCTTGCATTTGATGTTGAGTTTGAAAAAGTCAATGCTCATGTTGTCGTCTTGTGGCAGGGCGGGCATTTGTGCACCCCACCCGCAGTCAACGCAGCCTGCACGGCCTTCTTCCAAAAGAGCAACGTCTCCGCGAAGGCCAACATTTATGAACATGTGTCTACTCAGGTGATTACAGTGCCCCAACATATTTCTCGTTGTGCGGGCTCTGCTTAATGGCCCTTGTTCCTTGTTTGAAATTACAGCAGAAATTATCCACCATTCCACCGTGCACTTCGCCGAGCATAACAAGTGTTTTATCCCCTACCAAACATTAAATCTTATCTCATGATAAGTGACTTTACTTCTCTTTGCGCAGCCCCTTCTGGCACATAGCACCTACGTTATAATGTCATAACACCAAAGATAAATTTATTTCCGCCAACAGGATACACCGCAGTAGTCCTAAATCTTATTTCTCACTTCATTGAGTACGTCCTTTGTCACAACAAAAGCAATTAAAAAAAGGTTGTTTTATAATCCTTTCAACAATTACCCTTCATTGTTATCGCCACGAGTCCCGGCAACGACAGCAACATAAAAAAAATAAATCCAAAGAAAAAAGCACCTCAAACAGACAAGATAACAGGAACAACAAGGAGTGGGGAATACATAATGAGATTAACAACAACAGCATCAGCAGTAATAATAAGCCCATAATGGAATAGCAACAAAGGGATTCCAGAAAGCGTAACAGGAGCAGAGCAGTTGTCCTTGCTTCTCATATCTAGATCTCAGATGTTTTTTTCATTCGTGCTGCTGTTCATCCGTTTTCCAAGAGGTTATAATCGTTTACTGTATCTCAGTTGGTTGTCACAATAATGTTTCAAGTTTAAGTTTACAAAGGCTGGCTGTTGGATAAGGGAGGGGACCAGGACTAGTAGCAAAAAACCGCTCACAACCGTTTATGGGTTTTCAGTGTTCAACAAAATATGAACAAGCGAACTTGCCGGCGACCTATTATGACAGTCAAACTGACAGCAATGAACGTCACAAACAAAACGCAAGCTGCGAGCAGTCCTGGCGCACAGAGGGCTTTCAGAGTCTGTTCAAAATACATCGACACACAAAACCGGAAACGGCGCGGCGCAGACTTCAAAACGCTCGCAACAGTTTGCAAAGTGGGGAACCAGTTGCCAGATGCCAGATGCCACTGCGAGCAATAGATTGGTCTGGAGTTGTCTCCCTTTGAATTTATTTATCTACTTGTCGCTTTGAATATTTATTGAGTGGAAATGCGGAAAAAATACATCGGGAGAAACACAAACTGCATACCCGTGTGATGGAGCCTGTGGAGCATGTTACGGAGATTGTGTGAGGCTTTATTACGATGGAAGCCATGTGGGGTGCAAACTTGATGTCTAAAGAGTTTGGATTTTGTTCCTTCTAGGACTAGGTGACAAAAAAGTGGGAACTCATTTTTAACGACTAGATGGCGCAGTTGTTTAAGTGCCTGTCCTTCATTAGAGTAGTCCCCGGTTCGAATCCTAGTGAAAGCAAAAACGACTTTTATCGGGTTTCCAAATCTCGTTCAGTCATCATTTGCCGTTGGGATCAAACTGACGGCACTATCACTGGAGTGGTCAATCAGAGGAAGTAGTCTGACTGTGGGTGTCACAGTGGACCAAGGTCTATGTGTGCTGGTGAATGCAGAAGAAAACCCTTCTCCGTTATACACATACCGAAGAGAAATGCTCCCAAACTTATCCATTCGACTCTAGATGTATCGACGTGAAACTAAAACTAGTGTAATTAGCCTGACCAATTCCAAGTCGGCTGCATAAATTCACCGTAAGTGCTACATTTTAACTTATGTAAATGAAATATAAAAAAATCTCAATAGAAATACAAACATACATACTCCCTCAGCTCGTTGTGCCACGGAGCGGTCGTGGTTGAGTCGCCCATCCACAGTTGAACGGGCGGTGCCGCATTTATGTCTTCTGTCAGACCGTTCGAATCAAAGTAGTGCAATGCTTCCGTGGGCACAAAGCCGTTGTGATGTACCCTTTCTTGGTACAATGGATTGGGGTAGTAGGCCGCCGAGATCAGGTATTCAGATGTTCATCTTTTGATCACAATGATGCGATTGTACATTACAAGAGCTTATTCAATTCATAATTGTATTCTTAAAACTATCCTACTCAATTGTAGATCGACTTCATAACAAATAGAGTCGTATAGCATTAAGCCGCGAGTTATTGGGCTGTTACACCCATAAATTGTTCTATGACTGGGAATGGAAAGCTCACTTCTATTTCTAAGGCATCTGTCTGGGACATACCAATAGACAAGTGCGAGCAGCTCTTCAGATTTAATACTCTTACAAACAAAGTCTTTGAGAAAATAGACGCTGCGGGTTTGTCTGCTGCATTCTAAAGTTTTTAAATTGATAAGCGTGCATCTTGAATAACCAGGCATTTCATCGGACCATCTTCTGTTTCTTAAGGCAAACCGTGTAAACCTCTTTTGTATTCTTTCAATTCCTTTGCTAGCGTAATGGGGATCAGACAACACAGCAATATTCTATTGTTGGCAGCACCAATGACATGAAAGTTGCCATTAATGTGTACACGTCTTTAAAATCCCCAGAAGTTCGTCTGAGAAAATCTAAAAGTGAATTCGCTTTCGATATAATAAAATCGACATGGGCCGATAAAGTCAATTTCGAATCAATGATAACACCATGATCTTTCACTTTACTAACTATTGAGAGTTAATCATCTCCGAGCTTGTACATGAAATTAACGAGTAACAAAAAAATGTAACTAAACGAATAACATTTTACATTTTAATATTTTTAGCATAAGATGATTGTACTCACACCAGTTTAAAAATGAGTTAATATCTTTTTGGAAATTCGGGCAGTCCTGAATAGAAGATGTTACACTAAATAATTTTATGTCACAATCTGAAGATTTGATAACGTCAGGCACATCATTCACGAATAAAATTAACAAAAGTGGTGCCAAATGCCTACCTTAGGGAAGACCGGACGCTGCATTAATGAAGGATGAATGAAACCCAGCAATTTGTTCAACTTGCTTCCTGTAGGACAAATAAGACTTTAGCCATTTCAAGAAGCTTTCAGTTAGTCCCGGCTTTGGAAGTTTTTGAATTAACAATCCATGATGAACTCTATCAAATGCCTTAACAAAATCTGTATACAACACATCAAATTGTTTTCTATTTTCTGAAGAACTTAAGCATTGATATGAAAACAGACTTAACTTAGTTGCAGTTGAACAGCTTCTTACAAAACCATGTTGCTTTGATGAAATTGACTCTTTCACAGAAAAGTATAGCCTCTGAGTAACGGGCTTTTCAAACAACGTTGGTATTGCAGAAAGCTTGGAAATTGGCCTGTTGTTCTTTTACTTGGTGTTTAAGACCACTTTTGTAAATTGGATTAATGAAAGATATTTTCCAATCATCGATAAAATGTTCACTTTCCTTAAAAATTATTTCAATGCTGTGGAAATTGATAATGCACATTTCGACAATAAAAGTGGTGTAATTGAGTCCACACCCGATTGTTGACCAAGTTCATCGCTCTGGCTGTATGACCTGGAATCAACTTCACCAGGAAAGTGTCTACTCTTATCAGGTTTGCCCTGGTATTAGAATAGAATTTTCTGTACTGGGACTCTGGAGCCAGAAGAGTGAAGATCCAACGATTGAGGTGGCTATGTCATGTAGAGCGGATGGAAAGCAATGTTCCGGCCCGAAAAGTCTTCGAATCCACCCCCGAGGGACGGCGCAGTAGAGGAAGTCCGCGACTCAGGTGGCGCACGCAAGTGGAAAGAGACCTCAACCAACTATGCGTGCGAAACTGGAGACAGCTAGCTAAAGATCGAGCTGGCTGGAGACGCTTGTTGGTTGAAGCCCAGGTCCACCTCGGACTGTAGCGCCACCTTAAGTAACTAAGTAAGGGACTCTGGAGCCCTAAGACTAGCCCTCTGAAACAACCGAGTCTTTTCCATCAATCTTTTCCAAGGACAGCCATAGGTGAGCAATGGCCAGATGAGGGCCATGTAGAAGATAACCTTAACTCTCGCATCGAGTTGGCTGTTTTAAAACAGTCTCTTTGCAAGGGCAGAAGTGTGCTTGGGTCCTGGCCAGTGCAGCATCTACATGTTTGTTTAAATACAGACGAAGTAAGAAAATATAAAGACGAAGTGTATAATGGATAGTGTTTACCCCCGATATTCCTCTCGTACTGTATGAACTCTCTTGATGTTGTTGAACATGTTAAACTATATGCGCCGCAAGCAAATCCTCTGCCAAGGCGCCTCTTCAAATATGTTCTAAAGGAACAGCTCACAAAGTGAAGCTACACGTAGTTTCAATTCAGTTTGTTGGGATTGACCAAGGGGATCGAAATACAAACAATCAATTCCTGAGCACTTGCAAATTTGATTTATTACTTAATTTTTACATTGTTACTCGTGCGGTTTGTGTCTAAATATATCTCTTTCTCTTCTCTAGTATATAAATTGCTCGCGTCACAGTTTTTTTTAACAAAACGGACGAACCGAATCTTATGAAATTTTGTGTGTATATTCAGAAGGCCTGAGAATAGCACGTAAACTAAGTTATAAGAGTGGTCCAGCCCAACAATCAATTTTCATCCTTCTACCACAAACCGTTTTGTTTTTTCTTTTAATAGCGATGTTAGTACTTTAAGAAATTCCGAATTCGATCAAATAATGACAATGCATTGGCCATTGCATCATCTGGTATTACAGCAACTTTATTGGATGGAACATTTATCGGCAGAACAGCTCATGCAGCATTTAAATTGCCACTAAATATTCAAAATAATCCAGATGCAGTGTGGAGCATAAAAAAACAATCGTCGATGGCCACAGTGCTAAAACAGTGTAAAATTATCATCTGGGATGAGCGCACTATGGCACACAAACATTCACTTGAGGCATTGAACAGGACATTAAAAGACATAAACAACAACGATAAACTATTGGGTGATTTTTTAGCTATTATCTTTTTGGCAACACTGGTTTAAACAGCTGACGCACGTTTAGTGTTTTGTTTCACTGTCAAACATCTTCAGTTTGGTCTATAATTTAACCATGAATCGTCTTACAAACGAACAACGCTTGCAAATTATTGAATTTTATTCTCGAAATGCGTGCTCTGTTAATAAAGTTCATCGCGCGCTTCTTCCATTTTGTGGTCAGTTTAGACGAAGCTCATTTTTGGCTCAATGGGTACGTAAATAAGAAGAATTGTCGATTTTGGAGTGAATATCAGCCAGAAGCATTGCAAGAGCTACCAATGCATCCAGAAAAAGTCACAGTTTGGTGCGGTTTATGGGCTGGTGGCATCATTGGACCGTACTTCTTCAAAGATGATGCGAATCGTAACGTAACTGTGAATGGTGAGCGCTACCGTGAAATGATATCCAACTTTTGTTTGCCCAAAATGCAAGAGCTTGACTTGCATGACATGTGGTTTCAACAAGACGGTGCCACATGCCATACAGCACGCGCAACAATGGACTTATTGAGAGGCGAGTTCGGTGAACATTTTATTTCACGTTCGGGACCGGTCAATTGGCCGCCTAGATCGTGCGATTTAACGCCTTTAGACTAATTTTTGTGGGGCTATGTTAAAGCTCATGTCTATACAGACAAGCCCGATTCAATTGACACATTGAAGCATTTATTCGTGAGATACTGGCCGAAATGTTGGAAAGAATATGCCAAAATTGGACTAAGCGGATGGACCATTTGAGGCGCAGTCCAGGTCAACATTTGCATGATATAATCTTCAAACATTAAATTATATGGACTGTACTATCGATTCAAATAAAGATTTCATGCATTTTTCTGAATTTTGTTTTTTTTTTTTTTGAAAAAGTTTCCTATAGCTTTTAAAAAATCACCCTTTACTTTCAGGTGACTACGTTCAACGTACACCGATGAGATCAACCCTTGTGTGAAATTATCGTCACTGTGGCGTCATGTTGAAACAGTACAGCTGAGTGTAGATCCATCCGCTGAAAGAATCTCAAAACAACTGTTAGATATCGCGGCTGTACATAAAAACACTCAATGCATGCAATTGTCGACCGATATCTGCACAATCATTAATTCGCAAAAAAGATCTCATTGACAAGATATTTCCCGAAATACACACACAACACTTGAATCATGAGTGGTTGGCAGAAAGAGCAATTTAATGAAGGTTTTTATTGGCTTTTCCATCGAATTGCATATTAATCTGTGATATTATATTTAATAAAAATTGTACAAATATTGTAGTAGTAGGGTACCAAACCAAATCTCTGTACACCAAAAATGTTAACTTCTTGCCACAATAAAATATATAAAACAAAACAAGCAGAAAGAACAATTTTGGCAGCAAAAAATATGGACGTCAACGATTTGAATTTCAAGATATAAGGCAAGTTCTTGCCAGGGGAATTGGTGACATACAAATCTATCGTTGCAGTTTGCGATACCAACGAAGCAGTGAATTATCCAGCAGACTTTTTTGACTCATTGGATTTGCCGGGCATGCCACCGCACCACTTACAACTGAAGGTTGGATCTCCGGTTATATTAATTCGTAATTTGCACCCACCACGGCTGTGCAATGACACGAGATTTATCACAAAGAAATTCATGAAAAACGTTGCAAGCATTTGAATGGTTCCTTGGAGAAGATGTTTTACTACCACGGGTCCCTATTATTCCTACAGATGTGCCAATTGAATTCACACTTGTTCAATTTCCAATTAGATTGGCATTCGCACAATGACAATTAATAAGTCTAAAGGCCAAACGATGTCTGTTTGTGGCTTGCATTTGGGCACACTGTGATTTTCACACGGATAATCAAAGTTCAAAGTTAAAGTGCCGATGTTGATTTTGAATAAAACACAAATTATTTTGGAAATTATTGTCATTTCTTTTTATTATGATAATATTGGTATGGTTCAATTATGTATGGAACAAAATATCGGCCAAATGGCAGCCGCAACCTCGGCGGCACACCTCCATCCGATGGTCCAAATTTTCGATGACGCTGAAGCATAATTGAGGTTCTATGCCGTTAATGTGCCGAATTATCTCATCCTTTAGCTCTTGAATTGTTGCTGGCTTATCGACGTACACCTTTTCTTTCAAATGCAAAAACCAAAGAAAAAAATCCAACGGTGTCCAATCACATTGACATCGCCACCACGTGAGATAACACGGCCATTGAATTTGTCGCGCAAAAGAGCCATTGTTTCGTTAGCTGTGTGGCAAGTGGCACCGTCCTCTTGAAACCACATGTCGTCCACATTCATATCTTCCAATTCGGGCCATAAAAAGTTCGTTATCAGTTCACGATAGCGAACACTATTCACAGTAATTGCCTGACCGGTCTCGTTTTGAAAAAAATACGACCCGATGATGCCGAGAGCCCATAAACCGCACCAAAAAGTCACTCTTTGTGGGTGCATTGGTTTTTCGACGATCACTCTTGGATTATCATTCGCCCAAATGCGGCAATTCTGCTTATTGACGAATCCACTGAGGTGAAAATGTGCCTCATCACTGAAGATGATTTTCTTCGAAAATTGATCATTTTGATTTGAACGCCCATTTTCATAATAGGCCTGAATAACTTTGACGCTTTGCTCGATTGTGTATCTTTCCATGGTTCAAATTGAGTTAGTCTGAAATTGAGAAATGGCAGATGAAATGCAGAAAAAAACTTGACGTTTAGGTGTGGTTCACATTCAACATCGGCCCTTAAAATTTAACCCCCCTTTATTATTTTAGAGATACAGAACAAAAGTTCTTTACAACTAAGATAGTTCAAAGCATATATAAAAAGAAAAATGTAATGCGTTAATAGGAAAAGTTAAGGGAAAAATCACTACAATCAAAAACCTCCATTACGACTCTTACAACTAAAAACTCTTATAGCTAAATTGCACCTGGGGCCAACTATGCAACATGCAAGAAGAGAGATGTGACATGGTATTTACATTTGCTTTTTCTTTTTAGAAGGGAAATGCCAGGGCAGATTTGACATTAGCTTTAGCATCTTGTTTTGACATATTTGTAGTTTTTTAATGTGAGAATTGGCACAATCGGCCACGTGCTCCGTACGTTAAGACGGTAACAAAATCGTTTTGAACTTTAGTACTTTATTCTCAATACTAAGTTTTGATTCACGATTGATAAAGGGATATCGGATTTTAATGATTAGGCTTGCTTTCTGAACCGTTCTCGATATATGTTTTTCAAATCTGAGTTTTTTTTTTTCTGGAAAGTAACTCCTAAATACTTACAGCTTTCAGACCACTCGATGCTGGTCGAGTTCAATTGTAGGTTTGTTTGAGGTAGGAATTGCTATTTTCTGCGTCAAGGAAACCACATAGCCTGAGATTTGTCTGCATTTGGTTTGATTTTCAATCTGAAGCCGAATAACTGAAGCGCATCAATTGCATTTTGAAGAGAAGTTAGCGTGGTCTGTGCTAAGATATTGGATGATAACAGGGCTGTGTCATCAGCGAACAAAACAAGGAAAATGTTACCATTAGGTACTGGGATGTTGGACACGAAAATGCTAAATAAAATGGGAGCCAATACCGAACCTTGAGGTACTCCAGAGTGAGTGGTATATAATGATGACTCACACGGACAACTACACGTGGCATGTTCTCGAGTGGGTAAGCCATCCAGTTCGTTTGCGTTGGCTAAAGATGGACTCACTAAAAATATCGTACACTCCATCGCGCTCAGAGGCTGATAATGTTTTTTGTAATTGTCATAATTTGTAATAGAAGTGTAATTTGAAATTTATTAGTTAAAATTATAGAAGTACAATGAACTCAAAAAATTAATGCTTGGCGTTTTGTTAACAGCGCTCCATTTCTCTTCCTGTCATATACACATCCGCACACACTTACAATGAGTTAGTTCTTCATTAATTGACTGTCAACATATTCACTTGAAATACTTTATATGGCAAAACAACAGCTAGTTTTTTTAATATAAAATTTATTATAAATATGCTTAAGTTTTAACAACAATTAATTGAATAACTGCACTCCTTGTGATGCACACGTGATCTTCTCTCTGACAGCAGTCTGAATCGATCAACCCTAATTTATACAAGCAACCATGCTTCGATGATTGCAGCCCAATGAATTCCCATTGAAATGTTTGCACGTGATGATAAACAAACACCAGTGCCCCAACCAATCTATTCGCATTCGAGCAGTTACCCAGGGAGTCTTGCTGTTCCTCGATTTAACGTTACTGTTTGTCATTACAAGTCCTTGAATATTGGTAGAGTATAAATGTGTGTTGAGCTTGCACAACGGGCCATTCCATTCTGTTTGACCGCCTCACGGGCGACAGTGGGTGCTGGAGAGGTGGTGTGAGCAGTCCTCTAAGCAGTATAAGCCGCTCAACGAGTCGGACGTGTAGAGTGATTGCAAGGATTTATGTACTACACTACAGTGCATTTCAACCCTTTCGCAAATAATCAGTCTTCGAAGATTGGATGGATTTGCTTGTGCATTTGAAGTGCCCCTGAACGAGGAACAATTGTGTGAAGTGTCAATTTGATTGAATTGAAATCTCGAAATGCAAAATTGAGATTTCACCTCTTCGTATCAATGCTTCAGTTCGATTGTCCTTCTCGGTGGCCATGAGCAGGAGCAGTGGAAAGTGGAACGAAAAAAAAAAAGAAAATACACCAAGGGTGCTAATTTCCAGGACATTTCAACAATGCGAACAGTGTGAAGGGAACTTGTGTATGGGTACACAAAATGAATGTCACTGCAATGGGAGCGTGGAGTGCAAGAAAAATATTCACAGTTAAGTTGCATTCATCTCCAAGGAGATTTAGTGTACTACATGACAGTTTGGACATTTACACAAGCATGGAAATGGTGACCTAAAAACGTACGGTTTACAGTCGCTCCGCTGATAACCCGCACTCTTCTGGTTCTACGATCGTGTTCACGTCTTAAATTGCAAATGACCAGAAAATCGCCATCAGCGTTGAAGTGCTTTAAGCGGCATACACACTATCAGCTCAGAGAGAACTCTACTTAGAATGTTATTTCTTGTCAATTCCGTCCCGGCCACACACTATCATTACAATTGCTCACACATTTGCACACTTATGCACCTGAAGTCCACAAAATGTGCAATCCTCCATCACACTCGTCACCATTTCTTTCGCCATTTTCATTCCAAGCTGCACACATTTTGAATAATATTCCAAGGATGACGTTCAAAAAAATGATAGTGTGTAGCCTACTGAAGAAGAACTTGAAAATTGACTAGACTTCGGCAGAAGTTGGAAAGCGACCATAGGCCAACCATTCGCCGGTACAGAGGAAAGACATTCAACATCATCGAAGGGGTCAAATCCAAAAAATAGTGTGTTGCTTTCCAATGAGGTGGACATCTTACGCAGATGGAGCGAGCACTTTTCGGAGCTGCCCAATCCCGAACAGGGCACTGCAGTTTGAGTAAGGTGGAGAATAGCCCAACGGTGGAGGAAGTCATTTTGGCGATTGAATCGCTAAAAGTTGGCAAATCCGCCGGTGTGGTTGAAATCCGGTCAGAAATGGCTAAGACAATGGGTAAAGGGCTGGTTTTATGGCGCCTTCGTTTCATTAAATTGGCCTGGGAACATGGTGAGTCATCTGGCGATTGGCAACCAGGGGTGATTATCTCCCTTGTCAAGAAGAGGGACAAAAGAGATTGCTGTAACTACAGGGGCACTCTCTTTTAAGTCTCCCCGGGAAAGTCTACGCTAAGGTCGAGCCCATGATGGGGGATGAACATTGCGGTTTTCGTCCCGGTAGAAGTACAACCAACCAGCCTTTCACTCTAAGATTGGTACTTGAGAAGGATTCGGAGTATGCCAAACCCATCTAAAGTTGTTTTGTGGATTTGGAAAAGACATCCGACCGAGTTCCTCGACGCAAACTCTTGTCATCTTCCGACAGCCATTCAGTCTCTATAAACAAACTGCAGCAGCTGTGTTCGGGTTAAGGGGGCTAAATGAACAGCTTTCACCTTCGACATTTGACTTCGCTAGGGGTGGGTCTTGTCACCTCTCCTTTTCCTTGTATATATGGACTGGGTGTTGCGGCTCAGTCGAGGCGAGGAATGTTTCACAGTTGACAGTAAGTCATCTACTTTTTGCAGATGACTTAGTGATCCCCACATCTTCGTAGAAGGCACTCAAGCGCACACTCGATAGGTTTATGGCCGTATGTGCTGATGCTAGAATGAAGTTCAACGTGGACAAATCGGAGGTTATGGTCATCTCCATAACGCCTGTTCAATGCCCTTTACAAGTTACTGGAGTTCCATTGAAGCAGGTGGAGTTTAAGTACCTCGGAGTATTTTCCACGAGTAATGGAAGGAGTAATGCTGAGCTTTAAAGTAGAATTCGTCAAGCTGGGTCAATTTTGAAACAGCTTGGTAGATCTATAATCAGAAAGGCCGATCTGGGTGTCAAAGCTAATTTAGCGGTTTTCAACTCAGTATTTGTTCCAACTCTCCCCTATGGCCATGAAATTTGGGAAATGACTGAATGAATACGATCGCGAACACAAGCTGCTGAGATGAGACTTCTTCGTGCTGTTGTGGGAATCACTCGCCGGGATAGGGTGAGACACACGGTAGTGAGCGAGGAACTCAACGAGACTCTTCGAACGGAGAGGGCTTTGCTTCGGTGGATTGGTCACCTGGCACGAATGTCCCCTTCATCATGACTTCCGATTCGGGCTTTGAGTGCGATTCCATCAGGTAGGCGACCGCTTGGCAGACCCAGGGCGAGGTGGTGGGGACAAGTCCAAAAACTCGCCTGGTTACGCTTGGACATACCTCCTGATGAGTTAGAGTCGATGGCGGAGGATTAAGTTGCCTGCAGATCCCTCGTGCGTGGTTTACCCCCGCGACGCGAAGAAGACGATGATGATGATGGTGATGGAATTTCTACTAAAGGGCAGCATTGTACAATTAGCTATGCAGCTGTATTCCTTCGATAGGCGTTTGGTTTTCCATACTGGTTCCTGGTCCATCCTCTGGTGTGGATTTTCACTAGAGTTACCTTTGGGCCAGTCGAAAGGCCAACTAAGGCTTGCAAATTCATTAAACAATGAGATTGTGTTCACATCTCTTCGTTTGGCAACACAAATTCGACATTAGCGCTAAACTGATTCAGTTTGGCGATACCAATATTAAACAGGATCCTATACGGATGACAGAACAGTTCCTAAATTGCACCTTCAATGCGCAGTGACTCCAGCAACGACCAAGGCTGCCTTAATTTTTTTTACAATTGCATGTTATTGGTATGGGAAAAAAACATAGTAATTGGAACAAGTATCATTGCTTTCTGGTCACCCTTCGATATGAAAACACCCGAGTACATCGCCTTGCGGCTTGCCTCCGTAGACCTTCGTATCACATTTACAACTAAGCCATTCTCTTTACAAGAAATACTTCGCTGTGCTTGTGCAAACATGACTAGAGTTGCGTTTCCTGTGCCGTCCACATGTCAAGAACACAAAATCAAATCTTCAACTAACACCGAACATCGCATTCACACAATAGTGCCTCGGACACCATTAATGTCCAGATTAGTGTAATTAAAGTGTTAATACTGCGAGTAATCCATCTCTTTTTGGGATTCATTAAATATGGTTTGCGGTCGGTTGGCCAGAGCACA
Organism: Eristalis tenax; assembly: GCA_905231855.2. Taxonomy (NCBI): domain Eukaryota; kingdom Metazoa; phylum Arthropoda; class Insecta; order Diptera; family Syrphidae; genus Eristalis; species Eristalis tenax. The sequence continues at coordinate 31,660,480 of HG993124.1, read as the reverse complement.
TGAGCATCCGTCTCTGCGGTCCCCGCATTGTGGCTCTCAAATCAGCCGAGGCTTCTGCTGCTGGGTCTGTCTTCCCGTTGAATTACACTTACACGAAACTTTCCTCATTAACTTGATAAATTAGTTAAATTGCTTCTGTGTGCGGAGTGCGACGGGCAGCTACGGTCTGCTGAGATATTCACCCGCAGGGACAGGAACCAAAGCCGGGCCACAAGTACCGAGAAACAAATTGTTTTGTTGCTCAGCCAAATGGCAGCGGGGAAGAATGCGGGCCAATTTGGGGATGCAGCCCCTAATGGTTGTTGGTGTGATTTTGACCGAGCAACGCCGCGCCGGCCGGTAGGTTGCGGTACATTACCTTGATGCCTGATGATGATGATGAAGGCAAATCCATTATGGCTACGTCGTGTCGGGCAGTACTTACTTTGATTATAATTGAATTTTATTACTTGTTAGGGTTTTGCCTTTTTAGCTCAGTTGTCATTGTGACCAGGTTAAGGGTTGGTTTTTTTCCCATTTTGGTTTGTTTTTAACGATCATTTTGCACAGCTGCGTTGCGGGGACAACCGAAGTGGCTGTGCAAAGAACTGATGTTAATTGAATGCAGACACGCCGTGACATCATCGTAATTCGTAATCACTTTCAGTCAACACCTGTTTCAGCTGGCGACCGAATTCTGTTAATTGAATCGGAGTACATCAGAGGCATTATCGCTGCTCCCATTATCCTCTTAACAAAAGCACCCACCTGCCGACCGACCGGTGCATTGTTGCCATTCTTTAATCCCCCGATGTCACAAGATTACTCTCGCGGTTTAATGATGGAACATGTGATGGCAATAAGTGGATGCAACAATGGCGGTGCTCAACAGTAGATATGTAGCGTAGATGATGACCCGATTGTATTGTACTTACATGAGGAGACTAATCCGAATAGCTGCCGTTCAGTATTTATGTCGACATATTGAAATGTTATGCATACCTAGGTACATGGGGCACTTGTTAGGTGGGACTTGTATATTGCGTGGAAGTGCTTGGACGCGGGAAATATGATATGGAAAATTAGATGCAGTCCTTTTTAGGCTACCACAGAAGCTGATATTGAAAAGTAGATGCAGTCCTCTGGAGTCGATCACAGAAGTATCAGTCTCAGTCCCTCAGTATCTGAATACCGATCCGAGCGATGAATCGAGAAATATAAGCGCTAAGATCTGGATGCACGTATCTTAGAATGTTTGGTCCAGCTGATTTTAGCTGAGTTTGTTTGAAGTGACAACTGACCTACGCATGGCTTTGGACTTATTAGTACTCTTGGACTTTTCTAAAACATTTTACCCAATTGACCATACGATATTGCTGATAACATTAAAAGACAATTTTGACCTTGGAAAGCATGCACTTATTGATGCACAAAATTTTGTTGAACCTTCTATTGGTGTGTCTGATTCGTATTATGTCAGTTGTGGTGTTCCTCAAGGATCCGTGTTGGGGCCCCCACTGTTCACACTATTTATCAATGATTTGCCTCAGTTCGATTGTGAGGTGCATGCTGATGATGTTCATGATGTGTATGCATGTCATCGAATAATTCCACAGTTCTCGCAGTTAGAATTATTCGAATTAAAATTGAGCGGAGTCGATTGTTGGTACAATGTCAATCGGCATCGAATGTGAGTATTCGTCGATTCTTCACTTCGGTGAGAGATTGTTGGATTGTTCGTCACACTCACGTAGATATGGTTTTTGTTTTTCTACAATTTAAACCTCACATTTATGAGAGGAAGAATGCGTTATTAGTACCCACCATTGTCTTGATTGTGATAGAATATAATAAATTCTAGAATCCGATTCGAATATTATTCGATTGTTTTCTAAAGACACCGAATGAACCGACTTTCGAATTAAATTTTTGACAATCGACAATTTATTCGATTATCAGATTCATTAGCAATCGCCCATCGCTAATGCAAACATGGGCAGAGGAACATAAACTGAATTTTAACCAGAAATGTAGTATGATAGAGATGCCAATAAATGCATCCCTCACTTGACATACAGAACACTTCAGAGTTGAACTCGAGGAACTCGGTCATATGCCTTTTCCAAATCCACAAAACAGCTGTAGATGGGCTTGACATACTCCCAAGCCTTCTCAAGTATCATTCCTAGAGTGAAAAGCTGGTCGGTTGTACTGTTCTGTTCTGTTCCGCCCTGTTCTTCCCCCATCCCGTGCTCGACCATAGCTCTGGAATGCTCTTCCGTGCAGAAGTCCTGCGAACTAACTGACCTAGGCAAGTCTGTTTGTCCCATTTGAGGTTAGCCTTGACTGCTTGTATTAGAATGTGCACCTCCTCTGCAAGCGAACTCTGAAGAGCAGATTGCTGCCTAGCTAGTTCATCGGCCTTCTCATTTTCTGGTCCTCATTCTCTGTGACCTGCAATCCAGATGAGGGAGGTTTTCAGCTGGTCATCTAGTGATGCTAGCTCAGCTCGGCATTCCTATACTAGCTTAGAGTATGAAGCACATGAGGCAATAGCTTTGATGGCTGCTTTGATGGTCACCTTCTGCCTTGGCATGATATTTGGGTGTATATTGACATCCTTCCCACTACAATTGTTAGGCAGTCTGTAAGCTTAGAATACACCATCACCGACTCCTCACCATCTTAGAGCCATCAGTGTGGATTGCCCAGTTAAAATCGCTGCACACCTGCCGGCTGTGCCAATCAGTTTTCTCAAAAATTAGGTGTCAAAGCCGCTTGTTTGGGGATCGTATAATCTGTGGAGGATGTTACGAGATCTCTTGGTGGAAGATCTACGATGGTGCTATGACCATAGGGTATTGATGTCCCGTACCCAGACTCACTGAGCCTGATGGCGCTGTGAGCTGTAGTGTTTTTAAGGTCCAAAGGTAGGAGATGTAGCATCACCGTCAGAGCGTCTGACATACTCGATCAATGGATGCTGTTCTTAGTTTACTAAGAGCCAGCCACCGTACTAGTTATAGTCGGACGAACTACCGCCGTATACATTTATAGGCTCAACTGTGGTTGGAGGTCCCACTTTTTTAAAAGTTATACATGCCTTCTTAGATCGATGGTCAACGTTTAGCTTCCAGCTGAGTTTGGCGTCTAACCTGGCGCTGGTAGATAAAGAGAGCCGTTGATTTTTGGTTTCAGTGGTGAAGGGCACCAGTAGTCCAGGTGTGGCCTCCAGCGCCCTCCATGATCTTACTGATCACAGCCGGAAACTTCCCTGCTTCAAAGATCACCATTTAATCGGCGTACCCAACTACTTTGATCCCTTCTCTGTCTAGTTTTAATAGTATGTTGTTCATTCATTGAGTGTGCACTCGGCAGGAATGAATACGTGTTGGGCATTTTCATCGATATAGGAGGTGCTTTTGACAATTCGACATTTGATGGCATTTGTAACTCGCCAAGAGAGCACGCTGCTGATGAATCATTAGTGTTGTGGATCAAAGCAATGCTAATGATTAGAACTATAACTGCGGTCGCGGACTGCGGCCAATATGTAAGGTCGGGGGTAAAAAGGGGCTGCCCGCAAGGCGGTGTCCTGTCTCCTCTGTTGTGGTGCATGCTGGTTGACTCTCTGCTTGATACTCTCAATGGTTGATGGTAAATCTACTCCGAGGCCTATGGTCGCACTATCTATGGCCGTCTATCTGTGTGTGATCGTGCCTAGTGGATGTGTGCTCTAAAGGGCAGGCAGCTCTAGACGTGATCGACGACTGGTGCATCAGGAATGGACCTCCAGCTAACCCTCTAAAAACAGTAGTAGTTCTCTTCACGAGGAGGATGAAATTGACTGGTCTGACTCAACTGAAACTAAAAGACGTCATTATCACATTCCCCGATGAAAAAACACACCTCTGGAAAAAAACACATCGAGTCGAAAATGCCAAGCCGCTGTCAGTATTCTGGCAGTGTGACGGGGATTCTCGCTAAGTCTTGGAGTCTGTCACCAGAAGATCCATCTGAATCAATAAGGCTATGATAACGCCCCTTCTCTCCTATGTATCGGTCGTTTGGTGGAATAAGCTTTCACGCAAATACCTGACTGCTGCTTTCACTAATCATCAAAGAACGGCTGCAAACGGGCCTTCCCTAGAACCTTTTGGTCTGCTCTCCTTGAAATTCTCACCATGGGATGCACATTAAGGCTATCTTCCGTCTTAAAATAAATGGTCTTTGGTATAACACGCACTTGAGTTGCGAGGACCTTGCGCACCGCATTTCATTTGACCCTATTCTTATGGATATGCCGTCTGGCGCACGGACACCAGTACTTCATTTGCGGGGCACATACAAAGTCGACGATCCCTTCACTCAGGACTGGCTCTGGCCAGAATCTGAGCCAGGAAAGGAGTAGAATGTAGTCGAATCTTTACAGATGGCTCCCAAACCTGGAGCAGGCGCTTTCGTCGAGAGCGACAACATTGGACTGTATACCTCATTAGAAAAATTTCCGTCGGTTTTCCAAGCGGAAGCCTATGCGATCCTAATGGCCACGAACTATACTGTAAAGAACAGTTGAAAGGGGAAAGGTATCTGTGTCTGTAGTGACAGCCAAGCTGTACTTAAGGCCTTGCTCAACCCTTTAACCACTTCCAGGGAAGTTCAGGAATGCAAGTGCTCTCTGAATTTGAGAGTCCCCATTCACGACGGGATCGCTGAAATGAGCTCGCCTATGAACTTCCTACACAAGGATCAGAGGAAACACTCTCAGGACCTGAACCTGCGCTGGGTCTACCTACGTCTTTGGTTAGTGCTTCCATCGATAATTTGGCCTCTCGGGAGCACAATCGGAGGTGGCATGACACTCTCAAATCTCTGCGATGCCTGTGAAGAGGACGACGACATTACAGAGCACTTACTCTGTCACTGTCCCGCCTTTGCTCGGATCAGGTGGCAGGTTTTCGGTGCTGATGTGGTGAGAGCTGATGATGTAGTCTCCTCATCTCGGAAGTGCCTGCTGGAAGACCTAGAAACTAAAGCAAAAGTAGGTTGTTGCCTGACAGCACAATGGGTCGGTTTTTAATTCGAGTGCTCCAGTGTAGCGTTAAAAAACTTCCGACAACAAAAACTGTGTTCATAACTATAAGCCAGAGGAGAAGGGATATGACACCGCCCCGCGGTGTGCCACAGCTATCGAACTTGGATAAACGACTGTTCCCTAGCGTTGCTTGAATGCTCCGAGTTAGCTAAGCATGGTACCAATCCATTGACATAGAAAGTTGCCAATATCTAGTTCAGTTAAGGATTCAAGAATCGCTTCCGTATGAATGTTATTAAAGGCCCCTTCTATGTCTAAGAAGGTAGCTAGGGTGTAGTCTTTACAATTGATCGCTTTTATCTATTGTCCACACTAGTTCAAGGAGATGTTGTTAAAGATGTTTCCGTGTATCTCCCTCTGCGGTATGCGTGTTGCGATTTTGATTGTTTCCACTTCAGAGGCCCATATGGAGTCGCATGTGGCTGTACAGGATGAAGGAGGTCAGACTAATGGGCCTGAAGTCTTTTGCGCTTTCATGACTTAGTCTACCCATTTTAGGAATGAAGAATACATGAACTCGTAGCCACGGTGAGTCGGGAATATGCTTATTAAGGATGTAGATTCTATAAATCGGCCCGGCAATTTATGCCGGATATTAATAAAGAGCGGACCTGACAACGGCCCATGTGATTTTTTAAGGAGTAATGAGTCGGTGATCTCAGCTCTCTCGGCATCCGAGGAAATGGGTGTAGTGTACCAACCAAGTCAACGAAGCCCAAGAACACATTTCCTACATTGTACAATGAATAGTGTCATCACACGAACAGCGCCCTACATCTGGGGCAGAGAAATGAGAACTGTCAGAATATAAATGCGAATAAAAAGCGAGTACTGGGAACATTCTGGAAATGGAATAGTAACGAACGGTTGTGTTTTTATAAGGAGGGTAAACATCTTGACAATAGTATCATGTGGCATTAAAATAAACAGTCACAAAACTAAAACACTTGATGGCAGAAGCTATGCAGTAAAAATTAGAACATGGATAGGTTTACGTTCGCTGCCCAAGTAGCCCATGGCATTGTGTGCAATATGTGCACGATCTTGCCCTTTGTTCTCTCTCTGAACCGAAATTTGATGACATGCGAGCATTCTTTTTCGATATACATTGGGAATGCTGATTTTTGAGAAAACATTTCAGATTCAATTAGATTCTCTCATTTGGCAGATTCCTATGGCGTTCGTGACCTGCCCTACGTCTCTCTATCTTTTGGCAGATTGCTATGCCATTCGTGCCCTGCCCTACGTCCCCTTATGTTCAGAAAACATTGCATGGCAATCATGCTCTTTACATGACCATTACATCGGTATTCATTAGTAGCTCCAATGATTCTGAATCTGATCCTGCCCATACTCCGTCCGATTTCTCCAGAAAACTCGGCTTGTTCTTTTCACAGGATTTCACTTAGCCTGGCTAAGAGTTTCTATATTTTGGCAGTAATCTATCCAGGATTGCTTCTTAGCTGCATTGTGTGGTGCCAGAATTTGCATTTGTAACAAATGTTGAAAGTCTCTCCGGTCAGCTTTCTGGCAAAAGAGCAGATGGAGTATGGAGCACTTCTGGTACTCTGATACCCCAATAAACGGATGCTCACCGTCGGATAGGGAAGAGTAGTGGATATCGGTATGGTGTCCACTGGTGGTGGATTACAGTCTTTGATTCGAAAGAACTGTGTCGAAAAATTGGCTTGTTTGGGATCGGCTATCGACATTTACTTTTGTCACTTGGTCCTCAGAACGTTCAGATGAATTGCGATAGAAGCGGTTCCGCAAATCCGCAGTTAAAATGCCCCCACTGCGTTTATACACTCGTATCCACATCCATTCTGTATGCAAACGCTTTTCTGTTAACTTGAGACTTGCATACGAGCAACTAATTGATTAGAGACAGCTGCACCATTTAGCAATTTTGAACATTTTGCAACAGCAAAGCGACATTCTCAAACCACACCCGAATGCAATAACCCAAATACCATTTATCCTGCAATGAATTTCATTCAAACAATTTGCTTTATGGTTTCCATCAATTTTTGACAAAGTAATCAATTTTCGCCGAATCGTTACAGGGCACCACAACACAACCAATCGCCAACGCAGTGCGTTTATCCTGCGAATTTTCCGCATTACAATCGTGATGAATGCGGCCGTAATGCATTTGTGTGGCCTCAGAATACGGCAAGACTCAAACCCAGAGCCCACCCCGCATCGACAATGACCATACGAGCCAGGGTGAGCATCACGGCATTTCAAACATGACAGAAGCACATTTGAACGAATCATTCTGCGCCGAGCCGCCTTACAGCTATTTTACTACACACCCACCGACAGGATGTCACGAGCAGAAATTGTGACCCTAATTCGGGTCATTTGGACCGATACAGTAGTTTGCAAATTGCGCGCCGTATAGGAGCTGTGAAAACTATCAAACAACCGTTTGGCCAAACCACACGGCCGATACTAGCTGCACTAGCAGTTTATTATCCATCATCCTTATCGCAGTCACATTGTGCAGCTGTACACCCGGCCGCGCTGTATCAACTCAACCTATCTTGATCAGGGCTGGCTTTATTCCTGTGACCAGTGCTCATGGTATGTCGCGCAATAAAATAATAATCACCAGGACTGCTACATCCCTCGTGCTTGTGTTGCTGCTGCTGCTCTCGTCAGTCAGGGGATAAAAATCTGGCGATGGAATTTATCGGCATAGGCCTGCGGTACCAACCGCACCACCACGATATGCTGGGCCCGCATTGGCCCTGTGGTCATGCTGTTCCATGTGAGCTTCAGCTCCGGACGTGATGGTGGTGTTCGCCAGCGCCGAATGCCAGCTTAATGAGGCCGAGTGCTTGCGAGTGAAATTTCAATGTGTTCAGCATAAAGTTTTTGAATTAATTTGTTTTTGAAAGAAAATCAATTACCATTCAGCTGAACTGGGAAGTTCCGGGAGGCAACCGCAGTTCAGGAATTTCAGATATCACTAGGTTCGCATGGTGAACCGAGTTGTGCGGGATGATGGGTGGGCTGAGTCGACGAGCGGACTGATGGGCGGTTTTGCAGTAGAAGTAGAAATACATCCTTTAGAAAATCATGGTCTACATGTCAGCTGCTGGACATGGGCACACCATGCGACTCAGTCTGTCAAAGTCAATTTTATGCATTGTTGTCGTTGATGATAGTGGACACTGGATACCCTACCCCGTTCATCTGGAACTAGCAACCCGACCGGAAGGTGAAGCAATCACATTACATTTTGCTCCTTCCCAGCAACCCGAGGTCCATTTTGAGTGATGTGAAGTTTTGAGGGCTCCCTTGATATGCGTGCTGCTAATTGCTCCTGAAGAACGGTGCGGATCATGCAGAGAACTTAGCTGTGGGTATCGCTTTCACTGTAATTCACTGTGACTGAGTAGCGAATTAATTCACCCCGAGGTAGTGGGCGAGGGACTGCTGGGAGAGTGCTCTATGTGGTCAATTAAGAGATTGCCACAGCAACTGGCTGTGCACGCAGGTATTGGCTGTTTGGCACCGCGTTGAATTCAGCCCTTCTGATGTAATAAAATGTTCGCTTCTCAAATGGGCGCGGTGTGATCTATTTACACTGATCATTGGTTGAATGCGTGGACAGCTGCCGGTGGTGGCGGCAAATCAAACTGTTTACATGGCTGTGGAAATCCGTTGATGGGGTTTCATCAGCGATTGAGCGCTGTCAATCTTTTTGCTGCGAGGTAAGTCAATCAGTTAATTACCGTTTGACACATTTGTGTGCGTTGGGTGCACTTGGCGAATGGAGTGAATTAAATTAGATGACCCATCTCCACTGTGCTCTGTGTGTTAAATTAAATCAGTCTGTAGGTACAACCTTTCCAGGTCAATTGATGTCAAATGAATCATCAGTTGGAAGAAGGGACTAAATCCATCTGACCTTTCTGACATTTGCGTCAAGATGTCATTTTTGAAAATTTTACAAAATAATTCCCTTCTTCCGACTGGTTATTCAGTTAGAGGGCGTATGGATGGCTCTTCAGCGTGCCAGTACACTTGATGCTTTATAACGAAGATGAAGAATGTTTTATGAAGCGACGACATCTGAGCGCTTGTTCTTGTTTTGTAGTTCTGATGACTCATCATAAGTAGACTCAGGCCGAAGCAACATTTGCAAGTTGTCATCGAAACGCTCTTCATTATAGTTTCTGCAGCAAACGCTTCTGTTGTGTCGAGGGGTTCTAAAGGGTGATTTTTTAAAAGCTATAGGAAAGTTTAAAAAAAAAAAACACATAAAATTCAGAAAAATGCATGAAATCTTTATTTCATGCAAATGTTGACCTTGACTGCGCCTCAAATGGTCCATCCGCTTAGTCCAATTTTGGGACACTCTTTCCAACATTTCGGCCGGTATCTCACGAATAACTGCTTCAATGTTCTCTAGCAATGCGTCAATTGAAGTGGGCTTGTCTGTATAGACATGAGCTTTAACATGGCCCCACAAAAAATAGTCTAAAGGCGTTAAATTGCACAATCTAGGCGGCCAATTGACCGGTCCTGAACGTGAGATAAAATGTTCACCGAACTCGCCTCTCAATAAGTCCATTGTTGCGCGTGCTGTGTGGCATGTGGCACCGTCTCGTGAAACCACATGTCATGCAAGTCAAGCTCTTGCATTTTATGCAAAAAAAAGTTGTATATTATCTCACGTTAGCGCTCATCATCTTTGAAGAAGTACGGTCCAATGATGCCACCAGCCCATAAACCGCACCAAACTGTGACTTTTTCTGGATGCATTGGTAGCTCTTGCAATGCTTCTGGCTGATATTCACTCCAAAATCGACAATTCTGCTTATTTACGTACCCATTGAGCCAAAAATGAGCTTCGTCGCTGAACACAATTTTTGAATTTTGAACAAATTTGAACTTTCTTAACAGAGCACGCATTTTGATAATAAAATTCAATAATTTGCAAGCGTTGTTCGTTTGTAAGACGATTCATGGTTAAATTATAGACCGAACTGAAGATGTTTGACAGTGAAACAAAACACTAAACGTGCGTCAGCTGTTTAAACCAGTGTTGCCAAAAAGATAATAGCTAAAAAATCACCCTTTAGTTTTGACAGGGATACCCTCAAAATATTCAAGCACAAAATCCCCAAACCTTAAAATCCCCATGTTTTGAAAGACTCAAGCAAAGTATCCCCAGAAACAAAATTCACAAATTCCACCTTCCTAATGGCAACAGTGGGGAGTCTTATCTACAAACTTATCAATTACCATTAAATGTGTGCATATGCGATACGTATTGATGATGAGCATGTACCGTTCGTCATATCATGGTTTAGCCAAAAAAAAAAGTCCCCACTCATACAGCCAGTCGCAGAAGTGAGCATACAGCAAAAAAGTACCTGTGTTCTCATGAAAAATTAATTTCAAGCTTGTCTCCAGGAACACAAGTGGAATTTAGTTTTTTATAGTAATTAAAATGTACAAAGCCCAACAACAACATCTACAAACTCTACAGAGGCACGCGTTCACGCTTTTGCTAAGTGATTTCTGTTGGTAATGAGGGCGATGGGTGGTGTGCTGGGTGAAGTGAATGTTGGAAAATATAACAGCTATAATTACAAGTTAATTTTGTCTTTTTTTGATATTTTCTATTTTTTATTGACTGAACATATTATACTGCTAAAAACCCTAGAGTAATTATAATTAAACTTCAAGTGCAGGGGCCTGCCTGAAAATTGTCGACATTCTTTTAGGCGAGTGACGAAGTCGCGTCAGCGGTTTTAACTCTGCAGAAAAAAAAGTGGTACCATCCTGTTAGCAAGCGAAGTGGGCAACCCTCCTCATCCTTCAAATACACCAGAATTTCTGTTTGGTCTTATTTCCAAATCAAATTTGGCCTTATTTCGATTTGGAGATGGAAATCAAAATAAACTTTATAGAATCGAATTGTATTGATGGCGTCTGGAGAAGGAGATTCAACCACGAACTGTACGGGCTGTACAGCGGCATGCACCTAGTTAAGCGTCTTCGGATCCAACGCTTAAGATGGCTAGGTCACGTAGAGCGGATTGACACCACAGCTCCTGCCCGAAGAGTCTTCGATTCCGAGCCTTTGGGACAACGAATAAGAGGGCGTCCTAGAACGAGATGGCGCACACAAGTGGAGAAGGACCTCAACCAACTTGGTGTGCACAACTGGAGGCAGCTGGCGAAAGATCGTGCTGGCTGGAGAGGCTTGTTGGTTGAGGCCCAGGTCCACCCCGGACTGTAGCGCCAAACAAAGAAGAAGAAGAAGAATCGAACTAAAGTTGTTTTTGTCTTGTGTTTGGTGATTTTGGACCGATTTGTAACTCGCGCAACTAATTGACGTATTTCATTTTGACGTATTAAAAAACTCAAAATTGCCAATTTGGTCTTTGTAAAACATGCATCTGTAGTTATGTTAAATAACCAGTATTTGTGGCAAATAAAAACACCTTTATTGTTTTCTAGTTTTTAATTTATTTATTTCCTTTCTTTGTTTTCCATTTTCTTTCTTTCATTTAAACCCTTATTTTGTTTAACACAATTTATTAAAACTAATTTGCAGCATCTGCTATCTAAGACAAGAGTGAGTCTTCATCTATTATTCTAACATTTAACACAGTGAACTAACATGGCTTAACTTAAGACAATATAACAAAAAGAGAACCAAACAGAAGTGGTGTAGGACAGAAGAGTGTAGGACATACAACGTTATCGATGGCTTCGGTTGTAACTTGGCTGTTGCGTCCTTCGTTTAGTGCACAGCAGCGTCATGTGAGTTCTTTGGCTTGGCGCGTGCTTCGAAAATCACAAGCACATGGCTTCGGCATGGCTTGGATGTACCGCTTTTCATCCAATGCATTGCAACACCACGCTAGAGCTTGGGCTTGGCTTGGGTTTACCGCTCTCCAGAGCTGCAATCTTTTGAGAATGCAATTTCTGAATTCAAGGAAAGAATTATCTGTTTTGTGATGCAATAAATTGACTTCATTTGGGACTTCTGGACTGCCATCAAAGTCACCATTCTATTTGAAGTCTTGATTGGATAAATCTTTACGACCAGTCTTTTGATTTGAAATCAATTGAATGCAAGTCTATCGACTGACAGTGCATTCACAGAAGTCACTTTAAAGTCTTTGTCATTCACTTGAAGTCACCAGCATTCAGTTGAAGTCATTTGGACTTCAAAAATGTTCGATGCAGATGTGAGCAGGTTTGAACAAGTCAGATAGAATCACGAATCACACTTTTATGTGGAGTATAATGGGCTTATAGGTTTAGAGGAAGGCGAGTACGTTGTATTCACGCCGGGAAGATTGGATGTGGTGATCAAGGTTTTGTGCCCCTCGCGATTATTGCTTCTGAAAATTAATAGTTAGGAAACTTGTTAAATAGGCAAATTCTTAATTCAAATGTAATGAATTTGCTTTAGTTTTATTAAGTGCTCCATTTGTAATAGTACGGCTTCTTCCATACCCCCTTCCCCATCCCCTGAAAGTGAATTCAGGAATTGAAAAATCCCAAACATGAAGTCAATTGATTTTTAAAATCAGAAGATTGCAGTCTTTTACAACTCTGCCGCTGTCCATCGATGCACTGCATTATCACGCGAGCGGCTTGGGCGCATGTTTGGACAAGTAGAAACACTGCCAAGTACAGCCTGCACCGAAAGCCGGAAGAAAGCCATGTTACTCTGTGTCATTTCATTTACTTTTTTTGATGCATTTTGAGGCATTATGTCACGGTCTAGTAACTGATGTGTTATTCTTCCGATTCCTGTTATACCTTCAAAAAGGGTAATAATTTTTCCTGGAAATCCGTCCGGTCACTCGGATGCCATATATTCTGAAAATTTAACAGTGCGACTTTTCAAAGTTTGCAGAAAGGTGGCAATCTAATTTGCTCTCGAAAGCTGCCGAGTCTCTGTATTTGACGACGACCGGTGCTAAAAGACAGTATCCCATGTACCACCACCCTGTCATGGCAGCACTGGATGGAAGATGTGTATCAGAGTTAAGTAGGAATAATAAGCTTGTGATGCACACAAATGGAATCTCTGCAATTTAACATCTAAGTCATGTTTTCTTCAACTTCACAAGCTTGTGACCGCATCTTGACGCAGAGATACCAAGTTCAATCCCCGAATTTATCATCTTTCACAATTCACGGCTCCACCTCCGTCGAGTTACTAATTTTTCGTGCATTAAAAACCATATTTGCCTGCATAAGACGGGTGTTCCGAAGTTGACTCACATATTTAAGAACACATACGAGGGGCGTTCAATATATTCTCGGTATCGGGGTGAAGCTGTGCAAAAGTGGTTAAGTGAGTTCAAGAGAGGCAGAGAGAGCATTGAAGACGACCCTCGCTCCGGCGCACCGGCTACTGCTTGTACGGGAGAAAGCATCAAAGATGAATGATGGCACAGATCACCAAGCTTTCAATTGGTACCATTCACACCATTCTTCATGACCATCTTAACCTTTCAAAGTTCAGTGCAAGGAGGGTGCCACGAATGTTCACAGCGCCTCAGAAAAAAGTGAGAATCGCATGCTGTAGAGAGCTTTTGGATATGTGTAGTGAGAACGCGGACGGTGTTATGGATCGTATTGTTACAGGTGGCGAAACATGACCCTGAAAGCAAACAAGAGTCCATGCAGCGGCATAGAAAAGGAACAGACCCCCGAAGAAGTTCAAAGTCACTCCCTGTATCTTGCTTATTGAGTACAAAAAAAAAGGTGAAACCATTCACGCCACATCCTACGCTTCCACTTTGCATAATTTGCGGGAGGAAATTAAAAAGAAAATGCGGGGTACACTCGCAGCGGGTGTGTTGCTTCTTCATGACAACGCTCCTGTTCACACGGCGCGAGTTTCCAAGGCTGCTGCGCGAGATTGTGGTTTCGAAGAAATTCAACACCCACCCTATAGTCCAGACTTTGCCCCTAGTGATTATTTCCTGTTTCCGGATTTGAAAAAATGTCTTCGTGGAAAAAGATTTTCGAATAATGAAGAACTCAAGTCGGCAATAAATGGGTATTTTGCAGAGAAAGAGGACATTTATTTTTTTGAGGGCTTAAAAAGGTTATCTCAAGATGTAACAAATGCAGCGATGTTAGCGGAGATTATATTGAAAAATAAAAACAATTTAAATTGAATTCGCATTCTCCTTCATATCGACACCGATATATTGAACGCCCCTCGTATATTGCAAAAGGTGCGTGCTTGAATACAAACTTATAACTTTTATACTTCAGAGTATTAATAGCCCATTTATGAGCCTTCATTCCCGCCAAGATTCACACATTGGCACATATTGGTTCCACACCAAAAGTCATATCAAACTTCGACGTTCGGAGTGGGCATACAACTGGAAGTCCCACCCACAATAGCGGGCGTAACACGAATGGTTGCTACAGGCTTCTCCTACGAAGACATCGCCTACTGTCAGAGGAAAGTAAGCATGATTGAAAGTCTAACGACTGGATGGCGCAGTTGGTTAAGTGCCTGCCCTTGGTTAGTCGGGTCCCCGGTTCGAATCCCAGTGAAAGCAAAGTTAACATCGGGTTTTTAAATCTGTTCCAGTGACCATTTGTCGTTGGGATAAAATAAACGGCACTGTCAATGCACAATATGGTCTAAGTCCGCTGGTGAATTCGACGCAACGCCAAAAGTTGTGAAGGAACATTTTGTCGACTAGGTCATCTATTGGTCCTTGAGTCTGACTATGGGTATCGCAATGGACCAACTTGGTCTAAGGGTGCTGGTGAATTGACTAGCAGCCCCCTTACCTGCCCCACCTATGATTGAAAGCAGAAATGAAGGATTATCGAGATGGCCAACTTCACAGCCGATTGACCCCTAACATCGATGAATTTCAGGGCCTTTTTGACAGTTATTCATGGATCTTGACACGAAATACCGTGAATGCCGTTCTCTAATTGGTCAGTTTAGCTTTAGAAAACGATATAAAAAATGTTTGTCACAAAATTTGCCCCTTAAAACTTTGTAAAGGTAGCAACAGTGTCAGTGTCTCATCGCTGCAACATTTTTTTCTTTCGTTTCAATTAAACAGCAAAGCATTTAGTTTGAAAGAAACTTCTCAAAGCAGCTCAGCTCAGCCATCAATGCATGCAACAGCAGAACCACCGGAACATGAGTGAAGTTGAAAACTTTTTGAAAAAAAAAAAAAACTAAACAAAAAAGCCCTTACCAACTTTCCTATGAGAACGAACAACAACAGCCGTGTACGGGTGTCGTGTAGAGGTTCGAAATGGATTGCATACATTTTTGAACAGTATAACGCTCAACAATTGAAGCGAAACTTTCAATTAAAGTTCATTGTATGTGTAGGCTGGTAGTGTGGCCAGAAATGAAATCCGCTTTTCCTTAAAACTTTCGCCCGTCAAATTCAAGCTGCATGAGCACGTTTTTGGTCTTCAAGTGTGACTAATTGAGATTTTCTCAGATTCTCATTTAACGCTTCACGTTTTCACATATTGCGTGTGTTGATGCTTTTGACGTTTTAAGGTCTAATGCCTATTCTTCCGTCTTGCATGGACAACGAGTGTTATAACATATGTAGCTCGTCCATTAATAGATTAATTTTCTTTTTCGGCGAAGACCGAATGCAACGCTTCTAATTGTGCGAGAAAACAGAGCACAATAGTACCGTCCAACCAAAACAATGAAACAGAGCACAAAAGTACCGCCCAAACAAAACAATGAATGTTTGTACAAGTATGTACCTTCCTCCGTGGCCTCTTTTCGTACACGCTGCCCTGCCACACCCAAGCGCTGGCACCGCTCGACAGAAAAAGCAAAGCATCTCAGTGTTTGTGTGTTGTATGTTTCCGGTAGTGAGAAATTTAAGCATCCCTTCAAATTAAATTATTCTTCGAAAATATTAAGGAACCTGGCATGTACATGTGCCATGCCTGCCGTGCCCGGAGCTACTTTCTTAAGATGCACTGTGCACAGGCAGAGGGAAATGTGCAAGAAGTTTGCTCACAATACGACTTTCAAAGGCAGCTAGCTGGAAAAGTTCGGCAAATATGTATTAAGAAGTGCAATTGCGAGACGTCTTCAAGTGCTGCATTACTTGGGGACTTTGTAAATTGAACTTTCTCTGTCATTTATGACAGGAAACTCTGTGTTTGCCAATTGGGAGGTATCTAATTCGTCGTTGTTGCAGAACTCGTTGGCAAAAGAGGCTTCGAACTTTGAATCCAACCGGATGCCGGATGGCAGCTAGTGCGATTTAAATTGACAGCTCTAGCTGGAAATGTGAATTGCGAAATTCAGTAAGTCATTGCCCAAGAGGTGAAAAGCGATTTCTTAAAAAGGATACCTGCTCTTAGGCGATGTCTTGTGTAGCCATACATAGTTTTGAAGAAAGTGTTATGCATGAATTCGACGGAGTATACAACTACCACATCTGAGGGACCTTCCAGCGAAGGAGGTTTTGCAACAAACTTTTGCTCTTGATTGCCCACAAATTAGTGTGGAATGGCAGTGAAGGATGTATTTATTTCCTTTCTGTTAGACCAGTCGTCCATCTGGGGCATGGCAACTTAGCAAGTTGGGAAAAATGGCCATCCATGTGAGAGGATCCCAGCTATTTAAACACAGTTGCATATATAATACAGGGATACAGGGATTCTAATCCTGGCACTTGTACAGAGTCGGTCATAAACAATGCTACACCCGATGTATTGTTCGTGCACAACATCATGACCGGAACTGCCGTGTGTGCAGGACGTGCAAATGCACAGGGCGCCAAGCGCTTCGGCCGTATTCTGAAGAATAAACAAATTTAATTATCAACACTCCTATATCCTGGTTAGACACTGAACACACACTCTCCAGAGACATGTCACTTAGATGTGTGAATTTTACAAATGTCAAGTCGTGTTTCATTTCTTAGGCACTGCATTTAACAATGCACTCACTGTCACTCTTTAAAGATGTGATAAAGACAACTCACGGCGTGGCATATGAGGAAAGAATATGAAATCCTGAAGAGATTACACATTTTCTCTCGAGTCAAAGATCAAACAGAACTCAAAGACTTTCTGGACGTTTATCAATACCTAACCTAATTCTGTTGGAATTCCATCACGATAATGAATCTACTGATGACCGCAAGGTTATATGTGATTTATTTGCATCACATTTCCAGTCAAACTTTGTTGACTTAAAGATACTCGTAGGTTGCAGATCAGAACTTGGAGCAAATACAGTCACAGACATAGGGCTAGTAGAATTGACGAATGATGATATCCTTTCCGAGCTGTCCCCTCTAGATTCTAGTACAAGCCTATACCTACCTACTACAAGCCCTAACCTGATAATCTTTAGGTCAAGCCTCTCACTATCATTTTTAAAATGTCACTACCTCGCTGTGAAATTTTGGATTCCTGGAAGGATCTGTTCATCACCCCAATTTACAAATCTGGATCCAGGAGTTCTATTGTCAACTAGAGCAATAGCTAAACTCCGATTAATCCCGAAATGATTCAAGGCTATTCTTATGCTACGTTTCAACTGAACCGAAACCGCGAGGTCGGGATGAACTTTTACTAAAAACTCAATGGGTCGTTTTCACCGAGTGGTTCCGCTCTCAAATTCAAGTCACTCGCTCTCAATGTATACGTGTCCGCCAAAAGAAATCTCACTCGCTCTCAATTTTTAAATGGCCGCCAGAGCAGCTGTTTGTTGACAGGACATAATAGTGTGAGAAAAACAGAAAATAGAAAGAGACAAAATAAGAAAAGAAATACCAAGAAACACCTATGTTTAATTGCTGTTGCTTATCATTTCTCATAAAATGTAGTTGCATATTAGTGAGGAGTGTTCATTGGATGCTGTTGTTAAGCAACACAAGGAACGCCGGACATTCAATGTCTGATTATTTACTGTGAAGCAGTTTTAATGCTGGTAAAATTTGCAAAAAAATTCGTTGGACTGAAAAAAATTCGGTTTGTAAATTTTATATATTTAAAACAAACTATTTTAACAGCTCCAAATTGCTGCCCCCTCCTTGCCACACCCTCGTTACACCACTGCTGGGAAGTCCACCATCGACATAAGAAATGTAAATCAACACCCACCACCTATTCGTCGATTTCAAGGCCGCATATGACAGCGTGCATATGAGACGACATCGCTGTCAAACTCGTCAGATTCTGCAGGATGACCATGGAGAATTTTAGCCGCTCCATCAAGAACTCACTGAGAACTTCAATGTTAGAAAGGGATTTAGACAAGGCGCTGACAAGTGACTTCCTTAACATGATCCTGGGAAGATCGAGGTACCATCTTCCAGAAGTCCGTACAACTGTTACCATACTCGGATGAAATTGAGATGATTGGGAAACACACAGTTTTCTGGCATTGAGATTGTAGCGCCTAAAATGGGTCTAATGGTGAAAGAAGGCAAAACGAAGTATATACAACATCCACGTCTTCGACAGAGCGGCACAATGGGCAGATATGACATCGAGGTGATCAAGGACTTACCTCGGCTCCGAAGTAAGCAGTACGAACAACATCAGTACCGAGATCAAACGCAGAGTAACTCTTGCCAACAGCTGTTTTTATGGGCTCTAGGGGCAACTGAGTAGTAGAACAATATTTCGAATGACCAAGCTGACTTTATGCTTGATCATCCCAGTTCTTCTGTACTGCGTGGTGGCATGAAGTCCTTGGTCTCTTCGAGAGAAAAGCTCAGCGTACGGTCCTTGGTTCTGTTTGCGTTGACAGTGTTTCGGGGTAAGGGTTTCTGTAAGGGTTGTGCGTAGTCAGACGTCTACGGATCCAACATCTAACCTAGCTGGGCCATGTCGAGCGTATGGACAACTCAACTCCGGCCCGGAAGGTCTTCGACTCCTAACATGTGGGATAACACAACAGAGGACACCTGTGTTTAAAGTGGCGCACCCAGGTGGAGAAGGATCTCAACCATCTGGGTGTGCGACACTGGGGGCAGCTAGCTAGAGATCGTGTTAGTTAGAGAGGCTTGTCCAGGCCCAGGTCCACCCAGGACTGTAGCACCAATCAAAGAAGAAAAAGGAGCTCACGAGCAACTCTTCTAACTTTCCAGTCCGAGCGCCATCTTGCATAAACGTTAGTGACGGACTCGGTAGTTCTTAAGATCTTTGCTGGAGCTCTTGGAGTTTCTAGTCATTCAAGAAGAATATTCGACTCTGTGCCTGAGGTACAACTCAAAAGAGGACGTCCTCGAACAAGGGGGTGCACAAAAGTCACAGAAGACTAAAGCCGGCTTGGCGTGCGAAACTGGAGAAAGTTGGCGAGATATAGGACTGGCTGGAGAGGCATGGTGAGTGAGGCCCAAAAAAAGATAATACGTCATTGCAAAGCAAGAACCACAGCTTGGTTCCTGAAGTCTGATCAAATCGCATCTCAGTTCTCTCCATTTCAATTAAATCAAGAAGAAAAACTCCAAAACTATTGAATGCTATACAAAACCACCTTCACAGCGTATCACTGATTGGTGCTAAATTGAAAAAGAAAAAAATTCAAAAGCTCTTCTGGCAGGAATTTGGCATTTGAAAACCTCCTTACACAGAGGGATTCCATTTGAATTGCTCCGCAAGCACACAGTCCACCACGTAAAGACATGTGCTCCGTGTTTGCATTTCTTTGCGCGTTGCGCGTATGTATGTGGATGTTCTTGCCATCCAATGGCGGCATACGGTTTTGCGTTGCGGAGAGACGCCCTTGTGTGTGCACATAGAATCGAGTACATATTTGCGTAAGTGATTTAAGCGTGCACAGACTTATGGGGAGATTATGGTTTCAATTTATTTCGAAATCTTTAGCCGTTCCCTCGTTTCCCATCGCACCCTCCGTCCATGGCAGTGACAGTGCACAGCAGAACTGCGGAGCTGCAATGACAGCTGGAGAAATGTATTGTGTGACTTTTGTCTGAGGGCTTGTTCCAGACACGCAGAACCTTTTGAGATTGAGAATTCCATTTGTTCTATATTTTTGTGGGTTAGAGGAGAAGATTGATGTGTCAAATGGTGACGCCTTGCTGTTAGACTTCTTGACGTGGTGTGAAATCTTTCATCTGTGACAGATGACATTGTAATCTAAATGTTTGTTGAGATAGTGTGAGAGAGAGAGAGAGAGAGAGAGAGAGAGAGAGAGAGAGAGAGAGTCTTCTTTAAATGAAATTTACAATCAACTCTGGCAGCGGGATGAGATGTCTAAACATCATCTAAACACGTTTAATTTATTTTAACATCTCAGTCTCGTTATGCGGCTGCACTTCGTTTGGCTCACTACAGATGCGTCCTCACCTCTGAGAATGGAATAGTCGCTACATAGCTTCATTTCCTTATTAGGGAGTTCGGATTCCCTTAATGTTGTCTTGTTCCTTGTTTGGTTTTGCTTTTTTGCTTGATAGTACGCTCATTCGATTTAGCTATGGCATATTTTTTTTAACCAAGAAATGTAAAAGCGAAGTCTTATTGATGATTTTTTGGAGGTCTTCGGGTATTATGAGTATTTTCACTCCATATAACATGGGTGGCGGTACAGCCCGTCGATTGCTAGGGATTGGCTTCTCAGCAACCCCAACCGTATTATGCGTGCTATTGTTTTCTCACGAATGGAAGGGACCTACAGTTTTATGCCGACTCCGAGCGACCAATGTGAGGAGCTTTTTCCTAGACATTTATACACTTTAGCCGTGAAAAGTATTCAGTTTGTACCAGGAATCAAATCTGGGCTGCCTAGGGGTCGTCGCACCAGCCTGCAACGTGTTCACTTACTATCCGATAAATGCTTCAAAGTACATCCTCCCTATTAGAGGCAAATGCCTACGCTTCCTTGTTACCAAAACAACAATCACTTCCGAATTAGAAAACTGTGTTCCGTAATTTTGCGCGTAAAGTGGACAACAAAAAATGTTGCACGAGGATCTTGTTGGGCATTCGAAACGCGGTTATCCGAATTGGTCTGGACCGACCTCATCACTAAAATCAAATCAATAAAACAAAATATCACAAAGAAGTGTTCACAAATTTGTCGATGGCAGCAGCTAAATATAGCACCACGCATTGAAAAAAATAATCTCTGACATGATTACTTACAAGATCCCCATATTCAATGCACTTGCAAATGTATAGCATTAATGATTCCATGTTAGGTTAGGTTGAAGTGGCTGACTGCTGACAGCAGCCACACATAGGCCAGCATATGCCCATTGTGTTGCCATGCTGATCTTAGGAAACCCATTCCATAAAACAGTGTGTTTGACCTGTCAAGCGGTATACATCGTTCCGCGTCGAGTCATCTGCTCGTTTATTTTTAAAATTAATAAATTAACTAAAACAACTCGAAAATGGTAAATAATTGTGGTGAATGTAATACTGGCGTCCTGTCTGCAGAATTCATTAGCTGCGGAGGATTTTGAAAG
Source organism: Eristalis tenax (assembly GCA_905231855.2). Taxonomy (NCBI): domain Eukaryota; kingdom Metazoa; phylum Arthropoda; class Insecta; order Diptera; family Syrphidae; genus Eristalis; species Eristalis tenax. Next base: position 31,638,940 of record HG993124.1, on the reverse strand, counting down.
TATCACATCAAGTGTGTTGAATTGTCTGCGACAGCACTGCAGCTTATTAAATCAACAGAAAGTTTATGCTATACGTGCAAAATCTGCAATAATGTTTCATTTTTGGGATCGCTAAAAAAGCTAACTTCAAATGAAATGAAGCGTAAGTCTTCACAGAAATTGAAAGCCAGTGAAACACCACCGGTAACTGACGTCTCAGTTGGATCACCCTTTGGGAATTACTGAAAGCGCGTCAAATCATACTAATTCCACAGCCAATGGGAGAAGGTTTTCCCGAAAAAAACCTCGAAAAAAATTCAAACGCGAAAGAAAGCATGACAAATAGTAGGCAACGACGCGTCTGCTTCCGATCTTGTCGCGACTCCCACAAAAGAGATTCACGCAGCTGGTTTTCATACTAATTTTTATTACATATCGGCGTTTTCTTTGCAGAGGTGACTGCATGCAATTTATTTAGAACGGATGACGTTCTGACGCCTAAATATAAAGGCGGTTTAAGGCAAAAAGTAGAAAACTATCGACCAATATCAAAGCTTTCATCGATACAAAAAGTTATTTGAAAGCGTTGTAAAAGAAAAATCATATTTCATGGTAAAAAAATTATTTCTAATAACCAGCATGGCGTTATGCAAGACAGGTAATGTACAAGTTGATGTACTTTACATCCATTTCCGAAAAGCCTTCGATCACTTTGCTTTTAAACCAGCTAAAGTTCTTGTGATTCCATTCGTCAATGTTGGAGTGGTTTTCCAATTACTTAAAGGACAGGAAGCGATTGGTAAAGATCGATAGTTTTAGATCTCAACTAATAACAGTTACATCCGGCGTTCCACAAGGTCGTCATGTCGGGCCATTACTCTTTCTTTTGTTCATAAACGATGTTCATGACATTTTCAAATATTGTAAAATTTTGATGTATTTGTCTATAAACAGCTTAACAGATTGTAATAATTTCCAAATGGATCTGGTGGGATGGCGCAAGCACAATGGACTAGAGCTGAATATTCAAAAATGTGGTATTTTTACGGCATATCTTATTACCCGAACGTAGTGTGTTGTGTGCTCTGTTATGGAAACAAGAAGAACCCAATTAGTACGTTTAATAAAGCGCTGACTGAGATGGCTGACTTTTATGCTGCCAGTTCTGTTTATAATCGAAGTAGTGGGCCCCCAGATGATTGAATTTCTGGTGTGCAATACTCCAAAGGATTCTCAAGCCCCTACGTTACTAAGTCCATTTCTATTACACATATCAGACCCCTCTTAGAACATGCCAGTCAAATGTGGTCTCCACACTACAATAATCATCATCATCAACTTCTGACTCTCAGGCGAGTTTTTGGACTTGACTCCACCACCTCGTCATGGGTCTGCCAAGCGGTCGCCTTCCTGATGGAATCGCATTTAACGCCCGCCTCGGAAGTCGTGATGAAAGGGACATTCGTGCCACGTGCCCAGACCACGGAAGCATAGCCCTTTCCGTTCGAAGAAGCAGCTGCTCAATGTTGAGTTGCTCGCGTACTGCCGTGTTTCTTACCGAGTAGTAGCGAGTAATTCCCACAACAGCACGAAGAAATCCCATCTCTGTTTCAAAACTGACCCAGCTTGGCCTTTCCTACAAGAATGTTCATTCGAACCGTGTTGAAGTTGTCCAACGTACACTCCATTATGTGGTCTTCCGTGGTCTTGCTTTACCAGTGTCTGTAAAGGGCAAGGGCGCTATAAGCATCTTGTAGTAATTATTTATGTCATGCTCCATCGCCCATGTTATAGACACTTCAGCAGATTCATACATCCTCGCATTTAAAGGACAAAGTCATCAAAGAATAGTAAATGCATTTTCTAATCGTAAACAAGTTGATTACCCTGCATTACAGAGAAGCAGAAATAGTGATGTTCGTTAGAAGATATGACAAACTATCGCAATGCAAGGCTCACCGGGGTCAGTACCGAGCCTCCACCTTCTCATCGCCCCACATCCATCCAGTAGAGTTTGATTAAATCAGTCTTTGCTGCAAATTTGTAGAAATCAGAAATCATTCGTCTGACGTTGGCAATTTATCCCAACTCGTGGAGACACCACGCGAATCGTGAATCAACGCTCCCTGGCAAGACAATCGCCAAAAGTTCGCCAAAATTCATTGAAGTCATCGCTGTGTCACCGTCAAATCCGTTTCACCTCACCCTCCCAACGTCGTAAATAATTAGCAATGTCAACACTTTTAAAATTCAGCTATTCCATCTGTAACTGGTCGCCGTCCATGGTTTCCTGACGATGGAGAGAATCGGCAACAGAAGACAAAAAAGAAAAAAAAAAAAAAACTGAAAAAGGGACAACTGCGACAGCAGCTAATTTAAGCAAATTTCTAGGAATGTAAAATATGCTAATTGTATGGCATGACACTAGCGAGCGGCGACGAGAGGAGCATTGCAGATAAAAGTTTGTCCACACTGCGCCAGAGCAATCCGTCTTCGCCGAGCAGATTGGCTGCCTGGATACTTACGGGACGCCTACGTGTGGATGTAATGCATGCACGTTCTGCTCACGCCCAGTTTCCAGACCTCATGTATCGGAATGGAGTGTAGTCCAATTAAAACTCGGACGGAGGAATGAGGCGAAAGCTGGGATGCAGCCTCCTTTGGTATAGATGGTACGTATCGGTGTAGGCACAAACGAGCGACATACGTGGTTACATTGTTGATTACGTTGGTAAACAATTCGAGAAGAGTTGGGATTCATTAGCATTCATAGACGGGCTGGCTGGCTGGTTAAGGGGACGAGATTTGTGGGGGATTGAACCCATCTACTCTGAGATAGAGAGACGGTATTCATTTGTGAACATAGCGTATTATAATTACTCTCGTCGACAACTTGTTCAAATGAATGACACTCCGGCTTGGAGGTGTTGAATGTTCGACAAGACCGAATGGCAGGGCGGTAATCTGCTCAGGCTGGATTGATAAGTTCAGTGCCTTCCCATTTGGACCGGCGGAGTAGGGAGCCGTAAACGAGTCGACGATGGCTTAAATTGATTTATGCCAGCCAATGGCAAATTAATTTTAATTTAATCTGTTTTTTGTCCCATTTTGCAGACATTTTGCGACATGATTTGATACATGTCACAATACTTTTCATCCTTAACTCTGATCGGAACAGTTTTGGTAATATTCAGATGCCTAGAGTCCGACAGTTGAACGTAGGAGACCACCACTTGCTTCTCTTACCACTTAAACAAAATATTTGGTCCAGTTCTCTTTCCCTTACTCTTCATTCTGAAAACCAGGCAAAACGGCGGCAGCGCACAGTGGTCCCGCAGACTAAAGAAAAACTCAAAGTGACATATTTTTCTCGGCCAAATGGTATAGGCTTTTCTATTCTGCAAATACGAGAAAATAGAAAGGCAAACATTTTGGCTTTTGATGATCCCTTTGGCTGTACCGAAATTTTGCAAAACTGACTTATTTGTGGCTTATTTCCTAAAATTAGGCCCTTTGGAAGGTAAGTTGTGTTTTTTAAAGGATGTACATTTGGCCATCAAACTGCATCAACCGTTTTCGTTTCATTACCCTTACCAAATGTTACTATCGGGTTTTCAATTAAAGCCACTTTCTGAAAGAGCATTTCAATGTTTGATGGGCTGCAACAAAAATGCTCTAAGAGGCTCCAAAAGTATCGACGGTGCAAGAACTAAAGTGCACTTTTTGCACTTTGGGGAAACGGGGCGTTTAAGTGGAGCAATCTCGTGAGTTTTCAAACGATTTATGGCGAGTCGGTCGTTCGCCTGCCTTCGAATTGTAAGGCGAATGTAGCAAGTCGATCTATTACGGTTAGCGAGTTTCTAAACTCACCTAAATCTAACTCCTGCCACCATAACAATTAAAATTCAGACATGTCAAATGAAATTTGTTTATTCATTCTCGTCCTGAATGCGAGCGCATTTGACAATGTGTGTTAAAGTAAAATGTTTATTTCAAACAGATTTTACGTTTAAACAAAATAAGTACGTGATACAAAAAAAAAATAAAAATACGCATTTCATTTATCCAGGTTTGCCTCTAGTTGCTTCATGACTGCTGGAATATGTGATTGTGTTCCCGTTGGCAGCTGCATGCTCGCAGTAAAGACTCCCGAGCCGTGTGATTGCTGAGGTAATTTCTAAAAGCTCTCTTAATCCGAACAAAAACAATAAAGGTAAATTCTGTATGCTCGAGCGATTTATCTATAATTCTAACTAGTGAAGTGCTGTTGCTACAGATTGAGACCTAGTTGTAGGCATGCTGAGCCACATATTTTTCACCGTGACTGTACATTGACATTGACACCGTGATGTGTACATTGATAAATTGTTCGAGAGGTTGAGCAGGAAGGATGATAATTTTAGACTAACGTGAGAGCATTTCCCTGTCTATAATGTAAATGTAACAATGGTCAGCGTACAGAGTCTAAGGACGTGTCTAAGATCAGGACACCTCTGGCATATGATGACCAGTCGGGGAGAGATTAGGGCAACGACCTGTTGTTGCTCCGCAGAAAAATTGCCATCGGGTCCTGCCATCTCGTGTGGTTTGAAAGTGTTAATGGGCCAAATGGCACTGTCGATTGTCACTCTGAGTGGGCTGGAGCGGAGTAATTACTCTCAGTGTTAGTAAAGTCAATTCTGTCGCAGCTGCCTGGAAAGTGTGTGTCGAGCCTTTCCATGCTGGAGGGAGTCCAGGTTCCGTCTGCTGAATTGGGTCCTGAATTGGGCAGCGCATTCCAAGGGCTGATGGCAATACCTTCTAAAGTTGACGGTGGCCTCCACGATCTTACTACAGGAGAGTCTGCAAGATGGTCTCTTTGCTTTCCTCAGCTCGAGTTTGAAGGTGTTGAGAGCTCCTCGATATTAATGCGGGTGCATTTGGCTTTATTGAAGAGCCTTATGCAACCCTTTCGAAGTTGGTCTAAGTCTGACTGCCACCAGAGGGGTTTGGGTTTCCCCCTTATTTCACTGACCAGAGCTTGATTTATGCCCTCCACTAAGGAACAAAGTCCTGAAAATGTTTGCGGATTTGAATAGTTGAAGAGCAGATTGTTTACCACCTCGTTACAGTCCAGTTACTCCTTTAATACGTTTGTTGTTTAAGAACATTTTTGATATAGGTGTCTGCCTATTTTAGAAGACATAAGCCATGCGTGCTCGATGCAAAATTGGTACAAAAAGCCGTATTTCATTTTTTCGGTACAAAAAGCATATCATTTCACAATTTCGAAAAATTTTGATTTAAAGTTTTATTTTTTTCATTTTTTTCCCTACAATTCGAGTGTGAATGCGATGAAAATTCTTTATAGTACATCATTGTGTTGCCGTTGTTCTTTTTAAATTTTTTTTTTTTCATTTTGTCATATTTGCCTAAAATTGCTTGTAACTCCTAAACGAAGAGAGATGGACGAAATTGGCAGTTCGGAGTAAACATAAATAATCTTGTTCTTAATATTCACTGAAGATCCTACGTCGCACTCAAGAATCTTCAAATAAGCTAGTAGTTCAATCGCCGTAAGAACTTGCACTGGGGCACATTGGGAAGGAGCAACGATGTTATTGTCAACTCCGGGACCCAATTTGGCTGACTTGTAATGTCCTCCGTGTTAATAGCTTCCCGCCGCACTGTTCCAGTGTTTGATCGAAAAAATCAAACGGACTACAAAATGTAATGTGCTTACGTGGTGCGACACAGCGGGACCAATTTTGAGGGTATCCCGAAAGCAGCCGTCGCACCGAATAGTTCCTTGCAATGAATACTGCCATTCGCAGCTATGAAATGGTTTTAAAAAAATGTGTATCGCTAGTCGCCTAAATTAAGTGAGTATTGAGATTTGACTTAAACTCTCAAAAAAACTCCCTAATTTTGGGATCCACACCGCCATCCGTGCTGTGTATTGGTTTTTGTCAAATATATAATAGCTTCAATAGAAAGTGGTACCAGATTCTCTGAGAACAGTGAGTAGTTCCAAGTGAGGCATCATTCAAGCTGATTCCCTATGTCGTAAACGACCACCAACGGCACAACAGAACGAAGTCGTCAGCTGTCGTTTTCAGTCGTTGAACTATGCCATTTTTTAATTACCTAAGTGGTTTCGAAACAACATCCTGTCGTAAAAACGACTTTCACTGGGATTTTAGTGGACGACAGCAAAGCGACAACAATCAGAACTTGGAAGAAAATTGTATTACGTGAACAATTTTGGTGCGAAATAAATGTATGAATGAAAATAGAGAATCAAAGTTATTTTGGACAGCAGCCGTGATATTTAAATATTGTGACGTGAATAGTATAACGTGTATAAGATGAGATAATCAAGACAGCCATTTATACGCAATTAGAAGAACAATCAACTCCGAAGAGTACTCCAGAAATTGTTGTACATACTGCAAGAATGGGTGTCGCATTCTACCTACATTCGATAGCAATTACCATCGAGGCTAAGTCAGCTACCACATCACCACTCCATCTCAAAAAGACTGCCATGGATACACTTGAACAACCCGATGTAAACACCAGTCATTATAGGACATAAAAAATAAACAATAAACCGACAATAAGGTACATCAGGGCCCCTACTGTTGAGCCAACCCCCTTAATTTGTAGGCTAGTTGAAATATCAGCTGTAAAACTAGTTTCCGTTCAAATAAATTTTTAAATCGCTTTAAATCGCTAAAGGATGCCGCCTATACACTGATAGATTACAAAGAATCATGTATATGCGTCAGCAGGGAAATTTAACTGACTCGTGGCGACAGTAGGATCTTGAACCAATACTGGGAGTATGAACACCGGCACTGTGGTCGATGCGAGTTGAGTTCAGTCAATTCAGTTGGAGAATTATTACAGTAAAAAAGAAGAATTAGTAAAGTTCAGTCAGAGTTGTTGGCCATACAAATACTTGTGGAAATACTTTACACTTTCCATTACAGCCAGAAGCTCCCTTAGCGTGACGCAGTAGTTTTGTTCAGGCTTGGATAGAATTTTACTAAAATAGGCAAATACCTTTTCCTCGCCAACGATTACTTCGCACCTATGCCATAAGCGCTTGCATTCGTGTCCAATATAAATGTGTTGTCGAATACTGGATACGCGAAGTTTGGTTCAAGTGTTCAGTGCAGGAGTCAGGATCCTAATGTGTACCATCGGTTGCTGTGCGTGCTGATTTTATTTAAATGCACATGCTGAAAGGCTTATTTCGATAGATGAAAATAACAAATCCACCTTATGAAATATAAACAAGATATCAAACAAATAAAGCATCTATACCCTAAATTGGGCCACTCAAATGGATTTGTTTGCTGTCTCATAATTTGTCTTTTAATTGTCAACCTCCTATTCCTCTTGCTTTTTATTCCTTCATCTTCATATGAACATTTCGCTGCAAGGCTCAACTTGTTTTAAGCCATTATCAAACTATTGGGTCTATAACTTAATCCGCGGTTTTCGAAATTTGAACGTTTATCTAAGAAAAACATGCACAATAGTATTATTCAAAGTATTGTCCACCTGAAGCTATGACTTTTTCCCACCTTGCTGGCAATTTGTGGATCCTATCCCAAAAGCACTGCACCGGCTTGGCAACCAAGAAGGAATCCAGCCAATTTTTGATACTCTGCTCTGATGTGAACCGTATTTCAGTGAGGGCGTTCTGCATCGACCGGAACAAATGGTAGTCAGAAGCTAAAAGGCGGGTGGGATAAAACTTCCCATCCACTGTTTTCGAAATAGTTCTTAACCGGAATAGCAACGTGGGGCCGAGCGTTGTCATGATGGAAATTAATTGCCTCGTGTCTGGTCGCATATTCCGGGCGTTTTTCGGCTACTGCTCTCTTCAAACGGATTAATTGTGTTCGGTAGCGTTGTCCATTGATGGTTTTACCCGTGTTTAGCAGCTCATAATACAGCACACCCTTCTGATCCCACCAAATACAGAGCATTATCTTCGCACCGTGGATAGTCGGCTTTGTCGTTGATTTGGCTGGTTGGCCAAGCTCTTTTTGCGGGGTTTTCGCTTAAGCGAGTTTCACCTAAGCGCATCGTGTAAGTTACGGAATGCAGATGAAAAAAGGACGACAGACCACACAGAATAATCTTGAAATCAATTAGGCCACCAATAAATAGTTCCTCCTGTAGCTCAATCGAAACTACATGACTGAATCGCATTATGAACCGCATCAAGAGCACGCTTGCATGATGTCTGATGCTAAGTATGCATGAGAACGCGCGTACTTAGGTCAGCTCAACCAATCCAATCTCATGTAATCAATATTTGAATTGTTTGCCAACAGCTCGTAAATCTATCGCAATAATATTCCACTCCCCTTCGATGTTGAAGTTACTACTAGTACTTCGCCTCTCACTTTACCCCTCAAGGGTACATCCAGATTAACCAAATCCACGACTTTGGTTGTCACACGCCTCAAGTCATGTTCATTCTCAAGATATGCCGTAAAGTGGAAAACTCTTAAATTTCATAAAAATCATTTGACACCTTCCTCCTTGTTCTCAACCACCTCACCTCTTATGACATAAGATGAAAATATTGCCAAAAGAAAATTCTCTCATATTTCTTACTTTAAAAGTTCTTAGGAGCGCATAAGGAACAAAATACTTTCTAAGTCCTTTTTCACAATGTCACGTTCCACGGATAAATCGAAATGGGAACAAATCATTTAAAGCAGATGTGCTTGACAAACACCACGAATGACAGCGAGAGCTGATCATTATCGATGGCAAGTATTCCCTGCTCTTCGCAGTCGTCTGCCGCTCCATTTTCGCCAATGGAAAAGAAGGAGGGGAAGGACCCGAAAAGTTTCACCCTGCAATAACGTTGACCTTAAAACTTTTATTTAATTAACAAGTCTAATAAGTATTTTCCGCTGTTTTTTCTTCGTCTTCAGTCAGTGCAAAGTTGAAGCGATTTCAATTTCCTTCCGGACGGTTTCATTGTAACCAAACAAAGTTTTAAATTAAATGAGACCAGCGGTTGACTTTAAGTGAGTGGTGTACAAATAGTACGCAATGGAAATGTGCTAAGCAGAGTTTGGATTTAATCGAAGAAGTGTGATCAGATTTAGTGGCAGAATACGCAAGTCTGTGGTCATTTAACAGCGTCCCAGTTGCATGAATGTAAGCGATGAATTTATTACATCACCCTGCACCCTTCCAAATACACACACACAATCATTATTAATGCAATTCTTCTATCAACTTGCTATAATTCTCTCAATGATGTACACTCACTCGTATGTTCTCAATTAGGTATGTTCTCTGATCTCATTGCATGCTCTCATGTCATACTGATTTACTAATGTTATAGGAATGTTATAAAAAGCCTGATCGATGTCATTAACGCTCTCTGTTAAATAAAAGCTGTTGAGGAGATACGTTCTCGAGTGAGTCTGTGTTCTTTCTTTTGTTTTTATGTGACCTTACATGAGGCAGGTAAATGGTGGCGCCGTTGTGAAAAGTAGATTGGGAGAGTGCCTCCACAGTCATCTAGAATGATAACGTTAAGATTTAGCGTAGTGGTATGTAGCTTTTATAGCTTGCGAAATAGCTTTTGTGTGAGTGAGAGGCCTGCAGTTCTATGCCGACTACGGACGGCAAAGTTAGATAAGTTTTTGACGTGAAACATCTTGGGCGCTTTGGCAGTACCTAAAAACCGACTTCTGTACCATGACGGCAACCAGCATGAAGCTGCCACACCATCATCTACCCCATGGAAGCCGAGCCACCGCTCTCGATTGCCTGCCTGTTGTCAATAAATAGAGAAATACTCAGCGGCGAATTATGTATGTAAGTTATTCGTGTTGGGGTGGGGATTGAGCATTGACACTCAGCAGCGGCTACTTAAGGTATGACAGGTCTATTATTAAAGTAAAAACTAGCGCGTCGTTGCAGTAAAATCGAATCGTATGCCGTGACGGCAAATGGCATGACGTTGCTACAGGAGCTGTATACGTAGTTTTGCCCATATACCCAAGTTTTTAGAAGTTTTTGTTTCTCTTTCGTCCATCTAGCTTCTGTTTGAAGTCGTTTGCCATGACGTCCTGAAGTGATAGCCTAAGAGGCAGTGTCCTGTAATGACAACATGTTCAAGTTGTTAAAACGCTTTTTTAAAATAGTTTTTCAATTATGAATTTCTATTTATGCTGAACGTTTTTGATTATAAACAGATTTACTGGTACTATGGTACAATCGACATAAACTATGAGTCGCCAAACAGTGTGACGAGTCAGTAGTCAGTAAAAACAAACGACTTCCTATTCGCAATCTTTTATTTTCAATTTGATTTACGAAAATTCAGTCAAAGCTCTATAAGTCGAGCACCCTTAAGTCGAATTTTCTATAAGTCAAACAACTTCTTCAGAACTTAGACCCAAGCCTTACTTCCCATGTTCTGCACTCCATAAGACGACTCTCTGTAAGTCGAAAACCTCCGAAATTTCTAGTGTGAGTTACTCCAGAAAATTCACTCCATATCACAAACTCTGACTACCATTCAAGACAATGCGCGATAAGAGAGAAAAGACGCAAAAGAAACGAATAATCGTAAATTGGTTACGAATACATACTCGTTTCCTTGCGTTTTGTAGTTAAATACAAAACATAAGTAAATCTACGAACGAGTCACACGGAAATGTATAGTATTTACAACGACGCGGAATCAAACATTTGACGTCACTGATTTTTGGACACTTCGTTCAGTAAAATGTCACCGCGTAAATTGAAAAAAATTAATATAATTGAAAAAATGAGCGAGCAGTAGACGTACTCGAGGTGTATGTGTAAGCATCTTATCACCGCAGTGTCCCCCCAATTGATGATATCCGAAAGGACAAGAAACCTTCACGGGATACAAAGTATTTTATTTTAATAATGAGTCGGGAACGATTTGGTGACGAATATTTAATCAGGTTCAATTTATGCTTGGGCTTATGATAGCTGAAATAGGAAACGTATACTTGAGACTGCAATGCTCTGTACCACTGTGTACAAGCTTTAGAGTATATCTCAAAAACTCGACAAGGGGTACAGCCTCAGGTGTTTTCGGCCACTTAGAATTATTGGCCACAGATGATAGTTCTTTCAAAGTAGACCTTATGTGAATGGCAAAAGTACGAAGTCAATGAAGTCGATGATTTTATTCATGGGCTGGTTAGAAGAGATGTAGGCAACAACAGAAACTATGCTCTGGCCATTTTGGGAAAATGCATTCAGCTACGCATATATCTCCGATATCTCGAATTGCAATACCCAATCCGTTGGTTTGGCGATATTTAATGTAATAGTAATTAATGAGAACATTTTAAAAATAGCAACACCATCTGCGCGCCTTTCTGGTCGCTTGTATTGGATACAGCAATCAAAGTTCTGAATGTCAATGATCTCTTCATCATTAACCCATGTCTCGGGGAGAATGTGCACTTTTGCGTTACGTCTTCGTTGAAGTCGTTGCAATGTGATCGTAAGCTTTGACTGTTGAAGGCGAATAACGAGATTGTATCCTTGATAAACCTTTAAAGATAATTCAACACTTTACTTAATTTTAATCATGCAAATATTAAAATAATGCTAATTACTACTCAAACAAAAAATATACGTCGATCTACTGCTCGCATATATAATTATCAAATTCAAATGTTTTACTAAAATCCTTAAACCGTCACAGTACACTTCCACCATCGGTAACAGGGCTATCACTCATGGCAAGCGGTCGGCTGCGCGCGCGGCTATATTTTGATGCTATTTCCGCTAACGACTTCCGTCCCATTTAGTTTCAAATCCCTCCGTATTTGCGTGTCAGGGGCGAGCGATAAGATGCTTCCACATCAAAAGCATTAGAAGCTGCTACGAAGTACGAATCAGAAAAAACTATTACGTCCACTTTAATATAAAAAAACATAAAAACTTTTATAATTTGCAATACCAAAATTTAAGCAATATTATTATTCGCGCAGACGACAGGTATGACCCGTGGCAAATTAATGGCCCCGCAGTTTGGTATCCTCCTCTTTTACGGAACATGTACATTTCCCTCGTATCATCTCAGCAGCGGTGTTTACATTTGATAGACGATAACGAGGTTGATTTCGGTGGAGGGGTCCTATGTTTGTTTGGCCTTTGTTGACACAGTTTTATTTGGTGTTATGATTCCTTCATAGAGAAAACAGAGTAATAACTTATATAAGTTAATGCAAGCGACAGAATATTCCCCCAACCGATGAAAATGCATCAGCAGATTCCCAGTGGTCGTACCAGGAACAGTGCAAGTGCCACAACATCCAGACAGCATCATATTGTACCATGTACATACAAGGCAGCACATCCAGAGAACAACGTGAGGGAACTCGTCATATTACGCCTGTGGCACATGCACGGGAAGTGTCCGGTCACATGAGGCGATTCTTTGGAATGAAGTTATTCAATAAATATCAGTTTGTGAAGAACCACGGGATAATAATCGAAAATCGGTCAGTTGAACGGCACACCTCCAACTAGAAAAGTTTGTTATGCGCATGTTGTAAAGGCTCTCCAATGCCGACGATATGTATGTGGGCGAAGAGAAAATTAAATTTTCTCTTCATTCTCTACTCTCTTTAATTTTCATTACACCCTACGACATGCTCTAGAGCTCATAGTCGTCACAATGGACCTTAAATTAATAACTTGTTTGAAGAGCCAAGAGGTTGCTATGTAAAAACACAATCAAAGAAAGTTTTCATCCTGAAATAATGAGGATCCAAGTGATAAACGGTATACATTTGTGCTGTTTTAATTTCCGGAGCAGCGCGTCGGATTCCATCGCTAACTAAAACGAATTGAATTATTAACTAAGTCCAGTTTCGGTGGGGCGCCGAAGTCGCGCTGGCGGATTTTATCAGTTAGGAAAAAGGATAGATGCCTTTTCTAAGTTTTTAATCATTTTTGGTGGTAATCATATTTTTGATATTTTTTTTTCACCGGTCACAGCACTGTCAGTGTTGCTAAACTTTTTTACATTAATTTTGTGAAAGTGTTTTTACAAAAAATCAGTGAAAATGTACTATAAAAACTATTAAAATTCAAGGATCCCATCGACTGTTTTCCAAATAGTTCTCAACCGGAAAAGCAACATCGGGCCGAGCGTTGTCATGAAATTATTGCCTCGTGTCTGGTCGCATAATCTGGGCGTTTTCGGCTTCTGCTCTCTTCAAACGGATTAATTGTGTTCCGTAGCGTTGTCCGCTGATGGTTTCACCCGGGTTTAGCAGCTCATAATACAGCACACCCCTCCGATCCCACCAAATACAAAGCATTACCTTCACGCCATGGATATTCGGCTCTGCCGTTGATTTGGCTGGTTGGCCAAGCCACGTCCAGGCACGTCCAGGCACGTTCGCTCAGCTAGCTCATGTTCCCCATAAACTTCCACCAAAATACGATGACTTAAGGCAGCAGTTTTCTTCATATTAATGTAATGAAGAAGAACTCCCCGCAAAAACACTTTTTCAGGCACAAAGTTGACATATTTGAGTGAAAAAAATATGGCATATACTGAAATGACGTACAATGGCAGCAGATTTCCAACGCATGTTTCAATGGAATAATAACAATGGAATAAGACAAGTTACGCCATCTCTTAGCAAACCGCACGAATTAAGTTATATACCCTATATTTTGAATAATATTTGACGCACTTTATAAAACAATCAATCAACAATCTCATTTTCTCTCTTTTTTCTCAATAATTTACTATTTTTTACGTTTTTTTTTCCTTTTTCTGTTTTTTTTTTTTTTATTTCTTACGGTTTTTACACATATTTAGTTGTTTTTTTTGCACATATTTCAACAACACTGCGCAATTTGCCGGCAGTAATTTTTCGTCATACTTCTTTGAGTATGATTTGAATGTTTCCTGATGGCCGCCGTCAGGACATGTCGGCTCTGCCCAAAACTCAATCGGTTTCGCACATGAACATCCAAGCAGACAGTATCATACAGCTCGTGCTATGATGAGCATTTTGAAAACATTCTCATTCCAACCGAATCGTTTCAAAAAGACACACTTGGGCATAGTTTTGTCTGGATTTGCCTGGTACCTGAAGAAAAGCGTCAACAATCCGATCACAAATTCTATCCAATGCATTTAAGATTTTTACCACAGCACTTTCAAGGAATTCGATCAAGAATTATTTTTTTATTTAACATTTAATAGTAATGACAAAAAGAAAAACACATCCACCTGGTACAGGAAAAGCACGGTGTATCTCACGACTGCTGTATACAATAGATGAAAGCGGTTCGTCATCTGTTTCGAGCAAAACGCGATGACAAATCTCGTACCTCAAATTTCAAAGAGGAAAAAGTCCGAGCCATATCTTATCTCTGTTCTCCAAGAAACAAAGGATTAAAAGTGACGGATTGCACGCCCCAATCAGCTACGCGCAAAAGGAATACATTTTCCCCCGATTTTTTTTTTGCTTTCATCCAGCACCTGATAAGGGGCACGCTGTCACATCCGCACAACCTTCTCGGACCAAAATGCAAAATGGGTACTCTTCTAAACAGATTTGTATCTGACAGACCATTATTAATATTCATCAAGAAGTTTAATTTAAAGCAAAAAAAAAACGAGCGAGAATACCGGAAAAAAGAGCAGGAAATGATTTTTGGGGGAAAAAATGCGAGCAGCAAAGCATCTACATAAGAGTAGATACGATTCCAGGCGAATGCTACCACCCAATCAGGCAGCCAGCGTTTCATATTCAAATGATAGATGGGGATGTCTCTCTGGAGGGCGTAGAAAAATTGCAATTTCTCCACGAAGAGTTCAGCAGGCGCCCATGGGCGCGCACCATGGCGTCAGGGAGGACTATCTGCGAGCCATGTCATGCATTAAATAGCGAGAAACTAATTCGAAATGATGTTCATCATTTGTAAGAGCCACTACTTCAGTGTAAGAATGCATTGGGGGCGTGGTGGTAAATTTATTTTATCCGACTAAACTCTGCCATTTTTCAGCATTGGACATGTTTGCATGAATATTTTCGCTGGCACAATACAAGTCGTTGTGTGTTTCACTTCACTAGGGATTGGTGAATGTCACCGTTTTGAACGCTCCTAGAACATAACTCAAACTGTCACCGTCGGTGTCCAAGCTTCAGCATCTATCAAATAGGATCCCCGGCTAGACAACGATACTCTGGGAGCTGTTTCTAATGGCGGACCTGTAACGGCTTTTGCCAAGGAGAAAATTTAAAAGCGTTTTTTTTTTTTTTTTTTTTTGTGAGGAATTTAGGCCTAGAAAGTTGAGCCCACCACCACTAATTAAAATTAGTAGTGCCAAAGAAAGTGACATTTGACACCACTTTTGTAAAACTCATCGCCTCATCCACAGTGGCCCGTATGATCAACTAAAGGATCCCGCGGGGGCGAAGCTCGCACCAGAGATCTTCCCTCGCCGTTCACTCTTACGCATCAGAACATACGCCTAAGCGAAACCAGGCGTAATTTAAGGGACTTGGACCTCGTCCGTCCAGAGGAGACATTCTCACGACCTGAACCTGCGCTGGGGCTACCTATGTCCTTGGTTAGTGCTTCCACCGATGGTTGGGCCTCTCGAGAGCACAATCGGAGTTGGCATGACTTTCAAGATGCAGACAGATCAAGCGCATGCTCCCAAACGTCTGTAAGAAATCCGCTGCATTCTTGTTATCCCTTGACTCTCTGCGATGCCTTCCTTCTCTGCACTTCCCCTTTCACTGTCTCACCTTTGCTCGAATCAGGTGGCAGGTTTTCTGTGCTGATGTGGTAAAGAGCTGATGATGTAGGCTCCTCATCAAAGTAGGGCCTGCTACTAAACTAAACTGGTCGCTTAATACTCGTGAGCAGCTGACGCACAGTGGTTCCATGGAGGAAAAGAAAATTCTGAAACGAAATGCATTCTAGAGAAATGTGCTTTTGATTTTTTGATTATACAAATATGAAAATTAAGAAATCCAAAATTGCAAGGTTTTTGTAGCATCATTGGGTTGAACTGTTAGCTCAAACTTACGCCTCTGAAATCTATCAAAAAGTATGTTTTTCTCTGGCAACTGTGTTGTTAAATGTTTTCCAGATTTCGGTACTTTGATCAATGATGATGATCTTCAAATTGCGTAGGCGGTATTTTTTCATGTTGGTGACCAATGTTTCAAATTCATGGGGGTTTTTAATCTTTGTTAAATTGTAGGAAAAAAAAGGACCAAAGGCCAAAGGACCCCCACAGGAAACACTGTTTTTCTGAAAGGTGAAACCGGGCTCTATTCAAGCTGCAAACCATTGACCACTTCTAGCCACTTTAGCCGCATACGCCTTTTAAGAAAACCACATATTAAGATCATGAGACCTAAAGAGGGATGGAAAATAGAATGGAACCAGTTCTAAAATATTTATGTTAATAAATATGGATGTTTTTATCTGTTGTTTATTCATCGGGCAATGGCAATGAAAATGTCCATTGGGTTATAATTGCGAAGTTACTGGACTTATGACTTCCGTGATCGGATTATTTGTGGAACTAAACCTTCAGAGATGAATGACATATCCAAGCTGCAATCAAGCATGGCAACTCTGCTGGCACGGTTTAGATTTATGGACCTGGGATATAACTTAAACTTGAAAGCATAGAGAACTAATGAGGCTATTAAGGAAGAGTAAAACAATCGAATCTAAGCGGAATTCATGTCAAAGAAGCGAATTAAAGTTGACGTCATAAAACGAAGGACAGCAAATTCATTGCTCTACGTCTCACATTTCAGATTTTACATATTTATTTCGGCGCTCCTATACAATACTCTACGCACTGAGCGAGGTATAGTTGTCGACAGAGATAATGCAGGATGGACATATCCAACTTCAACCTCTATGGGCCCCTTGATTTCATCTGACAGCGTTTTTTATACGATTTTTGTTCCCTGCCTGTCCCCTGTGTGTGACAGCCGGCGATTTAAGTTGAGGGCAAATAGTTCCAGTTCAATGGACATTGCATTTCATTTTTATTTACGAAACTCATAGAGTTTGTACATATATGCTCTTAAGAATACGAGTCAACTTTTAACCACACTCCGCACATGCGCAGTCTTGGTCCATTTCATTGTCTCAGAGTGTCAAGGCTACGAATCATAATAATTGCAGCATCAACTTTTACCCCCAGGTTATGTGATTTAACTCCGGAGTCCGGATAGCCCCAAGGTGATCAGAAATTCTCCTGGGTAGGTGGCGGCCGTGGCACTGGTGGTACGTGCATCGACCCCCCAAGCAAATGAACCTCGCTGCCTGAGTTCGATTCCCGGCCGGTACGACCAAAAATAATTTTCACGGTACCACCTCTTTCGAGTCGCAACCAATGTTTGAAGAGTATAACTGTCTAGAAAATGCTTCTCAAGTTGGCCGTTCGGCGTCGGCTAAAGACTGTAGTTCTTTGAGACACGAGTGGTTGCTGAAAAGCTAGGCCCTGTCCCTTTACGGGCTGTAGTGCCACCCAAATTATTGTTATAAGTGAGAATAGTAATTTCTTATAGGAATTAGGATTATAGGAAGGCAATAACTATGTCAATGGGAAAAAATATATTGCATCACCGGCTATCATCATCATCATCTTCTGACCCGTTTTATCCGCCAAATGGGTCGCAAACCACGTACGAGAGACATCCAGGCAACTCGATACCCCGCCATCAACTCTAACTCATCAGGAGGTATTTCCAAGCGTGTAACCGGGCGAGTCTTTGGACTTGGTCCAACCACCTCGTCCTGGGACTGCCAAGCAGTCACCTAACTGATGGAATCACATTCAACCGGCAATTTTCTCTAAAATATCGGTGCTGATCTTAGTCGTTCTTCGATTTTTCATTGGATGTATTTTTTAATCGTGGAAAAACACCAGCAACAAGCTCATCTTCTGAGGCAACAACGTGACATTGGTGAACGAAATGCAATTTGCAGCAGTTTTCTCGCAATTACATGCGACATGCGTTAATTTCTTCCGCTGGAGTCCCTTGCTCAATAACAGGTAAGCTATGTCCGAAATCTCCGGGAAGCAGGACGACTACACCACCAATCAACGCGCGATTGTTCCAGTATCTTGGAAGCTGCGGTTTAATATGCTGCAGCTGTTTTCTTTTTGTGAGAGGTTATTAAACACTTAATTGGAGCACTCAGAAATATACAACTGTACTGCCAGGCAGCAACCTGCGGTCACACTCCTACCACCGATCGACCACTCCAGTGACAGTGCCTTTAATTCAATCTCAACGGCAATTTGTGACTGGACCAGATTTGGAAACCCTATGAAAGCACTTTTACTCTGCTTTCACTGGGTTTCGAAGCAGAGACCCTTCTAATGAAGGACAGGCACATAACTAACTGCGCCATCTGAAGCCATACACGAAGCAACGGTTGCTCTAACATGTCTGTGCTGCTGCAACGGTTGTCTCGGGCGCTTCTAGAATAAGCAGTACACATGTAATTTTTATCTGCGTTCTTTTGAATTCTGCATTGCACAAATATTTGCCATAATACTGTACTTGCGAAATGAAATCAGTAAATTATAAAAACAAAGTTGATCCCACTGCCTTGCAGCATCTGTGCGCGCAGTACGGATCGTTACCTCTTCTCAGAAATGCTATTGAATGCGAAACGGAATCACATTTCATGTCACACCGACCGCCCGAAAAATCTGCTCTTTCACGACCCTCCACAAGAGCTGACGACACACAAACCGCTTTGAATGGTTTGAATTTTAAATGGAATATTGAAACTACGAAAACACATCAAATCAATTCCGATTCTGAATTACATTCATTCAAGATGAAAGTGCTCTGATCCGATCCCACTTGACCTTGCGGGACGGCAGGATTGTCTCTTTGGGATTCATTTCACTGCTTTCATCTCAGACATTTCATTCTGCTCTTCTCTCACAACATGATTGTAATTTTCGATTCAGCAAACAGAATGCGAAGCAGTGTATGCTCTTGTAATTTATTCTGCTCTCAAACGAATGCATGAGGGCCGGGGTCCTATCCCTTCTCTCATCCATTTATCTGAATATTTGCCTAATTAGGCTTGTTGGCCGCCCTGATTAGCTGCACCGAAGTGAATGCAGAATGATGATGAGCATTAGTGCATACGTCATGGAAATATTCATATCATGATCTCATTACATCTGAAAGTATCAATTGATGGCCTTTTTTTAGGCCAGCCTCTTTGTCTGAATGCCGATGATGTTGAATACACTCTGCAAACTTTTTCACAGACGGGCACAACGTCCTGCTCATCGTTCGGACAACACACTGCTTAATTGAATCGGGTGGTTAATTTGCATATTGATGAATTGAAAATCAGAGATAAAGCGCATAAAATTGTGTAAACGAACTGGGAAGTGACGATTCAGAAGATAACGACAAAGTACAATGGACACATAATAACAACAACGACAGTATGGGCGGCACTGCGCCACGAGGTGCAAATGGGCCTAGCTTCTACAGCACAGTCGCAATACCCAAAGCAGGCAAACCCTCTAACAGAATTGAAAGTTAGCCCTCTTAGAACAGCAAGTAAAATTTCTGAAAACACACTAGAAAGAAGACTAGTCTAGTTTATGGATGCTCATAAGTTATATAGTCACAAATAAGCTCCCGCTCGGCCTCTATCGCTTACAACCCACACATCGCATTCGGAGTCGTCTCGAACTGACGTTGCTGCACATAATGCAATATTCGCATTATCAGCATCTCTGCAAGGAATTTGTTCATATCAAGAACCAATGCGGATCATTGCATAAATGCTACGTAAGCACATTCCATGCCGTATCGGGGCGAGCGTCTTGATAGGTTGTAGAGAGCGCAACAAAAATATAATATATAGAGAAGTCGGTGCGAAAATATAAATATCGAAATTTGTGTAACAATGCGAAGACTTAATTCTATTAAGTTATAAGTGCTAAACGGTAATAAATATATCTTTTACTTTACTATACCCAAATCACTACTTTACTGAATACAATCTTGCCCGATATCGAAAAAGCTCTTGATTCTGTAAGGCCCTGCGGACGCATATATAAAATTTTAAGGTTCAATGTTCCTCCATTCCTGTGTCAAATGTGCTAAGAGTTTTGGCACAGATAGATATTTTAAAGTCCTTTTCAAGGGTGCGGTCCTTAATCTCCTTAACCCCCGTGTCAGTGCTGGTGTTCCACAAGGTTCAGTCCTAAGTCCGACTTTGTATAATTTGTACTTTTTCTGACTGACTTTCCTACTCTTCCTTAGCAATTAATGCCGATGATACGGCAATTTTATTATCGCATGAGTTCAGTCTCAATATTGAGACGCACTTAATAAATGCGGCTAAATGCTCACTCGAATGCCTTTCGAAATGGAGAATAAAAGTTCATGTCGATAAGATACAAGCTTTCTTCCTCAGCAGAAAAAGAAAGAGTTGCTTCTTACCTCTAAATAACTTAAATATCTTAGGAAACTCAGATGTGGTTATCCTCACATCTTTCTAGACGGAACTCCAGCGCGCACTAGATAGGTTTGTGGCCGTATGTGCCGATGCTGGAATGAGGGTCAGCGTGGACAAATCGAAGGCTATGGTCATCTCCAGAACGCCTGTCTACAGGTTAGTGGAGTCCCATTGAAGCAGGTGGATAAATTTAAGTATCTCGAGGTCTTTCGAGTGATGAGAGGAGTAATGCTGAGCTTTCCTGTAGGATTGCTCAAGCTGGGTCAATTTTGAAACAGCTTGGTAGATCTGTAATTAGGAAGGCCAAGCTTGGTGTCAAGGCCAAGTTAGCGGTTTTCAACTCAGTATTTATTCCAACTCGGATAAGATCGCGAATACAATGTGCTAAGATGAGATGTCTCCGTGATGTTGTGGGAATAACTCGCCGGGATAGGGTGAGAAACACGGCAGTGCGCGAGGAGCTTAAAATTGAGGAGTTGCTTCTTCGAACGGAGAGGGCTATGCTTTGGTGATTTGGGCACATGGCAGAAATGTCCCCTTCATCACGACACTTCCGATTCCATCAGGTAGGCGACTGCTTGGCAGACCAGGTGGTGGTTGGACCAAGTCCAAAAACTGGCCTGATTACGCTTGTTAGATAGAGGATAGAGTTGCCTGGAGATCTCTCGTGCGTGGTCTACACCCGCGACCCCTTAGTGGAGCATGCGGGTGATTAATTCGATAGTTAGACTGTTGTTAGTCTAATAATAGGAAATGATGGTTTAAACACAGTTAATTCTTGATTTCTTAGTAAACAAATTATTGCAATGGTGATGCTTCAGATTTCAAATGTAAGAGTAGATTCTTCTGGAATGTTGTTGATGAATGTATTCCGCTCAGGAACTGTAAACATAAAAATAAGACAAACTCATCTACGGGATTGAGCGAAACTAATCACATTCTTAAGATATAGCGTGAGTTAAAAACGCTCACATGATTGCTGTAATAGCAAATACCCTAAGTCAGCACAAGCCCTCACAATGCACCGCCACACGAATACCTTGCGCAATCTTGAATCGGGTCACCGCCGGGCGTCGACGTCCGCTGCTGACTTGTGTCTTGCCGCTGCTGCTGACTCGAGCTTCATCGAACGCCGGACCATTGCCAGAAATGCAATCCAGCAATATACACGCAGCAAGGTAGCTTTCGCGTTAGCTTAAGAATTGGCATAATAAGGTTTTGTACCAGTCTAATTTTCATATCAGGGTTGAGGAGATAAGTCGAGTGCCTCAAGCTACCTAACCCACAGTCGATTGTGTTTCCTGTATTATGACACAACATCGCAAGCGGTTTTTATGCGTTTTATCAGAAATGAAGTATATAGAGACGCCCAAGTTCACAGCTGATTGTGTCCTTGGCGATCAACGAATTTGAGTCACTTGTTGAACCGTATTCATGATTTGTTGGCGGTCAATCACAGAATAATGTGAATGTCTTTCTCG
The DNA here is from genome assembly GCA_905231855.2 of Eristalis tenax. Taxonomy (NCBI): domain Eukaryota; kingdom Metazoa; phylum Arthropoda; class Insecta; order Diptera; family Syrphidae; genus Eristalis; species Eristalis tenax. The sequence goes on along the minus strand of HG993124.1, from coordinate 31,616,951 downwards.
GATTGTTCAATTTATGGTTGTCAAGCATTTTAATGAGAAAGACATGTAAAAGTTGGCAATCTTGTTGAGGCGAGCAAGAAAAATACGGTAAGACTCTAATTTCCCATCCAGTTCTTCCTTCGTTATTTTGCCTGAATCGCTTCTCAGGATCAATCAGATAACACCTACGCCTGGTGCGCCCTGTTTTGGTCATATCCATTGTGAGGTCTATGGGCCTTCAAAGTATGAAATTCGATTCGTGGCGCATTCTTACACTCATTTGTTTATACATTAGTCGCAAGAATGTGTCACAATCGTCATGACATTTTCGGTTATTAACTGCTGCCACTTGAGTGGGTCAGTGTGACTGCACTTTTGTGTCACCGCAGTAGGTCAGTTGCATTGCGCTGACCTGGGATAGTGTAACTTTCTTTTGTGTTATCTTTTGGGTTAGCGTGTTGCGTAGACGCACCGTTGTGGGCTTGATTAAACTCTAAAAATGGGTTTTTTGGCTTGTAACATGCGCTATATGTCACAAACCACTCGCGAACTGCCAAACCGAGATCACAAGAAACAGTCATCATTTGAAATGCTGTCCAATCGGAAGGAGTTTTAAAATTCTGACCGAACCCATTTCCCATCGTGAAGCATTTGCTAAATTCGTTCACAATTAAATCATTTACACAAGATAACTGCACAAATTTGAACTAGAATTCACCTCGTCAAGCTCAGCTGCCACCCAACGCAGTTGATGTACTGCCACAATTTGTCAAAGGATCAAATGTGGACACAATCAATTAGTTGAATTACTCTGTTTAAGCTAATCTCATGAAATTATGGAATGCGAATGATTTGATTCCACTGCTCGAGTGTATATTATTGGGCAGCTAAATTATACATCGTTAGCTTACCTCGTTAGATATTAGACGACGACGACGACAGACCAGTCATCTGCAACACCTGGGAAATTCAGTGTGATTAAAATGAAATTATGGAGATGATTCCAGCATAACTGCGAACTTGCAAACACATGAAGCGTGCATTCGGTCCCAGCTAACCAGTAACCGCACACGATGGGATAATTTGAGTAGACGTCCGGTGAAATGTCTGACAAGGGCTTTGCACACTTGGCTCACATGTCAGACATGAACTTGGACCGTTTGTGTGAGACTGCCAGAACATGCGTATTTCGCATCTTGACCAGGAACGAACGCCAATGAATCTCCTTACATGTCCTGTTCAGGCAACACAGGCAATACAACCCTTTCCTAATGACAGCAGACATTATAATCGAAAGCCCCTTCTATTCACCTGACTGCATACTTTTTACGCATCCCTAATGCAGGCAGGTGCATCCATTCGTACTCGATAAATTATTCACATGACCTTTCGGTGCCATGACAGCAAATTCGCAATGTCCATGAAAGCTTAACCATGTCACATCTCACCCTTTTACGTAGAATTTGACATGAAAATCTATGTTGCATGGTGTGTGTCCATCCCGATGCGATGGCACAGAAGAATGGGTGACGTAGGGCGTCCTCGTTCGGGCAGCTTCCTGCTACAAGACCAACGAGTGAATTCTGAATTTTCCGGATCAATTAAATTTTAAATTTCCGAATTTGTTCTGCGTCACCAACAAATGATGCATCAATGCGGTGCAGGTGAGAGCATGCTCTCCTGGAGATGTTGTCAACGCAAATTGATGAGGTGTACCGTGGCTTGTGTTTGCCGCATGCAGATGGATTTTTGGTTTATTTGAAGAAGTTCGGGTGGACGAGGTGGTTTTAGTAAGAATGATTTTTTTTTTTTTACTTCGAATGCGGAGATATTGATTTAAGAGTGAAGCCTGATCATGGAAGAATGAGGGCAGTATTTATCCCCACATGAGGGATATAGACTTTTGCGGAAGGCGGACTGACTCTGAAAAATAAATCAAGAGAAGCAAACACTTTCCCTGGTCGGTCCTGTTTTCAAATATCAGAAGACAGTCATGTGGCAAGCACGTGAGTAACGCACGAAGATTTAAACTTACACCGTACAACGTTACAACAATACAATGTTGCTTTAGGCTGGACGACACACCACGGTGGATGCAGAGCGCTAATGAACCATGACAATGAAGTAAAATTATCCTTAAGTACCACATTATTAGCACACTTGTGTCAACGCTTCACCTCACAAGTGCCTCTTCCGCGAACACTCTTTATTCCTCATTGGACATTGACAATGATGGAACAGTGCTATGAGCAGGGGGGGTGATAGTAACACTACACAATGCTCATCAGACAGTGATGAGTTACGTCTTCTGTACGCATTATCTAGTTACAAACAAAAGTCACGCTTTACAACGTAAAAGACCGACAGTCTCGAACGATCGTATTGCGGCTGAATTTCGTATGAAAGTACATGGACTAGCCGACACTTTAAGGAACACACCAACATTTATACGTGCCCACCACTTGTCCATAACTCTTGTATCTACGCCACTAACCCCTGACTCTTCAATAGCAACAAATGTTCGTGTCTCTTCACCCAAACCGATTTGAGATGAATCTTTTTATTATCCACAGTCGACTGTACCGCTATATTAAGGGTGATGAATTATCTCTCAGTGGCTCAGTAATTGACTGCAATTGCACGTACTTGCAGTGGATTATTGCAAAATTGGATCTTTTGAAACCAACAAGCCTTTCTCCATGTGTTCCCTCGGGATCTCAACTCAATCCGAGGTGCACCTACTCGCAAATTATTCTCTCCCGGAATAATGCAATTCACTTGTGAAGCACCACAGTCAACAATACGGTCGGTATTGTTTGCAACAATGGCAAACGCTCCAGATGTTGAGCACAAGCATGGCACAGTGGGGTGCTTTCAGTGATTTCTTTTTTTCACCTTAATTAAGCCCTTACCTTGAGGTAATCCTTATGGCAAATGCAATTCATACACAACGGCAATTGCAATGAACGCTTCTATGCGAAAGGGTTACCACAAACACAGATTGTGTGTCACAAAGCCACACAAGACCAAACCGCACGAGCAACAGTTTACAGGGAAGGCAGCAGTCGGACGCAACCATCAAAACGATGGCAACAATAATAATTGAACGTGGAGGTTTGTGCGGGGAGCAGTGATGCACTTGTCATGAACATAGCCCGGTTGCTGGTGAACTCCAAGAATGGTCACCGGCTGTGCATGCGTTGGTGATATGACAAAGCATTTGTGGGTTTGAAATTGAAAAGGTAACAGTCTTTGCAGTCCCTCGTACACTCGCATTGCGCCCGAAGAACCGAGCTTTGTATAACTTCTTGAAAAAAATATCCGCCTTGGTTTCCTCTCTCAACGAATGATTTTGCTTGAAATTGTGTACTCGCAGTTCCTAGGTATTTCATTTTGGTGCAGGACAAACGTACTTCATAAATTCTTGTATGATTTAGAAAACCTATGTTGGGTTGTTGACTAGAGAAAACTATGAAACAGATTCGTGGGTGGGATGTGGCCTTACTGGCAAACTAATAAAACGTGTACTCCGTAGTCAAAATTGGTTTTCTGACTTAGTTTGCACTTTGTTAAGGATATACGGTCGCGAAACGAAAAATGTGCGAAAGATCCAACAAATTGTTTACACTTTGTTAGGGTGTAAAGAGTGTGGCAGGGAACCGTGTAAGGTAAGCAAGGCGATACGTGACAACAGACATTTAAAGGCGAACACAAATTAAAAAATATGCACACTCAAGACCAAAGGCGGATTTTCGTCTCAAAACTTCGTAATGAATATATGATACCATGGTACAGTGGAAACTCACCCCTCTTGAGCGGACATTTCGTCTTAAACAAATTTTTTTTTCTATATTTTTAACCTTTCTTGGACGGACCACTTTTTAACCGGACGCTGACAAAAGATCATTTTGAATTGTGGAAACGACTCATTTACCCGGACTCAAACACCTTATAAACGGACGCGAGGCACAAAAACTGTGTATGGATTTCATAAATTGTGTGTCGTAGAAACCGCAAAATTTAGAATTTCCTCGAATAAAGTGCTTGCGACAGTGAAAGTTCCCATAATCGGACAGCGATGGTCGCATCACTTTTGTCCGCATAAGGGAGTTGTCCGTCGATGTTAATGTATGGAACTTCTATTCAAGATCCACGGGCGTGAGCAATTGTCCGCTCAAGGGGATTGTCCGCATAAGAGAGTTTACCGTAAAAGGAGCTTTCACTGTATATGTATCCTCTAATTACGAAAACTTAATACATATGCAAAGGCCACACACCTCTCTTAAGCAGACACTCCTTTTGGACGGGAAAAATTGTCCGCAGCTGGATACATTCAAAAGCAAGGAAATTGAGTTCCACAACTCAAGCCGAGAGACTTCGGTTTTGCATGTCCGAAATGCTGCTGAAACGCCACAAAAGGAAGTCATTTTTGCATCGGATTATTACTGGTGATGAAAAATGGATCCATTACGACAACCCCAAGCGCAAAACATCATATGTGAACACAATTAATCCGTTTGAAGAGAGGAGTAGCCGAAACACGCCCGGAATATACGACCAGACACGAGGCAATAATTTTCCATTATGAAAACGGTCGGCCTCACATTGCTATTCCGGTTAAGAAATATTTGGAAAACAGTGGATGGGAAGTTTTACCCCACCGTCTTATAGCCCAAACCTTGCCCCTTCTGACTGAAATACGGTTCACATCAGAGCAGAATATCAAAAATTGGCTTGATTCATTCTTGGCTACCAAGCCGGCGAATGGGATGGGATCCACAAAATGCCAGAAAGATGGGAAAAGTTATAGACCCAATACAACACATGAACTTACCGTGTTTGTTACAGCCTGTGCTATTTTTCCAGCTATCATTGTAAAATGCAATTCGCGTTTTTTCGCCAAACAACACCCTACTTGCCAAACTTTTATGCGACATGTGAACCGGACATTCATTTTTGTCAATGCAACCGAAATAAGATAATAATTATAACAATTTCAGGACCTACAGTATTTCAATTTACACAAATAAACTCTTCTGCATAGCATACGCACAATACATGCAGTGCAAGGGATATCGTTTGAAAATGCTGGAAAACGCACGACATTGCTCAACTTAAACGCCTCGTCCTCTTAAAGTGCAGAAAACTCTAGCAAAGCAGCACTTAAATTTTTGCACCATCAGTAGAGAATACTTTAAGCTGTCAGAAAAAGTCAGTTTCCCGTTGGAGCCTCTTGGAGCATTCTTCTTTCTTCGTCAAACATTGAAATGCTCCTCCAAAAGGTAGATTTACTTAAAAGCCTCGCATAAAAAATTGGTAAGCAATACGAAAAAACGGCTGATGCAGTTTGAAGGCCAAATGTATGCCCTTTCAAAAAATATATAATTTAAAGTTCCAAGTACTTAATTTTAGGAGTCTCAAATTTGCGGGAACGCTACAGCTAAACGGACCGTCAAAAGTCAACCATATTTTGGCTTTCAAGGTTCTCATAGAATCAAAAACATATACCATTTGGCCGAGAAGAATATGTCACTTCGCGCATTTACTGCGGGACCACCGTGCGGCGCTCCTACAAGTTCAGTATTCTGTCACGAGCATTTCAGCAGAAGTACCTAGAATGTTGCAAAAGGAATGAAAAGCTATTGGATCTTAATTTTGAATCGATAACCAAAACTCTACAAAACCGGACCTGGTGAAACCAGTACTCAGACTGCTGTCGCAAAAGAGTTCGATGCCGCACTCTTCCTCCTGTGATGTGACTTCTTGTGAAGTTTGGCACTTGGATAAACGAAAACTTTTCGACATCGTCACCTGCAAAGTATTTTGAACATCATTTGAAGAGTTTCGAAAGGTATTCCGCGAAAAGGTCTTGTGAGTAAGATCGGGGAATTCATAATATGACGCATATTTATACAATTGCGGGATGCAATATTGACTTCGTCTCAATAAACATAAATTCGATTGGACACTCGTTGGTTGATTGATACTATTTTGCACCTTAATGATTCGCGCACGAAGATTGCTACTCCGCCCCCGATGCATTCTGTTCTATCGACACGGTAGGCTATATCGTGCTTAGCCAGCAATATTATAATATTGGTCGCTAACATCTGGAAGCATGTTTCAGAAATACAAATAATGTCAATGCGGGAATATACGAAGTTGCCGGAATTCATCAAGTTAAGGCTCTCGACTTTGGGCGTTTATATGACAAATGTGTATACCCTCAATCTGCGATCTAAACACTCTTATCATTTCCCAATCATCCATTAGCAGCTTTGGCATTGGATTCTACACCAGCTGGTACACTACCCAGGTTAATCAATTTTATGTAGAGTGCAAAATTCTATAGAGGGACGAAAACACGATCACAGATTAAACTAAACAATGTCAAACTTACCATGGCCATAACCGCTCAAAATAAACAGAATTTAAGAATTATTAAAAAAATACATAATAATGTAATAAAACGTAGATCACTAAACATTACTTAATACTTTTTAATTTGTGCAAGATGGTAACTCGGACCACTACTAATTGGCTGGAAGGGCCAATCGGTGTCATCGTACGGTTGAGCGGCGACAAGTGCATCTAGCTGTTCAGTGCTCTTTATTAAAGTGCTTCTTCCATCTGACGTCAGTTTGACAAAGATCGACTCGCGCTTTGTAAAAACTGAATGTAGCTGTTTCCTACGTTTGCTTTTGTAGCAAAGTGAAGGAGGGAGCAATTTTTTCTTGTCAAACTCTCATTGATGTAACAACTGAAGTCTGAGTCAGTTCCAGCGTCAGACAGGCAAAGCTCTTTTTGTTTGCCTCTGCGGTACGCAGCACCTGATCGTAACACAGCGTCTCTATCATATCCGTTGAGAAATTAGACAATGATGGGCGTGGGAGAAGCGCTATTTTGGCGTATTCTTCGCTTTGTTCGAAAAATACCTCTGACCTGTGGAGGTCTGCACCTAATGCACCTAAGAGCACAGCTGATTGTAGAGGTGGATGAGATTTTCATCGCTGCTTTCGGGAATGGCGAAGAGAACAGCATCCGCTGAAACCTGCTTCTGCTAGAAAATATCAATTTGTTTGTGTAGCAGAAGTAGCTTTTCTCTGGGTGTTGTTGCTACAGACATTTCTGAATCGAGCTTCTCAACGCGTTCAATAGTTGACGCGTTCAAAGCAATGACATTCTCCAGCTGTGACGACCAGCATTTCTCAATTCCTTCGGGTTTTACGCGAAACTCATTACAAATATTATCAAGCTGCACCAAGTTTTGTGTTATAAAAATGAGTACACGCTTTTTTCTAGACAGATTTCCATTGCTTTGAAAGAAAAACAGTTTCAAATTCCAAATTTCGAAAAAGAGGCCAGGAGTCAGGAGAATGCGTACGGGTTAGAGAGTGATTCGACATACGAAGAGATCAATTTAGGGAGCGTGTTTCTGCATGGAAAATTGAAGGTAATGCTAAAATATGGCGTAAAAGTTATATTTAGGGAGAGTGCAACTTAGTCCACTATATTTGACTGAGTTCCATAAATGTTCATACAAAATGTATAAAGGTGCCGACCGAGAGGTGTCTTAGAAGTGAGCTGGACTTCCAGTATTGAAGGATGCAGAAATCGAATTCGCTCACTCTCACGTTCTTTGTATTGCTATTCTCTGCGTTGGTTTTCGAAAACATATAAAGTGGCCCATAGGCCGAATTTTCATTTTTCAACACACACGAGAGGTGTGGCTGGACTCTTTCATGAGTTAGAGGGTGCATTTTGGCGTGACAGCGTCATACCGTTTGCCGTCAGGGCATACCGGACTTACTGCAAGGGCTAAAGGTTTCACGAAAAAATCTGCACTTGCTTTTTGAATTCACTGGTAGGTATACAATGAGGCGGTATACATACTCACTCTAGGAGTGCTGTCCAGAGACAATTCTGTACTGATTTTTGTTACCGAACGTAGAATATGACCACCTCCCATGGTGTAACTTTCTAGAGAGGACATTTCCTGGCATGTTTTTTAGGACGTGCTCTCAGATTATCATAGACTACTAAGTTACTGTTACAACTATCACATTCACTTCGCTACATTTATTTCATCAGCCTATCGGTTGCCATCAGGTTAACAGTGGGCAACTACATGTAGGAAAACCACCGCCAACGATGGTAGAGCACAAATAACAATGCACCTAGAAAATGTTGCTTACTTGATAATTTAATGCATCTGCACTCGTGTAGAAGTCCTTAAACATTTTCCCATTATCCCCGCCCCTTGGCCCGGCGCTGCTTTTATTTATTATTCGTCCGTAAGTACACAAACCGAGAAAGAACCAAGTCAACATAGCATTCTAAAGTGTCACAACAGAATCACTCTATTCCAAGTTACTTGGGTTAAGACGCCGCCAGAAGGGACGAGTGTCGTTGCGTTTCCCATTATTTCACTTTTTTCTTCTTCTTTCACTCTGAAACAGAATCCCATGGAAATTGGATGAAATTTATCCTTAAGACCCCCTCTTCCAAGAGACGATATCCCCGACCGATCCCATTTAATCCATTAAAGCGTTAAACTTTCTGTTTGGAAAATACGGATGGCTTATTGTTGAGTGTAATTTGAGGTCACAAAAGGATTGACTTTTGCGAGGAGAAAATGTATGCAAGGCAGAGAAATCTATTAAGTACACCAGCTTCATTTCGAATAAATAAATGCCATTATCCTGAAGCCCTCATCTGACCTAATGCTACTCCGATGGGGTGGGGCAGGGGTGTGGCTGAAGGGCACACACTTGAGTTGGTGAATTGTGTCTTTGTTTCGTTTTCACACCGATGGATGGGGAATTAGAGGTGAGCCCAAGACCGACAGGGCGCGAGGAGGAAAATATGTAATTTTCTTCTTGAATTCACCGTCTTCATGCATGAACTGGCTGGCTTCGTCGCAATTGGAGTGGAACTACGCCAGCAAGCCACATCCATCAAAATGGTATTTCAGTGATTGACTGACGACATTGCCGGTGACACAGACAGCAGGCGTTTGAACGATGCTAACCACGTCTGTACACCATTGCGGCGGCACATGGGCCTAAAACGAAATCACTCGTACACTCGTGATGTGTGCCACCAAGAGGGGTGTGTGGCTTCCTTGAGATGTTTATGCGATAATACGGGAAGTTGTGTTTCCTCTAAGGATTCAACTGCAATCAGGATGTAAATGCTTGTCGAATACTTAGGGTAATCGGATTACTTGGGTGGGTGCGACAGGAATTTGTGATTTGCTCCCACGCATTTTCACATTAAGTATGGGAACGTCTCTATCGTGACATATTCAACCTTTTGAATGTCTGCAACTGACCTGAAGACGAACTTTAACTGTCACCCCTGGGGAGGGACTACATACCTCACTTGCAGTACATGAATTCTAGGAGCGGCATGTCCTTTGTATTGGCTCACCTCGTGAGGGTTCAAATGGTATGAATGCAAATGATGATTGAGTCCCCCCCGGGAGCAAGTGGTAATTATTCGAGGCGCAGTCAAAGAGGAAATCCCCTCATTACGTCAGGTAGCTTCGAAGGGGAATGCGCGGCCGATTGGCGAGTGGCTTCTGACGGGTAGTCATTTGGCTCACACAGCCCGCGAATCCGCGAATATGAACACATTGAGAGTCTGACGTTTATGGCCGGCTAGATGGACCTTTCTAACGCCTTCCCAAAAAACGGACCTTTCTAACGCCACAAAAAGAAAAGGTGTTAAAAACTGCGAAGCTATGTTGGCCTTGCGCACTATATGGCCAGACCCCTTAGGCGTTGGAGCCGTTGTCGCCTAGCTCGGCCCATGTCGTTAAGCCCGTTCAGTTTGTGGTTGAATTTCCTCCTTCATGTGCCAACAAGCAAAGATTGATCACAGAACTTTTCTCGTGAAGAGGCCTTCATCTGCTCTTGAGATTGTTGAACTCTGACGACTGTACTAAATTGTCTCTTGAGCCCATGGAATCAGAGATTGGCAAGAGTTATTCTGCGTTTAATCTCGGTACTGATGATGTTCGCACTGGGTACTGGCGAGCCGTGATAGACGAAGTCCTTAACTGCCTCGAAGTTATAGCTTCCCAGTGTGCCAGAGGTCCAAGACGACATTGTTGTCCTTTCTTGTGGACAGCCTATACTTGCTTTTATACCCTCATTCACCGCCAAATCCTTTTCAGACATTTTATTGCAATGCTAGCAAAACTCGCCGTGTTTTGCTACTCCCCGACTGTTGTATGGACTTCTGGAAGGTCATGTCTGGAAGGAAAGTCGCGGTGTGTTCGTTAAAGACCTTGTTGGAGCAGCGAGAATTCACCATCGTCATCCGGTACACCCTGACGAGTTTGGCAGGAATTTCGAAACTAGACATGGCTCGTGTCATACACATCCGGTCTTTAAATCAACGAATAGGTGGTGGGTGCCGATTCGCACTTCTTGGTTATTCGACCTGCCGTACATCTTATTTATTCGGACTTCCCTGGACGGATACTCAGATTCAAACAAACAAAGTCTAAGTAATTGCTGTCGATGTCAATGAGACTGTATGCTCGAAAAAGTGACTCTAAATTGGACTCTCCGAGTGAACCACTTAAAATCGCGGCCAACACTTGCATGCAAAAATCCGAAGGAAGTAAATAGCTTGATTTATGAATTTAAGTAAAAATTGTACACATTGTTTCAATTCTAAAATAAATTCCCAATTCATCAACAAGCCGTGCAGTGGGTGTTTGAATAACAGCCGATCAGGCAAGCCGCCATTTCAGTTCGCGGTCAGTGGAGAAGGTTTCCGAACAACACAAAGCTTGGACAGGACGTTAGTGAGTCTCTGAACAGGGAACTCTGTTCAGACCCTTCCACCTGGCTCCATATCATATAAACTCAGATTTCCTTAGGGGTAGTTACAAAATCAATACTTTAGATCATGGAGGCTCGGTTCGGTTCAACTTTTGTTTCAATCCACCTCAGCGCTCACTCTCATCACTCATCGCCAGCAGCTGTAGTGAAATGTTCTACTCAACAATTCCCTACCGCACCCAAGATTCTCCCATAAGTGCCCTTCATCAGGGCGCGTCTCAACCAAGCTATAGACATGGAAGGAGCAACCAGCCTAAGGTGAAAGGAATATATATTCACAAGATATCCATCCGTTCATGTCCTAATTTGTTACTTAACCTTTTAGATAGATATTAAGGACGCTATTACGAACCCAGCGGGAAGTTGCTCTCCATCTTCCCGTGCACTTCCGCTTGAGTAATTGAAAATAAATGCAAGGGATACCGGGATATCACGAATCTTGAGGTTACATTTTACATTTTATGTTTCACTTCTCCTGTGGTTCCCCTTTTTGACAGACCTCCCCAAATAGGATCCCCGAAGAGAGAGAGAGAGGCAAAGAGTGATAATAGGGAAGACGCAAAAATAAACCATGAAGTGAAAAAACCATTTGGTAATTAAAAGAAACCATCTCTGTTTTGGTCTCGCTCGCTCGGGCTTGGGCTGAAATTTCATTACAATTTTCCGGTCTTTGCGTTTATTTTTATTTAGTCCTGTTCTTTCTTTACTCGTTATTTGTTGTGTCCCAGTGTTTCGTGATATTTTTTTTTCTCTTTTGCCTTTCTGTGGGTACCGTTTGTGTGGAAAAATTTGAAAACTGAAAGGAAGCGACGACGAGCCTTGATAATGACTTTCATTTCGCCGAAAGGCTTGTAATCGGACGCCGCATTTCGACTGCGGTTAACTGTGGTAGCCTGTGCCGTTTTTTCCCTCTACTTCTGTATTTTTACATTCAGCCTCCGCCTGGTGCTGTTGTTGCTTTGCCATCATAGGAAATGTTTCTTTGTTTTTTGTTCGTGTTTAAAGCGGCAGTGCGCTGGGATATTTTCCAGGATACTCGACAGCGAGAGTTTATTAGTGGTATTGAAATGGAACAGAAACCGTTAGGCCAATGCCGGGAAGCGAATGAAAGAACTGAACAGAACAATAAAAACAAACATGCAGCCGCAACATTTTGCGGAGAAGTACAAATTGAAAACAAAAGGCTTTGAGAGTTGGAAAAGGCAAAGGGAAAAGTCTAGCGCGAATTAAATTTGAATTACTTCAAGTTTAATTAAGAGGAAAAAGTTTCTATGGCTCAATCCGGTTGTACGAACTGTCCGGCACGAAGTTATTGGAACTTTGGGAAACAAAACACTGTACACATTCAAGTGTAACATATCTTCGGTTTCATTGTTGTTTCATCGATATATGCCAACGACAGGTGTGGTGGGGCATTGGATTTTGTGCTGCTGATGGTCCACCAGATGAACGGTGGGTCTCTTTTCATGACTTTCAAACGATCACGTACATTTTGAACGCCCACGAGATCAGAATTAATTTCACGCACTCTTACTGTGCGGATACGTGGATACTGTCAACGAACTCGTATACTCTGCTAAGCGTTGTGAAATTTGCGAAAAGAAGCATCTTCGATCTAAGATAGAGTAGCCAACGTCAGTGGTCGGAAGTCGTTTCGGGGAGGAGAGGTTTCCTGACATCGGAGATGCTGATCAATTGTCCTACGGGGCGGGCCCTACGAGCCCGCGCTACCTGATCCTTTGAGAGCTATTCCGACATATTCGTAGCTTAATTATTCAAGGACAGGTCGATACCTTGGAATAGAATCACAATCCCTTTCTCATAGTCTGCTATGAGCTCACAGCTTCATCGAGCTTCCCGACATCAGTTGCATGCCGACCCTTCGACTGATGGTCAAAGAAAGAGCCTGAACTCTAATTTAGAGTGTGTCGGTGAGTTTGACATCCTCACCACGCAAACAAATCGTATTGTTCAGAGGCAACCAACAACGATGGGATACGTACGGATTTTCTGTTGACGGCAACCGTATTGGGGACTACGAATTCCGGATCTTCCTCAACAGACCTGAGAAACCCTTAAAGACCTGAGATCCCTTAACAGACCACTAGCAGGTGAACAACTCTTTGCGACCATGGACTAAGCACACATCACCGTGATTCAAGAAGTACTGTGGAATTAAGCGGACCCAAATACAGTCGAACCTCCATAAGTTGAATAATCACGGAAACAGGTATTGTGTTCAATTTAGGGAATGTTCGAGTCATGGAGTGTAAAATGTGGGAAAAGTAATGTCTTGGGGCCCTTGAGGTTATGTTGCGGATTGATCAACGCTGTCATGAAACCATAAACAACAAAAATTCTAACATCTGACATCATGGTATTAAAATAATAGCTACCTAGAGTGGTTTTTCCTGTCCTTGCAAGTGCTGGACAGGTGGCGAGTATGGGGTGTCCTCATTACTTGCCAGTGGCAAGTATTGTTTTTAGCTAACTCGTCGGCCCTTTCGTTGCCTGGAATACCACTATTCCCAGGGACCCAGCATAGGGTAAGGTTGCATGTAACCGCTATCTCTCTGAGAGATTTGCGGCAAAGTTTTACCATCCTTGATTTTATTGATGGTGCATCCAGGGCCTTAATGGCCACCTGACTGTCTAAGTACATATATAGCGATAGTTAACCCGTCTATCGGGTTCGTTGACAGTAAGCGGGCAGCCTCCTGGATAGCTTTTACTTCTGCCTGGAATATACTGCAGTCGTTAGGCAGTCGATGGAGCAGGGAGAAGTAACGCGAATACCGCCTCCACCTTCTTCCGTTTTGGATCCGTCTGTGTATACTGTCAGATGGGCAGATTCTCTGACTAAGTCTAATGCACAGTCTCGTTTTATAAACCTTCAGCACGACTTTCGGCGCGGACGTTGAATGCGATTCCATCAGGTAGGCGACCGCTTGGCAGACCGAGGACGAGGTGGTTGGAGGTGGTTGAACCAAGTCTAAAAACTCGCTTAGTTGATGTGACTCGTGTGACTGGCTAACTCCTGATGAGTTAGAGTCGATGGCGGACGATCGAGTTGCCTGGAGATCTCTTGTGCGTGGCTTACCCCAGCGACCCTTTTAGTGGAGCATGCTGGTCAGAAGAAGAAGATGATGATGTTTCATACCCAAATTCAAAGTCAAGTCTTGGAATGTGCGCATTCTTGATTATATCCACGTGACTTTGGTCCCCTAAGTTGGGAAAGAAGGACATCTTTGCACATCACCGCATTCGACAACACATTCAATGCCATCTGCGACCATGTAGCTTGCACTCTATTCTAGGGTTCCCATCATCTACCTTAAAAAAGAGGACAAAACGAAAACAAAAACTAGGTCCATGAACTCAAACAAAAAAGCAGTTTGACATTCAGACGGTTGACCAATGAGGGTCAAAATAAGATCTGTTTCCTTTAAACTCTCTATCAGACTTGTATCGGCTTTGATTTTCCTTAAACTTCGGAGTTGAGTGATTTTCTTATTTTCAAAATTAATATTATTAGTCAGGGGACAAGAAGAGAAAGACACGTTGTAGGACGTTCCGTGACTTTGTTAAAAAGAGAGCATGTCCTCCAAAAAGAAGACACACGGCAACCCTACTCGGTTCCCACAAATCAATCTGATCAAAACTTCGTCAACCAGATTGATCATGCGGCGATCGACGCCAGCATTCCTCCAGAATTGTTGACGCCCAAACCTTCCGGGAGTTAACAGCGACTAGAAGTATTTCCGTCTTGCAGCCAGGCAAACGGTTATCGAGAGGACAACGGATTGCAGGACGAACACTGAGACTAAAACCGCAAAGGACTCCTTGCCAGTCAAGTCTTTCTAAATTCGACGCCCACTGCACGAACAGTCGAAGGGACTGGAGTCGTTGTCAGGTAGCCATAAAAGATGCCGCCATTTACAAGCTTAGTTTTACAACACCAGCAAAGTAAAACGAGGAGGAACATGCGGCCACATGCAGCAAGCTGAAAGCCTGCAAGGCAATACTCTGACGAACAATGAGAGCTGTTCGTGAGCTCCACTAACACAGGCGAGGAAAGGAAAGATACCATTGAAGAACATATAAAGATCATGTGAAGCACGTGATACAGGAAGTGGAGAAGTGCCTTCACAGGGCTGATGTCGCAAAAGCTATTCAAGAGTGTATGCAATTGTCCCAAGTAAACAAACTTCCGACAGATGCCTGTCATTTAAATTGGACAACTTATAAAAGAGCCGGATGCATGATGATTTACCAGAATTCAATCCGCGTTCCCACGAAGTCAAGATCTAATAAATCTGCTGGAACGGACGCCGAAGTCTTTAAACACCTAGGCGCCCCATGCCTAGCCGCTTCAACAGCAGCAATTATACTCGCAAGGCCACTACAGCGACGCGCCGTCTGCCAAAGCACTAATGCATCAACTGATATCACTTTTTCCTAGCCGCTACAAGGCCAATTGACGAAGCAACAGCAGCCCCACTCGCAAGGCCTCGACCGCGAGGCGCTGTTCAGTTCCGAATGGCATTTGCAAAAGTGAAAGCGTCTGTCAACTCATATCCCTTTTTTGAATTCTTGCATAGTTAATTTTTTGTTCTTTAAGGAAAGGAATTCAGAAATCAAAGAAAGATGATCTCTTGGCAATGAAAGGGCTTCGGAGAGGGACTAACCGAACTGTTTAAAGGGTTAAGAGATTTCAAAGACATTCGGTTGTCTCCAGTGCTTTAAATGGCCGACTTCAAAAGCGGTAAAGAATACTTGAAGAATTTTTTCTCGTACAACTCATCCTTTCTCATCCACAATTACCTTTCCCTTTTGTTGTACAGCCCCCATCAGTTTAGCCTTCGAACAATGAAGAGGGACATAGACAGCCGGAAAAAGAAACAATTTTATCATCCTTCAGCTTATTTCTTTCAGTTACAGTCGAACTTGTGTCCTTAATCCAATTTCTTTGTCTCCGTCGGCTTGTTCGACATACACCCACATGCACGCTCAGACACTCAGGCACACCAACTTCAATGAAGTAGTGAAATAAAAATGAAGGACAGATGTGAAAACAGGCGACCACTTCGTCTATTCCCCGGTGAATGGAGCTTGTCCCAGCGTCTATGGTGGCCGACGTTTGGGCAGCGTGATGTGCCCTCCTGTGTCCCAACACCGGACTGCTAACAAGTTTCCTTCTTCCGTTCGTTTTTACAGCCGCACTCGAAGACACTTCAGAACACACACCCACCCGGCTAGTCCTAAGCCCTTTGCAAACCGAGCTGAAAGTAAATTGCACACCATAACAATAACGAAGACAACAATACCCAGATGCGGATGCAGATGCAAAGGCACTCATACATCTGCAGCCGCACATGGATCTGCAGCTGCTGTAATCCTATGCAAATTACAGGAGAAATGATTTCCTCGAGTTTTAACTCCCTGATTTCGGTTTTTTGTGCACGGGGCTCCGTGCCACTGCTCTCGAAGTGTAACTTGAGCTTAAGGATTTTATTTAAAGTTTAATTGCGTTTGCATTGAGCAATTAGGATGCAGCGCAGTTGCGAGAGGGGTGCACCATGTAATTGGGTTGAAGTGGTGCCGTTAGGTCGGAAGCTCTTCTGATTTAGTAACGGACTGCGGTATCAAGGGATATGGATTGAAATATTTTATTAGATCCTGGGGGATTGTGGGTTGCTCTTAAGCGCGCAAATTGCTGAAACAATAACGAAGGAGTCTAATCAGGATTTTGAATTCTGCACCAGAGAGACACAACAGATAAGGGGAGGCGAATGAAGTCCTTGTTGACTTGTATTACTCTGTGGTTCTCCGGGTTATTTGGAGATCATACTTCCGTCTGTAGAAATGCCTTTGCTTAACTGGTCTCGTCTTCGGCAGCAGCCACTTGCTGAAGCTTGACGGCTTGACTACAGACAGGTGCGAATAGGACAAGACCATGCACCGCTTTTGATAACGAAGTGACTTGTCTCTAAAGAGGCAGATGTAAAGGGTGATTTTTGAAGCTGTTGATTGACAGAGACTTTGGAAATGTTCATAAATCAAAGTTTGCCATGCATTTTCTTAGGATTTTTCACGTATGTGCTTTATGTGGTCCCTAGGAGAGCCCAATTTCGAGAATATCGACTGGTTGCTCTCTTAATCGCCCTGAAGCTTAAAACAAATTTTTTTCTAATTAAAGAAAAACAAAATAAATTTTTTTAAATTTGTAGCAAATATCGGCTGTTTACTCTCTTCATCTCCCTGAAGCTCCCTGACCACTGTAGCGTATTCCAGGCAGAAACCATTGCGATATAGAGGGCACTGTCCTGGCTCAAGAACAATGTAATATCCAAACGAGATATCACTATCGGTTGTGACAGCCTGGCCGCAATTAAGCCCCTGGACAATGTCATGTTTAACTCATAAACATCCCTTAATTGTAGGCTGTCTCGTATGACTGAGCATTTTAATATACACCTCATGTGGGTGCCGGGACATTGTGACATACCGTGCAATTGCAAGGCCAATGAACTCGCTGGGTGGGTACATCCTCCATGTTCCGCCTTCCATGCCAATCGCTACAGCCTATCATATACTCAAGATAAACACAATCAACACCACCAATTGTAAAAGACTAGAAGGTATCACATGCCTGAAAACAAGAGAAATATGGTCATCACTTAATCGCAAACGATCTCTCAATCTGCTTAGACTTAGCAGATCTTCATTCATGACGCTCACCGGCATCAGTTGACAGTCAACACTGACTAGATCGCTTTGAAGAATCTCAATCACAGGTGGTGCCTCACCTACGATTCAGTTAACACCACAGAAGCACAGATGCCGTTGACAACACTTTTTGAATATACAGCAGAATTATCGGCATTTGTGTTCTAATCCTCTACACAGCATAACGTATATCAATTTGTAAAAATGCATATATTAAACTTACGCTTCTAGTGAATAAAATCATATTTGTACCAATATGTATGTATTCTATTTGTATTTTGACGTCGAATGTCATGAAAGTAAAGGCATGCATTAACTTTTAACACAAAATAAAATGAGAAGAAGTGCGTTTTATTGAGAATCAATGCTGAGCTGAGTACTGAGCTCTCAATAAAACACGCCTACCGACAGTGAAGCGAGTGTTTTCCAATCTTATATTTATGCGATCTGCCTAGCGAAGCAGGCATAGGGTCCGCTAGTTGTTTATAAATAAAACACTTCCAACTTAAGTGCCCTAGCGATTTACTTGAATACTTCTTTGAAAATGAGTTAAGCCTATAATTTAAATCGCGCGGTATTTTTTTTTTCAAAATTTGAACGTTTATTTAAGAAAAACATGTACAATAGTGTTGTTCAAAGTATTGCCCATCTGAAGCTATGACTCTTTCCCATCTTTCTGCCAATTTGTAGGTCCCATCCCAAAAGAACTGCACCGGCTTGACAGCCAAGAATGAATCAAGCCAATTTTTCATATTCTGCTCTGATTCTGCACCGATCACCGACCGGAACAAATGGCAGTCAGAAGGGGCAAGGTCTGGGCTATAAGCCGGGTGGGGTAAAACTTCCCACCCATTGTTTTCCAAATAGTTCTTAACCGGAATAGAAAGGTGAGGCCGAGCGCTGTCATGATGGAAGATTATTGCCTCGTGTCTGGTCGCATATTCCCGGCGTTTTTCGGCTACTGCTCTCTTCAAACGGATTAATTGTGTTCGGTAGCGTTTTAGCAGCTCATAATACAACACATCCTTCTGATCCCACCAGATACGGAGCATTACCTCCGCGCCATGGATATTCGGCTTTGCCGTTGATTTGGCTGGTTGGCCAAGCCAAAATCACCACTTTTGGCACGTTCGCTCACCTAGCGCATGTTCACCATAAACTTCCACCAAAATCCGATGACTTTAGGCAGCAGTTTTCTTCATATTAAAGTAATGAAGAAGAACTTCCCGCATAAACACTTTTTCAGACACAAAGTTCGACATATTTGAGTGAAAAGAAATTATTGTTGTTTACGCTTCAATTGAATGACATATGCTGAAATGACGTACAATGACAGTAGCTTTCCAACTGAATAGCTGTTCCAATGGAATAATACAAGTTACGCCATCTCTTAGCAAACTGCACGAACGTCAAATTCATTGAGGTTCATTTGAAAATGACTGTTCGAATGTCAGAATATACGGAATTCATTCGAATGAATAGCTCTATTCGAACAATGAGTCAAACAGAAACATCTGCTCAATGTCGAGTTCCCCGCGCAACTTACGTTGATTGATTTTATAATCAATCTAAATTCGAAATAAACACGCCTGGCTTAGCCCTTACTCTTCGGAGCGTGTCTTTATTTCTCCATCAATTCAAAATATCAAAGTAGGAGTGTTCCGTCCACCGAAAATTTGCCCAGTCAGTATCTTGCGTTCTTCGTTTCAATGTTCGAGCATTGAACTATTGCCAACAAAGCACCTTACGTTAGCATTTCCTGCTTTACAGCATTTTACCTTAATTAGGTCAATGTTGCAATACTCGATCACTGCACTTGAGTTTTGTGCATCGGAAATGTAAGCGTAATCAGTTCCGTTTGTTAGGGCAATGTCCGGTGCTGACGTAACTCGCCCCTCCGTGTTTCTCACCTTATCCCGGCGAGAAATTCCCGCAACCGCACGGAGAAACCTCATCTCAGCAGCTTGTTATAGCGACCTTATTCTTTGTCCAAAATTCTGTTTTTTGTTTCTCAGCGATTCTTCATTCGTCATATGCACCTGCCTCTAATGTTTCATTGCAGACAATCATGCTGCGCTTCCATCTTGCAGTAACATCGCCAAACCATGGTGGATAGCCAGCTGAAATACCGCTTTTATTTTAAATGCTTCCACAATGGCCGTCATATCCTCGCACACACTTTACAGGATTTACACCACTCAGCATCCTCCTAATAGCCATTCAATATAAACGACAAGAATCATAATCCATTTTCGCGGAGGATATTTGAGGGGGAGTCGAGCGAAGCGCACGCCCCCCGCCTGCCACCCCCACCACACAGCTCTTTACAAATCATAAATTATGATGGCATGTCATACTAACGTCCTTGATATTTGTATTACATCCGATCAGTGAGCGCCAGTCCCCAGACGACGCGGCGGAAGGAACCAGGATCGAAAGAAATGTTGAATTTCCAAATTGAATTTGAAATTTGAATAATATTTCCATTAATAATCAAAACGGTGAAATTGATTTGAGGTAAACAAAACAGAATCCGCCGATGAATGGGACCGATCCGAGGACGACTTCTTCGTTCCATCCTGCTGCTTCGATTCGCCTGTGGATGAAGCGCTAAGCCGGTGGAAGGAACTATGCTGTTGTTACCGGGTGGCATGGATTCCGACAGATTCTATCAATGTGTTGCTCGTTGCTCTCACAAAATACAACCGCGTGTAGACAGAAGAAAAACGAGAACGATACTTCGATTCCCTGGTTATCTGCAGTGATTTATCCAATTTGCCATGGAATTGGTGGAAGGGATGAGCCATCGACCACCCCGGCACCCTCCACCAGTCACCCATTACCCGGCACTCGGGTGTACAATTGTAAAATCGTGCCACGGAATTTGTTATTGTTGTGATCACATCTTGGTTTGACCATAAATTGGTGAGCAGTTTGTGCTTTATGTTTTGATAAATGGCCACCGTTGGATGCTGTTAAATGGGGAAACAATATTTTTATCCTTATCGGCAGCAGCGAATGAACGAGGGGATGGTTAACACCGTGTACGAGCGATTGCACATTTAAATATGCGATAAGACTGGTTCGACCTAAACGGTTATATGGGGGGGGGGATTGCCTGCTTTCAAATGGCAATTGTATGGTAATGACCGGATATTTTCGATGAATTTCATTAGGGATCCCAGGCTAATGAGCCAGACAGGAAATAGCTTTTCACCCTGTAAACTGGTGGAGGAGGTGCCATATGGCTGCCACAGATGCATACCATTGTGACATGGCAATTTTCGAGATCTGAAAATGTGAAAAGATTAAAGCATAAATTTGCTCCAATTACTGAAGGTGCCCACAGGACAAACATGTCCTTTGACTGTTGCGCTCGAAATGGTCGATGCACAATGTCGACGAGAAATGAACGCACAAATGAAAATGAACGAAACCACTGTAGAGCATTGATTATTTATTCGAATTGAGCAATTGTTTGAAGAGACCATCCTTCACACAGTGCTCCCCACAGATTCTGTGTAGTTAATTAGGCGTGTGCGTTAGTGGTCCGATTTGATGCCTCACGGATTGTGAGTGTGACGCCATCTATCGAGTGTGACGCCATCGAATTTGGTGCCAACGAGTATGGTGCCATCGAGTATGGTGCCATCGAGTATGGTGCCATCGAGTACGGTGCCATCGAGTACGGTGCCATCGAGTACGGTGCCATCAAGTACGGTGCCATCGAGTATGGTGCCATCGAGTACGGTGCCATCGAGTGCATAGGGTGCCATCGAGTATTGTGTGATTGAATGTAATTGAACTCGGGTGCTGCGATGCAGATGGAACAGTGACTCAATTGTTTTTCAGCGATATTCACAGCGATTAACAAGTTGCACAAATCTACGAGCACATATGCCATGAAAAGTTTCAGTGAAGTTAATAAAAACAATTAAAAAAATTGCTTCCCCGAAGAAGTTTGAATAATTATCTATCCTCTCCTAGATCTGGGCAATGCAAAGCATTTGACATTCGGCGACCTGTTAATATCCACTACACTCCGCGTCTTGATTCCTTTTGTAAATCGTTACTTTTCTCTTGAAGACCGACCTTACTCAGCGCATACTTAGCAGACAAATGCGTCCATTCTGAAAATAAATTTGTAATTGGTTAATGAATCGTCCACTTTGTAAATCAAGAGCTCATTGTTTACTTACTTCACAAAAACCATAAGACACACCTCAATTCAGACCCAAGATACTCTCCTTCAGTCCACCGCACTGGGACTGAATTTCTTAATTTCCTTTCGTTCAAAAGAGAAACCTTATCACAGACGCAGGCATACAGACCTTCCCTTTGTCTGTTCCATATCTCCGTGTGCCCCATAATTGTTCTGTCTGGAGCGGCGAAAAACTTTTCTAATTTCATTTAAATCCATTTAAACTGTGCGAAAATGTCCGTAACAAATAAATTACGTTTGATTCTTCGGCTAGAATAACAGAAAAGTTTTCGTCGCGTCCACAAACAATAGGGCCAAATGTTCGCCCACCTCACAACTTGCGCCAGTGACTATCAATGTCCTGGGGTAAGCCCAATGTGAAAGGTTCAACTGCCACAATTAAGGG
Organism: Eristalis tenax; assembly: GCA_905231855.2. Taxonomy (NCBI): domain Eukaryota; kingdom Metazoa; phylum Arthropoda; class Insecta; order Diptera; family Syrphidae; genus Eristalis; species Eristalis tenax. The sequence continues at coordinate 31,594,780 of HG993124.1, read as the reverse complement.
GTGATCCCTGTCCAATTTTATTGCACATTGCTTCACGCGCCTCGCAAGGATGGATACATCCCATCAGTCTCCGCCACCACAGGGCCCACTCGGAGCCATGAACGTCTGCGCTCGGCAGTCGGAAAATTCCTTACCATTAACATTGACTTCTCGTTGATAGCATTAAAATATATATTTTTTTCTTTTTCATTTCTTTTCCATAACATTGATAATGAAATTCGTGCAAGAGGAAAGCGACTTGTGTGTGTCGTGTCAAGTAAAGCCGAGTGGCAGTGGGCGCTGGGGAGTGGGCGTTAAGAGGAAGTTTCGTAATTGAATGCCGCGGAATAAGTATTCTGCTGTGTACGAGTTTTATTGGCGTGTCCTTGGCACATATTTGAAATTGACATCTTTATGATGGGAAATATGTTTTAAATTAAAAAAAAAATGCTCGCGATTTTTAATCAACGACCCGTGGGAGTATTTGAAATGAGAACAAAGGTGAGCGTGACAATACCTGTACATACCTGTCCTTTGCACACACTCAAATTCATGGCGTATGCTCTGGATTACGTCCTGCTTTCCTTTAATTTGTTGAATTTAATTTCGGGCTTGTGGATTATTTCACTTCAGAACATGAAGTGAAAAACGGAGCCACAATAGGTGAGTTGCCCTAATGGGGTATTAACTCCGATGTTCAAAGGGAAAAAACAGTAAAAACCGACTAAGCTTACTGCAAAATATAATTATTCGTAATTAATTCCCAAACCACTTGTTTTTGTACACAGCGAGTAAGTCAATATGTATGGCGTTACAGCCCGTAGAGGGCCGCACAGTGGTCCCGTTGTAAGGGGGAGTTGGGATTAAACATGTAACTTTTGAAGCCATGGACTGATCTTAATGAAATTTGAGATCTTATCATGGTTGAAAAATGGTTACTGCAGCTCATCGGGTAAATGAGTAATAATAAGTTAAAAAAAACATTTTTTGTTTTAATGCATAAAATAATTATTTGTTATTGTCAATGGCTCTTAATTGGGGCTTTAAACACAGTTGTAATCCTTATTTATGGAAATAAATTAAACTTTACAAGTACAAACGTACATAGATTTTATTTAGAATTAAAGAAACTAAGCAATTTAGCATAATAAGGCCTGCGCTTCAGTACTAAGTGGAAGCGAGTCTTTTATTTTTGGTTCAGCCCTTAAATACGCAGTCCAGGGATCAGATGATACATTTGATGAATTACATCTTCGTTTGTTGCCGAACGAGAACATTTTCTACTATTTTTAATCCGATAGCACTTATAAAATCCTCTGATAATGACCTGACGGGCAAGCCTGCCGATGATAATTATTTCTGCTCCGTATAACAGAACTTTTGAAGAATTGCTCCACTTAAGCGCCTCGTTCTCCCTAAGTGGCTAAAAGTGGTCTCAGTTTTTGCAACATTGCATTGCCATAGTTAATACTTATAGTTTTCAGAAAAAGTTGGTCTCTAGTTGGAGTTTTTTTGGAGCATTTTTGTTACAGTCCATCAAACATTGAAAAGCCCCCTCAAAAGGCGGCTGTACTTAAAAGCCTAGTTTAACAAATTTAAATGAAAAAACTGAAGTTGCACAGTGAAGGCCAAATGTATGCCCTTTAAAAAAATATTACTTTAGATTCCAAAGTAAAGGGTGATTTTTTAAAAGCTATAGGACAGTTTTTCAAAAAAAAAACACATAAAATTCAGAAAAATACATGAAATCTTTATTTGAATCGATAGTACGGTCCACATAATTTAATGTTTGAAGATTATTTCATGCAAATGTTGACCTTGACTGCGCCTCAAATGGTCCATCCGCTTTGTCCAATTTTGGCACACTCTTTCCAACATTTCGGCCGGTATCTCACGAATAAATGCTTCAATGTTGTCTTCCAATGCGTCAATTGAAGCGGGCTTGCCTGTATAGACACGAGCTTTAACATAGCCCCACAAAAAAATGGTCTAAAGGCGTTAAATCGCACGATCTAGGCGGCCAATTGACCGGTCCCGAACGTGAAATAAAATGTTCACCGAACTCGCCTCTCCATAAGTCCATTGTTGCGCGTGCTGTGTGGCATGTGGCACCGTCTTGTTGAAACCACATGTCATGCAAGTCAAGCTCATGCATTTTGGGCAACTTTGAGCTAACAGTACAGCCAAATGGATCATCAAAAGTCAACCAAATTTAGGCTTTCTAGGTTCTCATATTTGTAGAATCGAAAAACATATACCAATTGGCCGAGAAAAATATGTCGCTTCGGGTATTTATTTCCACCCTGAGACCACTGTGGGCTGGGGCCTAGCTTCCGCAGCAATCACTCGTGTTGTGCGTTCACTCACGTGTGGAAGGGACCTACAGTTGTATGCCAACACCGAAGGGCGGGATTTTAAGAAGCTTTTTCTAGACAGGAGCAGGGTTGTCAGACGTGGCGATTTATCGCCGAACTGACAATTTTAGATATCATTTGGCGACAGAAAAATCGGTATGTCGCCACACATCAAAAAAGGCTTTCTTCATTTGCTTTGTAATCTTAAAATAAATGTTTCTTCTCATTTTTCAAGAACTTAAGAACGTATTTCGTCTTCCGAGTAAGAAGCTATTAGTACTAATTTGTACCAGAAAATGTTTGTTGACTAGTTACTGCTGTCATTACCCTACCATTTTTTCACTATCACTTGGTTTTTTGTCTCGGACGTTTTTGCCCCATTGCATTTTGATGTATTTTGTGTGAAGACACGCGTACAAGACGAATAATGCCTGAAAAATCTTTCTCGTCGAGTAGGGACGAAGATGGCGTACGAGAAGCCGCAAATTATAGTTTGTAGATTTAGCGAACAACGATCCTTTTCTTTGGAAGAAGTTAAAATCGACACCCACCACGTATTCGAATCCAGGCTGCATACGACAGCGTGCATCGAGACGAGCTATTCCACGTCTGTATTTTCACATTCATGCCAAACTGGTCAGGGTGTGCAGAATGACAACGAAAAATTATAGCAGCGTTTCGCAAGTACAATGTTCTAAAATCCATTTTGCGTGTTCGTGCGGTCGGGTGTAGGTACGCGTTTTATCGAGTTTACGAAAATGTTATGTGAAAGCACGGCTTTTCTCAATTGTCCAAATCCCAATGAAAGGCGCGCGTTTTGCAAGTACAATGTTCTAAAATCCATTTTGCCAGAAAAAATGCAATTACTTCGTCGCGGCGTGTTCGTGCGGTCGGGCGTTGGTACGCGTTTTATCGAGCTTACGAAAATGTGAGCCGAAATGAGAGCCGTTCTTTCAGCTCTCTCAATTGTCCAAATCCCAATGAAAGGCGCGCGTTTCGCAAGAACAATGTTCTAAAATCCATTTTGCGTGTTCGTGCGGTCGGGCGTAGGTACGCGTTTTATCGAGTTTACGAAAATGTTATGTGAAAGCACGGCTTTTCTCAATTGTCCAAATCCCAATGAAAGGCGCGCGTTTCGCAATTACAATGTTCTAAAATCTATTTTACCATACAAAATAATTGCATTTTATTTATGCATTTTATATAAAAACCCTACAAACAAAACAAACAAGCCCGAGTTTGTGGAAGTAGCCTTTGCCTAGAAATTTGTGCTCCCGCCTCCGGTGAACTATTAATGCGCGACCGCTGCATTGTGACATCTTTATTGGATTTACGTGTATTCTACTTAAAATGTCTGAGCACGACCGCGAATTGTGATATGGGTATAAAACTTTGCCAACCGGAGAGTGTTTCATAGGCTAGCCTTACAATTTAGAAAAAATACGAAGTAAATTTTCTTTACACTACAAATTTAAAAAATGGTACTATCCCTGAAGAATTGAATATCAGTCCAACTTTAAATATATCAGTTCGTCAACAATAAAGACGCTACAGATGAGGCCACGCAATTGAAACTAAGAAATGTGTGCAAATGAACCTTCTTCATTCCCCAACTTTGATTGAGGTCTTTTCCGAAATACCAGAGCTTTGGTACTGTATTTTTTGTAATCTTGGTACATAGGGCGTTGTTAGCAATTTGCAATCAATATCAGCTAGAATCACGACCAGTGTTGGGACTTTTAGAAATTGATTTGGCAAATGAGGTCTACCACGCTTTTTTCAAACCCACCACTCTTCTACTTCGCAATTTAAGTCCTAATCACGACATTGAATTTTTTGACTTTTGTCCAGCTAGCATGTACTGTGCTGCAATAATATCTGCTGACATCCCACGTGTGGACTTTTTACTTGGACTCTATCGAAGGACTGCCTGTTTTGAGCTCCACGCGGTCATTGGTGACGCCCTACATCTCACAAGTGCTGACACAAAATAAATCCATCAATCAATCGAAATCCAAATATGTACGATGTTCGTATCCGTGCTTGCTTCAGCGGATTTTTAACTTCAAACCCTGTCCAGGCAGTAGGCCAGTAAAACAAACCCATCCAAACCCACCCTTTCTGTCAGCAAGCAACGTTTTCTAACCAGGATCCGAACATGCACTACATCAAATTTTGTGAAATTATCCCATCATTAGTGACACGATTTTGGTTTTCGGTCAAAAAAACAAACCAAACAACACTTTACCTTAGGCATCAGTGAAGACGTGTTCCTTTCGTCATGTCACCGATGCCGCCGCCCGATTGAAATTCCTTGGATAATTGATGATGATGACGACGGCAATCACCGTCATTCTGAAGTGACAAAGCATATTATGTGATGATGGGGTGGATTCCGAAGTGACCGCTGGAATCATTTTAGTGGAGCGTGTAAATTGATCTAATTAGCGTTTATCCTATTTAACCTTAATTGCCTTGATGGCATAATTATCTACGTATGTATGTGGGTTGTTGAAGGATGTCTTCGAGGATTTGGTGGAAGAAGCGTTTGATTTCGATATTGCCTAGCGAATCCAGTTAAAGTGCCAGAATAAAATTCCAAGAAGCAAACTAGAATCCAAATTTACTGACGCTTTCAAATGCGTCAGTCAAACGCCTGTGGTGGCATTGCATATGCACTGCCTTGGATATACGTGAACGCCTGGTTACGTGAAAGTCTGAAGTGGACCAGGGCCTGCTTCTACGCAACCACTCTTGTTGTGCGTGCTATTGTTGCATCACGAATGGATGGAACTTGAAGTCGAACGTTGGAGTTTGAGAAACTTTTCCTAGTCAGGAATACTCTATGAGGGGAGGTGAAGCCGTGATTGAACCTGGAACCCCAGCTTCGGAGTCGACGCTCCAACCCACGCGCCACAACTGCCCTTACCGGAGCGATAAATCCGCGGGAGCGGCCAAATCATCCATCACAGTTGGGTTGGACGAAGCCAACAGCTCTTCCCACGGATCTTCTCAGCGAATAACTTTTCAAAGAAAAGTCTGTCAAACGCATTTTCACAAAATTTCGTCTACTCGTTCCATCACGATGGATTCCACTTGTGAACTGTACTTTACACCTTCCTTCCTATACTTGTCCAATTTAACATTACGCAACGCACCTAACGGGCGATGTGATAGTGGGTCCTTATGGCCCATGGCTTTTTTGACAGCGTAGTGTCAACTCACCGCTACGACCCCACTTGCCGGTGGTTACATCACAACAGCCCTGGAACAAGATTGAACATGCACACGAGACAAGAAAGGTAAGAGCCAAATTTAGGCCGTGAGTATTATGGCACTTCGAAGAGCACCTCGCACACTCTACCGTAGTGCTGCCAGTGCACTGCAGACAAGCCCTATGGTCCCACATGGCTTTTTTGACAGTTGACAGTGACAGACAAAATAGTGTAGGTACCTGTCATTCTCTGATTGGTGCGAAAAAAATGTCGAGGGGAAAGAGAGCTAGAAATCGTTGATTTCCGGTCTCCACTAGATGTCGTTCCAGAGTTCACATATGCCCATGTCCTTGAGATGGGAGGTTGAGAAGAGAGCTTTTTTTCTAGTCCTGACTTCGAGTCAAATACTCGTCATAACCTGGCCTTGTTTTGCGTTCCCGCGCCTTTTGGTAACCGTCGTCGTTTAGGTGTGTTCTTCTGTCACGCTCAGTATCAGACTACGGGTTTGGTTGCTACCTCATTGATGGCTCTACCAGACGCCAATGACACCACATATCGGTGGCGTTCGTTGCTCGACGGGACGGCCTCTCACTCAGTTTCTCTTTGTGATAATTCCGGATAAGCCCAAGCGTCCAATTCCCCGACTGCTTGGTCTTCATGAATGGACGCAACGTGCTGTCTGTCAACGGTTGAAGGAAGTTATAGCTCAGGCTGGATCAAATGCATCCCAAGAGAAAGAAATAGAACACCTTACTTGTTTATTAGCGTGTTTCACGCTTGATTTCTAATTCCTCCCAATTCTAATAAATCGCTCAAATAATCGTGCCACTCGCACCCCTCCGTATTCCACACCTAATCCTCAACATAAACAACAATTTCAGATACAATTTAATCGCTAACCATTGCGAATCCTTACAATTTATACACATTTTCGAGACCTTCACAAACAGATACATACATTCAGAATAATCTCATGGATTTTGATTAATCGCACCACACTTTCGGGGGCAGATCTTTCCCCGTCAGAACGAGGAGGGCATGTACGAACGAAAAGATTTTCTGTGTTCCATCAACAAACAGATGCCTTCTCAGAAATGATTAATGCTTCTGGATGAGTTCCCTCCTCGGCTCGGCATACGATTAGAGGGGAGTGTCCGGGACACTGAAGAAAATAAAATAAATTCGATTCTAACGATTTCGGTGTAATTTGTCAACTCTTCCAGGTGCTGGGAGACAAATTGAGAAGCGGAAATGCTTCATCATGTCGATAAGGGCAGACTTTTAGTGGGAATTGCAATCGATTGCAGCTTGAGTATATGGTGGGTATGATTGAGGGGACTGGCGGCACGGATGCCGCAAAGACGATCTGGCTTAATGTTCAAAAGCTTGTGACTACTGAACACAATCCTTCTTTTTTTGGGGCTTATGACAAGCAGAGACGGTGCACTGGTCGTATGCTTCATGGTTTCCTATCATCGACTGAGTTCAAGAGAAAATTATTCTGTGAGTGTTTTACAGAAAGTTTTGAAGTTGCACAAAGTTAGGATACCAAGTCTAACTCCAGTGCGCCTGGTCATCCGTGGATACCCCGTTCCGCGTTCGTCTGCATGTTCTACTTTCTGCCGCAACAATCATCGAAGTACTGTTCTCTCTTTGGAATTCGATTTTATTAATTGATAACTTTTTCTATTAAAAGATGCAACAGGAGTGCCTGTATGCTCAACGAGCCGTCCAATTTGTGATCCGGACACACGCTGTTGCTTTCGGCCCACACCTCAAACTCAAGACTGTCTCCTGAAACTGCATGTAGTATAGGTTGCTTAACAATTTCTAAGCATGTCAAAACTTACAAAAAAGAAACACTGATTCTCTCTTTCTTAGATTTGTTTCCCGGCGAGCACAGTGGGTATTTAGGCGTGTCGTACGGCACATTGTTACGTATTTTGCACTCGCATCTACGATCTCCATGTCGTTCCAGAATCGCTGCCAGCTAATCAAGGAATGCAGAGAACTTACGCCCCTAAGGTGCTTGAACATTGGACAGCATTATGTTTCACTTTACAGTCCCATCCAGAGCCAGTTGTTTAGAAAATGTAAATGCTTGACCATATTGTCTATTTTAGTATGCAAGTACGTGTAGTGAATTAAAACTGAATTCAAAACAAAAACGGTGCTCGAACATTTTCGTTACTGAAAGACCACAGTCACTACATGGTGTGCAATTAAGCCTGGTGGTGCCATTCGTCCATGACGTAGTGTTTCCTTTTTATGTATTCCTCAAGGTTCCGTCGTTGGCCCTTTGCTCTTTCTTATATTTATAAATGCACACCCTAGAAAAATATATTATTTTAGTAAAGCTACAACTTCTAAGCAGTGTGTTCGAAGTCCGAAGGTCGAAATGACCGACAGTTTTATGCCGATTACGAAATTTGAGGAACTTTTTCTAGACACTAATGTGGGGCCGTGAAAAGTATTTTGCTCGTACCGGGAATCGAACCTGGGCTGTGTAGGCTCAAGTGCCTAGAGCAGCAACCCACAACGCCACTGCCGCCACCATTTGCAATTCAGGCTCACAAACATACCTTAAACAAAGCCATTGTCTTGTTGCCAATGAGTTTGCTTTTTTTATTGAGACTGTTAAATAATTCAATATCTTGGTGTCCTGCGGATGTGACCACCATGATGGTATAAAGCGATTTAAAAATTTATTTAAACGGAATTATTATTGCAATTGAGATTACAACTAGACTTAATTACTTAGGGTGTTGGCTCAACAATAGGGGCCCAACTGATGTATTTTGCTCAATTTAGTGTGTATTATTTTTGGTTAGTGTTAAAATTGGGTTGTTCAAGGCAGTATGTCCTTATGGGATGGGGTGGTGATGTGGTAGCCGACTTAGCCTCTGTGGTGATTGCTATCGCTGCTCTGGTAGAATCTATGCAGCTAATTGATGGACTTAGTTGCAAAGGGCTCGTTTAGCAGATTTTACGCGTTGAGGTATCGTTGTCCGGGGACTGTGTTTCTCAGGTTCCTGATTTCCTCGTTAGGATGGTTGTTGATGTCTAGTAGCTGCTTCCATGTACTGTTGCACGGGGATGATGCCTGGTTGGTCGTAAATCCTATTGTTGCTGTATTGCCTTTCTCCAAGTACCCCACCACACGTTTGACGTTTCTTCCAATTTTCAATAAAGTACTTTGTTACCAGAAATGAAGTATGATAGAGATGCCCAACTTCACAGCTGATTGACCTCTAGTCTATCGACGAATTTGACAGGACAATGGAGGTAGAAGTTGGGCTTCTCAATCTTACTTCAATTCGGCTTGTTACTTAAGGTGCATCGAAATAAATCCATTTACATAAAAAAAAATAAATAGGGACAGCTTCATTCTTAGTTTGCTTGGAGCTGTATGACACTACGTTTTTTCATATTTTAAATGACTTATTCTCATTTAAGTTTAAGTGCAGTGCGAAATATTCACTATTGAAATTGTCGTTCCCCCTTGTTCTCTTAGACGAGGGCACGAATTCTCGCCTCTCATTTTGCTGTCACCTCATATTAAAATCTGTATTCTTGAACTCAAGTGAGGTGACAAAAAAACAATCAAATTCTCAACTCAAAGGAATTCAACTACGAGTAGTTGGCAACACATGCTGCAGATTTGTGTCTTCAAGTGGGATCAATTTCCGTTCGGTGGTTACATCTGCTAATTTTGTTCATATTGGATCGCGTCTTTGCTATACTGCCCACTTTATTGACTATATTCAATGACAGCCCAAGAAAAGGAAGAAGCTTCCACTGACAACAAGCGAAGGAGACGCAAGCACGCCGGCGGAGAAAGCAGAAGCGTTGTCATCCTTTTGCGAAGGCAACTTTCAACCATCACCGCCCGATGATCCGGAATTTGTCACAGAAGTCAACAGCTACGTCAATGCACTTGTGACTTCATCCGCACCAGACATCATCTCCAACGAAACCAACCCAGCGGACGGACCGACAGGAAACGATGACCTCAAAACCGTCGAAGAAATTGCGGGAATCAACGCAGCTCAACGAGGAAAGCAGCCAGGGCTGACAATACTTCGATTTTCGTCCAGAAGCGAATGCCACGATCCTTTTCACAATCATCATGAGCAACTGCATCAACAATTGGAAGTGGAAAATAGCAAAAATTGTCGCAATACCCAAAAAGGGATGCCAGTGTTTCAGGATACAGGCCTGTATCGTTCTTGATCAGTTTAAGCAAGACCCTGGAGGACCTGGTAGTGCGAAAACTAAAGCGATGGTCTATCGACCTAAACATCATTCCGGATAATCAGTACGGATTTCTTGAAAAATATTCAACGCTACATCCTCTAATGAAGTTCCTCCACGATGTTGTAGATGCGCTGAACAATAACGAGGCCACCGTCACCTGCTACCTAGACGAGAAAAAGGCCATCGATACGGTCTGGATTGAGGGACTCATCTACAAGCTGAACCAGATGGGATTCCCCTCCAACCTCATCACAATAATTTATAGCTTTCTGCATTTCAGAAGATTCTACGTCTCAGTTGATGGCAGCAAGTCAACAGAGGAGCACTCAGGCTCAGTTGCAGAAGGATCAAAGCTGGGACCGTGGCTTTTCAACATCTACACGGCAGATCAACCACATCCAACTGACACTGTAAAATGCTGTCTATTCGCAGATGTCTCGCTGACTCATGCCAGCTCAAAATTGACTACTATATCAAATGGGGTATTCTTATCAATGCTGGGAAATCGGTACTTATGTGTTTAAGGAGACCATCCAGAGGTGGATGCAGATCAGCAGCTCAAGAAAAGGGATAATGCAAGCGTTTCGTTTTCTTAAAACAAATGGATTTCTCGAGTGATTGGAATTGGACAAGGCACTCAAGTTGTTGGTTTGTGGTTATTTTAACACTAAACGTGAACATATTAATCAACAAATTCTGCTCCCGAATTTCCCGAACCACCCAATCAGCTCCTAGCCTACATACAAGTTAAGATCATGTTGCAAGCATCTCCCAGCACTGTACCACATCATTGAACTCAAATCAACCTTGAAATATCTTGTCATTTCCATTTGGAAGCACTTTAGTTAAGAGTTCAGCACCGTAATTCATTCATATCTCTGCCCATTCGCTCTCAGCCAGGTCTTAAATTCCACAATTAGCATAATGTGAGCGTTTCTTCTCAATTTACTGAATAAATAAAAAGACGTACTTCCATTCGAATAAATTACCAGCGGTAGCAGCGAAAAAATTGACTCAGCAAACAACACCGGGCAAGACAGTACACTGCTGGCCGTGGGAGGATGTGCTGGAGGTGGAAACGGTCACCCATTCAGGTTGAATTCTGAGAAAGAATGCAAATATATTGATGCTCACTGTTTGAAATGAATTCCCTTGTTTGAAAAACAAAAAACAGCCCGGCGCTGATATTCCTCATCGTGGAGGCCGTCCCTGAAAGCATACACACATGCGTGCACATGTTCAAAGGTTGTCCTTTGAGTGCGCCCCGAAAATGTGTCCAATTAGGAGTGATTTAAATTAAATCGAAGGCATGGGTTCACACGTATTCAAACTGAAGACGAACCCCTGCCGGGATGTTAAACCGATTAGCTGCGTACCCCTTTCCAAGCATTGGTGCCAGATTCATATGAATTGGAATGATATCTGCCCGAGTGTGAAGCGATACAAAGAGATTTTTAGATGGGGTCGAAGACTTGGTATTAGCAGACATGTGTTCTACATAATTTAGTGCCTGCCTTTCGGTCGACACTAATCTAGCTTCCAAGGCTATCACTCGGGCTCCGAGTGCTAAATATTATCTTCCTTCTACTACAGTCTTAAGGCCGAACCATGAATTCAACGAACCAGCGGCGACTGGAATTTTAATGTGTTTGTGTGTGAAACACAGATATATCCTTCTTTTTTATATATAATCTGAACAGCACCACGCCACGACTTGCATCCCAAATTATGACATTTTTGAGTATAAAACCATAATTAGTGAATTTAATCCTTTCATCTTACATCAATTTGCAACTCCATTCATATTTTTAAAATATTTATAGTTTTGAAGTCGTGTAGTAGGGAGAGAAACGTTCTCCGCAGCTAATGTTTAAGATTGTCTTTAAACCCTTCTGTCAATGAGTAGGTCCAGCCAGACCTTTTTGCATTTTCGAAGCCATTTTTCTCTAATTGATTTTGGAGCTATCTTCACCAAATTCCCTGACTTTATCAGCGTATACACGCTTAATGCTTTTCCATTTACCATAGATTGAAAAGCCAAGTGGATGTGGGAAAAAATCGTGGTTTTTGTAAAACAAACCCTAGAACCAATGGAATAGGTCTGGCTGAACCTTCATACACAATGTATGGAGAAATGTGTTTATTACGGCATTTTGCACTAATTACTTTTGTTGTTACACTTGTACGACAGACGAGGCGATGGACATTGACTTTTTTTTACAACAATGTTGGGTGAAAAGTGAAGTAAATGATGTGAGTGCTACAGCTACTGCCAATGCACTTCGACAATTTTTATATTCATTGATTGAGCAGTTAGTGACCCCATAGATAGAAGCCAGGATGATAGTAAAAGGGGCGAGCAGTGGACGTACTCGAGGTCTATGTGTAAACACCGTATCACCGCAGTGGTCCCCCAATCAATGATATCCGAACGGACAAGGAATCTTGACGAGATACAAAGTATTTTATTTAAAAAATTTGTGACGAATATTTAATCAGGTTCAATTTATGGTAACGTTGATACAGTGGGCTTATAGCTGAAATAGGGAACTTGAGCCTGCAATGTACTGAGATATCGTCGACGACTGTACCACTTTGAATGGTGGAAATTTCTGAGTTAGAGTTCATTTGAAGCTTTAGACTATCACTCAAAAATTCGACCACGAGTACAGCTGCAGGCGTGTTCAAATTTATAATAAAATCGCCAATTATAATAATTTGCCACAGATTAGATATTGATCAATTGACGTGCAGAGATTAACTAGCAAATTGTTCACGATTATGCAAGTTAACTAGTCGATTTTTGTCAGATTGTGTGAAGACATTTCGCTGTCAAACCAAATTCCATCAATTACACTTCGATAAGCACTTCGGGCAATTTGAAAAGAATAAAATAGAGATTTGTATCTAAGTCGAGGGAAGTTGCAGTCGTTTATATATCTGCAACTTCCTATTTCTGAAACGCTAGCCTCGTCATCAAATGGAAAATCTCCAACAGATATTTTGACAGTTGACAATTCAGATTCTTAAGTAGTACGAGAACTCAACAAAGATATTCTGTCCTGAACTAAGCACTTTGTATTCGATATCCAGTACAAATCAAAAACTAGCACGAACTAGTCCCAAAGAGCGCACTTATTTGCAGACAAACAATTATTCTGTTACTACGAAAAGGCTGCCAGTTTAGAGAAGAAACACCTATGTACAATTCTTGTTGCTTAACATTTCTGATAAAATGTCGTTGCATATTAGTGAACAGGATGTTCATTGGATGTTGTTCCAACTCTAGGAACTTCGGACATTCAATGTCTGATTACTTAGTGTGAAGCAGTATGAATGCGGGAAGCTTCGTATTCGTTGGACTGAAAAAAGAAATGCTTTTGTCTGAATTGTTCTGAATTGCCGCCCCTTGCAATGTGCGCCTGGGGCGTGTGCCCCCTTGCCACGCCCCCTCGCTTCACTATTACTAATGCTTTAAGTTTGTCGTACACAACGCTAGATATAGATTCCTAAAGTCATCCCAGATCGGAAAATAACCGATTTATTTTTGCCGCACATAATACAGTGGATTCCGACACAAATTTTGTTGCACCAATTAGGCAGCTGTCCAATTATGTGAAATGAGAAAACACCGTTATTTGTCATATGTCACCAGTTAAGCGGCTGTCCCAGAGGTTCCCACTGTATACCTGAACAAGGTGACAAAATAAAAATATGACCCTTTTGCCAAGCTGTCTAATACGCCTTCTTTTCCTTACGCCATGGAATTCGTGGACTCAATTCTACAGTAAAAAGGAGGATATGTTTGAAATGTGAAGGAGACAGGCGATCCACACGTTCACGACCAAAAAAGTTCCCAACTGGTCTTTGATCTGTGAATGAGAAAAGTGTCAGAGTCTGAGAAGTTCGCATTTCGTAGTGTGCCCATATGAACATCACTTAAGCGAAGTGTGAACAGAGAACATTCACCGACCAAAATCATGGAACATGTAGAATCACTTGCGTGAGGGAGTGCGTTCTTACGTTGGACCACGTTTTTCTCACAAACACAAAGACAGTACTTCAGATTTGCCTTTTGTACTCCTTGCGTTGGAAGTGAAGCAATCGGTGTCCTTATCAAAAAACATCCGGATTGCACTTAACATTCATTTGCACTCTCAATGAGAAGGACTGGGATTACACTTACAAGTTAACAAATATGCCTTTACATCAATTCGGGCACGATTTGAGTCACATTCATTGTGGAAGCTGTCTCTCAGTGGAGTTTAATTTCCTACGCATGGCCGTCTTCGGGAAGTCTTCACATTTCTAACAAGTGTCTTCTGTGTGGCATAAGAAATCTGAACTGAAAATAGCACCGAATCACCCCCAGTCTCACCGAGAATTTGTCAGTGGCATCATTAAGTATTCCACAGCTAGTCACTGAAGATGGAATTTGTATCTTTAAGATTTGCATGCATGCCATGCAGAAAATTGAAACGATATTCCGAATCTTCAATCAATCATAAATTGCATTCGACGCATTCAAGTGAAAAATTACAAATTTCATAGATTCTCTCGTGCAAACGTATGCAGACTGCAAGACCAATTGAGCGATCAATATTTTTCAATTTAGCAAAATTAGATTGGGGTTCTCTTGGATGTTTGGCCAGAGACAGGCCGTGCCCATAAGAAGAACGCATGGCATATCGTCCAGCATCATGCAACTCAGATCAATATGCCAATGAATACGGTAGTAACCGAATCTCAGCACTGGCTTGTCATTTCACAAAAGAATTATTGAATAAATATACCTCTCAATCGGACCTCATATGTAGAATCCAGTCTAAGAGTCAGGAGAATGACGCATGGTTGACACTCGACACAGAAAATGAAATTCGAGTTTGGAGATAACAAATAATGCTTTGTGCTCTTGGCAGATTGCCTACTGTTTAATTTAAAGAGAAGAAAGAATACAACCCTTGTTCTGCATGACAGTCTGTTACTGACAATGTCTCATCAAGGCCTGCAACACCACACATGCTTGCGGCGATGCAAGCAAAAATGAACGCAAACAACTTTGTTGACCTGCCACCACGAAGATGTTTAACCTAAATTAGAAGTTGACTTCCGCGACTTCCAGGCTTTATGAGGAAGAACATACTCCCACTAAAGGCCCCTCAGGACAACTTGGATAAAGTCTAGCTGGGTTTGGACAATGTGTCCATGGTAGCAGAATCACCTCAACACTCATGAGTCCAAGTGAATCTTCCCCTTAAAAAGCCAACCCCAAGTACTAATTATTTTTTGAAAAATTATTGAAAAATATTATTTAATGCTAAATATAAAATAATATGTATTTATTAAACAAGATTAGCTTAATGGATTACTAGAATAATAAGTAGGTACAAATAAACAAAATTGTTCATGTTATTTATTTAATCAAAAATTTAATAGGCCAAATATAATTTTCTTGAAGCACTCTCTCGAAAAGTGAAAATCAAAATGATTACAGACTTCGTTAAAAGATTTCAAAACCCTAGAAATGGGTGCATCCTTACCATCTATGCCCCCATTGAACAAAACGATAGTGAGCTCTTAGAGTTCGTTTTGGAGCATAAATAAGGAGCACTGACAAAAGTATAGGGGCTATTCATATGGTGACACAAAATGTGGCGTATGGAAAAAAAAATCATGTAAGAGTCTTCTTACACTGCTAAGGGTCATTAATCCCAACATGGTTCGAAATTGCAACGCATTTTGAAGAAATCATATTCTGTAAATCGTCTCTGAGTACAATTTGCAGCGTGCCACCCATTTAAGGAGTTTAGGTCCAACTGACATTTTTTTACAATCATTTATGCTTTGGACTTTTAAAAATAATTTAAGGTCGTCAGCATACATTAAGCAGTTGCCATAACTTAAAACAAAAGCAAGGGACGTTGAGGAACTCCAGACAACATCACAGCTGACTGTCCCATTGGCGAATTTGAGCGCATTGACGGTTATTCACGAAATAATGTAAATACCGTTCTCTGATTGGTCAATTTGGTTTGAGAAAAAGCTATAAAAACGGCCGTCAATCATTTTAAAGTGCAAGAGCCCCCTTATTCTATTTGTCGTGTCTCGTGTCACTGTGAGCAAGTTGTATTCAATTTGTCACTTAAATGTCACACAATGTGACTAAGACAGTAGAAATTTTGTCACAGTGACATCTGACATGATTAGGAGGATAAGAGGATTACTTAATTTCTGATTATAAGTAACAAATATCATTCGCCTTACGCTCTTTAATTTTTACTGATTTTATTTCTGCCGTGACGACGTCTTTTGCACGTCCTGAACGTTCGACATCATCCGTCCAAGTATGACAACAACGGAATTCAGTAAACCACTTCGTAACCGTTGAAGTTAATGATGCAAAGTCCGCATAATTTTTACAAAGATCCAGTACTCATGAAATGTTGCTGTTATGGAATTCAATAAAACGCACAAGGTTGTCTGCTGGTTGCTCATCATTTTTAATCGTGCTTAGCAGTGTTGCACTAAAAGTTTCTACGCGGGAAGCTCAAAAAGTCAAGTGCTAACTATAACAGGCATGAGGGAGCATAAGCTAGAAGCAAATTTAAAAAAATGTGAAGAGGAATTTAGCAAAAGACACTTAATGAACAAACAAATGAGAGGATAAGGAAGGTGTGGCAACGTAGGACAATGTGGATGCAGGCAAGGGCGTAGTTGTTGCTGGGTGATCGATATTACCAAGTCTTGACTTGGTTGCCAGATTTAACCCGTTTCCAAACACGCGAAGGTGGGGAATTTGTTTCGTATGCAAAATTCCGTCAAAAGTGGGATCTTGTTTAATTGGAATTTATTTCATGATGAACTCTCTCATTTTCTGAATTGTTTGCTATGTGAATAAAAGTTTTATTACGATTTCTGTGGAACCATACCATGCCGCCACAGCACAACCCCCTGCCTGAGTCACTATAGGATTTGGGGTAGCTGCAATTTAGGCGGAGGCGGCCAGAATGGGTTTAGCGGTGAACAGGAAAGGTCGCACAACATCGCCAACTCGACAAGAACGTCGACTTAGGCAGGTATGACTTCGATCTAGTGAAAGACTTTGTCTACCTCGGCTATCAAATAAACAGGACGAACAATATCTGTACCGAGATTAAACACAGAATAACTCTTGCCAAACGCTGTGTCTTTGGTCTCAAGAGGCGATTGGGTAGTAGAGTCGTCTCTCAAAGGACAAAGCTAAACTTATATCACACCTTGATCATCCCTGGACAGTCTCACAAGCAGATGAAGAAGAGCTTTTTCGAGAGAAAAGTTCTGCAATCTTTGGTCCTGTTTGCGTTGAGGGTTTTTGGAGAAGAAGATTCAATCATCACGTACCACATGAGCCTAGCCAGGCGTCACCGGACTCAACGCCTAAGATGGCTAGGCCATGTAGAGAGCATGGATCACACCGCTCCAGCCCGTAGAGTCTTCGTCTCCGAACTACTGGAACAACGCAATAGAGGACGCCCACGGAAGCGATGGCGCACAGAAGTGGATAAGGACCTTCACCATCTACACCTGGCTACAGCTCGTGTTGGTTGAGGCCCAGGTCCACCCGGACTGTAGCGCCATTAGAAGCAGAAGAAGGTTCATACTTACACTAAAAAAAAAATCATCCCAACATTCTTTTTTCAGTTTCAGCAGTTTGTCGGTTAGGTGGTTACTACATTTTGTACACCCTTAAAATAATAGCTTATCAAAGTACGTATCGTATTTGAGCTTTCCTATTTGTGAGTGCCAACAACTGTAGTATTTGAGATGACCTGCTTCCCATTAACGTGAAGAATTTTTAGTAAAACATGAAATAAAATTCCTCAAGCAATATACACATGTTTAATAGCAGAAATGAAGTATGATAGAGACGCCCAACTTCTACCTCTTTGCCCTTAAAATTTTTGACAACCATTTTTTATATCGCTTACTAAAGTCAAATTGACCAATAAGAGAATAACTGCCAAAAATTCATGAATAACCGTCAAAATGTTCATGATTATCCGACAAATTCGTCGATGGACTAGGGGTCAATCAGCTGTGAAGTTGGGTATATCTATCATTTCTGTTTAATAGTATCTTCCCACTACATGCCAAATTGCACTATTTCGGCATCGCAATTCCGCAATTGCTTGAAATGTTCATCGAAACAGTAAATTTCAGTTTGCTGTATTTACAGAGTAACAGCGCTTTATTTATTTACTTAGCAAAACAAGGAATCATCACCAAGCCAATGCGGTCTGTCCAAAATTTGGGAGTTAACTGCCCTAATGGGCAGGAATCTGCTAGTTATCTGGTATAATGGTTTAGAGAACTGCTAGTTCTGTTAGCATGGCTACACGGAAACTGTCATAATTTATTATAATACACAATTTCGTGCCCAATATCACTGAAATTAAGGTAATTGATCCTAATTATAATCCTAAAATTGAGAATTTTGAACCCAATTTCTAGAGGAAATTACTCAATTTCTAGAGGGAACATATTATATAATACCGCGTTTGAAATAACAAAGACACGCTTGTTTAAATTCAAAATTCCCTTATGGGTGAAGACTACAGTACCCTTTAACCGACTCTCCAAACCAAGAAGCTTTATATGAGGCCTCAGAGTCATTATCAACACATACTCAAAACATCCACGGTATCCTCGAGGCAGTTCAAAATTTCTTTGAATCCTAATAATCTGCCAGGAAATCGTGTTACCTGCTTATTGCTATATTCGGATTTTTCAAAAAAATGTACTTGTTGAGTAAGAAGTTTAGGGGGATGAAACCCCTTCAATCACCCCTAGCCTATTTGGGGTCCTATCCCATACCTATGTAGGGACTTACTTGGTTTTTTATTTTGGAAATAACTTCGCAGTGGCATTATTCCCCAATTTTTTTTGAGATTTTTCATCCTACTTGTGTCTTATTTCCTGTAGCCCTTGGGGTTTAATGAATTTAAATCCTTTCAAAATATGCCGCTCGCTTCAGCTCTTCTTCTAGAGTTGCGACGCCACCCGATGTTACTCAAAGTGGCCTGCAGTAAAACTGTGGACACAGCTGTTCGCAGAGTTATTACTATGTCATCACCAAAATCGCTGGTCAATTGCGAGGTGAAAGATGACGGACACAACAAGTGCGACCATATTCAGCTTGAAATGTAAGACCATACGTTTACTGGCTACGTTGCATGTTGAAGCGGAGAGAGAGCCAACCCATGCAAGCGTTCCTGAATGTTCAGCTGCAACCGACTATAATTCTCCGTCAACAAAGAGCGAAATTGTGAAAAGTCAATGCATGTGAACTCAGTCATGTGTGAACCCCTGTGTGCGGTTTGCCAGCACAAGTGCCTGGAATGAAACTTTCGATGACCTCACATCGTGTGCGCTCCGAATCGGCGAAATGAAAAATGCAATTTTATGTTAACCCTGCAATGAATCCGTGTTAAGGATTCGGTCCCTTTAAAATGAATTCATTTGGCAAGCGGTCAGCCTGCACATGCCTTTTCGCCGATTGTAGGCAATTGAATCGGTCTCGTGGACGAACGCACACATGAACCCATTGGGTTCACATTGCTCGAGTGCGGAGTGTTAACGAAAATCCGAATCTATGGCAGAAATCCGGATACGGAATGGAGAAAAAGAATGCACCTCGATTACATGGCCTTAATGAACTATTAAGTGCTTGTTGATGAGAATGTAACGCTTCGATCTTTCCATTGGCACTCTTTCGCGGAACTAATACATGGGCGATGTGTGTTCCTTTTTTTTTTGTGATCCCTTTTGTAATCGGATGTTTCAACAGCTCTTAACTGCGATTCCTTGTTAGATGTGCCCATGCTAGCTGTGTTGACGCATGAGGTACACGAGAAAAAAGGTCAAAAATCACGGCTGGGACCACGTTCATCCTACAGCCTTGCAAATGCCCTATTCACATGTCGAGTCGTTTAAGTAATCGCTTTATGATTAACCCTCGTCAAGTTATTCAAATCACAAAATCCTGAGAGCACTTCAAATGCAAATAATCCACCGCGCGACGAATGAGCTTGTTGCCGCATACACGCAACCTTTTCCCAAGGGACGACGGATAGACACACACCACCACGTGCTGTGTGTGAAATGCCTGCAATATCCGAAATTTAAGATAGGCACACCTCGAGCTAAATTATGGGAACACATCAAGTTTAATGTTGAAAAATTAACCGACATCAACGGTGCGATGTGGGCAAGAAAATTATCCACTTAGTTATGGCCTTTCGGCGAAGAGTTTTCCGCTTATTTAAATGGAGACGATAAAAAAAATGACATTCCATCCACTGTTGCAACTGAGCTGACAAATTGGATTACTTGGGCTTCGAAATGTTGTGGGCTCCGTGCTTAAGATCAGGTCTCTTAATGCGGATTTATGGCGTTGTCGTTTGTCATGCCGCTGGCCGGCTTGACTCCTAGACACGTTTGACGGAATGTGCGATGCGGCGATGTGAATAATAAGCGATGTCCCGGTCCGTGTTGTCGGCTGCTAAAATTACACACAACATCTTTTGGAAACGTAATTATTAAGGATTTGTAAATGTTAGCCGCCAGCATTTGGAGCGTAATCACTCAAAGGCCAAGCGACTGTGTCCTAAGCACGAAATTGGGAAATAGCGCCCCCCATCGACCACCCATGCTGGCCGTCAAATGTCAGCCCACTCCCCTTGGGCTGCAAATACAAGGAGTAGAACACCCCCGCGGGTAATATAGAAACAAGGTTTCAATTACCACCCCCTCCACGCACAGAAGTCACAATCCGATGATGACAGCAAGCTGCTTAGGGCGCAACCACTCCCCATTGGCGTGTCATTCATCAAAAGGCGAGCTTCACAATGTAAATCAATTACAATAAAATGCCTCCAATCAGAAATGGCAGGCGCAGCTAAAATGAATGTGCGCCCCTCTGGTTGCATTGCGCCCAGCGGCCAGGCGGTCAGGCGGCCAGGCCGCCACTGCCGAACAAAGCATTCGAAAGCACATGCCACCCAATTAAAAAATTGTTGAATGTAATACCGAGACCGAGGCTGTTTAATTAAGGGGCCCGATTACACCCCAACCGCTGGCCCACATAGCCGGCCACCCGAGATGACTACTCTCAATTGCCACCAGCATTGTCTTCGAGAGCGCCGTGCAATTTTTGAAATTTAGGTCAATTACTGGCATTACCTTGATGCTAAAACCCTATTGAGCGCGCGGCGCAAAACAGCTGCCGACACATCTATTCCTGTAGTTCCATCTGGCTTTTTGCGGTGACCGACGGCGCGGCGCGGTGGCCGCGGTGCGCGCACAATGTGTTGCGATTTACTGCCGCTGGATACACGTACGAGTACTGCCGAGGCGGTATGCATGTCTGCGGACACATAACAATGAGGGAAATTGTTTCCTGTATCCATTTAACACATAAAGGAAACTCTTCAGTTTTATCGTTTCCCTTCGAATACGTTTCGATTTCGTGGCGAAAGGAGTTTTATTACCCGAGATGCGGATGTAAATTTAGATCCTTCCAGTAATGGGTTTTAGGAAATAGGGTTTTCTTTTGCAGCTGCATGAGATCTACTGCTGCTATTTTTTTCCTCTGTTTTCTTCCTTCTCTTCTTGAGTTTCTGATGCTGGGCCATTTTCATCGTCGTCGACATTCTCTTGCGTCGGCTGGTGCTGGAAAGTACTGTCTTCGTCGGGATGGTTGATTTTGGATCGTGGGCGGGGCAGTTTGAATGAGGAATAACATTGCGGCCTCAGTTGTAAAAGAGAAAGCATTTAACTTTGTGGATCCCTTAGGAATTGGCCGGACCCTAATTGTGACGGAAACATAAAAGATTGATTGGAATTGAAGTCAGCATATTGTGTGAAGAACGGTTGTCTGTTTGCGAGTGATGATGATGACAGTGGTCCCGGCTTGGATGGGTAATGCATTCGCCCACAACATCAAATGGGTTTCGATTTCATCGGCAAGGAGAAATCCGTTTTTCGATTCCAGGGAAGGGTCCGAATGGTTAGCACCTTAATCTACGGAAAACGTTCGAACCACAGTCGGTATCGGCTGTAGCGAAATTGGTTGTAACAAAACATCGATTATAACGAACAAATCTCAAAGAATACACCCGGTTTATGGCCAAGACCTGGTTGGGTAGGTCGACGTGAGCCAGCATTGAATTTGAACTCGCTTAGCGCAGAAAGCGTTTGACAAGTGACTTACAAATGTTGGTTGGGGGCCATGTGGGTCACTTAACTCCCCGGCTAAGTGACCGCACCAATATTTTGTATTGATTTTTTTACTATAACAGAATCGTTTTTAGAAAAATTAGACAAAAAGGTATTCCTTCCGCCTATGTGTCTCGGTCATAATGTATTGTGATGCGATCCATGCCTTTACCCATCCCCAGCGAATTATCCATCTGAAGAACAGCTCTGTCTGGCTTTCTCGTTACCCTGAATCCAAACTATGGCATTCCTTGTCCAGTTTGAGGGCCGCCCGTCGAATACATTTTATGTGAGACCGACAATTAACAAAAATATGCGTTGCGTGATCCAATTTAACGACGTCTCCATGCGTCGCTATGAATTGAGTACAACCGCTTTTCTCACAGTTTTGAGGGGATGTAGTCTTGTTCTCAGTTAAGGACTGACAATTGGTGAAAGAGATAGTGGTTGAAAGTTAGGGCGGGGAATACCAGCCTCGGACGTGGGTCATATTGTGTTCCTCAGCTGTCCACTGTAGGAAACATCCCCGCAATTAAGATCTCCGGGTGATACGCACTTGAGAGGTTCGTGCTAGATACTCACACTAATTCTTGTGGCAACATACTTTGCAGAAATTCGTTCAACTGAACACCCCTAGACGTCAATGAGGCGCTTGCTGGCATTGAAGCGAATGCGCCTAAATTGGGTGTATCTCATCATCATCTATCAACTTCGATCAACCGCAGAATAGGTCTGACCAACAGCTGTTTCTTCCGACTCACGAAGCGTGACACTGATCTTAGCAGTCCTGCTGACGTCTTGTTGGTTGAACTCGAAGTCCATCCTGGATTCAATCAACCGAAATACTCGAAGGGGTTTGGTCGAAAAAGAAACGACAATTGAGAACAGCAACCCCGGTTGATAATAATTAACAAATCTTTGTTTAATTTTTAGCAATATGTTACCAATGAGTGGGTGAGGGCCTGAGCCTGTCCAAAATCCAAGTGGCCGAGTGCATCGAAAAACATTAATCAGCAACCATCAGTTTTCTTGCCAATTTTCAAACCCATTTGAAAAGCGCATCAGCTTCGTGAATGCATAAACGCTCTCACCCGTAAGCATCCGCAAGAGATAAGTGTGCGTGGGAATGAGCACATGTGAAGGCATGCTTGTGTGAATGCTTGCGTGTGAATGCGTGTAGAAGTTGGTGGGTGGAAACATGTGTGAAAAATGAGTGTGCGAAAATGCAAGTGTGCAACGAGTGCGTGAAAATCGCGTGATTTATGGTGCTGATAAATTGTTGCTCTGATGAAACTGAAGTGATATGGTTCCATGTGGATTTTTTGGCAATCTCGGCGGCTTAAACAGTGACTCACAGAATTACATAAGAAGAATTTAATATCACAGCAAATGAATATTACAAAAAATTATGCAAAGATTATGCCACAGCGCCATCAGAAGAAGACGAAGAAACGTGCAGATTGAGAGAATCTCCATGCAGTCGATAGGATGGATAAGTAATATTTTGCTAGTGATTATGACTGCCCCCGGTAGCTGTCCTCCTCGTGGTGGGGGGCATACAACAAGTTTGGAGCTTATTTTCATATAGTCAAAGATTAGATATTTATTGTCGATCGAAGCTCAAACCCCCGACAGCGAGCAACCAGACAGAGATTGGCGGGTAGTGGAGAAAACCTAGGCGACGACGCGCCGTAGCCGTCAGTATCGAAGAATACCGTAAACTATCCGTTCAGTGCGATCAACTGAATCAGCCATCGCCAGGAAGTCTTCTTCTTTTTGGGGAGCTACTGTCCGGGGTGGACCTGAGCATCACTATGCCTCTTCAGCTGGCCCGGTCTCGCGCCCACTGGCTCAAGTTTCGCACACCAAGCCTTCCTCGACTTGTGTGCCCCACCTTGTGGGCGTCGCCTGTTGCGTTGCCCCACAGGCTCGGAGTTGAAGATTCTTCAGGCCGGATCTAAGAGCGCTCTACATGACCTTACCATATTAGGCATTGCATCCGTAGACGCCCGTCTTGACTCATTTTGCTGTGGTTGAACCTTCTTCTCCAAATGCCTTCTTCTCCAAAGTAGCTCGCAGATCGAAAATACCAAGAGCCTCTTCATCCGCTCTGCATACAGTCCATGCCTCTGCGCCGTAGGGCAGTAAGAGGGTGATCAGGGGTCTTATACAGAGTCAACTTAGTCGTCCGAGAGAGGGCTCTGTTACTCAATTGCCTCTTGAGCTCAAAGAAACAGCGATTTGCAAGAGTAATTCTGCGTTTGATTTCGGTGCTGATGTTGTTTGTACTGTTTACCGCAGAGCCGAGCTAGACGACTTCCGTCATTACCTCGAAGTTATAGCGCCCATGCCTATGTCGTTCAGCCTGCTCAGACTGACGAGCTTCGCAGGGATGTCAAAACGTTGTATAGCTCGTCTCTATGCACGCTGTCGTAAGGGGCCTTGAAATCAACGAATAGAAGGTGTGTGTCGATTTGCATCCTTTCCAGGATCTGCCGTAGTCTGAAGATTTGGAGGATGGTGGACTTCCCCGGCCTGAAACCGCACTGATTTAAGGTTTCAGGCGGTCACACAAAACAGCAGAAAAGATCTTGTAGGAGACTAATCCCTCGCTGGTTGGCGCAATTGACGTGCTCTCTGTTTTTGTGGATCGGGCAAACGATACCGAGATTCCATTCGTTGGACATGCCGATGCGTTGGTGCATGTACCCTACCAGCTCATCTCCAGCTGTCTTAAACAGTAATGTCTTTTCATCGACATTGTAAGGAAAATAGATCACAGATCTTATTTTTTATAAACAATGAAGTGAATTCAAACACAATCTGTCAGAAATCTGCACGTTAACTGGCATAATGGCGAGAAATCTGCTAGTTAACTGGCATAATGGTTTAGACATATGCTTGTTTTGTGGTCATCACTACACAGAAACTGTCATAATTTGTTTTAGTACACAATTTCGTGTGCATTAGCATTAAAATTAAGGCAATTTTGAAATTGGTTCGTTGTATGGGCAACTGGGCAATTTCGAGGGAAATTGCCGAAATTAATCAATTTCGTCTAGTGGCAACATACTATTCATAAATTTGTAGTGCGAACATTGTTTTTCATGGATCACCTTTTTGTATACGAAATTCAATGGTGATGTAAGTTTAAGCAAGATATCCGTCCAATGACAATAGCGGACCCCGAGTGACGTCACAATGCAAAGATATGGCGGTTTGGACAAGCTGTCCAGCACACTTTATTATCCTTTGATTGTATACTATTGCAGTTTGCACATAATTTCGGTCACATGACTGGCGCGTACATGGCTACCAGTCACACACCCTTCACTGTGCATCAGGCTGTATTTCAGTAAATGAATGCGGGCTTCCAAGAGTTCAACTGTAACGTTAGAAACATCATAATATTTGAGTACATATGGACCAAAGATTCCTTCTCTCCAATTGGCTTTAGTTTGACTGTCTCCAATTAGTCGAAATAAATTTTAAACTATTTGTAAATCTTGCTCTGACGGAATCCATGTTGGATTGACAAGCCTAACTGACCTCAACGCAATGGAGAATTGTCAAATCAACTGTCAACGAAGACAATAAAGTCCTTAACGTCTAAAAAAAATCACCTTTTACGTGAGTCCTTAGAAATTCATCATTCAAGCAGATTGCAAATGCAAACGTTGCTATTCCGTGCTAAAACTTCGGTCTCTCCCGCTTGGTTAAACATTCCTCATCAGAATTTCTTACATCCCGAATACCCTGAAAGCCAAATTCGCCGTTTGACTCATTTCCACGAAGGCAATTCAATAGACGACACAAATGGGGGTAATTTTTAAGAATCCTGTTTACAGAATTCCCAAATCTCTTAAGTCTCTCCGGGCACATGAAGCAGACCACTCTAGTTATTCAAATACAACCCCGCTTAACTGAATTATGTATGCACTCTGAATCTCTCAACACGCGGCCACTTTGTCAAAGGACACCGAATTTGGGCCATCAGCTTCTGAACACAACATTTGTGTGCTCCTCATCTCCGCACCCGGGAAGCCTTTCATTATTCATCAAATGTGGCCAAAAAGACGCCCGACAACATTATCACCTTACAAATATAAGGGGGCGCAAGAAAAAAAATATCGTGTGCGTGAAGAAGACACGACCTCATCACTTAGTCTAAGGGAGAATTCCAGGTCAGGACCTTCTAAAAGGTGGCACCTTTTTTTATTCCTTTGTTGCCACCGATGGAATATTACTTAAGGGGAGCTCTCGGCAGCCCGGAACGGAAGTACAATGAAAATATGAATATAAATCGATAAATTTGCCGTTCAAAGGCATGCCGATGTGACGAGGGGCAGGAGGGTCATGGCACTCAGCTATTTTGGCCGGTCGCTGGCTGTGACTTTTTTTTTTTTGTGCTCAGTGCTTTTCAATTAAATTTCTGTTTGCTTATGCTTCAAAAAATTCAAATGGCTGATGAGAAGGACTCGCTGATTTTGATCTTGAAAATTAAATTTTATTTTTCCATTGAACATGTTTTTTTTTTTTTTTTTGTTCATGTCGATTGATTGTAAGTCTGGCATTTTTGATTTCTGATTTGCGCTGTTTATTGCTTCGTTTATTTTTCGGTTTACTTCAAGCGAGGCACGATAAGGAGAGGTGGTCATTGTCAGCTGGAGACTGCTTCATAAACTTTGGGAGATGTACATATGCACCGATTGGTCCTGCAAAATGCAGAATTTGTGCTTAAAGTCTATGCATGCCAGTGTCTGAGTTCTCAAATTCCATATCAATTTCTTTCCTCTTGACGAGTCCACAAATTCACTCGTTCGAAGTTTGGCAAATGAAGCGAACGAGTAGTTGGTTATGCCAAACATAATACCGTGCGTTTTATATCGCAATCGGACACCGACGATGAAACAATGTCACCAGCGTTATCGGACGTCCCGACGACGATGGCACAAAAAAGAGGATGCTCTCTACACGCTACCCACTCGGTGTCATGCTCAGCTGCATTTCCCTTTGCAGTAAGTCAATAACAACACGCTCATGTAACCTATGCACCCAGCCAACTTACGTAGTCGATCATGAATACTTATTTAGATGGACATCCGACAACAGGAAGCAATGCTTTTTTCAACCATGTTTTTTTAAAACTCTTCCCTTATACATCCCCACGTCACACGACTGGCATGGATATATTTGTGCGAAGGACAGTGTTGTCAAAGTTGCCCCCCAACAGTGCACCCTCTCTAAAATTCATGACAAATTTGTATGTGCTTTTCTTCTGCTACACTCTGCTTCCCACTCGGCTACTCTGACGTAACGTGAGCTGGACTGCGAACTCTGTTACGTTGCTTTTCTGGATATCCGCGTTTTTAAGAAGAGGACTCTCTCTACAGCTTACTCCATGCAACAAAATCGTAGCGACAGCAGATGTGAAAGAACTGATGCAGTCACATCAACAGTGAGACAGACGTCTCATCTCCCTGGTCATCGCGTTGAGACAGCCGTTCCTTTCAGAAAATGTTTTTGAATTGTCTATAGCACAAAATTCGGACCGCTACATCTCGGTGTCATTGGGACATACATGTACGCTTTTCAGTGAGTCTATCGGGGCGACTACTTTTCGGGAAGTGAGATGGCCGCTTTTCAGTTATAAGACCAACTTACTTACTGGTCAGGCCGACGACCCTTGGAGGGTCTGAACTTGACTCACTGCTGCCTTCCATCGTCGAAGGTCCTGGGCACTCTGCTTCCAGTCATCAAGACCAAGCTGTCTTGCATCCGCGATTACTTGGTCTCCATACCGGAGATTCGGTCTTCCTCTCCTTCTCGAACCAGGAGGCTCGGATTCGAAGACCCTCTTAGCTGGAGCTTTGGTGTCGATTCGCTCGATGCGGCGGAGCCAGTACAGTCGACGGGTCTTGCCTTCCGAACTGCATCCACTTACTAATACAACTCGGTTGTGTCTTCTTCTCCATTCACTTTCAGACGAGACCATATATCCGACGCTGAATTTTTCTTTCGAAGATACCAAGAATCAGCTCTGCAGTTTTGACTAGCGTCCAGCTTTCGGCTCCACAGAGCAGGACTGGCAAAATTAGAGTTTTGTGGAGCATGATTTTGATCCTTCGAGTCAGGAGTTTTGAGCTCAGTTGTATGGACAAACCGAAGTAGCATCGGTTGCCAAGCGCGATTCTACCGCGGATCTGATGTCGTTTGTGGAGTTCATGTTTGCCACGAGGTAGACAAACTCCTTTCTTAATTGGAGCTGTCGATAGTGATGGTTATTAGACGGTAGCCATGAAATCTGTGAAGGTTAACGTCAACTTTGGGGGGATAAGATCACCCAGCGGGATTTGACTAAAGTTCTTCTTTAACATTTCTCTTAGCAACACTGATGATGCAACATTCGTCCATCGGTCTGTAGAGTGGCATGACAGTCCTGCGATTATGTCATCTGTGTATGTTCCTGCAAGGCTAGGTTAGGCTGAAGTGGCTGACTGCTGAACAGATAGACAACAGCCACACAGACCAGGATAGGCTCATTGTGCTACCATGCGGATCTATGAGTACCTATTCTGCAAACCAAGTAGTGCCCTCAATAAAGCGAAGGAGATGCCTGATTCTTATGTTGCTCAATTCAGTCTCCAGATGTCTGAATCTGCGGGAAGAGAGAGCACTGCGGCTACAAAGGAGGTCGTCCATAGTTTCTTCCCTCACCTTCGTTCCTGCAGCTACTGCAGAAGTCAGTGTAAGGAAGGCCTAGGCTAGAGGCGTGAATTCCAATGCCCTGTTGCCCTGTTATAACGCCAATGAGGGTTCTCAGATTTTGCCTGCTGAAACTAATCAACTTGAGCGATAGCTAAGGTCGATCGTAGGCGAGAGTTGTTTGGCAATGAGGCATCCTGTGCAAGTGGCCCGTCTACGATTCATTTGAGCCAGTGCATGCAATCGTTTCGGCAAACCAACGAAAAACATCAACTTTAACTGTGAAAGTGAACTCTGCTGCACTGTTTTTTTTTTTTTGAAACAACTGCCTTCAAAGCCCCTCATTCGAAGGACTAAAATCATGCCATACAGAACGGGAATCTAGCCAAAAGTCATGTTTGAGATGAAGGTGAATGGAGGGCAAGACAGACCAAATGCTCCAGGCAAGAGTGTTTACATCGGAGACTCCTAGTTCAATAAGGAGAGGAAAACCCGAATCTCCTTTAAAATGGCCAAATGGTCGCGGAAGCAATGCTGGGTGTTGATATCTGGAGGCAGTGTGTCTGATACCGTCAACACGAGAAGCAAGCCATAGTTCAAGCTCTGACACACTATGATGGTTGAACATCACGTCCATTTGGCGGCCTTAGGGTCCATTGCGAATTCCTTCACTTGTGGAGTACACATTCTGTTAACATATCCTGCCACGCGAGCGCCCCGTGATCTTAACAAATCTTAGAAGATCCTATGGAGAATCTTTGGAACAGCGCCGATTCTGGAGAAGTGGAAAAGTGGAAAAGCAAGTTTTGGATCGTCTCGGTGACTTCCTTGTCGCCGCAGCTCGGACAGAGGCAGCTGGATTCCGTATTCCATTTGAGGAGCATTGTTCCCATGGGGCACAGAACAAGGATCGTGTTACGGTCCAACGCTAGAAGCTTCTTTGTTTTGTCCTAATTAAGCTCTGGCCACATTGATAGTGTCGTGTGACAGTCACCTCATGCGCTCCAAGACGAGTTGCCTTCTTTTAGTACAGCGTCGCTTATGGTCCTGTATAGTGCACGGATCGTCCATTTCAGACCAATTCGTTCTCTCTCTTGTTCCCTGCTGTTAGGCTGTGGCCCGGGACCCAGCAGAGTTTGACCTTTTGTTGACTAATGGACCTTAGTGAGTCATGACTGTTCGTTATAGTTCATGATCTCATCGCACAGGATCATAATTACGCAGAGATGGTCATATCTAAGACATACTTAGTGTGTAAGATAGTATATCTCTAGCAGCCCATTCGAATCTGGGGATTATTGTGATGACCGACAATGTTTAATGCCCATGTTAGTTGTTTAAACAGTTCCCCCTCGAACTACCGGCTTTGGCCTATGGTGATTCTCTGCGGTAGTCCTATCTCGTCGTGACTGATTTGTATCGCACCGGAAAATATTTGGCAGTGGTCCTTCCAAGTCGATAGTCCGGCGGTCGCACCGTGTGTATGGAGGAAAGATTAATGCTAGAAGTGCAAATTGTTGGTCACATCCCTGGCTGTGACAAGATGTGAACGCATTCAAATGCATTACTCCAGAAGATTTTGGAGGAGAATGGCTGAAAGTTTGTGTCGACGTGTCGCTGACGCACTAAGAGGATATTTCTCTAATTTTTCTGTTTGCGATGCTTCAGTCTACGTTCTGGAGAGTTCGTTGCCCCGTAATCGATGACATTGGACGCGAGAATAAAACTGCTGAATTAGCAAATCTTACATCAGTTTTTTGACATTTTCGGACACGTGCTCAGGACACTGGTAATCTTCAGTGCCAAAATCCCGAGTCCCGTAAGGCACGCTCTAGCTCCGTCCTAAATTGTTTGCACATCGCGGCACAATTTTTACAGAAATCGTGTCAATACGCCCCTGCTAATGTGTTTGAACACAGAGAGTGCAGCTTGTCTTAATCTATTATTTGAGTCTTCGTGTGTTTTCTGTGCAAGAAAAAATGAATTTTCCACTTCGTGTGAAGGAATAAATCTGCGGCTGAATGAACCACAAAGGCCTGGATCAACAAATGCAAATCGAAAATTTTAATACAATCCATTAGCACGCTCGTCGGAAAATCGCGTCTGGATTCTGTTTAATTGAAAGAAGATTACCACAGAACCGTGGTTGCAATTCCCATTTCAAATGGACCACGTCTCTCATCACAAATGAAGAAGATTATTATTCCAGAACGCGTTCTGCGATTTCGAAGGGAATTCTTTGATTGCGTTCGCTGTGGACTTGTTTGTCAATTGTAGATGAATTAGATCGGAATCGTGATAAGTGGCCGAGCCTTTCAGCATAATGTGGTATTTACACTATGATTATGGTTGATGCTAGCCTTGTCAAAGAGGGTGCAAAATTGGTCACTCTCTGTCATGCAAGTATTGGGCTATTGTTTTAACGTACAGGTTGGTGGGTGGGATATTCACTTAAGCTGTTTGAAGAGCGAACGAGTTCCAGGATAATAAATATAGCTCAGATGTTAGTCAGATAGATTTATGGATAATTTTAAGCGGATCCGAAGGAGAAAAAAGCGCCTGTAATTGTTCTCGGTTCGTATCTGTGGTATACTCGACTCTATACTAAATGTGCGGACTCCTACGCTTTGTGGCTAGATTCAATTACCGACTCAAACAACTTTCATAATTCATAAGGTGAAGATGTGCACTTCTCTGGATTTCCTGACAAGCTTGGCTAATATAAGCCATTCCAGGTCATCATAAAACTGTCTCTGTGGCACCCCACTCGTGAGAGACAATACGGCACAACACGAGGGGTTGCTGTGGAAGTACTCTAGGACCACTGTCGCAGCATTTACACAACTCGGAGGTCTGAGGCCTGTTTTTAAGTTCATCTGCGCCACCAAACCCGCTTGTAGGGTTTTCGAAATACTAAAATTTTTAAAAATTTTGAATTTTTTTAAAAATATTTAAAAATTTATTCCGATTGGAAGCCGACACCTTTGCAGTAGATTCTAATAGTTCCCAAATCAAACACTTACGAAACGGTTACTGTAGACAGAGTTCCTTCACTCTTCATTTTCCAATTTTTAAACCGAAGTAAAATGGGCTTCAAATTTTAAAGAATGCTGCATTTTTCGATGAGCTGGATACTTCTCTTGGTGCCAGCCTACATCTATATCTTCCGTTGAACATATTGAAAGTCCTAGAGTAATTTACTGAACCTAGCTTCAGAAGAATGTTCTGCTGCCAGCCGGTATTTGCAACAAGCGATGAGTGAATACTCACTATCACCCTTGTAAATAAATATAGTATACATTTATATGACCTGCAATCTGAGAATTCTTTAGACCAGCGTTTTATGAAGCCAAGGGAAGAACTGGATGTGTGATTAGAAATTTAGCTCACTGTCACATACTCGTACATCCTAGGTCGCGAATAAAAGAGACTATGGCATTTGCCTACGTTAGGTTCAAGAGAGTTATTCAGCCTTAACATGAATCTCGCCCGAACAGCATTTCGCCCGAAATATCTCCCTTTTTTCTGTTCCCCCTTTATGATATTCGAAAAATTGCCATGTTCAAAAAATATAGCGAACAACAAATCTGCGCGAAAACAAATGTCAAACCAAGCTAAAATGTTTTCTAACTATTTGCAGGCGAATCGTCATGAATTCACGAATAATCTCAAAATAAATAAATAACAAAAAAATTGGGTACACCCAAATAGCCCACGCGTCATTTTGATGCAATAAAAGTGAGCACATCAGACGACCATATACGACCTGCATCCATCTCAACAACAGAGTCGCTGAAGAAACTCAGTTCCGCGAGCAATAGGAAGCGCTTATCAAATATATTTTTTCGTTGTTCGTCTAGCGTTGGCCAAGATATCCATTGTGAAGAATGTTGTTATTCCAAAGTGTCCCATATTTCTGTAAGTATTACACTGAAAGAGGTTTGTGCCAGACCAATGCCGTGATCATTTCCTACTCCTTTCTGGAAGCCACCTTCTGCAAAAAACGCAAGCAAGCGGCAAGTTTCACTATCGTTGAAACCAGACATGAAGTATGATAGAGATGCCCAACTTCACAGCTGATTGACCACTAGTCCATCGACGAATTTGAGATGCTTTTTGACAGTTATTCATGAATTTTTGACAGTTATTCACGAAATAATCGTTCCGAAATAATCGAAAGAAGCCGTTCTCTGATTGGTCAATTTGGCTTTAGAAAACAATGTAAAAAATGGTTGTCAAACATTTTAAGACGCAAGTGAGGTAGAACTTGGGCGTCTCTATCATACTTTATTTCTGACGATCATGGCATCAGTGCCATGTGAGTTGTGACATTAATTATAAAAATTATCTAGTTTCTCTGCTGCCGTGGCCTTGTCGTGCTTGCGTTGACCCCTATTCGATGCCCGGTACTAGCAGAATACTTTTCACAGGCCCACCTCTTTCGAGTAACTGACTATGCTAGAAGTGTATTAGCTGTCTAGAAGAAACTCTCCTTTCACCCGTGAGAGAACAGTAGCGCACACAACACGAGTGGTTGTGGGGAGGCTAGGACCTGGCCCTCCATATTAAATGTTATCTATTTTGTGTTTTTATTGCGGTCCGCAAAAACAATTTGTACTTCCTGAGATGGCATACCTGTCTTGGTTAATTTGGTGTCAGTAGCCTCCTTCCGATAAGTATGTTAGGGTTGGTGGTAGTTCTAAATTTGCGGTACTGGGCCTCTGCTAGTGCCACTCGGAAGATTCTGGCTTCCAATGTGCAACAACCTTTTTCGACTGTCGAAATAGAATATACAATATAACACAAATAAATTCGAATGTTGGCCAGTTTTCGGACTTAACTCGAAGTTGTAAAAGAAAATGTCAACTGAAAGAATGAACTGTGGCTGCTAGCTTCCGAGGCTCTACCTCCTAAGGACTTTCTTTCTTTTTTCATTTTTTTCCAACAATTTGAGTTTGAATGCAAATTATTATTCACACGAATAATTTGATGTAAATTTTGTGTCAAGGAACAAGTTTCTTGCTTTCAAATTTGGTATAGTACCTTATTATAAGAGTTGCCGTTGTTTTTAATTTTTTTTTCCATTTTATGTTATTTTTACCTAAAATTGCCCCTAACCCCTAAAAGCGGCGAGATGGACCCTCTCCTGTAGTAAAAAATGCTAGATTTTAACCCCTCTACCATTATCATTTCTTGGCGCCAAAGTTATTGTACCCAGTTGATTGGAAAATCGATTTTTTGTTTTTGGAATAAAATATTGGCTAGATTCGATGCAGCTGCTGGAGCGACTGGATTTTTGGACTGGATTTTTTCTGAAACGTTAAACAGTTCTTCTGCGTATGCCATTCTTTCATCTCTGTACATCGAATTTCATATTATTGCTTGTTGAGACGCTGTCCTTTTGTCTTGAGTTCGTTCAATTTTGTGCAGACTTTTCTGTGTGACAAGTGGTGGTGGAAGTTTAATTTAACACAAAGTTCTAAGTAAGTCTTTACAACTGAAGATAAAGCAGGTATTAGATTTAAATTGGAAGCTGGACTGAAATGAAGTCCATGCCAAAGTAATACGTTTCACACTCCACGATATCTGCAATTTAAAAATAAAAGAGCTCCTTGCACACTGAAGTTGAAAAGGCTCTGCTAACATGGTTTAAGACACGGAGAAGTACCGGTATACAATGACTAATCGTTTATAACGACCGTCAGCGCCTTGAAGGTTGTTATAACCGATTTGGACTGTACGTCGAAATGCGATTTCTGAAGTCCGATGGTGCATAGCATAGCATCAGTGGCTAAAATGTCTGAAAAAATGTGGCTTTTCTAAAAGGCGTGGTTTCTGGAAGACGACACAAAACATTCTCAAGTGAATTACTCTGAATTTGTATGTATTGCCTTCAACTTGAACTGTAAAAGAGATATTCGAGAGCACAATTGATTCCGGCAACAAAATTTGAGTTAATTTGTTGAAACAGCACTCGTCGTACGTCTACTTTATCCCAAACATATTATCTTCGCAACACACCTATACACGCAGGCAGCTCCGTATTTTCTTTTTTACTTAACTTACTTACTTTGTATTCAACTAAATACAGTCACTTGGCACACAGCACTGAAGAGCCTGTGAAAACCGCCATGCATCGCCTGAATAGAACTGCCCAGCACACCCTGTTTCCTTTGCGCGACGGCTTCAAGTAGTCATTCAATTATTTTAGATCAAAGGGGATACAATCAGACTTTCTGACAGTTAATCAAGAGTCTTTGAAAGTTAATCACAAAATCATGTAAATGGCATGCTCTCTGATGCAAAAATAGTACGGCGTCAGAAAAAAAAACCCTGTCAAAAATTTTATGGCGCAGGGGAGGAAAAGTCAGCTATTTCTAGAATAATTTGCATGACTTTGACATCATGCTTGGTAAATTAATTAGTTGGCTGAATTGATACCAAATCCGAAACTGGTACAAAATGCGCAGAGGTCAGAGGATCCGATTTAATTTCCGACTCTGGACGTATTGCAATGGGTACTTCAAACAATTCACAAACAATTCACTGCGCAGTCTGAAGACTGTTACTTGCAAGTATTCAGCCAGATGCTGCAGCGCTGATTTTTTTTATCCAGATT
This sequence comes from Eristalis tenax, assembly GCA_905231855.2. Classification (NCBI taxonomy): domain Eukaryota; kingdom Metazoa; phylum Arthropoda; class Insecta; order Diptera; family Syrphidae; genus Eristalis; species Eristalis tenax. The sequence goes on along the minus strand of HG993124.1, from coordinate 31,559,396 downwards.
TATTTTTCGTTTGCTCTGGCTGGATAAAACAACCTTGCTTCAATGATTGTTGACGAAACAAGGCGTGAGCTACACTTAGGTCAAAAGCAAGCACGTTGTGTTACCACAAGGAGCTAGTAGTTACAAATCCGTGAATCATCTGCAGTTTTAAATCAAGCGATGAAGTTGACTTAGTCGTAGCGTTGGTTGGAGCCACCTGGGATAAACCCAATTCATACCATGCCGTCCTAGTAAACTGTACACAGACTAAAAAACCTTTGTCTACGGTTTCAACGTAATAAGTGGTTGAAGTGGATGACTGCCGTTCGGAAAGACAGCGGCCACACTTAATCTACGGGGCGAGAGAGCACTGCAATTGCAAATTTCTGCAGAAGTCGTTATAGGGGCTAACTAGTCCAGAGGTGTGAATTCCAATGGCACAGCGCACGGTTATGAAGCCGATAATTCTGAACAGGTCGCATGAGCGTACCATCTACGAACACCATCTACGTTTGGTGTGAGCAAGCGTTTCCAGCTTCAGTAGATGTTTTGTAGAAGTCATAGGATTCATCTGTAAAAATTTGCAGAGGACCATCCAGCGTGGTGTTCAGACGTTCAGTAAAATCTTGGGGGTATGCTTGTTGAGAAATGTTTCTCGAAGGCGAGCTTAGGTATCGTGAGGTTCATATTTCCTGGTAGTTCGGTAGTTCTGGTAGACTGTTCGGATCTGAGCTTTTTCCACATACGCAGTGATTTCAATTCAATTAATCGCCCTGCTGGCGGCGATGCTCCCGCCGAAGAGATCTCTCGGCGAAGGGTTGAGGAGTGTATTTGAAGCGAGGCTTTCCTCTTCTGATCCAAATGGAGTTGATGTCTTTGACGTCTTTGTTTACTAAATCCCAATGCCGCACAGTGGAATGAGAGTGGAAAAACGTCTGTCTGTCCTGTAGGCCCGACCAGAATTGAAAACCAGATGAAATTGTACTAACTTTGCATTCACTGGGATTCGCACCGGTTAGCCCAGTAACCAAAGACAGGCACTTAACCAACTGCGCCATCCAGTCGTCTAGCATTGTCAGCATAATTTTCTATAGAAAACACAATGAAATGGGTTGCTTCGAGCTTCACTGTCGAATGTATCGGACTCACTCAACTTTCAAAACTCAATCACTTTACCGCTTTTGACATTACACCATGTAATCTTTTGTCTCAAATATTCTGCTTCAGCTGCCTAATAGCCTCATCACCTCCTGACCCACATGATCCGCTAAAGGGGTCGCCACGAACTCTAAATCATCCGGAAGTTTACCCAAGCGTAACCAGGAGGGTTATTGGACTTGGTCCAATCACCTCGTCGTAATTCTGCCAATCGGTCGCCTACCTGCCGTATGTGCTAGTCCTGTTATATGTTTCAGAAGGTTCATAACTTATTCTGTTTCCACTGAGTTAGCACTCGATGTTGGATTGTTGCGAAAAGTGCTGAGTGATATTACATTTTCATCCCAGATCGCCATTCGAGTCTTCCTAAATAAATATTTAAACAATAAAATAATTTTTAAATAAATATTTTGAAAAACGTCGTTTCTGTTTAAAATTCCTATCTCTTATTTGGCTATATCGAAAAAAGGTTTCTGTATTTAAGAAGCATTTTCTTTTTTTTTTTTGAAAATTGGTCTGCCGTAAATGTTTCTGCTTTCGTGAACTTTGAAAACACTAATTTGCAGCTTTTCCAAACTTTCTAAGACAAATATTGTTCAATGGTCAACATTGTCCTCATCTCATCTTCACTGGCCCGCATGACCCATTAAAATGAACTCACGAGAAACCTCCGAATCTCCGGTATAAAGACCAAGTAATCACCGACGCAAGACAGCTTGGTCTTGATGACTGGAAGCAGCGTGCCCAGAAACGTCAACGATGGAAGGCAGCATTTGCTCTGGCTCAAACCCACACTGGGTCGTCGGCACGGTAAGTAAGTAGTACGAGAAGTCACCAGGCTATTTCAAGATTCTGCGCCACCGACTTTAACTCATGATTTATGCCCAAGGCAAACCACCTCGTTGTTTTCTTTGGTCACAACCCCTTCGGTTAAAGCACAGCGCATCACTTTCTGCACAGATTTCGAGTCCATTTCAGGGGAATTATCATCTTTTTCACTGTCGGCTGTTCACCATTCTTCTGATACTTCAAATCCTCTTCAATTAAGTTAGAAAAGTATAGAAATTAATTCTGCATGCTTAGCCTTAAAAAATGCTTCAAACCTCTGGGGAAGTCATTGCTGACAAGAGTTGACGTCACTAAAAGTCTTTACCAAATTTGTGTCTGCATAATAAAATGTTAATTTGTTCGTTGGTTGCTTGCCAAGGTAAACGGCTTCAAAATGGCGAGGAATCCGAAAATGCTCCTGTCTCTACCCCTTCAGCCATAACCTCATTTGAATTCATGAAAACTGATCGGCTAGTAGTTGTCGCTCCCAAAGGTGAGCCGTCGCAGCAAACGTCTTGCTCCAGGCTGTGCAATTTCATACAGACATCACAAGCTGATGTACACACAAACGACTCCTTAAAGTGTTCATCCCTGATATTTCCATTTTTCTTTTTTGCCAGTGAACGCTTTCGAACGTTTCCGTATTATTCACGAACACGTTAACGCAGCCAATTGGTTCAGCAGACGATATTCTCATGAATATGGATGAGTGCCTAACATTTGTGTATTAGCTTTGCTCAACCGTTCCGCTACAAATATGAATAAATTAGACGCGAGCGTAGAATTGTGCAGCAATATTCTTCATTGCTGGCATTGTAGTCACGTCAAAGTGTAAACGTGGCCCTGCTACTAAAACTACAGCACATACATTCGAACACTTCATACCTACCCACCAGATGCAGACACAAGACCCAAAAAAAATCGTTAGTTACGATTCGTGTAAAGCGATTCAGTGTTGTGCAACTTGGCGTGTGCTGACTTTGTGTAGACAATTTCAATACGTTTCCCCTTTAAAAACAATTTTGAAGGATTTTTGAAAGTGACTCTCAGTGGACTGGATCAATACACAATATCCGTTGCTCGTGTGTGAACTGTGTGTCTGGCTGGTCAAATCCGAGTTCAATTCACGCCGCGTATTCCGACAACAAAAAACAGCCCCAATTCTGAATAGGAGGAATTTAAACAATTTCATTTCAATCTATTGCTAGCAAAGGCACTAGAGTCCCTGTATGCGTATCCCTTCCGTATGCTCTATTTCAAGAGCAAACCCTTCTCATGCCACTTGTGTGCTTGTTTTGGATTCTTGAATGTGGCATCACTTGTGTGGGACGGCTCATTTCAATGAGGAATTGATGTAACGGAGAAGAAAAAAACGATATCTCTGTATCTGGTCTGAAAGTCAAAATTTAATGGATTTCCACAAAATCTGGACTCCCCTTTTGGGCACCTACTTTTTCAGACGGCTCCCATCCAGTCAGTTCACTTTCATGCCGTCGATGATTTACTTCATATAAGTCCTAGTCACTAGTCGATCTTTAATTTTGCACACACTTTGAGTGCCACTGAGAGCAGTATCCATGGGCTTTCAGTCTTTTTTAAATTTCACTCTAATACATTCTCCATTCAGTGAGCTGAAAAACTAATACTAAATGCGTCCTATCATCTGAGATTATCAAGGATTGGGTGAATTGCAGACTTTAGTTATCAATACAAACAGTTGCGATGTAGTTTTGACACCAATCTATTTAAACAGCAATCACTGGCATCGAGATTGTGACAGACTATGTGACTGACTCCAACTCTTGGAGGGATAGCCCAAGAAAGAAACACGAAGATCTAAGGGCTCAGTCTGTGACAGTAGAGGATCAAAAATCCTGCAAATTGCCGACGCTTATGACTGTCTTGGAGCAGGAGACTCGTAAGGCCAATTCAGGTTTATTCGAGGATAATCGTGTTCAGTTTTTGATTACTGTAAATGGAATGATATTTTGGTTGACTTCAAAGTTGGAGCGCATATTGTGCTTAAACAAAAGTGGTTTGACTTGGCTGAAAGCCAGAAATAGATAATTTATATTCTTGAAGCTTTTGAGAACGTACAACTCAGCCGTCTTTAAAACACTCGCGAGCGAAGCGAGCATAGAATATAAAAGAATTTTCCTTGAGAAAAGAACAACATTCGATCAAGAACATATTTGTGATAAATACTACCAGATCTTCAGCTGAGTTTTGGAAAGCCGTTAAATATATAAATGGAAGCATGGTGCTAGTCTGCATTTGTCTCTGAAAGCTCCGCTCCTAAAATCCCACTTTAGTAGGCTTCTTAACGCTCCTCTAACATCACCATTAATTCAATATACAGCTCCTATGCGCCTTGATGCTTGAAGATGTTAAAGAAGCTATACAAAAATCCAAGCAAAATAAAGCCTATTACAGACGAATTTATTGGGTCTGTAAATTAATATGTGCGGTTTTTTTTTTCAAAATTTGAACGTTTATTTAAGAAAAACATGTACAATAGTGTTATTCAAAGTATTGCCCATCTGAAGCTATGACTTTTTCCCATCTTTCTGGCAAATTTGTGGATCACATCTCATAACTGCTGCGGCTTGGCAGCCAAGAATGAATCAATTTTTGATATTCCGTTCTGATGTGAACCGCATTTCAGTGAGGCGTTCTGCATCGACCGGAACAAATGGCAGTCAGAAAGGGTCAAGGTCTGGGCTATAAGGCGGGTGGGGTAAAACTTCCCATCCACTGTTTTAACAATCCGATGCAAAAATGACTTGCTTTTGTGGCGTTCCAGCAGCAATTTTGGACGTGCAAAACGCCTTTCGACCTCTCTCGGCTTGAGTTCATGTGGAACCCAATGTCCTTGCTTTTGAATATATCCAGCTGCTTTTAAACGTTTTGAATTGGCTGCTTGAGTGACACCCAAAGATTCTGCGAGCTCTTTTTGTGCCTGGCACCAGTCTTCATAGAGTAATGCTTCCAGTTCTTCATTTTCGAATTGTATTGCCTGCCCCGGACGTTCATCGTCTTCCAAAGCAAAATCACCACTTTTAAACAGTGCAAACCACTTTTGGCACGTTCGCTCAGCTGGCACATGTTCACCAGAACTCCCCGCATAAACACTTTTTAGGCACAAAGTTCGACATATTTGAGTGAAAAAAAATCATTGTTGTTTACGCTTCAAATGAATGACATATACTGGAATGACGTACAATGACAGTAGCTTTCCAGCGCATGTTCCAATGGAATAATACAAGTTACGCCATCTCTTAATTATAAACCCAATATTGTACAACCACGCTGTAGCTGCACTGAGATACAGAAAAAGGAGATTTTTAATAATATTGTAACGGCTGGTAACAAGTACATTAGAGCACTGTACAGTACAACGGGATACAAACAAAATTTAGGAAAAGAGTAGCCGAATCAAAGACGAGAGTTCTAGAAGACTGAAAAGTGAGCAGAAAAAAAATAGGAGCTTGTGAACGATTCAGCTTTTATTGTGTCTCCTTGAAATTGAAGATTTTCGTGAATAAAATAAACTAATAAAGAGTGTTTTTAAAGGGTGATTTTTAAAAGCAATAGGAAAGTTTTTCAAAAAAAAAAACACATAAAATTCAGAAAAATGCATGAAATCTTTTTTTGAATCGATAGTACGGTACATATAATTTAATGTTTGAAGATTATTTCATGCAAATGCTGGCCTTAACCTCAAATGGCCTCAAATGGTCCATCCGCTTAGTCCAATTTTGGCACACTCTTTCCAACATTTCGACCGATATCTCACGAATAAATGCTTCAATGTTGTCTTCCAATGCGCCAATTGAAGCGGGCTTGTCTGTATATACATGAGCTTTAACATAGCCCCACAAAAAATAGTCTAAAGTCTTTAAATTGCACGATCAAGGCGGCCAATTGACCGGTCCCGAACGTGAAATAAAATGTTCACCGAACTCGCCTCTCAATAAGTCCATTGTTGCTGTGTGGCATGTGGCACCGTCTTGTTGAAACCACATGTCATGCAAGTCAAGCTCTTGCTTTTTGGGCAAAAAAAAGTTGGATAGCGCTACATCTCTCGGTAGCGCTCACCATTCACAGTTACGTTACGATTCGCATCATCTTTGAAGAAGTAAGGTCCAATGATGCCACCAACCCATAAACCGCACCAAACTGTGACTTTTTCTGGATGCATTGGTAGCTCTTGCAATGTTTCTGGCTGATATTCACTCCAAAATCGATAATTCTGCTTATTTACGTATATAGACTTATACTTACACATTGAGCCAAGAATGAGCTTCGTCTTAAACTGACCATAAGATGGAAGAAGCGCGTGATAAACTTCCTTAACAGAGCACGCATTTTGATAAAAAAAAATTCAATAATTTGCAAGCGTTGTTCGTTTGTAAGACGATTCATAGTTAAATTATAGACCAAACCGAAGATGTTTGACAGTGAAACAAAACACGAAACGTGCCTCAGCTGTTTAAACCAGTGTTGCCAAAAAGATAATAGCCAAAAAATCACCCTTTATAAGAAGACAACTTTTAGATATTCTTGCTATCCCATTTCGCCTAAAGGTTACAATATTGTATCATTGTATTTAATTTTTTTTTTTTATTTAGTAATATTCATTCTATTGTCAACCTGGTAGACGGCCGGATGTCAAACCAATTAGACTTAATGTAATTAATCATTGCTATTCATTTATTGGAGAGAAAAGTCATTTCAACTAAACTAAACTAACTAACTCTGAAATTATCACAAATGTGTAGAAGTACTTGATGTTTTCACCGAAGCACACCAAAAGAAGCGAAACATCTATCCGAAATAGTATCAGCTGCTGGCGTTTTCCATGCTTGCATGCAGCGCAACTATCGTCCAAACTATAACGGCAGATCACAATGAAACAGCCTTATTGGGACACTCGTTAGTTCGTTCACCTCCGAATTGAATCACGCTTCATGCATACAATCGGTTTTTTCACACAAGTAAACCTCTGAAAACGGGGAACCTCTCAATTGGGTCTTGGGGCAACGATTTCGTTTGCCTGAAAATTAAACCGCGTTAAAAAGAGGTCCTTGGGTTGTAGAAACAGAAACGCGTTAAGGCCGAAACCCATAGAATCCGTTGCGTGCGTTGCATAATCACACAATCACAAAATTGACCAAACTCATAAGCCCTAATGAGAGGGAGAGAGAGAGAGTAAATGCGGCCCACAAGTGGAATACATCGCGCCGGACGATATTGGCTAACTTTTAACCGGAAATGAAGTGTGATAGAGATGCCAATTTGCCCATCTGCGAATTTCAGAGGCTTTTTTTACAGTTATTCATGAATTTTTCACAGTTATTCTCGAAATAATGCCGTTCTCTGATTGGTTCATTTGGCTTCAGAAAATGATATAAAAATTGGTTGGAGGCAAGAGAGGTAGAAGTTGGGCATCTCTATCGTACTTCATTTCTGTTCTTAACTTTCTGTGCGGTTCACAGATGTTTCCGTGGAAATTCATTCAGTCTTTACGTTGTATTTTGCATAAAATTTGTTTTGAACAATTCGTAGTAATTCAGTAACTTCGAAATTTCGAATTTCTGAGATTTATGCAAAAGAGAAGTTGGTACAGTGACAGTTCATTCTTGGATTTCAGACGCAACGTACGTATTTTATTGGGCACCTTATAAACGCAACGCACGCTACGGTTTCTATGGGTTTGGGTCTTAAGAGCGAGGCCGCGTTATTATAATACGTGTTAAGCGAGGCCTACCTGCACATATTAGCACGCCTGGCAGGGTGAAGGCGAGACGCAAAACGTCTTGGGGACACATTATTGCAATCACACTGACGCATGCTTCATGCAACTCTATTTCGTTTCACTACGCCTATACGAACTAAAACGAAGGGCTGCAGCGTAGAACTCAACTCTTTAAATGCTCTGAAATCGGATGGACTGGAGTAGACGAGCACACAAACCAAAGCCGATTTCTGCAGTCGACCAGACCAGGAATGTGTCATCATTATTTGGGTAAATTTGTAGACCATCTGTGCATGCATGCTCCGTTCGTTGTTGTGACTTAATAGAAGATTTGCAATCGCCCAGGGCACCTCCAAGCATAAAATAAAATTCGGCATTTCTTCCATGCTCCGGAATGAAGAACCTTTGAACAAGGACACTCAAACGGATTCCCTAAGAATCCATCGAATTTAAATGGACAGTTCGATGCAACAGCCATTTGAGGCAGCACTGTCTTCCCATGCACGAATAAAAGCTCAAATCCAGCAATCACTACACAAATCCGATCCGTATGGGGAATATGCATTGTTTTTCTACGACGACTTTTTGCTCTTTTCTGCTAACCCTCCACATCCCCCAAACCCCGCCACCACCTACGCCACCATTATTTCCATTTAGAAGAAGAAGAGGAAACACAAAAAAAAACAAAAGAAGATATTCTCAAGGATGCACAAATTGAAACAGTAATCTCGATCAAATCCCCTTCAAAATCATTTAGGCATATCACATGTTTCCTGCACCCTCCTCCGTCCTCCCTGCGAATACACACATGGAAGGAACGAACATGTGTACGTAATGTCAAGTCGGTTGGTAACACGAGCACGATGTGAGGGTGTGTTGCAGAGACGCTCAGCTTGCTGCCCCGCTTGCTGCATGTTATAGTAATCCCGTTGGAATCCCTATTGTAAGAAGATTTCGAATGCCAAATTCTTGTCGAATGAACTAGCTATTTTTTTTATTTTTTGGATTTGCTCAGCTTTTGGAACTCCAATTCTATTTTGGGATGGAAACTGCTCTCAGTTGCAGTGGCGGTGGCTATACACGCCACATTGTGAAGGGATGGTGGTAGACGAGCAGTTCGTCTTAGAACCAGAATCTGAAGAAGAATAAGGATTTAGTTCGTCCTTTGAGTGCAGATTTCAGCAAATAATACGCTTTTGCTTTGCTTTGCTCCTCTATGGTATTCCCCTTGTCATTCTCTGCGTTTCTTAAACTCATTTTTTTCATCTTCTTCGATTTTTTTTTTTGACATTGCTGGATAGAGGCTAAGACTGAAAAGAGGACGAATTTGTCAAATACACTCGCTGGCGCTTTGGTAAATTCGCATCGATTGTTCTGGTGCAGCGGCACTGAAGACGCCTTTCACGACGGCAGTTATTTCTCTTGAACGGTTACAAAAAAGAACCCCAGCCATGCCCGAAGAGTATCATCAAGCTCGCCTGAAGACTGCAGGACCAACAATGAACAGCAAAGTTGATGATCATTTTTTTTTATTATCGTTTCCTTTGTAAAGGCCTGTCATCCTGAAACTCTGTAGACTTTGTGCCGTGTGGAGTGTAGTCTCTATAATTTGAAGCCACGCACATCGGTGGACACTTTAACAATTGCCCAAATATAGGCTGATACGGCAGGGACACTCAGGTCCACCCCGTGAATAGTAGGTTTGGTTAGAGTGGATGACTGTCTTAAGGGAAGCCAAAACTGACCCGCTGTGTTACCACAAGATCTAATAGATCCTAATCCGCAAGACATTTGGAGCTTTTAACAAAGCGATGGAGCTGACTGATGCTAATATTGCTTGGATCTGTCAAGTCGTTGAAATACGTTGCGTCCAAGTGACTGAGTCTGCGAAATGGGAGGGCATTGCAGAAGTCGGTATAGGGGATAGCCAGTCTTGAGGCGTGAATTCCAATGACACATTGCCCGATTATACCGCCGATGAGAGTTCTGAGATTCGGTCTGCTCATTCGCCTGCGTTTTGGATCGATGGTAGGCTATAATTGCTTTGTGATGAGGCATCCCGTGCCGGAGCGTCTACGTTTGGTGTGAGTAAGCGTTTCAAGCTTTAGTAGATGTTTTGTAGTACCGATAGGCATGGGCGGCAGTTCCCCGACCGGAAAGAGTGTTGGGGTGGCTCGCTTAGCAATTCTCTGGTATATCATTGTGCCCCGGCAACCACATAAGTTGGAGGCTGAAATACTTGGCCATCTCGTTAAGAGATAGGCGGCCATTAAGGGACAACTTGGAGTTAAATGTGACTGCACTCAGAGATTAGTGATCGCTGCCTGGCTGTCGGTTTTTTAGCCATGATTGAGCTTCCTTGATCGCTATAGTCCCTGCCTGAAAGACCCTACAGTGAGAGGGTTGTCGGAATGATCTTCGCCCATCTTCGATCCATCTGTGAAAATTCGCAGAGGACCATCCAGCTGCTGGTGTTCAGACGTCCAGTAAGATCTGCTGATTGAAAAGTTTTCGATCGGTGTTTCCAGGTAGGCATCCAAATTTATCAAAGATGGTAGAGTCTCCGGAGCTGAGCTCCTTCCACATACGCAGCGATTTCAATCTAATCGCCTTGCTGGCAGCGACCTGCCTGCCGAAGAGATCTATCGGCGGGAGGTTGAGGAGTGTATGTAAAGCTTGGGAGGAGGTAGTTCGCATCGCCCCGCTAATACAAATGTATGCCATCCGCTGCACCCTTTCAAGCTGTTTGCTTAGGTAGGAGGTGTCTTAGTCTAATGCAGTCCAACAGATCGAGCCGCCATAACCAATGAATCAGTGGCGATTGATTCCAATGTCAATCTTCTTCCAGTGGGCGGAAGAGATGTCATCATCACCCGTGTCGATCAGTGCCTCACACAGAACACTCGGTTGTATGATGAGGCACTGAAAGTTGACCTTACTTACGCTGTGACCGACGGGAGTGATGATGGCTGTGTCATCGCATGCACTCGGGTGATTGGTACATCAACGGTAGGCTTGGGTCTTTTGGGGTCGGGGTTTTTTGGGCTCACTAGGGCGTGGACGAGGACATGCAGTCCAGTGCGGCTTACCCTTTTCCATGGCCTGTGCCACTAAGGTGGTCAAGGAGATGTCTTTGATTTGTGGACAATCTGAGCGACCTTTTCTGATCAAAATCTTATCAAACTCCGAAACATCGACCCGAGCAAAGATCAGACTGACTCGTTTTTTCTTCGTTCTAGGTTTTTCTTCATTTTCCAGAATTTCATCTATCAGCAAAACAGAAAGCAGTGCCCTCAATATGCACTCAATAAAACTAGAAACTTTTTATTTTGATTTAGGTTTTATTTAACAGGTTAAAGCTTTACACTGAACTTTACACCAACTGTCCTCCTTTTTTATACCTACAAGGAGAAACGGATCACCTGACATTACACAAATAGGAAAAACAAAGGATCAGGTGACAGGAGCATTGTAAGACACGCAAAGGATCGGGCGATGTGTTAGAGCGGGTGGTTTAGTAGGCAGGTGACCCGTGGACGTTGAGAGAGAGGATCACGTGGCACATGAAATGCAAACAAATAACACTGGAGGACAGATCTACGGGTAAGGTTGCCTTCATGTAGGTAACTCGCGCACTTCGAAATTTCTCTCAAAAGTGAAATGTGTCAGCATTCTCTGTGTGTGATGTAAATCAAAACTCTTCGAACACTTGTTCATGCTTTTTGCTTGAATTTGTATCCCCTTTTTCGTGGACTTGGATCTGGTCACCCTACGCATCGCGCAGCTTTTGTATTTCACACATGAAATGGAAAAAGGATCGGTTAAATGATTTTCAGACGAATGCATGCTCACCATGTCACTCATCATCTCATTCGCGATGTTAATCTATTCGCCTTCAGGATGCTGCCGCTTGCCTAAGCCATCTTAGCTCCCGAAACACAAACACACCAAATTATCCACCTAACAAAAAAGCAATTTAATGGCAAGAGCAAGGGAAAGGGAAACAAACTGAAGCTAAGCAATCTGTTCGTAGAGCCAGACCAAAAACAAGCCTACAACCAATTAGAGTACCCTTAGAGGCAAAAAAGAAATTAGCAATCAAAGCCGTAATTAAAACGGATACTACCCCAGCCCGCCTTAAATCCATCCCCAAAGAGAAAAAAAAGACACGTCTGCCTTCACCACGGCCCCAACCCGCGTGCAGCTCAAGCCTTTAGAAGTTTTTCTCGTCCAAAGTTAACTCGTTTCAGGCTTTCATCACACACACGCGCCAAACGATTGGAGCTGTAACTGCTAAGCACCTAAATCACGTTCTTAGCTAAAAATACACAAACACGTAAGGCGATTGTGGCACAAAAGGATTGACTGGCAAAACGGGAGTTGCAGAGCACCAGACAGCGAATGACCAATGAAATGATGTGAAAGCGGATGGGGAGGGGGAGAGAGAAAAGAAGAAGTGAGTGGAAGAAGTTCAACTCGCAACAGCCCCCTTGCCCCTGCCCAATACAGTAATAATGAGTTTTTATGCATCAAAACTTCTTGAGATAGGTTTCCGGTCGAAATCAGGCTGAGTGAAAAGTTTTCCCCTTCCGCCATCCGTCATTCTCATTTCGTGATAACTTCTCTGATTACTCATTCAGGATGCCGCCCATGGCCCGTCCTGGGCTCGCCGCTCAGCCTCGCCTTACACAGCCAAGTGGGAGGATGGACACGTTTTGTTCGTACGTGTCAGCAGCAGACACTTAATTGCTTTTCAATAGGGTCTATGTGCCTTCCAACACATCGAAGTAGAATTTTCATTTACCTAAAGTGGAGACACTCTGAGGAAATTTAAGACTCTGCATCCGGTCCAAGGTGGACCACCGAGATGACACTTGAATTTTGAACTCAAGAGAGTTAATGTATCTCACCCAAAAAAGAAGGTTAGATTATATTTCCGGTGATGGGTGTGGAAGTGGAGGCCACTTGCGAAAATAATCGGAAGAAGGTGACATCACCAGATGGCCACGACAAGCCGAAGGGGACTATATTTCACTGCCGATCTGACGAGAGGGGCGTTGTCCCTCTCAGTAAAGGACCTACACACGAATGAGGGAGCGTATCCAGGATGACAAGGGGATACCTACAAATTTTTCGAATATGAGCCAAGGACGTGGGCTCTTGCCGTACGCCAGCCTGCCCACACACTGTAATTACTGCCGTGAGTGAAAGCAGAGCATTTGTGCACAGACAGCCGTTGAAATGAATATAAGTGACAGCCACTACTGTGTGGACCCAGAAATGGATACAGTCACGGTTCCGACACGCTGGACGGTGGGGCTGTTTCTTTATTCCGACGCGTACCCCAACTCACGTCGTCGTTCGTGCATTCACTCCCATAGAAACCTGCAGCAGGCATTGCGTTACCCACTCACCTAGGGGCTTGTCGGTATGGTTCATCCATAATGAGCGGCTTCCGATGGGTCTGGTCACTCTGCTTGCCGTATCACCTACAGCATGTAGCCAGAGCCTGGTCATGCACGACCATTGATTTGCGAAGATGACTTCAGCTGATTTCCTCAAAACCCATTCTCAGTTGAAGCACCGACCTATGTCGCCCGGATATAGGATCAAGGGAATCCAAGTTCCGCATCAATCTTGCGAACGAATGGGGGATTCTCTTGGCCCGTACGGCTGGTCGCGCATTTATTATTCAGTAGATTATGCCGCAAGGTGTTACCGAAACATCGCACTTTTCTTTTGGCACATTTTTCCCAGAATCCTTCACTCATCAGTCGAAAGCACGAAAAAGGGGGAAGAAAAACCTGCTCAAAACTTTCACTTTGACTTCAAGTTTGGTCGTTCTATGAATCTTCAATGAGCGTTCAGCCACCCAGCCAGTTGCCGAAGGCCCCAGTACGCCCGTGAAGCGGGTGCACCACCGTTCATTCATAATTAACCATTTTTTGCACAAATGAAAGGGAATACAGTAGCCAGAATCAGCTGCTGCTGTATCTACTCAGTTGCGCTTCGCATGCGGCTCCAAGTCCACGAGGGGGTGGGCTCTCCAAATTCACATCCGCATACATTCTCACACAAACCAAAGGCACTGCAATGGCATTTGAAAAAGAAAGCCACTTCTTAATTTACAGCTGATTTGATAGCCACTCGCAAACGAATTTAAAGGAAATGTGACCGAGAGCTGAACTCCTCCCGAAGATAACAACTAACGCCTTATTAATGTCATGACCTACAATTAGGGGAAAAGTTGGACCTTTCCGAGTGGTACTCTCCAGTGGAAAGTTTTCTAATCAAAGTCATGAGTGAGATATGTTATGTGACATTTGCAGCACGAGTTCCGGCAAAGGAGTGGGCGCCTCACCCCACTTCATTTCATACGTTGAACAGAGTGAATGCGTGTGGGTCTGTGTGTGTATCCGACCGTGCTTTGGGGCTGGAGCAATCTGTCTCCATCGATTCCGTGCGTTTATACAAACATAAACGATGTGTTTGTAAGAATGAAAACAGCATTAGTCCGTGTACGTGTCCTGGGCAATAAACCCCTTCAGGAAGCGACATAAACTAAATGAGGATGACACGAATTGGGCATTGGGCTGTGCATTGTACGCGCAGCACAGAGGATGAACACGTGATTTCGGGAGGAGTAGGTCATGTCGAGATTGTGGCAGGGACCGCGGAAGGATAATGTCTGGATTAGACATCGTTGAAGGAGTTGTGTGGTAGGAGTAGAGAGCGGACTTGCATAAGGGACCTGCCACATGGGTAGAGGCAGACGACAGCTCATCGCTTCAAATCGAAGTAATATCACATCTCAGACACCACGACCTTTTTTGCACTGCTCCATGGACCACGCATCATAACATCATCATCTGTCTCTCTTTGTGCGGCTATGCAAAAGCGTGTGTTCTTGAAAAAATACGTCAAGATATGGACAAGTTGCTGCCCGATATGTGTTCAAAATCAATTTGTTAGTGGCGAGTCCCACAAGAACTCCCCTGGATGTTTTATCCTTGCATTCCTTCAGACTTTGATTCAAAAAGTGCCCCAAAACAGCAGCATGTCCAGCAAACATGTCATTTATTAAGTGGGTACGGAAGGGCTGCTAGGGAATTTACCAGCACACTTAGACCATCTTTGTCCATTGTGATACCCAAAGTCAGACTACTAGCACTGACCGATCGGTTAATTTGATCCCAACGGCAAATGGTGACTGAACCAGATTTGAAAACCAGATAAAAGCGTATAGACCTTGCTTTCACTGGGATTCGAACCGGGGACCCGGCTAGCCAAGGGCAGGCACTTAACCAACTGCACAATCCAGTCGTCTCATTAAATGTTAGTAGTTTCGTACTTTTCCAGACACATCATGGCGACAGGGTGTTTTTTGACGAGCAAGTACGAACACACACCTGCCACACTCCACAATCAAGGAGCCGGTTAAACTTGGATCAGAACTCCTGACTGCCAGTCCTTGGTGTTTCAACATCATTCTTGAGAAAGCCGTGGCGCTGTGGGCCTGTGCGTCAACTCTCCGCTCGGTGTCTGGGTTCGATTCCTGGTACGACGAAAATAGTTTTAACGGCCTCACCTTTTTCGAGTCACTAACACTGTCACGAATATTTGCTGTATGTCTAGAAAAAGCGTCTCAAACTTCATCGGAGTCTGCATAGAACTGTAGGAAGAATCTTCGACTTCACACTAGTGGGATCGCAAAAGAGGACGCTCACGAAACCGAGGGCTCACATAAGCTTAGAGCTACCTCAAGGCAACTTAGCGTGGGCGATTGGAGGCAGCTGGCTAAAAATAGTGCCGGCTGGAGAGGATTGTATCCCTTTGATGTATGACCTTAAAAAAATGAAAATATTGATTTGACTTTGAGCTCGAATTATAGGCCTACTAATTGGAAGGCAGTCTTTTGATTTTTATCGATAAAGGGAAACATGCACTTCAAGTAAGTTTGACAGCTGACTCAGATTTTCTGTAGACATTGTACTTGTTGTGTGTTAGCTCAATACAAGAAAAATCCTACAACTAAGTTGAACGACCAAAAAATGGATCGAGTGCAATGTGCACCATTTTTTTGACTTGACCTACGTTTTTTTTTTTTTGTTTTGTTTTAGTTACGTCCAATGGTTTGGCAAACTTCGAAAAATACTAACAGCTCGGGCTATCAGCATGCACGAGATTCGCGAACCCATGTACTCGGTTTTGGGAACACGCCCAGTTACTAACCCACATCCTCCACTTTTCTGAAACTATCCCCGTGGGACAGCCATTAAGTATGACTTCGCGGGGCTGGCTGACAAATTATGCTACTTTGTGGGTGGCGCAAATTGCGGCGACCCAAAGAATAAAAACTTATTTTTACCAAAAGAGATTTTAAAACATAGAAAAGTTAGAAATATTGCCATACATGATAAATTTGAGCTCATAGCCGGCGAAAACCATTCGCTCGTTCTCAGCAGCTCCAAACGCGTCATAGGATGTCAAGCATTTGATAAGAAGAAAGTCAAGAGAAAAGTGTGACCTTTTCCTATTTTTTTTAAATTGCCTGCATCCACTTGCAATCCTTATTTAAAAAGTGCTCAGATAGAAAACTTTTTCAATGCTGTTCAATCGGCCGCGGAGCCGGCCCCGCGTTGCTGTGGCTCGGTACATACAGTACGATGGTTCAATATTGTGTACTCGTTATACTCAATATTGTAACATTCCTAAATATTCAGTCTACAACCATACCAGAACTGTTTTACAGGTCCGGGAAAAAAACACATCATATTCAGCATCTGATTATAAATATTTGTTTGTACTGCTGTCAGTGAAGGCTCATTACTCGCAATAGTTGTAGCTTGGTCAATACTGTCATATTGTTTGTCTCGTTGCAAATCACTGTTAACTAAGTCAGTGGCCGGGCGATCGGTTGATGGCATACCATAATGACTATGTGGCAAATTTGAAATGGATACATGAAACTTCGATTAACATTGCCACGTTGAATACGGATTAAACACATGCCTTCGCTGTTGATTTTGACACCATCAATTTCGTTCAATTTCAATTCTCACCTCGCGTTACACATAAGTTTGACTTGTGCGTTAGTATCTTTGACTTACAGCATTGCTGGTTCCGCGACATGTGTTGTTATGTCCTATTGACTGCATTTTTAAGAGCCAAAATTCAACTGGAAATACATCTCCCTTAGTTCTTCTCTATAACCATGTATAGCAAGTATGCGACTAAACAACAATTTATTTAAAATTATACTTTTAATGACAACGATGAGCAAACAAATCTGAACTCAAAACTGAATAACACTGAATAAGGCGCGAACATTAATCGTTAGGTTTTCTGGATTTATCATATTTTTCTTAAATCTACTAGAAAGCATAAAAAAATCTTTAATTTAAATTAATGAAAACCAATTAATGTATTTAATATTTTTATTCATTTAAAGCCACACTTTTACTTAAACTAATTCCATTTTTTCCAGCTTTCACATCATTCTAATTCAAAAGCAAAAAAAATAACAAAACTTAAGCAGCTTCAATTTCTGATGGACAAAAGTATTCATCATAAACTAAACACACTTAATGTGGCTACATTGTGTGCAGTCTGCTGGAAACAGCTGTTATATGTACAGAAAAAGAATGTCATTAAACCTATGAGCCCATTTAGACTTCATTACAAATTCAGCCGAATACTTCTGTCAGTCAGTGTATACATATAAATTTTGTTTGTTTAAAAAACAGCCAGTTGTCTGAAACTACCCAATTTCCTGGGAAAATTTCTTAATTTTTCCTTCCGAACGAACCTTCTACAAAGTATTACAAAACTTAGAAAAAAAGATGAATGATAGATGTTGAGCTAACAATACAATTTTTGAGTCATTAAAACAGCTCAAACCATTCGCACTCTGTTGAAAATTTCAATCGGTTCGCTGGTTAAGATTTTACAGAATTTTTCCCACGCTTCCACACAAGACGCAGCACTATGTGACGGCCTCCTGGACCTTTCTCGTTGCTTCCACTCTCAGCATTTCCAATTTCACACCATGAACGTGGGAGCTTACTTGCTCCAGTTGGTGGACCAAGTGAGATGCAATTGACAGATTAAGTGCCTGCGTTTCTGTCGCCAAACGAATCTAGTGAAGGACTGTGTGCTCAGCGTCTCCTTCCACATTTTGACATTCCGGACAGAATGGCGGATTATCGTGTCCTTATTTGCGTAGATATTTCCAATAGACACCTTGTCCAGACTGGAACTGCGTGAGATGGTAGTTGCATTTTCCTATTGGTTTCGAAGTCAACCTTTCGACATTTTTGGGTCCATCTTCCTTTTGTGGAGTGATGTGAGTGATGCAGCCAGCTCATCTTTTCTAATTTGTTGGGTCTTTTGCCGATCCAGGGTATGCCTGCGGTGCACTCAGCTCAGCTCGTCCGCTAAGAAGTCGATGGCCGACATTCCTGCTGGAGCAAACTCTGCATCGTCCGTGATGGTTATTAAACAGCTGATTACACTTACTTTGTAAACCGAAGTCAACCTCAGATTCTATTGTCCTGACAGCCAGTGGTCCTGACGAAATAGGAGCAGCTCATAAGTATACCGAACTGACTAGAGGAGTATCCCTCCGCTTGACCACTGATATTTTTTTAATTTATATACATTCTCCATATTTCGAGCAAATAATTAGCGACGTTTATATTGTCATTACCACATGGCATAACACCAGGTCGATCAACATCGCCGGACTACTCAGTGTCAGTGCATCAAATATAAGCCCCCCCTGCGTGGGCAATGTTCTGCGAGGATTTTTCTTGGCGAAACAAATTAACAAGCCAATGCGCAGCTCATTCTTCTTCTTCTAGAGGCGCTACAAGGGTGGACCTGCATTCAATTTTTGGTCTGGTTTGCGTTGAGGGTTTTTGAAGAAGAAGATTCAACCATGAGCTTGTAGCCAGGTGCCTCTAATTTAGCACGCCAAAATGTTTGAGCTCCTTCTCCACTTTGTGCGTCATCGGTTCCGTAGGCGTTCTCTATTGCGGTGTTCCACTGGTTCGGAGTCAAAGACACTTCTGGCTGGAGCGGTATTGTCCATGCGCTCTACACTGCCTAGCCATCTTAGGCGTTGAATCCGTTAGCGCCTTCCCAAGCTCAACGTCAACCGTAAACGCAAACGGTACCAAAGACTGAACTCAGGTCTTTTCTCTCGAAAACGATGTCTTCTTCATCTGCTCTTGAGACTGTCCAGACTTCGGTGCCATAGAGCAGGACAGCGATGGTCAAGGTCTCATATAATGTTAGCTTGGTCCTTCGAGAGATGGCGCCCCTACTCAATTGCCTCTTAGCTATGGTGACGTTCTAGCCGAGTCGTTGATGTTGTGCGTCCTTTCTCTCCCAGTGCCATCAAACGCTAGTCGTCCGCGTAGGCTAGTAATTGTACTGCCTTTTGAAAGATCGTGCTCAGCTCATTACCAGTGACAAAACGCGTTTTCGAACGGCATTCACCAGAGAATAGCCCCAACGTTCGACGCATGCATCCATGCAAACTGAACTGATACGGCTTGATGCCACCCGTCATAAATTCCATGCAATTTGTCAGGCCGCGTAACACGCAAATATTTTAAGAGTCCTCTCCGCAATTGTGTGCATTCTACAAATCATCGCTGAACCCGCTACCGAGAAAAAAAAAAACACGCTTCTAACGAAACGGAAATTCAATTGCGGCCTTACAAATGGGAAATTTAATTTTTAATGCCAAATTACCACACGGCTGGAATTGAATTTACTAATAAGCCCTATTAGCGGCGACATGTGTGGATTAAATGTTAGAACATGCTCAGGTGTGAAAATAATTTCATTTCCATTGAGTTGAATTATTTCATTATTTCAATTAAAAGCGTATAAATTAGATTTTGGCTGCATTGTTGGACTTGCTGTATCCGCTTGTTGGTCATTTGCAGCTGCCCGTTGACCCCCGTTTGGGGAAAATATTGAAATTCATTAAAACAGATAATTGCACTGAATAGATTGAGTTCAACCATCCGTATGGTTTTTGGGAATGCAAGCGTTTGGTGGGAATTAAACTGAAGAATACCGCAGATATTGCACATGACGCAGTACTTTGAATTTGAATTGATAATTTGGAAATGAGGAAAATGCGTGTGTATTTACAGTAACACCAGGAAACATGTGATTGATTAAATGCTAGTAGTTTGGTACATTTCCAGTCCAATCATGGCGACATGGTGTTTTTGATGAGCAAACACGAAATATTACACATACGTCCCACATGTGTCACACTCCACAAATGAGATCCAATCGAGGAACCGGCTTAACTTGGATCACTGACTCACTGACCGTGATGTTTCAACATCATTCTTGAGAAGGCCGTGGCGTTGTGGGTCTGTGCGTCAACTGCTACGCACGGTGCTTGAGTTCGTTTCCTGGTACGACAAAAATAGTTTTCACGCCCTCACCTCTTTCGACTCACTGACAATGCTCAAAGAATATTCTTACTTACTTAAGGTGGTGCTACAGTCCGGGGTTGACCTGGTCCTCAACCAACAAGCGTCTCCAGCCAGCTCGATCTTTAGCTAGCTGTCTCCAGTTTCGCACGCATAGTTGGTTGAGGTCCCTTTCCACTTGCGTGCGCCACCTGAGTCGCGGTCTTCCTCTAATGCGCCGTCCCTCGGGGGTGGATTCGAAGACTTTTCGGGCCGGAGCATTGGTTTCCATCCGCTCTACATGACCTAGCCACCTCAATCGTTGGATCTTCACTCTTCTGGCTAAGTCGATGTCGCTAAACAGCCCGTATAGTTCGTCATTAAATCTCCTCCTCCACTCACCATCTATGCAGACGGGACCGAAAATCACACGAAGAATTTTCCTCTCGAAGCAACCAAGAGCAGCTTCATCCGCTTTTGATAAAGTCCATGCCTCCGCGCCATATAGCAGGACTGGGACGATTAAGGTCTTGTAAAGCGTTAGTTTAGTTGTTCGAGAGAGGGCTTTGTTTACCAATTGCTTTCTTAGCCCAAAGAAGCAGCGATTAGCAAGAGTTATTCTTCGTTTGATTTCAGCGCTGGTGTCGTTGTCTGAATTGATAGCGGTGCCTAGGTAGACAAAGTTTTTGACTACCTCAAAGTTATATCTGTCTGATGTGACGTTCTGACCGAGACGTCGGTGTTGGGTGTCCTTTCTCGTTGACAGCATATACTTGGTCTTACCCTCGTTTACCGCTAAACCCATCTTCGCGGCCTCCGTTGCAATACCCACAAAAGCGCCATTGACATCACGCTGCGTTCTTCCGATAATGTCAATATCGTCGGCATCTGCGAGTAGTTGGACGGACTTCTGAAAGATTGTTCCTCTGGTGTTGGCGTTCGAGTTTTGAACAATTCTTTCAAGAATGATGTTGAAGAAGTCGCATGACAGCGCGTCGCCTTGTCTGAATCCTTTTTTGACATCAAAGGTCTCGGTTAGGTCTTTACCGACCTTGATGGAGCAGCGTGCATTCTCCATCGTCATCCTTCACAAACGGACGAGTTTGGTAGGGATGCCAAAACCAGACATTGCTCTGTATAGCTCGGCTCTATAAATGCTATCATACGCGGCCTTAAAATCGATAAAAAGGTGGTGGGTATCGATTTGTTGCTCCTGGGTTTTCTCCAAAATCTGCCGCAGTGTGAATATTTGGTCGATGGTGGATTTTCCTGGCCTAAAGCCACACTGGTATGGACCGACCAGGTTGTTGACGAATGGCTTTAGGCGTTCACACAGTACGGCAGATAAGATTTTATATGCAATACTTAGGAGACTGATGCCTCTGTAGTTGGCGCAGTTCAGAGGGTCTCCTTTTTTATGGATCGGGCAAACTATGCTGAGGTTCCATTCATCGGGCATGTTTTCCTCCGACCATATTTTACAGATGAGTTGGTGCATGCTCCTTACCAAATCATCAAAGAATATTCACTGTCTAGGAAAATCTTCTCAAACTTCATCGGAGTCTGCATAGAACTGTAGGAAGAATCTTCGACTTCACACTAGTGGGGCATCGCAAAAGAGGGCGCTCACGAAACCGATGGCTCACATACGTGGAGGACTACCTCGGCCAACATGGCGTGGGCATTTGGAGGTAGCTGGCTAAAACTCGAGTCGACTGGAGAGGATTGTTGGCTGAGGTCCAGGTCTACCCGAGAACGAAAAAGATCTCCCGACTGTTGGCGAAAGAGTTACTCTGCCTACAGGAATTGTGTCCCTCCTAGGGAGTTCGTCCGCTTCAACGCAATTGCCTTCAATGTCACAGTGTCCCGGCACCCACATAAGAAGGATGTTAAAATGCTTGGCCATCTCGTAAAGAGATAGGCGGCTATTAAGCGAAGTCTTGCTGTTGAAAGTGACTGAGTTCGGAGATTTGATCGCTGCTTGGCTGATCATATCTGCATTTGATATTACATCATTTTTTTGCCATGACAGGCAAATAAGGGAAGCCTTGGAGTTAAAAGTGACTGAGTTCAGAGATTTGATCGGGCATCCTTAATCGCTATAGTTTCACCCTGAAAGACGCTACGGTGATTCGGTAATGGGAATAAAAGCTGGATTAACCGTATCCATCCTACACCTCTATCCATCTACGATCCATCTGTGAAGATTCGTGGAGGACCATCCATTATCTGGTGTTCTGACTCCCACTAAGATCGGGGGGAAGACTGTAGTAAGTAAGTATTCTTTCTAAGCCAGTTCCTTTAGGAATCTGAGAATGAGAGACGGTTCTAGTGACTTCACTTCCACTTGCCCGTGCCACCTCCAGGATTTCGGTAACATCACCACATTATATAAAAAAAACCGCAACGAAACTTACTTGTAAAAAAGAAGTTGCGTTGAAAGTAAGTTGCGTTGAAAGTGCGCTAAGAGAGGACTAAATGAAAAACATTATTTATACTTACAAACCATTGCTCGCTCACTCTTGCCCTCATAAAACATGTGTCCGCACGATGCTAACCCAACTTTGCGAACACAAGATGTTGCGACTTGCGAGTAGAAGAAAATACGAAGAGAGATAAAAGAGAAGAGACAAAAATCGAGACAATTTGCGCACAAACTGCCGGTACTTTCAACGCCGTGAGCCAATCGCTTCCCAACACGTTACCCATAGAACACCGAACCTAATTAGATTTGAACAGTACAGCTGGAATTGCCCCATTCCAAAATCTATGTTTTTTGCTTTCGGTTCACCATCGAACCGAGTTCGTTAACCCGGGTTACAACTCGGTCTGCTTCTATTTTAAACCGGGTTAACTCGGTTTGAACAATTTCGGGTTGGCACACCCCTAGTTGGGACATTTTCGTTTCTCTTGTGATTTATGGGACACTTGCGGACTATGGGACTATGGGACTATGGGACACAGTTTCTGTGATGGTGTGGGGGTGCATATCCAACAAAGGCGTCGGGGACATAAATTTAATTGAAAATACCATGGACGCAAAGAAGTAAATACTATGAGTAGAGGAAGCCTACAGTTCAATCCATACTCTGAACGGTGAAGTTGGACACTCTCTCTCTCTTCTTTATTTTGCGCTCTCTCACTCAAAGTTTTGAAAGTTGGTCATGACTGTAATCAGGATACCCAGCGTATACCCACCTATCCAGGCCAACGGTTTAACCAAATCCTACAGTTGCTTACATATTCAGTCCCCACATGAATAAGCGCTCCGAAAGTTCAGTAACAATTAGAATCCTTACCATACCGCATCTCTAACATCAATCCCTCGTGACATCCTTCTCATCAATCATCAGTCAAATAAAATGCGCAAAGTTATTGTTACCATTGGATGTTTATTGAAGGTAAGTATACGCACAAAACGAGTAACAATTAGAGATCAGTAATGTTAAAAACGAAAAAAAAATAAGACAATACAACAAAAATCCCCCAGCACATCTCTCCAATGGTTTGCAGGCTTACAAGGCGTATGCTTGTCGAATTAGCAAGTCAAAATATGCATCATTGTCAATTGAAGCACTCATGCTCGTGTAGAAGTTCAAGAATTCCTCCCTGGAGATCTGCAAGAAAGAAGTCAATAGTTAGCCACCTGAGACACGCACTCGGAGCAGATCCTTTCGGATGTTCGCATTACAGTGTCACCCTTATTGGCGGGATTCTGAAAGTTCTCGAGGAACTCCTTCCATATCTCGGATTCCGACATCTCACCGCTCTCATACTTTGGATGAACCTTCACAGAGTAGGCATGCTTGAGATCGGACACCGAGATGACTCCCGTATGGTCAGTATCGATTTTATCGAACGCCCTGGCGATGACATGCAAACGACTTTGGTGAACAACTGGCTGCAATGACAGTAAAGACGGTGGTAATGTAAAAGGTGAAGGGGTCTCCCTGGCTGTAAACACTTACTCGGAGTTTTTCTAGGAACGAAGACACGTTCAGAATTCCAGACCCGTCTTCATCGAAACTAGAGCACAGAAAGGGTGGATGGGTGCCATAATCAGTTTTAGGAAGGTACAGTGTCTGCACTTGAAGGCTTCGCTAGACAAAACGCTTTTTTAAAGCAGCGATTCCGCCGAGGTATCATGGAATATCTTAGACTAGTGTGACCGGCGTGACTACGCGGCCTGAAGAAGCGTTCTGTGTAGCAAAGCCTCAGACACAAGACACAGGATGCGTGAATTCAACGATGGGGGGAATATATACAAACCTCTCAAACATCTCTCTGACATCGGTTTCAGTGCAGTCCAATCCAGACTTGGTAAGCGCATCAGTGAATTCCTCCAATTGTATTCCATTCTTGCCCTCATCGTCAAGTTTGCGAAGAACCCTTGACAATTCCAGAATTCCCGTAGAACCCTTGGAAAAACAGAGCAACCTTAACTTCTCGATAGGGTCCTTTTCCAGTCCATTGTCAAGAGTTCTCTGCGACTCCTGGCTGAGAGTGGATTCCTTCGAAAAAAAGTCACGATGACGATGAGCCATCTGAAAGAAGATGAAGTATGCATTGTGAGGCGGTACTACTTAAATCTTAGGAAAATGTATCTTAAGTCGTTTTCAAATTGTTTGCGTTCAAGATGATATAAAGACGTGTTGGATGGAGCGTCGCAATGGGCAGCTGTAGCATCGAGGTAGTTTACGACTTCGTCTAATACCAAGCAGAATAACTCTTGCCAACTGCTATTTCTGTGGGCTCAAGAGGTACGTTGACTGCGTTGAATGGATGTTATCCCCGAGACAAAGACAAATTATCATATTTCAGGGCTTCACGTCCCTTAACTCATGGACTCTCGGATCTGGCATAATAAGCAATAGAGCCTTCTCTCGAAGGACTAAGCTGACTTTATTCAAGACATTGATCAGACATGAACATGGACAATCTCAACAGCGGATGAAGAAGTCCAGGGTCTGCGCGAGATGAAAGTTGGGCTATCTTTGGATATAGGAAAAGATCCAGTCACGAACTGTATATGCCGTACAGCGACATTTGTCAAACCACGTCTGCGTCTACGGATACAACGCCTAAAGTGACTGAGCAATGTAGAGCTTCACATTCAGCCCTATTGCGCTTTTCGTTTAAGGACACGCCAGTAAACGACTGTGTGAGATCGACACACCTGTCGTCGTCAACATCTAGTGATTTTAGTTCTGTGGAACGTAAGTTTTCTCCTGATTTGGTATCACGGTGTCGAGTAAGTGCCACAAAATGACTACTAAAAGGGTAGAATCAGTAATTTGATTTTGTAAAGGACTTCAAGAGAAAATGTAAGTTTTTTTTTTCGTGCAATTACACTATTTGTCTCATCATCATCATCATCATCTTCTGACCCGCATGCTCCACTAAAGGGGTCACTGCGGTAAACGATGCACTAGAGATCGGCAGGCAACTCGATCCTCCGCCATCGACTCTAACTCATCAGGAGTTATGCCCAAGAGTAACCACCAGTCAGACAGACTAATAGGAACAAGAGGACCAATCAAGCGAAAATCCCATAGTGAACTCAACGAAGCAATCAATGCGTCCTAGATGTCAGAACTTCATTCGATTAAATCAACATCAAGTGCACCTAGAACTGAGACGACATAAGTCAGTTGGAAAGCACAGTCTGTTGTGGGACAAGGTCTGGAGTCGAATAAAAAATGCGACAAGCGGAATAGGGGAAACTAAAAGTGGTCGCCTCGGAGGATGGAGTTGGTACCTCAACACCTACGCCGGGAGTGCCAGGTTCAATCCCCGAATTAACCTACTTTGATAATTCATGGCTATCCTTTCCCTACACCGGCTAAGTCTTTTCTTTGAGTTTATAAAGGGTGATTTTTAAAAGCTATAGGAAAGTTTTTCAAAAAAAAAAACACAAAATTCAGAAAAATGCATGAAATCTTTTTGTGAATCGATAGTACGGTCCATATAATTTAATGTTTGAGGATTATTTCATGCAAATGTTGACCTTGACTGCGCCTCAAATGATTCATCAGCTTAGTCCAATTTTGGCACACTCTTTCCAACATTTCTGCCGGTATCTCACGAATAAATGCTTCAATGTTGTCTTCCAATGCGTCAATTGAAGCGGGCTTGTCTGTATAGACATGAGCTTTAACATAGCCCCACAAAAAATAGTCTAAAGGCATTAAATCGCACGATCTAGGCGGCCAATTGATCGGTCCCGAACGTGAAATAAAATGTTCATCTGTGTGGCATGTGGCACCGTCTTGTTGAAACCACATGTCATGCAAGTCAAGCTCTTGCATTTTGGGCAAAAAAAAGTTGGATATCATCTCACGGTAGCGCTCACCATTCACAGTTACGTTACGATTCGCATCATCTTTGAAGAAGTACGGTCCAATGATGCCACCAGCCCATAAACCGCACCAAACTGTGACTTTTTCTGGATGTATTGGTAGCTCTTGCAATGCTTCTGGCTGATATTCACTCCAAAATCGATAATTCTGCTTATTTACGTATATAGACTTATACTTACACATTGAGCCAAGAATGAGCTTCGTCTTAAACTGACCATAAGATGGAAGAAGCGCGTGATAAACTTCCTTAACAGAGCACGCATTTTGATAATAAAATTCAATAATTTGCAAGCGTTGTTCGTTTGTAAGACGATTCATGGTTAAATTCTAGACCAAACCGAAGATGTTTGACAGTGAAACAAAACACGAAACGTGCGTCAGCTCTTTAAACCAGTGTTGCCAAAAAGATAATAGCTAAAAAATCACCCTTTATTAAGGAAGTGTTCTGAACCACTGATCCACAAATGAGTCAGTGCACAGGAAAGGAAAACTTACATCGAAGATCACTCGCAATTGTCCGATAAACTGGTCAACATGTTTCTAAAATTAAACCTCTTATTCGAAGGATGCAGGAAAGAAAGATGTCAGCCGCCATATTTTGTACTAATGCCAGAGAGGAAGAATACCATTTTTGACAGAGATTCGTTCTGTTGACTTAAAACGAAAGCTCTCATAGAGGGATTCCGATCCAAGGGACATTCTGTGTTTCTCCATTTATAGCACACCCAGCTGCGTTCCATTCACCCTTTGGATAACAGGGTGAACTACACTTTGCCCTCATTTACCTTCCATGCCTGACAAGGTGCTACTCGTGGAAAAACACGAAGAAAGTCATCAGTCTTTATGTGTGTGCACATTTCTTGAAATATGAATTGTGTAACTGCGTCCATTTCAGTCATCACCACGCATCAACACATGCTTTCTATCACCATGTCAAAACAATACGCAATTCAGCTTCGGCATAGAATAGGCGGCGCGCCACGACCGAAGGCGCAAATGTTGAATCGACGTGTTCATATGTCGAAAACAATGTGTGAAATATTTATGGCGAAATAAATTTCTTCTGCAAGATTTTATGCCAATAAATCGCATCAATCTAGTGGAGCAGCAAAAAGGATACGCATTAACACACCCAATGTACATGTGCGACGCAACAACATGTGCGCGGGAGGACCAGATGGGCGGCCGTGCTGGTGAATAATTGAGTTGCAACGCAGAGTAAGGGTGTGTTCATCGAGAATTTATTAGCCAGAGATTGATTGAATATCAACGTGGAAATCTTACTCGTATTTCATGTCGACGCGTTCAGAAGGATTTGATAAATGATGTGAGGGGCCAATTGGACAAGATCAATAACGAAACAAATGATAGTGGGACATTCATTTGATTCCCATCGAAATGACGTAGCTTCCACCGCTTTTGATGGATAAAGTACTGACGGGCAGATTGTTGGCACAAGAAGCGGAAACGGGAGTGGATCGAGACGTTGATGAAAGAAGTTTTCTCATCTGAGCGGCGCAAGGAACTCATGCACTGTCAGCTTTGCCAAATCCATCAATTTTTCAATCACTTCCGAACATTAGGCCTAAGCAGTCATTCCTGGTGCCTCTTTGCGGGGAAATTTCTTTAGACAGCGTTGGGGGTCGGTGCGTCGACCCATACGCTCGATTCCCGGTGCGAGCAAAGTAATGTTCACGGGCCCCCCTCTTTCGAGTCACTGATAATGCTCAAAGAGTATTCCTGTCTAGAAAAAGCTTCACAAATTGGACGTGAGACTCTCCGGTATGCCAGCGTCGAACACCAAACGAGATGTGGTTGCATTGCCTCTCGGCCATGCCCTAGGCCACCGACCACCCCGACAATAAACCCGTGGTATGATGGCGAGTGCGAGCAGAAGAAAGTGCAACACAAATTTGTCGTTCAGAGTCGGCGTAAAACTGTAGGTCCCTTCTACTCGTGAAAGAACAATAGTAGCACTCACAACACGGTTGGTTGCTGAGAAGCTAGGTCCTAGCCCTCTATGGGCTGTAGTGCCACGATGACAAGAAAACAGAGCTGGCCTGAGCCAGGGCTAGACCCATTCATTGATCCCTTCCTTGCTCGAGCTCTTCAGGAGGACCATCAGGGAATTGCCTCTTCTTCTGATTCTAATAATCTCAGTGTATGACTTTCAACCACATATCAGAGTGGTGGTATCAAGATTACACTCCGTGCTAATTGGGTAGGGTCCTGGTTCAAGGCACAGCACTGCCGTAGGTATAAAGTGAGAGCCACAAAGCGTCTGTAAGATCTCCTTGGTAAACACTGTGATTCTCTGCTCGGTACCGGGGTATACTGGAATTCAACAAAAGGAAAGACAGTCTCGCGAAAAAGGGATCGGCGCTGGGAGAATATCTAAAAACAATCGCACACATCTCTAACAACCTCAAATCAATCTAGAAGCCGAAGCTCTGGATAGAGACGGAACTCGATGGCTTAACCTGGGTATTGGTAACGATGAGCAAAAAGAGAGCAACATTATGTCATGTGAATCATGTTAATAGGGATCCTTACCCGGCACTGCGTCTTAGTTATACATGCAAAGCATCTGAATATACCGCAAGACTGCTTCTGTAGTACCTGCAGAGAGGACGAAGAAACATAATCTATCCAACATTAGAGATAATGGAGGATATAGATATCCATCTCCGGCCATTTTGAACCCTAGTCAACCCCGGATATGTGGTGGCTATGCCTTGTATTTTACACATACTTTTGCAAAATCCGTCAATCTACCACAATTCGTGAATTTTAGTGGGAAACAGCGGCAGATTCATGAATTTTGTGCGATAATGACAGCCGATTCGTGAATTCACCTGGAAAATGGCTGCAGATTCATGAATTTTGCCCACGATCCATGTATTGATTTACGGAGGATCGCCAGAAGCAGAGATAATGGAGGAAGAGATATTTGTCTTTGTAGTGGAAAACCCCCAGTCCAATTCAACTTTATAACCTCCAACCACAAATTGTGAAGATGCATGAAGTCAAATTACATGATTTTTTAAAAACAATGAAATGGCTAGATATTGGGCTTTAGCTAATTCATAAAAATGGTTGCAAATAAACACTTTAATTTAAGAGATTCAAGGAATCCTTGCGAAGGACATCGGCTTTAAGCCGACAAGTGATCGCCTGGCTGTGATCCGCATCGAAGGCAGATTCCGCAACACAACAGCCTTATATGTGCACACTCCCCTACCGAGAAGGCCGAAGATTCTGTCAAGGAGGACTTTTACGACCTCTTGGACGGTTCCTACGAAGCCTGTCCGGAGAACGATGTCAAAATCGTACTCGGAGACTTGCCAATGGCCAAATCGAGAAGGAAGATATCTTTGGTGGAGTGATCGGAAAGCACGACAGGACATCAGATAACGGTTTCCGACTCACAGACTATGCGGCAGCATGTAATATGCTCATAAGCAGCACGACGTTTCCTTCCCTTTTCCAGCAACCTGGTGCTCTCCGGACGGTCAACCTGCCAACCAAATCGACCATGTGCTCATGGAGGCAAGGCATGAGTCAAAAATCCTAGAATGTTCGCATTCAAGGGGGCAACCGCCGGTTTCTTGCAGCGGCAAGATTCAGAGCTCGACTGTCCAATGTCAGAAAGCTGCACCAGCCAACAAAGAGGAGTTTTGACCCTTAGGACGTCTGAGCACACCAGAGACTGCCAGAACCTACGAGAGCAATTACGTGAGACTCTCTGGTATGCCAACGTCGAGCACCAACGCCAACGAGATGTGGTTGCATTGCCGCTCGACCATCAAAGAGGTAGCGGAAAGTACCTTAGGCTACCGACCACGCGGACAAGAAACCCGTGGTATGATGGCGAGTGCGAGCAGAAGAAATGTGCAACTGCCGAGGCATACCAAAAGGAGCTGCAACGGAAAACAAGAGCAGCACCGGGCTAGAAGGCGGAAGGAGAAGAAGCTTCTGCGCCAGAATAAAAGGTCTCTCGCAACCTCCCAGCTCAAGTATATCGATGAGTCTAGGGATAAGCTGAAAATCCGGGTATTTTATAAACGAGAAAAAAGCCTTGCTACTGGCTTTAGGAAAGGCACCCATGCTCTTACAAACTGTGGAAATAGTGGATGTGCTTAAGCACCACTTCGAACATCTGGTTAGCAGGCCTAACCGGGAGAGTGATAGGGAATCAAGAAATCCCAACTCCAGTCGATGATGCATTCCTCCCACCTAGCTTTGAAGAAGTCCGCACAGCCATTAAAAGGCTGAAGAACAACAAAGTCGCAGGCCTATGAGGCTCACCATCAAAGCTCTTCAATGCCGGTGGCGATGTTCTGGTAAGGAGCATGCACCAGGTCATCTATAGAATTTGGGAAGACGAAAGCATGCCCCACGACTGGAATATCAGATCCATAAGCCCCATCCCCAAAAAATACGATACTTCCTCTTGCAACAAATATAGAGGTATATCCCTGCTCAACGTCGCCCTCAAGATCATGTCCAGCGAACTGTGTGAACGTCTAAGGCCGTTTTGCACCGCTCTAATCGGTACGTATCAGTGCGGCTTCCGGCTCGGCAAATCGACTTTAGCCCAAATATTCACACAAAGGCAAATCCTGGCAATCCAGATCGATCAACCAGCGACTTTCAAATCGATACGCACCATCTTTTCATCGATTTTACAGCCGCATACCATAGCATTCATCGCAAGGAGCTATTCGGGATCGGGGGAAAACTGATCCGGTTGTGTTGCACCACGCTAAGACACACGCAATGCACCATGCACTTCGGCTCAAGGATTTCCGAGCCGTTTGAAACCTGCACTGGATTTCGGCAAGGAGATGCGCTGTCGTGTGATTTTTATAATCTGGTACTGGAGGAGATGCAGGGCAGTTGTAAACACGGAAGGCACTATCTTCTACAAGTCGGTCCAACTGTTGGGGTACGGAAATGACACCGACATCCTAGCGTGTTCCCAACTTGCCGTAGCGATTGAACAACGGGCGAAACGATCTGGTCTCATGGTCAATCAAATGTATGCTGTCGACCTAAAAACGTTCCGTCGCACACCACCTTGGACAAAACATCACGATCGACAGCTACAATTTCGAGGTAGTATTGTCGTGGAAAACGTGAACTCCACAAACGACATCACAGTGGAGATCCGAAGGTTTGTCGAAACAACTGGGCTCAAAACTGCTGACTCGAAGGACCAAAATCATGCTTTACAAAACTCTCATTTTGCCAGTCCTGCTCTATGGAGCCGAAAGGCAGAGTCGACTCATGGTACCTTCGAAAGAAAAAATTCTGCGTCGGATATACGGTCCCGTCCGCAAGGAAGATGAATGGAGGAGAAGACACAACCGAGCTGTATTAGTATGTGGATGTAGTTCGGAAGGTAAAAACCCGTCGACGCTGGGCCACATCGAGTGAATAGACACCAATGCTCCAGCTAAGAGGGTCTTCGAATCCAAGGCTCCTGGTTCGAGAAGGAGAGGAAGACCGAATCTCCGGTATAAAGACTTGGTTGGCTTGGTCTTGATTACTGGAAGCAGCGTGCCCAGGACCGTCAACGATGGAAGGCAGCAATGGCTCAGGCTCAGACCCTCCCAGGGTCGTCCGCCTGATGAGTAAGTATGTGCGTTCATTAATTTTGTCCTAGTACCTCAAACTATGACTCGCTCCATTGACTTCACCAACATCAGCTTTTTTCGCCCCTCCGTACTCTGTTGACAACATTTGAAATACCGTTCCGGTAAGAGAGAGAATTTTTAAATAAGAACTCTAATTCATCCCATCACTACGGTTGGCGCAGTGTATCAGCTGTTCGACAGCTGTGCTCAAGAGTTTCCAGGTATTTACTGACACGGGACAAAAAGCGAAAACGCTGTCGGATGAAATCAAGGGGCAAGAGAGGTAGACGTTGGATATCTCTATCCTCCATTATCTCTGTCCAACATCTGCTCTGTTACTGTCCAGCCCTCGGCGAGAATACGAGGCGGTTCACAAACAAAACACATCCTCGCTGACCTGGCAGGGACTTAAGCGGTGTTGTACTGAAAAACCACATAAGATTCGAACAATTCAATTGACTTCCTCGGAAATTCGGAAAATATGCATTGAACAGTGGTTTAACACAGACTGAGGTTGAGTGGAGAGAAGAGATGATGCCTGACGAATCCACCGCCTAATATTTGACACAAAGCCTGTAGGCTCTCTGATCAAAGCCTAATATTCTCAGAGATTACAGTGCAATGAGTGGATATCCCGTCTGCCGAATGACACTACGTGTCCGTATTTGTAGAACAGACAACAAGTCTCTTTTGGAAAGAGGCAGCAATTGTATTGCGAAGGATCATACACAGTCTGTCTGCAAGGCCGCTTTCACACTCGTTAAATTTGTTTGCGAAATTGTCTGCTTTTCCACAGCAAGGGAGGTGAGGCAAAAGGGATAACACAAAGGAAATCACACACATTGAAAGAATCTTGAGCAAACAGTTGGCGACGTGAAGGCCGCCTTTGTTTATGTATTTTATCAGTACCGTGGGCTGCATGCCTTTGAGTTTCAAACAGAGATGACCTGGAGAAAAAAAGGGATGAAATGCCCAACAACTAGCTGCCAGCGGCTGAATAATGCAATTTTCAATCAGCTCTGTTTGACGTTTCCCAATTTATGAGGTAGGCACTCACACTTTATGACAACTTCAATGGTGAGTGAATGTGGTTCAGAACATAAAGAGCGATTTTACGTATTTGACAGTTCTGGTACAGGGAAATGCCTTACGGTTATAAGTGCAAACAGTATTCTGCGTTTATTTCACGTTTCGTACACGGAACATTTGGGTGCAATCCCGGATTAGCTCATGGACAGCATGTACATGTTGAAACAACAGCAAAATAATCCTCTACTCGATTGGGATTATTTTCCATAAGCCCGACAGCTGACAATCGATGACT
This sequence comes from Eristalis tenax, assembly GCA_905231855.2. Classification (NCBI taxonomy): domain Eukaryota; kingdom Metazoa; phylum Arthropoda; class Insecta; order Diptera; family Syrphidae; genus Eristalis; species Eristalis tenax. The sequence goes on along the minus strand of HG993124.1, from coordinate 31,525,911 downwards.
ACTCTGCTCAACCCAACAAGATGGCAAGTTCATGTGTGTCTTTTGGTTCGCCTCGAAATGGTTGCATTTCGAGGCGAATTCTGTACCAAGTTTAGGTTTAGTACAAAGTAATTTGTTCATGTATTCAAACGCTCACCTTACATAATAGTAATATGTGTGGCGGTCCGTAGATGGCCCTAGGTCTAGCTTCTGCGCAACCACTCGTGTTGCTGCTATTGTTCTCTCACAAGTGGAAGGACCTACCGAACGGCCAAGTTTGAGAAGATTTTTTTCTAGACAGTTGTTACTCTTTGAGCATTGTCAGGGACTCGAAAGAGTTGGAGCCGTGAAACTTATTTTTGGTCGAAACGCCACTAAACTCTCACTCATTTGCATTAAATTCGGGCAATGACGAAGAACAAGATCGCGAATATGCGCTTTGTGGGAACTACTCGTCGAGATAGACTGAGACGCACGGCAATGCGCGAGGAATTCAATATAGGGCAGCTGCTTCTTCAAACGGAAAGGGCTATGCTTCGGTGGTTTGGTTACGTTGTGCGAATGTCCCCATCATCAAGACTTCCGAGACAGACATTGAATGCGATTCCATCTTGCAGGTGACCGCTTGGCAGACCCAGAACTTGGTGGTTGGACTTGGACTTGGACACTTGGACATAACTTCTGATGAGCTGGAGTCGATTCGGAGGATAGACTTGCCTGGAGATCTCTCGTGCGTGGTTTGCCCCCGCGTTGCCTTTAGGAGATCATGTGAACCGACGAAGAAGATGATGGTGATGATAAAGTAATATATCACTCATTTTGGTATACAATTTGTGAATTAACTTAAATTTGCAATACTCTGGAGTACATTGTGTGTTGTTTCATTTATGATCAACAGCATAAAAATCGGACGTATAAAATGTGTATGCGAAGAAATATTTTCGTTGGCATGGCAACTCTACCATTCAAATTTAAATAGAATTTGTTTGCCGTTTTTGACAGAAGCTGATGTGCAACCAGAAATGAAATATTATAGAGATGCCCAACTTCAGAGCTGATTGACCCCTAGTCAATCGACGAATTTCATAGACTTTCTTGCAGTTATCCATGAATTCTGGATGGTTATTCACGAAATAACGTAAATGCCATTCTCTGATTGGTCAATATGGCTTTAGAAAACGATATAAAAAAAGGTTGTCAACAATTTTCAGGGGCAAGAAGTTGGGCATATCTGTCATACTTAATTTTGGTATGCAACTACTGCCCAACATCTGTGTTGGGACTTTACCACAATTGTCTTAGATCTACCACTATTTTGCGAAATATTCAAATCTACCACATCTACCACCCGAAGTCCAATTTCTACCACGCATTGTAATTCTTTCCTTTTCATTTGTTGGCGTTTTTTGTTTCTGAAACCCGTCCCAAAACACAAGTTCAAAGGAAATTATGTGCAAACAACTACAAAGAATTGTTATTAGTAACGACCGTGTTTCAATCCGAACGGAATTTCATGGGAAAGTAGGGAGCTATTTCATGTCATTTATGAAGGCGTTCACCAGGGTTGCCGCTCCGCAAATTTGAGCCTTTTTAGACGCCGAGACTATAAAATTACTCCAGCGACTATTTTAAAAATATTTCCTTTAAGAAACTTGTGTTAAGTTTCTCATAAGCAATAAATTCAAAACTAATTATAAGAAAATGCAACTAAATCACTGCACCACTGCTAGGCATGATAAGAACTTAAAAAAAAACGATTTTGGACAATTGCGTCGCGAGACACTATTTTGTGCGACTTTCTCAAATTTTTTCACAGCAACCCTGGCATGGAATGTCAAATTTCTTAGAAATTGAGTATGTAAACGCTATCTACCAAGCTTTTTCCAAATCTACCACTCATTTTGTTCGGGATCTACCACACTTTGAAAAGTTGAAGTCCCAATACTGCCTTGAAAATACCTACTATATTATGTACTCTTTATACTGCGACACCACTGTAATTAGCTTTTGAGAACACAGAGAACTTACTGCTGACTCCTTAGAGCTGTTGATTGCCTTTGTGACAGACTGTACATGAGAAAGAGGATCGATTTCATAAACGTCACACTCCGGCAACCCTGCAAGATTTGCGTTCATAAATGTAAACAAACTGGGAAGTGTGACAGCAGTCGGCAACTGTAAACTGCGATCAAAATTCGTGAATTTTGTTTTGTTGCATGATTGCAGGGGAAACCGAAAAGTGGACCTTTCATGCAAAAATGTTTCCACAGAGCATCATACCGAAATTCTCTTACTACTTAAAAGAAACATGCTTTGACTTCCAGTTCTTTTTATTTACAAACGTGTTAATAAACTTCCTGAGGAAATATTTTGTGCCAGGGGCAGCAATATTGCAAATATAAACTCACCGAGATTACTAACGCACACGCAAGAAAGGGGGAAAGAACGCATAAATTAAGCCTGAATCAAAAATGGGAGCCAGATTGGCCTGACGTCATAAGATGCGACAAAGAAAAGGAATTTGAGAATGGCGCATGTTTAAAAGTCGCGCGGTGTGGACGTGCCGAATGACTAGTGTTGCCACAATGCTACTTATGCACCAGAAGTTGTACACTTTTCGTTCGTACTTTTCAAATGCTTATGTAATTCAAGTTACTCACAAATTGATTTATCGTTGATCCGTGCAATGTTTCTGTTGTTGTCGAATAAAATGACTGTGACTGGAAACATAATTTGTTGTTCACGGTAGTGAAAGCCAAATTATGGTCTCCTGTCATGTCCCATGTCCTACGACGATCGGAGGTCGCAAGACGTTGCTCATGTGAAGGTACAGCACAAACTTGCGCCGTCCTCGGTTCAACATATTCACATTGAAAGAAATTAAAGCAAAGAATGAGGAAAAAGAATGCAGACGATCGATCTCAGTCCGTTTCTTTATACAGCATTTTTCAGCTTGAATTTCCGCTCAAGAACTAGGTCAAGACGGCAAGCAAGGTCATTTCTTCTTCAACTGCAAAAATATTCAAACCAGTTCACTCATTTTTACGGGGACATGCAGCACTAAAGTTGTCCACGAGTGGCAACACTGCTGACGACACCCAACACTGAAAACACAACAACAAAGCTGATCGACGAATATGCCAAAGAGGAGCGACGAAACACTCGGGATCTGAAACCATAGCCATGTGCTGTACCAGTACCACTCTCTGCACCTTTCACCTCCCTTGTACACACATCTCCTGTGCGTCATTCCATGCGAAAAGGGTCTGCTCTTTTTTTTCATCGCACGGCTGGAGGATTCTTCGCTGCAACGTGCACACACAGTCTGCTATTTCGCGATGAATCAGAGCGTACATTTGCTAATTTTTTCGCAGCGAGACACAAACACAAACGATAGATACTCATGCTGCATTAACGTTGCACGTAATAATCATCGAATATGACTATCATGGCAACAGCACTAGGCAACGTCATATCGAATCCATGACTAATAGCCCAACACAAACCGAATAGAAAACAGGACAAAATCGATATTCATTCTCGATGAATTTCACAACAATCCTTGCACGAAAATACACGAAAATAAACGGAAATAAACAGAAATTGATTGATAAAAAAGGAAAATTAGTTACTTTTAATGGTCCAAGTCTTGATTCCGTGTGGGGATTTGATAAACAACAGCAGCTCTTCGAAGAAAGTCAAACGTTTCGGTATTGGCCGCACGAATTCAGAGGAGGTTCTACTCCAAACAAGAAGCACTGAGAAACTGACGGCAGCAGAACCTAAAATGACAGTTGGGGCAATGCAGGAATGAAAAAAAATCAATTTTCAAAACAAACCCGAAGAGTGCCGCACACGATTACGACATGGAAGCGTTGACATCGCAATATTTTTCGTGTTTCAAGGCTTGTCTCGTGAGTGCATGGATGGTCACACTCGTATGTATGGATGTACGAACATATTTACCTCTATCTGTTCCGGATTGAGTCGTTACGTATTGCATTGCGGCTCTCGTTCTGGAGCGGTTACTACATCTTGTAAGGCCGTGTGTGTGTGTGTGCTATCGCTGAATGCCTGACGACCAGCGGACCATTGCAAATGGACAAATTATTTATTGCGCGTTCGCTTGTTCGAATAAGAATGTCGTAGGTTGATTTATTTAAGGCGATGGGCGCGTGGATCCCCTCGGTCATGGATTCAATACTTTGGCAGGAACACAGCCTTGGGAACTTTCGCCCGAAATTAGGCGACACGAACAGCTGTCACACAGTCGTCGAAAGAATGCACGGAATGGGGGGCCAGGTTACTGAATAACTTCGGACAGACCTGGGGTATGGAAGGGAATTGTGCGTCTCTTCTACCTACGCGTGGGCAAAAATTGGAAAAAAAACTCAGTTATAACTGCTTGGACGGTCTTGCCGTGGACAAAAGGCATATTTTGAATTCCTTTATGAAAGAACAACGTTCAAACAAAATGTTAGCAGAGAAGGAATTAAAGTGCTTGTCAAGAAGTCTGGGATAGCCACTCCCACACACGAGGTGGGAGCTTAGAGAAGATAATCACCCTTATTCTCTTAGTGGTGCCACATGTCCCTGTGGCAAATTTCTACTGCCTTAGTCACCTTATGTGACATTTAAGTGACTAATTGAATGCAAATTTGCCAAAGTGACATCTGGCACGACTAAGATAATGGGGGTGAATGGAGTACTGTAAATTGTCTTTGTTTTACAATTGGTGGTCTGACGGGCTCCCCCCATCCTGACGTGCTGGACCGTCATGTGCCGTCATATAAGACAACCAGCTTCGCGTCGCCCCGTGGGTTGGTTTGTGAGGGAGAGAAAAAAGTCAGTTAAACGGACCTTAACGAAATTCGGCACACATTTTGAGTTCCGTAGTAGAAAAGCTGTCGACATTTTTATAAAATGTCCTTGGAGTAGTATTGAAATAATCCTTACTTTTTATAAAATATTTATTTGGAATAAGCAAAAACTATATGTAAAAAGTTGCATTTAAAAGGCAATTTAAAAAAAGGAGAAGTTACTTTATAATGCTGTAGTGAGGTTTTATGGATCGCGGTGGCGTTGTGGTAGTTAGTACGTCGACACTTACGCACTACAGCTTCGCTGCCTGGGTTCGATTCTCGGTACGATCAAAATCATTTTTCACCACGGCCCCACCTCTTTCGAGTCACTGACAATGCTCAAATGAAGGGTTGTTGCATTAATCCGGTATCAAACCATCCCAAGTTGCGTAATCATGGACATCAACCAACCTCCAGTGTGTAGACAGCAGAAAAATTAATAGCTTTCTGCATTCCAGAAGATTCTACGTCTCATTCGAAGGCAGTAAGTCAACAGAGCGGAGCACCAAGACGGGAGTTGCACAAGGATCAAAGCTGGGACAGTGGCTTTTCAACGTCTACCCGGCAGATGAACCACATCCAACTGACAAAAAAGGCTGTTTTTTTTTTGCAGATGACTCGCTGACTTATGCCAACTCGACCGACGTCACCACAGAAGGGTCGAAATCCAAACAGCGAACAAATTTGACTACTATACCAAATGGTGTACTCGTATCAATGCTGGGAAAAACGACACTTATGTGCTTAAGGAGACCATCCAGAGGTGGATGCAGATCAGCAGCCAAATGTCGAAGTTAAAGATTTTGCTCACTAACGGTACAGAAATGTCAGCAAACGAGAAGGTCAAATATCTTGGTGTCATTCGAAACTGACCCTTAAGAAGGCCAACCTAGGTGTCCATCGCATCTATCCCTTGATGCGCCAGCAAAATAGACTAAGCCAAAGGACAAAACTGCTGTAATACAAGCAGCTTATACTGCCCATCTTAGCGTACGGCTGCCCAATGTGGCACACCATCTCTAAGACCAGCATGACGAAGCTCGAAATTTTCGGGAGAAAAATACTGCGAATATATACCGGACTCACCTTCGGGAACGTCAAAGGCATCACAGCAACAATAGGCTTTACGACCAAGCACGCATCATCCCCCTGCAACAGTACATGGTGACACTGTTCAGAAAGCAGCTGCTAGAAATCAACAACCATCCTAACCGGGAAATCAGGAACCTGAGAACCCAATCCCAGCACAACGCTACCTCAGCGCGTTAAATCTGCTAAACGAGCAGAACTTTCCAACGACGTCGAACAATGAGCTGAATTCTACCTTCGCGGCTATCACTTCACCAACCCAACCCAAAAGGACCACCATGGACAGACGGACTTGAACAACCCAGCCACTGTAGGACATAAAAAATAAACAATAAACCGACAATAATAATAAACATTAAATTAAACAAAGTACATCAGTCGGGCCCCTATTGTTTTGCCAACACCCTACCCTTTAGTTCGTTAGTCTAGTTGTAATTCTGTTCAAATAAATTTTTAAATCGCTTTAAAGTGTGTTGTGACTTCCATATACACACATTTCTTGAAGGAACATCATGTCTTATGCACAAACTGGGACGTATTAGTAAATCGCATTCGACTGAAAATTGGTCACTTTTTTTTCCTCCGGCGTGTGAAATCTATGTAAACCATGTTATTTGTGGTTAGACTCTTTGATCAGTGGTTACACTTCTCAAATTCGCCGTTCGGAGTTGGCATTAAACGGTAGACCCCAGCACTGGTGAGGCTCTGGCCCTCTATGGGCTGTAGCGCTACAAATATTTTATTTAAAATAAGTTAACGTCAAAGAGCAGCACGGATAAATAATCGGCCTGCAATCTCGATTCACGCATTCAACTTAAACATTTAGCAAAGGCGCTGAGTGGACATTGGGAAACGGACGCACTCAGACGACAACGACACTCGAATAATCTCATCGAACCAATATCACAACAGCATAGTTTTAAGAGAGGATTGTTGGTCCTTAAGTCGAGGTGAACCGTGATGGTCGTACTCGATAGTAAAGTAAGATATATTTAAATAAATATTAAAAAAAAAAAACTCCCAAAGAACCGAACATTTCAATTTAATATTATTCTTTTATCGAAGTTTCTAGAGTCTGTTTGCTCATTGGCGGTGTTTTCATTTTTGCATGTGTCCTTAAGCCATGAATCTTTGTGCATTATGTCCATAAGTCTATGAGTTCTAGATCTACAGTTTAAGATAGCCCCGAATATAGTCAGCCCTAAGACCTAGGATGGGCAAACGGGCCTAATCAGGCCCCAGGTACATGGGTACATAACTTTCTTTTTTCCAAATCAATATGACCGAAACTCTGTGACTTCTTGCGCTGATATTTGCTGAGCACAACGAAATCCAACCCAGGTCCAGTTCCAGGGTCCAGAGGAAACGCAGTTGATTTCGTTTGTAGTGACCACGTTCTCACAGTACAAACGTTGTGGGGTTAACCAAACGCCAAAACGTGTGCGAACAGACAGACACTAGTTCAGCGTTGTAAGCGAGCAAACACAGCGATTGTAGCGAGCCAACCATGGAACCAGGCATAGCGATGAAAACCGAAATCATCGTATGAGAGTCGCCGACCATTCACCGTGGGACGGAATAATATCAAGGCCATTGTCAAGGCCAAAGATCGAGCAATTATTATGAGATATAGTAAGGTTATATTTAAGGAAACAGTAACTTATTCATTAATTCCAATGAAGACCCTCATAGCTGAAAAAATAACACAAAATAAAGTTGCACTTAGTTTCTAAATTGTACTGTATGAACTGCCCAGAGTATAATGGTATGATCCCACAAAACAATTTCTAAACTGCCCAAAGTGTTCGCATTACGATTGAAACAGTTTGGTTTGACAGCGAAATGCAAAATGTAAAAGAGCTGAAACTATTTTTTTTTTTTTTTGCAAGTAAAAAATTTATCATTGGCTAATTATGCTGCTGATGCGTCTGATGTTAAGATCGAATTGGAAGTGGAATAGGCGAAACTGTTTACGATAATAATAATGTTGGTGATGATGACAGTTGACCAACAGTTGACAGACAGTTGAAACTTTGCGGTAGTCAACGACATCGTCTACCGCGGCTCTACAGTAAACAGGGACAATAACACCAGAATCGAGATCAAGCGCAGAATTACTCTTTTCAATCGCTGTTTCTCCGGGCTCAAGAGGCAATTAAGTAACAGAGCCATCTCTCGAAACAGCAAGCTGACTTTATATAACACACACTGTTCATCCCTGTCCAGCTCTATGGAGCAGAGAATTGACGCTATTGAAAGCGGATGAAGAAGCTGTTGGCCGTTTTGACGGAAAACTTCTGCGTGCGATCTTTGGTCCTGTTTTCGTTGATGGCACCTGGAGGAGAAGATTCGACCATGAACTGTACATATATATGTAGTGCGAATAGACACGACAGCTCCGAAGGACGAAGAGTCTTTCACTCCGACTCTGTGGGCCAACTCAGAACGAAATGGCGCACACAAGTGGAGACGGGGCTCAACCAACTTGGTGTACGCAACTGGAGGCAGCTGAACCGCCAAACAAACAAAGAACAGCCAAACAAAGAAGAGGAAGAGGATGACAGTTGACGAACAAATCTTCGTCTACCGCCGTAAAACCAGCCAAATACGGCGTCAAGGTATGGTGAGCTTGCGATTCATGCACACGCAATTATCCTTTGCAACAAAAAATATATATATCGACCTCTTTCTGGAATAAACTGTCATACGAGCAACACGGGTGTTTTAGTTGCAATACTCCTACAACTTCTTGATCCATTAAGTCATAAGCCTTGGTTAAATTCAGGAAAGCACCTCCTTTTCTAAGATTACTGTCAAGTGCATTGTGCTTTATTTAGAAAAGCCAATAGACTTATTCTTTGCACAACCGAATTGAGAGGCATTCAAGAATTTTGTTTTAGAAAAGTACGTAGTTACACATTACTTTGTATGGGAATGGGAACACTTCACACTGTGCTTGTGATTATCACTTATAAAGGGACACAACTTCTCATGCTTTGGCGAATCTCTGAGTGTGTCAATGTGAGCTGTAAGACTGGCGAAAAATCATTTCCTTTTGAACTCCTGTCTCAGTACACAAGCCCCCGCAGAAGAGGGATATGACGCTAACATGACTCCTAACTAGGAGCTTCTTGACAACACCTCCTGAAAGTATTCGGCTCCACTCCCAAGGTACAACACGGTAGAGGAAGACTCACCTCCAGCCCGGACTGTAAAGCTACCTTGAAGCATTGAAGTTTGCAAAAGGATTGATCGCTCATAGGCAAGGATTGGCTCTATTCCCACTTCCCGCATCTAAGTCCTAATCAATTCCAACTGTCATTTGCCAACATCAACACCAAGTCACCTCGTGAAGACCAACCAACACCAGCTCACCGAGGCTTATGTCATAAAGGGTTCCATTCTATTACGAAGCGCCCGCAAACATTTCGTGTCCAATTTAATTCCCCGCCATAAAGTCCAGGAGGGCACATAAGTACATATTCTTTTCTTACAAACAAAACTATTTCCTTGTATAGCAAAGCCAACAACAACCACAAGTTCAGACTCAACAGCAACAGCAAAGGCAACCGAAAAAGCGACAATAACAAGTCAGTCAGTCGGTCCATTAAGCGAAGTCGTTCATTTTCCAGCAAATAAGCAGAAAACACGCTGCCAAGAATTATACACTCTTGTAATCCATGGGCTAGGGCAAGGAACCAATCCCGACGACGGCGATGACGACGATGAAGGGAATAAGACAACTCTAAGGAGCGTACAATGTCTATCTTTCTGTGTCATCAAAAAATAGTTGGTTGCTGGCCAAATGGAGGCTTGATTCTCAACCTCTATTTGTGTAGAAATGTGCTCATTATTCTGCAATTTCACAAAGTTATTGTGAATGGAGATTGGAGTGCTTTAAGAAGTCCTCCCCTCATCTCAGTAGCATGATGCGGATGAAGCCACACCGTCAGCCTGCGGTCATACGAACTTATTAAAACTACGGATAAGGGTGTCTGTCTGTTGCCAAAAATCTGGTTAAACCCGAAAAGTAAACCGAGAAGGGAGTGGATTGGGGCCTGCTGTCTCCTCATTATGGTCGATAGTAAAGTTCTGTGTTTATTTTCGCATTCGGTTCGAATTTCGATTTGCATAGTAGACGGTGGTGAGTTCTTGAGTTTCATGGATTTTTTCTCCCTCGACGAAGCGGTTTGGCTTTGCAATTAAAATTATTCAGGAAGGGATGCGCTTCGACAGGGAGGGCTTCCTAAAGTCTGAATACATCCAATTACTTACGACTTGATGCCGAGTGTTTCTCAACTTCTAAGCCCCTTTACTTCAGAATCCTTAATAATAACATCATCATCATCATCCGACCCGCTCCATTAAAGGGGTTTGGGGGTAAACCACACACGAGAGATCTTCAGGCAACTCGAACGTCCGCCATCGACTCTAACTCATCAGGAGCTACGTCCAAGCGTAACCAGGCGAGTTTTTGCACTTCAGCCTGGGTCTGCGGTCGCCTGGCTGATGGAATCGCATTCAACGCCAGTCTCGGAAGTCGTGATGAGGGGGGCATACGTGCCACGTGACCAAACCAACGAAGCATAGCCCTCTCCGTTCGAAGAACCAGCTCCTCAATGTTGAGTTCCTCGCGCACTGCCCCTTTCCCGGCGAGTAATTTCCACAATAGCACACTGTCCTCGATAGTCTAAGCTTCAGGCAGAAACCACAGCTCTTAAAGGGACACCGCAATGGTGGCGACCGGATATAGACAAGCGCCGACAGCGATGCAGGATAGTTTTCAACAAAAGGCAAAGACACTCGTACTACTGTCGACTGGGTCTCGTATGAAAGTGCTCAAGGCTCATTCCAAAACAAGGAATATCGACATGGGCTGTGAACAATTAAAATTGCATAACCCGATGGCGTCTTCCCTGGGGAGTTACAACAGGCCGCAAACCTCGTGTCCCCTTGGGATCTCACCATCATCTAGTGTAGCCGCGATCGAGGATATCTACCTAGACCCTTGAGGACGGCCACAGTGGCCTTCATACCGAAGACAGGGAAGAACATGTCACGACAACCCGAAGGGTCTAGGACCCATAAGTCTATAATCCTTTCTGCTCAAGACTCTAGAAAAACTGACTCGCATAAAATAACTACCTCCCCAGCATGTCTACAAAAAGGCCAAATCTGTAGAAACGGCTCTTCACTCGTTGGTAGGGATAAAAGAGAAATCCCTGGCGCATACGCAAGTCACCTTTACATCATTTTGTGGACCTTTAAATAACACCGAACCCAAAGCAATAACCATAGCACAGGGAAGCGCGGCGAGGCGCACAGTGTGTTATTTTGCGGTTAAAACTAACGGGTCTCTATTCCTGTTGCGCTTGGTATAGCTAGACTATGGATGTTCGTATTCGGTGACAGAATAAAAGCAATTCTATGAAGTTGTTAAACCTGCATCCATATGTGGCGTATAGCTAACGCCATCGATCCTCCATGCAGCTCATGGCTACAAATGTGTCTAACTAAAAGATCACTGGATCTGGAACATTGATCTCTGGGGAAACCAAGCCCATTAACATATATATTTGCGCCCCAAGAGATGAACACATTATACGCCCATCGTCACATTCATCATTTGTAAGTAAAGGCCAAGTCACAAAGGTGCAGTCGGGCGGTTGGTACGCTTTTACGAGGGTGTTAGGTCAAAGCGTGGCAACCTCATAACACAATAGAACGCCCGTGTTTTACAAGTAAAATGTTCTGAAACACATTTAACAGGAAAAGGAAAGAGGAAAAAAATCCCTTGCTTAAAGTCAGTCACCTCAGCCCACCAAAAGTGAAAAAAATCACGAGTAAATAAAAGAAAATTGTTCCCAACAGACAGCAGAAGTAGGTCTATCATCGTCATGGGCCTACTCTGTTCTAAGTGTAACTGCTACTAACCTAAAGTCAACCACTCTAACCCATCCTAAAGCGGTATTTTTCCTAAAATGTCCGAAAATGATGTCCATATTTGTTCGGAACTGCAGCTTGCGATTCAGTTTATTCTCAGTTGCCTCTCATCTCAAAGTCAACTTTCTTGACGAGTGCCTACATGGGAGTACAATCCAACAGAGAAGTGCTCAGAATGCACGGCAATTGCCAAGCATATCGACTTGCTACCCCTAGTACCAACTCTTCTCTGTTACCCACGGGAAACCAACCATCTGTGGTTCTTCCTGAAATTGAACATCTTCTGAGAATGCATACAATCAGGATAACCCAGTGCAGCACGTGGCTTAAGACTTGGCAAGCACCCACAAACGTGCACTTTGCTTGCCCACCACGTAGTCCAACAATAAGGGCACTCATCGCCAAAACTAGTCCCTGCGTACTGAAATGAATTTTGGAGGTGGAGACCACACTTAGTGCAACCACCGTAGCAAACACCAACTGAGGTCGTCGGGTCGGTCCTGGGCCAAAGCCAACAAGCTTCTGCAGACACCTCGATCTCTCGATTCCGCACACAATGTGGTTATGTTCCTTCTCCATTTGCGTGTGCCACCTTAGACGCGGGCACTATCATCATCTGTTGCCTTGTCCCACTCGCTACTTAGCCCGGCCATCTTAGGCATTGGACCCGTAGATGCTTGGCTAGACTCCTGTGTAGGTAGGGGGCTGCTAGTCAATTCTGATACCCACTGTCAGCCGACTACCACTGAGTGGCCACTCCAGTGAGAGTGCATTTATTTTGAGCCCAACGCAAATTGCGACTGGACCAGATTTTAAAACCAGGTGAAAACTTATTCACTTTGCTTTCACTGGGACTCGAACCGGGGACCCCTCTAACCAAGGGCAGGCACTTAACCAACTGAACCATCCAGTCGTTTAGACTCCGTTGTAGGTCGAACATCAATAGGCCCACAGGTCGCAGGTAGGACTTTTCTTTTGAAGAGTCCAAGGACTTATTCATGCGCTTCAGCCCCGGGAGAGTACGATAACTTTGCCGCCAAGATAACAGTATTGCAGAGGGGTTAAAAACTAGCATTTTTTTCCTACTATGGAGTGGGGGATACGTTTTAGGGGCAGAAATTATTTAAAATGGAAAAAATTGTTTAAGAAAAATGGCAACAAAAGGGCTCTATTGCTGACACAGCTGTTGTCACGCGACAATGTCATCTGGGTCTTACAACTGAGCGGAAGATCGTGCTTGTAGTGTTGGCGTGTGAGTTTTGCGATCCGCTCATGAATCGTGTTGAAAAAGTCACAAGCATTGTATAGGCTTCTTGATGACTTTAAAGATCTCCGTGATTTTTCAAAATTGTGGGACCACCGAATAATCTGCGCGAAGACTGAAGGCGATGTGTCACGGAGCTTAGGTGTGGCATAGTTGTACCCCTGAAGACAGTCCCCATTAAAGCCGGCATATTAAACTATCGAAAATAGTTTATTCGTGGGTATGTACCAGGGCTGTAAAGTACTTCAGTATTATCGGACTTCAGTACATTATAAGAACAAGTACCAAGTACTGAAGCCCGTACTTCCGTACAGAGGTACTTGCACTTGGGAATAATGAAGTCTAGGGGTACTTACTATTATTCTCCACAAGTATTCATTTTTACGCACTTAAGCACATAAATAAGGACTTAAGTACTTCATCAGCACTTACAAGTACTTACAAGTGAAGCCACGTGTCACATACGATGTTTGGAGCACTTCCAAGGAACAGTTTGCAACAGAAATCATTAATCACACGTTCACCAAGTTTTGCTTCCCTTTCTCCAGAAGGTCAGAACAACTAGCTAGTTGGGACGCCAGTGGACACAGGCACACCCGGGTGTGTTGGGTGTATGTTTATGTATAATTTTTTTGGGTGTTGACAAAATGGTTAAATGAAGGAGGCCACAGTCACTGCCAAGCTGCAACTCAAGCCATCTCATACTCCCTCTTCGTCTCATGTGCACAACCTACCACTTCTGTTTGGTTTTTCTCTTCTGTTGGCTGTGTTATTAAGGGTCTTCGGAGAGTTGTCGGTTGTCAACTTCTTCTTTTTCTCTTTAGTCCGAACATTTCGCCGACAACTTTACGTGTCCGGACTAGCGAGTACATAAATACATCTGCTTTGAGGATAAGAAAGTAAGTTTGGTTGTTATGTGAATGTATGCTCAATTTTGTGATACGACCAACATGACCGATTGAGTATCAATGATTAAGCCTTTCCTCTTCAGTTGTGGACAATAAATGTCTTAGAGATGAAAGCACACACACAACATACGGAGAATTTGAGTCTTGCGAGCAATCGTTATTCTAAAGGAAGAATCGTTTTTTATTTTTTATTGTTACAGCTTTCTAATTTATTCGGTTTGATAATCAATTAATTTTGATTGCATTTATTATTTCTAGTTAATTTAAATTAAACCAGCTGAGGAACACATAGTACGTTGGATCAACATTGTGTACCGTTGAAGAGCATAGCGTTCAAATATAACACACCGCTCATATCGTCTGCCCCTGTGTAGACACTCTTTCTGATTTTTATAAATGATCTCTTGTCTGCTACTTCTAATCCAATCCATTCCTTCGCTGATGACAGCACCCTCAGCACCCTCAGCTTTTCAATCAACAGCACCTTGTCTTATGCACATTCAACTCCGATCTTGACAGCATAATTAACTGGGGAAAGATCGAATCGAGTGGAATTCAATGCTGTCTGCTGTCACTCAAGCGAACCCTTTATAATCAGCCATTCTCCATGAATGGCACCTGGTATCAGGTTGGTATGTGTACAAACACAACACTTAGTTGGAACGAACACTTATTTGAGGTCGCCAAAAATGCTGCGAAATGTTTAGGTTTCCTCAATCGATGCAAGAAATACTCCGCCCCTTCTGATTTGGCTTTAATTTATAAGGCGTATATACGCACCAAACTTGAGTAGAACGCTCATATCTGGACTGGTGCCCCCAAAACCACCCGCCACCTACTAGATAGAATCGAATAGCGAGTGATAAAACTTATAGGAGTGTTGTCTCCTTATTATTATATTGCAGAGTCATTTGACTCGCTCGAACATCGACGTACCGTCTCGTCTCTATCCGTATTTTATTGCCATTTTAACAAACGATGCTTAAGTGAGCTTGCCAACTGAACTCCTACCCTTCATGAATTCACCCGCAGTACCCGTCTCGCTAGGAATGCTCATCAGTTTACCCTTAAGCCTACTTTCGGACAAGCAGTTAAATTTAGAGACTCGTTCTTCAGCCGCACGACACGAATATGGAATACTCTTCCCACTACAGATATTTAAGACCAATATTCGGCCCATGCTGTGTCTTGAACCCGGACACTTAGGGGTATTAACAACACCATGTGAGCGCGAAAATTATAAAAAAAATTGTAGATCGACTTCATAACAAATAGATTTGTATAGCATTAAGGCGATTGTTATTTGATTGTTACACCCACAATTTGTTCTATGACAGGGAATGGAAAGCTGATTTCTATTTCTAAGGCACCTTTCTGTATAGAGACCAAGTGCGAGCAGCTCTTTAGATTTAATATTGTTACAAACAAATAATACTGAGAAAATGGACGCTATAGGTTTGTCTGCGGCATTCTAAAGCTTTAAAATTGAGTAGCGCGCATCTTGAAGAATAACCAGGCATTTCATCGGACCATCTTATACTAGTATTTGTTAAGGCAAACCGTGTAAACCTCTTTTGTATTCTTTCAATTCTTTTGTTAGCGTTTTCATATAACGCGCACCAGACAAGACAACAAAGCTATATTCAAATGTTGGCAGCACCAATAACATGAAAATTGCCTTGAATGTGTACACGTCTTTAAAATCCCCAGAAGTTCGTCTGAGAAAACCTAAAAGTGAATTCGCTTTCGATATAAAGAAAAACCAATTTGGACCGAAAGAGTCAATTTCGAATCAAAGATAACCCCAAGATCTTTCACTTGACTATCTACTGGGAGTTTATCATCACCGTTGCTCAAACTTCAACCGAGCGAACTCAATCCCCACCACCTTACTACTGGATCTTCTTCCTGGATCTTTCAGTGTCGTCACCCAACAAGGAGGATTGAACCTCAAGTGAACCCATCAATAATTCAACATGCATGCATGTCTACACGGATGGGGCGAGTATGGAAAAAGGAACAGGCGCGGGTCTTTTCTCTATCAAATCAGCTGATTTCGGAAGGTTTTTCAAGCGGAGGTCCTTGCGGTTAAGGAAGTGGAAATACCACCGGCTGAAATTACCATTCTAATTGACAGCCAAGCGACCATTAAAGCAATTTCGGCTACATACACCAAGTCGAAGCTAGTCGCAAGCTGTCGCGAAGAGTTCAATGTTCTTGGCACGCAGCATTCGATCACTCTGTGCTGGGTCCCACGTCATAGGGAAATAGCCGCCAACGAGGTAGAAGAAGAACTTGCCAGGAAATTTGCCGAAACCGACCCATCCCAGGCAATTCCATGGTTTGATAGTGGATAGTACAAATCATGGAGTTAGCTAATAATAAGTGGAGTGAATGGCACGTGTAAGCTCTCGAACGATGTGGCCTGAATTCAATAGCACAAAGACCGACATACTCCTCCAATGCCGCAGAAGGTGGCTGCGAATGACTGTCGGTGTAATAACAGGGCGTGGTCATATGACCTGATAACAGGGACGAGAATATGATTTCGTGTGAATCTTTGACTTGCATTTTGAAGTCGCTAAGAACGTTAGACAGGCGGCCGACGTCACATCAGACATGAAGACATGACAGTGATAGCTTGATTATGGAAGTCTTCAAACTATTACTGATTTGCCTTTCGTTTCGAGATTGAATGCAGAGTACATGAAGGAGAGTTGACTGAGTTGTAGATATACGTAGACGACCACTGCATTGTAACGATGTCTTGTTGCTGGGCTCTGTCCATTCACGTATGGTCCTACAGTCTATTTCTGGTTTGTTGTTCTTCATCTTTTGATCATATCTTTTGCGCCAAATACACAGACTCAAGGGACTCTTTTCTTCAAATCGGAAAGGTCAATAGTGCATACAGCTCGCGCCTGTGCAGACTGTCGTTGGTGACTGGTTTACCGCAGTGTGAATATCTAGTATATTAAAGACTTCCCTGTCCCGACGTCTCAATGGCAACTTCTCGCCAGATTATTGATGGGCGGCTTTAAGCGGACCCGCAAAATGAAAGAGATCGTAAGGACACTTACCTCTGCATAGGTGGCACAGTCAAAAAAGGCCTCCATTCTTGGGAATCGGTCCAACTCCTCGATGTATTCCTTTCTTGGACGCGGTTTATCTCACATTTAACCTGCTTCGCGCACTCCGGCAGGTCATCAGCTGCCAGTTGCTTTAAAGATTTCAACATCACCAACATTCTACTTAAGAGTGTCAACCAAGCCTTCTTTCAACCACCAAAACTGTTGGTGTTGCCTGCTTATATTCCTCTCCTTCAGATACCGATCTACTGTAGCGGAGAAACTCCCCAGCACCCCATGCGTGGTGACGACTGTAGTTCAGATAGGACCTCAGGACCCATGCCCAAAATGAAGGCCCATAGGTAGTCGTCGATCTTAAAAACACTTTACTCAACTGTAACTCACACGCGCTTGAGGCACACTTATTTCAAAGGAGTGGCATAATGGATTACTAATTCTCATTTCATAATCAGTGCCTGCTTCAATTTTCCTCAGCATTTGAACATCAAAGCACCGGTCTGAGGAGCAAGTAAACCCTAGTGCTTCACATTGCTTCAGTAGTTCGGTCGTCCTTTGTAATGCCATCTAGAATGACATCCTTAAGGCCGCTCCTCAACTCCACTTCTTACAGAATCCAACGAACACACTGCTGATGATAAGCACACATTCCACGGGCTATTTGAGAAGTACTCTCGTCTTTCTTTCCTTCGAAAAGCTAACGCCTGCAGCCGAACAAGTTCAAACACTTTCGCCTTCAAATCATACACCGAGGAGCATCTCAACAGCAACAGCAAATAATCCATCTCCTGCAGGGGCTCTCCGGCTTCTGCTACTTTAGAAAATTTCATTTGGTTTTCATTATGAAGTTCAACTTCTGCACCAATGCGCAATTTTCAGTTTTATCGTTGCCCCCTGGCGGCGGGCAGTATCCGACGATACAGGACACATTTGTGCAAAGAAATTCGATTGCTCATCTTTCGGACGAGTCTGGCTGTAAAATGGCCTTGGCCGGTGGTGTGGATTGGGACACATCTGTGCCTTGCAGTCCTCTGCTGTGTGGGTACACTGCCTGCACAGCTGGGCCCAAGTGCATCGACTCATGTCATGGAAACTTTTCGGATCACATCTCGAGGACATCATCGACTGTCTAATGGGAGGCAGTGATTTGATTTTCGAAAATTACTCTGGTATGAGTCAGTTTCCGCATTCATTGGGCGACTGCAGACGGAAACAGTTGTTGTGCAGTGCAAGGGAACGATGGCAATGCCACTAACTCAGAATTGCTCAAAGGCATTGCTAAACTTCGAAAAAGTGAATTGATTGGGACGAATTGCGTGTAACTGAAGCGCATCGTTGGTGTGCTTTAATCATGAGTGTTGTGACGATGGTGCGACTACGACTTGGAACAAAAATGGGTCATAAAATGATTGAATAGAGCTACAATATGCTTTGCATTTGACATCGCCTTCATTCGATGCGGATATGCGCCGTAGTGTGATTCGTACTACTGGAGAACATGGTGCGGCGGTCAGCTGGGAACACGGAATACACTACCTTCTACAAATCCGTCGAACTGTTGGGCTGGCCAGACAAAAATGGACATCATCGCGTTTCCCAAACGTGTCGTGGACAAGAGCTGATTTGAATGAAGTCAGTTATTTCAGAGAACAAAAAGTGAGGGAATCAGTCAGACTCGAGACGTCACAGTTAGACAACTGTCGATAAACGTGAACTCCACGAACGACATCCTTGTGGAGATCTGACGAACAGTCGCCTTTGCCAACCGGTGTTACTTCGGTTTGTCTAAATAACTTAATTCGACAACGTCCTTCGCCTGAAGGGCACAAATCACGTGTCTGTCCTGCAGTGGCGTGGGGTGAGGAAGATTTGAAAAGGTTAGTCGGTAAAAAGATTCACCTACAAACGCTTTCTGAAATTGTATTGTGTATTGCCATTTCCCTAATCACATACAAGTGAAGCACTCGAGACAGCTGCTCTCAAAATCACTTTCAGTTAAATTGCATTCTGCTTCGTACCTGATTTTTTTCAGACAGAAAAAAAGGAGAAGGAAATAAAAAACACAAAATCAGCAAGCAAAGTCCCAAACCTAGAAATGAAGAATGATTGAGATGGCCAACTTCTGCCTCTGTTGTCCCATAACATTTTTGACAACCATTTTTTATATCGCTTTGACCAATCAGACAACGGCATTTAAGTTATTTCGTGAATAACTGTCAAAAATTCATGAATAACGGTCAAAAAGTCTCTTAAATTCGTCGATTCTACAGCCTAGTGAAGTCATCTCTACAATACTTCATTTCTGTCCAAACCCATACAATTCGTCGCGTGCATTTGGTCATGTCAAAAAACTGACAACTCACAAGCCCTAATAAGAGGAAGAGGGACAGCAAATGCGGCCCACAAGTGGAATGCATCAATTCGGATGGAATTGGTCGACTTTTAACTTTTTGTACGGTCGACAGCTTTTTTTGGAACCTTGACAGTTCCTTTCCCACTTAAATCATTTGGAATCTGAAATTGTGGCAGGGCGGTTGCTTTTCGGATGAAAAAGGAAAATCAAAGAAAAATTAAAAAAAAACAACAAATTGAAGAGTTCAATCAGAATTAAAACAGAAAAGAGAAAAGAAGTAGAAGACAAATTATTGATGAAGTTGGAAGACTGTGCTTCGGTAAGCAAGAAAATGTTGTTACACTTAAATAAACATTTGATTTTAACAACTCATTCAACAGAAAAGAAATGGATGAACTATTGTAGAAGCCTTCTGCAACAATCTGTCTGATAAGACTAGCAGCTCCGACTAGTCTTATCGTATAGGCACAGGAACAAACTTCATAAATTGAAGACATGACAACGTATATCAACTGTAAAGGGTGATTTTTTAGCTATTATCTTTTTGGCAACACTGGTTTAAACAGCTGACGCACGTTTCGTGTTTTGTTTCACTGTCAAACATCTTCGGTTTGGTTTATAATTTAACCATGAATCGTCTTACAAACGAACAACGCTTGCAAATTATTGAATTTTTTTTATCAAAATGCGTGCTCTGTTAAGAAAGTTCATAGCGCGCTTCTTCCATTTTATGGTCAGTTTAGACGAAGCTCATTTTTGGCTCAATGGGTACGTAAATAAGTAGAATTGTCGATTTTGGAGTGAATATCAGCCAGAAGCATTGGAAGAGCTACCAATGCATCCAGAAAAGGTCACAGTTTGGTGCGGTTTATGGGCTAGTGGCATCATTGGACCGTACTTCTTCAAAGATGATGCGAATCGTAACGTAAATGGGAATGGTGAGCGCTACCGTGAGATGATATCCAACTTTTTTTTGCCCAAAATGCAAAAGCTTGGCTTGCATGACATGTGGTTTCAACAAGACGGTGCCACATGCCACACAGCACGCGCAACAATGGACTTATTGAGAGGAGAGTTCGGTGAACATTTTATTTCACGTTCGGGACCGGTCAATTGGCCGTCTAGATCGTGCGATTTAACGCCTTAAGACTATTTTTTTGTGGGGCTATGTTAAAGCTCATGTCTATACAGACAAGCCCGCTACAATTGACGCATTGGAAGACAACATTGAAGCATTTATTCGTGAGATACCGGCCGAAATGTTGGAAAGAGTATGCCAAAATTGGACTAAGCGGATGGATCATTTGAGGCGCAGTCAAGGCTAACATTTGCATGAAATAATCTTCAAACATTAAATTATATGGACCGTACTATCGATTCAAATAAAGATTTCATGCATTTTTCTGAATTTTATGTGGTTTTTGAAAGACTTTCCTATAGCTTTTAAAAAAACACCCTTTATTTTCCTTTTTATATTTATTGATGATTTGTTTTGCCTTGCAGTTAATTACTGCCAACAAAGATGGAGTAGCTTGAGGGACCACTTTGTAAAGGAAGCATCTAAGAAAAGAGCTACGCAAAGTAAAGCCCAATGGGCATTGAGCTTCACATTTTTCGATTCAATGACTTTTTTACAAAATTATGTTGCTCCTAGTAGGTACAGGTGAAATTGTCCTTTTCACAATTTTCAATCCCCAGCAGAACGATTGAGTGATGTCCGTTATAATTATAAAACAGAGATCCTAAAATTAATGATAGTAGGTAGAGGCGTTACCAGCTTATGTAGATGCAATACCAGTTGCTGTAGGGGAGTTACCAGATTTAGCAGTTTCCTGCAATTTTAGCAGGATTTGATCATAAAAATTACATGCAGCACATTTTTCAGCAGTTTTAGCAGTTTAGTTACATTTCTCGGAAGTTTTATTCACACAAAATCGATTACACTTTTTACAAATTAATGCTGAAGTGAAGTCCTTACTTCTCCATGGCTACCGCAGAAGCGAAATTACGGACTCGAGATCAGGGTTGCCGCTATGCGAATTGATTAGCAATTTGACCCTTTTAGAGGCTGCGACGCGTCGTGAGAACGTAAAATGACTTCTGCGACCATTTTTTATTTAAGTTCGTTAAGTTTCTCATAAGCAATAAACTCAAAACTAATCATAAAAAAATGCAACTTTAGATGACTGCACCACTCCTAAGCGTGATAAAACCTTAAAATTAGTAGCGACTTTTTGTGTCCCAAAATACTTTTTGTGCGACTTTCTCAAATTTTTCAACGGCAACACTGCGCGAGATCGGAGGATTGCCAAGTTCTTGTTGTTCGGTTGTTCGTTTTTAAGTTGTTCGGTTATCAACAGTCAGATGGGGCTGCCGTCGCAGACAGGGGTGTTATTGGCACTATCGTTACTGACAGGGATGTTACATCTTACATTTGTATACCACAGCAGTTTGAAAAATTCAAAACAGTTAATTTAGTACACTCTGCAAAATTTCTACTAAAAACGTTAATCAAAATTAATTGTGTCTCTCGGTTGGTCTAGCCGTCAGTCATGCCAATAAGAAATTGCCAAGATACATTGAGCTGAGTCTACTGATACTTTTCATTAAGTAGCGAGTAAACTTTGATTAAAATGCATTAGATCTTTTGACATCGGATTTTAACAACAATGAGATTCAGGCAGTTGAAGAATTTTGAGCAAATGTTGCAAAATGAATGAAAATTTTACCGACATCTAATGTTGCTTGGGAAGGAATACTTTCATAGGTAAATTTTTGGAAGTAAAACAGGGATTTTGTCTTTTATTCCAACAAATAAAAACTTTGATGAATACCAATGTTCTTTATAAAGACTCCGAATGAATTCATTTATTAACTTTGTACTTGTACTAAATTTAGAAACGATCATCCTTTATAATTTTTCAGCTTCTATGGCAATAAATGTTTATCACAAACTAGTAGAAAAGCCTGATGTAGGACGCATGTTGTTCTTACGACAAATGTCGTTGTATACATTCGAAGTAGAATACCTCGGAAAATAGAATATGAAATGTTTCCTCATACTAAATTTAAGAAATAAGTGGTATTGCCTATAAAAACTTAACTCAATTGTGTTTCTTCTTTCAAAGTTGTCAATGCCGTATTTTTTTAACACCTCCCACAGCGAACAAGAACAGAGAACCAATTTGTTTTGATGCTAATTTCTAATTACAACCAGCCAAGTATTTTATAACCCGACATTTTTCGGGTTACTATGATTTTTCATAGTCAACTCTTTATTTGGTTGGCTTGCCTTGCTGGGAATGATGTGTATAGTGTATGTCAGAAATGAAGTATGATGCATCTCTACCCAACTTCTACCTCTCTTACCCCTTAAAATGTTTGACAGCCTTTTGGTATATCGTTTTCTAAAACCAAATTGTCAAATCAGAGAACGGCATTTAACGTTATACCGTCAAAATGTTCATGATTATCCGTCAAATTCGTCGACGGACTAGGGGTCAATCAGCTGTGGAGTTGGGTATCTCTATCATACTTCATTTCTGGTGTATGTTTACGTAGAGCAGTAGAATGATATGAAAACGAATGACGAGCAGGTTATGGGCTTGTGTGTTCGCAGAACTGGTCTCTTGCGTGTTCAGGTGTAGGAAACAGACAAATATTATGTTTGTATGCACACGTTATGATTCATGTTGCTTGTTGTATCTTGTATCGATACATTGCTGAAGAATGGAATTTTAAAAGGTATCTCTGTAGGAATCTGGTAATATAGACGTAACGCTACTGCTGTCCTGCTTTATGGAGCAGAAAGCTGAACGATTAGCAAAACAGTAGGAATGATTCTTGGTGTCTTTGATGAAATGAGTGGAAATTAAATGCAAGTGAAAACACAATCGCTAGCTCTACGAATTGCACAAAAATGTGGATGTAGTCCAAAATGCCAAAAATCGTCGATTCCAATGGCGTTGAGCCCATGGACACCGTTGTAGCCTCCATCATCTAGTAGGAAATACGACTCTCCTTGTTCAAGATGGAGAGGAAGACCAAATCTCTCGTATTCGCGAACGTACATCCTGTGTCTTTTTACCGAAGGGTTTTACTACACTACAGTTGTTCATTCTGACTCAAAACCTGTTCCATTGTACTATCAGACGGCAACTTAAATTCCTGGCCTTCCGGAGGAAGACTATCGAAAGCTTCTGTGACGAGGAGCCTACATTATCAGCTCTCAGCTCGAAAAGCACCGAATAACTGCCACCTAATCCGAGCAAAGGCAGGACAGTGGCACAGGAAGTGCTTTGCAGTCTAGTCGCGTAATGTTTCAGCACTGAGTCCAAGCATATTTGAGTTTTGGCGAAAGAGTACTGGTCCGTTAGTAAGCCGGTAAGTCGTCTACAGCCTTTTCAGTCAAGTGATAAGACGAATTTCACGGATTTCTAAGAGGCATGCCACCTCCGGTTTCGCTGTCGAGAGCTCCAACCATTTATGGAAGCCCTAACTAAGGATGGAGGAAGTCGCAGCGCAGGTTCAAGTCCTGAGAATCATTGGCGATCTCATTTCCGGTGATCCTGTGGCGGCCCGGGACCCAGCAAGAAAAGCTATTCTCCGAGAGAACGAGCTTTCTGATATCTCCCACATTGACATTAAGTCTCTGCCTACTTATCAACCATCTCAAATTGAGTGTGCAACCCTTTTACGGTCGTCAATATTTCGTTCACCACGACTTCACGAAGATGCGCCACGATCCTTCAAGCAATTGATACCAAAAAATCTCTCCAACAACATTTCCGTGTCCCTCACCGCAACACACGTTCTGCTCAGTCTACTCATCACTCGATAGATAAGCGATGACAGGCGCAGCACACAATACGAGCTCCTAAACCCCAAGGCACGGAGGAAAATGGTGTTAAACAGAGCATTTAAACTCAAATTGGTAGTGATTTGACAACAATGTCAAATGTCACTCAATCGTAAGCTGAACACGGAAAATATCCTTTTCGTTGTTCAAGTGAGCATTCACTCTGCCTCTGCTCTCGAACACGTTGTCAATCGTAATTTCATTGATTCAAATGTATGCACAATTGAAACACACACCAATGGAATTAGATTTTAATCATCCGAGGCAATTGTTTTGCTTTGAACGGCGTCCCCGTCGCCGCCTTCCTATCGTCTTT
This sequence comes from Eristalis tenax, assembly GCA_905231855.2. Taxonomy (NCBI): domain Eukaryota; kingdom Metazoa; phylum Arthropoda; class Insecta; order Diptera; family Syrphidae; genus Eristalis; species Eristalis tenax. Next base: position 31,501,253 of record HG993124.1, on the reverse strand, counting down.
TCCTGGCACACTGCCAATATGGGAATTGCATGCAAAGTTTATTCCCCACGCCGCCACCACCGCACTCCCTCATCCATTTGTGTACACGTGTGCTACGTACGCTGTAGGGTTCGAGAATTTGTCAAGGGCTTTCAATTGGCAAGGATAATTCGATTTCGATTGTATAAAATTGGAATCGCGTCACGCCTCAGTGAAAGTCGAAATATACAAAATCAATAAATCCCTTTGAGCACACCCACAGCGAGGGAAATAAAGGGGCACTCACAAGGAGCGAGAGCCCATAGCAGACAGGCACTGGGACTTCGAAATAGGAATCGAGTGCACTTCCTTCGAGTATCGAACTCTGAAAGATATCAATTATGCCGTCACCGGGTGTGTTTACATGCAAAGATTCTCACAGAGCGTCTCATCTCATTCTCAGAACCTACGTATGTGTGTGTTGCAGTTCATTGGGAGTCATCCGGGTCGACGGGAACTGTTTGATCTAATTGAGACACCTTCTGGTGTGATTGGGTTGAGTCGGAGTGAGGAAGTGAGGTGCGCATCAAAGGCAAATAAAAATCGATCAAGTGGGCGATGCGACTGTGCAGCGATGGTGCGGAAATGTATTTGATTTCCATTTGTACAAGTAGCGTGCTTTTAATGAATGCGTGACTGGAGCGGGGTTCGCATTCAATCGAAAAGTGTCTCAGGCATGCTTCTGCTGCCCCCATGCACAGAGTCAAGGCATTCAAACCGTGAACGGGTTAATTAGCAAAAACGTCTGCCTCCCACAGTCTGCGAGTCTGTGAGAGTACATGAGGAGCCACGTTCAGGTGACATCGGTATCACTCTAGCCAAACGTCCACTCTAACTAAATGGACTCTGACCAGGGGGACAAACCAGAAGAAGGACTGTGGCATAAATCGACCCACTAGGTCACATGGCTCATTCTGGACAGGCAGCTCAGCAGGATACCTGAAGGATCGCATAAGGAAAGCGACATTTTACACTATACATCGCATAATGTGAGCTAGATTTGTCCAGTGCCCCATTCTAGAAAAGAGCACCACGCGATGATGTCCTCCGTAAAGCTTCAGTACATGTACTCTAAGTATCGCCTCACTGGCCTCAAGACTGGTACCAAGCTGACAAGACCGGCATACGCCTGTAGCTTGAGAGGACCTGGCCAGAAAGTCCAGACGGGCAGGCGGACAGCAACTCTGACCTTTCCAGTCGCAACCTGTCGCAACCTGTAACCTCTTGCTACGAAGGATGGCAATCGAAATAACTAACACGAGATGAATTGCAAGCATGATCTGGTGCTGAAGTAGGTCCCAAGCGTTCCAAACAGAGACAGCCAGCTCTCTCATAACGTGGTATGTTAGCCCTCCTAACAACGGCCAGACTGGCGTCGACTTTACACGACTAGGAGCAATAAACAACTTTGACATTTCTCCATAGGCCCTGCCCCCTCTTTCGCTTGTTGGTGTAACTACAGGACACCCCCTCTTGGAACAACAAAGAAGGAGCATTTTTTTCTCTGTTTGTCAGAGTTCATTAAACACCATGAAACACTGGAGAACACAGACATAACAACTGTGTCCATTGCACTGCCAGGCAACAACCCCCGGTGAGACTACTACCCACTGACCGACCACTCCAGTGATGGTGCTGTTAATTTGATCCCAACGCCAAATGGTGACTAGACCAGATTTGAAAACTAGATGAATTTGGCTTTCACTGTGATTCTAACCGAGAACGCCACTAACCAAGGGCAGGCACTTAACCATCTGCGACATCCAGTCGTCTAAAGCTACTAATAGACTGACGGACGACCCCACCCTCAGTTTTGTATACACCTGCACAGACAAACGTCCTCAACTTGCGGTAGTTGACCATCAACGAATGTATGATTAACTCACTATGGTGGTGAGCTAAGAATTGAGTTGAATTCAATGCTTCCAATGCCCAACGCTGTCCTTGTCCATGAGTTGTGGTTTTGAAGAAGTAACTGAACCGCTATCTATTCTCGCCATTCGTGTCACTAACCATCGGCAGTGGGGCGACCACATATTGGATGTCTCTGAAAATGCGGCAAAATATTTGGGTTTCCTTCGGCGTTGCAAAAAGTGTCCCCATCTGACTGTAATACACAATACTCACATACGGCTCTCAAACAGTCAATACACGTGCGTCTAGGAATGCCATCGAGCCCAATTCTGAACGAAGATTCCTCCTTTAGCCGTACCGCAGGGATGTGGAATGCATTGCCCCGCTGCATTTTTATCTCTCATTATGATGTTCACAGATTTATACCCATCGTGCATCGGATCTCCTTTCCAACACTCTCCTCTCTTCCCAAAGCTCGTACCGTGTCTAACAAGACCACTTGAATGCAAGGCATTCAAATCTTCATTGAGTAGTAAGATCGCGGCGGCAAAGCACGTACGAGAGATCTCCAGCCAACTGTGTCCTCCGCCATCGACTCTTACTCACACGGAGCTATGCCGAAGCGCAACTAGACGAGTTTCGGGGCTTGGCCCAACCACCACAGCCTGAGTCTGCCTACCTGATCCAATCGCATTCAAGGCACGCCTGGGAAGTCTGAATTTATTGGCCAACTCATACTTTGGGTCAGCGCCGCCCGAATATGAATAGCGACGCATCATTTTTGTGCGACCGTTAGGAGCACCAGATTCATCATAAGTAATAAATGGTCAACAGAGCTCCATTGGGTAATGACTCTTGCCGGACTTTGAGTCATTGACGACACCCACCAGCGACGAGTCCAAAACCACCATCCATGCCCGCCCAGCGAGTAATTTAATTGTGTCAACTCGCGCCTCGTTTGCTTTCGTTTTTGTCTCCCAGACCGGATGGGTTCCAAGCAGGTTACCTCACCCAAACATGCTTCAAAGAGTGATTTATTTCGTCCTCAAAACATTTCATTCCCCACTCCCTGGAAGCATCCCAGAGACGTCTTATCTCCGGCATTTACCATTGCTCAAGGACAACAGAGGGTCCTCCGAGATACACACTGAAGGACAAAAACAAAAAAAAAAAGGAAAAAACATTTCATTTCCATTTGGTATTTATTTAGCTTTTCATTCTGAAAATTACATACAACTGAAGGACAATGTCGTGTCGTCGACGTCGACGTCGACGTGGACGTGGACGTCAACAATGAGGAACGGGGCCGCTTGCAAAGCCGAAAAAGACCCCTCCTCCGCCGGGGCCTCTGATGGTGGTAATTAAACTTTTATACACTTAAACGAGTTCACATTACTTAGCCCAACCCCATCCGCAAAGTCCGTCCGCGTAATAAATTGAACGAGATAAGCGGGCACGAATTTTGAAGGAGGGCATTTTTAAATATGAATGAAGACCAGGCAGCGTCTCGCTGCGCCGCTCCTTTCCGTATTTAGCGTATTCAGGGTCTGTGCGTCGGCACTCGGCTGATGCCCGGAACGGGCTTGTGCCGAGTTATTTATGACATAATTGTGTTATTCCTTTGGAATTAATCTAAATATTAACTGAGTGGAATTATGACAACAATAGGACGCGATGCGGGGATTATGCAAATCATGGGAAACGGACCGGATGGAATTCGATTAATGTACTAGAAGTTATCCCTGTCTTCCGTGAATGGCCATGGCCTTATCCCCGATTCGAGGGGGGGCTCTGTTTGAAGTTAGAATTATGGATGTTCGAACGGGTGCGAGTGTGGGTACCTATCTGGCAAGAGGCCGCTCGAGGCCTGGGCTCATAACTCAAATCCAATAGTCCAAGGTCCACAGTACGGATGTTTGAAACGGGGCTCGAAACTGGGATTGTTCCGCTGCTGGCCTGTTTATGAAATATTTTATTTAATTGACTTGAGTTATTGGAAATTAAAATCCCTGGGAGTGATTAGCACTGAACCAGGGGCGGCATTAATAAATCAATTCCAGCACGGTGCTTGTTTCCGGCGGATCAGTGGTTTGTGTGTACCGGGAAGTTGCTTTCTTCTCATCGACACTGACGCGCAAAGTGATCAAAGGTCCTTCAAAATGATGGCGAATGTTCTGGATGATGTTGAACTTGCATGTTTGCACATGTCGTGTGTTTGTGTATGATGTACAACGCGAACACGAATCGGGCTTGTAGTAACTGCGATAAGGGTCTGGGAGGATGGGTATGGACAGATGTCAATCACATGTTCCCGGTTGCTTGTCATACATGCCATGATGATAGCGCGCCCTGTTGTTCTGGGAATTGGTTCGCGGTGGCTTGTTTTCGATGCTTTGTGATGATGTTCATTTTTATTCGACACATTTTTCGACTTCAAGTCAAATTTGAATTAGAAACAATTTTGATAGTGCTGCACTTGAGCGATTCTCAGATGCATTGCGGCGCACGGTGACGAGAGAGATGGTTTTCGGACCCTCTATTCCGAGTTGTTCATACGCACATTGCTGAGTGCTGCAGTGCGTTGAGTGGAGACAGTGGTCTACGCAAAGAGGATGCTGCTAGAGTATTAGATAACCATCGTCCTATTTCAACATGTAAGTTTTTTTTAATGGTTTAAGAAAACACTTGAGTGGTCCTGGCGAACATTGAAAGCGAAGCATTAGTCAATAGGCACCGTTGGGGAAGCCTATGAAGCATTTATTTATAATTGAGGCTGTCAGTGCAAAGGAGGAGTAACCCACAGAAATCGAAATCATGCTGATTGTCACTAGAGAGCTCTGAGGGTCTCAAAAATTGTTATTTTGGTAATTCTCAGGTTTTGTAGATAGCCTAGCCTCCAACACCGTTTTTTATTACCCGGGGGCCCTCCGCAAATATATTTATGTGTCTCGAAATAGCTTTTAAGAATTGTTCGTCGGTGTGGATGCTGTGGGTGCTGTCCACATCATCACATATACAGTAATCCCCGGCTAATTGAGTCGTCCTAAAATTGAGAATTCGAGGCAATTTACGGGGAAAGTCAATTACAGAATGGGGCGGATTATAACACACTTCTAATCCATTTGCAACAGCTTCTAGAGAAACGCACATTTTGTACATTACGCCTTTGTTGACCACTCCATGAAGCATTTTTTTTTCCTTGATAGTTTTCAATTTTAAGAAGTACAACCCATTTTGGGATTTCCAAAGGATTTCTAAGGACTAAATGTGAAAGTGGAACCTGGCATACCTGCCCCTTCCGTGCTGTGCACGTATGATATGTATCTCGCGTATGTCCATGCGAGTGTACCAAACCATGTGAGAATGAACGCATCGATGTCAGTTGCCTATAGTGCACGTAGTAACGATATCCATTGAGGAGTAACGTTTCGTTACATTGTACTTTATTGAATATTCGTTACTCAGTTATTTTCTACTGTTGAAAGGTTTTCAGCTAGAAATATCTTACAGATTCGTCATGATAGGTGGGCGTATGGGGCATTGGCCATGACGTCATCACATTCCGTTGCATGATCTCTGTAGCGCAGGATGTGGGTGGTTGTCTCTAGGGTCAGGGGTGCACGGTTCGATTCCGCCGCAGGGTAATTGAGCAGCAAACTTTATTTTTTTTTTCTTCTTCTCCTTTGGGGCGAACCCGCTTGGTTGTTTGGTGTTTCATCGACGTCCCCCTATCCAGGAACACGCTATCGTTTTTTAGTGTGGCGTGATGGGCAAATAGCGGACTCCTTGATCGGTTGATCGGTCCAATAGGCGTTCGTCCCGCAAGGTGAGCCAGAGATCGAACATCTGATCGGGATGGCGTGGATGGCGTTTGGGGATGTCGGAGAATCGAACGTGACTGGCGGGAGTCAGTTTGGGTTTGGCTAGGAAGCAAAGATCGCCGGTCAAAATAAAGGTTTCTCGGTAGGGTGGTCGCGAAGGGATGTCGGAATTTGGGAAAGGTCGGGACGCTTCGTTCCTCTTGTTTTTCTTGTTGTTACTTTACCTCCCGAGAGTTTGTGGTGTTATTCGGCTAACATTTTCGACCGTATAGCGCCGGTAAAGTAGCTTATAAAAACAGACAAAACAGAAAAAAGGAAAATCAGCCTAGGGAACTGTTGGAGAATGTGTGGGTAGATACCATGTGTTAGAGTGAAGAGGCAATAAAGGTACAGAAGAAAACGTTTCTACCGACACCTACTATACCCACTAGATGGTGAGTGAAGTTACGACGATACGAATCGGAAAGATAAGAATTGGGTGCAGATTGTGTGTGTTTCCTTCGGTCCACCCAGAAAACGAAAGTGAACGCCCTGCTGGTATTGAATAGTGGTTAGTTCTAACGAGATTCAGCCGTGGAAAAAAAAGCAGTGGTAGTACCGAAAAGGTATCATAGCTTAGCGACTAGACTAGAAGGGTGAAAAAAAAAAATGGGAAAAATATATCCCCCTAGTGACTTCACCTTTACATATATAAAAGAAAATATCGAGGCTAGTTAAATTAAGCAAAATAAAGAAACAAAAAAAAAAAAACACACCAGTGGAAAAAAACGAGAAGTACAGGCAAACCCAGAAGAAGTGGCGGAGCGGACGACAAGGCCAGGAAGGGGACAGGTGACATCAGCCCACACGTGAGGAAGATATTTTTTTTATTTTGTTTCTTTTCATTATCTCTTTACTTGATTATTCTGTACTTTATTATTTTATTGCTACCATTTTTATTTACGTGCTTATTAACTAAATTTGAATAATTTGAATTGTAGTAATCTCCTTCAAACAATTGTGATTAGTGTCAATGACACGACTACACCAAGCTTTGGCTGGTTGTAGAGTTGAAATTCACTTAATTTTTTTTTTTTTTGACTTGTTACTGATTTCAATTTTGACTATCCTGTATTGGGTTACCCCGCAGGTATATCCCTGTGACGCATCGGGATTTCGTAAGGCTCGCTAGCCGAATTGTCGAGCGTGGGACGCATGTGTAACGTGCGTATTGCCTACGTAGCTTCGAAAACCGGCTGGCCCTGCCGGATTAATGCATTTTTTTCCTTTCGCGGTTTCTGTTTCCCTCTGTGTAGTGTTATTTGTCCAAAATATGCATAATTTATTATAAATTATTTAGTTAAATCATTAAGTGTGTATTTTAATTGAAGTTATTTTATTCCGAAAAAAACGACCTTCGAATGAAATATTGTCACTTTAGGTAGATTTCAGATTTTTGAAATGAACTGTGAAGTCAAGTGTCTATGGTCCTTTTTTTCTTGGCGTTTCGCTTATTTCTATTTTTTTTTCTTTTTGGACCGGGTGATATTTTCACGTGATAATTGGATTCATCCCTCTAGTGGCAGTTCTAGAGATAAGAAGCGTGTTGAGCCGAAGGGCAACTGCGTGGCGCCCACACTTACCATCTCTAATTTACGGCCATGCTCCCTTCAGCGGCTGGCGTCCTTCCGCACAATCCCAATCGAGCTCGGGGATTTTGACGGTAACACAGTAACAAATACATACATTTTGCTACAGTACTAGTTGTGGTCAGTAGACCACGTCAGTGATTTTCTGCAATTTTACCTGTACACGAGGTAAGTGATATTTAATTGTTTCTTATGGGTATTCTTTGGTTGTGAGTGTCACACGTTGAACTTATATTTTAGCAAATAATAACATTTATTTGAATTTTTTATTTAAGTTTTGTGAAAAAAAGAAGCAAGGATATTATTAAGCAAAGGATGGAACGCGTTCCACAAACGTCGAAAGCCCTTGATTTCCACTTCGTAGAAGTTGTAGCGATGCTTTGTAGGCTTTTATCTTGGCTGCACATGCCAGCCTGCATTCGTTGTCAAACCATGGCTTTTCCTAGGTCGTGTCGTAAAACCCATCTATGATGGCTTCTTGACATCGGCAACTAAAGAGATCATCAATTTTCTCAAGATAGTTTTGAAGTCCTTGGCAAAGAATGGGTGCACAACAGATCAAATGTGGCCGAAGACCTATAAACACTCCCCAAAATCTTCAATTCGATTCATGAAATGCCTCCAATCTTTGAGATTACAAAAGACTCAAGCGACAAAAATCCGTCTCAAAGATTCCTAATCCACCACCCGAATGACGGCTGTGCCCCAGCATGGGCCGGATTCGCCATTTTAAAACAGTTTACATTTTGTTTTTGAAATCATTAGGGTGAAGTTAACTTTTTGAAGAGATTTTTGGCATTTTTTCCCCTTCGCGGTTTCTGTTTCTCTCTATGTAGTGTCCGGGTAGTGTTGTTTGTTCAATATAGAAATAATCATAGCTTTCAATATAAAAGATATTCAAATATTCATTTGCGAAAGAAGTTAATTTAAGTCTTCAAAAAGTGGTGGATCTGTCCCGACCTAACCTACCATGTTAGAACTACCGTCGGCCAACAATTCCTGATCGCTTTATAAAAAGGGCTATGTATGTAAGTATGTCACACCAATATCAAATGTGAAAGAAAAAAAAACTTGAATGATTTAGGGTCGGTTGGCGGAGTGGTGTGGTGCGCTGCTCACGCTTTTCGTAGGTTCTGTGTTCAAATCTGGCTGATGCTATACTTTTTTCTGTTTTAGACATATCGCTTTTTTTGTGTTTTGCATGAATAAACATTTTATATTTTGTTTTCTGAAGGATTACATTTCAAATGAATATAATATTGTTACGTTTAGCAGAAATGAGTCCACGTAAAATTAAATACGGGTTCCATCACTGGATTGCGACGAATGGAACACAAAAGTTCACTATTCACGATATACATGAATTTATTTACAAGCACTGGTTTACTCTTATGCTTTATTACACTTTAACGACCACTATTACTTTATTACAAAACTCTTTGCTGCCTTTCAGGCCGAACCGATTAACACTTGGAAAACTATAAAATCCCAAACTGAACTTTACTAATCACGACACTGAACCTACTGTAATAATTTTCCGACTGAGCTGCTCTGTGATACTTTTTTAACCGAAATCGCATCGGTCACCGCGCCTTTCTAGATCCTACTGTCGCCACGAGTCTATTGAATTTCCCCGCTGACGCTTGTATACATGATTTTTTATAATCTATCCGTGCATAGGTGGCATTCTAGCAGCATGTACAACAATTTCGGGAATACTCTTCCAAGTTGATCGTTCTTCCAATTGCGTATAGATGGCGCTTTTGTTTTTGTGGTTGGTGTCCTGGTTATTTCATCTTATACACGCAATATGTAACATACATGCGACAGCGACACGTAATATTCTGACTATCGTACAACATGCTTTTCTAGTATTTTTATAAAAGTTAATTTAACCGGAAAAAAATCAGTGGGAATACGGTGGGAAAAGAGGAATACACGTATAATGGTTCGAATGTCTTCTTCTTCTCCTAGTGGTGCTACTGTCCTCGGTGGACCTGGGCCTCAACCAACAGGCCTATCCAGCTGGCACGTATGTCGCTTCCTATTTCGCACTCCAAGTTAGTTGAGGTCCTTGTCCACGTATGTGCGCCATCGGTTCCATGGGCGTCCTCCATTGCGTTGTTCGGAGTCGAAGGATCTCCGGGCTTGAGCAGTGTTGTCCATGCACTCTATATGGCCTAGCCATTTCAGGCGTTGAATCCGTAGACGCCTGGCTAGGCTTATATCGCTGTTTATAATTAAATCGTCTTATCTAAAGTCTAAACGATGACCTCTTCTCTTCAAAATACCAAGGCTTCTTCATCTGCTCTTGAGACTGTCCAGGCTTCCGCGGCATAGAGCAGGAGAGGGATGAACAAGGTCTTATATAATGTTAGCTTGGTCCTTCGAGAGATGGCGCTTCTACTCACACTCTGTTTAGCCCACAGAAACAGCAACTGGCAAGAGTAAGTCTGCGTTTAATCTCGTACTGTTTACTTGGGATCCGAGGTAGACGAAGTGCTTGACTACCTCCAAGTCACTGCCGTCAAAATGTCGTCTACTGTAAATTTCGGATTCAAATGCAGATACCCTTTTCAAAAAAACGCGTATAAGCAAGCAGCACAAAAAAAAGCTCTTCATAGGAGAATCAGCCGATTACCTTGTCTTCTGCGTTTTCTTTTGAACTCTTTTCAGCCAGCGGAATTGTTGGAAGATGATAGTTTTTGTAACTGAAACTTCGTTCTTGCATTTGCTATTGAGACGAGTAGGAAATTGGTATGAAAAGTAAAGGAAATGAGAAAGAAGAGATAATTTTGGGGTTTTTTGGTGTGTATGTGGGTGTTTAAGGACGGACACATATTTTATGTTTCATTGAATGGCCTTCCCGGACCATCTGAAAGTGTACGGACTGAAAATGGCGGATTTAGAGTAAAGGCTCCGGCACATAGAGTACCTTATTTGTGTAACCTCAAAGCATTCGTTCACGGTGAAGTACCTAACGCAAGGGGATGACACAATGAATACTTCAACACACATCTGACTTAATTTTTCTGTCTCAAGTTTCAATGTAAAATAAAAAGTGGTTTTGATTATTAATGCACCAAAAAATATATATTTTTTTACAAATGATCAATAACAAATGTTTGTTTATATTGTCATGTATTTTGAACTTTGCTTCGACAGAGAACTTTGCTTCGACTCCCGCACTTCAAATTCTACCGAAAATGTCACAATGTGACGGTTGTCAACGCTGAATGGGAGGCAAAAGTTAAAAGTCGAGCAAGTACATCCGTCCCGTAAGAGCCAGCGTTGGTCTATGCGTCACCTCCCACAAGAACACATGTGATTTATGCATCTGTCAAGGTATCGCTGACGCAAGCAAAGTATTCTATGTGCCGGAACCTGAATACATAGTAACTTTGTCACAATTTACTCCTTTAAAAAAAAGAGCGATTCAATAATTTCGTTATTGTTAGCTACACACGTTGCGTGTGAATGCATTTTATATTAATTATTCATGCACAAAAATGAATATTAAGTACCCACTGTATTCATTAATTCAAAATCCGTAGAAAAAAAAAATACAAAGAAAACGCCCAGATAGTAACTCACACGAATGGGAGCGATGGGAGCGTGGGAGTACGTTCGTTCGTCATTCGTTCCTTAATGAATTCAAAATTTAACACCATAATTTGAAAAAAAAAAACGTTCAAGTAGCGAGCGAACCACAACGGTTGGGGAAGGGTATCAGCTGTTCACAAAAGCTCACACGTATCCGCAGACACTAGACGAAAAATCGTATAAAAAGCATTGTTGGGTGAAATCAAGGGGCAAGGGAGGTAATGGCTAGGTTAGGTTATAGTGGCTGGCTGCAGAAGACAGTCACACTTCGGCCCAAGTAGGCACGTTGTGATACTACGCGGATTGATTCCCCCTAACGAGGTAATGCCTAGAGGACACAACACTTTTTTCGTATTTTTCATGAGTTAAGTGAGGAAGAGAGCATGGCGAAAAATTCACTATTGAAACTGTCATTAAGTGCGTACGCACTCGCACAAGTCTCATAAATTGTAAAAAAGAGAAACACAATTGATTAAAAACTGTAACTCATGCATTCTATTCAGCCGAAGGCAGCTTGTGCTAGGACATTTCATTCCTTTTCTCCTGGGTTTCTCCAAACTCATACAAGCCACGGTACAGATATTACAAGTATGCATGTACCTTGCACAGAGACAGTTTATGATCCTATAACCGCTGCATCGTTCCCAAAAAGACTTGTTGCCTCATATACAATTATCCGGCTTGATTTTTTTAAAAAACTTAGTGTCATAGTTCTTAGCCCGGTTTAACATCATCTCATCAAATGGCAGAATTGTTGGCAAGGGATGCTCCCGAGTCGATTGAGTGCGGAAAATGTCCTAGCGTTCGAGTGTGCTTTCGTTAATTTATATGTGCATCGCAGATCATATCAGATGATCATCACCTACTTCTAAAAAAGGGAAATCAAATTCAATGTGCCACGGAATATTCGAATCTACTGAAACGGGAACGGATGTGAATGCTGTCCTCTATGGATTCAGAATTCTTCTGCGGAGGTTCTTCTTTTCCACATATTTTGTTCTCTTAACAAAAAAAACTTTTAAATAAACCAAAGAAGTATTGAATTAAATTATTTTCCCATTTTTAGGTGGCTTGTCTCAATTTTTCTTTACTCTCTTACCAAGCTAAATTTGAAAAATTGCATGGGTCGCTAACACAAACAATTTTCGTTAATTATACTTTCGATAACACAAAACTACAAAAGATCAACACAACATATTGTTTCGTTTAGCCGAAATGAGTCGACGTAAGATTAATTAAATTGTCCACATATACGGCTTCGATCACTGGATTGTGACGAATGAAACACAAGACATCTGAGGACTGACGACATACAGGAATGTATTTTGCAAATACTGAATTACTTCTTATACTTTATTGCACTTTAAAAATCACTATTACTCTACTACAAAACTCTTTGCTGCCTTTCAGGCTGGACTGATTAACACTTTGGGCACTATAAAATCCCAAATTGAACTTCACTGGTACTTCAAATAAACTGCACTGTAATAAATATTTGACTGAACTAACTCGCATCTACCTCCGTGTCGCCACGAGTCTGTTGAATTTCCCAGCTGACGCTTATGTACATGATTCCTTGTAATCTATCAATGTATAAGTGGCGACATCCATTCTTGCAGTATGTACAACAACTTCGGGAAAACTCTTCCTAGTTGATCGTTCTTCTAATGGCGCTTTTGTTTTTGTGGTTGGTGTCCTGATTCTCCCATCTTATACACGTTATACTATTAACGTCACAATATATTTGAAACGCATTCTGGACGTCCAGGAGGAATTTAGTACGGGCTATCTTAAATGCTTGATGTGGCAATACACGACGGGATAGTGCCTTACCTGCCTATTATTGTCATTGTTAAGGAATCTATTGTGCCCCATATTCATACCTTTGCTTCTTTCTTAACAGGTCCTCTCCCATGCAGCTCTTTTCGGAGTTATATTGAGGGTTATCTGCTCCTGTTACGGGAAGGTGGAAAAGATTTTCCCTAGAGTATTCTCTGTAAGCCAGTTTCCTTTAGAAATCTGAGAATGAGAGCTGGTTGTAGTTACTTCAATTCTTCCTCTGATATTGGGTGCTTGAGCAACCCAAGAGTTTCTTGGCCTGCTTCATGGCATGAGAGTTGATCCAGGTATCTGCCCGATTCCTTCTTTCTAGTTCCCTGAACGCTTCCTTTAGGACGTGATCTCCTACAGCGCAGAATGGTTAGGGTCCTATAAAAGGTTCCGATGTTCCTTTCCTAGCAAGGGAGTCGGCCATTTCACCAGACCATGTTAGTCCTTTATGATTTTCACAGTTAGACTGCTACCAGTGATCGCCCACTACAGTGATAGTGCTGTTAATTTCAAAACCAAACAGAAGCGTATTACTGGGATTCAAACCCGGGGCATCACTAACCAAGGGCAAGCACTTAACCAACTGCGCCATTCAGTCGTATTGCATATATCTAAAAAAATTCGAAATTTTAAAATTCCAGATTTATTATGAATTATTCAAAAACATTTGTAAACCAAGCAATTCATTTATAAAATGTCGAAAAGACACACACAAGGAGCACTCGAATGAATTTCCACGGAAACATCTGTCAACCGCACAAAGCGTTAAAAGCAGAAATGATGTATTATAGAGAAAGCCAACTTCTACCTCTCTTCCCCTGTAAAATTGTTGATAACCATTTATATATCTTTATCTTAAGCCAATCTGACTAATCAGAGAACGGTATGCATATTAGTTCGTGAATAACTGTCAAAAATGCATGAATAACTGTCAAACAGCCTCTCAGATTCGTCCATGGGTCAGGGGCCAATCAGCTGTGAAGTTGGCCATCTCTGCAATACTTCAATTCTGGTTTAAAGTAGACCAGTTTCACCCGTCGCGATGTATTCCACTTGTCGGCCGCACTAGTCGTCTCCCTTCCTCTGATTAGGTCTTATGAGCTGTCAGTTTGGTGATATTACGTAACTAACGCAACGGCTTTTGTAGGTTTGGGCAAGTCAGCAGGCAGTCTTATGGTAATTTATCTTAGCCAAATGTAACCAATGCACTACTTTAATACACTTTTTTTAATCTGGCCATTATCGCCAATCGAACGTTAACAAAGTTTAAGAAAATGAACAATTTTCTTGGTTATAAGTATCAGTACTACATATTACTACATAACTTAATTCGTGCGGTTTGCTAATAGATGGCGTAGCTTGTATTATTCCATTGGAACATGCGTTGGAAAGCTACTGTCATTGTACGTAATTTCGGTATATGTCATTCATTTGAAGCGTAAATAACACTCATTTTTTTTTCACTCAAATATGTCGAACTTTGTGCCTGAAAAAGTGTTTTTGCGGGGAGTTCTTCTTCATTACTTTAATATGAAGAAAACTGCCGTAGAAAGTCTTCGTATTTTGGTGGAAGTTTATGGTGAACACGCGCTAGCTGAGCGAACGTGCCAAAAGTGGTGATTTTGGCTTGGTCAACCAGCCAAATCAACGGCAAAGCCGAGTATCTATGGCGCGAAGTTAATGCTCTGTATTTGGTGGGATCAGAAGGGTTTGCTGTATTATGAGCTGCTAAAACCGGGTGAAACCATCAATGGACAGCGCTACCGAATACAATTAATCCGTTTTAAGAGAGCAGTAGCCGAGAAATGCCCGGAATATGCGACCAGACACGAGGCAATAATTTTCCATCATGACAACGCTCGGCCCCACGGTGCTAACCCGGTTTAGAACTATTTGGAAAACTGTGGATGGGAAGTTTAATCCCACCCGCCTTATAGCCCAGACCTTGCCCCTTCTAACTACCATTTGTTCCGGTCGATGCAGAACGCCTTCTCTGAAAGCCGGCGCAGTTCTTCTGGGATGGGATGGGTCATAGCATCAGATGGACAATACTTTGAATAATACTATTGTACATGATTTTCTTTGAAAAAAAAACACACGAATTAAGTAAATATTATTTCCATTTTAGGTTTTAGGCAACATAAACATGGATTTTGTTCGTAAAATAACCAACTGGTCTTAGTCTTGTGCGAATAACTCGATAATCCGAATACCCTCTTGCAATTATTGATTCGGATTAGCGAGACATTTCTGTACAGTAGCCTCTCGAGATATCGGAACATCGATATAGTAAACAATTTAATATAGTGAACACACACTACTTTATACAGGCTATTCCAAATAGTGAACGAACAAAATCTCGCTTATAGTGAACGCATGTATTGTCTTTTAACCTTTCAGGAAACACGTCTAAAAGCCATAGGTTTGCTGTTTTCAATTTGGCTGCAGCGTGGACAAAATTCTTTCCGTTTGAAGAAGACTTCGGGATTTAGAGAATGAAGATGCAATACTACTTATACCGATTTACACAATTGGAACGAGCATCATGTATCGTCAGATGTTGAAGAAGAAAAGAAAATCGAAGTCAAAAAGGAACAACCGAATGTCGTGTCTTTTAGCGATGCTCTCGAAATTTAGATTTTTCTAAAACTTGCGGAACTTGAAAGTCAAATTTTGTTGTTTTAACCCAAGTTGGTCTCCCAAAGTTTTGAGCACCATTAGCAGAGATGGTCCGACTCAAAGTCATTTATCTCCTTAAATGATAAAGCGATCTGGCTATAATGTACCTTCTGGAATATCCTTCTTTTAGAAAATGCAAAAAAAATCTCTAAATCCCGACTGAGGGTACCCCCTGAAGTTAGTTTTTTTAGTAATTGCAAAGAAACACCGTAACTATGTATGTGCATTCTATTTTTCATGCATTTCACGTTAAACCGACCACATTTTGGAGAAATTTACTTCAAGGAATGCACGCTCGGTACAGTCGGTCCCTTAAGTTAAAGCTGTCAATAAACCGATCTTCGGAATTTCACGACAAATGGTGTCTTTCAAGGCTGTGCGAAAACACAACAAATTACGCCCGCGTCTTAAGAACAGTCCAGAAGAATCGCAATCAATGTGTCACGCGTAACTGGAAGCAGTTACAGATCGCAATGACTGGAGACGCTTGCCCGGTCGAGGCCCAATCGCACCCGGACTTTAGCCTCATACAAGGGGCGACAATTTAGCCCAGTGTGACCTGCCTGGACTAACCACCGCATAAAATCAGGTCGCTTCGGATTAAATTCACTAGAACAACTATCGGTGCCGAAAAGCGTGCGTCTTTTGAAATTGCCCACCCCACCTCATCGTGATGGGATGTCCCCGAGCCCGAGTGATACTTCCATCGCAATGATCCGCTTAATTGAGATGAGAACAGGAACAAGGACATTTCTAATTAGAAACTCGTACGAATGTGAACCTCACTTCAGAGCGGCTACTAGCCACCCGGGCGGACACCTTCATCGATTTCCGCCATAATGTGGATCTCGAGGAAACACGTAAAGCAACTGTAATTAACTTAAACTGCTGCCATTAAACTAAATAGGCAGGTAGCTTAAATGTTATTGTTGTGTAACGCTTCCCAATTCGTTTTGTCCTTAACAATTAGAATATGTGTGCGAAGGGGGAGGCGGCAAGTGAGGGCGCCGCCACCGTGTTCGACTGTAAATGAAGATAATTCCCCAAACGGAGATGAGAGGACAAATACACTCTGTGTGTGCACTATGACTAGCGATGAGGATACAGCAACGAGGACGATGTTCAATAAAAATTAAAATTCACCCTGAGTACGTTCGTCGAAAATCCTTGAATGTTTGCATATTTATCAAAAATGTTTGCTAATTTATTCGGCAAAAGACCTTCGTGCTGTCCCTCAATCCCAACAAGGAGCACGGCTACTAGGAAGGAGGGCCAGGGGGAGCTGGAGGAAATGCCGTGTGTGAGAGAGGGAGATGGAGTACAATATTTAGCAATTCTACAATTTCGTTGGTTGGTTTGTTTAATTTCGCCATCACCGCCGCCATGGTCCCACCAACATACAAACGGCACACGCAATATAACAGCAACCAGGAGGACCACTGCGCCGACGACGACCAAGCCAGATATCATGTCCCAAATGGAAAATTTACAAAACAAATTTCAATTTATTTACTTATGTAAATGTTTGCTACAAAACACAGGGATAACACAAACATGCTTTACATACACATTGCTATGCATTGTGAGTAGGCGCCCTGCGCGGGAGGCGAGTGTGGAGGCGGGGTGGTCTTAGGTTGGATTTTCGGAAGTCTATTTCATTGTTCATTAACAATAAAAAAAAAAGACGGCACACTAACTTTTTTTCCTCCCCCGCCCCCAACCACCTTAGTCTTATTACAGCGTCAGCGTTGTTGTTCTTTGTGACTACTGTTGTTGTTGTTGTTCGGCTAATTGCAGACGGAATGCGGAATGAGATTGATTCAGATGTGAATTGAATTTCATATTATCTCAGTTGGTGTAGGTATCTGCGCGTGGCTGAAGAATTAGAATTCCCCGAAACAGAAAGGAGACTTGGGTTTCGCGGCAATGGCAACGGGAACGACAACTGGTAACAGAATACCGTGCAAGGTTAATGGAACATTTTATTGGCCAGACGATTCTTGTTGAGGTCCTGTACGTAGGTTGCGTCGAAACAACTTTTGCCATTCACGGGTCCCATAAGCCCAAGCACCGGAGTGTTAATTTCAGGTAAACTTTAGCACTCTCTTGGGAGCGGCAGAGTTTGTTTGTTAAAAGCAAACCGCCTGCAGAGAGTTCTTGCCTTCGTCCTTATTTATGTATCCTCTGGGGCACAGACATACAATTACTCGTGCTGCAGTAATCCTATACCTTTGCGAACAAACATCTTTTTCGTATGAACGTTAATGGGTGGATGGGAAGTGTCCCCCGCTTAACCCATGGAGGCCCAGGAATCCTGACAATCACAAGTAACAACGGTTGATCCTTCGTGGGCTTAGTAAAGGTCACTGACTTGGGAACAGCCGTCATCTCCGCTCCTCTGATAGCTAATACGATGCTTCTTCTCCTCTCCGAAGGGCCGGATCAAGGAGTTTTACGTACCGCGCCGATGATCAGATTGGCTAAGGGTTCTTGAAAAACAAACACAGTTGCGAACTATGTGCGGCCTAAACGGACTCTTCAACCCCCTCTCTCGAGCCGCCTGACCTTCATCTCCCTGCTACTCGTAGATAAGACCAATGAGTCCAGTGGTCCGCATCAAAACCGAGTTCCCTAATTGCTCTGAACAAGATCCTGAATTGCCGGGGTCCTGGGAAGTGGCCAGCTCAGTACCCAGCAATGCTACTACATGCAAGTATCTACATCCTTCATGGATAGCCATTCCAGTCGAACTCTCGACGGACACTGCGCCTTCTCTTAGGGAATGCAGAGGACACCGGCTAGATCGACTGAAGGGCATCTCTCCTCTGGATCTGTCAGCTGTAAAGACCATAGGTCGTATGATATAAGAGAATGGAGGGTATCAACGAACCACTCCTTCTCAGATCACCTTCAGTCTGGCTGGAGCACCCAAACCCAAGCAACTCCTTGCCGCAATGTTAGGACAACCAATTGGCACAGATACGGAAAGACTATCAGCAATCTGTGTTGTAAGTTCTAGCTATCTAGCTCTAGCGAGGAGACTAAGGTCTCCCTATAAGTTGTGTTGTTGCAACTGCGGCAATGTGTGTGGTGTGGGATTCCTAGTCCGAAGCATGAACCCCTATCGGCCGGGACCACGTGGCTACAGGAGATCTTTTGTTTTAGATCCGTTGTAGGGTCATTGCACAGCTTGTCGGTCTGGCCCATCTGAGGTTAGCTCTGAGGAAGTGCTTAGAGACGTTAGCCTTGATTGCTTTTAGTGAAGGTACATCTCTTCTGCAACCGATCTCTGAAGGGCAGATGTTGGCCGAGCCAGTCCATCGCCCATATATTTCTGGGCTGCCACTGTCACCTCACTCTGTCACTCACAGACATACGTAAGCAGCACGAGGTTTCCTAGCAAAAGAATTCACACAACAACCTGGCGACCTCCGGACGGTCGAACCGCCAACCAAATCGACCATGTGCTCATTGGCATGCGTCAAATACCCTGCGAACATTCAGGGGGGTGAACGTCGACTCTGACCATTTCCTCGCAGCAGCAAGATTCAGAGCTTGACTGTCAGAAAACTGCACTAGCCGACAAAGAGGAGTTTTGACTCTGGACGTCTGAGCACACCAGATCGTGCCAGAACCTACGAAGAGCAATTTCGTGAAAGACTCTCCGGTATGCCTACGTCGAACACAAACGTCACCGAGATGTGATTGCTTTGCCCCTCGGTTATCAAAGAGCTAGCGAAAACTGCCCTAAGCCACCGACCACCCCGACAAGAAACCCGTGGTATGGTGGCGAGTTTGAGCAGAAGAAACGTGCTGAGGAGGCGTACGAATAGGCGCTGCAACGGAAATACAAGAGGGATAGACAGAAAACACTGGCCTTTTATAAAAATGCCAAAAGCACTGCTGCTGGCTTTAGGAAAGGCTCACAGGCCCACAGGAGGGTAACCTTGTTACAGACCCGCAAGGATTAAAGGACGTGTTTAAGCAGCACTCTGAGCAGCTGCTTAGTTGGCCTGACCAGAGATCAAGACATCATAAGTTGTCCTCCCACCCAACTTTGAAAAAGTCCCCACAGCCATTTAAAGGCTAAATGACAACAAAGCCGCAGGCCCAGGTGGCTCAACATCAAGACATTTCATGGCAGATCATCAGCAGAAATCTGATCTTCCCCATCCACAAAAAAGGCGATCGTACCTCTTGCAACAACTATAAAGGTATATCCCTGCTAAACGACAAGGGCTCCATGCAGTTGAGTTGCAACGTCAGCGTATGTCAACCGAACTCAATTCTGATATCAATTCCACCTTTCCAGAAAGAAAACAAGTTAAGTTCAATGCTTCGAAATACAGTACTGCCTCGTGTCTCTGAAGCGGGGTGAAAACTTACCCAAATTAAAAATGAATGGAGTAGACGTTAAGAAACCCGACGGTTTGTCGGTTCTTCACTCCTACCTCTTTGGCAACAATATGCAAAGCACATATCCGCCCGTAAATAGAATATAACTCGATTGTTTGGGCGGAAGCTCCGCTCATCTATGCTAGACCGTGTCCAACGACGTGCATGTAGACTGATAGGTGTCCACACAATATGCAGCCAATTGCCCTCACACCGCTGCAATGTTGGATGCTTAGCGTTCCTATATAGAACTATAAGCTTGTATCCTAGAACCTATAGATCTATATGCTTACATCCCGCCTGTCTGTCTGTTCACTAGAAGTGCAAGCGCAGCTTCTTCTGCACATTCAGGCTATAGGTGAATTCGGACGCTTAGAAGTTCGTTTCTCAGCCGCACAACTAGATTGTGGAATGAATTGTCCTCCTCAATATTTCCAGAAACATACAAAAACGTGCGTCGCCTTCGGTATCCTCTCCAGCGTACTATGTGAACGTGTAAAGCCGTTCTAATTAGCACGTACCAGTGCGGCTTCCGGCTCGGCAAATCGACTTTAGACCAAATATTCACACTAAGGCAAATCCTAACGCACCATCTTTCCATCAATTTTAAAGCCGCATACGACAGCATTCATCGCAAGGAGCTATTCGATGCGATGGCCGAATTCGGGATCCTGGGAAAACTGATCCGATTGTTACCCACACGCAATGCACCGTGCAGTTCGGCTCAAGGATTTCTGAGCCGTTTGAAACCTGCACCGGATTTCGGCAAGCAAATGCGCTGTCGTGAAACTTCTCCAATTGGGTACTGGTGCGGCGGGCAGCTGTAATCACGGAAGCTACTATCTTTCACAAGTCAGGCCAACATCTGGGGTACGCATATGACATCGACATCGTCGCGAGTTCCCAACGTGCCGTAGTGGAGGCTTTTACGGTGATTGAAGAACAGGCGACACCAAATGGTCTCAAGGTCAATGAGGACTAAACGACAAAAAACGTTCCATCGCACACTGCCTTATACAAAACAACGCGATCGACAACTACAATTTCGAGGTAGTAAAGCGGCTTGCAAACGTGAACTCAACAATCGATATCACATCGGAGATCCGACGTAGAATCGTCCTTGGCAACCGTTGCTACTTCGGTTTGTCGAAACAACTGGGCTCAAAACTCTTGACTCGAGGGACCAAGATCATGCTTTACAAAATTCTTATTCTACCTGCCCTGCTCTACGGAGCCGAAAGTTCGACGCTAGCAGCAAAACTGCGGAGCTAATTCTTCGTACCTTCGAATGAAAGTCGGATGTATGGTGCCGTCTGCGAAGAAGATGAAAGGAGGAGAAGACACAACCGAGCTGTATGAGTATATGGATGTAGTTCGAAAGGCAAAAACCCGTCGGCTGCACTGGCTCGGCCACATCGAGTGAATGGACACCAATGCTCCAGCTACGAGGGTCTTCGAATCCGAGCCTCCTGGTGCGAGAAGGAGAGGAAAACCAAATCTCCGGTATGAAGACCAAGCAATCGCGGATACAAGACAGCTTGGTCCTGATGACTGGGAGCATCGTGGCCAGGACCGTCAACGATGGAAGGCAGCAATTGCACGCACAGACCCTATATGGGTCACTGTGCTGCTAAGTAAGTACGTAAGTCACTTTCTCCTGAAAATCTTGCGGGGTCTTTCCTATTACTCTTACTCAGACCGGTATTTTAAATTTTTTGTATAACATTCTAAGGTGTGCCGGAGAACACGCGAAGATACCTTGAGTCCCCGAAGCGGAAAATTGCTTCATCATCAAACAATCTCCTTCAATGCCCATCCGTAATTATATAGTCCAGTGTCCTTTTACGTTCGAATAATTATCTCATCGGAATTTGTCTTGCCATAGACGCCATGACATCGACACCAATCACACCGCGGATGGCTAACAACAATCGTGCTCCACCATCTACCACCGTCCGCAATGTTTGCATAATGTTGTCGAACACGAACCCTGGGCGCCGACCAACGCGCCACTCGCGGTGCTGTTGTGCCACAAAAACTTGTACCGGCATTATAAATAAATAATTCGTTTATCCCGTGAACGGTTATTATGCAAATCATTCATTAAAAGCGCACACAATGGCTAATTGTCGATAATTGAATAATTTAAAACGTCTGCTCTGGACAATCGTCCACAAATTATTTGTAGTTGTGATGTTGAAAGATTCCAACGGACGAAACAAAACATAAAAAAAACCGTCGCAAAAATCCCATTGAACATGATCCAGCGCGGTGGTGAGAGCATACGAACATAGGGGTCATGTTGGGAGCTACTTAATAGCACCCATTTGGCGCGTTGACAGCAGGATGCACGAAATATTAATTGAAAACGCGCTCTTTGGCTACCCTGCCTCACCGCCTGCGAGTAATATCTTAGTGTGAGTAATCCTTTGAGGATAACATTTAATTTCATTTGCTGTTTAATTAAATTTATTTGTTTTTCATTTTTTTTTAGGTTTCATTGTTTTGTTTTTTCCCTCGGATCGATTTTTCATTGGAGTTGACAATCACGGGATTTGGTCCGTTTTTGTTTCGTCCGTGCTTTACCCCTGGATGTTCGTTAACGGGACTCAGATGCAGTGCGAGGGGTGAAATTAATTTCATGTAAGGCTTTCGATTGATTTAAAGCTGTTTGATTTTATGTGCAATACACTTTCAATTACGCTGATGACATGTAAGCCACCTGCAACGCACGACTGCACGAGGCAAACTGAGAGCGCCTGTGTGGGAGAAGTGCCCAAAAATGAACACTGTTGCTGTTTTATTTTTGAGTTAGTACCGCTCCATTATGTCCTCATATCGCAACATCGCGTGAGCGCGGTCGGATTTTGACATTTTTATTAGGATACTCGTAAATCTATTAAACAAGTCACAATGCAGCGGTCGCGCTTTGACAGTTCACAGACCGTAATATCGTAAGCGCGAGCGCAAATGTCTAGAGCTACTTTTACAAACTCGGGCTTTTGACAGTTGTGAAGCAGTTTCTCTTAGTTATTCGTGATTTTTTATTTTTGGCAGGCAGATGGACTAGAAGTAAATGAGCTGTGAAGTTAGGCATCTCCACTATTTGTGCACGCAATTAACTTTTTGTAGAGATTTTATGTGAATTAACTGCATTTGTTCTGGTTAAATGGATTTTAGACTGTTTTACTTGTGAAAAGCGCGCCTTTCATTGCAATTTGAAAAAGTGAGGGAGCCGAGCTTTGACGTACCATTCTCGTAAGCTCTATAAAATGCGTACCGATTCCTATCAACGTCCGAACGCGCGAGCTCGACATTGTGATTTGGCCTTAAGTCAGAATGGGGGCGGTGGCGCGGTGAAATTTCACAGTCAGTCGTGAATTCTCAATTTTTTTGAAATTATTTCGCAGTTTGAATTTTTTGCAAACTGAAAACAGAAAGTTCATATTTTTCCGTGGAAAATTTATTTCAGAACCCTTGAGTAGGTCAAATGCACGCTTTGATTTCGATCTGGAAAAATGAGCCTGCAGCTTTCTGACACAACATTCTCGTAAGCTCCATGAAACGCTTAGCAGCGCCTGTCAAAGCCAGCCACTAAGAACCACATGATTTTAGTACCAACTTCAGTGCGCAGGCAATGTGTTCAGAGTAGAATTGTGAAATACTGACATCTTTTGAGAATGCGATATCTGCTTTCAAGGAAAGTGTTTTATGGTTTGTGATTCATCCAATTGACTTCATTTTGGACTTCTGGACTGCAGCACTGAAATCATCACTCTTTTTGCAGTCTTGTTTGGATCAGTCTTTCGGACCAAAGTAAAGATTAAAGTCAACTAAATGCAAGTATATTGCATTCACAGAAGTCACTTTGAAGTATTTATGAAAGCCATCGCATTCAATTAAATTGATTTATTTCTTCCGTCTTTCACTGATAATGGTAATAACATGTCAAATTGTTACATTTAACATAAACGAACATATGTAAAATTAATCAAAAAATAAATTGGTGTATATCGTGTATAGTGAACGTTTATGTTTCATTCGTCGCAATCCTGTTGTGTGGACAAGAAAATGTCATAACGGAGCATTAACTAATATTGAAATGTAGTCCATTCAAATCGCACCAATTCTGCACAGATGAGATATCATTTTGTAACTCCATCGATCCGCCAACAATCGCCCTGATTTAACATTGTTTAAATCGTCAACGTATAGACGGCAGTGAGGATGGTAAATATATGAAGTCAAATCGTTAATAAAAAGAAGAAACAGAAGAGGGCCTAGGTGACTGTCTTGAGGTACCCCAAAGACACTGGAAATTACCCGTGACAGATCATTTCCTACTTTCACCACCTGTCTGCGATTTGTAAGGTAGCTGGATATCCATTTCAAGATTTTAGAATGAAAAATAATCAACTCTAACTTCTTTATGAGCACATTATGTTGCCTACGAGAAGTCAGTGTATGTGGAGGCAACTTGAAATCTCGCTTGCCTGGAACTTAGGCAAAAGTTTGTTTTTTTTTGAGACATTTTTTTATTGCTGCCTTTCCACCCAACGAAACCGTGAGGTTCCACTAATATTCTCCGAACCTACCAGGTTTCGCCATACATTTCCATCCTTAGACATTAAAAAAAGGCGGGGGTAGACTGTAAGCCGCTGGGCTTGCACTAAGAATTCTTTGGACTTCACCAAATTTCTTTGAAGTCATTGAAAGTTTACTCACTCAAATACGTTTCACAAAATTGTATCATACATGAATTTTGACAATTTCAATTAAAATTAATCTTCGGACATCATTTCAGAATCCGACTCGAAAAATTGGTTGTAAATAAAAAGGGGAATTTGAAGTTTTTTTTTTGCAAAAACAATGAATAAACGTTTGAATACAAGTTCAATCAAATAAACAAACTGTGCAGCCGAAAAGATGAACAATTTGCCGAAGGACATCATGGGAGATGTAGAGTAAGTGCAGCATATGTGGCCCATGTTTGCATTATGGCCCACCTTACAACAGGAAGAGCATACACATGCCACTATACATTCATTTCGTTCATTTTCGATTTGACTGTCGGTCCTTGTAAGTCGGTCGGTCTTGGCTGAAAGATGTGTGGTGTAAAGCACTTGGAGGATTTTTATTCTTATATTATTTTATGACGGAAGCGTTCGCTGAATATAAAATTATATACACTCATGGCAAGGGACGTGGACTCCCTTCCGTGTGTGCCAATTTATACATTTTTTTTTACATATATTTTTTTTAATTTACATTTATTTACCTCATGGAAATTTTCTACACAGTTAATATTTATTTAAATACAAAGTTTTTTGTGAAAATTTTTTCTGAACCTGAACCCTGTATGATTTTAATTTTCAAGTCCCATGCGCGACGATCTCTGGACATTGCACCGTAAAGTTGCCCATGGCTAAGTACTGGTTCTGGTAAATAAATTCCGACCCTTTCAGATGTTTGCCCTTGATAAAGAATTGTCGTCTTCTCAAGCCAAATGGAAGGTCTGGATTAACTGGTGCAAGAGCGATTCTTTGAACAAACACTATTTGACCCTCTGCAGATCCTCTCAGTTCTTCTGATATTATTATGTTCGTCTTTAAGTGAACCATTACAGAGGCCTCTTTTTGTGATTCAATTTCTTAGAAGTATTATGATTCCTACAATCTTCAAATTTAATTTATTAGGTGGCATTCCAGAAGGATTCAAATTATTCAAAAATTTCATTGGGTTATTTTGCTGGTCCTCCTCAGAAGAATGGAGGAGGGAATAAGTTTGGGTTAATCCATCAAGACTATTTAAGACTTGCAAATTCGAAAATGAATTCGGAAAATTTAATGGGTGTATTAACTACCCTTTGAAGAAGATAACCCAATATGTGTAATGTCGAGTGCGAGCTAAACCAGCAGATAAGCTGGAATTGGTGCATATTTGTTTACTACAGCTTTTTTTTGTCTCGTTGTCTCTCTCGATTTCATTGAAAGCTGTGTTTTTTATTTTGTGTCTACGACGACATGCTTCTTGTAAATAGAATACTTCGGAAAATAGAATACGAAATGTTAATTCATACAGAAAAAACCAAAAAAGGTGGTACTGCCTATAAAAAAAAAGCATGACAACCCCAGCCAGATTTGAACACAGTGCCCCTTTGTTTTGGTAATTTTGTTTTTATTGAGTGTAACATTCTAGACAAAATAATTTAAAACTAGCTTAACTAACTTAAGAATTCACAATTGTTCTTAATACTAACCTACTGACCCTATGCGGGTACTCTAAGCTGACCTAATCTAAAATTATAGATGTGCCTTTCGGCTTAATCTACATATTTTGTTTGTCTTTCCTGACAAACTTCAGTCATTTATTATAACTTATACTAACTTACCCTAGCATAAAACTTAAGACTATCTTAATTATGTCCGTAACAGTACTGACACATGCATCAGGGCGTGTATGTTATGTATATGCTTAACATATATAATTTATACGCCGTGGTGCACCTTTTTTTTGGGTTTTTGTTTTAATTGTTTTTTTTTTCTTTGATTTTTTGTTTCATATTTTTTTTCTTAATAACTACCTTAAAACCTATGTAAGCTGGCCACCATTGTCAACTATCGGGTCGTTTAAAAAGGCCAGCTGTGGCGGAGACTGGTTTTGGTGTAACCACCAGTAAAATTGCCGCTCTTTGGCAGACTGCTTCCTATCTCGAGCGGGGATCGCTCGACTGAACCGAAGAAGATCCTCGTGGATACGAGCGACATCCGTTTCGTATTGGAGTCGCCTGTCCAGTGTTCGGCGTACGACATGGAAGACTACAGGGCATCCGTCTGTATCCTGTATTAAGCCAATCGTGTCTAAATAGAGGAATGCTTCGAGAGGAATAAAGTCGTTAAGGCGCACCCTTTCATGGTACATAATTTTGGGGTAGTAACCCCCACAGATCAGACTGTTGGAAGAAGTCATAGCTCGTGCAGCGTGCCTTCTGATCCTGTTCACGTTTGACAAACGAGCTGTGCACCATCCCACTAGGCCAACAGACCCGATAACGTTCAGTGGCTTTTTTTTCGTCCACTTTCGGTATAGGTGTGACATACTTACATACTTACATACAAAGCGCTTTATATGTCAAAATATATATTTTCATTCATACAACCACTGTGCGCCGAGTTTTTAAAAATTTAAGCAAATTGTAAACCTTCCTCTGGTTGGAGTCTTGATTCGTGGTGAATTTCCATACCAAACTAACCTCAAAACAAACGAGAACTGTCAAATCAACTGTCACAAAACACAAAGTTAGCATTTTAAAGTTCTCTACCTCAAAGAAAGACATATTTATGTCGACTCCTATGCTCGGGGTCTGACCTTAAACCAAGCACAACGTTTATAATTTACATCTCCGAGTAACGGACATAGCCATTTGGAGTGGGCATAGAACGATGGTTTCCCTTTACTCGTTACTAGGCCCGGATCCACCTAGAACTGTAGCTCCCAGCTGACACCTGCTGGAATTCACTTAGTGGAGCGACGGAGACTCGCTAGCAGTCATGAGGGCCGAAAGTGAGAAGCTTATTACCCATCCTTTATTCTGTTCGAGAATAAATCGTATTCGAAAGGGTGTACTCTTTTGAAAATGAATTGGCACCATTTTGGTTGGAATTCGGTCTCATTTCGCTTGACCTCATTTTGTGCATAGTTCATCGAAGGCAACGAACTGTCAACTGCATACACTCGTATTTCACCACATCGGCTGCAAACCACAATCGCAGAGACTATAGGCACGCCCACATCAAAAGACCCCTCCGGCGGATTCAAAGTCTAACGAAAACCGACTCCAATTAGAAGCGAAGATTCGAATCAATTAATGATCCAAATAAACCATCTCGCTTATCCCACTAAGGTGTCACATCCCATGAGATTTATCCCATCCATACTTAATGAAGAAGATAATGGCAAAGTTGATGAAATTACTCGCACACCGGCACAACGGCACTAGGCCTGTGCTCCGTGTAACGATTGTAACCAGCGACGATTCGAGGGCTTTCCATCCACCATCGTCCCAAGGAATTAATTCCGTTAATCGTTCCTACTCTTCCGGTGATATACGTTCATGAGGTTGTCAGGCAGCGCCTCTCAGGAACGAAAAACGGAGCCGAAGCCGACACCACCGCTGCCGCCCTCACCACCACCACCCGACCAATCATATGTTAATTAATTTGATTTCCTAATCCGGAGGAGCACCTCTCTGATAGGATCTAACATGCACGACACTGAGTAATAATGATTGAAACCTCTTCATCGTCTTCCCGTGCGGAACGGGTGTACTCCATGTGCATGCATGTACGGGTGTGTGTGTGTGTGGGCTGACAGGGTGGCTCCGAAGGAGCTCAAAAATCCCGACCCATCCCATGTCAACCCTTTCCTCGCCAGAGAGCGAAACTATTTAATATGCATAACTCCAAGTCGTGCACAGGCAAAAATATGGACCGGAGGGGGGTGTCTTGTAGCTTCATTTGTATGGGCCCCCGACCCTCCTTCAGTGCCTTTAATTACTATGTAAATTAGTTCAGCTAGTTGCCCCCCTCTGCCTTTGCTCACCGACCCCGCCCTGCTCGGCCTCTTTGACGTTTTGTGTGTTTTCCGTTTTTTCGTCTTGCTTGCACTCGAAGAATTTCTTTCCTCTTCTTGTGCAAAATTTGAAATTTTAATTTTAGGAACGAAAGTTTCGTCCTCTTTGGGTGCAGAGATCTTCGGAGGGACAGCTGAAGGACTGCTGCGGATGGTGAGGCGGGAGGCGGAGGTGCTGGAATTACATATTCACATATTGCTTAATTACCTGCGGTATGGTGTGTGTTGTTTTCGTGTCTTTTTTTTTATCGTTTTGGCTTTTTTGGGAACGTCCTTGAAGATGGTTCTTCGGTTTGGGGGGTGGGTTCACCCTTTTTGGGTAACAAAACGCCGTACGTGATGGAATAATTTAGCCATCTCCTTGGGTGGCGATGCAGAGAGAGAGAGAGGAGTGGAAGCTTCATATATGCTCGTCGTAAGCATCTGCTGTGCGAAGTCCTGTCTAGGGGCATTCATTATCTGACGATGTGTCGAACAATGGCGTTTGAAAATTAGGGTCGTGCGTGTTGCTGGGGAGAGAGAAAGTGTTTGTCTCCCGGTGACGGCTGCAGGGGTGACGGGTGTAACAGAGGCGGGAGAGACAGAGAGGGCGCTGGGCTATTCACCCAAAAACATATCTGAGTCGTCACTAGCACGTGCTGGTGGGCTATATTGGCATATCAGACATCATTCAGAGCTGTTGACTTGTGAAATTGGAAAACTGTGCACCAGCACTCATGCCATTCGCTGAACGCCAACCGCATTTCAATCCACTGCAATTTTACACCGTAGGGCCAATTCATTTGTGGTTAAGGAGCAAAAAAGATACCAGGTGCACACCGAAACCCGCACAGAGTGCGGAGACTGCCAGCTCTGGCTTCGCTTGACGAGTCTAATATCCAGTGCATGTGGCAAGATCTTTAATTGAATGTAAGCATGTACATTAATTTAGAAGGCTGACATCCCGCTGATAGCTGATGTTTACCCGTTTTCAACGTTTTCCCTATTGCATGCCATACATGCATATCCGTGCGACGTGTGATTGACGTCGGTGGAGCGTAACCGGGAGCTGCACTAATCATTCCAAGAGCGCATGCACATACTGTACACGGTCCCCTTGTGCTGGGTAATTTCCCATAGAAAGGTCGAAATAAATGAAATCTAGAAAAAGAAAAAAAAATAAAAAATTAGCAGCAGCATGAGTCGCTATTGCCCACGGCCATGGATTGCCCTTTGACGGGGATTTTATTAAAATTCTATTGACAGCGTACCGGTTGACTGGCGTTGAATGCAGTGGACATGCCTAACTCATGCAAACATCGTGTGTGAGTGAGATTTGCCGGTGGCTACCGCGAGGGCCCACCCAAAAAGGGTGGAGTATGAATCTTTGATGATCGCTGCTCGTTCTTTATGCGTCCATGCATATTCGTGCCGTGAAATGAAATTCTCCGCTTCAGTTGTTGAGAGGAGGTTGTGATATTTTGTTGGTCACACGACAAAGTGAGTTCAAATTAAAGGGGCATTCACGCGATGATCAACAGAAGATTGGCGGTAGTTTTAGGAAATCAGTGGCAACGCGGAGCAGTGCCCTTAATCTTAATCGGTTAAATGGATGGCTAGTGTTGCCGCGACGTAGTTGGTTAATGCGTCGACTGGGAATCAGGTTGGATTCCGGAACTCACCAGTTTTAGGAAATCAATAACAACGGGGAATGGTACAACACGGAGCAGGGCTCTTAAACTTATCCGGGGTATAACGGCGTGTGACGCCGTGGCTTAGTGGGTCACCGTGGTCGTAGAGGTGTCATGTTCGATACCCGAATTCAGCCTCTCTTCGAGCCTATCGAGAAGATTAGCAAACTTCGCCGTTAGGAGTTGCCATAAAACATCCATTCGTGAAATAACAAGAGAAGCGCACTTCCACTCGTAAAATAACAGTTCGCACACACAGCACGAGTGGTTGCTGTGGAACCTAGACCCTGGCCCTCTAGGGGCTGTAGCGTCGCCGGCATTACATATATTACCCGTCTCATCAATTACCCGTCTTTTAACAATGCTGAGTTATCGGATACCTGACAATATCGACTTACAGAAAGGCCACGAATACTCTAATTACAATAAATATATAAAATTGTGACCGAAAAATGAAAGCCGCTTGCCCCATCATTTATCCAAGTTTTAGTACCCGTGTAATACCCGAAAATGGCAGTAACACGGGTAGTCCCCCGCATAGTCGAGTACAGCCTTTAGCAAAAACAACTTACTTCATGAAGCGAAATTGCAAACATTCCCAACATCAGTTGTGGACGATTGCGAAAAGACTGCACCGAAGTACAGGGTGACCAGATAAGAACAATAGGAAGATCAACGTCAATAATACAACAACGATGTGAGATGTAAGATTTATTGTAACTTTTTTTTGAAGCGCCATTCATGTAACTATGCATGGAATAACTCTTCACCTCTCCAAACGGCCACCTCGTGCTATTATGGACATCTAGGACATCTCCTGCGATTACGACTAACCCCCCTTACTTGTATCACATTCAATTCTCTGGTCACCCTGAAAATCCCAAATTTTATCCCGCGAAAACCCCATAGCATTTAAGAGAACTGCAGAGGTCACTCGGATATGATGTCTCCTGTTAATCATGGAAACAAATCAATCAAAGCTTGAGTACGTCAAGGGAGTGGTCTCAGCCCCCTTCTTTACCCGCTTTATGATTGCGATATCCCCTAGGTAGGTGGGGAAGAGGGCTGCTAGTGAATTCATCTGTACTCTCAGACCATGTTGGTACATTGTGATACCCACTGTCAGACTACTACCTCTGATCGACCACTCCACTGAGAGTGCCGTTAATTTGATCCCAACGACAAATGGTGTCTGGACCGGATATGAAAACCAGATAAAAGCGTATTAACTTTGCTTTCTTTGGGATTCGAACCGGGGATCCCACTAACCAAGGGCAGGCACTTAATCAACTGGGCAAACCAGTCGTTTTGGGATATACCCTAATGAATGAAAAAAAAACCCTACTTCTACAAGGTAGAGCTTCATAGCGCTCTCCAATTTGGGTACACTGTTGGACAAAAATTTGGCCACTCGCCTTTCATGAGACTTGAGATCATAGTTGCCTCTATTCGGCGTGCCTGCTCCAGTCGTGATGGGGTTGCATATGTGTTACCCAGCTACAGGACTAGGACTCCCACAAGGAGTCTCTCAGCGCCTTCAAAAATTAACCAAGGAAGGCCCAGTGAGCTTCTTGGATACTCTTCCGTGGAAAAATTGAAGACGCCTCTGAAGCATCCAGGCTTAGGAAAGTTCTAGCAGCATCGCCCAAATCAGCCAGTTTCCTTCAAAAACCCGACGGGACCTGGACCTCGTCCAGTGTGGTAACCCTTAGTCTTTTTTTTTGGGTACGATTGGAAAGGATTTAGACCTATCAGTCTCTCTTCTTTTCTCCTGAAACCCCTGGGGAAACTAATGGATCAATATAAGGGCCTACAATAAGGGCAAGTCTGTAAAGACAGCCCTACACTCCTCAACGGGAACAATTGAAAAGTCTCCCAACTACAAAGAATATACCTTTGTGACGTTTCTCGACATAGAAGGTGCATTCAATAACATCAAACCAAAAGCAATCTCTCTTGCGCTTAAAAACCTTGGGATCGGAAAGTCCTTAATGGCTTTCATCCATCAGCTACTCACCAGCAGGGTAATCCACTCTAATCTGGGATGCTACGATGCCACGATCTGCAGAGGAGTTAATAGAGGAACCCCCCAAGGTGGTGTACGCTCGCCTCTTCTTTGGAACGTAGCGGTTAATGAGCTGCTACTAGTACTGGCAGAGGCTGGATGTTAAGTTGTTGCCTATGCGGACGACGTTGCCACAGCTACAACTGGCAAATTCATCTTTACCTTATGGGACATAATGCAGAATGCCCACAATAAGCTGGAGCCATGGATATAAACATGCGGCATCAGTGTTAACCCCCAGGGAACGGATATCGTATTATTCACCAGAAGGTATAAAATGCCCCAATTTGACCCGCCACTCTGTGCGGCACCACTTTACAACTAACCGCCGATGCGAAATTTTTGGGTCACATCATCGAAAATAAGCTAATGTCGCAACTCAATAGAGAGGGTCAAGAAGGCTCCGTCTTCCCTGTTCAGCTGTAAAAAAAGCCATAGGCTGCAACCACGCATTACCCATTGGATCTTCATCTCAATTGTCAGACCGACACTTCTGTATGGGGTCTCAGTCTGGTGGACAGCACTAGGCACAGCTGTCAACTGCACGCTACTCAATCGGGTGCAAAGACTGGCCTGCATGTGTATCACCGGGGCACTGAAAACCACTCCGGCGGATGCACTCAATATACTCCTCCATCCATTCCACAACCATCGGAAACTTTCGGTAAACAGGTGGCAGCCAGCACAGCCCTGCTACACAAAACGCTCCGACTGTGGTCCGAACTCTCCTTCGGCCACTCCACCATTCTAAACGAATTCAACTTTCTCCCCAACGACACCGACCGCCTACTACCCCAAGTTATCTTCGAGAAGAAATTCTCCACCAGCAACCCCTCCAGACTGGACTGGACTGAAAATCAGACGCTGGCTGATCCTCTGCGCACCTTCACTGATGGGTCGAAGACAGACGAGGGTGTAGGTGCTGGTGTCTATTCTCAAGACCTTAACATAGCTATCTCCCTGAAGCTGCCTGATCACTGTGGGGTATTTCAGGCAGAAACCATTGCGTTAAAGGGGGCGCTGTCCTGGCTCAAGAACAACGTAATATCGAAAAGAGATATCAGTTGTTGTCTGTTCAGACAGTCAGGCCGCAATCAAGTCCTTGGCCAGTGTCATGTTCAATTCGAAACCATCCCTTAAAGGCAGGCTGTCTCTTAACGAGATGGTGGAGCATTTTGGAGTACACCTCATGTGGGTGCCGGGACACTGTGACATACCGGCAGTTGCAAAGCCACCCAAACAATTGGAGGTGTTCCACCTTCAATGCCAATCGCTACAGCCTACCATCGACTAAAAATACGCACAATCAACATCACTAATCGTAAATGGCTAGAAGGCACCACTTGTCTTAAAACAAAGGAAATATGGCCATGGCTTAATATCAACGACTCAGCAGATCTTCACTCAGGACGCTCACCAGCGTAGTAACAGGGCACTGCACAATTGACACCCATGCCCCTAGGTTGGGGGTCCCCTATAATGACTCTGTAGAAGCTGCATGGATGAAGAGGAGGTTGAAACCATAGATCACCTACTCTTCTCTTGTAGCGCACTGGCAGGTCGTAGATACTTACTCCCTCCTATTTCATCAACCTCAATGAGCTAAGAAGCGTCGGTATAGGCCAGCTAAACCGCTTTGTCACAAGAACCAACTGGTTTGGGGGAATCGATCCGCGTGGTATCACAACGGGCCTACTTTGGCCGAAGTGTGACTGCCTCCTGCAGCCATCCACTATAACCTAGCCTAACCCAACCCACCCGGCTACAACGACCCAACTTCCTCGGGTAGCAGTTAGAGGGACGAAAGCACACTTATCGAATGCCACATCCTTGTTTAGAGAAGCAAGTTTTTGAAACAACACGGGGAATCTCTCTTGTAAATTGGGAACGGTCCTGTGCAACCCCTGAGGGGTCTAGTGCTGCCTGGCATTATTGCCGACAGCTTCGTCGCATTGACGTGCTTTATAATCTTTCAAGATTAGTTTCACGTCCATCCGCAGCGCACACAGTAAAACTTTTGTTGACCAAGCTGACACATCCCATTCGGAGGTAACTCTTTATGTCCTTCAATCATTCTGCCACTAACTCAGACTCCACAGTGTCTCGGATACAGATCTTCCACTTTGCGAAATGACATACCACTCCGAGCTCATCAATTAAGAAACCCACTCACTTATAAGAGTATAAGGTCGAGCAGAGCAAACCCATTCAATTTGAGCTTCGTCATCAAAAGCCCATAGAGGCCAGCCCTTTACGACGCAGTTTACGATGGACGCCGGACGACCTCATTAAACCTAGTTTATAGCGAGCCAGCTAAACACTGACACTAGAGCGCTGCCGGTCAGAAATCAAAAATCAGAAATCAACCATCAAATCTGTTCATTGCGCATCGCGACGGAATGTTTATTGATCGAAATTAATATACAACAGAAGTGCGGACCACTCCCTGTGGGAAATCTGTGTTAACCTTCCACCTTATGCCATCGCGGGCAAGCATCAGGCTAATTTCCAATCCATCAAAAGGCAGAAGTAAGACATCACACATCGCAAGTGTATTCCCTTCAGGGACACTTAAGTGGACTCTCATAGTCTTGATTTATTGTCCTTTTAGCAAATAAAGAGAAAGCAAAAGTCAGATTGCCCTCGCACATATCCTTTCTGTGCACCAGTGTGTGTGTATTTACTGCACACATAACTCTCTGGACATCATTCAGCCACACCTACATAATATTTCATTGCGTTCACTGAATTTATAGTTGATCCTTTGTCTTCGTTTCTGTTACGCTACGGTTGCCTTCACGATGAGACGGGGAGCGTATCCTGGGTTTCTGTGTGTGTGTGTGTGTGTGTCGATTGTTTTTGTTGCTCATCCGCTCCTATTTGATTCATTGTCTCGCGCTATAGTTTCATACTTTATTTTTCCCCCGAGATACTCCCGCCGTCCCTCCGTGAAATGGATCACGAAAGGATACACACGTTGCCGCCACCCACCACGGCGGGTGGATGTGTGCACCAGCAGAGGGGTGGCTACGGGGATAAAATTAGTACACTCTACACGTTTGCACATACCAGTGTACTTACTCCTTTTTGTTTCTTGCGCTCCATTCCGCCGGTCAGACGCACCGCCGAGGGCGGAGACGCCGCTGAAGGGGGCATATACTTGGGGTAAGATAAATTCTGTTTTATGATATAAGATAGGCGGGTAATTTCGTCCTGACATTCTGTAATTACACAGCGCCAACGAAAATATGCGTTTGATTATTCTGTTTTGTATTCTCCATGTGGCCCGGCGAGAGCTGACGCCGCTGTTGACGTGATGGTGTTGATTCTGGGAGACGATAACAACAACACAACACTGACACCGACAGACGTCAGCGGCAGACTGACAGCCTGACAAGGACGTGACTGTAATGAAATTGGAATTTATGTCTTTTTAACTATTTTCTATTTGTTTTTCATTTATTCTCTTTTTGTTGCTCGAAAACAGAAACAAATTAGATTTTGCCGTTCGCCTTCGCCATCGTTTATTGTTTTCCTACACTTTCCACTTTCTCGGCTCCACTCTGGAAAGTATTATAAATAATTTCATTTTCAATCTCTTCGTCTGGTCGTTCACTTGTGGTTGTCCACTCTGCTTTTTGTGTGTGTCGGTCGAGGCAGGGAAACTCGATGTCGGATGGCTTTGTGCAGCAAGGTGCAGTGATTGTTCGTCTTATCAGGATCTGAGCAGGAATTGGTTTATGTTAATGCTGCCATCTGAATGGGGACAGGGGAGGGAAATAAATAAATTATAATCCAAAGAGGAGCGGACACACATGAGGGTACACAGGGTACAGGGTACACACTTCTCTTGTGTTCACATGCTTTGTTGGGATTATGTCAATTTGCTTGTGTGTCCCTTCACATCAACAGACTTGGGGATCAAATTAAATTGAAGTGGACTGCAAATTGACTCACAATACTGCTTCAAATCGTCGGATGTAATCAGGCACGTTAGACTTTACTGCAAGGACCTGAAAATTGCACTTGTACTTGCATGATGCTCGTCTCCAGATCATGATGATGTTAAGGACTCTTTAGCAATACGCAACCCATGCGACGAGGCACTCGAGAGGATTGGATTAATAAAACGATAAGGACAGAGCGAAGTTCGAAGAACTTCCGAGAAACGTGTTAGTCAAGCAAGATATAGGGATGCAAGCGGGGTTTTGAAAATGCGCTCAAGCAATAAGTCTGTTGGATTTGGAATCCGGACTGATAGTCTAAGGCCTTGCTGCCGTACACTCAGTTTAGGAATTTCGTTGATAACGTGCTCAGCATGTTCAGCATGCGGTGTCATGTGTCGGCTTTTTGTTCAAACTACCAGTCGGCCATGTGTAGACGCCTGTGTTGGGCACCGGGCCTTAGAGAGACATCAGGAAAATGTGATGCAGGCGAATGGAAGAAGATTAAGAAATTTCGCGAGAACTGAACTTCACTCAAAAGAGCTCCTTTTGAGAAACAACCATGCTAGGTGGCTAGGAACCCTTGAAATTACTTCTGAGGAAATTGCTTGTAAGAGGGGAAATTTGGGATTATCTCACTCCTCCAGTCATTGCGTGGCTCTGTCACTCAGAAGCGAAACGCTGGGAGTAAACTCTTTTCGCGAGCATTGCGACTTATCAACATCACTGTAAAGAGGTTATATCGCTGAAACTGCAGCACTTTGGAGTTTACCGCCGGTAGCTACCTAGGTTTAATTAAGGTGGCAGCCATATGGACAGTCATGCCGAAGAGCATTTCTAATCAACCGCCACATAACTAAGGCAGGCACATGTGGCAACAAATGATTTACTATTGGTGTGTCTAGCCAGACACACTTTCAAGGGAACACATTTTTATATTTTCCATTTTCCAAAAACGTTGACGAGTTCGAGCAGCAAACATTCATGTTGTTCGTTCTTCCCAACTTTCACGACCTACGCTCGTGACCTACAATTTAAAGCCGATGTCAGAAAAGCAAAGTTTGAGAAGTTTTCTCAAAATGCTTCAATAATTCAACGCTGTCTGCTGTCACTCACGCCAAGCGTTAATCAGACATTATCCAGGAATGGCACCTGTGTCGATGAAACCGGAAATTTGTCCATCCTTGGTTAATGTATCGCCACAACACTTTATTGAAACGATCACATATTTGAGGTCGCCAAAAATGCTGCGAAATATTTAGGTATCCTTAATCGATGCAATAAATATTTCGACCCCCTGATTTGGCATTTATTTATAAGGCGTTTATCTGCCCCAAGTTGGAGTACAGCGGTCATATCTGGTCTGGTGCGCCGAAGACCACCCTGCGTCTACTACATAGAATCCAAAAGCGAGCGATAAAGCTTATCGGAGACAACGGTTTTGCAGAGTCATTAGACTCGCCCGAACATCGACGCACCGTCGCCTCTTTGCCCGTATTTTAACAAACGATGCTCAAGTGATCTAGCTAACTGCATCCCTCCTCTCCAGAAATTCACCCGCAATACCAGTCTCGCTAGGAATGGTAATCAGTTTACGCTTAAGCCTCCTTTCGGACAGTTAAGCTCGTTCTTCAGCCGCACCACACTGCACATGCTCTTCAAAGCCTAATATTTCCCACACACTACAATCCGCAGATATTTCAAACCAAAGTCCACGGGTGCCTCCTGTTTCTTTCTCCCTCTATAACTTTACCGCGGGCACTTAAGGGTATTTATGACTGCTTGCGCACTCGCAAAATATACAAAAAAAACTTATTGAACTTGCAAAAGGTGGAGCCATCTAAAAAATCACATACCATCTCCCCCAAAATCATAGACCTCGGTGGCGTATGCGCAATATTTCCTCCCAAAAGCAAATACACGGGTGGCGTATACGTAATATATTCGCCTCAAGTCACCACCGTGGAGCCGTTTCTTATTTTCCAAATAGGTGCTTAATATCACTGGAAAGGATTTGGATTCCCGTTTTAATGACTCATTTCGGTTCATTTTAGTCTTACTTTGCCCAGCAAAATTATATTCGTGGTGCTTGCTACACATTTCAGACACTCGTTCTCAAAGCTTCTCAGTCACAAATTGAGCTCTGAAAAATGCGCAGGCTAATTAATTGTAGACAGTTCATTGGATTCGGTACTTGCTCCAATATTGGACAATGCTGCTATATTTGCGGACGACACATGTATCTTTGCGCCAGATACGAGGGGCGGGGTGAAGCTGTGGTTGTATATATAAGTTGACTTATTTATCAAGCACTCATGTAAAATTTCATATAAATGTGATTATTAATGCGCGATAAACAGAATCATAATGGCAACTGAGACGATGATGGTGACAATTGAGCATCGCGCTGTAATTAAATTTCTCACTAAGCAAGGAAAATGTCAAAAAACTATTCATGAAGAGATAGTGGCTGCTTACCAGGGTTCCGCACCTTCATTATCAACTGTGCAAAAGTGGTCAAGTGAGTTCAAGAGAGGCAAAGAGAGCATTGAAGACGACCCCCGCTCCGGCGCCCCGGCTACTGCTTGTACGAGAGAAAGCATCAAAGAAGGCGAAAAACTTGTTCTTGAGGATGCCCGAATAAAGGTGAAAATGATGGTAGATTGGTACCATTCACACCATTCTTCATGACCATCTTAACCTGTCAAAGGTCAGTGCAAGGTGGGTGCCACGAATGCTCACAGCGCCTCAGAAAAAAGTGAGAATCCCATGCTAGAGAGAGTTTTTGGAGATGTGTAGTGAGAACGCGGACGGTGTTATGGATCGAATTGTCACTGGTGACGAAACATGGGTCCACCACTATGACCCTGAAAGCAAACAAGAGCCCATGCAGTGGCATAAAACAGGAACCCCCCGAAGAAGTTCAAAGTCACTCCGTCTGCCGGGAAGCCACAGTTTTTTGGGACTCAAAGGCAATCTTGCTCATTGAGTACAAAAAACAAGGTGAAACCATCAACGCCACATTATTTGCGGGAGGAAATTAAAAAGAAAAGACGGGGTAAACTCGCAGCGGGTGTGTTGCTTCTTCATGACAACGCTCCTGTTCACACGGCGCGAGTTTCCAAGGCTGCTGCGCGAGATTGTGGTTTCGAAGAACTCCAACACCCACCCTATAGTCCAGATCTGCCCCTAGTTATTATTTCCTGTTTCCGGATTTGAAAAATTGTCTTCGTGGAAAAAGATTTTCGGATGATGAAGAACTCAAGTCGGCAATAAATGGGTATTTTGCAGAGAGAGAGGAAATTTATTTTTTTGACGGTTTAAAAAAGCTTATCTCAAGATGTAACAACAATTTAAATTGAATTCGCATATTCCTTCATATCGATACCGAGAATATATTGAACGCCCCTCGTACGTTTGGTTGTAGCATCATAACCAAACTGCAATCTGGTGCAATAATGTTGAAACATATCTCAATAAATGGAAAATTAAACCAAATGCTTCAAAGACCCAGACTGACTATTTACCAGGGAAAGAAAAGTCTGCTTCTTACCAAGCAACAAAATAGCATTAAATAACATTGAAACAGATCGTAAATCAAGTACTAAGTATCTTGGGGTGCATCTCGACAAGACACTAACCTTAAGAATATGAAATGGAAAATATAATTAAAAAAGTCAACTTAGCAATACGTATCCTACATCCTTTTAGAAATCGTAAGGCCAAACTTAGTAATATGAATAAACTTGCCAATTTTTAAAACAATTTCAAGACCGATTATGTTTCCCCAGTATGGGGCCAAAGTGCCAAAACCCATATACGCAAACTACGCGTTATACGGAATAAGTTACTGAAAACGATGGTTAACTTGCCATGGCATTTTTCTACCGACGAACTACATACAATTTCTAACATTGAACTGGTTCGTATTAGACTGAATAAGTTATTTGAACGGTCTTGTACCCAATCTGACAATCACTTGACTTCAAGTTTACTAAGCGAAACATAATATTTTGACATTCGTTTATGTTTAATTTCTTGTGAATCATATTTATATTTTCACGTAGTTTTTTTTTCTCTTTTTGTTTAATTTGTTTTTTATCTATTTATTGGGTCCATAACTCAATTCGTGCGGTTTGCTAAGAGATGGCGTAACTTGTATTATTCCATTGGAACATGCGTTGGAAAGCTACTGTCATTGTACGTCATTTCAGCATATGTCATTCATTTGAAGCGTAAACAAGAATAATTCTTGTTTTTTCACTCAAATATGTCGAACTTTGTGCCTGAAAAAATATTTTTGCGGGGACTTCTTCCTCATTACTTTAATATGGAGAAAACTGCTGCCGAAGGTCATCGTATTTTCGTGTGTATATTCGAACGTGCCAGAAGTGGTTTGCACGAATTGAAAGTGGTGACTTTGGCTTGGCCAACCAGCCAAATCAACGAGAAAGCCGAATATCCATGGCGCGAAGGTAATGCTCTGTATTTGGTGGGATCAGAAGGTGTGCTGTATTATGAGCTGCTAAAACCGGGTGAAACCATCAATGGACAACGCTACCGAAAACAATTAATCCGTTTGAAGAGAGCATTAGCCGAAAAACTCCCTGAATATGAGACCAGACACGAGGCAATAATTTTCCATCATGACAACGCTCGGCCCCACGTTGCTATTCCGGTTAAGAACTATTTGGAAACCAGTGGGTGGGAAGTTTTACCCCACCCGCCTTATAACCCAGACCTTGCCCCTTCTGACTACCATTTGTTCCGGTCGATGCAGACCGCCCTCACTGAAAAACGGTTCACCTCAGAGTAGAATATCAAAAATTGGCTTGTCGGCTGCCAAGCCGGTGCTGTTCTTTTGGGATGGGACACACAAATTGCCAGAAAGATGGGAAAAACTCATAGCTTCAGACGGGCAATATTTTGAATAATACTATTGTACATGTTTTTCTTAAATAAATATTTAAATTTTGAAAAAAAAAAAAAACGGCAAGAATTAAGTTATGGACCCAATAAATTTAGGTTCCAAAGTGTCATATCAAATTAGCTTAAAAAATACGTACATTTTTGTAAATTTCCAAGTTCCAAACTTAAGTCAAAGGTACAACTAAACGAATCATCAAAAGTCAACAAAATTTCGTCTTTCTAGGTTCTCATTTTGTAGAAACGAAAAACCTTACTTCGGGTATTTATTCCCACTGCGGGACCACTGTGCGTCGTTCATTCTTGTGAGATTACAAGTGTATAATTAGTAAAAATAAGTGAAACGCTTATAAGCTTACAAACAAATAAAACATCTTTTGGGTACTGAGGGACACGAAAATTTAAAATAGAGCGCCATGGCTTCCGTCACTAAAAAGACTTTTTTTTCTTATGTTTGCAGGACGAATCTATGTTGGCTTGGATGACATTCAAAAGCCGTCTGTCGTTTAATCTGGTGAGTGTCAGTTTGTTATAGAGAAGCTAACGTCGCCATGACATTCACAAATGGTTGAAATAAAATGGGTGGCGCTATAGCCCTTAGAAGCCAGGGCCTAGCTTCTACTGCAACCACTCGCGTGATGCGTGCTGTTGGTCTCTCAAAAGCGGAATGGACATGCGGTCTTATGCCGAGCCGACTTCGAACGGCCATGTTTAAGAAGTTTTTCTAGACAGTTATTACTCGTTGAGGATTGTCGGTCATTCGAAAGAGGGGGCCGTGCATTTTGTCGTACCTGGAGTCGAGCGCAGTCCGCGAGATTCAGGTGCGTAGGAGTCGACTCACAAATCCACAAAGCCAAAGCCGCTACTGGTCGCCGATTGTGACTTGAACTATTCCAACGACAACCATTTCGACGTGACTGATTTTGTTAACACGCCGAATATCGTTCAATTGCTGCAACAAATACGACAGTGTCTCCAAATCGCAGCGAGAGCTACTGCTCCACATGTCAACTCCTGCCTTGCTTTCGTATCAGCCACTAGCCCTTAATATCGGTCTTACCCTCACCCCCAAACGAATGTAATTGAATTCGATGACTGCAGGTTGTGCCCGTGACCTTGTTCATTAAATGGCGGAGTGCCTCTTTCTCGGAAAACACAACCTCCAACTGTATTCACAGAAATCAATGAAATACACACATGTGAGCAATACGTCCCGAAGAAGTTAATTAAGTACAAAGCTTCCGCTCCAAGGATACCACTCAGCTCTTGTCTGAAACAAGAGTCCATCAACCAGGGATTATTCCCTTGTAATGCATCAACAGAATCACCCCTAAAATACGCTTTAGACACCGCCACGAGGAGTAAACATTTCATTATGTTCTCATTTCAAACTTTGTATCAGCCAAAATGTGTTAATATCCTGCAAAAGTTGAAAAATATAAAATTTAAATTGCATCTCAAGTCAAGGATGCAATGAACGCGCAACATTCAACGTGGAGGATGAACAACAAAAAGGATTTCGATCGTAAAATCCATTCGTGGGATTGGAGTGGAGCTCATCGTTCGCTCGTCCGTCATAAAGCACAGTTCCACTCGATGTAATATACAAATAAGAGCTGACACAGGACAGTGAACTGGTTTCGGCAGAGCAAGGGACCGAAGCAGATCCTTTATGACTTTTCTTAATCCAGAAAGTAAATTG
Source organism: Eristalis tenax (assembly GCA_905231855.2). Taxonomy (NCBI): domain Eukaryota; kingdom Metazoa; phylum Arthropoda; class Insecta; order Diptera; family Syrphidae; genus Eristalis; species Eristalis tenax. The sequence continues at coordinate 31,458,487 of HG993124.1, read as the reverse complement.
AAAAGGATTCAATGGGAATAATTGAGTATATTGACTTACTTCTTGTACTTATTCTGTTGGATGTGAAACGAAAGTGACTGCTGCCCTGCCATGTTGGATGGAAATTCCTCAAAATCCTTCGTTGGCAATGTTTACTGTACCTCAAGGATGAGTTGTAAACGCGAGCGAAAAGTAGTTAAATCAAAGTTGGTCGTACATTGATGGAGCAGAACTTTGTTGGAGTTGGACTACAAGGAGTCTGAGTCGAAATGTTTCAGTTTTCTTTTCCTATGCCTGGGTTTATTTAAATGAACGTATGTTGGCACATGTGTTATCGCACTTTTAGACGATTACTCATTCTGAGTGCGGCCAAATTGATGGTAATGCCCAGAGTAATAAGGATGTGGCTCATAATGTAACCGATTAATCCCTCAAATAATACACTTAGCTACAGACTTAGAGTTCTCTCAAGTAGATTAAGCTAATGTTTCGAAAGGCTTAACAAAAGCAAACTAAAATTCCGGTTAACAATTCGGGTACTCTCCTCTGCAAACTTGAAGGGGATTAGGATTATGTTTCGAAAAGACAATTTAGCCACATCGGACTCTTATCTAGGGAGATGAATAATTTTGAGTGGAGCCATCTCATTCTGCATGCTCTCGAAACTTTAAACACGTCTTTCTCGAAACCTTGTCTTCGAGGTCGGTGGTTGCTGCAACTTGAGAGTGTTTTTACCGATCAGAAATTTGTATCACGTATTCTTTATGTCCTCCGAGTGAACAAAGGATTTATTTTTGTGACGATTATTTTCGTTTTTGTAGCCGAAAATGTGAGAGAATTTCGTGTTAAAACAACAACTCTGAGTTTCAACGTCTGCTATTCTCAGAATAATAAATAATGTTCTAAATTTCTTCGTTCATCCGTTGTATCATTTCATTAGCTAATCGCTTTTGATTTTTTTATTTCGGATAATCCATTGGCGAGCTGAAGCGATCACCACAAGGCTTTTTTTTTACTCTGCGCAAATTGTATTGTTTTCCACGTATTTTTGTATCGTTGTAACTTTTGAGTTTGTCTTATTATTGTTGAATTATTGTTTATCATATCATAACCTTCAATTTATTAAATTACTGTTAATTATATCATTTTTTTATAACCATTGAATTGTAAATTTTGAATGAAATAAATATTGTTAACTTAGATGTTTGCCACAACTGTAGCAACTTAGTCCTGGTTGGCTCCCTTGGGATATCACTACCCGTTGCTTTGCACCGGTTCCTCTTTAGTTCAAAGGGACTACACTAATGGTATCCTAGTGGCCCATTTTGATAAATTCACTCCTGTGCTGATTTTCAGCCAATTTGTTTTCCTGCTAAACTTAGCCATGTCCTGTATCTTCAAGTGTGACATTTCCTCTAGGTTGCTGACAAAGTAGTTGCCTAGTATATCATTTCGTGTTCGCAAGGGCTGGACAAGTGCGCAAGAAGTGACGCGCAGTTTCTTCTTTCTACTCGTCTCTACAGCTTCTGCAGCAGTCTCTGTGGCAATGGCCGGTGATAATGCCCACAACGTCCCTTAGTTCGTTCCTGTTTAGTTTTGGGAGTGTATTTGTTTTGTTTGGATTTATTGATGGCCAAATAAGCCTCGAAGTCCTACAAGTCTACATGTATCCATCTCCTAATAGTCTCCAATGGCAGTCTCACCCCTGCTCTTGTCGTCGTTCCTTTCGTTGCTCGAAAAACCACTATGACCAGGGACCGGCAAGTCTATCTCTGTCATTCTCTCTGTATGGTCTCTACAACTTCACCATTTCCACCGATTTTCCTCTAGAGGCGATCGTCAGTCACTCCAGTACAAAAAACAAAATCATGTCATAGGACGCTCGTATGCGCACGCCCTCTAATGCAACGCTCGCTGCCAAAACCACCCTGATCGCCACTGCCGCACGATTGCGGGAAGTGGTCTCCCCTGAGAGGAAAACGAGGCGATGCATGATTTTTTTAATTGATTGACAAATATGGTAATTTCGCATTGAAATATATTTTTCATCATAATCAAATATAGCCCATAACACGCAGAAATAATGTAGCTTTCTACTCGTGGAAGACGTTTCAAAATGGGTTCAGTAGTTCCAGAGATTAATGCCTAGAAACAAACAAACTCACAAGCTTACAGACTTTACCTCTTTATATAATTGTGTAGAAGTGTAGAAGTGTAAGAGGTAGAAAATTCAGATTGAAAGATAAATTCAAGTAGCCTAAATTGTTGTTTGTTGTCTTCTTTTTTTTTTTCCATCACAGAGCACACAAAACACTGCGTTCTTTAAGTGTTAACTCTCAGTATCGCTTTACTGATCATCGCTGATCAGTGCGACTAAGGATCATCTACCGATTTTTCTCAGATTACATCAAATAAACTGTATTAATTAAAGAATAGTGCATGGATACATTTTTCAAACTCCAATCGAGACAAGCTAAAATCAATTTCGTTGCAAAGTTCATTCAAAGTGTTTATACACCTTGTAATGGGTTCATTACAACCAGAGTTGGTTCTATGCCTCTTATCGAATAGTAAATTTCTCACCCGAACAGATATTTGGGGAGCATATATATACTCATAAGAAAAAGTAAATCTGGTGAACTTACACGGCAATTAATAATATCGCGGATGGACATGGCTGACGCTGCCTTACGCCTGAAACTTAAGGTTTGCAGACCTATTATTTTACATCTATCGTCATATTTAGGGAGTTCTTCGAAGGAATATAATTTACGGACAGCAGACTCTTTCGAATCTGAGTTCTTGTGTATCATACGGGGAATCCCAAATGATGGAAGAATATTCTAAATACGGCCTGACTAACGAACAACAGATGGACTTAAGACTAGTTATATCCCGAAAATCTCTACTATTTCTTTTCAGAAAACCTAATATAGCGTTAGACTTCACAATTGTATAATAATTATGTAATGTAAAATTTATTGGGTACATAACTTAATTCGTGCGGTTTGCTAAGAGATGGCGTAACTTGTATTATTCCATTGAAACATGAGTTCGAAAGCTACTGTCATTTCAGAATATGTCATTCATTTGAAGCGTAAACAACAATAATTTTTTTTCACTCAAATATGTTCAACCTTGTGCCTGTAAACGTGTTTTTGAGGGGACACGACACACACTACTCACGACGCCGCAAAAGGAAGTCAATTTTGCACCGGATTGTTACTGGTGATGAAATATGGATCCATTACGACAACCCCAAGAGCAAGAAATCATATGTGAGACCCGGTCAAATCAACGGCAAAGCCGAATATCCATAGCGCGAAGGTAATGCTCTGTATTTGATGGGATCAGAAGGGTGTACTGTATTATGAGCTGCTAAAACCGGGTAAAACCATCAATGGACAGCGCTACCGAACACAATTAATCCGTTTGAAGAGAGCAGTACCCGAAAAACGTCCGGAATATGCGACCACACGCAAACCGCATGAATTAAGTTATAGACCCAATAATTTAGTATACAAAATTACACCCAGATCTTCAACCTCTTCTAGGCGACTAAGTCTATGGTCATTTATGAAATAATCGTAGACAATCGGGGATGCAATTCGATATGCCCTAAAAATATTACATTTTTGAATATTCAGCTCTTGTCCATTGTGCTTGCACCGTTCCACTAGTGCATGGATATCCAATTGGAAATTACTACAATCAGTTAAACTGAATTTTAGGGGCCGATGTTGAATGTGAACCACACCTAAACGTCAAGTTTTTTTTTTTTTGCGTTTCATTTGACATTTCTTAATTTCAGACTAACTCAATTTGAACCATGTTATTCAGGCTTATTATGAAAATAGGCGTTCAAATCAAAATGCATATCAAGCACTTGCCACACAGCTAACGAAACAATGGCTCTTTTGCGCGACGAATTCATTGGCCGTGTTATCTCACGTGGTGGTAATGTCAATTGGCCGCCCAGACAGTGTTGGATTTTTTTCTTTGAGGTAATTTGAAAGAAAAGGTTTACGTCGATAAGCCAGCAACAATTCAAGAGCTAAAGGATGAGATAATCGGCATAGAACCTCAATTATGCTTCAGCGTCATCGAAAATTTGGACCATCGGATGGGGGTGTGCCGCCGAGGTCGCGGCAGCCATTTGGCCGATATTTTGTTCCATACATAATTGAACCATACCAATATTATCATAATAAAAAGAAATGACAATAATTTCCTAAATAATTTGTGTTTCATTCAAAATCAACATCGGCCCTTAAAATTCAACCACCCGTTATCTATAGATAAATACAATTTAAAGTCGTCTGCGAATGTTAAAATTTTACAATATTTGAAAATTTTGTGAACATCATTTATGAACAAAAGAAAGAGTAATGGCCCCACATGGCTACCTTGTGGAACGCCTGATGTAACTTTTATTACTCGAGATCTAAAACTATCGATCTTTACCAATTGCTTCCTGGCCTTTAAGTAATTGGAAAACCACTCTAACATTGACGAATGGAATCCCAAAGACTCAAAGTGTGATGTACTTTATCGAAGGCTTTCGAAAGATCGGTGTAAAGTACATCAACTTGTAAATGATTTTCTAAATTTGTATAAATGTAATTTGGAAGTAATGATAAATTAGTTGCACATGACCCGGCCTGCATAAAGCCATGCTGGTTATTGGAAATAATTTCTTTTACAATGAAATATAATTTTTCTTTTACAATACCTTCAAATAACTTTGGTATCGGTGAAAGCTTTGAAATTGGTCGACAGTTTTCCACGTATTGCCTTAAACCGCTTTTATATATAAGCGCCACAAAAGAATACCTCCATTCATTGAAAAATTCACCCATTTTTAGGGATTGATTAAAGGTTTTTTAAATTCTAGCCGGAACCCCATCGGGGCCTGGGCTGTAATTTACTTGTCAACACAGTCCAAAGTATAAGCATGTTCCACATATATCGATTCAAAAAATGTAGCAAACAATTCACACTTAAATTCTAACACATATATAATTTTATTATTGGATCTTATGACGAAGCGAGTAACATTAACCAGCAAAAGTGTTATTGAAGTGCTATGTCCCTAGGTGTGGGTACTTGTGGCTATATGGTTTCAAACTCGCCTTCATCCATGCAGGTTCTAAAAGGCTTAGGCCTAAAAGGCTAAGGCTTAAAAGGCATAACGGATACCCATCCTGAGGGCATGAATGTCAATTGTGCATTATGACGCCGGTAAGCGTCCTGAATGAAGATCTGCTAAGTCTAACAGAATGAGCGATCGTTTGACATGTGATGTGATACCGTCTAGCGTGTGTATCTTGGGTATATGGAGGGCTGTGGCGATTGGCATGGATGTTGGAACTCGTCCTAGTGTGTGAGAAGAGGGCGTACTACACCTAGCGAGTTCATCGGCACATGAGGCTCAGCCATCTCATTAAGAGACAGCCTTTTGAGTTAAACACGCCATTAAGGGACTTAATTGCGGCTTGACTGGCTGACATTGTTCTTGAACCAGCACAGTGCCTCTTTCAACGCAATAGTTTTTGCCTGGAAGACTCTACAGTGATGAGGGAGCTTCAGCCAGATAGCAATATTAAGGCCTTGGTAATAGACAGCAACACCTACTGCCTCGTTTGTCTTCGATTCGTTAGTGCAGCTGGGCAGGGAAGGGATGCCGGTATAGAAATCCTTTCCGAAGATAATTTGGGGTAGTAGGCGGTTGGTTTCGTTGGGAAGAAAGTTGAATTCTTTTGGAATGATGGAGTGGCCAACGGTGAGATCGGACCACAGACGGAGTGTTTTGCGTTTTAGGGCTGTGCTGTCTGCTACCTGTGGACTGGTGGAAGTTGGAGGAGTATCATCCGTCGGAGTGCTCCTCAGTGCCCCACTGATGCACATGCAAGTCAGTCTCTCCACCCGAGTGATGGAAAGGGTTATGCTTCTAAGATTTGATTAATGACTTCCGAGGCGTGCCTTAAATTCGATTCCATCAGATGGGCGACAGACCAAGACCAGGTGGGGCCTGTCCACTCTTAGACATAAGTCGGGATGAACTACATAAATTCGATGGGAAAGGATAGTGTGAGCAGGACATAACTAGTAAGAGCTTTTAGTGGATTGATGGTGATGATTATCAAATAAGTACTCCATCCCTCAGATGTTCTTCAAATATTTGAAAAGCACACGTGGGACCTTCTGGAATCGCCAAGCTGTCACTGTCCCAAACTTCACTCGTACGTAAATTAATTTTGCGTTAGTTCCCAGAAGCAGTTGTGTGCACTTTGAGATTTGACGGTCAATGGCTAACCTTAGATAAAAGGGGGTGTATAGTATTCTTAAGTGTTTGTAAACGACAGCATATCCTTTATGCTCCATGGCGGGATAGAGTGTCTAGGCTGAATACGCCGTAAGGACACGTGCATGCCACATAATTGAGATGTCCCGGAAAATTTGTCACGTGGATTATGCATTGTTAAATGGCAAAGTGACATGGTGTCTGAATCTGTACCATAATACATCAAAGAACCGATTTCCTGGAGAGCACACTCCACGTGAACTCCCCCTTGAAGGTTACTATTGATGTGAAGGAAGGAACAGCGAGACGTAAAATTTCATGGAGAGAACCCCACGTTCAGTGGAACCAAGGCCTTGCCCACCCAAGTTTCAGTTACCCAGCGCAGCGTTTTCCATTCAAATGAAGGTACAACTGTGAGGAGTTCCACGAACGCCACCGCAAACATCAGAATCTACTCGTATCTTTATTACATAAACAGAAATGAACTGTAACGATAAAAAAAGTTTGGGACACTGCAAATGAACTGGCACACAGGGCGCGCCCTAACCCTGAATTCCCGAAAAATTATTCAAATCATGGAAACGAAAAACTTTGGAGGATGTCCCTCCCCTCCACAGTCAATCAGCCTTTCAAAGTTCATCTCGGAGACAGAGAGCTTTGTGCTCTCACAATTCAGCATCCGTCGGTGCCTGCGCACGCATCGCACACGGAACAACTCCGAATGCCGAGAGTCAGCTCTCCCAGCTGAGAGATACCAATTGCAAATACCATCCACAATCCTCCGTCGGCCTAGCATCACATGGGACCACATGAAGGATGCCAACGTTAAGGCAGAAACTTTGAACACTTAGCTTTGGCCATCACTGAAACTTTGGAGCACAACAGACCGAGTGATGTTTGTAACCAAGGAAATGACCGTGGACACGGGGAGCATCGTCGCCGAATGTAAACTGAGCACTCTGAGATGATACTTACGTTCCATGGCACTTCAGTCAGACTGGAAGGTTCAATCAGTAAAGCTGACGGAAGCGACTATTTGTGCTGTACACCCTCAGTCGCGTGTGTCGTCGTTAATTGTGTGTGTGCTCCTATCCTCCTCGTTCCCGACTCCGCTTTACACGCAGCAAGGACATCAGGCGGATGAAGGATAAAGTTGCAATTTATGAAGAGCTGTTTATTACCGCGATAAACTTGTCTTGTGAGTGCGCGCGTGCAAAGCAGTGATGAGTCCCGAACTTTTCGCAATGAATTCCTAAAGGACCCTTCATAATCCCCCGTAATAGTTCTCTAATTGTTCTTTATGCCTGAGTCAAGCACACACGTGGTTCATGTTTCATTCAATTTACCCCGGCAATTCGATGCAGGTGGCTTGGGCATAGTTCTTGTGCACTGCCTTCCAGTACGATCCGCGGGATTATCGTCAACACTTTGACAGTGTCATCAGTTCGAGGCTGTAAATCGGGCTGCCACTCTCTGCGGTGCGACGCAGATTGATGCTGGAGGACTCCAACTCTGACTTTGACTCCGCTACGGCTCTGCTGAGGGAGATGCTTATGAAAACCTAATTATAGTGAATGTACGGCATCAGCTACTTGACGGCTGTCGGGTTTTCTGTTGCTCGTCGTTTCCGTTGTCCTTGTCGGTCGCGCTGTGGGTGTCGGTAGCCGTGGCTGCGTGTCGGGCAACCGTAAGTGAATTAATGACGAGGAATGAATGAATTTATAATGTCTTGTGATAACGCTTAATGTGCGTTGCAATTAAAGTTTAATAACTTTCTTAATTTTTGGGAATAAACTTTCATTCACAATGGATTACTGGGTGGTGATGTCGACGATGTTGGCGGTGCTGTTCGCGATGGTCCTTGGTAAGAGACGACTCGCGAAAATTTTATTTTTAATTACTTAACTTCTTGGCTTTGCGAAATGCTTAACCCAGCTGCGCCTGTGTGTGTGTATGTGTGTGAGCAGATACAGACTTCACAATAAATGAAAATATCATCTGCTTCGTCTAGGTTTTTTGACGACTAGTTAACGTCTGCTCCGAAATGGAACGCGTGGTGGGATATGCATCTGCCTCGCCCTGTGTTAGCATAATTGCAGCGTTTTCGCTGTCCCACATGTGTTACTTCAGCGAAGACGATGGCGGCAATCAAAAAGCTGTTGAAGATTTTAAGCAAAACCTTTGTTTCTGTTGCGTGGTATCATTAAAAAGCGCTTAGGAGAAAATGCCTTGTCTGCTCTTAACACATTTTGGGTAAGTTTAGCTTTTCTCTGGCGAATTGCTTTACCTCTGGTGCAATAGTGAAACCAGGCTTTTTTTCTCATCGACTTTGGTGATCTTAAATTTTATGATTTTCTTAAGTTTACGATGGATTTCGTTATCACAATTTCGTAAGCAAAATTTAACGAAACTCAACGAAACTGAGTGAAATAGTAATTGCGGAATCAATAGAAATCTATTGATTTCGTGACCACTTTAGTAAACAAAAGTTACCGAAACTCAACGAAACTAAGTGAAATGGTGGTTGTGGAGTCAGCAGAAAGCTGTTGATTTCGTTATCACTTAAGTTAGCACAAGTTAACGAATCTCAACGAAACTGAGTGAAATGGTGATTGGGGAATCAGCAGAAAGCTGTTGATTTCGTTACCACTTAAGTAAACGAAAGTTAATGAAACTCAACGAAACTGAGTGAATTGGTGATTGTGAAATCAATAGAAATCTATTGATTTTGTTACCACTTAAGTTAATAAGAGTTAACGAAACTCAACGAAAATGAGTGAAATGGTGATTGTGGAGTCAGTAGAAAGCTGTTGATTTCGTTATCACTTAAGTTAGCACAAGTTAACGAATCTCAACGAAACTGAGTGAAATGGTGATTGGGGAATCAGCAGAAAGCTGTTGATTTCGTTACCACTTAAGTAAACGAAAGTTAATGAAACTCAACGAAACTGAGTGAATTGGTGATTGTGAAATCAATAGAAATCTATTGATTTTGTTACCACTTAAGTAGAAATCTATTGATTTCGTTACCACATAAGTAAACACAAGTTAACGAAACTCAACGAAACTGAGTGAAATGGAGATTGTGGTCACAGTGTGATATTTCTGTGTACTCTCTGGAGTGGACAAGATGATATAAGTTTCCGATCATAATGCTTGGGCCCCCTAACGAATAAAGCGTGTACCTGTCATCTGTACACGCACAGCAACCACTCGTGCTATTGTTTACCCACGAATAGAGGCTACCTGCCGAAGTTTGAGAAGCTTTTCGTGACCTTTTGAGCATTGTCATTGTCTTGAAAGAGATGGAGACGTGAAGTATTAAATTCAGGCACTGGACCTGCTTAGCGCACGGTAGGAGACGACGCTCAAACTCACTACTCTACGGTGACCACATTTATGTTACATTACTTCATACGAGCATAAATGTAGTCTGCTCGTTCCGCTCAAATTATTGCATTTGCAAAGAGAACTGAGGATATTATTTTGAGATTACGGATATTTCCTCTGTTGACACTTGAAAGGAGAATGACTAAAGTAGGCAGTTATTAAGTTTATTTTTGGTCCTTACTTTCTTTCACCTTAGAAAAATAACTCGAGCTACTTGAAGTATTTATTTATGTTCTACATATTTTATATGCAAACGCACTCGTTGTATACAATCGCGTGCACCTTATGCTAGAACTCATCCATCCTATATTAGCTCTGGCCCTTGGAGCGGATCCTCACTGATGTTCTTGTCGAGCCTTTCGAAGGGGGGCTCACACAAACGCCTCATCTTGTCCCAAGGTGTCGCTTGGTTCCAGCTTTGAAGCTTCAACCCTGTAGCCTTTCCATCACTCGACATACCAATAGATTCAATGGTGTATTATATAGTTTGCATATAGCACAAAATAAAAACACAAAAAATAATAAATGTGTCTCCCAAATGTCTACAAGCATATGCGTGTGAATTTCGTTTCTGACCCATCGGCCGCCAATCCAAATTTGAAAAAAAAATATGTAATGCTGTGCTAACACGGAAAAATTCATTAAACACTCTTAATCACAAAAAAGTGCAAAAGATCGACATTAAATATATTTACAACGCATCCTGGACGTCCAGGACGACTATCAAAAATGATAGCCATGGCACCACACGACGAGATAGCGCCATGGGTTGCTTGGGTGTTTCTATCCAATCTGCAGGCAACAATTATTCGCTGTGTGCATCCGGTCGATAAACAAAACCCTTTTTGCATATCAATAAAAGCAATTACAAGGACATGTAAATATCACATGTGCGCATCATGCATTGAACCTGTCACCCTTTGTGACGATGTACATCAATCGAAACCACTTATCAGTTTCCTAGTTCGGCTTATGTTCTCACATAGTTTATGAAATGAACTATAACAGAACCGTATCTATAGCGTTTCTGTGGCGATACCTCTCAGTTGGGTAGGTTAGAGGCCCTAAACCAATAGATTCAATGAACAAATTCTGTGGAATTCATTTTATACAATATGCAATGACGATGATTAACTGCTATAATCTGTGACATAAGCAAGAAACAAGGAAAACTGAAAACAAAGAAACAAAGCTGCGTACTGATATAAATTAAAATTATTAATTTGTTGTAAAAAAATATTTATTTATTCAAACTGGCAGCGATTCTGCCTACTTCACAATTAATTACAATCGTTTCTTGCTTCTAACTTAAATACTAACTTATTGCTGGAGCTGCAATTTTCGTCAGCCTTGCTATTTGATCCGATCGGTTGCAGGTTGAACGCAGACCGTGGGCATGGTGCTTCATCAGCAATTTGATTTCGGCGCGTGTTGGACTGTCTGCGCGTATTACCTCGGTGGGGTGATATTGTGTGGTCATGGTGCTTCATCACCAAAGCGATATCCAGGGTCTTAAGCTCCCTAGAACAGGACAATGAACAAATATTTACTATAGCTGGTATTGATCCAGATAACGCCGTACTCGACGATGACTTCTTTCTGGTCGAAGACCCGCAAGGAAAAATGGAGGTACTAGGCGCGGTCTATAAGGTAAACGAGAGTGCTCGCCCGAACCACGACTTGGATAACCGCTAGCAACACTCAACTGCAACAATGGCGATCTGAGAACATCGGCTTAGCCGTGTTCGATAATGGCAGATAATACCGTCGCCGAAGAAGGGATACATCCCCGGCTCACATCGAAGACAGAGCTCCAAGCGGTCTTCGAATCAATAAAGAAGAAAAAGTCAGTTGGAATCGACGGGATCTCTGGAAGTGGTTAATATATACACAATTCTGTTTAACAATGCTCTGAATAACGCACATTATCCGGAGCGTTTGAAAACTGCGTACAACCCATATCCAAGCGAGGAAAAGATTCTTCGAATCCATGCAACCTCCGGTCAATTAGTCTCCTTCCGAACATAAGCAATTTATTCGAGAAGATGATCAGTAGAGCTTTGATCAACTGGACTGAGGCCAAACTGTAATTCCGGATAATTAATTCGGTTTCAGAGCAGGGCATGACACTATTCATGATGCGTCGAAGCTGGTGGCGGATGGACCAGAAACAATGTAAGGGTGCCTGCTCGATTGATCTGGAGAAGGTCTTTGACACCGTATGGTTAGAAGGTCTTTTTTACAAGCTCAATCGGCTAGGCTAATGCCGTACAGCAAACCGCTGTACCTACATGCTTACCGGTAGACGATTCGTAGCCAAGAATGGCAACGTGACCTCCACAGGTATTTTTGATGTAAAAAATGGTCTCCAACAGGGTGCCGTTAATTCGACCAACATTTACTTGAGCGATCTGATAAGTTCCCTTGCTCACGTAATTGCGTACGCCGACGACTTGATCGTGTACAGATCAGGCAAAGAGATCGAGGATATCACTACTCTCGTGCAGGGTGACTTCGATTCATTCATGAGAGACTGCGATGACTGGAAATTGAATATCAACTTTCAGAAGTCGGAAACCATACTGTTCAGGTCGCCGTTGTATAAGGCCTCGGCGGATACGAACGTTGGACGACATGGGCAACTACTGGCGCAAAGGACTGTGGCCAGATACCTGGGGATCTGGCTAGACCAGAATCTATATTTCAACAAACATGTAGATGCTGCTCTGGCCGAGTCGCTTCAGTCTCTTACAAAGAGACTATTTTACAACAGGCAACTCGATGCGAGGGTGAATGTTATCTGCTACATGGCCCTCATCCGTGTCCATACCTATGACTGTCCCGTGTGGTTCCACGTGAGTGCAAGTTTGATGGAAAAGATTCGGTTGTTCGAGGGGGCTTGTCTTAGGGCTTGCTTCGCCTTTATCGAACTTCAGAGTCCTAGTACAAAAAGTTCTATTCTAATGAGGTCTGATGTATAACAGGGCAAACCTGATAAGAGTGGACAATTTCCTGCTGAAGTTGATTCGAGGTCATACGGCCAGAGCGATGAACTCGGTCAATAACTTGATCTCGGTGGCTTCCTCAATACCACGAGAAGGTTCGTCAAAACGGCTTGGTCCCCCCAAAGGCATTCCTCCATTTGGACAAACATACACCCAGCTCTCAAGCCAATCGCCTTGAAGAGACCATGTTCCCTTACATGTGTCTTTTCGCGGAATTTTCATTCAAAACACAAAACTCCCATTCCAGTGCTGACCTTTTTTTTTGTTTCGCCAGTAACCAGTTTGTCCATTTGCAGTATATTCCATTATAACTCTTCTTCTTTCGGTGGCGGTACAGTCTGTGGTGGACCGGGGCATCAACCAACATGCCTCTCCAGTTGGCACGATCGTTAGTCAGCAACCTCCAAATGTCTTCCTTGCAACAATCTGTACCGCAAAAATTTTGCACTACCAAATCCCCATGCAGTCTATGTATTTGTGTTTGTCTAAGTACATTGGCCAAGCCCAGCCAAATATGCGGAAGAGTTAGCGCAAAAAATTGCGATAAACCGCCACACATCAGATCCCAACTTCAATGTGGGCTGGAAGTAAGCAGTGTGATTGTGTCTATAGTCAAAAACAAATACTTAATTTTAAAGGGTGATTTTGTAGCTACTATCTTTTTGGCAACACTGGTTTAAACAGCTGACGCACGTTTCGTGTTTTGTTTCACTGTCAAACATCTTCAGTTTGGTCTATAATTTAACCATGAACCGTCTTACAAACGAACAACGCTTGCAAATTATTGAATTTTATTATCAAAATGCGTGCTCTGTTAAGAAAGTTCATCGCGAGCTTCTTCCATTTTATGGTCAGTTTAAGACGAAGCTCATTTTTGGCTCAATGGGTACGTAAATAAGCAGAATTGTCGATTTTGGAGTGAATATCAGCCAGAAGCATTGCAAGAGCCACCAATGCATCCAGAAAAAGTCACAGTTTGGTCCGGTTTATGGGCTGGTGGCATCATTGGACCGTACTTCTTCAAAAATGATGCGAATCGTAACGTAACTGTGAATGGTGAGCGCTACCGAGAGATGTAGCGCTATCCAACTTTTTTGCCCAAAATGCAAGAGCTTGACTTGCATGGCATGTGGTTTCAACAAGACGGTGCCACATGCCACACAGCACGCGCAACAATGGACTTATTGAGAGGCGAGTTCGGTGAACATTTTATTTCACGTTCGGGACCGGTCAATTGGCCGCCTAGATCGTGCGATTTAACGCCTTTAGACAATTTTTTTGTGGGGCTATGTTAAAGCCCATGTCTATACAGACAAGCCCGCTTCAATTGACGCATTGGAAGACAACATTGAAGCATTTATTCGTGAGATACCGGCCGAAATGTTGGAAAGAGTATGCCAAAATTGGACTAAGCGGTTGGACCATTTGAGGCGCAGTCAAAGTCAACATTTGCATGAAATAATCTTCAAACATTAAATTATATGGACCGTACTATCGATTCAAAAAAATGTATTTTATTGTACGGTCTGCTCCATTCGAGCTTAACTTAAGAACTAACTAACAATATTTTCCGCACTTAAAATTAAACATATGCCCAGCCACCAACTCATGTCCTGCACCGCGGATCATGTTGCACCTTGTTTGTTCGTTGGAATGCAGTGATATCGGGTGCATTCGTGGTATGTTCCTCGTTGCCGCCAGCAGTTTCTGATGCGAGCATCCGTCGAACGAGTGATGAAATGCAACTTTGTTGTGGGGCCATCCGTTGGGTGAATGATGGGAATGATGGGTTCCATGGAGTGGCTCGCGTGTCGTTAACTTATATCCATACACAGGAACAAATTTCTGCTGTTTGGCGTTGAGTCGGCGCGCAGTTCATCTTCTGGACAAGGGTGCGCGATGTTTGACTGAAAAGAACAAACTTTAGCGTTGCATGCTCTTATTTTGGTTGGTAAATAACTGCATACAATTTCGTTGTGTTGGACGCAATAGTCTACATAGACCAGGGCCGGCCCTACCATATGTGCAGGATGTGCAAATGCACAGGGCGCCGAGCTGCTATGGGCGCATTCTGAAGCCTATGATAGGAAAAAAATTTAAATTGATGAAGACTATCTAGTGGCTGCCATGGCTTTGAGCGTTGTTGCCTCGATCTCTATACACTTGAGCTTACGAGGCCTATGCTCGATTCCCGGTTCGAGACAAATACTCTCCATTGGTGCGTGCCACCTGAACAGAGGTATTAAGATGAAAGCTCAAAATGTGAGACTGTAGTTGCAACTCAGACACTAACGAAGCCAAGCCGAAGCTAAACCGTTCTTGAAATAAAGTAGGAGCCCCAGCTCCCGCTGGTGGTTTGGGCAAGCTTGTATATGTTTGCAAGCATGTTAAGCTGTTCAGCAGTGCTGACCTTTTTTTTTGTTTCGCCAGTAATCAGTTTGTCCATTTGCAGTATATTCCATTATAACTCTTCTTCTTCTGGTGGCACTCTAGTCCGGGGTGGACCGGGGCATCAACCAACATGCCTGACATGATCGTTAGTCAGCAACCTCCAATTTCGCAAGTTGATCGAGGCCCTTCTCCACTTGAGTGGAACCAAATGCGCTTTCGTGGGGGTCCTCTATTGCGCTGTCCCACTGGTCAGGGGTCGAAGACTCTTCGGGCTGGAGCGTTGTTCTCCATACGCTCTACATGGTCTAACGCAGACGCCTGGCTAGGCTCATGCGGCTATACAGCCCGTACATTTCATGGTTGAATATACTTCTCGAAAAACCGGAAACAGGGCCAAGGATTGAACGCAGGACTTTTCTCTCGCTTCTTCGCCTGCTTTTGAGATTGTCCAGGCTTCCGCGCCATCCAGCAGGACAGGGTTGACCAAGGTGTTTAAGAGGGATCTAGTACTCAATTGAACACAGAAATTGAGCCCACAGAAACAGCGACTGGCAAGATTGGATTCCATTATGAGCATCTAAACACATACAGAAAGCGCCTCACTTGTAGACCTGAGAAGAATCGATTGCGGCCGATTATTGGATGAGGAAGTTCGAGCCGCATAAACTTCTCATAACCTTTGTCCACATCGAAGAGGTTTAACCGAATGTACACCAACTTAAGCAAGATTCTTCTTCAAGCAGGACTCTCCAGATGAAGGACATGACCATTATTCTTATCTCAATGATCACAAAGCACTTTCTGGAATGCTCCATTACAATTCTGTCATGGCTTTTGTGTTCTGGTTTGCCGGAGCTGAATTCCCACGAAATGTTGTTGAACGCCCACTTCTCATCCACGTCTGTGTCCTGCGTTCCCGTAGGGAGGAACGGAGCTTCTATTACGACTACGCACCATCATGTCTGATTCGTGGCAATGTGCTTCAAGTCAACCTAACTGCTGCACCTTACTCTGCCGTGTTCTATGCAAAGTGTCCTTTGGATCGTCATCTCCAGGTAACTTGCTAGCCCTTCCTCTTTCGTTGTGTGTGATCAATCCACTGGCATTTCCATTGTGGATATCATATCCGATGTACCAGTTGGTTAGAGATACATGATGCGTGGGAACGTTGTAACAGGGGTGGCCACCTTCCCTTTCGAATTGCATTGCTGAGCTAAGTATTGAACAGAATTCCGAAGGCAGTTCTACAGTACATCAAATGCACTGGAATTCCTTTATCCGAGCAGTAGTTGGCTGACGATTTTTGCCTGTCATCCCGGACGACGTGAGCCTTACTCTCGGCTTCATTTTGGAATTTCGAGGACGCCCAATATTCTGTTCAACCTAGTCCAGGTGCTTTAGTTGAGTCGTCATCGTCCATCTTATTCGTCGGTTTTCCGTGTGGGACAGCCTGTGTGTGACAGAATCTGTGATTGAAAGCAAACCTGCCGTAGTCCGCTTTGGATTTTGAATATCTCCCACAATCTGTGCAGCTCTGGTCACAAATGCCATGTCCCGACCATACACGCCTTTGATTCAATAATTAAGCTGTGTGCGGACAACTTTTTCGTAAGAGGATATGTAGTAAGAGTCCTTCAGCGACCATGACGTAGTGGGTAGATGCAACGACTGTGTCTAGGTTCTACTCCCGACACGAACAATTTTGATTATTCACGACTCTATCACTCTCAGGACACCCTGCAAGTTCTTAAACTTTCCCGTTCTGACGTCGGAGTCGACACAAGCGAACAGAAACTATGCCCCAAACCACCCGTCGCCGCAGCGCCACCCATCATATTAATATTCCATCAAATTTCAGTTCAAACAAGCCCATGAATCACACTGTCGCTCAGATGAAAGTGAAATTCGAGCTGACGTTGATATTGGGACGGATGTCGGGGTCGTCGTTGACATTGGAGTCACATTAAGCAGCATCGTCAAGTTGGTTAAATCGCCCCCACCTCCCAGCAGCGAGTGTGCGTTCCATCTGGTCATAGACATTAGACTGAATGCTGGCTACGATTCAAATTATTACATTTTCCAGTACATCACCACTGAACGTGCCTATTATCGTAGTCATTTCCTACGTGACACGACCTCATAAGCATGCGTCCTGAGTACATTAAGCGCGTGCTTGCTGTAGCCATGACTCGTACCCTACATCCGTCAGGCAAGGAGCTGTGCAAAAAATTGAATTGCGACCAGGACATAGATAACATAATTTCTTCGGAAAGGACGAATATCAATGCGATGAAGATTGTGTCGTACTGTAATGCAATTTACTCGTTTTCTAATGGCGGTCCTTACTATTCGTTGTTGACACTCGTGCAGAGACTAACAAGTCGCCCGTGGAGATGGTGAGATGGAAAGTGAGAAAGTGATGACAGCGGTATATGTAGATGGTAATTAAATCAACACATCTTCGTAAGTATTCTCCTCCTACCCAAGGCGCGGCGCGACCTGCCTGATGAAAGGAATTAGGAATGCCTGGGACGCTTCGAATTCCGTCTGTGGGCGCTTTCAGAAACGTCTTAATCGACGAAATATTTTTGCGAATAACGTAATGAATGGACTCGGGGAGTGGCCTTCAGGACATGCCCTCGAGTGGATTATGTTTAGAATCTTGAGTTGTTCTACAGTCTTCACATGGATCGGTATGCTCCTAAGGAGGGCAGAATTATCAACAAAGCAAGTGAACGTCATGAACCATCATGAGTGGGGAGACCCTTATTCACTTCTGTGGGAACGAATGTTGCGGTTCCTCGAAACCCCCTTGAAGCCATTACAAATCCTTGGGTGGTGTGCTGCTGACGTTGGAGGGTGCATACATTGGAAATTTTTTTGGTTTTAGAGCAGTCGATGGGCCACTATGGATGAGTCAGAACAGTGATCAATGGACTATTCCTCCCTCAACTGTATGAAATAGGATGGGGTAGAACTGGGAAGATTACGCTACGTTCCCAGCGAACCGAAACCGCGAGCTCCCCATGGACTTCGGCCCGATTCAAAGTGGTTTCGCTCCAAATTTTTCAAAATTCGCCAGAACTGCTGTCTGTTAAGCGGAAATAATAGTGTAAAAACACCAGAAAATAAAAAGAGGAAATGAGAAAATGAAACTGTAGGCTTGTCTTGTTTGACAACCTCCCATGGACGGACAATTGGGTTCATCAGAAACAGCGAGGGTCTGGATACTGGATGGTCCCCGAAAATGTATGGCGGAATGTGGAAGTTTCGGAGAGAATTGATGAAACCTCACAGCTTCGTCCGGTAGGAAGGTAGCATTACACGAGATTCAGAAGCACGGCCGCAAGAGAAAGCAACTGCCGAGAGATAATTTATGAAAGTATGAAAGAAGGAGACTTTGGAAAACCTTGTGGAGCGCCAACGTTTTTTTGGGCAAGATAGTATAGTTACACTTCTCTTTACGGAAGCCCCTCTATAAGGGACACCTCTGAACAATTAGTCATGGTCCCGGCATGAAGATTCTGAGAAACTTCTCTTTACGGACAATTCATCATGGTCCCGGTATGAAGACACAGTGAAACGTTTCTTTACAGAAACTCCTCTATAAGGTACACCTCTCTTGAACAATTAGTCATGGTACCGGCATAAAGATTCTGTGAAACTTCTCTTTACGGACACCCCTCTATAAGGGACACCTCTCTTTACGGACAATTCATCATGGTCCCGGCATGAAGATACAGTGAAACGTTTCCCTCGATAAGGTACACCTCTCTCGAACAATTCGTCATGGTCTCGGCATAACGACTCTGTGAAACTTCTCTATACGGACACCCCTCTATAAGGTACACCTCTGAACAATTAGTCATGGTCCCGGCATGAAGATTCTGAGAAACTTCTCTTTACGGACAATTCATCATGGTTCCGGAATGAAGATACCGTGAAACGTCTCCGCCAAGAAGATATTCGTGTATTTGAACCCCTTCGGAACGGGCATCCCTACATAATAGACAATCGTGATAGTCCCACTGCTGTCCGCTTTAGAGAAGTTTCTCTGTAATTATGTATGTGATCGCCTGCAGGTTAGACTTATATTACGAGGTCTTTTATCTATTGTTCAGATCCCCAAGCAAACGCTTTAAGTAGGAATCACCAGTACCAATGATGGGTTAATGTTGATAGCCACTCTCCACCCTTGGCGTACCTGGAAGACCTGTGCGGTGTAAAAATTAAAGAAGTCACAATGAACGCATCTGGTTTGTCTAAGTGAGCCACGGCCGCAAGGCCCTAAACGAACCCATATACCTACCTACCGGTTGCCACTTTCTGCCCCTTGGTGAAGCCGATATTAACCCTCTTCTGGTCCTCGTTAGGTCGCAGCACCCGCATATTTCTGCAACTCCACCTCTCTATGTAGCACACGTTGCCCTCCAATTCCCATGATAAACTCCAAGACGTGCTGGTACAATCTCCACCCCTCGTGGGTTTTAATCCACGCCCACGACGACGCTCCAACTAGGGGCCAACCTCGACGGATCAGACTGAAACCGATGCATGTCATCCCTGATCATCGTGCCACCAGACTATAGGCTTTAGCCAAGTTTCCGCAACCGGATGGTAGTAAGCATTACAGTGCAAGGCACTAAGATCCAGCAGTAGACGCCTAGAAACTTATTTTCATTCTATGTAGTATGTACCTCAGTCTATGATAAGTATTGAGCATAGTCAATGAAAGTGTTTACTGTTGGAGTTTGTAGTAGGGACGTACCCTATGCTCATTGCTCCATCATTTGCTTTGTCGGCTCTCACGACAGACATGCTTTACCTCGGGTATATTCAAAACCCTACCCGAAGAGGGGTTATTTCGGGGACATCAGACTTGAACCGATTCAAAACAAAGAAGAGGTTAAAAATGTGAAGAAGAGATTCATCGCCACTCATTTCTGACAGGAGGGCTCAATCTCTACATCCGTCAAATCCCTTCAAAAGCACTAGTGCCAAGCGCAATGATCTTGCTTTCGCCTACATTGTGCAAATATTGGTTCCATTCTTCGGTCGTTCGCTACTTGTGTGTGGGCATCCTTTCTTGACAACGCAAGTGATTCGAAGACGACGATCCTTCGGGACCACATGACGTAACCACCTTAGGCGTGGGGTCCGTAGATGCCTGAGACCCATATCGCTCTACTGCCAGGTCCCATCAACGCAAACAGGACCAAAGATCTCCCAGAAAACAATGACTACTTTATCCGCCCATGGGATTGTCAGCCCATGCCCATGCAGTAGGGCTGAAACCATCACTGTTCTTCATTCTTCGAGATAGGACCCCTTTAATTACTTGCCTCTTGAGCCCAAAGAAACAGCAGTTGGCGGGCGTTATTCCACAGAGTCTGCTCAGTCGAGGCAGACGAAGTCTCTGACTGCCACAAAGTTATAGCTGCTGATTGCGACACTCTGTCCAATGTTGTTGATGCCGTTTATTGAGGACAGCATTTTGTTTCTTTGTTTCGCCATCATTCAACACCAGACCCATTTTAACCCCGTTTCAATGCCAGCTCTCTGTGGCCTGCCAATCACGTCAATGTCATCAAATTATGCTAGGAGTTGCACGTACTTGTGGAAGATCCAGCTTTTAGTACCGGCGAGTGAGTTTTGGATGATCTTCTCCAGAACGACGTTGAAGAAGTTGCATCCCTCGTTGCACCGGCTAAAACCTGTTTTGAGATTGAAGGTCTCCGTGAGTTCGTTATCTGCCCTCATGGTGCAGCGAGAACTCTCCATCGTTACCAAGTTTGTCAAGTCGTTCCTGACTCGACTTATTCCTTCCCCACTAGCGTTCAATTCAAAGTTCGCGCCCATCGCCCTCGACGACTCTTTTGCAGACTGGCTTGGTTATGTGTGCTTTTGATCATTCTCTAAGCGCGTTTTAGTCGACTCTCGCATTACTTTCGCCCGAGTTCGCTTATGCCTCTGTTGGTTTTAATTAAACCCAAGCACACTCGCACATTTCAAGGATGTCTAACCTGCTTGGTCGCACTCCACTTAATGGAAGTGCCATCTATGGCGACAACGTTATAAAATCTAAAGACACACACACACACACATTCGAATCCTCGTAAAAAAAAGCCTTTAAAAAAACAACAGAACTGTCCTTAAAGAAATAAATAAAAACTCCAAGCAGAAGCAAGGAGCCGACGTGGAAATGAAGTCCCCGATCCCGAGCACAACACTTAACCAAATCCAGAGACCGAATACAGTAGTCGCCAGGTTTGCTGAGAATGAGTGCGGCCATTTGAATAAATGGAGCGGAGGAGGAACGGTTAGCATTACTATCGTGCGCTATAAAGTTGTTATTTCACAGCGAGATTTGCTGTACCCCGGCTGGTCGGCCTGGTCGACCTGAGCGGGATCGGACGGTGCGGCTGGTTCTCGTCAACTCACGCTCTCGGCAATAAATGTGCTCCTAAACGGTCCTTTTGTGATTTCCTCATATGTCCTTGTCAGTTTTATTCATGCACGTTTCTGTTATCCTTTCTGTGCGCCAGAGACGGAGTGTGAACGTGGGCGGCTGGACTGATGGTGTGAAATTCGGGACGAGCACTCTTCATATGTGTGCGCATCCATCCTTGGCATCAAAGTGTCATTTATTTAAGTGTTGTGTTTTGATGGATATGTAGATGGGCTCGCGTCGTTCGCCGTCGGGGTGTGGGCGCTGGCAAGTGATGCCTTTACAACTATCTTCATATATTTTATTTCGGGTCATATAATTCGTAGACGTATCCACATCCGTGTTCGTGTCTTTGAATGGCGTACTCTTGCAAAATGTTTTATCGGTGCTCTGGCAATTTTCGTTTTTATGCCGGGGACGCAATTTGAAAGAAAGGATTGTTGTCTGTTTGGCTGGATTATGGCCGAATCGAGTCGGGGTTGTTGTTTTGACTTATATTCTCTGGGCGACGGAGGGTGAGCTTAACTCATTGCCAGGGCGTGTGGGCGTGCGGATATTGTCAAGGACAATCGGCAGCATTCTATTATTGCTCCACACAGGCTTACGGTGACCTAGAGTGACGTTCAGTGTGAAATGATGGATTCCACTCAGGCGTGTCATTGTGTTGTAAATTGGAAAATGGTATCCATTTTTTATGGATTCTTTTTTTTAACTTTACGACCCTACGTGAGTGTAGTTTGAATGTGGGTTGCAATAGATTGAGTGTCTCTCGAGTGGTTGAGATCAGGATGAGACTTCGTTTTCGTGTAGAGACTTGAAAGGGTGAGAAATAAAATAAAGACGCTCTCAATAAAGCAACCACGGCAACTCTTATTGCCATTTGACTTGGTAGCAGGCGTATTTTCAGAGAGACATCTCTCTCATAATCCCCGCCACTGGTGGGATGTGCACTGATGGTGAAAAAAAAAACAGGTCTCACTTGACTAGTTAATATCGGGCAAGTGTGTCTGATGGCGCTCGTCAGGGTTTAAGGCAATTTTACTTATGAAAAATGGTTTCAAGACGCAATTGAGCAAAAGAGTCCCCTCTCGAAGAATAAAGAACATTGATGGCTTCAGTCCTGCTGAATGGACAATCCCAACAGTGCATAAAGTAGTCATTGTACTCTGGGAGAGAAAATTCGCCGTGTGAACTTTGGTCCTGTTTGCGTTGACGGGACCTGGGTCAAGTTGTAATTACCACTGCGGAATTAAACCCAGTTTTTACAGCCTTCGTGTCACGAGGGGCGTTCAATATATTTTCGGTATCGAGGAACCTTGGAAACTCGCGCCGTGTGAACAGGAGCGTTGTCATGAAGAAGCAACACACCCGCTGCGAGTTTACCCCGTCTTTTCTTTTTAATTTCCTCCCGCAAATTATGCAAAGTGGAAGCGTAAGTTGTGGCGTTGATGGTTTCACCTTGTTTTTTGTACTCAATGAGCAAGATTCCCTTTGAGTCCCAAAAAAAGATTCCCTTTGAGCTTCCCGGCAGACGGACTGACTTTGAACTTCTTCGGGGGGTTCCTTTTTTATGCCACTGCATGGACTCTTGTTTGCTTTCAGGGTCATAGTGGTGGACCCTTTTTCGTCACCAGTGACAATTCGATCCATAACACCGTCCGCGTGCTCACTACACATCTCCAAAAGCTCTCTACAGCATGCGATTCTCACTTTTTTTCTGATGCGCTGTGAGCATTCGTGGCGCCCACCTTGACGCTTCCTATACTCCTCCTCCTTGCTGACCAGTGACAGTGACTCGAAGTTTAGTGCAAATTATTGCCGCTAATATCTACTACCAAGGTCAGTCATTACATGCATACCTTATCCCATCAAATAGCCCGTCGACCTTGGAGTCATTGTGTAGTCCTTGTGTGGAAATTAGAGGAAATACGTTTCACAAAACCTGTATGTCACGTACGGCAGACTTAGAGTTACGCAGATTATCAGCGGAATTCGAAATCGCATTTGCCCCAGGGCAGGGATACATTCTGTAATCTGTTCCTCTCAGTGATATGCGATGTGCTTCGTGCGATCCTGTCAATAGAAGAAGAGCTACGGCGCCTCAACTAAAGCACTTAGACAATGTTGACTTTCGCGTAAAATAATTGACGTCCACTAAATTCCAAGAGTAAGGTACACAGTCCGTGTTGACAGACAAAACTTGTCAGCCTTCTACCGCTCCGATAAGCATTGCAGGAGAAACGGTTGGGAAGAGTAGAGGAACTGCAGTCCCTTTGAAGTACTGACTGGAGTGCTGCTGAACGCATTGGGAGTGCTGTCCAATGCTTATTTAAGCAGTCAGCAGTAAAACGCGAATGAACACGTAGCCAGTGTCCAATCGGTGCTGCTGTTTGAAGGCAGCACACGCAGAATGGCCACTTTTGTGGCCAGGAACTTACAAGCATTCCGCAATAGATTTGTATCTCTAACGAACGCCTGCATCAGGTATCATGTCCATGGTGGAGATGCAAGTGGATTGGTATCAAAAGGAGGACAGCTTGCAGTGCTATGCAATGGAACCACGTCACGAGGAGATGGCGATCTAAAGGCAACTTTGCACATTGGAGAACAAACTGCGGCAGTCGACGAGACTTGAATCACATTGCTGGCAATCTGGCACACCACAAAGGGGCACATGACATAAAGAGATAGACAATGAATTGTGGGCGTTCAAATGGAACGAGATAACAGCATTTTTGGTTTTATTAATTTGACTCAGGTGAAACAGAAAAACAATGTAATGAACTGGTGATGACGATAAGAACAAATGGGTCATTCAATGTAATCATGAGATACCTGATTGTTGAATTTCCGTTTGCCCCAAGGTAGACACTATGCAGGTGGTGCGCAATGAATCGATTTTTTTCTCGGCAGCTTTTACAGTCTATATCCCTCAGTAACCTGAATAGGGTGTGCTTTTTTTTGGAATATGAGTAAACAATACGTTAGCCGAGATATTTATCGCCGCTTGTGGAACAAGTGCGGATAAAAACAATGCATCCAATCATTATTTTCTACGTGTTATCGATAAGGTTGCGTAAATGTCTCATTTTTGAACTTGTATAGTGGGTCTATAACTTAATTCGTGCGGTTTGCTAAGAGATGGCGTAACTTGTATTATTCCATTGTTATTTTTCCACTGGAACATGCACTGGAAAGCTACTGTCATTGTACGTCATTTCATTTGAAGCGTAAAGAACAATAATTTTTTTTTCACTCAAATATTTCGAACTTTTTGCCTGAAAATGTTTTTTTGCCGGGAGTTCTTCTTCATTCCGGTTTAATACGAAGAAAACTGCTGCCGAAAGTCATCGTATTTTGGTGGAAGTTTATGGTGAACATGCGCTAGCTGAGCGAACGTGCCAAAAGTGGTTTTTTACCACAACCCCAAGCGCAAAAAACATCAGCCAAATCAACGGCAAAGCCGAATATCCATGACGCGAAGGTAATCATCTGTATTTGGTGGGATCAGAAGAGTGTGCTCTATTATGAGCTGCTAAAACCGGTTGAAACCTTCAATGGACAACGCTACCGAACACAGTAGCCGAAAAACGCCCGGAATATGCGACCAGACTAAAAAAAAAAACCGCACGAGCTAAAACCCAATCCAAAGAGTGAATTAAACGATCTAAAGGAAGTCTGTACTGCTGCTGATATTTGGTCGGCAAAGACTCGAAGTTTTTGGGCGTCACGACACACTGGCTTGGAGCAAACCCAGAAAGAAAATCTAAAACGCTGGCATGCCGAAGATTTTCAGGTTCGCACAGCTATGACCGTATAGCTGTTTTACTGGAAGCAATACATACAGAATTTGGACTGGACTCACAAAAGTTACTAGCCACGGTCACTGATACTGGCAGCAATTTCGTCATAGCGTTTACAGAGTTTGGGATACATACTGATAAAAAATGGCAATGGTGCAAGTGAAGAATCAGAGCGTATTATTCCACAGTCCAGAATTACTCGTACATTTGCTCTGCCCATAAGCTCAATCTATGTGCAACTAGCGACGCTAGTAAGATAGGGAAAGGGAAATAAGAACAACTATTCCCGATATGCACGACCAACTCATTAAAAATGCCACAATGTATGTGAAATGTGCCGGACGTCCTAAATCAGCGGAAATAATGCACGGTATTGTTAGGCGTACCCTTTCCAAACTGGGAATTACTCGATGGAATAGTCTTCATGATGGGCGAAAACAAATTCTGTATATACACGATAAAAGTGGACGACTGTACGAGGCACTGGGACTGACGAACGTTTTACGTATGAACGATTTTCAATAATACTTGCTCTGCTCAAAACCAATAGCAGAGGCATTGGACTTCCTGGACATTTTATTCCCGTGTTTAGTATCCCTATGAAAAAAACAGAGATGCATTTGTTTATTGAAAACCGTTGGCAGATAGTTATTTACATAAATGTTAAGTTAGGATTTTGCGAAATCTTCAACATCTCCCCGACGGTAGCTGAAAATGCAGCAGTTGCTAAAATGTTTTTTCCCATGTCCCGCGAAAGTACACTCAGTGTGTGAAACACCTGAGTAAGCAATTTACGCTGATGGCACTTCGAATGAAAATAAATCACAATTGACAAGTTTTACTTCAAGTTTCGGACGGAACGGTTGACTTCTCCCAAGAGAATCTAAATAAAAATTATTTCTTAAGAATATACTTGCGTCTTGTATTTTTTGGTTTCCGAAGAATACTAAAATAGTTAACTCGCGCAGATATATTTTGATTATTTTTGAATCTTAAATTATAGAGTTATATGTAACATGTGTTGCTTTACATTTCTCTAAATATTTTTTTGGATTACATCAATTTTTAATTATACATTTTTGGATAAGTAAGAAATGGCAGGAAACGGTTCACAAAAACCTACTTGTTGTTTTTATTGTATACCTAACTTAGCTTAAAAATAAATTATACTAACTTAAAAATAACTTAACCTATTTATACAAAATTAAAATAATCCGGATTTTAGAGACTTAGCTCTCTCTTCTGGTATTGAGTGTTGTCGAACTTGAATGTATTGCTGCCCGTTCTTAAATTGTGGTAGATAATGTCATTGCGGTTGTCTACAATTCTGCCCATCTCGAACAGGTTTCTGACGTGGCTTGCTGTGCGGAAGATGTCGCTTGGGTCAGGTCGTGTTGTAGCAAGTTCAGTTATTAGGCTATTCGGGATGTTCTCGAGGTTCTTGCAGAAGTTGCTGGTGAGTTGGGATATGCGTCTGTCGATTCGGTCTATCTCGGCACTGTTGTAGAGGATGGATGACCTTACGTATTTGTAGGAAATTTGTTGGCGATGGAGGTTGGTGATGGTCCTGAAGGATTTACGCTCGAAGAGTCGGAGTTTCCCCATTTGGGATGGTGTTAGGTGGAACCATACTGGACACGCGTATGTCAGTGATGGTCTTATGATCTGCTTGTACAGGATCCTCTTTATCTTGGTGGAAAGAGTGTTGGGTTTCCACATGACATTCCTGCAGTAGCTGAGTTGAATCTTGGCCTTCTGGATGCGGTTGGTGATGTTCTTTCCGAAGGAGAAATTTCTGGTGAAAGTAACTCCTAGGTACTTCATCTCCTTGCCTGTTTGTACCGATTCGCTGTTGATCATTATGCGAACTCTTGTGTGGTGCTTCAGGGTGTTCCTTGTGCAGTGGTTGTTGGGGCCTTTGATTACCAGCACCTGGGTTTTCCTTTCGTTGGGTCTTATTTTCCACTTGTCGAGATAGGTGGGGAGTGCCGACAGGTATCTGTTAATTAGTCTCTCGCTAAAAGGGGTGTGAGAGTAGATTAGAGTGTCGTCAGCATACGTGATGATCTTCACTCCTGGTAGGTGCCAGGATAGAGCCTTGCGGTACTCCGGCTGTTATTGGGAACGTTGAGGACTTGGAGCCGTTGACGTTTACCAAGAATTTTCTGTTGGTAAGGTAAG
The DNA here is from genome assembly GCA_905231855.2 of Eristalis tenax. NCBI lineage: Eukaryota > Metazoa > Arthropoda > Insecta > Diptera > Syrphidae > Eristalis > Eristalis tenax. Next base: position 31,430,986 of record HG993124.1, on the reverse strand, counting down.
ACTGGTGTGGAAGTGGTGGAGCTTAGACAGAGAGCCTCTGTGACAGCCGCAATCTATTCGAGTACTCAATATCAGCGGCGTGTATGCTCTGTGAGCTGACAGAGAACCTCTATGACAGCCGCAATTAAGAAGGATAATAAAACACAGGCAGAAAGTAATTAAATAAGCTTGGCTAGGGTCAGAGCGATTTAGGTATTTAACCGTATCCAAACAAATACAGATTTCATTTGTAATCACTACAAAAAGTAATCAGATTACAGGTTACGTTCTGCCCATCACTGCACCGGACACTGTTTAACCATTGATGCCTATCCCGATGCCTCATTCACATTCCTACTCATTCTACAATTTGTTGAGTGTATGCATACATGGTGGAGGAGAATTATCTAAGCAGCAAAAACCCTGCAGGCTATTAGGTATATTCGAGTACCTGTGAGTGATCTGATTAACTTGTGTAATGTACCCTATGAGCTATGGCCTCATATAGATCGTTTACAGGCCATGTAGCAGCTGTCATTTAAACCCAAACTGCCTTTTAGGAGCTAAAGCCGTACAATCCTTAAGCTTAATCCGCTCAAGATCACAATAATCTGTTGCTTTTCATACGGAATAAGTGTGCGTTGTTGTAAAACACCCTTTAATTCGGAAAACTGGTTTATTCGCAAATAAAATTTTGTCGGTTTTCAATTTTGTTTGTAAAAATTATAGAACGCTATGAATGAACTCAAATAGGTAGAAGTCGGATAAATCATCAAAATGTCAATTGGGAGAGTCCCGGCAATGCATATTTAGAAGTCGAGAAAACCAATTAAAAAAATGTATTTGCGGGAACCCCGGCAATTAATTTTTGTTTGTCTTAATAAAATAATTGTTTTAAAAAATTTGTCTTAATTAACAAAATTTTAAATTTAAAATTCTTGAAATGTTCATCGTTAGGAATGTGTTTTAGAAAAACTCTCATTAATTCGGAAAATTAGTTTATTCGGACTGTCCTTTCCCCAACCACTCCGAATTAACGAGCTTTTGCTGTGCAATGAAGCTTCTCCTTACACACAAGCCAGCAGCATGAGACTGAGGAGCCCACTTCTTAGACGAATTAAGCAACTCTGTTGTCAGCCATCTATCTGCTAAAAAAATAGAGCAAATTGGTCTGTGACGTGTTATCATATCCGCGTGTTAGTTCGTCAGCCACTTGTACCTGCTTATTCTTTTTGGAATTGTCACAATTGTGTCCAGGCTTTCCAGCCAATGTCAAAACATCCAAGCCATCCATGCACAGAACAGTTTATGGGCCTCCCTCTAAGTATCTAAGTTCGTTCAGATTCCTGTTGCAGACTCTCGTGGGCACACTTGCAAGCACTCTCAATGCCTTAATCATGGCCGGTGTGACATGAATTTGATTCGCAAACCAATCATTCGGCTCCTTTTCGAATGGCGCTACAGCCCGGGATGGACCTAGGCATCATATTCAGCCAGCTGCCTCCAATTCTGCACGACAGTTGGAACAGTGGCTGGGACCCTTCTCCATCGGTTTTGTAGGCCTTCCTCTTCTGCTTTGTGCAAAACAAGTCCCCTCTAAAGTCATTATTGATTAAGTGAACAACACACAAGGGTTATTAGGCACAAAGGCTCTTTCAGCGGAAGCACAGTCAAATGCCAACCAATCACTCATCCACGACTTTCAACATTACTCGCATAATTGTATAGTGACGTCTGTCACAAGACGCAACTTGTCAAAAAAGTAAACACCATCTTCAGCAAGTTAACACAAGTGGTTCCACCAACAAATACCGCCACTTCAGTTGTGAGCACAGTGCACAGTGGCTTTTCATTTCTTATCCACTCAACAGAGCACAAGTACACCCTTTAAGCCTTAAGCCCCGCAGGGCTGGCAACATAACAGGCTGACAAAACAAATGAAGTGACAGTACGCGCATAGCTACATGTGTGTGCATACATGTGTATGAATGCTCGTATGCGGCCTGGAATGTGACAAAACGCTGTCAGTGTAACATGTCAGTTAGATTTATGCAAATAATGTTACCAAATCCCTTGCTGCTTTGTATTCATGATATGCGAGTCGCTCTCGTTCTTTCCAGATCGCTCTCTCGCTCTCGTTCTTTCCATATCGCTCTCTCGCTCTCACGTTCTCACTGTCTACTTTTTTTGTGTCCTTTCAGATTGCCGGCGAAGCGGCGGGGTACACGGACTCTTTGTGACTGACATCAATGTTCCGCAAATCGTTGACTTTCGGGATAATGTAACATTGTCGTGCAGCTACGATATGACTGGCCACACATTAAACTCCGTAAAATGGTACAAGGACGAAATGGAATTTTTCAGGTGAGTAAAAGCAGTGAAATACTTCCGACAAATTACGACAAGATGTGCGTATCCAGATGGGGTTGTGTGCTGGTGGTGCTGTATCAGGTTAGTTGGCCGGCTTGCTTGGGTGGAGACCTACGTGCTCTCCCTCCCTTTTGGTTGCTTTTTTTGTTTTGGTTAACCTTTCCTGTGGCCGAAACGGGTGGCTTAACGAGTGAACGAGTATAATTTTTGGTGTCCTTGGGTGAACACAGAGCTCGCACCGCACCGCACTAACATCATCGCGTATTTAGATGTCAAGGGACTCGTCGTTTGGTATTACAGCACACATCACAGAACAGTGGAACACCATTTATTTACCCGTTCACTTATGAAGGCGAGTGAAAAAGGATGCCCACAGGAATATGGTACACACACCCGACGCACACAGGGCCCATGGCTGATGGAGCGTGTGTGTACTCGCACATGTTACATTGATCCTCGAACATGAGAACCACATTAGAATTATTTATTATATTTTATTTTTCTTGTATCCTCTTGCTCCGCTCCGCTGTAATCGCACACAGCGCCCACTTATTCATTTTATCACGACACACCGCACTGGGCCTTGGTGTCGAGGACGGAGACAGGAAATGCTTCCTGGAGATACTGTTTTATTTCTTCTTTTCTTCTTATTTCCTTCTGGATTTTGTTCAACCGGCAACCGGCAACCGGGGTGTGCAGAGCGGTACACGCAGTGCGTTAAGTGTGACATGTTTGAGGAGTCCTCCGAGGGAGATAAATAATCCAGCTGCTTAGCATTTCTATATTTAATGTTGACAAATGCTGGCTTATGTGGAACATTCTAATCGCGGAGTGAGGGTGATAAATAATTCGGATCAGTTTTTGGCGCGTAAAGTTGGTTCGTTTCTTGGCTGAGGCTAGAGCAACTGGGGAGGTTAGAGACTGTACTCATTAATCCTCCAGAATTCGAGGGACAGTAATCGAAGTACATATGTTACTCTCATGTGGCAAGAATGTCCCCTTCACCACGACTTCCGAGGCGGACGTTGAATGCGTTCCATCAGGTACGCGCCCGCTTGGCATACCCAGGACGAGATGGTTGGACCAAGTCCACGCTTAGGCATAACTCCAGATCAGTTAGAGTCGATGGCGGAGGATGGAGATCTCTCGTGCGATGTTTACCCCAGCGACCCCTTCAAAGATGATGACGATGACTATGAGCAACACAGCTTCCTAACAATCATGGAAAAGGCCAACATTTCGAAGGAACTGGAAACTGACTCTACTCAGGATTAGATCTATCGCCGAGGTATGGGGTTTTAAAATCCACAAACGGCCACACAAAACAACGAAATACTTGAGTTTATCGAAAAGGGCGTCGGAATCGGAATCGGAGAGAGACAAATCTCACGATCTTCAGAGATGCCTGAAAAGGAAACTTTGAATGACTGAGGAAAACGGCGGGAAAAACTGTGTCATTTTCGACTAACTCACTCACAAATTAAGCAAATTATTTGAACAGCCGGTTGAAGGAATCTTCTAATTTAATGCCAAAAGTCTTCAAAAGTGTCGCGATCGTGAAGTGCGAATATTAAAAATAAAATTGCCTGCAAACAAGATGCAAAAGGAATTTCAAGCCTACTTCAGGGAAAATTCTCCAATTAGACTGCTTTATATGTCAAGAGTTTTGAGCCCAGTTGTTCTGACAAACAGAAGCAGCGCCGGTTGCCAAGGACGATTCTATGTCGGGTCTCTACTGTGATGTCGTTTGTGAAGTTCATGTTTGCCCCGAGATAGGCAAACCCCTTTACTACCTCGTGACACTTTGTGCATGGTAATGTGCGACGGAATGTTGTTTGGTCGTTTAGTCCTCATTGACCTTGAGACCAGTTGGTGTCGCCCGTTCTTCAATCATTGTAAAAGCCTCCACTACGGCACGTTGGGAACTTGCGACGATGTCGATGTCATATGTGTACCCCAACTGTTGACCTGACTTGTGGAAGCTACAAGACAGCTTCCGGAAATCCGGAGCAGCCTTCAAACGGTTCGGCAGTCTCGTGTGAAAGCGTGAGACACAACCGGATCAATCTTCTTCTTCTTCTTTCGACGACGGGGTTATGATCCGAATTTGGGGATCATAACCCTCCCACTTTACTGCATCCCTACTGGTCCGCCTGTGGACTCGCCGATACGACCTCAAAAAATATCGGCAGGCCTATCTCGGATCACTTCATCACTAAGGTCGATCAAATGCTGGTGTTTTTGCATTTGTGTGATCCAGGAGTTTTTAGGCCTGCCTCTCTTTCGCGCTTGCGTCGGCACGTTTATTGATATTGCCTTTTTAACGGGGTTCGAGTGGTCTCTCCTTTGACGTGAAGGCTTCCTCGGATCCTTAAACTTCTCCTTCTATCGAGCTTTGTTACTCCCGCCGTCATGCGAAGCATCTTCATCTCAGTTGCCGTTAATTTGCTGTCATACTTTTTGTACGCTGCCCAACATTGTGAACCGTATGTGAGCGCCGGATGTACAACTGGGGTGTAGAGCCTTCAGCTTAGGGGGCATTTTTCGGTCACTGAAGATGGCTGAGGTTTCCCGCCACTTCATCCAACCTACGCTAACACGATGGTTGATATCGTCATCACAGGTTACTTCGCTATTGATCATTGATCCCAAATATTTGAACTTTTCGCACTTGGAAAGCCTGAGTGGATCGGAGAAAAGGCAGCACTGGTACTTGGTATTTTTCTGGCTACTGCGGTACCCATTCCCCTCCAGAACATCCACTCACACATCAAGTGCTCTCTGCAGGGAAGTTTGATCATCAATTATGATGGCTCCATCGTGAGCAAATAACTGATGCCGGCAGGACATCTTACTCTTGTCTTTGCTCCCTCGTACATGTCCATAATAATCTGTGCGTAGGTTTCTGGAACTCCTCTTTTTCTTAGCGCCACCCATATTAGATCTCTTGGTTGTCTATCAAACGCAAACCTGTGTGTTATCTTTGCGTCTTCCACAAGAAGCAGACCTTGCGCACCGTTAATGAACTTTTGTGAACGAATCTCCTGCGCATTCCTCCTTCTTTGAGCTGCTATTTTGGAGATAGTTGTGCCCTTGTTCAAGTTGTTTTGACGCAGTTCATGGTTCGCCTGGTTCCTATCCGCAGACGAAGAAGATATTTCCTCCAACTCCCGATACAGGCCCTCTTTTCTCTTAGCTTCAATTTGTCCGCACTTCTTCGCTACACATTTGCAACGTAGTCCATTTCAAGCGATCTGTTTTCATCTCCATTGCTAGAGGAGCGCTTTGACCAAGCTATGAAGGCCATTTCTTTTCACTCATCACTGCTTTCGCTTCATCTGTCCGACACCATGTCGCTTTCCCATGTTGGCAGTGGCCTTTTGAAATGCCGAGCAGCGATTTAGCTGCGTCTAAACAAGGTCGTTGCAGTGAATTCCACATGTCTTGTGCTCTGCACTCTACATCGTCAACTTCGACGATGTTGTGATGGAAATAGCGCTTCACCTTGTCAATAAAAGCTTGGCGATACTTGAGGTGACGATGGGCGTTAGTTTTAAATCCTTGCAGGTTGTATGTTTCCGGAAATATTGAATATGACAATTTATTCCTCAACCTAGTTGTGCGGCTAAGAAACGAACTTCTAAGTTGCGCATACATTCGAGTTATATTCTATTTTCCAAGCAGTAGGAGTGAAGAACCGACAAACCATCGGCTTCCTTAAGGTCTACTCCATCAATTTTTAATTTGAGTAAGTTTTCACCCCGCTTCAGAGACACGAGACAGCACTGTGTTCTTGACGCATTCAACTCAACTTGGTTCCTTTCACCCCAGATGATGATGGAATTGATATCAGAATTGAGTTCGGTTGACATACGCTGACATTGCAGTTCAACTGCATGAAACCCTTGTCGTTTTTGTGGATGGGGAGGATCAGATTTAGCTGATATTCGGGCAAGCTTTCGTCTTCTCAAATTCTGCTGATGAGCATCGCTCATGAGCTCCTTACCAGAGAATCGCCACCGGCCTTGAAGAGCCTTAATGGTGAGCCACCTGGGCTGCCGGTCTTGGTGTTCTTCAGCCTTTTGAATGGCTGTGGCGACTTCTTCAAAGCTGGGTGGGAGGACTACTACTGAAGTTGAGATTTTTTGATTCCCTAACACTCCATCCGGGTTAGGCCCGTCAAGCAGCTGTTGGTAGTGATGATTAAATTCGAGGTTACCCGCGTTACGCGGCTTTTTTTTATAAAAATCTCCGTATTTTCTGTATGTTCCCAGACTCTTCGATATCCTTGAGCTGCTCTCGTAACCTGCGAGAGCCCTTTTCTTCAGGCGTAGGCGTTTCTTCTCCATCTGTCTTCTAGCCCACTTGCGCTGCTCAAGAATATGCTGTTGCTAACAGATATGACAACAAAAAAAAATTTCTTTTCGATAATTTGAATCTCTCTAAAATGTGAACCGGCCATATTTCAATTAGTTCACATTATCGAGATTTTTCTGTGTTATTAGTGAGATACCGGGCAACAGGTATAGACTGAAAATTGCGAAACAAGACTCACTCACTTCTTCGTCAGTGTTGACAAGGGCTCTTACGAGAGAGGGACATCATCATCAAAATGCGGTGCATTACCACTCGGATTGGGAGTGGTCCTATCCCATTAATCACAGAATGGCCACGAACGAAATTTTTCCTTGGTAACGTCGACACCAACAGAGCGGAATTAAGCTCACATCAACATGGAGGCATTAGCTATCATCTCCTTAACCCAATCATGATTTTCCGGTGTGCAATACCTCCAAGTGCTGATATCGAAGGAGTTGAACGTCAACAATACAAAGCGAAGACCTATGTTCGCTCGCGGCGACCCATGCCCCACCCTCGGCGCGGCGCAGCATTAACAAGCACATGAGGCTGTCAAAGATAAACACAGCCGAACATTAACAGTTTATTCCAGTCATATGCTGTGTGTCGCATCATGTACATCTTAGCCATCAAACAGCTGTAATTACCACGTTAATAACAAGCAGAAGAACAACTCCTCACATCATTTTAATTACACGTCCTTGTTGCCACGAGGGATCGAGGCAAAACTTTTCTCTGCGAGACGCTGCGAGAAAAAACCACCGACAACGTCCCAATCATCCTCATCATCCCCCTCTCGGCGTCATTCTCAGCGGATTACAAGTGCGTGTGTAGTGAGTGGGGTGAGGGGGGACGGGGGGGGGGGGGGATGAAGACGCGAGGTTGGTTGTCCTGGGGGACTGATGGTGGGAAGAAAGAAAACATATTTCGCCCATGTCAGCAGGATACATCCCCACCCCATCCATTCCAGCTGGATTCCACGATAGAAGGATGATAATTTGAATTAACCATCCCGTATGCCACAGTTCTTGTCTTGTCTTGTCAAATCTAGCCGCCCCTCGCTTCGTTTAGCTGAAGGACGCTTGTCTTAATTAAAAATTTTAAAGTGTTGCCTCGGATGTAAGAAGACATCCTCGGTCTCCGGATATCTGCTGAGATGTTGGTCGGGACTTGGTTTCAGAAAACTTGTTTTCCGCCCACACGCACAGTCCCACTCGCATGGCATCCGTACACGAAGTAAGAGATACATTTTTTTGGGAAGGTCTCCGGTGTCCTTGAATGATAATTGAAAATTCCACCCCTGTTCCACATGGCATTACCTTAACCACGGACTGGGGAAGAAAATTCCTCATTAGCTAGCAAATGCCGAGCCCCGGATGTTCGTGTTCGTGTGTTGAGCTCTCATGTCTTTGCCGCGTTCTTTTTGAATCCTTTTTCTCAATTATGACATTCTTCCTTCTAACACGCTTCTACACACCCACACACACCCACACTCGACATGACCTCGTCCCTTAGAAGGTGGACGGACGAGGAGGTGGAGGGGTGTGTCAGTAGGTGATGATGATTTCTGCAGCGGCATAGAGCAAACCTCTGCTGTGCGGATGGGAGGGTTCACCGCTTTGATGGTCGCACGGTACTTGGTGCATGCATGAAATATAAGCCACACTCAACTTGGATCTTTTTCTTAGCGGGATATACACGCTCACCCACACACCCACTGACACACACACCCGCAGAGAGCAGGCATTGAGATTATACAATTTACACGCGCTGTGGCTAATTAAAATCTTAATTGGAATACTTCCATGACGATAACGAAGGGATATGTACTCGTGCTTGGTATTTACATTTGCCGTGGTTTTAGATACTTATTATGGTTGGAGGTTTTTTCATTACAGAGGGGGCGACATGCACATAACTGCGAGGGAAGATGAGTACATTTACGGGGCGGCATGTTGTCTAAATGGTGAAGGGTGACGGCAGCGGCGCGGCGACGAGCAGGGAAGAGTGTTGTGTTGTATTTTTTTTTTCTCGTTTTTTGGAACAAATGCTTGAGTAAGCATCTGTCACGAAATTGGATCAGTGTATAGACTGTGTGCGAGTGAAGAAACCTTAACGCTCTCTGCTCCACATGTGGCGGGGCGCACAGATCTGTGGACTTGTGTTAATGAGCGCCCCAGTGAGCCTTATTGGTTATTTTTGTATTTAAAAAAAGAACATCCTGCAACCCAGTTGTCAGTCGCCCTCTCACCGGGGATGTGGTATTTAGGCAAACGCTTGGTTTTGGGTCACAGGGAGATGCAAACATGTACAGGAGCAAAGTGCCTAGCTGAAGACGTTCCTATGCGACTTTCTTCACCATTTACTTCAGTACCTGCCCTTGTTCTGTTTTTCGTGGCATGGGCTTGATGGTTTAAACACGGGCTTAAGTAACCCATTCAGTTAAGTACCAGGGTACATGGGCCTACCTTCTACAGCACACGTATTGTGTGTGATGTTGTTATGTCGAAAGTGGATGAGACGTTCAGTCGTGTGCTATCTCCGAACGGCAAAGCTTAGGAAGCTTATTCCAGACAGAAAAGCTTTGGCAGTGACTAGCAATGGGCGGAGCAGTGAATTATGGAAGTTGGTCAATCATATCGTTGCACCGACACATTACGCCATGGTAACTCTGTTCCCTCTAGAAAAAATATCGCTGGGAGTTCTTACTGTAGTTGAGGAGCGTTACCAAGTGTGGGTGTTGCGACGATTACAACGAGTTTAAGATTGGCGTCAGATCCAGCAAGATGCTGCTTAACTCAAATATTGTCAATGTTCGTGGCCGCTTACCCGCACATTTCTTTTGTGTCAGTTTCATCCCTCCCTAAGGATCTCTCCCTCGTCAGTTTAGACGCCTGGAGTAACTTACTAAATTTCTCTAGTTTCTCCAGTCCGTCCTGTCAGTCCGTCAAATAAAAATAACAATACCTATCAACTACATCATAATATTTATTCTCTTGCTTCATTCGTCATCTCTGGTGAAATTCCCTTGAACCCGATCAACACGGTCAATGGGGTCCTCGTCACACGACGGCACGCTCACATTCATGTGCGGACATCAAGTACACATGAGCGATGAGACGATGAGAGCTCCCAACCACAGATATTCGTCTTTCCAGCCAAAAAGAACGTGGCCCACCGAAAAACACGCGTACTGCTTTATTTGGAAGCTGTGTTTCACGCATACTCTCATACGTGATGTCCTTTGATCTGCTGCCCCAACTAGTGTCAAATAAGTTTCCAATTTGGCTAACTTGCCCAACATTCCATGAGTTATGTTCGTCAAGCATATTTTTGTTATCTGCAGTGTAATTGGAAATGATAACATGGAAGAAGAAGTTTGCTTTTAACGTAAATGAGAGTGTAAATGGAACTAGCCAAATTACAAACGTTGTTCCTAATCTAAAAAAAAATTAAATAAACTATTGTAAAATCATTCAATTAATGCCTCCTGTTGTGACACCCATATTTCAAATTCAGCAGCACAATCCGAGTGCTTGATTAATTGATAAATCCGGAAACTGAAAACGACAGTACGAGCAATCCAGAGAATTGTGTTGTTTTCTATCCACTGTTGTACTTTTATAAGACTTAGCAGGCGTACTTTCAGAATTTATATTTTATCGGTACCTATCTAAAGGGTGATTTTTTAAAAGCTGTAAAATTCAGAAAAATTCATGAAATCTTTATTTGAATCGATAGTACGGTCCATATAATTTAATGTTTGAAGATTATTTCATGCAAATGCTGACCTTGACTGCGCCTCAAATGGTCCATCCGCTTAGTCCAATTTTGGCATACTCTTTCCAACATTTCGGCCGGTATCTCACGAATAAATGCTTCAATGTTGTCTTCCAATGCGTCAATTGAAGCGGGCTTGTCTGTATAGACACGAGTTTTAACATAGCCCCACAAAAAAATGGTCTAAAGGCGTTTAATCGCACGATCTAGGCGGCCAATTGACCGGTCCCAAACATGAAATAAAATGTTCACCTAACTCGCCTCTCAATAAGTCCATTGTTGCGCGTGCTGTTTGATCATGCAAGTCAAACTCTTGCATTTTGGGCACAAAAAAGTTGGATATCATCTCACGGTAGCGCTCACCATTCACAGTTACGTTACGATTCGCATCATCTTTGAAGAAGTACGGTCCAATGATGCCACCAGCCCATAAACCGCACCAAACTGTGACTTTTTCTGGATGCCATGGTAGCTCTTGCAATGCTTCTGGCTGATATTCACTCCAAAATCGACAATTCTGCTTATTTACGTACCTATAAGCCAAAAATGAGCTTCGTCTTTAACTGACCATAAAATGGAAGAAGCTCGCGATGAACTTTCTTAACAGAGCACGCATTTTGATAAAAAAAATTCAATAATTTGCAAGCGTTGTTCGTTTGTAAGACGGTTCATGGTTAAATTATAGACCAAACCGAAGACGTTTGACAGTGAAACAAAACACGAAACGTGCGTCAGCTGTTTAAACCAGTGTTGCCAAAAAGGTAATAGCTAAAAAATCACCCTTTACTAGGCTTGTGCAGTTCACAGACGAACTAGTTCAAAAAACAGCTCCCACAAGTGAACTATGTGAACTAGTTCACAATATCATTTCATTTTAGGTTATTTAGTTCATACATGTATTCTCAGTGTGTATACTTGTATTCAGACGAATAACTGAACTCGATCGAAGTAAACTGAACTAAATTGAGTTGATGTTTGATTTGTTCTTATTAAATTTAAATTTTGTTAAACTTGTTTTTGCTTTACTTATATTTTATTCGTGTTCTTATTGTTTTTTTTTTTTTTTGTGTTTGTAGTCAGGTTAAGTGAATTTGTATGCATTTGGGACAAATTGCGGCAAACCTTAACATTGGCCACAATCAGCAGCAACAATCTTCTTGCTTGTATTGAACTAGAACTAAATGAACTAGTACAATAAACAGGTTTGAACTAAATTGAGCGCTCTCTGGACTGAACTAAAATGCGCGAGTCTACTATCTACCAGAAATAAAGTATGATAGAGATGCCCAACTTCATAGCTGATTGACCCCTAGTCCATCGACAAATTTCAGACGCTTTTTGACAGTTATCCATGAATTTTTGAAGGTTATTCACTAAATAACGTAAATACCGTTCTCTGATTGGTCAATATGGCTTTAGGAAACAATATAAAAAATCATTGTCAAAAATGTTAAGGGGCAAGAGAGATAGAAGTTTAGCATCTCTATCATATAATGATTACTTGTAAATTGAATTTGACGACAAAATCGTATCAAATCCCTTTTATTTCAACTATTTTCTAATATTTCAACGGCGAAATATGTGAATTCGAATACTCTGTAATTCGATAACTCCCAGTTAAATGAACGCATCTTCAGGATATAAGTTGCTTTGTTAATAAGGGGGGATGCATGTCTCTATGCATGTCTCTATTAGGTTATAAATACAACATACCGTTAGCTCAGAGTAGTGTGAAGATGTTACTCACTAAACAGAAGGTGTTGTATGAAATTTCAAGCAGGTGTTGACGGCTGAAAATTCGTTTATCTTTCCGAACTGTCCATCTAATAGAACCGTGCTACTATACATGTTAGAAATATATTTTAAATGGATGAGTTTTGGTGTCCCCAAGTTAACACAGTTCTTGGTCTTAAGATCTTTACTTTACATAGGATGACATAGGGCAACACATGTTAAGGGAATAAAACGCGGCCTTCACAGCTTCGCTTGGACATTTCAATTCTCGAAATTTCGCATGACTTTTCTGCATAAATGTGGCTGACATGCAGCATCAACATTGCCTTACTGCAGCGTTCAATTTCCTCATGTAATGCACGAGTCGTTGTGGGCCTAGACCTTTGACTTCATATAAATAAATGAAATCTAAATGGGCGTCCATTTTGATCACCGAGATGAGGGAGTACACGACCGGGTTATGTCGCATGCTGTAAGTGAATTGTTTCGAGGGATTTATGGCATGTAGCTTGTTAAAACTACATATTTGGCCACATCAATATCGTCCACTTTGGACAGAAAGAACTGTGTTATCATGTCGCCATATCGAGAACCAGTAACAGTCACTGCTTGAATAGACTCATGTTCAAAAAAAGTATCGTCCAATTACGCCTCCAGGCAAACAGTGACACGCTCTGGGTGCGTGGGCATTGCATTAGCCACTATGTTAAGCATCTCAAAGTGATCGAGTCTCCGTGAATTTTTCACTTAATCCTCTCACAGTTGATGACGTTAAAATATTAGACGACCATATTTTGTATGAAATTTTCTTTATTTTTGAGGTGTTGTTCAATAATTTAAAACACGTTGCTCCATTGAAGTACACAAGTGAAGTACTATAGAGATGTCGAACTTCACAGCTGATTGCATCCCAACTTGGGGGCCTTTTTGGCAGTTATTCATGAATTTTTGACAGTTATGCACGAAATAATGCAATTTCCGTTCTCTGATTGGTCACGACTTCCGAGGCGGGCGTTGAATGCGATTCCATCAGTTAAACGACCGCTTGGCAGACTCAGGACGATATGGTTGGACCAAGTCCAAAAACTCGCCTGTTTACGCTTGGGCATAACTCCTGATGAGTTGAGTCGATGGCGGAGGATCGAGTTTCCTGGAGATCTCTCGTGCGTGGTTAACCCCCGTGACCCCTTTAATGGAGCATGCGAGTCAGAAGATGATGATGATGATCAATTTGGTTTGACAAATCGATATAAAAAACTGTTGTCAAACATTTTAAGGGGCAAGGGAGTAAGAAGTTGGCTATCGCTAGAATACTTGACTTCTGATTTGAATTACACTAAACTGACACTCATACAGTATTACAGGAGCCCTGAGCACTTGCCCAACTGCCGCCATGGAGGTGTGGTCGAAGGATGTGCAAATAAAATAATCATTAGAATGACAAAAGAATTGATAGGAAAAGACAGAGACAATTGGATGCACTAGTCAAAAAGCTTCCACTTCTGGAAATTCCGAAGGATAACGTGATCAGGAAATTCAACATCCCAAAGAAGTTCACCATTAAGCTCAGCACCAACAAAGACTGTAACATTGAATCCATTATCCGCAGACTGAGTAGCAATACGGTGAAATTGTATACAGATGGAACAAGAACTGACGAAGTAACAAGGGCGGGAGTATTTGAACGACAAAGGACTACGAACCCATGGGCAAAGGCGCCAGCTTATTTCAAGCAGAAGTCTATGGCATACACAGACACTTGACAGGAATTATACCAACTGCGACATAGCAATAATGTCGGACATTCGTGCCATTATCCACAAGACTCCTATATCGTCCAAGCTCGTGTGGGAATGTCTACAAAAGCTTGAGAAAGGGAGCAGGATAACAGAGTAAGACTTTGTTGGATACCTGGCCATATAAGGACAAAAGGCTTTCAAATAGCCGACTCGCAAGGAAAGGAGCATCGGAACCTTTTATAGGCCCCGAACCATGCTGCGCTGCTGCAGATCGGGTCCTTAGGGAAGAGTTCAGGAAACTACAAAGAAGGAACCGGCAGATACCTGAACCAACACTCATGGCATGAAGCCGACCAAGCAACTCTTGGGTCAACATAACTGAAAGAGGTTCGATGAGTGCATTAAAATGAGCAAGAACAACCTCCGCATCCTAACAGGGCACTGTAGACTCAGGGAGCACCTTAGGAAACTGGGACCATCAGAAGAAGGTCTCTGCAGATTCTGAGGAGAATCTAATGAATCCCAGTATATAGATTTTGTGAGGCACTTTTCACGGCAAGCTCCTAATATCAGACGAAGAACGCTGCAACGAGCTCTCCTTCTTTCAGATTCCTAAAGGAAACTGGCTTAGAGAGAATACTCTAGGACAAATCTCATCCACCTTCGCGTTACAGGAGCAGATAACCCTCAATACAACTCTGAACAGAGATGGATGAGAATAGGTTGCGGTGCAATTTACCCACAACAATAATAATAATACCCTAAACTGTCACCTGTCAAATTATTTTTGTTGTTGTTTGTCACTGTTGACATCAATTTACTGCACAAATGGAAGTAGCTTCAAGTATTGCATTAATTTTAGGACACCCTTTATAACCACTAAGAGCTGAGATTCCTGTATCAGACTTGTTGACAGTACAGTACGATCTCGATTCACGCAACTCCTCGAATTTCGTAAAAATGATTGTAACTACCCCAGTTTGTACTAGTTGCGATAATCGAGAATGCTGTGCATATTCAGACATTAATTTTTATCAAACATTGAACACCAAGGCGTATGTGGAATATTTTTTTTCCTTGAGAGTTATGTATTAACCCTTTCGGACGCAATGCAGGTGATGAAGTTACCGAAGCTGTTCCTATTGGAATGAGTGAAATATATTTTCAATAGTAAAAGACACAAATATTTATCAGAAACTATTGATAGGCGTGGCAGGTGGGCGTTGGTACATATACGCACCATTCGGGTTGTTCAGTGGTACAATGGTGTACCATTCGTCTTCTGTAATCCAAAAATACACTGCTTTTTGAGTTGACCTGCAAGTGAAAACTACAAAAAACAAACTGATTTACAATTGCAAAAAATGTCAAAATAGCGGCTATATTTTGTGTTTTAAGTCCTCGAGGACGAAGTGTTAAACATTTGGTTAGATTATCACAATTATGTGAGGTTCTAGGGAGGTTTGAACTCTTTTCGGCACATACAGTGAGCGTCAAAAGTGAGTGCACAGCACAAACCATATCAATCGGGACCCCAAGAAAATATCTTAAATGCACTTGTCTAAGGTCAATAGTGACGTACGAGGGGCGTTCAATATATTCTCGGTATCGATATGAGGGAAAATGCGAATTCAATTTAAATTGTTTTTATTTTTTAATATAATCTCCCCTAAGATCAATGCATTTGTTACCTCTTTTTTAAACCCGCAAAAAAAAATAAATTTCCTCTTTCTCTGCAAAATACCCATTTATTGCCGACTTGAGTTCTTCATCATCCGAAAATCTTTTTCCACGAAGACATTTTTTCAAATTCGGAAACAGGAAATAATCACTAGGGGCAAGGTCTGGACTATAGGGTGGGTGTTGGAGTTCTTCGAAACCAGGCGCAGCAGCCTTGGAAACTCGCGCCGTATGAACAGGAGCGTTGTCAAGAAGAAGCAACACACCCGCTGCGAGTTTACCTTTTTAATTTCTTCCTGCAAATTATGCAAAGTGGAAGCGTAGGATGTGGCGTTGATGGTTTCACCTTTTTTTTTTGTACTCAATGAGCAAGATTCCCTTTGAGTCCCTTTGTTCCTTTTTTATGCCACTGCATGGACTCTTGTTTGCTTTCAGGGTCATAGTAGTGGACCCATGTTTCGTCACCAGTGACAATTCGATACATAACACCGTCCGCGTTCTCACTACACATCTCTAAAAGCTGTAGAGCAGCATGCGATTCTCACTTTTTTCTGAGGCGCTGTGAGCATTCGTGGCAGCCACCTCGCACTGACTTTTGAACGGTTAAGATGGTCATGAAGACTGGTGTGAGTGGTACCAATTGAAAGCTTGGTGATCTCTGCCATCATTTACACCTTTATTCGGGCATCCTCAAGCACAAGTTTTTCGGCTTCTTTGATGCTTTCTCCCGGACAAGCAGCAGCCGGGGCGCCGGCGTGGGGGTCGTCTTCAATGCTCTCTCTGCCTCTCTTGAACTCACTTGACCACTTCTGCACAGTTGATAATGAAGGTGCGGAACCCTGGTAAACAGCCACCATTCATGAATAGTTTTTTGATTTTTTCCTTGCTTAGTGAGAAATTTAATTACAGCGCGATGCTCAATTGTCACTGTCATCGTCTCAGTTGCAATTATGATTCTGTTTATCGCGAATTAATAATCACATTTATGTGAAATTTTACCTGCGGCAACAGCAATTGCAAACAAAGCTCAGAATTGCCATTCAATGGTGATCTAAATTTCGTTCCGTTTTTGATGTATGGCCCGCCATGCCCACCGTTTTGAGATATCCTCAAATTTTGTTTGTTTTAAGTACATAACTAATTGCTTTAAGAAACTGCATTTAAGATATTTTTCTTTGGAGTCCCTTTTGAATTAACTGCTGCACACTTTCTTTAGACGCTGCCTGTATGTGTACCACGCTCCCCGAAAGGGTTCAGCGAGTGATTTTTAATTGTGACTGAATCATATGAAAAAGAATGTACAGCTTCCTTTTTACGTATTAATTCATACACATTTTGAGCGTTGTATCCATACGTCGCACTGTGATCCAAACGTCGACATACCTGGGTGTGTATTTGCATTTTCAAATTCAAGAATCAACGTGATCATAGTTGGTTCCCAAAGATGGAAGCTGAACAAATTCCAATTAACTTTAAGCATTTAAATAAAGACTAACTACAAGATTTTACATGTACACCCTGCTAACCGTCCGTGCATACCCCTTTGTGCAGTCTGTTAGTCGAATTGTTTTGACTCAACTTCTAAGCATTTTTTTGTTTTTTTTTTCTTCCTACTCGGTCTCGTTAGATACTCGCCGATGATGCATCCAGCGTACATGAAGTTCCCAGTCGATGGGGTGCAGGTGAGTGACGACAAGGATGGCTGCGACGAGTTCACATGTCGCATAGAGCTGAGCCTCCAGGGAAAGAAGTCATCGGGCGTGTACAGGTGTGAGGTTTCCGGCGACGCACCGCACTTCAAGCTAACAGCCAAAGCAGCCAACATGACTGTTGCCGGTAAGTGTAAGCAATCAATGAAATATCATCTTCAGAATGGGACAAGGGCAGAAGGAGAAAATAAGAAACCAACTCACATCTCCATCTCGGTTCGAATGATGGATAGCCCCCAACTGAGTCATCACTTACACACGAAGACCCACATAATGAACCGGAATTCAATCCATATCCTTTCGGTCATCATGCTATCACTCAGCAAAACCTTAACCTTCACCGAGGAGAATCATCCAGACCACACATACGTGCGGATGTGAGCACATATCGTCCTTTTGTCCATGAGAAAGTTGCTGCCTTCACAGGGGAGATATATGCTTAAATGATATATCGAACCATCACGGACGAACGTCATACTCTGACCATAATGAAGATTTCTCCAGCTCCACACCCAGGATATCATCTTGATGCTGAAAAGCATAATCTATGGCAAAAGATTAACGAGGGCACATAAATCAAGGATTTTCATGCTTTACGACCTCCACTTGTCGTCTGCAGCAGCAGCCGTAGCCGAACTGCAACAAGGCGCATTCCGCAGAGTGAATCCACTCAATCTTGTCGGCCCCATGGCCTGGCCCCGCGCCGCCCGCATACGGTTTCGCGCAAATGTCCGTGGAAAATTACTTCACCCTTGGGACTCTTAAAATATTACTTTGAATGCACTCAGCCATCCCTTTTATTGCCACTTCCACTAGCACTAGCACCAGCACTAGCACGCCGTGTATCCAACAGTGAACAGTGAGCATTCGGAATCCTTTAAGTAGATGCCATCATATGTCAAATGCATATGTATTGTTTCCTTGCGTTCCCTTGATGCCGCTGCTCCCGTGCTCCCCCTCCCTTCACTCTGCCCGCAGGGTAATGCGCAAAAATATTTCACTGTCACACATGACAAGCAAACGGATTTTGCAGTAAGACCTTGTCGAGGAGCGAAAACAAAAAACAAAGTGACAGCACGTCATGAATGAAAATTAAAGGGACGCAGTTCCTTTTCCTCGCGCAACCAGTATTTTTCATCGTTATTGTCGACATGATCTTATCAGGCGGCAACTGGGGAGGTTAAGGTCGGTCGTTGGCCCTTGGCTGCAGCCGTAACAATCGAAATCAGTGTCTGTGTGCGTTGCTCCTCCCCCGCGTCGGTCCCGAAAGCTCTGCTCTGCAACGTAATCTTCTAAACCTCTTACGGCTGAGGTCGGGGGGTATCTGTGGTGATGGATTCCTTGAACGTCGCTTGTCCCATCTTCAACATCCTTAATTGTTGATAATTATTGTAAGTGAGCTCGGTGTGGTTGTTCTGTTTTCTTCCAGCTCTGCCGCAAAATAATCCGCTTATAAGCAGCTTTCACTCGATGTACCGCCTAGATGAGTTCGTCGTTGCGAACTGCTCTTCGGATTATTCCAGCCCCCCGGCCGCGTTGACTTGGTACGTCAATGGGGAGAGGGTGAGTTGCGTTTTCTTCTCTCGCGGTACTTTTCCTACGAATTGATAATTATCTTTTCCTTGCAGGCGTTTCCTGGTGAACTACAGCCAAAAATTGAGCACACGATACCAGCGCATGACTACAACCTGCGGCGGCAGACGCTGCAGGTGCACTTCTACCTCAATGGGCCGCGGTTCTTCAATCCCGGACGAATTTTGCAGCTGAAGTGCGTTGCAGAAATCGAGAATCATCCCGAGCTCCGGCGAGAGACGACACTGAGTGCTGTGCTCATGCACGACGAGAACCTCAACAATCAAATGCTTCTCAGTTCGGGTACGTACTTGTAGTTTACAAGCCCTTTGTGTGCATGTTTGCCAATCTCCAGCCATGCAACAGGCAGTCCCTTGGTCTGTCCTTCTTAGCGTGCTTTGCTTCCTCGACTGCTGTGAATTCCCGCCCAGCTCCGCGTTTGACACTGGACAGATGTGTTATTTTCCTCATCATTCTTCTCTTTTGTGACTCGTCGGATCTACTAAATAAGACGCACGAGAGATCCCCAGGCAATTCGACCCTCCGCCATGGACTCTAACTCATCAGGAATTATACTCACTCGTAATCAGGCGAGTTTTTTGACTTGGTCCAACCACCTCGTCCGGCGTCTGCCAAGGGCTTGCGTGATGCTGTCCATCGTGATGATGGGGACATTCGTGCCATATCGAAGCATAGCCATCTCCGCTCGAATAAGCAGGTGGTCAATGTTGAGTCCCTCTCGCACTGTCGTGTTCGCACTGTCCTATCCCGGCGAGTCCTATCTCATCTCAGCAGCCTGTATCCGCGATCTCATGCCTTCGGTCATGCCATAAATTACATGACCATAGGTGAGGCTTACTGAGTTCAAAACCGCAAACTTGGCCTTGACACCAATCTCGACCTTCCTTATTACAGATCTGCCAAGCTCTTTCAAAACTGGCCCAGCTTGCAAATCACACAAAGCTCAGCATTACTCCTCCCATCACTCGTGAAAAAGATCTCCACCTTTTCAATGAGTCTCCACTAACATGTAGAGTGCATTGAACACACGATCTCGAAATTGCCATAATCCCCGATTTGTTCTCTTTAGCCTTCATTCCAGTATCAGCACATACAGCAACAAACCTATCGAGTGCGCGCTGGTGTTCCGTCCGGGACGATGGGAGGATAACTAGTCGCCAACAAAAGGAAGACGACTTACCCTGAATTCCCCAAAAAATTTGAAACATTCCTCTGAACGGCTGCGCTACAGTTTCCAGTCCACATATGCAATGTGAGGAGAGGTGACCAAACGGACCCTTGGCGAAGTCCAACGACCACGGTGAAAGGTGCTGATTTAGCACAGTTAACCCGAACGCAGCTGCTATAGTTTGTGTATCGAGACTGAATGGCCCTCAGAACAGGGCCATCAATCCCAGACCCCTGCACAACACTCCATAGTACTCGGACGTGTGCCTTTTTCAAATCAACAAAAAAGCTGTAGATTGGTTTGGCATACTCGCAAGCCTACTCGAGTACCGTACTTAGAGTGAACATCTGGTCGGTTGTAGTTCTGCACACTGTTCATGCCCCATCGTGGGCTCGACCATAGCTCTAGAGAGCGCCTTCAACACCTTAACGTTGACCTGCCCGGATGTTCCATTGATGGATGTGGTATGCACTACCATGAGACCTTCTTTGGCTCCTAAACCCATTAAGATTCATTTCATCACACTCTAGGGGGTTTTTCGGTTCCACGCCACATAAGTCCTCCAGCTCTGCAAAGAACGTTGGGTTAGGTTGAAGCGGCTGACTGCTGCACACCTTGGCACAAATAGGCCCCTTGTGTTACCACGTGGTACACTTTCAATAAAGAGAAGGAGATGGCTGACTCTTCAGCCAGATGTTTGAATCTGCGGGAAGAGAGAGAAATCGAGAGCACTGCAGCTGCACAGCAGGTGTGCAGTAGCCTCTTCCTCATCCTCGCCCCTACAGCTTCTGCAGAAGTCATTCTGAGGAAGGCCTAGTCTAAAAGGCGTGAAATCAAATGCCGCAATGCCATGAGGGTTCGAAGATTCGGCCTACTTAAACTAATCAGGTCGTTCATAGGCCAGAGTTGTTTGCTAATGAGGTATCCTGTGCCATTTGCCCATCTGCGATTTATTTGATCTAGTGTTTCCAGCCATAGGAGATGTGTAGCGAGGAGGTTTGGGTCTCCATTCGGAAGAGTACCGAAATTGTGCCCCTTTCTAGCGAGTTCGTCTGTTTCTCAATTCTCTGGAATGACACATTGTACCGGCACCCACATAAGTTGGATGTTAGAATACTTGGCGGCAATTAAGGGAAGTCTTGGTGTTGAAAGTGACTGAGTTCGGAGATTTGATCGCTGCCTGGCTGTCGGAACAGATGATGGCATCTGCGTTTGATATTACATCGATTTTTAGCCATGTCATGGCTTCCTTAATCGCTAGAGTTTCAACCCGAAAGACGCTACGGTGATTCGGTAAGGGAAAGAAAGCTGGATGTTTAGATCCTTGGATAAGGCACCAGCATACACATACCCGTAGCCATCTTCGATCCATCTGTGAAGATTCGCAGAGGACCATCCATCGTCTGGTATCTCAGTAAGATCGGGGGGTATGCTGTTTGAGAAGTTTTTCTCGAAGAGGAGTTTAGGTATCGTAAGCTCGGAATACCTGCTGAGGATCTTCGAATGTCCAGACCCGAGTTCTTCCCAAGTTCTGTCTGCCTTCCAATTAGTTCTACTGGTGGCAGGTTAAAGAGTATGTTTAGAGCTTCGGAGGAGGTAGTTCTTAATGTTCCGCTGATACTTACACACGCCATCCTCTGCACTCTGGCGAGTTTTAAGAGGTTGATTTTCTTTTCAAGTCCACCGAATTGCGACGCCATACAGCAGTATGGGTCTGACTGCCGAAACGAATAACCAGTGGAACATGCGGGGTTGTAGTCCCCACTAGCACTCTATCGCCTTTTTACAGCAGTAGAGCGCTGTGGAGGCCTTCTGGACAAGTTCCTGGATATTAAGCTTCCAGTTAAGCTCCTTGTCTCATGTAAGACCTAAGAATTTCGGGCATCATTATGCCTTAAGGTGGTCCCACATAATGAGGGAGCATCCCACATTATGAGGAGTTTGTACATCCTTGTAAAGAAGACTAGGTTCGTTTTTTCTGGGTTGACGCCTCGGCCGCATACGCTAGTCCATTTCACTAGCTTAGAGAGACCAGATTGCATAACATCCGTGGTCGTGGATACAAATTTAGGTCGACATTCTCTTGCTGCTTTTCTGGTCGTCCCCTTATCCGGTATTGACGTCAGTGCCTAGGTTAGAGCCCATCTTTGTGACGGCGCTCTTCCATGGGGTTGACTCTGAACTTTTCTTATGTTCTCTGGGCTCTCTATTGGCTGCGACCTCTGCTAGCCCATGCTGAAGAGTTACTCTTCTTCTCATTTAATCACGAGGTCAACCGAAAGAATACTCGGCCAGCAGCCATGAGGACTACCGCCTCAGTAATCACTTCCTCTAAACTGTTGCAGCAGTGCAAGGAAGAGCTTAAACCGGCTAGTAGCAAGTGCAAAATCACACTCCTTTCGATTCCAGACCATATCAACAGAGAGGGCAATGAGATTTCCGACGAGCAAGGAGTTTCCGGCAGTGGCCTAACTGAATTGGTGCCCCCCCATCAACCATCTCAAATACGTCATCTACCAACAGTTCTTGTCACCCAACACCAACACCTCAGCTAGTAGATAGTGGACTAGGACATCCAAGTGAAAATTCTCTTGGAAAACCTGGCCCACCTAAATGTAAAGCAGGCTTGATGACCCCCTCTAAGGAAATCGCTGGGAGAACGGCCCTGTCCCATAAGCTTACACGCTGCTAGACTCGGAATACCGTTCAACGCACACTATCGTGGTTGCCTCGACGCCCACTCAGAGGAAACGTGCCTCACGTTTGCTGTGACTGCCCGGCACTATCCAAACTAAGATATATAGTGTTCGGCAAACCCTGGCCGACTTCTACCTATCTTGCCCCTTAACATTTTTGCCAACCATTTTTATATCGTTTTCTCAAGCCAAATTGAACCATCAGAAAACAGCATTGGCATTATTTCGTGAACAACAGTCAAAAATTCATAAAAAAAGCAATCAAAAAGCCTCTCAAATTCCTCCATGGGCTAGGGGCCAATCAGCTGTGAAGTTGGCTGTACTTCATTTCTGGTTAAAAGTTTTTTTTTGCATCCGGCGTGATGCGTTCCACTGGGCCGCATTTGCCCTAGTGTCCTTGCGAAATCCAGCAAACTATTTGTGTTGCTTACCCGAACATGTGTCATCACAATTTGCCATTAATCCTCTCAACTAAAGCTTTCAAGCCTCTGGTTTCATATTTCACCCGAAATTTTATTTCAATGATATTTCCAGAGCTATCAACTTTCCGGACGCATTTCATTAAATCCTCAATTTAACCTACATACACGTGTACTTATGTATTTTCTTTTCTTTTTTTCAGATGCTCCTGTCATCGTGCCAATCATATCCATAACATTCCTCCTCCTGATAGTAATCCTCGGGGCAGCAACATTCCATCGCGATGCCCTCACAATGGTGGTGGCAAGCTAGTTAGGTAAACTATTTCGAGATCAAAGCGTATATGTAATAAATACAAACTAACAAGCTCTTTGAATCCACGAGCAAACAGGGACTTGACTCTCAGTGTACATCGGTTTCTGTTGGAAAATGTTTTGTTATGTCCTTGTTTTTGTACAAATCACCTATCGACAGATACACGAAAAATGTCAGTATATCCGTCAAACGTCGGCTTTTTTGTATTCATTGTAAATATTGTAAATTTTTAAAATCACTTTAAATGTAAATTGGAATGACTAATGCATTCGTGATTTCGATGTTAGTGTGGGTGAATGTAAGGGAAAAACCATGAAATGGGAATACACTAGGAAAAAATTTATGAAATAAAAGATTCAAGGATAAGCAATTGTAGATAGGATAGAGTAGAGAGATTTATTTATGAATTTTTTTTTTATATTATACTTATAGGCTGAAGTGGTTTTTAAAGCTGAGGATTTCTGTGAAGTGGATGGATTAGGCTTACCAGTGATATAATCGCCTGTTTTTATACGAGTGGAAATAAACCGGACATCAAGGGGTGGGTAACTAACATAAAACAAACCTGTCCGCGATTGGTTAAGGAGTTTTGTCGTGGCAGTTTCCGCTCAAATGAGTCAATGGGTGGTGTGAATAAAAACTGAGAGAAACGAGTGTCGTGTCGAGTGTTCAAGGAAGCACTCAATTTGGTGGGAATAAAAAATGTCCTCAAAGTAGGCTCTTTCCCTCAAGTTGACGTTTGACAACTAGAGTAAGGGTGAGTGCACAGGTGGGTGCAAAGTATAGGCAATAATATTTTCCGAAAATCAGGTTTCATGTTTCGGGGACACAAAGGATAGTTTCAAAAACTTGAACATAGATTCAAGTTTCATAACTTGGAATGGTGGAACCCCTGGTGGTGCCATGCCAAGAATTGAGAAGATGAAAATATTACTTCGAGACATTGGTGCCCCGGAACCCCAAGATGGAGTTGGTTAGGATTCATAGATCCACAGTTTGGCAAGTGCTGTTTATGGACGCATTTCTCTCTAACGCAACATGTTTGGCGTTTGGGTTTTCCCAGTCAACGCGGATAAAATTTTAAGTATTTTATGAATTCCTCTTCTTCCATTCCAGACATCTGTTATTTTTCTGTCAAAATATTCCTCTTCATATTTTAACTTCTTTCTGTCTGGAAGCCACCTCATATGCACACTCGACTTCTACAATTGATCCTCAGTACATTACATCTTTATTCACACCAAACCGGCGATAAGACTCAGCTGTCAAAAGATGAGTGAAGGGATTTCGTTAAGCTTGACGAAATAAATTTTTGTTCACACACGATGGAGTGTTTCCTCCAAAATGCTGAGGGAACGCATACACTCAATTTTTATTCACACCACCCAATGAGTGTTATCAAAAAATGGGGTGGTTTAGGTTTGCAAAATTTGCGTTCATAAATCTAAATAAATCGCAGTGGCTATGCACGAGACCAGTCGGCAACTGCGTTCATAAGAGCAATGCGACAGTCAAACTGCGATCAAATTGGTAGTGGTTTTTGTTTTGTTTCAGGAAACCCGAGAAGTAGATTTTTTCATGCGGAAATTATCTTATTATTTCAAAGTTATTTCTAACATGTTTTGACTTCCAATCCTTTTTGGTTAAAAGCATCGTCCGTTTGCTGCGTATTTTTCTACTGTTTCTTTCTTTAATATTTTTAAAAGCTGGTATGACGATACAAGCGTCCAGACGCTTTTTGTGTCACCTACTTATGTTATACGAATACCTTCTTAACAATGCTGACCTGCTGCAATCTTGGGGCAGTGTTCGTCTTCATAAATGTATTGAGAAAATGTGCATTACAAGGCCAATAATGTTGAAATTATGAACTCAGCCTTCTTCAATATTCTTCACTGCAGGCCAAAAATGCATAAGAATATCTAAGGAAGGGTACACACAATCAGATTTCAAGTCGCATTATTGTTGAAATGATTAGGAAATGGCAGTGTGTAAACTGGAATGCTGATGATTGAAATTTATAGTCGATTTCGCTGGAAAAACGAAGAATGATGCATACGAATAAGGCGTGAAAATGCGAGCGAAACCTTTTTTTTTTTTGAAATTCAGAGTTGTGTCTTTTCGGAAATGTATAGCTCCCGGAACTCGACCTAACCTTGTCCATGTCTATACTCCATATAGTTCCGTTCACAGAGGTACGAAGAAACGAAGGAACACAGCCATGCATCATACGTCCACACATGTCTTGGACATGGACATGTAGTCCATTAAATACAGAAAATGTTGATTTTGTACTCCACAGCCGCACACAAATCAGACAATGTTTTGAACATGTCAATCGAACTACATACATGCATCCTTGAACGAGCGGTAAAATCAATAACAAATCACTCTTCTTCTATCGGTCGGAATTTCTGTGGACTTGTATGATTCCTATACTATCGCAGGCATGTTCATCGCCGGCATATCCATGGAACAACATCGTTCCGCGGACATGTTCAACGCCGGCATTTCCATGGAACTACACAGTTCCGCGGATATGTTCAACGCCGGCATATCTATGGAACTACATCTTTCCGCGGACATGTTTAAAGTTGGCATATCCATCGAACTACACAGTTCCGCGGACATGTTCATCGCCAGTATATCTACGGAACAACACAGTCTCACGGACATGTTCAACGCCGGCATATCCATGAATCTACACAGTTCCGCGGACATGTTCATCGCCGGCATATCTATGGAACTACATCTTTCCGCGGACATGTTTAAAGTTGGCATATCCATCGAACTACACAGTTCCGCGGACATGTTCATCGCCAGTATATCTACGGAACAACACAGTCTCACGGACATGTTCAACGCCGGCATATCCATGAATCTACACAGTTCCGCGGACATGTTCATCGCCGGCATATCTATGGAACTACATCGTTCCGCGGACATGTTCAACGCCACCATATCCATGAATCTACACACTTCTGCGAACATGTTCATTGCCGGCATATCCATGGAACTACACAGTTCCGCGGGCATGTTCAACGCCGGTATACCCATGGTACTAGATAGATCCGAAGACATGTCTTCCTAGCTTACATATGTACGTTCTGTCATGGGAACTGGTTAGCACAACTCACAACTCGCCTGACACTAAGTGTAAAGCATCTGAAATGATAAGAAATAATATTTTAGGAATACTACTTGAAAACGGATAGTGTGTAGCATACTGAAATCTTACTAAGAACAATTTCACATGTTCAAACTGGGCCGCCAATATCGCATTATATTCCCTTAGCTTTAATCAAATGTTCTCTATCTCATTCATATTACGTGGGATGCTGCAGATGTTTCGGAATAAATGCATTTCCCTCCGCTTATTATTTTTCACTACAACAAACAGTGTGTTATTTTGCACATCTAGCGCACTATTCCCGTTGCATTTGGTACAGCTAAACTATGGATTTTCCTATTCGAAGATGGAAAAATAGTAATTCTATCAAGTTTTTGAAACCTATAGCCACATATCGTCACACATAGAGGTTGTATAGACCACGACATTCATCCTCCATAAACCTCAGGGATATAAACGTCGTGACCAAAACAACACTGGCACGATTCTGTTAAAAATGTTCAACAATGTGTTGAGGAAAGATTTATTTTCCTTGCCTTGGATTTCGTGAAATTGAAGATGTGTTTAATATATCTTAATGTTATGCATCCCTTCACATTCATATTTATATTTCTAAGCTTCTGAAGCATGCCTTTGGAGTGAAAAGTAATTCATTTTATGTTAACCCTCAGCAAAAGAGCTTCCTCCGGAGCGATCGTTTTCTTGACTTAATCAAGATTTTTTTGGTTGCCCTAATAAATGAACTAAATGCCAGCTCCCTTCCAGATTTGCCGCATCTCTTGCCACAAAACCTTAAAGACACTGCAACGACCATAGCAAGTTCACTCGTCGTTTTAGTGCATATCAGTTCATTTCGTTCTGAACTTTGGGTGCAGAATTTAATATCGTGCTCGATGTTGGGACTGCCGGTAATCCAATTTCCAACGCGTTATCGTTCCGAAACCCTAGCTCGTTCTCATCTTGAATGAGTCCTGCAACGAATAGAGCTTACATATGTCTGTAGCACTCTAGGAACTGAGGGGTTTGGTTATACATAGATAGATGGAGAATCGTTATTTATTTGAGCGACATTAACTCACAAATTGGGGGGAGGGGGTCACTGGAAGTATATAGTCCGGAGGGGGTAGTAAATAACACCTCGAGATGGTTACATTTTGGGCTACCATTTTGAAATCTCAGCACAATATATAAAAAAACCGTATAATTTTAAGACCTTCAAGCTAATCGCTAATTACTACCACTTGCTGAGGTCGTACAAGGTTCAAACTATTTGAACTAATTCCTTAAGTAACAGGCAAGAAATTAACAAAAAATTTAGATGTGCAGTGTTGCTACTGCTCCTTCGCACGAACACGTTGAATTTGAGTCGCATGAATGCAACTAAAAACGCAACAATTCTCTTGCTCAAAAACCTTTGCTGTTGGCGATGTCACACAACGGTAAATACTGTTTCCAGAACGTTAATACCGGGAGTTATGCTCGTCCTTTGATACCAAACTTTTGTCATGCGGACGACTTTGATTTTTGAATTAAGTTCCGGTAGATTCGCAACATAACACGCTGTGCGACAAGAGTCAGTGTTGTTCCAGCTGCCACTGAAGTTGTGATATACGACGAATCTCTTAAGGGAATTCGTAATAAAAATCACAAATGGTTAACCTAAGTCACCCCCTAAATGACTTAGGTCAGGTCAAAGTGGCAGCCTGTAAAAAGCCGCCAGACTTAGGCCAATAGAGCCCCATTGTGATGCCACGCGCATTGGCTAACTCCTATACTTGGAACCAATTGGCCCTTGCAGAAAAGCGCATTAACTGGCTTATGCTGATATCGTTCAGTTCGCCCATGAAAAAGAAGGCACCCCGTTGTGAGTTCCTACTGTTAGCTGGAGCACTGCACCAGCAGAGGTGTTGTGTCGTCCTCCTCCTACTCCTCTTCATCCATGTAAATTCTGCCGAAGGTATTGTACGCCACCCAACGCGCGTGCCAATTGCATGGTGCCCTGTCAGGGCGCCGATCAGCATCCTGAGTGCTGGCCAGGGCATTCTCTCCGCAGACTCCCAGCAGTTTGCGATTCAATGCTGGTCAGATTTTCTTTGTTCAAAGGTATGTGGGGACTTGAATGTATGAGTCCGTAGCTGTAGAGAGTGGGCCTCCTGGTGAGAGAGAACATGTGGCATTGTCCTGGCACTCGCATAAGGTGTATATTGATGTAATTAACTATTTCATAAATCGCTGACAGCTAACTCTTTGGGGGAAAAATGGCATTGTCCAGGCACTTGATTGCGAACTGTCCGTCCCAACAGATGGTAATGTCCCTTTTGGACAACACACTGTTCTTCAACCAGGGCAGTGCCTCTTTGATCCAATCGAAAGGATCAGCGGACTCGGAAGGTCTTTGATGTACACGATATGATGCTCGAAGTGCACGAAATACATTTTTCACAGAACTCTGATTTTCGAATTACAACTGAATAATTTATAACGTCTCCTTGAGGTGTGAGTCGTCCCATGATGATTCGCCGAGCAATACTGAACTAGAGCAACGTCACACCATGAGAACAGTTACACGTGATCTGTCAAAAGAGAAGCCTAAAGTCAAAACGAATCACCCATTATATCACTCTGTTGTAACTTGAAATGCACGAAAAAAAAAGCTCGTTTAGTTTTCCAAAGAACAGTTCCATGCCACACCAACGTTCGGCTGTGGCAACTTCGAGCGCGCCCTCAATGCCGAACAAAAATAACCGACAAAGCCGGCTTCTGCGTGGAATTTAATTGAAATAATTTAAATTCGCAAACAAAATGAATTTAACAGCAATTTTCTGCTCATTCAACTGAGTAACAATCTCTTCCATCACTTCGCATCCGCATCCGCAGCCGCATTCCCCTCCCACCGACGTGATAAGATGCGATGCCAATCAATCGAAATTATTCCGCCGAATATCGTATTAGCATATTTCGTCAATTTCCAGCCTTTATTCGAGTACACAATAAAGCCCGATAACCAGGATATATTCCCGAAATAAAAGTCGACCCAAATATAAATCTAAGGGCTGTGCGAGTCCCGCAGTACTCCTCGTTGTCGTCGTCGCGTCGTCGTGCTCCAGCCACTCGCCTCGAAGCATCCTTCATTATAGGCCTTGAAGTGTGGCCTCTTCCACAAAGGATATCACTTTCAGAATATGTGCTCATGCTCTGTCTCTCTTGACTGGTAAGGGAACGAGTGTGGCTGTGGGTGTGTGCTTGACGCTGTCGCCGGCGTGTACACACAGCCCAGAGGACATTTCTGCGAGGATTTTCGAATTCTCAAATCCAATTGAAATTTGAATAATATTGTCATTAATAAATCGAAACGATGAAATTGGTTTGAAGTAAACAAACGAACACAAGGACGAACATGGCAATCTTGAGTTCCGTCAGCTATGTTGACGGCTGTCATTGCAGTCGTCCTTTTGTGCGGCATTGTCCTGAATTCATTTTGTGTGGTTATTGTGTGGAGTTCTCTTTGCTTTTCCCTTTTTGTATGGTTTTTTTTATGATTTCATCTGCGTTGGTTTTTGCTCCCATTTTCTTTTTTCTTTCTCTTTCCTTGACATGATGACAAATGATTTTTGATTGACGTCAATATCGTTAATTTGCACTGTGGACTAGGGTTGGAATGGGCGGATGGCCTTCTGGGAGCAGGCCTAACGAATAATGTTCTCTTGATGGAATTATTATATATTTTTTGTTGTATTCTTGTAATTAAGTTGATTTGTGCTGCTCTGCGATGAATGGCAGTCAATCTTAATCTCGATGTTAGTCGCTTGTAAGGACCTTCATCGCATCCTCTTGAACAATTATCGATTTGCTGTCGTGGCTGGCAACGAGAGTGGCCTTTGAGATTGATCTCGTGTAGTGACACAGTTTTCATTGCATTTTCAAAAGGAATCGTGGGCGGACGTTGTTTGTGCCTCTTTTTATTTACCTTCGTGGCAATTGAACTTTGGTTAACTGCGAGAATCACTTCTTCTGCCAAAATTCAGGCTTGAGCGATCTACGATACTATTTGAATATGTTCTGGCTATATATTAGCTTTGGGGACCCGTAGGCGTCGAAGATACCCTTCATAACGTTCCCACAATTATTCGGAAGACCGGGGGGAATCTGCACACCGGTTGGACTTAGTTACTTCAGTTGTGGGATTCCGCTCCGAACACTTCACTACTCTTGATAAATTTAGACCCAGTCATCGGGTCAACGACCTCGGGATTCGCTTCGAGGTTACTCTCGAGCATCTTGCACGTTAGGCAACGTAACCGAATATTCTTGATTTGAAAAACTGCAGCTAAGCGCCCCCAATTGCTTCAGTTTTCTAGTGGACATGCTTACTCCTTACTGACTCGTGGAAGGTCTCAATCTGACAAAGCTGCCTTAACAATCCTTGACGGTCTCGAGCACACTGGTTGCAGTCATGTTTGCGTCATGTCATGCATCCGATAGCACTTGCTTTTTGCAGCGGAAGTCCGGTCCACAATCTGGTACAGCTCTCAATGTATTTCGGATATTGTGTGAAATCGACTTTTAAACGTTTTAGTACACACACAAAAATCCTTTTTCACTGATGAGAACATATTCTCCATTGACGAGTTGTTCAACCAGAAATGGAGTATGATAGAGATGCCCAACTTCTACCTCTCTTGCCCCTTAACATTTTTGACAACGATTTTTTATATCGTTTTCTAAAGCCAAGTAGACCAATTAGAGAACGGCATTTACGTTATTTCGTGAATAACCGTCAAAAATTCATGAATAACTGTCAAGAAGCTTCTGAAACTCGTCGATGGACTTCATTTCTGTGTTCAACCAACAGATGAATCACGAAATTTGTCTGACCCATTACGTCAGTTCAACGTGGACACCACCCAGCCCCTGTAATGGCTCATCAACCACCAAGCTCCAAAGGGAGTTAAAACTTGGAAAGGGATTCTTCAGAGAAAGCCTCTTAACTAGGCTTGTGTAGTTCACAAACGAACTAGTTCAAACAACAGCTCTCACCAGTGAACTATGTGAACTAGATTCATTTCCCTCTCTATCACTCAATTCAGTTCGATTTAGTTCGGTTGCTCCTACTGAGTTACATGTATATAGACTAAAAAAAATTGAAAATTGTCCCGAGTAGTGCGTGATTCTATTCTTGCTTGCACACATTTTAATTCGCCCTCATTAACCTTGTTTCGACTATGCTTCAATCACCGTGAAAGCTTCCACCGGGGCACATTGGGAACGCGCGACGTGGTCAGTGTTGTCTGTGTTACCCCACAGCTGGACCGATTGCAGAAGATAGCGCCCTCCGAAGTAACAGCTGTCCCCTGCACAATTTTTTCCAGTACCAGGTGAAATCATTCGACAGCGGATCCTCTTCCTCCAGTTCGGTGACGTTAAGCCCGATACGGAAGTCCCTCAACCGAACTGCACTACGACACAACCGTGAGCCGAATTCTGCCATCTTTGCGACGAATGCTGGCATATTTTCTTCGCTACACTTTGGAATAGACCTGAATCGCAACCAACAAGTCCCTCAAGTTGCCCTGGTCTGTAGCCATCTGCCTCAAATTATGCACGCCAAGATGACTGAGGAGAAGTACCGCGTGTGTGCGTATCAGTTGCCACACTGGACCGGGGTCGAATGAATACGAACGTTGTCGTATTTGGGTTCAGAATCGATAAGAATGCGTTCTGTATTATCGGCCAGCCGGTGGTCAGATCACAACTGCACCGATACAAGACTGGACATGCACACAAGCCAACAAAGATTAGAGCTAAGTTGCATGTCATGAGTACTAAGCCACGCTCCACCATTGTGTTGCCAATACACTAAAGTGACAGTAATTAAAGTTTTGTTGAATATTTACTTCCTATAAGTATGCAACGATTCCCAAACAATTGATGTCAAACGCCACGAATGCCGCGTAAAATCTTCCAAAATAGACCCATCCATCGACATAGCAAGACGCGCCAAACGGCAACAGGCAATAAAGCAGCAGCAATGCTCAGAATCTCTCTAGTCCACTTTGATCTGCACACAACTTAGTTTGTCTTATTATTTCTGTACAAACATATCAGCACAGTGGATCGATTTTAATTTCAGAAGATCTTGACAGACCTAAAACTTAATCAAAACATAAAAACTTTAACAGCAATAAAGATTATATACAGTTGTACATAGATTCGTGGTTATGAAGTGAAAATAGTTGTAAACTAAGTATCTAGCTCTAAGAACTACTTTGTCCCTCAGGCAAACACATTCAAAGGAAGAAACTCATGTATTTTAAAATATAAAATTAAGTTTAATTATTAAGGAGTCATTCTAAGACAAGCACCTTTTTTTCAACTAAAAACTACAAGAATATATATTTGACAATTTTCAACTAAATCCACACTATAAATTAGAGGAGAACAATCGAAAAGATTTTTTTACAAATTAAATGCACTTTGCCTCGTGTTTACCGTTACTTTAGAGAGTTTCTGCATCGATTTTCGTGTACCAATAAACTTTCATTCGAATTGCACATAATATCACATCAATGTAAATATTTAAGAACAAGAGTATTCCGCAATGTTCGACTATGAGTATCGTATTTATAAATGTGTGTAACTATCATTTTATTTCGGATTTTGTTTCTGTTAAGCAATAAAAATTATTAACAATAATCAAAAAACAAAAAAGGCGGTATTTAATGCGTTATTTTCAGTCGTTTTCTTTTAGAGAGAGTTGGATATTATTGGACGTGGTGTGACCAAACTCTGCTCATCGATATATCAGGTGAGTTGGCAGACACGTTTCAAAAGTTTGCCACAGGCATTTGCTGTTGGGAATAACAGACAAGTGTATTATATTTGATGACCTGCTAAAGGATGACCAGATAGCAGAGACAGACTTATATTCCGTTGTTATTATTCCATTGGAACATGCGTTGGAAAGCTACTGTCATTGTACGTCATTTTAGTATATGTCATTCATTTGAAGTGTAAACAGCAGTATTTTTTTCACTCAAATATGTCAACTTTTTGCCTGAAACAGTGTTTTTGCGGAGAGTTCTTCTTCATTCCGGTTTAATATGAAGAAAACTGCTGCCGAAAGTCATCGTATTTTGGTGGAAGCTTATGGTGAACATACGCTAGCTGAGTACCCAAAGTAGTGATTTTGGCTTGGCCAACCAGCCAAATCAACGACAAAGCCGAATATCCGTGGCGTGAAGGTAATGCCCTGTATTTGGTGGGTTCAGAAGAGTGTGCTGTATTGTGAGCTGCTAAACCATCAATGGACAACTCTACCGAACACAATTAATCCGTTTGAAGAGAGCAGTAGCCGAAAAACGCCCGGAATATGCGACCAGACACGAGGCAATAATTTCCCATCATGACAACGCTCGGCACCAGGTTGCTATTCCGGTTAGGAACTATTCGGAAAACAGTGGATGGGAAGTTTTACCCCACCTTGCCCCTTCTGACTACCATATGTTCCGGTCGATGCAGAATGCCCTCACTGAAATATGCTTCACATCAGAGCAGAATATCAAAAATTGGCTTGATTCATTCTTGGCTGCCAAGCCGGCGCAGTTCTTTTGGGATGGGATCCACAAATTTGCAGAAAGATGGGAAAAAGTCATAGCTTCAGACGGGCAATACATTGAATAATACTATTGTACATGTTTTTCTTAAATAAACTTTAAAATTTTGAAAAAAAAAACCGCAAGAATTAAGTTATAAATATATATAGTTACATTTCAGAAACTGTCAACTGACATTTGGCTGTCAGAATATTCAGTAAGGTCTGCGGAAATTGATGAGAAATATTATCGCGATTCCAGATTAGTTTTAAGTATATATTAACAATATGGATGGTCCTACAGGCCGTAGTTTACCAGCCCCTATGCTTATCCTATGCTACCACTCGCTACCACACTCCTACGTTGTGAGTGCTACTGTTTGAGAGGACCTGCAGTTTTATGCCTACTCCGAGCGGCCAATTTGAGAAGCGTTTTCCTAGGCGGTTATATTCTTTGAGCGTTGTCAGTGAAGAGGTTGAACCTAGGCTCAAGTTCGTAGGGTCGACGCACCAACCCACAACGCAACAGTCGCAACTACGTTGCAAATACGCCGTCGAATGCGTCATCAGAATGCCTTAGTATGCAGCCATTCCGTCACAGTGCGGTCCTTAAGCGAACCACCAGACAGAGATTGATGCGGAATGAAGAAAACATAGACGACGCAGTAGCCGTCACAATCGAGTCCTAAAACTGTCCGTTCGTTAGCTGAATTGACCATCGCTCGCGAAGTCTTCTTCTTCTTCTTAGGAGGCTGCAACTCGGGGGGACCTGACCCTCAGTCAACATACCTCTTTAGCCAGCCCGGTCTCTCGGCAGCTGTCTCGGGTTTCACATACCAATCCGGCTGAGATCTCCCTAGACTTGTGTGCGCCACCTTGTAAGTGGGCGTCCTCTGCTGCGCTGTCCCACAGGCTCAGAGATTCTTCAGGTCGGAGCTAAGTTTTCCGTGCCCTCTACATCGACCAACTACCTTAGACGTTGGATCCGTAAACGTCTGGCTAGGCTCATGTCGCTGTACAGCTGGTTGAGATCATTCTCCAAGAGGGTGCGCCACCTTAGACGCGGGCGCATTGTCCCACAGGTTCGGAGTCCAACATTCTTCGGGTCGGAGCTGAGTGGTTCATGCGCTCTACATGAACAACTCAGACGTTGGATTCGTAGTCCTACGACTAGGCTCATAGCGCTGTACAGCCCGTATGAAGCTGCTCCTCCAAAGACCATCAAGGCAAAAAGGACCAAAATCGCACTCAGAACTTTTTTCTCGAAGAGACCAAGGACTCCGTCATCTGCTTTTGAGATTTGTCCATGCCTCCGCGCCATACAGAAGGACTGGCATGATCAAGGTCTTATATAAAGTCAGCTTTTTCAGCTTGGAGATAGTTCTGTTACTCTATTGCCCTTTGAGCCCAAAAAACAGTGATCTACCTCACCGCGAAACCGAGGTAGACGAAGTCCTTCACAACCTCGAAGTTATAGCAGCATATGGTGTCGTTCTGGCCAAGTCGTCGATATTGTGCGTCGTTCCTTGATGGCAGTACATACATTGTTTTGCCCTCGTTTACCGCCAGACTCACTTTTGCCGCTTCGATTTCAATTGCGGCAATTTTACTTGTTGCCATAGCTTCTAGGCCAAAAATGGCCCTAGTCCGAGACATTTTTGCACAATCAACACTCATTTAAAACTACTCCCAAATCCAACTGCAAAATAAGCCGGGTTGACTTCCGGCTTATTGCTCTTTAAGACAGCTGGAGATGAGCTGATAGGGTACACGCGCCATCTCATCTGTAAGATATAGTCGGAGGAAAACATGCCCGAGGAGTGGAATCCTGAATTACTAGATAGGTCCATATCAGTGTGGCTTCAGGCTGGGGAGGTCCACCATCGACTAGATCTTCGTACTACGGCAGATCCTGGAAAAGACCCAAGAAATCAGAACCCACCACCTCCTAGTAGATTTCAAGGCCGCATATGATAGCGTGCATAGAGACAAGCTGAACCAGCGCCATGTCTAGTTTTCACATTCCTGCCAAACTCTCCAGA
This sequence comes from Eristalis tenax, assembly GCA_905231855.2. NCBI lineage: Eukaryota > Metazoa > Arthropoda > Insecta > Diptera > Syrphidae > Eristalis > Eristalis tenax. The sequence goes on along the minus strand of HG993124.1, from coordinate 31,394,681 downwards.
CTGAGCAGGATGACGATGGAGAACTCTCGCTGCTCCATGAAATTCGGTAAGGAACTTACCGGGACCTTCAATGTCAAGGCGACGCACTGTCATCAACTTGGAGAAGATCGTGCTAGACTCACTGGCCAGCACAAGACGCACGATCGTCCAGAAGTCCTTACAACTGCAAGCATACGCGGATGACATTGAAGTGATTGGCAGGACTCATCGAGCCGTTTGCTGGCATTGAGACGGAAGCCGCATTGAGAATGGGTCTAGCGGTGAACGAGGCAAAACGTTCTGAGTTCTTAATTGGAATAGTATCGTGGGACGAGCGTTGTCATGATGGAACATTATTGCCCCGTGTCTGGTCGCATATTCCGGGCGTTTTTCGGCTACTGCTCTCTTCAAACGGATTAATTGTGTTCCGTAGCGTTGTCCATTGATGGTTTCACCCGGTTTTAGCAGCCCATAATACAGCACACTCTTCTGAACCCACCAAATAAAGAGCATTACCTTCGCGCCATGGATATCGGCTTTGCCGTTGATTTGGCTGGTTGACCAAGCCAAAATCACTACTTTGGGTACGTTCGCTCAGCTAGCGCATGTTCACCATAAGCTTCCACCAAAATACGATGACTTTCGGCAGCAGGTTTCTTCATATTAAAGTAATGAAGAAGAAGTCGGCCCTTTCTACCGATCTTTATTAGGCTTCCAATTCAACTGTGCTTGACAAAAAGAATAACTTACTTGCTAACTTATTAGCACTACATTCCTTTTCGGTTAAATGATGTGTCTTGCCGTGCGATCGTTACGCGGAACTGTAACACTAAGACTTAAATTTCTTCATATTTCACGGTCCGTAACTCGAACATTCTATAAAGCGAACAAAATATTTGTTCCCATGACTATTCGACTTATGGAGGCTCGACTGTATATGTAACTTTTTTCAAGCCTGACGAATTGAAATAAGTTTACGCCTCTTAACTGAACTGCATTTTTTTTAGAAGGAACAGCCCCTTGGAAATTTGCTCAGCGAAGCGGGTATGAGTTTGTTTGACTTCAAAAGATTGTAATTTCCAATACGTCTTGAGTTTGCTATGGCACTAAACAAGGGACAAGAGCAGTGCAAAATTGACTTTAAATATCCGTGCTTCTCCTACTGACATTTTCGTGTGTCATGTTCACGTGTAATTACACAAGCTATTGGTTAAGTTTATTTATACAACTCCGGGCAAAACCAAAAAGGGTTCTGCGATGATTTAGGTAAAATGAAGAAGACATAAACTAAGAATAGGAAAAACCGACAGTAAAGACTGCATTTCATTCTTATATTAATGTGACCTGCCTAGCGAAGCAGGCACAGGGTCCGCTATGAAAGCTGAAAATAAAACGATGAATATTGAGCTCACAGTTTTTTTAAACTTGAAAATATCGTGTTTTAACTCTCATTTCGCCGTCCTGTGACTCTCCGTTATCTACTTGTTGGAAATTACATTTGAAGGTTTGAGCTTTCTATGCTCTCATACAGCTCACGCAACAGATGTTGGTATTAAATGAACAAATCGGGCGTGTAATTAGTTCGAATATCAACGTGTAGTTAATGAAGTAGACTAGATTACCTCACGTAGTCTAGTCAGCCATCTCTGGATTCAGCCCCTGATGCAGATGACCGAAGAGTACGTATTTCCCATGAACAAAGACCATCGACGAGAGAAAAACTCTTGCAATAGAATATGAAATCATTTCGCAACGTCACTGGAAATCGACAATAAAGGGGACACGTCCGTCCCTGAACAGACCTCTGCAGGGGATTAAATACGTATCCATGAGTCAATTACAAACCATCTCCTTAGCAGCCCCTCACCAGCTCTCGGAAGGATTTCTGATGGGAGTAAGTACGCTCAAAATGTGGTTTTTCACAAAGAGAGGTAATCCCGAAATTTAATTATTTGAATAATTCCACTCAAAGGGCACTCAAAAACTCTGTAAAATCAACTTCAGCACACACACACACACACACAGCTGTCCAGAATTTTATCCGAGCATCTGAAATAATCTGATTTGGATGTGCAAAGACTGAGAGTCACTAGCTCTCTGCTGAACTTTGCTTTAAAGATTTAATTTCCTAATTATAGACCCCGCGCACCGCGGTCGCTTCAGCGTTTAGTGAACACGGATAAAAGCATAGTTTTTCAAGAGCTCTGCGTTCTGCGAAGAAATTCGTTGTAACCCAGGTTCACTCCTGTGAAAGGACACCATTAAGAGAATGTTGTATCGAAAGCTGAATTTTGAGGTGGCAGAGCCGGTGGATGGGGGGGAGGGGAGATGACGGCAGGCAGTGGTGGCCACGTTGCCTTGTGCGTTTCTTTGCCAGTACATGCACATGCTTGAATGCTTTTATCTCAGAGAATCCCACGAGAATAAGTTTCATCCATTAATGCACAACGTTGCCGGCATGTGTGCCATACAATGTGTCCCATATGCATGACACATGCAAAATTTAAGGCATCCCTTGGATACAGAGGAAGTGTACGTACGAATATGCGGAGGAGGCAAACGAGGCGGATGAAGGTGTGAAGGTGCTCTTAGCAATTATTTTCGGTCTGAAGTGGGATCAATTTTAGAGGTTTTCTTTTGAACTTTGACGGTAAACTCTTGTGCTTTTGAACACACTTGCAGCGGCAGGAACTTGTGATATTTTCAGGTCAATGAGTTTGACACGAAATAGTTTACTCCGTAAAACGTGTGCAGTTTCAGGACGGAGTCGAGTGGTGTTGAGTGCAGTTGAGTGGAGTGGAGTTTAGTGGAGTGATGGCGTTCTCTTGGGCATTATATTGTTTTGAAACTGTTTTACGGGTAAGTGGTGTTACGTGGGATGTCCCTAGTTTGGAGCTAGTTCAAAAGCAAGCAAAATTGTCTTTGAAACGAAATCCGGATGCGATCGTAAGTCGATGAAATTTTCGATACTCAGACGTTATTGCAGCGGCGATATGTAAATTCAACACCAGGCGAGCGCCCTTCGCTGTTGTTGGCGTTGTGTCATCTAGATTCAGTTCATACACGGATGTAGGGCGAAATAAGCCAATATAGCTGATCGGCGCCGAATCGAAGTTCTTCGATACTGACCGCTACAGCGGCTGCTAGGCTGCCTTCAATTCGCATCAAATTCTGTCTGGTTGGTGGCTTAAGAGGGAAAACAGTGTACTCACGCTCAAACGATGGATGAATTGCCTGCACAGTTCACACTGAAGTCATGCTGCCGACCTCACGAAGATATGCACGTTCCTTATTTGCAAGTGAGCCTGAATTTCGATATTTTTGAATAAATTTCTCACGTTCGGCAAGCGTTAAACGATGCATGATGAAGTGGCAAATCCCACTCAATAGCTTCACCCCCCGATGTCTCTGCTACCGTTGACAGCTGAAAAACAAAAACCATCGTCCCCATCTACATTCCACAATTAGAACTCCGTCATCATCAGCCGCCACCTGCGATTATCCCATTTATTCTGCGCGGGATCCAGGCCAAGCCATTCGTCCAAGCACTCAGTATTCCAGGGCGCGTGCCGATAAAAAGGAGAAGCACAAGAACATAAATCAAAATATCCCCAGATTATCTTCTCAATGCAGTGCCGGAGGTGTGTGCCTTCGCATTCCGATCAAGGAAAGCACACCCTGTAGCAGTCATTTTTCGTTTTCAGTGGGACTCATAAATCGCCAGTGTTGCCGCACAAATGACAACAAGCACATTGTTGATTCTTCGAAGGCACCATCAAACAAAAAGCCGAAGTGTGTTAGTCCCCCAGACACACATCATCTGTGCGCGCCCAGGCACGCTCCGCTGCATCCGGAATCAAGCACAACAACACCCGCGGATCTCGGCGGCCGATCCCTGTTGTTTGGCGCTGTCATTCCGTTGACTTTCTAATGAAAACAAATCGTCCATTTATTTATATTTGCCACAATAAATAATGAATTAGCCACTGCTGCTCCCAGCCTGGTTATGTGTTGGCTTTGGCGTTGTTGCTCTTGCCGTCCACTAGCAGCACCAGCATCCAGCATCCCCGAAAACATTCCCTCGATGGAACTGTGGCCATAGCCATTTAGATTGTGTGCCTCGCATAACAAAGACGCTCGCAACGTACTTTATGAGCATCTTGCCGATGATAAAAACTTGCGAAGAGCCATTCTCTGCCAGAGCAATGACACCACAGAGTCGGAAGCCACTTGCCACCCTCGAGCAACACCCTTCCCCCTTCCGACCGTCCCCCGTCTGACAAAGCCTCAGAAAGGGTGGCAGCAGAAGTCGCATTGCACCACACAGCTGCCGCGCAGCTGTTGAACAATTTATTTGGCACTTTTTTTTGGTGGTGGATGTGCGTGTGCGGCATCGTCCACCCTGTGTGGCTCTTAATATGCGTTTATAAGATGACCGCTGGGTATAATTTAAAAGTTGCTAACCTCCAAGTTCCGTTTCACTCCCACTGTGGCACTGGCCCTCGTGCTCCCATCGCTGAAGGATAGCTGCGACAGAATGAAGGACGAAAGATGGAAAAGCAAAAAAAAAAAATCAACTTTCCGGGAATAACAAGGGAACACTCTGGCGAATGGCTTTGTCCAATATCTCATGGCTGGGATCGCAAGACAGCGTCAGTGTTGACTTTCAAAGTTTGTCGTCCTTCTTTGATCCTGAAGAAACGTGTAAATTGACACTCAGGCCATGGCAACTTCGCAATGTCGTTTGCCGGCATTTATTCCAGATGGAGAGCTTCTGGAATGCCCGGTTACTTCCTTGCTTGGCTTGCTTGCTTACCCTCTCCTCACTGCCACTGACTTGAGGGGGCTGGGGCGGTGGGTGCGGATTGTTTTAAAGTTTTGTAACAACAACAAATGATAGAAAAAGAAAATTAAGTGAATGAAACACAGGCCAAAAAGGAGGAAAAGTTTGCAGCGCACAGGGAGTTGAAACAACTTTTGGGGCAGAGTCTGTGTGGTGTAGCTGGTTCAGCATCGCTCTCTGGATTTTATGGCAGCGGTTTCCATGGAAATAATGAGCTGGGAAGATAATTAATTTGTCGTTTATCCTTTCGCAGTTAATTTCCCCTGGCAGTAATACTGGGATGAACATTTTCACAATTTCCCATCCCAAGCAGTGTTAAGCATGAGTGGGAACTCAGAACCGAACTCAAATGGCTGGCTTGATGTTTTCAGGAAGGTTAGGCATTGGATTGGTGAACTTCTTCCCGCGAGCGAATGTTTTGTCGGTTCTTGTTCGGCGAATGTCAATGTTCGACCTGAACAATTTCCATTTGAAGAACGAAACTTGAGGCAGATTCGACGATGCATGCTTTTTAAGATCAATCTAAGTAACACCAAAAACAAAACGGCAGAGATGTTGGAAGGACTTGTCTGCCCATAATGCGCGCAGCTAATGGGATAAGTATAGGCACTTTCTTGTGGGATTACGTGGCACCCAACCATGCCTTGCCCCGACCCTGTCTTACAGATGAACTGGTGCATGCGTTTAACCATATCATCTCTAGCTGCATTAAAGATCTCAGCGGGTAGCCCGTTCACACCAGCAATATTTTTTTAGCATTTGTTCTCAATCTTCATCTCGTCAACGTCAAGCATTTCGCAGATGTGATAGATTCGCAGAATCGACTACCAGAACCAGTTATCTATTTTCGTCACTGCAAGCTTATGTCGAACTTTGGCGAAACTCTTGGACATTGCCCTTGCCACAATATCTCATGGCTGGGTTTCCAAAAGGGTTCAGTGTTGGCTTTCAAAGTTAGTCGCCCATCTCTTCGATTGCGATCATCTCAAGCTCTTTCTTTTTCCTTCTGAGAAGCCGGTTCTCGTTCTTTCTCCTCTTATCTGCACCTAACAGGCTTCCAGAATCGCTGAACACGGCTGCCTGCATTTCGTATTTTACCATAGGCTTTTATTTGGTGGCATGGTGAAAGCCATTACATTAGTGACATGTCTTCTTGACAACGCATCCACTTCTCTCCGATGGTTTATCCGCTCGGCATCGAACTTGCAGAGCATTTCTGTAAGTTCTCCGATTGTCCAGGATCCTTCAAGCCCTGCTGTTTTTCTTCTTCCTTGTACTTTTCTTTGTTATTCCAACACCCGACCTTGACTACAAAATGGAAATGATCCACTCTAGACTCGGACTTGATGTCTGCTGTCAAACGCAAAGCGATGGATCTAGTTGATCAGAGGACCGCCAGCTGCCTTTACCAAAGCACAAGTCCACCAGCCTGGTCTTTATACCGGAGATTCGGTCTTCCTCCCCTTCTCGAACCAAGAGGCGCGGATTCGAAGACCCTCTTAGCTGGAACATTGGTGTCCATTCGCTCGATGTGGCCGTGCCAGTGCAGTCGACGGATTTTTGCCTTCCGAACCACAAAGTCGCGGTTGTGTCCTCTCCTCCATTCACCTTCCTCGCAGACGGGACCATATATCCGACGCAGAATTTTTCTTTCGAAAATACCAAGAATCAGCTCTGCAGTTTTGCTTAGCGTCCAGCTTTCGGCTCCATAGAGCAGGACTGGCAAAATGAGAGGTTTGTGGAGCATGATCTTGGTCCTTCGAGTCAGGTTGTTTTGAGCCTAGTTGTTTCGACCTACCTAGTGCCAAGGGCGATTCTACGTCGGATCTCCACAGTGATGTTGTTTGTGGAGTTCACGCTTGGCCCGAGGTAGGCAAACCCCTTTACGACCTCGAAATTGGAGCTGTCGATCTTGATGTTATGTAGTCTGCGACGGAACGTTTTTGGTCGACAGCATGTCCTCACTGACCATGAGACCAGCTCGTTTCGCCTGTTCTTCAGTCGCCGTACGGCACGTTGGGACCGCGCGAAGATGTCGGTGTCATCTGCGTACCCCGACAATTGGACAGACTTGTAGAAGATAGTGCCTTCCGTGTGCAAATTGCCCGCTGCACTATCCTCCCAAGTACCAGATTAAAGAAATCACACGACAGCGCATCTCCTTGCCGAAATCCAGGGCAGGTTTCAAACGACTCGGAAATCCTTGAGTCGAACTGAACGGTGCATCGCGTGTGTGTGAGCATTTGTCGACACAACCGGATCAGTTTTCCCGGGATCCCGAATAGCTCCTTTTGAAAACCGACGAAAAGATGGTGCGTATCGATTTCAAACTCGCTGGTCTTCTCCAGCTTGGCTTAGTTGTGAATAGTTGGTCTATAGTCGATTTTCCGGGCCAGATGCCGCACTGGTACGTGCCGTTTAGTGTGGTGCAAAACGGCTTTAGACGTTGACACAGTACGCTGGACAGGATCTTGTAGGCAACGTTGAGCAGGGATATACCTCTATAGTTGTTGCAAGAGGTAGAATCTTGGTGCTGGATGAAGCTACTATTCCAGTCGTCGGGCATGCTTTCGTCTTTCCAAAGTCTCAAAGTCTACAGATAGCCTTGATGAGCTCTGATCGTAAGCCATCTGTGCCTGCGGCTTTGTCTTTCTTCAGCCTTTTAATGGCTGGGCTGACTTCTTCAAAGTTAGGTGGGAGGACTACTTCATCGACTGGGCTGGCCCGCTAAGCACCTGTTGGAAGTGCGGCTTAAACACATCCACAATTCTCTGCAGGTCAGAAACGAGGTTACCCTCACAGTTTCGATGAGCCTGTGTACCTATCCTAAAGCCAGTAGCAAGGCTTTGGCTGTTTTTTTGTTTTTTTGCGAAAGGCCCATATTTTCTGTCTGAGGTTGCAAGAGACCTTTTCTTCAGGCGTAGACGCTTCTTCTCCTCCCGTCTTCTAGCCCGGTACTCCTCCTGTGCTGCTCTTGTTTTCGGTTGCACCGCCTTTTGCTATGCCTCGTCAGTGTTGCATATGTACTGTATAGGTATTTCGTTTTTGTAATCCGCTTCAATGCAACCATTTTTTGTCAATTCCAAACAAAGTCCCTTGAGTTTCGAATTATCGGGAGTCGACTGTATTATAGGATGTACTTAGGAGGTTGGGTTTGCGGCGGCGCTAGCGAAGTTGTCTTCCGTACCCAGTCCAAGCAAAATCAGCCTGATTCGGTCAAATGTAAAATTTGGCCTTATTTCGCTTGGAAAATGGAAAAAAGGGCAAATTGGTTTTAATTCCAATTCCAAATCGAAATAAAGCCACATTTGAAAGTAAGGAAAAAGAGTATGAGTTTTGGCCGCCCACGAGATTTCCTCGTTCCCCTAAAGTCGTGTCAACAACTTTAAGCCAGGCGCCTGTAGCTAAAATAACAAACATCTGCAGGGGATAAATTACGCACGAGAGATCTCCTGGCCACTCGCTCCTCCGCCATGGACTCTAACTCATCCGGAGTTATGCCCAAACCTAACCAGGCGAGTTTTTGGACTTGGTCCAACCACTTCGTCCTGGGTCTGCCAAGCAGTCTCCTACCTGATGGAATCGCATTCAACGTCTGCCACGGAAGTACTGATGAAGGAGAAATTCGTGCCGCGTGGCCAAACCACCGAAGCATAGCCCTTTCCGTTCGAATAACTCCTCAATGTTGAGTTCCTCGTGCACTCACTTGTTTCTCATCCTATACCGACGAGTAATTCCCACAACATTCGCGATCTTATTCTTTCGGTCATTACAAAAATAGGTTGGAATAAATACTGAGTTGAAAACCGCTAACTTGGCTTTGACACCGGAGCCACCACTAGGGGCCTGCCTGACAGCTGTTGAAATACTCGCAGCTGAGAGACGAATTCGCGTGAGCGTTTAAACTGTACGGGAAAAGGGTTACAATCCTGTTAGCGAGCGAAGCGAGCTACCCACCTCTTATTTTAAGTTCAACAGACTTTCTTACAGGCTAAATATGGCCTTATTTCCAAATCAAATTTCGATCTTCAAACCGAAATAAGGCCACATTTTGCATTTGCTCTTATCCCACAGTGGACTTAGTTCTCTGCAGAATAAGAAACACGCTTATGAGAAAAACACGTATTAGTCGTTTCGATCCATTTTGCTTGCGCGTCAAGGGATAGATGCTATGGAAGCCTAGGTGGCCTCTCCGTTCAGTTAAAACAAATATAGCAGCATTTAGCTGCTGGTCGGCATCCACCTCGGGATGGCCTCCTTAAACACATGAGTACCAATTTCCCAGCATTGAGACGAATACTCCATTTTGTATAGTAGTCACATTTCTTTGCTCTTTGCTTTTCAACACATCGCACGGCGGTCTGTGGTGTCATCGAGTTGACATAACTCAGCAAGTCATCTGCAAATAGACACGAGTTCACTGTGTTGGTTGGCTGTGGTTGATCTGCCGGGTAGACGTTGAAAAGCCCCACTTTGATCTTTATTCAATTCCCGCCTTGGCGCTCCGCTCAGTTGGTTTGCGGCCTTATATCTGAACGTAGAATCTTCCGGAATGAAGACGGCTATAAAGGTGGGGAGGGGAATCTCATTTGGTTCAGCTTGTTGATGGATGTTGCAGCGCAGCCAAGACGAGGAATTTTTCACAGGTGACTGTTTGGCAGACCCAAGACGAGAGGGTTGTCTTTGGACTTGCGCCACAGACGTTGCACCGTGCTTGGCTCACCTATAAAATCACCTAAAAATAATTCTCTGGCAATTTTGACTTTCGTCATTCATTGTACTAGTTAATTGAAAATTCCAAGGGAGATTAGCCCAGACAAAGTCGATCCAAGCTCCGCGAGCTTGATCGTATCCCCAGTCACTATCCCAGTTTAATTAACTAGCGTCGTGTCCGTGTCTGTGAGCGGCTAAGGTGTAAAACACAATTCAGTCTCGCACTACCCTCCTCATTAGAGTACATCACAGTCCCTCAGATAGCATTCCATACAAGGCCGCAGTGGAAGGCCTCAAAAGCTTAGCAAAATTCTCACGCGAACATATTCAATTCGACAGTTCTTCTTGAGCCCGAATCACTTTGCATTTCCCCCCGATCTCCTAAATAGTCCCTGCCATTGACACATTCATCTAATTTTATTAAAAAACATTCGCTTAGGTCCTTCTGAGCAATTTCAGCATTTGATGAAAAATTCCACGTCTCTAGGTTCCCTCGGCGCGCAACGGCTTTCACTTTTCAATTTTCTCCTCCGGCTTTTTCCGCCTTCCGAAATGGGAAGGAAACACTTTCATTATTCTTTATCGTAATTGATTTTGTTCCGTCATGAAGGCACCTCCACCCTTTTAGGCGCATAGCACATGAAATGGGCACCGTCTCACTCAGGGACAATTCAAAATTTATGCAAATATCCTGCTTTTGAGAGTCGATGTTTGAAAATAACCGTACGTGCTCTATCAGAGTCGCAAAAAGCCATCGGCATTAATGTGCGACCCACCCACCCGCCAAATCGGTTTCTCGCACTCAGCCCGCTGGGGAACGCACGGAATACACATGGAAACAGAAACGATTGAAATGGCATCCGCCGACGCCATACCGGCGAAAGGGCAAAATTCGATTGTTCGCCGTGATAACACGGCACTTTGCTCGCAGCATGAATTGTGTGCGTGCCTCAGTTAGGAATATCCTTTGAAAAAAAAAAACTGATTTTCTCTCTTGTTGCAGTAGTTTCTGAACGGTAATGCTTACTGTGTTGATTACTGGTGTAAACTCGAATGACATGCATTAATGAGGGTATTGTTTGAATGCGTAACGGTGAGCTCTGAAGGCTTAAGAACGTCTTCCGACGACCCATTTATGACAAGAGGGTCGTACGAGATTCCGACGACCCAAAATGATTTCGGTTCGCGGTCACTAGTAGAGCATTTGCATCTTTTTCAGTTGGCGGCGGGGATAAGCCGCATGATCTGTACGATCAATTCTGACGAGGGGCACTACACAACCGGGAGTTAAAGTAGTTCGCGCTCAAGGTTTTGTGATCAGGGGAGGGACATAATCGTGTCGCTATACCCAGAAGTCGTCGAAAAAGCTGTCCGAGGACAGTAAGTCATTTAGTTTGAATCCGTTTAAACCACATCTGGAAAATGGTTAATTTAGCTTCGGACCTTGCAATTGGGAATTGATGCAATGAGGCCACTTTACTCCCAACTAAGTCTAATGGAAACTGTATCAAACCATTCCCAACCCAATCGATCTACGAGCGCGACAAATGCTTGAAAGGAGGCCAGTAGCAGGACGGATAACAGAGCCTACACAATGATTTAGCAACCGCAGGAAAGAAGAATTCCTCTTAAGAATTATACGAGGTATGCCGTCTGGACCAGCGGGTTTGTGTAGATTATTTTCTTTTTCAAACAACATCTGTTGATGTGCAAAATTGAACATGTCTCACGGAATGTTCTTCGCATTCAAGTGCAGGTCTAGATACTGTACAACAGGTAACAGAACTGATAGCTGGAACCAGAAAAGAAGTATGATAGAGACGCCCAACTTCTACCTCTCTTGTCCTTAAAATGTTTGACAACCATTTTGCATATCGTTCTCTAAAGCCAAATAGACCAATCAGAGAACGGCATTTACGTTATTTCGTGAATAACTGTCAAAAATGCATGAAAAACTGTCAAAAAGCATCTGAAATTCGTCAATGGACTAAGCTGTGAAGTTGGGAGAGAGATCATACTTCATTTCCGGTTTGAACCTGCTTGCGTATCTGACAGCTGGGATGTCATTGCAAATAATGAGTGTTGAGTGGGAGAAGAGGCATGGTTCTTAACGCTAGGATGGGTAGCTGTTTGTGAGGCGATAACATAGACTGCTGGCTAGACCCGTATGGCCTGGCTAGACCCGTATGGATTTTTTATGGAAAAGGCATTAGTATACACTGAAAAACGACTTTATGCAACTAAGTGGTACCAAGTGCGCTCTAAATATTGTTGGTTTGATACGAGGTTGGCATGAAACGTGGTCCACGGTGTCAACCTCTGCCTTATGTCCAAGATTTTATTCAATTCTAGGTATTTTTGGTCGGTAGCACAGGTATACTGTTCTGTCGACAACACAATGGCGGCGTTATTTGCCGTGAGTATTTCTAATTGTAATAACCAAACAATGTCTGATTCAATGAACAATTTTTTGAAACCAGCCGCTTGTAGGTGTGAACAGTCCTCTCCCGCGTTCAACATTATCCATACATCATCGAATGCCGCGGATTTACTGGTTAACGTACCAAAATGTTAAGACAATTTAGAGACAATGTTTCAGTTTAAATAACGTGTTGATAAGGCACCCACAACTCCTTGGTCGACTCTGTGTTGGAGTTGAAGAGGCCAGAAAACAATAAAAAAAAAACCAAAGAATGCATTCAATTCATTTTCGTTTGTCGGCTGCCAAACCTTTGGATTTGCTGTTGAAAGGGCTTGGTGCGCTCTATATAGTCTGCTTTTCGATTTGTTGCACGGTAACCATCCCTCATGTTACAAGCTGTTTGCAAATGAAAATGGGATTTTAAACGAAATTACTACTAGGCTCAGCTCTTGTAGGAACAGGCACACAATGCGATTGTTTCCCTGATTCACCTCCATACCCACTCTAACTTCGACAAAGCAATTATGTCTGGCAGTCGTTATCCATCCACCACCGATGGCCTTTGATCGAGTTCGATGAGAGTTCGACGGACTAAATCTGGAGCTTGTTTCCTTGTTAGAAATCTTCTTGACTGGACCGGTCTGCCAGTTCGTTTTGGAGCTTTCATCCACATAATTCCATCTTTGCATAAATAAAATGCATCAGAACAAAACCACAAAACCATCAAACACAACCAGCACCCAAAGCAGCGTCAAGTTCTTCTTAGAGAAGAACATTCTTCTCACCAGCACCAACATCGTTATCGACCTCAATATCAGACACATTAGCAGCACATTATCCCGCACATAATCTGCCTCATCGTCATCATCATCAGCAAATTGATTCCCTCAGAAATATCTTCCTCCGTTATCCGTTCAGATCTGGTTGTCCGTTTCAGAACACCAACATACAATTCACTTTGTTCAATATAAAAGATGCCACTGAAGACACAAACAATAAAAAATTAAGCCAAAAGTAGCCTGATTAGGTTTAGCTGCAAATGGCCACAAACCTCTTTTGGAAGCCAAATGCCGATCGCATCCAAATTTGAGACAAAAAACGCTGTTGTTTCGATCTAAGCATTTTAAAAGAAAACAATCGTTCGACGACACAGCAGCTTCGAAATTCAGGTTTCAAAGTCAGTTAATTTTTCAGTATCCGTCCTAATTTTCAGCCTTAACCTCAAAAAATTCCACAATGCAACGGTGATGCCATTCCATTCTGTGGCCACGTGTCCGCCACTGCGGCATAATCGATAGGTGGGTGGATTCCTCTGGATTCAGTCCCCGATTCGAACAACTTTCATAATGGCTGCCAGTTAAAGACAATGCTCCAGGAGGACAAGCAAACTCAAATCTCAGATAATCACATTTTTTATAAATAAAAAAAAAAAACCAATATCGTCCTGTCACGTATTCTATTCCTTTTAATCTTCGACCTTGCACTGTTTCATCCAAATCCATACACACGACAATCGAATGCTGCGCAACGGTCCATTTGCTTCTTGCCATCGTCACAAGCATGCAGCTCACTGTCAAGTTCCCCATTCATTCTGTTGCGCTTCACCGGAATATCTTTTATGCCATTCTCCAAGGACTATGTCCCACTTCACCCCCTCTTCATCCTTTCATGGTTCGTTTGAAAAATGTATCCACTGCACACAGCAGAAGCGAATGTGAATACGTATCCAAATGCCAGAAGCAGGTATGTACGCACGATTTCCTGTTGCAAACTATTTACAAGACATCATCCACCAACGTGTCCCCACCCACAAATGTGTGTGTGTGTCTGTGTTTTTTTTTGCCCGGCTGCCGCTTTTACGGCGTTTCTTGCGTGAAAGTGGAACAACGGGAAAGCACATTAGGGAAATGCCTAAAAAGGTTGAACGATTTCCATTTATTGTGTTAAAAGGCCGTATGACAATCGGGCACAGGGATTCAGAGCGAAGGCAGCATCGTTAGAGGCATTCCCTAGGCAGCCTAATCCCATTCTGAGTTAAACGAGTGCAAGACAAGATTGCCATGATACTCACTGCTCGCTGGGATGGCGCGTAGGTAGTAGAAGGTGCGGTGCGTTACGGATTTCTTTTAACCTTTTGTTCCTTTTGTGCTGCTCTGTGCTCACGTGCTCAAACAAATGTGGTCTCAAAATAAACCTAGCCGTGTACGGGGAAGGCGCATAATGAGGGGAAGCAAATACTCAGGAACGACAGCTCTGGCAATCTATTCAAAACATGCGGTACAACATTGTCGTGGTAGATGCTGACTTTTTGTTTTTTTTTTTTTTTTTTAGTTCCATTAAGTACGAACAGATACACAACACATGTACATGTGTATTTGTTTTCTGCTTGTTATCCGTTTCTATTTGCTTTTCAGATGCCGATGTCCTTAATTAGGTGGCTCCCTAGGATTCAGACCAAAAAATAAAACACGGTGAGATAGAATAACGAATGGGTTTCGATTCGGTGCCGGAGAAGCATTGTAGTCCTTCGCTGATATGTATATTCATTACGTTTGTAAGTTGACAAGCAGCCAGCACATGGTAACTCTTCTCACTTCGACTGTACGTGTATCCCTCGTGCTTAGGATGTACCCCAGGATTATATGGTTTTTGTGCCACGTTCTGTAGTTTCGCTTTTTTTCATTCCACTCCGCACTTGTATGAAAATCACCTTGGATGTACATAAATGGGCTTCCATTTAGTTTCGGAGATTTATTTGAGTGCTCGTGGTTGTGTATGAGTGTCCCCCTTTTGTTATTTTCCAGATTTCGAACACACTTTCAGGTATCTCGGATAGAACCAGGATTTAAAGGCTTCCATCAAACCGGACTTTTACAATTTGAGCCTTCAAATTCAAATCTATAGAAGGCTGATAACAGAGGATGGGGGAAATTACATCATGCCAAGCAAATTTGTCGAAACTTACTACAATACGAACTCGGTTAACGCAGCCCTCGATTTTCGCAACACTAAAGTCGTAGCACGTAGCACATTGACTCTGTGAGTGCAACTTTTCAAAGAGGTTAGCTCGATCAGCGCAACATCTGTTTTTTATTTGCATGTTCTCCTTTTGGTTGGTTATGTCTGTCGTTATTTTACAGTAATTCAGTTTCGGGTGGATCTAGACAGAAATTCGTTCAGGATGGGTGTTACAGGAAATATTATAATATTTTAAAAAATATTAAAAAAATAAGTGAAATTTTATCCGAAGTTGGTAAGTGGTGTGGTGGGTGTGCACAAGTCAACAATAAGCCGGATAAAGGCAAAGGGAAGCAGTCTTGGACAATTTGTGGCGAGAGCTGAATCTGGATCAGGAAAACGCGTTACTGAATACCCACAGATGGAAAAGGCGTTATATGGATGGTTTCAAAGGCAAAGAGCTAAACATATTCCACTTTCTAATGAAATTATAAAATCAAAGGCAATTCAATTGCACAACGAAATAAGGAAAAAACCAAGCTAGCAACAGATGGATTGCGAATGTTGAAAATTTGTGGCGAAAAGTTGTCCAATAAATGTGGACTTGTTGAACAATTCGTAATGCAATTTCAGCAAAAAATAAATGAACTTAAATTAACCGCCGATCGAATCTGCAATGCGGACGAATCTGGATGGTTCTACAGAATGTTGCCAAACAAAACACTTGTTACTTAGAATGAATCGTCAGCGCCAGGTCGAAAAGTAAGCAAGGAAAGAGTAACATTCCTTGAATGCACCAATGCATCAGGGAGGCACATGGTAAACCTGTCTGTCATCGGTAAAGCAGCCAATCCAGAGCAACATTTTGAGAACAAACAATGTTACTTACAAAGCAAATAAAAATGCAAAGATGACATTCCTTTTATTCGAACAATGGTTACACAACGTGTTTGTTCCCGATGTCCGAAAAAGAATACACATTGTAGTGTCTACGTTAGTGAGTTTTTCTTTACAGGTAAGAAATTGTCTTGGATCAAAGGGACTAGAGAAGAAGGCACTGCTTACTTACTTACTTAAGGTGGCGCTACAGTCCGGGGTGGACCTGGGCCTCAACCAACAAGCGTCTCCAGCCAGCTCGATCTTTAGCTAGCTGTCTCCAGTTTCGCACGCATAGTTGGTTGAGGTCCCTTTCCACTTGCGTGCGCCACCTGAGTCGCGGTCTTCCTCTACTGCGCCGTCCCTCGGGGGTGGATTCGAAGACTTTTCGGGCCGGAGCATTGGTTTCCATCCGCTCTACATGACCTAGCCACCTCAATCGTTGGATCTTCACTCTTCTGGCTAAGTCGATGTCGCTAAACAGCCCGCTAAACAGCCCGCTAAACAGCCCGTATAGTTCGTTAACTATATATTTTCTTTATGTGGCCGGGCAGTTACCCCGACGGCACAACCCCCAACCTGGAGGGCCAGTTCCTTTTTTGTCACCCCTAGGACAAGAGGTCGCACTTATAAGTTTGGCAAGTTGAGCTCGGGTGAACTACAACCAGTACCCGATGGCTACCACTTGGAGGTAAAATAAGCACAATTGGTGTGTAGAAAAAGTTACAACACTGGGCATCGCCAGGTTGACGCCAGTCAGTGCCTACCCGATTCCCGCAACACCCAACCATCCAGAACCACCCAGAAGGCACTGCTGCTTTTGGACAATCCCCCGTGTCATCCTACAGAAAACGAACTGCAAAGCGATGATGGACTGGTAACTGCTATGATCTTTGCAAATTGCACTGCAATTCTTCAGCCTACATTACAAAGCTCCACTACAAAAAAAAGTTTATTGGCGCACTTAGTTGCCAGTGAGGGCATTGATTTGGAAACAAAAATAAAAGCGTTCATCTTAAGGGATGCAATTTGCTTACAAGCAAATGCATGGGAAAAAGTAGAATATTTTAATGCCTACCAAGAGTAATTGGGATGAGGAGGACGACCTTCCATTATCTACACTGTCTGCAAATATCTTGAGGGAAAGAGAATTGATTTCATCCGTTTCCAATCTGCTTGATGAAATTGTTCCCAATATTTGCAACTCGATTGCAGATATCACTGATTGGCTTCACGAACACGTTGAGTCCTCTGCAAATTGTGAGGATCCGGCAGAAATTGAAAGCACAAATGAAAAGTGCAAGGTGAAGCTGCCCCGGCCACCACTTTATCAAAAGTTTGAACAGAAGTTGCTGTTCGATCCTTCAACATATGCTTAGCATGGGCCGAAGAGAACAACATTCCAATAGAAGACATTTTAACTCTACAAAAAACAAACGAGAGGGCAGTTTTGAAAAACATTGAATCGCAAAAAACTCAGTCTAAAATATCGAACTTTTAAAAAAAAAAACATAATATTTTACTCTATGTATCACATCTGTATATTCGTTTTCGTATATGCTTCTAACCTTTTGTTTTCTTATTAAATAAAAATGTGTTCAACAACAACGATTTCCTTTGGTTTCAAAAATGTGTTTTGTATGTCATTGTCATTTACTATATAGACATTTGACTAACGTTTCTTACACAAAAAAGTGTGACCCAGTAAGTGCAACAACCTCGGTTATTGCAACCGCCGTAATTTCTTTTAGTTGCGTAAACCGAGTTTATACTGTATGTATCTTTTTTTCAAGGGGCTAAGGGGTACTAACACCCTTATGTAAGTGTCCGGGGTCAAGACACAGCACGCGCCGAAGTTATAGAGAGAGAAAGGGAGAGACAGGTGCACAGGACATTGGTCTTAAATATCTGCGAACTGTGAGAAATATTGGACTCGTGTATATTCGTGTGGTGCGGCTGAAGAACGAGTCTCTAAATTGAACTGTGCGTCCGAAAGTAGTCTCATCAGCATTCCTGGCGATGCGAGTATTGCGGGTGAATTCCTGGACACAGTTCAGGACAACCAATTCGGTTTCAAAGCGTCACATGATGCAATACATGCCGCGTCGAAATTGGCACCGAAACAAAAACCACTGCCCAGGTGCCCTGCTTGTCGATTTGGAAAAGGCCTTTGATAAAGTGTGGCTGGAAGTTGTTGAGCAGGCAGGGCATTAGTAAACCACTTTTGTAAATGCTGCTTAATATGCTTACCAGCAGAAAGCTCGTGGTGAAGAATAGCAGTGTGAGTTCTGTTAGAACGTTCAGAATTCAAAATGGTCTGCAACAAGGGGCGGTTAACTCGCCGGTACTCTTCAACACTTACATGGCGGATATGGTAGCAGTTAACACGACGAACTTCACCCTGAACCCAGTGGAAGGTAATAGTCTGTACGGGAATTGCTGACACAGTTTGATCAGGTGCATACTTGTCAGGTGCATACGTCGCTCCGGATACACGCGCCGACATGAAAATGATGCGTCTGCATACTGGGCGATGGGAAAGGCGGCTTCCCATATGAAGCGAAGTAGCTCTAGGGTTAGTCTAAGTCTTGACGTGTAATAATTCGGTCGAATAAACGAAGATTAAGAAAAAGAATAAAATTGTCTCGATATAGTAAGTCGGACCCTTGAGGGGAGGCTCAGCCTTTTTATGAATCCAGTTAAGGAATTCCTAAAATTAGTGTTAAATAATGTTTCGTGGTGCTTGGCTCTATTTTACAATATTGTTTGAACATTAGAATATTAAGAGATTAATTAACTTAAAGAAATAGCTTCTAGAGCTGGACCGCTGCTGCCGACCTCGATGACGTCTCCGCACGAAAAGAAAGCTTTAAGCATAGCCGGTACCGTACGGAGATGACAGTTGTGATGATGGTGGTTATGACAGCTGCCCGAATGAAGTGCGTTCAGCGTCTAACGGAGTGCAGGCTTTTTTATTACTCCGCTACATGGCTCCCCCCGTTCTATGAGCAAAGCGCGATCGGTTTGATAGTCCTCCCAGACCTCGTTGTTGGCCATAAGTTCTTCGCTGATGATGAAACTTCCCAAGACGACGTTTCCGTATTCGAGGTTAGCTTGTCTTGGGAGCTGGCCATTCTATAAGCTGGCTTGAGTCGCTGCAAAGATATGAAAACCTGTTTGTTAGGAAGAGCAACCTTGAAAGCATTTGGTTGGCATTGGAGAACTGCATAAGGCCCAGAATACGCGGGCTGCAAGGGGCGCTGAACGTGATCGTTGCGAACGTAAACGTGCGATGCAGTTTTCAGTTCCCTTGGCATGAAAATAGGCTGGAGTACGTTGGTGCGAGTTGCTGAAGAGTTTCCCTCAAATCCTGTATGAAGCTCACTGGTTCACTTGAAGCGCTGGATCCCTCCAAGAAATCTCCTGGCAGGCGTAGTTCGATCCCGAGCATCAGCTGTGCAGGTGTGGTGCCGGAATCGTTAACCATTGAGCGAAGTCCGAGGAGGGTGTGAGCGGTGAGTGCTGCTTTTAATGGGCGGTGCCAACGTTCCACCACCCCGTTGGCCTGAGGATGGTAAGCCTTAGTATGAACGCGTTCGCAGCCGATTATTTGAGAAAATCTGTGAAAGAAGGTAGATTCAAACTGGCGGCCTTGGTCTGATGTCAAACGCTGTGGACAACCAAATCGTGCCACCCAAGTGAAGTGGCAGTGATGTCCGCAAGAGGAATAGCTTCCGGTCAGCGCGTTTCTCGGTCGGTGCATGGGAGCAGAAAGCTGAATCCATTGCAGTGGCGCTTTATTTTTTATTACTCCGCTACAATAGGATCATTTCAGCCCACGATAGCGTACGCAGATGATCTGATTGCGTACACGTCAGGTCCTAGAATCCAGGACGGAAACAATCTTGTTCAGAACGTCATTATGTAAAGCTTCGACGGATCCTAAAAGGAATTTGCGAAGACACAACGAAATTACAAAGACACTGCCGACTCGATGCGAGGGTGGGCCGATGCTTACCTATGGCTGTCCCGTGTGGTTGAGAGGGCATATCCTAGTACAGAGTCCTAGTACGAAAAATTGTATCGCAATGAAATGGTATACAACATGGGGAACTTCATAAAAGTGGACAGTTTCGTAATCAAAATAATTCGTAGACATGTTTCAAGAGCAATGTTCTGGACGAATAACCAGATCTCTGGGACTTATGACCCTAACTACTGTCACCATGAAAGGGTGCCTCTTAATGGCTTTGCCCGACAGAAGCATTTGTTTTTTTTCCGACCAGACAGGTCAGATCCAGGAGAATCAGGCGGTCCCATTAATCTTTTACTTCTCTCGGATAACCGCGCGTACGCGACACAACTACAGCCGCGACGTAGCACTGATCACTGAGGAGCTGTTAACGATGTCAGCAGGCAACACTAGAAGTGATGGTATTTAAAAGGACGAGCTCCCCCTTCGATCCCTTCCGAGTGCAATATTGTTGTCTTCCATTTTCGTCTAGCACTCACGAGTTAAAAAAAGAATCAATAAAAATGAAATGAAAAAAAGAATACGAGAGACGGTACGTCGATGTTCGAGTGAGTCTAATGACTGCGATATTGTTGTCTTCTATAAGTTAGTCACTCCCTTTTAGATTCTATCGAGTAGGAGCAGGGTGGTCATGGGGGCACCAGACCAGATATGAGCTTGGGACTGATATACGCCTTATAACTTAAAGCCAAATCAGAGGGGGTGAAATATTTCTTGCAACAAACTTTAGTTTTCGCAGCATGTTTGGCGACCTCAAATAAGTGTTCGTTCCAACTAAGTGTTGTGTTGATACAAGTTACGGATCAGCACAAATATCGAGCCAACTTAGTTGCTTGGGTGTTGACTGTTCCCAACTGCATCAGCGGTACTTGGTTGAATAATATGACCGTTGACTGTACTATCCCTTGAATCAGCCACTGCCGCAATGGCACTCTTTCAAGGAATTTACTGCTGAGAGAACTGCAACGCAAGCAGTGCAGATTTGGAGTTCTTCTCGGCTAGTCGGTTGCTGGCAAATAACCTCCCCATGAAGGGAAATGTTCTTATGAAGTTAACTTAATTTACACATACCAAGGATGAAAATGTTTCCGGTTTCATCGACACAGGCGCCATTCATGAACAATGCTTGACTATCAAGGGTTCGCTTGAGCGACAGCAGACAGCATATCAAGTGCAACGATCTTGCTTTCCCCTGCGTTGTGTAAAGTTTTGTTGCACTTTTCAGTGAGATAAGCTAATAGATCTCCAGTGGACCTGTTGCTGCTGAAACCGTACAGCCGGTCATTGAGAAGCTTCCGCCATTCAATACATTTCATGAGGGACGTGAGTGTTATGGGTCGGTACGAGGTGGGTGACGAAGATTCGGGCTGGATTTGGACGGGCTTGGGCAAATGGAATAGACCCAATTCGGTCCTTTTTTTTGTCCGTTTTCCAGCTGCCCGGAAAGAGACTTGAAGAGAAGGACAGATGAAAAAGGGTCTTGTCAGCGATGAACACCTCTTCAGAAGAATACCACCCGGGCAAGCGGAATCATGCACGTCGTCTTTAAGATCTGCCGCAACTGTACGAGTGCGAAAGTGGAATTCTTGTTGTAGCCCTTTTTACCTCAACTTTGGCTCATAAGAGAATATCACACGTGATAATTACATTGCAGTCATTTCTGACCCGCTGAAACTTATTCCGGTTATCCTCAGTATCATCTCTCTGATTCCTGATAGTCTCTTTGCAGCTCGAGTGCATTAGCTTTGGGTTTAATGTTCGTTGTGATCATATGAGTCGCTGCTCATACGTCGTCTACTGAATACGTCAAATTGCAAACGATGAGCCCATGATTAGAAGGCCATAGTGTGTCGAAAAATGTATTCAGAGGCACCCTGAAGCGAAGAGTGCGCTCCCCTTTGCTGTGGACATTGTTAATGGAATATACACACCTAACCTATATCACTTGTGCGAAACTCCACAGCAAAGAGCGCTATCCACTCTCCTTCTGTTTGGTGCACGTGAAGCACCACGGGCCATTTACAAAGGGGGAACTAAGTGCTTATTCAGTCCGGTGGCAAGCGGTTGGGTACGATACGCTTCTTGTCACGCTGATCGAAGAGTACGATGGTTATTCGGGCTGCCACGGCTTCTCGTACCAGTTCAATTGGAATTGAAGTCTGCCCGAACTCCAAGCGTCAGCTCTAAACGGCGCATCACTCATTGAGCACACATTGCTACGAAGGTTGCTTTCCAACGACAGGTACGCTGAACAATCTGATGCACTGGTGCGAGGTCATCGAGGGAGGCATAGCCAACGAGGCCAGCGGTGGTGAAAGCTCCTGCAAGAAGATATTTGTCACACTAAAAACGCAGTGATATTTTTGCGCTTACGAGGGAGACGACACGAGAACAGTGACATTGTAAGTGTGAGCGGGATCACATCGAAGAATTCGCAGCAGCTGTTTCCGATTCTCCGTTTAAACATCGGTCGGACTTTGAACGAACTTGAGCATCCCTATCCCAGACAGCTTTGATTCGGTGACACTGGGCTGCAAATTTACACAGACGACACTGAGACAGACGATGTGGAGAGAAAAACTCACCAACAACTGCTAAAAAGAACCTAGATTCCACCACTCCAAATAATTGCGATAAGTTGTTAGTAGAATAAGCAGATAATGAAGCCAACTTGGAATGTCAAAGACATATGGTGTGTAGGATTAATAATTTTAATGGAAATACGATTTCTTTCAAATGTACAGCAAAATGAACATGTCCTGATTATCGGCGAGCGTAACTAGACCCGTGTTTCCTCCCTCCATCTGATTGATTAGTCTAGAAGAAATTATTAAATAAAAACAAGACTCCCACGAAATGAATGCTGGGATATAATTGATTTTCTGTTACACAGTGCAGCTGAACACAAATGCCAATTTAGTCAGAGACAGCTACACGTAGGGCGTACATGTGTACAAGCATAACCGTCCGTGACTAGTCCCGTGTATGGTGAACCTAGGACCACGGTAGCGTAAGGTTATATTGAAACACCAGTCTACGAGAATGCACAAAGTTTGGAGATCTAATGTGAATAGGAAGTACCGACGCACCCAACATGTGTAGTGCATCGAACCGAACTACAAGCGATCACCCCCACATTAATTGCAATAATAGATTAACCTTACGAATCATTACCAGACAAACTGAACGATAACAATTCCACCCATCGCACAGAGAAACTTACAATTTAAATCTCAAATTTATTTTATTGCAAGAGCATCCCTTTCATCTCCACACTCAACAGCAGTCCGAGTAGTGAGATGAGAGATGACAGCAAAACTAAATTCAACAGCAACGAAGATAAAAGCAATCCCAACTGCAGTCCTTTCTGGTATTCCAAAGCAAGCACTAAATTGTCAGAAATATGCTTTCGGGCTGTATTCTATCGTCCAGTTGATATAACAATGCGATTCAGAACTACCCCCAAAGGCGGTGTGTATATATAGACTACTCCTCATCATTGTGCCCATCATCATTAAAATGTGCACAGTAAAAATCTGTAGGATTCCCTCTTCTGCAACAGCAGAATACAGATGTGATTGCAGTAAAAGCAGGAGACTACAATCCAACGAAAAGGTAGCAATAAATTAAAAAGCAGCAAAAAGAGAAATATAAATGAAGAAAACTCTCGGAGAGAAATTGATTTAATTTCGTAAACTTTACAATGATGAACGAAGTTAATGAATTATTAATCACGACAGATGCGCTTCGTTGGTGGCTCACAGTCAGTTGGCGCAATGGATTGCAGCATTGGACATCCGGTATAGTTTCCAAACAGTGTGAGCAGTAAAGCTACACCATATCCAGTAGCACGTTCTTCCTGTTTAAAGAAAATACATACACCGGTGTTATTCATTTTAGTCCATTGAATCGTGTCATCGTTGAAGAACTTACACAATGCACTGGTGTTGCCATATCGACGTGCATCCATACACCGGAGTAGTCAAAGCCAAGGTGAGCGGCAACAAAGAGTCCAGCGCACGATGATTGTGCATTGTGGCGATCCTGAAATAGACACAGACAAACACACAAATATTTGAAATATTATTTTTCATTTCTCGTTTTTCATAATTCGCAGTATTAGCAATATTTAACTACCCATGTAGCGCATGGGAAAGCATTGAATGACTCTATTAAAGGCAACTTCACGGGGCTACGATGCTAGTTGTCTTTTCATGTCTTCCGTTTCGATTGCTCATTCGCGTTTCTTTCAAATTTCGTGTACTCATTCCAATACTGCTGCATACTCTTCCATTACAGTTTTAATTAAGAATAAGAAAAATGGCATAACGAATTGGTTCCATTCATTGTTGGCATCGTTCCAACCTCATTTCATCTAATCGCCTCATTGATAAATTCCATCGCTCATCAACGATAGACCGCAGAAGGTCCAATAAATTCCCACTACAATCCAGCACACCAGCAGGGAAAAGGATCAATTTTTAAGTTGCAATGAATTGAAATCCAAAGAACCAAACGAGGACACCACAGCAAAATGGGAAGTCGTTCAACAAAATAGAATTATAGATCATTTATTGGTCTCATTCTAGCTGCTTTACACCATGTTATGGGGCAATTAATTGAGATTAGAGCAATCAATTTCTGGTTGGTCTTCGTCTACACTTCCCACCGACCGTGTATCATAAAGGACTTGATTGGCAATTTCTGGGGCTCAAAGGATTGCAAAGCCAGAATATTGATACACTCGGCTAAGAATCAAACACCAACATGCACCCAATTTTTATAACCCATGGACAAAACGAGCAGCCAACCGAAATGTGGAATTGGGAAGTGTCTCGATATGACATGTGTGCTCAAATGTCTCGTAATGTTTCTGAAACCGAACGATATGATTCACACGGCGTTTTATTTGATGCAATAAAAATACAAGTATTGCTCATAAATCGCATCCACATTGGAGTTTATGGCTTCTTTTTCTGCTTCTGAAGGAGCCCAGTGGATGGAATGACGGTGACGACAGAGGGAGGAGGGCAGTGTGTGTTCTCTTTCGCTCTTATTTTCAAGTAAACACGAACGTGAATGTTGGTCAATTTCAATAAAATATTTATTTCCCAAATCCGCTTTGATGAGATATTAGGAAATCGAAAGGAGGTCAATGGGAATTCGATGGAGTAGTCGGACATGTATACTCAGTGGTATGCACATGTATAGTGCTTCGACAGGATTAAGAAATTATTTCCTGGCCTTTTAAAGCTTCCCAATTAAAATGTTCGTGTTGAAAGAAGGTTGGTATGTAATAGTGGCTTGACAGAGACAGAGTGCACTTAGGCCAGGTTACGTCATTGGGTTGGTTTAGAAGTCAATCTAACTATTCACAGTCAGGCAGTAATCGATGATGCGAAGAAGACAAACTATTGGCTTGTCCATCAAAGCACGTAGTGGCACACATTTCACAATGTGTTGCATGCAATTTGTTGTACAGAGATTTGGTTTCCATAACCTTACTACGAAAATATTCATATAATCTTTATATAATTTATCACACAAATATTAGATTTTAGTCTGCAGGAAAAGCCACTTTTAAAACATTCATGGCAACAAAAATGACTAAGGAGAGAAGAGAGAAGTGGTTAGTGTTGATTTCAAATTGCTGACTAGAATGTTTTAGAACACACAAAAATAAATAAGATAAACAGATAAATATAAAATGAATAGATATTAGACAAATAATAAATAAATATGTTAATATATTTAACAAGTAAATTCATAGATGGATAGATAAACGGGTAAATATTGCACTCAATCTGCAGCTAAGTTTGAAATCAAGTCGTTTCCGGACGATAAAAGGGATTGATGATATTGGAGAAAAAGTTTTTCAACTCTAGCTGTGACCATTTCGATCTTGGATATCTTAGGAAGTTCCGTAGTCGAGAAAAACCAAGGGAGATTTAGAATCATTTTTAAAAGATTATTTTGCGTTATTTGGAGCCTGCGCGGATGACTTTTGGCGCACTTGCCCCAGACAGG
This sequence comes from Eristalis tenax, assembly GCA_905231855.2. Classification (NCBI taxonomy): domain Eukaryota; kingdom Metazoa; phylum Arthropoda; class Insecta; order Diptera; family Syrphidae; genus Eristalis; species Eristalis tenax. The sequence goes on along the minus strand of HG993124.1, from coordinate 31,368,830 downwards.
AGACCCATGAAACATGATCGGTTGGAAAATAGACTTAAAAATCAATATTTTGTTTTCATAGCTTAGCTTAGAATTCCTGCAAATGAATGGATACAGAATCTTTACCGTAACGTTTATCTTTTTGATAATTTCTTGAATATGAAGCCTAAAAGTTAGCCTTTCATCTAAATGTACCCCAAGATAATTTCCACTCGATTTCCACTCGATCGGAAAACCATTAAGTTGAAGAATGTTGCTTGGAAGTAAACAAGCTCTTCTTTTTCGAGTGAAAAGGATTGCTTGCGTCTTAGAAGCGTTAATGTTAACTTTCCAATCTTGACAATATTGAAGGACAGTATTCATCCCAGATTGCAGATTGGTGTCAATAATGGAACCAGTTGCATTCGAGGAGTAAATACAATCAGAGGTGTATATATTAAATAGGACAGGCGCTAGGACAGAGCCTTGTGGTACACCGGCGCTAATTGTTTTGTTGTCCGAGAGGCTCTGATTTACGGACACTTTGAAAGTACGGGGAGATAGAAAAGACTGAACGATTTGAATAAGATACAGTGGAAGGTTATAATTCAATAGCTTGTGTATCAATCCATCATGCCAGACGGTATCGAATGCTTTCTCAGCGTCCAAGATTAACATGCCAGTGCTTTTCCCTTCTGAAAGATTTATTCTGATGTCATTTGTTATACGATGCACTTGATGAGTAGTGCTATGACAAGCCCTAAATCCAAATTGTTCTTTAGGTAAGATTCCGTTTTCATCAATAAAAGAAACAACCCTATTCTTTATGATCTTTTCTCAGCATTTACTTAGAGAGCTGAGCAAACTAATAGGTCTGTAACTACCAGGTAGATTCGCACTTTTTCCAGGTTGTAAAGCACGTATGTATGTCATCAAGGAAGGGGACCGAAGTGCACTTAGGCCAGCGTAGGGCAGGTGCGCAAGAGATGTTGATTGCTTTCAGTCTTCTCCTCGTCATGACAGCTTGTACAAGAGACGAGCTGTTTGGCAAAACTCGCCCGTCTTTGCAAGACAACGATGGAAAAAGCCCGTCAAGGTCGTTAGGGGATTCACTGAGACGTTTGATTTTCAAAAGGGATTTAGATAAGGCGATGCATTGTAATGTGACTCTGCATAACTCAGGCGTCAGCACTAGAGGCACGATCTCCCACAAGTCTGTGCTACTGCTCGCATACGCCGATGACATTGACATCATCAGAAGAACCCAACCAACTGTCAGTGTGACACTTGTGTGTATCGAGAAGGAAGCGGCTAAGATAGGCCTTACGGTGAATGAGGCTAACTCAGATGGCTAGGTGATGTAGAGAGAATCGACACCAACGCTCCGTCTCGGAAATCCTTCGTGTTCAACCCCGAGAGACTACGTGGTGGAGGAAGACCTCAACGGAACCTCAATCAGCTGGTTGTACGTATTTGGAGTCGCTTAGCCCACGACCGTGCTATCTGGGGGGGGGCAAGTTGACAGAGTCCCAGGTCCACCCCAGACTGTAGCGCCCGCTAAAGAAGAAAACGCGACTCATGTTCATAGTCCTTTTGCGATGAGTGAAGTGATTATGAAACGTTTATAGAAAATGTTGAATCTAGCTTGAGCCAGATTTTTCTTGAAGAATTGAACGCCTGTTGATAATCGAGCGGTGGTTTGTAAGCCCTTAATTCTAGATCTACATCTAGCAGGTAGTGCACTTTTGGTGGAGTGCTCAGAGTCAAGTTGCATAGCTATTGCCAGACTGGCAGGTTCATCCGCTTCGTTTTGCACAGTCTAATGCATGAATCGAGGCTTGGAGAAAATTGATGAAACTTTGGGGTTTCATTCGGTAGGACGTAGAATAACACATTCGTACACACACATTTCTAAAATTCCCGTCTCATACCATACCACCGGCAATGCAACGATGCTCGATTGTCTTGTGCAGCGGTAGACTAAAACGACCCTGATGTGCACAATGCCTAGACGCACATGTACCCAGACGCTACATGTATGCAGAGTAAGGTATACCAGGGTTTAATGAACTATTGAACTAAACTAAAGTGACATCCCTGAACTACACAAGCCTAGTCTAAAGGGGACCATGTACGTACTTTGTTGTAATTTTCGACGTTTCTCAATCACTTGCTCGAAGTGATTCTTCAATTATTTCGTGCCTGTGTCTGCACAAATTGTAAATCCAAATAAAACATGAGCTAATTCTAAAGCAGTCCTGTAAGTTATCAAGAAGTTATCTCAGAAAGCCCCGCAATGTTGTTATCCCCTAGTCAAGCATTCCATTCCATTGTAACGAAAACGATTAAATACCCATTCACTCTTCCTTTGCACACAGCAATGGCATTCAGTTTTCATAAAGCACTTAAAATTGATGGCACAGGATTATTGAGTACATCCTGTACTTTCAGTACCGGCGAAGGATTGACCTGCATCACTTCTGTTCGGGGGCAGGATCTAAGCTACTGTACGTATATTCCACCAAATATTCATCTCATTACTTTTCACATCCGACGCAGCAGCGCGTCCCGCCCCGCTTCGCGTAAATTCTCAACACCGGTACCTTCCTCTGATAAACGTTTATTATAAATAATAACTTCTCCCTCTTCCCATCGCACGATAGAACACGAGCAACAGACAGGACCAACAACAGTTAGCGCACACATTTTGTATTCGCATAATCCGACAGCTTAAAGGGGCGCCGAGGCTACTGTTGAATAGACGAAAGATTTCCCAGACATCCTCGTTATTATTGCGAGTGGGGTTGGTTTGGCTGGATGAGGATAGCTGATATTAGAACACGCTGCAAAACGTGAGGGATTTTTGACGCAACCCATGCACATACATACGTATGCGCTGCAAACCCGTATGTTTTTTTTCATACCTCATACGATAAATAATGTAGAGTAATATTGTGTGTTTTATTCATCCTAAGTCGGGAAGAACGTGGTGGAAACGATGTAGAATCGATTTAACACCAGGAAATATATGAAGGAGCTACTGCCACTGACACTACACCCCAAAGATGTGAAGGTACTGCAAGAGATTTTGAGCACGGCACGGTCTCTGGGCAAAAGGAAGAAGGCGTGCCCTGTCTGCCACCTTCCACGGCCGTATAGCACCATCTTGCAATAGAGATGTATTTCAACTTTATGATGAGTGTTTAATAGAAGCAATTTCCGTAAGCTGGATGCTAACTCACCGGCTCTGGTGAACTACGGTGCGATTATGTTGGAGGAGTGGGGCTAGTAAGAAGATAAGCTACCCCCAAACGCGTTGACTGGCGCTAACGCTCGATATGAGATCAACAGAATACAAATGAAGGAGAGTTACGAGCTGAAGGACGCTTATTTAATAAAAAAAAAGTGAAGTAAATGATGTACTACGTGCTATAAAGGGGAAAAGATATCGTATCCTTGCAGTGCATATTTGTGTAAGAGAAATTAACTCAAATTTATTAGATTTCGTGTACATTCCAGATTTGTACATTATTCCAATTGTCACTTGGAAGTACTTGGTTTTTAAGGGCCGGCACACCTCCATCCGATGGTCTAAATTTTCGATGACGCTGAAGCATAATTGAGGGTCTATCCCGTAATGTGCCGAATTATCTCATCCTTTAGCCCTTGAATTGTTGCTGGCTTATCGACGTACACCTTTTCTTTCAAATAACCCCAAAGAAAAAAACCCAACGGTGTCAAATCACATGATCTTGGCGGCCAATTGACATCGCCACCACGTGAGATAACACTGCCATTGAATTTGTCGCGCAAAAGAGCCATTGTTTCGTCAGCTGTGTGGCAAGTGGCACCGCCCTGTTGAAACCACATATCGTTCACATTCATATCTTCCAATTCGGGCCATGAAAAGTTCGTTATCGTTTCACGATAGCGAACACCATTCACAGTAACTGCCTGACCGGCCTCATTTTGGAAAAAATACGGACCGATGCTGCCGCCAGCCCATAAACCGCACCAAACAGTCACTCTTTGTGTGTGCATTGGTTTTTCGACAATCACTCTTGGATTATCATTCGCCCAAAAGCGGCAATTCTGCTTACTGACGAATCCACACTGAGCTGAAAATGTGCCTCATCACTCAAGATGATTTTTTCGAAAATTGATCATCCACTGTTGCCATTTCTTGCCACCATTCTGACCATTGACGGCGCTTGAATGGAGGCTTTAGTTCTTGAGTCAATTGCACCTTGTAAGCGTGTAAATGAAAGTCTTTATGCATAATGTTCATCAACGACGAGCGTGAGAGGTGCAATTGTTGGGCACGACGACGAGTTGAGGTGGACGGCTCTTCAGCCACACTATCGCGAACAGCAGCAATATTTCTGCAGTACGAGCTGTACGAGCATGCACTGGTGTTTTCACATCTCCTACAGACCCGGTTTGCTCAAATTTTTCCACGATTTTTCCGATTGTACGCACATTTGGTCGATTAAATTGACCGAAAAAATCGCGAAGTGCACGATATGCATTTTGATTTCAACGCCCTTATGAAAAGGGGCGTAAGCCTGAATAACTTTAACGCGTTGCTCGATTGTGTATCTTTCCATGGTTCAAATTGAGTTAGTCTGAAATTGAGAAATGGCAAATGAAATGCAGAAAAACACTTGACGTTTAGGTGTGGTTCACATTCAACATCGGCCCTTAAAATTAAACCTTTAGCAAGACGCACCCCTCTGCACCTTCAAATGTCATCCAAAAGAAGTTGGGGCTAAGTATTAGTGCGCAGGCGGCTGTTAAATGAAGGGCTTTACGCTCGGAGTCCAAGAGCAAGGTGCCATTACTCTCTAAAAAGCACATAGCATCTCGGGTAGCTTTTGCCAAAGAACACATCACCTGGCCTGTGGAAAAATGGCGCAATATATGAAGGACTGATGAGAGCAAAATTGTTCTTTTTGGGGCACGTGGGTCCCATCAATACACGGAATATCGCCCTCACTACACTTGGGGAAAAACCATAAAAGACGGCGGTTCAAAAATAATGGTTTGGGGCTTTTTTTCCTCCCAAGGTTTGGGCCTATCCGTCTTACTTCTGGGATCATGGACCAGACTGTTTATGTTGATATTCTTGCAAGGGTGATGTTACCTTACGCAGAATAGGAAACGCCTTTAATCTGGGTCTTTCAGCAAGATAATGACCCGAAACATACCAGCAAAACAGCCAAGGAATGGTTTCGGGTGTGGCCCGCACAGTCACCAGACCTTAACCCCATAAGAAAACTTGTGGTGTGACTTAAAGAAAGCAGTGGCGAACGCAAAGCCAACCAATAAAGAGACTTGGGCAAGTGCAAAGCGCGTGGCGGAATATTACAACTAAGAGATGCAAAGATTTGGTGGACTCCATGCCACGTCGGTGCAAGTCAGTCCTAGAGAATACGGGGTTTACAACCAAGTATCAAGGTTATCTTTTGTTTAAGACCCATTTTTTTGTTTGTCTTCTAATAATTTTTTTTTTTTTTAGTTTCAGTCAACACTACTATTATTTTGAACACAACTGTACTGGCTATGTACTTCGACAGTTTGACCAACACCAGATTTGTAATACTCTTAGACGAGTACAGCGCAAGACGGGCGTTGGAATTTGACCTATTTATATTCAGTTTAAATATTTGTTCACTGATTGAATAGCACTTACATGATTAACTAAATTAGAATCCACATTTTTATTGAATGGGTTAAATGACCCTTGCCACCTTAGTGTTAAGAAGCACCCCCGGCTGCCTTAATTAAATTCTATATGTTCTATGTATGTCAAAAGGAGGTATCGGATAGCACTGCCAATAGGTTCAAGTCGACTATACTTGGGTAGTTCGGGATCCGTATCGTTCCTGGAACTGTCGGCACTACTTTACTTAAACATGTCCCTTAGTTCCGACATGTCCGACGAGTTGCGTGTATTCACTTAGTATGCATGCATGTGTATAGTTCATTTTATTTAACGCAAACATACCCATGGAGCTACACAGTTCCGCGCACATGTTTAAAGCAGCCATATCCATGAATCTACATAGTTCCGCGGTCATGTCTCTGGGAACCAGTTCCGACTGCGAATCGTTCCAGGTCCAATCAGTGGTCGGAACTATTTAGCACAGCACTCGTCGATTATGAACAGAAGAAGTCTCCCACCTTTTGAAACCTTCAATGACTCTCGCTTCAATTCTCTATCTCCTAAAGATGCATGTAGTCAGGATAACCAATTGTCAATGTTGGGAAGGTACCACGTCCCTTATCCCTTATTAGCCAACACTCAAACCTTCACATTGACCGCTAGCACGTAGGCCACTCATCGGCAACATCTCCCGAATAAAGGTTTTCGCAGAAGATGCAGAGAGAAGGAGAAGGAGATCCGATCCATGACCTTTGCTTCCAGTAGTAACACACACTCAGGGACTTATGTATGTGATTTAAGAGAACATCAGCGGAAGGCAGTTAATCTCTTCCTTGCAAGTGTCAATTGGTTTTGAGAGTACGAGACATCCAATCCGGATGCTGGCCACTTAGTGTAGGTAAGGTAGACGGGCACTATTAATTTTGCTAGCCTAATCCGTTGCACCCTTGCTTCAGCCACCACGATCTTCCAAGTCTGAAAAGACAGCAGTGCTCTCAGTGTTCTATACCTCAACTGACAAAGATCCACTTGTCCGTGTTCATTGTCACAGCCCAGCCAAAAGTAGTCAATTTTCATCACATTACCTCAGATGACCTGCAACGTTCGTAAGCAATTGTGTGTCAAACTGAAAGAGCCTGTTGGTTTTTACACTGCCAAGCTTGAGTCAATGCATCCGAGTTGGGTGATGAGGGAGCACTGCCTTCTGTTCGGCCAGTCTAAGCACATCATGGTGCCTCAATATATAGCACAGGAGGGTTTTCCACTCCCTCGTCAGCTGGAATCTAACATAACGTATTGTAAGTTTACATATTCCTACCTTATTTACAGATTCTGTGGACAGATTTCAGCAACTGCTGGCCACGTCCGCAGACAAACAAATCCCTTTAAAAACGAAAACACCTCCCCACCAAACATCTACCTCATTGTGAATGCTGGGTTCATCGTGCATATAACCTGGGCTTACACAGATGCATCCCCCCGATGCTTAATCATTCACCACGATCGATCAAAAGTCCCATCAAGTTAAATGACCCTTGCCTAGCCAACGTCCGATGCGGTTCTTCATCATTGTTGTACCATTGCGCCATCAAGTAGCCTCAAGTTATCATCTCTGACATTCTCATGCATCACCATAAAATTCCACAACAAAAAAAAACTAAAAAAAAACTGATCCGGATGTCAAACCTTATGCAAGAAGGAATAAAAAAAAAAGCATCGGAAAAAAGGAATAAATCACTGACCATAACCAGACTAGGAACAAAGCCACTTGATAACCCTCACTTTCCCGCAGTGATTCGTACTCGGATCTGAACTCACTAGACGTCATGCTCCGCAAAGCTTAAAATCTAATCTCATACCGGCACCCCCAGCGAATGGGGTGGTCACTCGCGCACAAACCGTCATTCAAAATGTACGTATGCACATATGCACGCCTGCATGCCTGGCTATAAAAAATGTGAACCGGCAGAAACAAAAAAGAATCACGTTTTAACACAGGATCCATACTTACAGCGACGGAATTTTTCATGTCAGCTATCGCCGATGCAAATTCAGCAAAGTGCAGTTCTGGGCAATAAATTATTGGCGCCAGTAAATCTCCAGATTTGCGTCCGGCTTCAAGTGATTTCACCTCCCAATCCTCAGAGTTTGTCAAAATGGCACCATGATACTTGCCTGTTGCTATTCCCTGCAATGCACACAAAACAAAGGGAAACCAGTCAATGAATGTGTAGAAGACAGTGCCAACAAAGCAAAGCGAGCACTTCTTGTACTGCAAAGCTGCTACACTCGTAAATTGTTGTTAATTTATTGAACCATTACAAATTGCACCTCAAAAAAAGAAAAAAAGAAACCCTCTCACGAAACGCGGTACTACCCCACCCTCGCTCGTTGCCTACACAATCGTGTTTATTTTCCTAAGGAATGTGAATATTAGAAAGTAGCACGGGATTGGGGATACTCACTCGAGTGTGTTATTGTTGTCGTCGCCTGCAAGCGAACGCTCTACAGCCAACAAAGAAGCCCTTCAGTGCGAGCTTCCCAAACACACCTTATTCGATGCGGATATCGAGATACTGATGGTAATTTGTTGCAAGGAAGGAAAATGCACACTGGTACACACGCAGACTGAATGGGATACAAAAGCAAGCTGTAGAATGTAGGAAATTGGGATCGCTGTAAGGAAAAAAGAAGGGAAGACACAACACCCCATACAGTGGGGAGAGGAGCAAGACAATCGAATTAGAGGAAGGAAGCAAATTTGTGAAACAAGAATTTTCTGTTGATTTCACTTTTTATTCTCCTTTTTCCACTCATCGTTCATCGTGTTGTTCGCGATACACACGTACTCTGGTGGGAGTTGGACTGAAATAAGACAAAGAAGGGGGCGGAGCAGATCACTTAAATCATTTTTAAATCATCTCGTTGGTTAAATAGCTGGAAGGGATATTTCACTTATCTCCAACGCCGCATCATCGGCGGCGGCAGTAGCGGCGTCGGTGCTTCTACTAGTAATATTCCAACAAATTTATGTGCAAAGTGGGGGTTTCGAAGGTGGATAATGGTAATTTTAAGCTTCAAGGAGCAATATAATTTATTTGCTTACCGCGTCGAGTGGCAGTAGCACTTACTGGTGTGCTGGGTACCCTTAGCCGATTGCGATCGTAGTAATTTAGGAAATTGCAGTCGAGGGGCGAACCAAATGCATTCGAAGGAATGAGCTTCGGGGCTTACCAGGTAGCCATCATTTGATCGAATCACTGAAGTAAATCTCAGATGATATAATTCAACGTGGACATTGATCAGAGAATGTTTCGGAAAGTGATTGATGTGCGGCAGGGAAATTTATTACTGCAACGGAAAATGAAATTGATGGGGATGGATTGGAATGGGTGTACGTGCACACATACCTCTGCACTGTATTTGAGTTGAGGATATGTGGATGACATTGACATGATTAGCAGAACGCAACGACCCATCGGTGAAGTGATAGCGGCTAAAATAGCTTTGGCGGTGAATGAGGAATAAACGAAGTATGTATGTACTTGCTGTCCGCGAGAAAGGACACACAACATTGGCGACTTGGACACAGCGTCACTCGGGTTCTGCTGTAAACAACAACTGCGCCAAAATCAAATCCAGACTTCCTCGTGCCAACCGTTGTTTCGTCGGACTCAAGTGGCAGCTGACTAGCAGAACCCACTCTTACAATATTATGGACAAGCTCAAAAACAAATGAGCTCACTCTTTGCCTCTTCGAGAGAATAGTTCTCCTTTTTGACATCAGGGAGGGAGCATTCAACCACGAATTTTACGTACAGCGGCATGAGCCCAGCCAGGCATTTACGGATTCAACGCCTACGGTGTCTATGCAAAGTGGAGTACATGGAGTCCTCTATTCCGATGTAGTTCCTATGGGAAATAGAGGCAATAGAAATGAAGGCAGCTAGCCAGACGTCCCAGTAGTTGAAGAGGCTTGTTGAAACCCGCGTCGACCCCAGACTATAGCGCCAAACAAAAAAGAAGACCACGACCCAGAATAGAGATAAGTATTAAGGAATGGCAGGGAGCACAAAAGAGCCGATTGGAAGTTCTGTGTTGAAAAATCATGTGGCACTGTCTACGGAGAAATTAATGGATGAGAAGACATAATCGGCGAGCCCTATGGGCTGCACAAAGATGGGGTTGTAATCCGCAAGTCAAAAATCCGTCGCTCATGGTGGGCCTTTCACATCGTATACAACAAAGGGAGTCCTCGAATCCAAGACCCTGGTTCGAAAGGGAAAGGAATACCATGTGTTAACGGAGTCAAGACAGCTGTGTCTTGAGGATTGAACGCAGCGTGTCCAAGATCGTCACCGATTGAAGGCAGCTATCATTTGAAGTCTCCCATGGATCGTAGGCCTGATAAGTAAATATACACAACCGAATGCAAGACCGAGCACCTAGGAAATTAATGATTGGGGCTAGTGATTGCAACAAGGTCAGTCGGAACATAAGTTCAACGTTCGCAATACACACGAATGGCTTCATACTTCTAGGGCACGAAATCCCTTTGGTACAGCTACCATACTTACCATAAAAAATAATCAATCTCCTGCACTACTCGCACGAAAAAAAAAACCTAATGAACCTTATTGAAACAATAGAGTCAGCCATGGATTGTTCACCCATCCAATCAAAAGAACCAGTCTTGCAGAGATAAATTTACCTGAGCCCCCGTGAGTGTTGCCATATCCAGTATGATGTTTGCCTTCAGATCCCTTTGTGCATAGGTCACTCCATCTGCCAGCACTAAGCGCCCTTCAGCATCTGTATTGTTAATTTCCACCGTGCGACCAGAATACATTGTATGCACATCATCCGGTCTGAGGACGTACGCATGAATCCGACGAAACAATAACATCAGATCAGCAGAAGAGCAGCAATGGACACATCAAATAGAGAAAATGAATGCAGATTAAGAGATAGTAATAATTGAAATTGTTATTACTCTTTGCCACAGCTGTAGCTGTGCTGTTTCAATTAGTTCACTTACCGTGTGGCGTTTGGTCCGACGGAGTTTTCAGCCAAACAAAAGACTGCATGCAGATTCTCTTTGAACCCACACTTCACAGCTGCATAAAACGCGCCAAGAATAGCTGCAGCACCACCGCAATCCCTTTTCATACCGGGCATTGCAGTCTTACCCTTAATGCTCAGGCCACCGGTATCGTAGACAATGCCTTTACCCACTAACGCAATTGTTTCGTTAGCCCCCTTGGGCTCATGTGAAAGCACAACTAAAGCCGGAGGCACAGCCGCCGCTTTACCCACGCCATAAATGCCACCAAAGCCCAACTCATTCAACTTCTCGCCACGAATAATGCATGGGGTGAGGGACAATTCTTCAGCAATGACTTTCACTTCATCTATGAAATGACTGACGTTCATTTCATTACACGGCATGTCTACGATTTTTGCAGCCAAGCGGATTCCCCGCGCCGTTTCCTCCATGCAAGCAACATCCTCATCAGACAGTGCCGATGTAGTGATTTGGTTGTCCTTCTCGATGACAACAAACTCTATGCTAATCGTATTGCTTAAAGCATCGTTGCTGCCCTTGTTGCCGCCTGTTTTTCGAGAATACAATGGGAAAGCCCTGGCAACAGCGCAAGCACTTGCGAAGATGTCAGCGCGTTCACAAACGATAACTATGTGATCGTTGATGTTCAGCGTTTTATTCTTCACCAAACGTGTAATGGCGTGTGCCCGAGAGCTGGTATTGTGACGTGAGCTTTTCAAAGGAAGTGCAGCAATTGTGGCAACGTCCAAATACAATGAACACGTGTCCGTTGGTGATGGATGAAGACATGACACGGCATTTTTGAATGTCTCCTCGGTCACACGTGTTGCTAGCTTGCACTGGATTACTGGAAATTTCAGTAGATTCAGATGACGGAGTTGCCCAATTATTAAGACTGGATTCACATGAGGGTCGTTGGCCGTTAATGTTGGATTGATTTTTAAATTAGTCGCCATCTGGAACAAAAAAGCCAATTGACGGATGTTATTTCTTATAGATTATCTTATGATTAGTAGTCATTTGAATGATTGATTAAGAATCGAGATGTAATAGTCGATTATGACTCGAGTTATCATTTGAATGCGCCCATCGCTAGTATGGAGTAGAGGTGTGTCAACTCGGGTTAGCAAATCGAGTTAACCCGAGTTATACATAAACCGAATCAAATCGAGTTACATTTATACCAAACCGATGAAACGTTCAACTCGATGTGAGCATACGATGCTGAACCGAAACCAACTGAACCCAATTTAACTCGATCTGTCCCATTCCATATTGGTTAGGGGCACCTGACCTGTAGCATCTCATCCATCGCCACTAACTTTTCGCGTATTGTATGTTTTGTCTGTAGACATACAGCTATGGACATATAAATGGCACAAAATTAGATTTCAATTAAAAGTGAATTAAAATGTTAAATTTTGTGTTATGTGAGGCGAACAAATGTTCCGTTTTGTTCTGCTTTTTATTTACCGTTATCAGTTTTGCGGAGACAATGCCGATTTTAAGTGGACACATAAATGGCACATTTCTTAGTAAAGGGTGATTTTTTAGCTATTTTCTTTTTGGCAACACTGGTTTAAACAGCTGACGCACGTTTCATGCTTTGTTTCACTGTCAAACATCTTCAGTTTGGTCTACAATTTAACCATGAATCGTCTTACAAACGAACAGCGCTTGCAAATTATTGAATTTTACTATCAAAATGCGTGCTCTGTTAAGAAAGTTCATCGCGCACTTCCTCCAGTTTATGGTCAGTTTAGACGAAGCTCATTTTTGGCTCAATGGGTACGTAAATAAGGAGAATTGTCGATTTTGGAGTGAATATCAGCCAGAAGCATTGCAAGAGCTACCAATGCATCCAGAAAAAGTCACAGCTTGGTGCGGTTTATGGGCTGGTGGCATCATTGGACCGTACTTCTTCAAAGATGATGCGAATCGTAGCGTAACTGTGAATGGTGAGCGCTACTGTGAGATGATATCCAACTTTTATTTGCCCAAAATGCAAGAACTTGACTTGCATGACATGTGGTTTCAACAAGACGGTGCCACATGCCACACAGCACGCGCAACAATGGACTTATTGAGAGGCTAGTTCGGTGAACATTTTATTTCACTTTCGGGACCGGTCAATTGGCCGCCTTGATCGTGCGATTTAACGCCTTTAGACTATTTTTTGTGGGGCTATGTTAAAGCTCATGTCTATACAGACAAGCCCGCTTCATTTGACACATTGGAAGACAACATTGAAGCATTTATTCGTGAGATTCCGGCCGAAATGTTGGAAAGAGTATGACGTTCAGTCGCAGTCGGCTTAATTTTATTTAAACGATCATATTTTACAAATTCTTTAGATTGGATTTGGACGTTGGACACACTCATTATTTTTAATAAAACATGTGATCAATCTTCGAGTTGAACCGTAAAAGTAAATGTGATATGTATCTACGAAAAATATCACAAACATGGATTAGAAAATCACAATCGGCACTTGACAACGTGATTTGTAACCATACACTAACACAAAATGACCTGAATCCATGGATAACAACAACGGACACATCATGTTGCAGTAGAAGGCAAAATTCGAGGTTTAGCGCGTTAACATTCGCTGATAAGATTATCATAATCCGCCTCGCAGAGTTACTCACTCACTCACCAAATGCTCCAAAGACCACACACAAAAAAACATCACGGAGAGCAACCACAAAAAGATAACCTCGCGACCATAATTAGACAGTTTACATTCAATAAAATTGGCACAATTTGTCGTTAAAGAAATTTAATGGGTACGCTTAAGTGGTAGTTGATAACGGGTGACTACTTGTTTCCCAAACATGTTAGAGGGTTTTACGCTCCGGTCTGGAAGCACATTAAGCGCTGGACATTGTACACGAAGTCAAAATAATTCATTTGCCCGATAAGAGAAGTCAAAATACTCGTTTGTCATTTCTTGAATAATTTTCAACGTCATGGCGTGATAAGAGAAATATTACTATTTGTGAAATCAATGAATATTTTATGTCAACAACAAACTGCAAATATTTGGGGTGAGTTAAAGGGGATTAATGGAAAGATACAAGGTCTATGAAAAGGGGAAGCGCAATCATTTTGGAGACGAGATAGCTAATACCGACACTTAAAAGTAAACAACTTAGTGAAAAACAATTGCAGGGCAACGCCCGAGCTGCGCGGTAGTGAATAAGACACTTTCTCTAAAAATAGAAGTATTCAATGAATTACCATTAACTTCACAAGCAGAACAGGTTCAGAAAAAACGAATCTTGCATGTGACTTGATGACAAAATGAAACAAATAAACCGGTATTGCTTTATTTCTCGCACTGGCACATCCGAACAGGCTGAACAGAGTCACAAAACTGAGTACCTGCTCCACTCATTGAAATACGTTAACCCCAACGAAGATTAGAACTCTTAAAGAAACCTGTTGCAGACACACATGACATGAGAAAGTCGTAATCAAGTTTTTGTATTTAATTTCAAACTCTCACACGAGGAGGCTTTCCTGAATTGTAACGTAGTCAGGGTATTTATATGATGCGACCATCATGTTGGAAAAAGTACACACATGTGAACGCTTGGATCCTCCACTCGTATATAAACAATTTTCCATATTTCAAGATCAATAAACCCATTGAACCGGTCACAATGAGCAAACAACTTTCTGATTATTCGTGTCATAACATGTCCGGTGCAGTCTAGTCTCCAGGTTACGAAATAAAGCGAAAATTAGGTGACAACGGACAGTTAAGTTATGCATCGAAAATAAAAAATACGCATGATCTGGTTTGTGTCCTGCTAATCAGTTCACATTCAATGCGATTTGAATTTATGTTCACAAATAAAAACGGCGATATTTTTTCAACGCAAAGGGTTCTGGTTTATTTCCATCCGGTGTGTTACTGTACGCTCAACTTCGTTATTGCTCGGTGGGAATAATAAAAGTTAATGACTCGATGGGATATAATCATTGTCACAAATATTACGATTATGGCCAGCGTTAAAGTCTTGCCGGTCATAACTCTTTGAACAACTCAGACGACAAAGGATTGCCAGTACTGTTGTGGAAACTGGTTTATGGATGTATTTATCTGCATTATAGACAGTTTCCAGAAAAGAAAAAATAAGCCGACAGTTGGATTCATACACTCTGCATGTGGCTCTTCTGATGAAAGATAATATGAGTTCTTCTATGAAAATGTCTGTTCTTTTGTTTCAATTAATCACCGTTAAGGTACCATCAAATAAGTCGCACTTACACGTTAGGAGCGGCGCTATTGCCCGTCGCGTGCGACAATCCATCCTGATGTGAGAGCTATTGTTGTGCCACGAGTGAAGGCGATCTAGTCTTGTGTGGAATTCGGACGCCTATACCCTTTGAGCCGTGTCAGTGAACCCAAAGATGCGCAGCAATTAATGTAAATATCGTCGTGCCGTGAATTTAACTTAGCCACCCATTCCAGGAGTCAAAGCACACATTGATGGTGCCACGTCGTTAATAACGCACTCAACATATTCTCGCAATACATATTTCTGAAAATGATTTATGAAATGGTCTCCAAAATGTTGAACGATTCGGTTTTTTATCCCCACAATCGTGTCTACACAGTGCCCGCGAAGCAGGACATGTAGCCAAGCACCATTTGTATAAACGGTGCGAAAACCAAGAGATGTCTACCCACAATAGTCTGGAATCTCGAACATTTTTGAGAGCCTTATTCATGATCCTCCACGGCAATCTTTTCCATACACTTGCAACCATCGTGACCTAGCCTTGTCACCCGCAATATTTTCAACGTTTCCTCAGAAGCAAAAAAGTAACACAACAAAATCAGACAAGAAATTGCTAGGGTCTCCATTCGCTGTTGGACTGAATGAAAGCACTGCCAAGCCAGAAAATATATTTTCCAGAATCGAAGTGCTCTTCTTTTTCCTTGCGTAGGGTGAATCGTGAACCCAGGCTTCGCCAAGTCTCGGGCAGCTACAAAGTCCAGTCATCATAGGCGTTGATTATGTAGACGCTGCCAGGTTTGACGAACGAATAAAACAACTCATATCGGTCGAACTCTGCTATCGAAGGAAAGTTTAGTTCAAGTTTAGGTTCATATATCAGTGATCGTTCTGTCTACACCTGTTTATCGAAAATAACCTGGGTACGATGGCAAATATAAAAGTCCCAGCTGCACTTAATACACACGAAAAACTCACGTCGTGGTCGTATCTGTTTACTAAAAAGTGAAACGTTTCACAGCTCATTGTCATCGTCCGAAAATTGCGGTCACGGTCACGACGACCTTGGGAGTAGATCAAATGAAAACATTCTGTCTAAAAAACAATTATACTTTTGTCCGCCTGCCTCTGCAGATCATTTCTGCGACAGGGAGTACTAAACCGATTTAAGTTGAAGAATCTTGATCTGAAACATCTGTCAATTGGCTTCGAAATTTAAAACATGCCAGCAGAGGGAATATTAAGGTTCCAGAAGAATGGTGGCACATTTTCCTTTATGACCACATTCATTGACTCCATCAGCACACCAACAGTCACGCATTTTAAATTTATTACTGGTATGTATTTCGAATGAGTGCCCTTTGAACTTGGTTACTACAGCGGCACCAAAAAGATAAGCACTGACGTAGAATTAATTTACGCCAGAGCAACTAGTTGTTAACAAATCTAGTGAACCCTCACTTCTCGATGCTATTGTTACTTCAGCGTTTCGAAAATATAAACAATCACAAGCACTCAACGCAGTTACAATTTAGAAACCGACTAAAAATAATATACATACATATGTATGAGCATGTACCTAGTCCAATGCAAAATAATAATCACGAATCGAATGCGTGTGATTCCACAAAGTTGGCTGTGGCGTGATATCAAATAAAGCAGTCACTTTCGAGTGCAGATGATAATTGTGGGATGCGAAATTTTGATAAGAATTTACAGAACGTTTTATGGGAGCCAAGGCTTATCTCCAACTATGCGTCAGCACACAAACGACCCCCTATACGACCGATAAGCGAAACGTTTGTACCTGCCTAGCCGAATATGATTTCTTTTGCGGGCGATAACTGCGATATTTTTCAGCAAACGCAAGTCGTTAGTGGATGTATACGATGAACATGTATGCAGTACTAAAAATAAATTCAGTATGCGGTATTAATGTTCTCCACCCCTCTGGTGTTTTGGTTTTATTGTATGTCGCTTTTCCAATAAGATTCGCATTCATGGTGTTCGCAGTGGGGGAACCCAAGCAGTAGAGCGGTTCTTAAAAATAGAACAAAACAAAGTATCCGGTTAAGATTTGTTTTCTGTTTCTATTCGCGAAATGCGGAGAAGGACATATCTCCATAGCTGTGTGCGCATTATTATGCCGGTAAAAATACAGTGCAAGTGTGCATCTAGAATTCACATTTGTCAGCGCTTTATGTCCGGCGAACTTTGCAGGTTATACATGTCTCTGGGCCGAGGAATAAATATTTACCACTTTCAACACTGGCAGTCGACTAATTTCTAAAATCTTAAATTTTTACGTGAACAATTCATAAATCGTACATTGAAAGCACTTACCTGTGGAATTCGTTCGTGGCAAATCTTCCTAATTGATGGCGATAATAATGTATTTAGCTTGGCAAAGATTTGTACCCTGAAGACTGGCATAGACCAGGGGAATATACAATTAATTTTACTCAAGAATAACTTTGCAAAATTTAGTAAGAACTCTTTGGTGATATGCGAAACACTTTTTGCCGCATGCAAGAGACAGCAGCCAAGCACAAATTTAATTCAAATGATGGGAATAAAATCGGCTTATATTTAAAAGTTCTTCATTTTGCGTTTATTTCATTTTGATTACTTCTCTTTCTGTTTTGTTGACGTTTCAGGTATTCGCAATTTGATTGGTATAAACGAAATGTACTGGAGTGTGATCTACTACAATTCAAAGCTTAAAATGCTTTTTTTTAAACTGTGCTATTATTGGCGACAAAAAGACTTCGCTTGTGAAGAAATCAGAAATGAAGTATGATAGAGATGCCCAAATTCTACCTCTCGTGCCCCTTAAAATTTTTGACAACCACTTTTTATTTTGTTTTCTCAAGCCAAATTGACCAATGAGTCAATGAACGGCATTTACGTTATTTCGTGAATAACTGTCAAAAATTCATGAATAACCGTCAAAATGTTCATGATTATCCGTCAAATTCGTCGATGGACTAGGGGTCAATCGGCTGTGATGTTGGGTATCTCTAGCATACTTCATTTCTGGAAGAAACTATGAAGGAAACAGTCAACAGTTCTATTAAAAGATGTATTTGAAGTTTAGAGGCTAAGACTAGGATTTTTTCTTAGCGCATTTCAAAAAATCTTCTCTTTCTGTCATGTAATGTTTGTTTGACTTGAATCGAAAAAACGCAGAAACTTGAAGGAAATAAATTGCTTCTAATAAAGTTGTTCATTCAATTTAATAATACTTACATCTTATGCAGCACTAAACTACGGATCCAACAAATTTAAACGTAAGATGTACCCCAAAACGGCTGAATGTATGCAACGCTATTTAATATGAATGATATTATAAAGCCGCCCAAAATTATACCATAATTGTGGACATTTGTAGAGAATATTCACATTCAAATTCATAACTATTCGTGTACAAAGAATATTCGTAATTGGAAATTCACGTTTGTGTTTATTATTATAGTAAAACATAGACTCAATCCCCGAGAGTGTTGCTCTCACCTTGGGCATCATCACTTTCTTTATTTCAATAGATTTTTCCTGGCTATACGTTTCAAATTGATCATGCGGTAGACCCTCGCATAATTCAAAAATCTATTTCGAAAGTTTCCTTGTACATCAAAATAATCCTCATTATTGAACATAGCTGTGGCCAGTCAGAATGCATGGTATGCCAAAACTATGGTAATTCATCTATTACATTTTTATAATTGCAAACGAAAACTAATGTCAAAAAATATTTTAGTCTTTTTCGCATTTCAACCAGTTTCCTCGTGAATTTTCTGATTGGATTGGTGCTACTTGATTTGTGAAAATTATCATATTCAAATATTGACGATGAAAATGTAAACAAACAATTCGTATTGGAATTCCCATCGTATTGGGTCAAAAACAAATCTAAAAACAAGCATTTCACTGCACTCTAGTAGTTTCGAATTTAAACAACTTGTCTTCAAGATCAACCAACAATACTAGATTTGTAGTTCAAGATCTTGACAGCTGACAAACATATGTATGTATGCAAAATAGTTTTTCGAAGGCTGCATTGGAGAATCTAATCGGAAACCGAGCTTTGAGCAGGTAGTGTTTATTTTTTTTACCGGCTTCCATCAACACAATCAGAGTTGAGAATCTCCTGAGTTTAACCTTCGGACCTCCCTTCTGATAGCGAATATTTCCCGTAATCATTTGCTTATTTATTAATTTATGTTTTTCACTTATACCGTAAACAGCTAAACGACTTATGGTGCTATGAAGATTGCAGTTCAGCCGCTGATATTTGGAGCATCGTGTTTTTGTTTACTTCGAGCGACAGTCGCTAATAGTATCACGTCGTCTTCTTGCGAAGCAGGTCAGAGTAACATGTCGACAGCAGCAACAGATCTTCCACAAGCTGGATACGTGCCAGGATCCAGTTCGGTTGCATTCATAACCACTCCCGATGAGGGATCTGCAAAGAAATTAGCGCGTTTGCTGGTTGAGAGGAAGTTATCGGTTTGTGTGAACATTGTGCCGAAAATCACGTCTATCTACGTGTGGGAGGACAAGGTTAACGAGGACAGTGAATGCATGATGATTGTGAAGACTAGGACTAGCCGGGTAACCGATCTAACAAAGTTTGTGCGTGAAAATCACCCGTACAGTGTCGCCGAGGTAATCACTATGCCCATTGCACAGGGCAATCCTCCGTACATGGAATGGATTCAGCGGTCAATGCCAGATGCAGACGAAGACAAATATTAGAAAAGCAATTAAATCGAATAAACGACTGAATATATACCTACGCATTGTGTAGATGAATAAGTTATTAAACACACAGTTTTGGCTAGAATTTAATTTGAAATAAAGTTTATTTTTGACTCATGTTTTGCAGGGCAATGAATTTTTGTATGAACTGCATCAAATGATAAGCAATGATTTGGGGGACAAATAAAATCACAACATGCACGTTTGTTGAACTCGAGGCAATTTTTTTCTTCCTATCTCACAATGTGCGATGGTGAGTCTAGGAACAGAGTCTCTGACGCAGTGGGCAGAGTTTACTGCACTTGCTATGACTACGTGTAGTAGCTTGGTCCTGACTCTAGAGATAGAAAGCGTTTGCATTATTTTATTTTTGTTTTTGAAGGAAATCCCGCAGATTTACTCTGGAAGCCTATGATTTTGATAACCTGTCTGAACTAAGTGGCATAAAAGTCAGCCAACTTCGCTTTATAAAAACGCTAACTTGTTTGCGGAATAGGTAATCACGATCCGCGTGGGAGCACAAAAGGGCATATGCGGGTCTAAGTGTGGCTGCTGTCTTTCCGCACAGCAATCAGCCACTTCAACCTAAACCTAAACCTAACCTGCAAGTTTATTTCTTTGATAACCCGGCCAAAATAAAAAGAAAACTTTATTGCCAGCCATCTGCATTACCTTTTGGTTTACGGAGTGAGAACTAGACATAGGCAAGGAGTCCTACGCCTTTGATCTATAAACGAACGCTTGGTGACAATCTGAATCAAGGCTAAATTGGACAACATAAGCTTCATATGTGCGCACTCAGCCACAGAGGCGAAAGATGACGCAACCAAAGACTGCTTCTACGAGCTCCTTGACTAGCTAGTCCTAGCTTTGACGTCCTGGTGACTTTAACGCAACGCTTTGCAAGGGGTCATCATTGGTAGCGTTGTCGAAAAACGACATCACCCCCAATAACGGATTTGGTTCTCCAGATCAATCCGGAAAAAAAATGTGGAGCATGAGAAGCGCGCCAGGTGTTACTGGAAAAATTACATACGGAAACTCTACCACGACGTAAGAGGAACATGGCACAAAAACCGAACTGTGCAGGGATACGAGTGGGAACCTAATAGTTTAAGTACAGTCGGGGAAGATCATCTCTGCAGACTGTATAACGGTGATGTTGACCAAAATACCGCTCTCAGGCGGAATAATAATAATATGGGTGGCGCTACAGCCCGTAGAGGGCCAGGGCCTAGTTTCTCAGCAACCACTCATGCTGTGCGTGCTATCGTTCTCTACGAGTGGAAGGAACCTACGGTTCTAAGTCGACTTTAGACCGCCAATTCGAGAAGCTTTTTTTTGAGCATTATCAGGGACTCGAAAGAGGTAGAGCCGTGAACATATTATTTTTGGTCGTACCGCCCGGGAATCGATCCCGGGCAGCGAGTTTCAGTTGCATAGGGGTCGACGCGCAAAGCCACGGCCGTCACTAGCAGAATATTTCATTCAATAAATGAAGGCGATGCCTCGAATTCAGGCCCGCGAAATCCAATAATGACCAAGATTTCACAATACGGCAAGTCCCAGGAATTTCAATTCGATATCCACGACTTTAAGGCCGCGTTGACTGCATTTATAGAGGCGAACTATGCAGCGCATTGTCTAGTTTTGGCATGCCTGCAGAATGACAATGAAGAAAGCCCGGAGCTCCGGTCGGTACAGACTTAACCGAGACTTTTGATGTCAAAAACTTGTTGAGGCAAGGCGACACGGGTCATGCGATTTCTGTAACATCTTTCTCGAGAAGATCGTGAGTAACTCAAACGTCAACTCTAGAGTCATGATCTCCACAAGCCTGTGCAACTGCTCGCATATGCCGATGACATTGAAATAGCCGGAAGAAAACATCGGGCTGTCACGACGAAATGTGGAGCGATATCGATCTCGTCAAACGAGTCCGAGTCTTTCGTCTCAGACGGCTAGGTCATATAGAGCCAGGGCCGATCCGAGCCAAATGAGTGCCCTGTGCTAGCCTTACGTTTGGCGCAGAAGTTATTTCCGGATTACTCACATGAGCAAATGTCCATCATATCAAAATAATAGACTTAATTCGCTGTAAATATGGAATGGACGAACAAAAATGTTAAGAATGGGAGTATATCGGAAAATTTTTCTTTTTGTTTAGACTTCAGAATGCGCCCCCAAGAGTTTACGGCCCTGTGCATTTACACTTCCTGTACATTTGGTCGCTCCGGCCCTGTGTAGAGCGAATGGACACCAATGCTCCGGCACGGAAAGACTTCGACGCCAACCCCGAGGGACAACGCAGTAAAGGAAGACCACTCCTCAATCAGCTTAACGCGCGACTACTAGCACAAGACCGTGCTACATGTTGGTTGAGGCCCAGGTCTACCCCGGACTGCCAAAGAAGAAGAAGTTAATGCAGTCAGAGTAGCCCCCATTCTCACTGATCGGGCGCCCCTTTGTCATCAACAGCATAAGCAAGGGTCGCCCACAAAATAAATAATTTTATTAAATAAATCTTTAAATATACATGACGGTAAGTGATTTTTGTGTGTGTAAGTACTCCATTCGGAATTGTCTATGCTGGCACTGCGGCCACACTAAGCGCTATTTGCGTAGGCCCTAAGTTTCTCGGAGAGACCGTGGAAATTTCTGGCTCGCCATTGAGCGTTGATCTCGATCATCTCCAGCGATCGACCAACCGCCTGCGATGCCTTGGCAAAGAGATGCTTGTTGCTCTCGGTGAACTCCTTCATGGCACTGAATTCCACATCAGTGTTCATCTGGGATGCCAACGGGTTCAGCAGTCTTCCTAGTCTATTCGTTTCTGGGTTGTAGCTGTAATCGTACATATCACTAATAGACAACATAACTACATTGGCCTCAAAAACACTCACTAATCGAATATCCTGTTGATGTTCTTGATGAAGTAGTCCCTGGCCAGGGGGAAGCCAATCTCGCCACGGGCTACTGACCCGAAGGATGTGTACGAGTCTTGTTTTCGGATGTCCGAGTTCTCGTTGAAAGTCCATTCCAGGTAGCGTTGCAGAAGCTGGTTTTGGCGGGAGCATCCCAAGGCGGACAATATTATCTGCTGCTCGGAGGCGACATTTGAGTTCTTGTAGCGCTGCCACAGGAATTGCCACTCCTCCTCCTTTCCATGGCGGATCGACGTGCAGTAGACAACGGAGCGCAGGTCCAGCGGAACTGGGTTGTTCTTGTCGGGGTTCTGAGTGGTCTGCCATTTGGTGAAGTAGGACTGCGCCCGAGGTATGCAGTCACTGACTTCGAATCGACAGGCCCAACTGGCGATCAACACCTTGTGCTTGATGGCGTCCAGGCGGTTAGACAGAATGTCTGTGTTGTTCAAGCCGTTCAGGTGCTGGTATATGGGGTCGAGGATCTTTTGCATGTATTTCTGAAAGGACAGTCTCATGAAAGGCGTTTTGATCAAATGAAGGGTTTGCAGGACTCACCTTGAAGAATTCATACTCCGGACTCTGGCGGAGGATCTTGTTCACGGCTCTCAAGTTGTCCAGAGCCGATTTCCATGGGATGTACTCCCGTTCCTGCGCCAGGTACTCCACCAGTCTCATTGCAATGTCGTAGTCCTGATCGCCAGCCCAGGCGAGGTCCAGGGCGTCATCGATCAGCTGCGCTCGATTGATTGCGTGGATCTTCTCAAAGTCAGGGCCCATCAGGGTTTGGATCAACATGTCCCAGTTCTTCTCGTCATACTTCACCCTGTACAGTCCCGACAGTTGAATATTGAAGATGATCCATTCGTCGGGTCCTGGCATGCTCTCAATCACCCGAGGAATCGACTTTTTGCCGTCACACTCGAGCCATGCGTGGGGGGTTTTCGTTTCGAAGTCCAGCTTGGACATGGTGGTGTAGCTCAAGGGGACCCACCAGCAGTTCTCGTAGCTGTCGCGGCGCGTCTTGGAGTCCAGGAGATATCGCGTCTGTGATATGGAAGCTGTGCCGTTGGCGTAGTCCCTGCTCACAGTGATTACGGGATAACCTGTCTGAAGAGTCCAGGAATCCATGATTTTCTTAATGCTGTACTCCGAGGGAATCGACTTCGACTTGTGGGCGCTCTTGGTCAATGCTGCCCAGAGGTTGTCCTGCTCGGCGTTTGCAAAGGAGTGCTCTCTCAGATAGTTCGTGATTCCCGTCCGGAAAGTCTCGTCACCCATGAATAGATGCATCATTCTGATGACACAGGAACCCTTCTCGTAGGAGATTGAATCGAAGATCTGGAAGATCTGGCTGGCATCGCCAATGGTCGTCGACACAGGGTGGCTGCTCTTCAGAGCGTCGATCTTGAATATGTTCAGTGTATTGTCAACGGATTCCTCTGTCAGCGAGGACCACTCGGGGTGGAGGTGCTCCACGCCCAAGCTGGCCACATACGTGGCAAATCCTTCGTTGAGCCACAAATCCGTCCACCACTTCATGGTGACCAAGTTCCCGAACCACTGATGGGCAAGTTCGTGTGAGATCACCGAGGCAACGCGATGCTTGCTGCTCGCTGAGGACACATTCTTCTCGTAGAGCAAAGCAGTCTCGCGGTACGTCACCAGACCCCAGTTTTCCATGGCTCCGGAAGAGAAGTCTGGAATGGCTATTTCGTCTATCTTTGGCAGCGGGAATTTGATGTCGAATATTTCCTCGTAGTATTGCAGCACGCGTGGTCCCACCTCGGCAGCGTACTCCACCTGAGACATGGCATCCTTACGCGCCCACGTTCTGAACTGCACGTCGTTCTTGAGCTTCACCATTGACTCCTTGTACTTGAAGTCATTCACCGAGTACGCGACTAGGTACGTGGACATTGGGATTGATTCCTGGAACTCACTCCACACCCAGCCGTCGCGGTTTGGCCTGAAAGAAGAAGAGGGAGTGAGTGGCCGTGTATGCAATAGTCCAACTTGACCTACATTTTGATCGTTTCCTTCAGCGGCATGTTGCTGATTGCGGAGTACTTCTCGTCGTGGCCCAAGAGAATCGTGAAGTTCGCCTTCATAGCTGGCTCGTCGAAGCATGGAAACGCGAGTCTAGCGGATGTGGGCTCAAACTGCGTGATAGACAGCCATCTGGAGGGCAAGAACGAACGTCATTCAGCGGAGTACAAGTTTCAGCAGCAGCACACTTACCTCTTCTCTTTGGTGGTCTTGTCTATGTAGCTGCTCCTGTAGTATCCGTGGAGGTTCCTGTTCAACTCAGCGCTAAACGGTATCGTCACCAAGTACTTGCCCTTGACCAAGGGCTCGCACAAGTGCATGATGTAGTACTCCTGCTTCGGAATCAGCTCCACGCTCTTAATGCAATTCAATTGGTTGCCGTCTCTGTAGATGGCAATCTTAGACTGGTCAATGGTGAGATTGCTGGAATGCAGTGTAATGTTGTTGGTGTCCTCGAGGACGTTCATCGTTATTGCTGAGTTTCCCTCGAATCTCAGATCCTGTGGATTCTCTAAGTGGGTGATGACCTCCACCCGGTAGTGCTCCGGTCGGATCGACTCCGGCAACTTGTAATGTTCGTAGGTCGCCCGTCCAGCCTGCGCCAGGCAGGCTAACGTGATCAGTTGAATTAGCATTCCTAAAAGGAAACGACACATGTAGTGATTGAAGCTTAATTGGATGAGATGCCTTGAGCATGAATGAAAACTACGACGCGACGCCAAGTGACACGTAAGCACAAGGAAAACGACAGAAAAAAAGGGTTCAATGCAAAGTACTCGGCTGACTGGGGCATTTGCATTCGCGGGTCGGGCTAGCCGAGTGTGCGTGCGCGATGGCGCCTGGCCTGGAATATGTAATCGGCGGTGACTGAGATTTAAAATTCGTCGCACGCATGCGCTAAGGTCTAGCAATTATGGAGATGGTTCGTGCCTCGTTTGGAGGCTTTCATTGGAGTTTCTATTGTGACGGAATGTAATCGGACGACCTGACGATAATTGGCTGTAATTGAGAGGTCAATTGTGATGTTGTTCAATTTGCGAGGAAATCGAGAGGAGAAAGATACTCGATCAGTATTTCTGGTAAAATGAACATCGTGTGGATGGCAGAGTTTCGGGACAAATACAAATCTACGGACAAGCCATTGTTTTAGGACTGCATCAAAGGGGGACTTAGGATAGAGGATAGAGGAATACAACTCCGGCCATTTTTACCTCTGGTCCATGTAGGCATTGAGCAGTAAACAATAGGAGTGCAGTGGAATGCCCTTGCATTTCAAGCATGCTCTTACAAAGTTCCCGGCTCCAACACGTATCGTAACATCATATAAAAAACGCTGTCAGACGAAAGGTAAAGGCGGGTAGAAGGTGGATATGTCTATCCTCCATTATCTCAGGTTCAGGGGGGCCATCAAAGCTGTAAATTTTGAAACCTAGATCAATTCAATAAATGATGAATTTCAATAAAAAGCAGAACATTCTAAGTAAAAAATCGACTGTTACAATTTAACGTGGGATTCGATTGATTTATTGCTTCAAGTACATTTAAAACATTTCGGCCTTTCATCCTTTCAGGCCAAATGTTCAGAATTTCGCCATACATTTTTTCAACGTTTCCAAATGTTGGATGTCAGCGAATTGTTGAACACCTTCGCTGCATTTAGAAGCTAACAACCTCTACAATGACTACAAACCTCTTTAATGACTAAATTAATGACCTCATTAGAAATAAAGTATTATTAATTCGTGCAGTTTGCTAAGAGATGGCGTAACTTGTATCATTCCATTGGAACATGCGTTGGAAAGCTACTGTCATTGCACGTCATTTCAGTATTTGTCATTCATTTGAAGCGCAAACAACAATTTTTTTTCACTCAAATATGTCGAACTTTGTGCCTGAAAAAGTGTTTTTGCGAAGAGTTCTTCTTCTATACTTTAATATGAAGAAAACTGCTGACGATAGTCATCGTATTTTGGTGGAAGTTTATGGTGAACCTGCGCTAGCTGAGCGAACGTGCCAAAAGTGGTGCACGATTTAAAAGTGGTTTTTTGCTTGAAAGCAAGCCAAATCAACGGCAAGGCCGAATATCCATGGCGCGAAGGTAATGCTCCGTATTTGGTGGGATCAGAACGGTGTGCTGTATTATGAGCTGCTAAAACCGGGTGAAACCATCAATGGACGACGCTATCAAATACAATTAATTCGTTTGAAGAGAGCAGTAGCCGAAAAACGCCCGGAATATGGACAACGCTCGGCCCCACGTTGCTATTCCGGTTAAGAACTATTTGAAAAACAGTGGATGGGAAGTTTTACCCCACTCGCCTTAAAGCCCAGACCTTGTTCCTTCTGACTACCATTTGTTCCGGTCGATGCAGAACGCCCTCACTAAAATACGGTTCACATCGGAGCAGAATACCAAAAATTGGCTTGATTCTGCCAAGCTGTGCTTTTGGGGTGGGATCCACAAGTTACCAGAAAGCAATACTTTGAACAATACTACTGTACATTTTTTTCTTAAATAAACGTTCAAATTTTGAAAAAACGAATTATGTTATAGACCGAATATTATAGCCAACTTCACAGCTGATTTAGCCCTAGCCCAGCAACGAATTTGAGAGGCTGTTTGACAGTTTTTCATGCGTTTTTGACAGTTATTCACGAAATAACATGAATGCCGCTCTCTGATTGGTCAATTTGGCTTTAGAAAACCATATAAAAGTGGATTCAAAAATCTTAAGAGGTAAGAGAGGTAGAAGTCGGGCGTCTCTATCATACTTCATTTCTGTTCAAAACTAAAAAAAATCAGAATTCAACCCGCGGCTCTCAGAAAATGAGAAAATTCAACAAATGTGCTAGTGCACTACATATATGTATGAACGGCACTTAAGCAACTCAGGAGTCAGGACTGGATAGTATATCCTTTTAAATTCATGGGAAATCAAGCAACATCGTGCTCTATCTGCAGATGTCACTCCAGAATTCCTCCGTGAAGCGCAGATGTTCCACATCTGAATGCTGTTTAAATTAATCACCTTAATATCTGATGCACGTCTCGATTCGAAAGGTGAGAAGAAATATTGAATGTGACTAGTAGAGAAAATCTGGTAGATCAGATAAATTAGTTTTAAACCTTGACAACTGTGACGGTCTTTCGTGGATTCATGATTTACATATTCGTTGAAGGCTTGAGTGTGATCCGTGAAAAGAAAGTGTTAAAGAAAAAGTGGAAGCCATATTCGGGTTCGCTGTTTGTGCAGCTAAGTTATAAGACGTATCTGTCTTAATTTTATTATAATTTGCGTGCCCTCAAGGGTTCATAGTACAAGGGTCCAGACACAGCACGGGCCGAAGGTATGGAGAGAGTAGCTCTAATTAATAGTGTGGTAGAACTTTTCTGTTTGTTTTCACAGTGAAATCTATCAACCATGTTAGCGTGGTTAAAAAGGACAAACGTTACGATCTGTACACATTCTTGAGGTAAATGATGTGATTAGATTCAATAACACTGATTAGAGAGCGGTAAAACAGACCGCCTCAGGCAAAACTTGTGGGACTCTTTGTCTTACTGTGGAAAAATTCACCAGGGGACATGCTCGATTTATGAGGCATGCACAAGTCAAGGCAACTACTTACCGATGACGAGCCTGGATGGAGATATAGTGGCAACGTCATGTACATTTTTTATCGGTAAATTAAATATTTTGAAAACTGAGCACGTCCCACTGAAATGTTGGCAACCATGAAAGACTTTGGAAGTGAATGCAGGAAGTGCATTAGAACACACATTACATGCTGGCAACGTTCGTGACCAGCCGGACTGCTAATGAATACCACACAAGTGAGGCCTGAATAGGTTTCATGGTGGAATCCTCGGTATGTAGGCCGATTCAAAAGTCGGATATGTTTAGCTTGGGCTCTGCACAAACCACTACTTGTCCGCAACTCCAACGAAGAAATGTGAAAAGGGATTCTAGTGGAGTTGATTTAATTCTGTACTGATGCAGATGCAATGCAAGTGGACAGGTGGACATCTTTTGACCGTGTGCATCAATGAGCGATATAAATAGAAATGAGATGAATCTTTTCATCCACTTTCATTCTCGTTCCATTCTCGGACATAGGAAGGACTCGGCGGCGTGCTTTTGACAAAATTACGTTTCAACGACCTCGGGCAAGGTTCTCGCTCCCTTCTGCTTTTGCTACAACTAATCTAGTTCAATTTTAGTGACCACCCAATTTGTCCCTGCTTTCAGGAATTCGTTGCGCAGATGATTGTGCAAATACATATTTACTTTAAAACAGCTATGCAAGTGCAAGGACGTCAAGCTCTTCTGCTGTTGACAGCGTTCTTAATACCAAAGAGAATGCATTCACATGAATTCGTCAACTGTCAATAAATCGCTCAAACTCGTCTGTGACACGAACAAGCTGTGAAATCGGTTACATTACACACCGTCTCCACTGAGCATATTTCTGCCCAACATCATGGCTGAACTGCCACCCGCGCTCTTTTCTTTCGTGGACAAGATATGCCATGTCGCTTCACTTCAACGTTGGCTGCGAGAGAGTCAACATAAAGAAGTGGGAAACCAACCACCAATCAAAGAAGTAGAGCTCAATAAAAATAATATCAAAAATTGACATCTCCTAACACTTCTACTCTTACTCTCAATATTTACCACACCATTCAAACAAAATCGTGCGCTTATTGGAAAACGTGAGATCTCATGTCCTACTTTTGAACAGAGCTCATCTCGTAAAATCGAGATTCTCCAAGGTTTGGACATGGAATTTTGTGCCTCTTCTAGATTTTTTTCACATCATGTTCATGAACCGGGCATGCTTCATGTCCGGTGGAGACTACATGTTGCGGATATGTGTCTTGGGCAGCTTATACGGCCGATCTTAACGTATGGATCCCCAATCTGGCACACCATCTCTAAGACCAACATGACGAAGCTCGCAATTTTCGAAAGAAAAATACTGCGAATATGTACCGGACTCACCTTCGACAGGGACCGTCAAAGGCACCACAGCGACAAGAAGCCTTACGACCAAGCACGCACAACAGTACACGGTGTCACTGACGATGGTAGGAAACAAACAGGAACCTGAGAAACACAATCCCCGGACAACGCTACATCAACGAGTTAAATCTGCTAAACGAGCAGAACTTTCCAACGACGCCGAACAACGAGCTGCATGGATTCTACCAGGAATCACCATCGAGTCTTAATCGGCTACCACATCACCACCCCATCCCAAAAGGACCACCATGGGCACACGGACTTGAACAACCCGATGTAAGCACCAGCAATAAAATTAAACAAAGTACATCAGATGGGCCCCTATTGTTGAGCCACATTTTAAGGGGCAAGAGAGGTAAAAGTTGGCGATATAATACTTAATGTCTGGTTTAAATGTTCATATGTCAAATTGGCTGCTGTTGAACTCGTAGGTTAGGTTAGAGTGGCTACATAGACCTACGAGGTCCATAGTGTCAGCACAAGCTGTCTGAAAACACGAGAGATGATTTGTCTTATGACCGAATGACTTTGTAAATCGAACGCAAAACTTATTAGACTACGTGGCAGATCCCCTGAGAAAGTAAAAGAAATATCCATCCACCAAGTGTCTTCTTTCTTGTGTTAGACAGTCTTGGGCAGTTGCGAAGAAAATGCACTTTCAATAGTCTGTAGTAGAACATAAAAGAGGAATACAATCGATCCTCCATAAGTCGGTTATTCACGGAACCAAAAATTGTGTTCGACTTATGAAATGTTCGATTTACGGAGCATCCGAAAAAAACTCAGGCTACACATGTTCAGTATATAACACGCCGAAGAATACCAAATTTCGTGGCAACTTCAGACTTTTTCGATTTCGTCGATAATCACCAATCACGACAGTCATCAATCATTTTGTTTAAATTTAATTTGTTTAATTTTCGCGACGATATTCTACAAAGTCTCCAAAAATGAATATGTATGAATGATTATACGACGCCATTTACGTTCCCACCCAACCAACATGCCAGGGTCCCCCGTCCATGAGAGGTTATCAAACCCAACAAGCCTACAGTGTGCACTTCAGTTTATTTAGGTCATCTTGGTGTGCATTTTCTCAATTTATCTCTTTCTATTTTCTGTTGTTCTCACGCTTTTATTCCCTGTCAACAGACAGCTGTTCTGTACGCCATTTAAAGAAAGAGAGAGTGACATTTGTTTTGGGGGGCACTTATAAATCGAGAGCGAGTGACTTGAAAATTGAGAGCGAAACCACTTCAACATCGGTGGGAACGGGAACGGCCTATTGAGGCCTCAGTCAAAGCTAATCCGGCGACGTCCGGTTTAACATCTGTGGGAACGTTGCATAATGCTACGCTTCCACTGAGCCGCTGAACTTTTACTGAATCCTCAATAGGCTGTTTCCACCGAGCTTGAAGTGGTTTCGCTCCCAATTAATAAGTGCCCGCCAAAAGAAATGTCACTCGCTCTCATGTTTTAAATGGCGGCCGGAACAGCTGTCTGTTGATAGGGAATAATAGTGTGAAAACGCCAGGAAATAGAAAGAGACAAAATGAGAATATGAACAACAAAATAAACTGAATATCACGCTGTGGGCTTATCCGAGTCCACAACCAGGAGGATTTAACTAGGTTTGTCAGAAACCGCGAGATTTCCAGACCCCAAAAACGTATGGTGGAACCTGGTAGGTACGGAGAAACTTGATGGAAACTCGCGGTTTTGTTCGGTGGAATCGTAGCATAACACACATATGCGAATCCATACATTTAGATAGATATGTTTTGTATTCAACTACAAACGCAAAGTTGCGTCTACGGACTTGTAACCAAACTTAAACTTATTCGATTCGTTTGCTTCTTTTCTAGATTTATGGATAAACACGTCGCAATAACGACCGGATGTCACAGTTGGTTAAGTGCCTGCCGAGGACTTCTTAGTGAGATCCCCAATTCGAACCCCAGTGAAAGCAGAGTTAATACGTTTGCATCTGGTTTTCAAATATGGTCCAGTCACCATTATTCTACAACAATTAGTGGTAGTAGTCTGACTGTGGGTACCAATGGACCAACAATGGTCAGAGCAATGGACCAACATATGGTCAGAGTGCGCGTGAATCCACTAGCAACCTCCTCTAAATACCTACCAACCTACACACGTTGTAAAGTTCGATTTATGGAGGTTGTCTTCTTACAAGAAATATTTGAAAATGTAAGTCTTCGGCCTAAGTTCTGACTCGACTTATAGAAAATTCGACTTAAGGATGATCGCCTCTATAAGTCGATCATCCTTAAATTTGACTGCATTCTTTCCAATGCTTCTAACTTCCAAAACAACTACAATCCCTAATTTAGGACATCCCATGGATGCGTTAGATGATTAGACTCCAATGTGTCCAACTTCCGAATCGCGAAACGTCCCTATGTTCAATTCGGCAGCAGTCAGCCCGTCGCATGGTAGTTCGTTCAGCCGTCGTAACATATCCGACTTGATCCAGCACGCAACCCAATAAATAACATTAACATAAATGCAAACCGCACGTGGCTTCGATATTGACCTTTTCCAGGGAATAAGTTAAGTAATTCTCGCATCGAAAAAAGCACGCGTTTGTTATTCACGTCATGATTTTTGGCGATTGTCTTGCCTAACTTATGAATTGCTTTTGCATTTACCGGCAAAATATTGACGAACATTCGCATGTTTTCGTTGCCGCCAGTCAAACCTGTTCGATCACTTTTACTTTCATGAGATAACTCGCTGTTACATGGTTCACTTGAGGCCGCGGCCGGCCGCCGCGCCGCTTTTCAATTGACCACAGTCATCGCCCTCGACGCAACAACAACAAAACAGATGGAAAAACAGTCACTGTTGCAGAGTCATTCCCAGTTAACTGAAAGTCAAGCCGAGGGCTTGTCTTGTTTGTTTGTTTAATCATCACCATTTTTTTTTTTGTGGGACGTTATTCGTATTCGGGGTTACTCCCCGAAATGCTTCAGACTCGTCTCACTTGTGTGTAAAACTATTTTGTGGCTGTGGGTCAGCTACAGTTAGGCTCATAATGGTATTTGTTTAATCAATTAGATGCGACGTTTTGCGGTTTGAATTTCGAAATCTCAATCAGTCGGCTTTCATTTCATTTACATAACCCTGTTAACGGACCTGGATTTCTAAAAACCGAATTAACCCAGAATTCCGAAAGACGGTGATTTATAATGAACACAATAGTACGTCTGTATGTGTGGTTGGGTCCAATAAATTAGTTAGGTAAGGACTAACAAAGTTGTTAGTTGCCGGGGAAGTACGATCTGCATGACCTCAGGACTTGGATTAGGGACAGCATAACGTTGGAAGAGTGCCGTTAAATATGCACAAGCTCGAAACTATGAAATATTGACGTATGGATGTCACATGAGTCCATGGTACGGCTGGTCTGCATGTTTGGACGCGATTTTACATACAAGGTGGATGCATTTGAGATTGTCTGGTCTAGTGCTAGCTCGTTTCTTCTTTTTCACAATCTCAAAGGCCACAAAAACCTTGACGCTGTGACAAGTTTGGTTAAAAGATCGTAACAGTTGGTAGTGTCTGAAGGGTATAGTCAGCCAACCAAAATAATTGGCCATGTTTGCCGCATGATTTGTGCTATGACTTAGCATTTCGAAGGCAAGACTTGCTCAATTTAACAAGTAATGAAGTTTCAGCCGTCTCATATTCTGAATTGAGTGTGCAATGCATCGTGGAATTGGTCGCACCTTAAGGAGTGTAAACCACATTTTTGTTCAAAAATAACGCGGTATTTATGGAATGGTGTTAGTCTGGTTGAATGGAATTGAAGCACCACTGTTGGCTATCGTACACGAACTAGAGAGGGAGGAGAGCGAGTTCAAAAGAGTCAGAGAGAGAGAGAGTCAGAGAGAAAGAGAGAGAGAGAGTGAGAGAGAGGGATAGGAGAGGAAAGAGAGAGAGATAGGAGTGAGATATGACATGAAGTATTATAGAGATGCATAACTTCACAGCTGATTGACCCCCAGTCCATCGATTTATTTCGGAGACTTTTTGACAGATATTCAAGAATTTTTGAGGATTATTCTCGAAATAACGTAAATGGCGTTTCCTGATTGATCCATTTGGGTTTAGAAAACAAACATTTTAACAGGCAAGAGAGGTAGAAGTTTGGCGACTCTATCATACTTCATTTCTGAGAGAGAGAGAGAGAGAGAGAGAGAGGGAGAGAGAGAAAAAAACACAGTGAGGGGGGGAGAGGGAGAGAGAGAGTGCGAGTGAGAGTGAGAGGGGGAGAGAGAGAGAGAGACGAAGAAATCCCATCACTCGATTAGGTAAAGGTAGTCCGCCAAACCAAATTCAAAGAATCGAATAAATAAAATGAAATAAAATTCCGACACAGAACAAACGGCGAGTGACTACCTCCTCCTGCCCCTTGACTTCGACACACCGTTCCGGTGCTATTTACCAACAAGGGAGGAGTGGAACTCCAATGAACCCATCAATAACTCGACATCCATCCACGTTTACACGGACGGGTCGTAGATGGATGAAGGCACAGGCGTGGGCATTTTCACCCATTTTTTGCTTTTAAACATGCATTGCTCCATCAGATACGGCACTGTTTTTCGGAGGTCCTTGCGGTTAAAGAAGCCCCCAAGATGATAACATTGTTGGGAATACCGCCGGTTGATATTAGCATTCTTATTGACAGTCCAGCAGCCATTAATGCAATTTCAAGAAATCGAGTCCAAGCTAGTCGGAAGCAGTCTCGAAGAGCTCAAGGTTCTTGGCACACAGCATTAGATCACTCTTTGTTGGGTCCCAGGTCAAAGGGACATTACCGCCAATGCAGTAGCAGGTGAACTTTCCAGGAAAGGGGCCGAAATCGATCCACCGCAGGCAATCGCATGTATTGATCCACCGCTGACAAATGTTAAGAAGAAAGTGGGTGACACAATCATGGAGGTAGGGAATAGAGAGTGGGATTCTCTTCTTACATGTGAGTAGGTAGGTGCAATAGTGCATATACAAACTCCAATGCAACAAAAAACCGGTGCGGATGGTAGTCGGAGCGGTAACTAGCCATAATCCCCTAAAATACAACGAGCAGAAAATGGAACTTACTCATGATACAATTTTCAGAGGCTGAGGAGACGAAGAAGAAATTTAAGATACTCCTCACTGTCTTTGTCAATGCCCCAGTTACTGCCTCGTGAGACAAAGAACACTGGGAGACTTCTTATTCCAGAATCTTCAAGACATAACTGAGATCTCAGTAACATATATTTTTAGATTTGTCTGGATGGCTGGATACGACCACACAGCAACGGTAGCTGTAACAACATCTTCAGGAACGCGAAGGACTGCAGGAAGGTTTTCATCCCCATGGGCATTACAATGAGTCCAACTGTGGCAACCCACGAACCTAATCTAACCTAAATTCCGATATGTACACGGACCTAGCAGCTTCATGATGTTGTTTATTAGCGAATGAAGGAAACTTAAAGATTCTGCACGACGAAGCTTGCAAAGCTGTTCCCATCCATAAAGAATCACTGGTCGCTGTCAATGACTCGAAAGAGATGGAGCCGTTCATTTTTCAAATGTACCCTGCCAGGAATTGGCCCGCATTCATAACTTCGCCTCGGCTGTCATGCGAGATGTTGCACTAAGCGGCCCGTTGTATACAGAATTTTGGAGTCGAAGTTATGTTACAATAGAAGAATGTTACAAAAGAAGATTTTACCTTATGAAAGAAGCGTCGCGATCTATCCCTGCTCAGTGTTACATATAAGGTCTTGGATAGCATTTTGTACTCCACTACGGCAGCTTGCGTCCGTCGAAAAAAGAAAAATTCGGATATTTTGTCCGGTCTTCGAATTGGAGACAAGTGTGGCAAGTTCTGGAACCTGTGCAAAGACACTTAAGACGACAATGATGCGTCGACAAGAGGTTCACAGAGGGTGCATCAACTACAATGTTCCGGCTAAATGCCCAACCATAATGGACGGAAGGAAACCTAAGTTAACTTATACAATCAACCGAATTCGTAGAAGTGTTGTCCTCTGACCATAATAACCACTTCAATCAGTTTCGTTAAGTTTCGTTCAATTTCACTTACTTACATAAGCGGGAGCAAAATCAATCGCTCTTTACGCACCTAAATTTCAGAAGGGACTTTGAAAATTGAGGATCCCTCTGACTAGTTTTGGTTCAGTTCTGACAGAAGCTTAAGTCTTTTGTAGTACACTTTATAATAATCAGCATAAACAAGTACCCAACACAAGAGTACAGTTTTTCGTCGATCTGGAATATTTTATTTTGTCCATGAATTGGAAACAAACACCTAGAGTCTTCGAATCTGAGCCTTATTCAAGCGCTTGTAGCTCAAAAGATAAGATTACCTACAATCTACAATCTAAAGGATTATAAAGGACCTACAAACTAAAGGCAAAGAAAAAAGATGTGATATTGCATCGATAACAACGCAAAAGTTCCCAAAGAGCCCACACGCAGAAGGAGAGTTGCCTTCCGCCGATTTACAAACCAATTCACGATCACGAGACTTCCCCACCAATTGTTAGAGGTGGCACCTAAACAAGGGCAATGCCTCTAAATTCGTTCATATCCACGGTAGTTAAATGAAATACGGCTTCAGAGGGTACTAAAAGAGCGCTGTTCAAAATGGGCCCAGGCCGTCGTAAAAGTAGAAGAACAACGATCTGCATGCAGAATTTGTGCCAGCAAAACATTTTGTGCGAGACTTTCATCGGAGAAATGTCGATTCGAAATGGAATCAGTAAACGAATAACGCCTTCACCTAAAGAGGTTGTACGAGCAACACACACTTCGGGTTGAACTAGCCAACAAGACAGAACGACACCCAATCAAGTAACTCGCTGTAAACCAAACCACACTGAAAAAGTCCCCGCTCTAGAGTCGGCACTTTACTTAGCAACTCACGACGACCTGCAGGTTCCAGAGAAAACTCATTAAAACAGCACAACACAGCGCGAGACTAGTTCCGTCAAAACAACACAACCCTCACCTAATTACGGCCGCAAATAAAAGCGCAAAAAACCACAGTTCACCGCAAGTCACAGCTTGTCCTTTGTCCAATTTGTTTGGTTTTCCAAAAGAGACACACTCAAAAGATCCCACACGGAGACGTATACGTAACAAAAATAATTTCACTATCCACTGATCAAATTCGAATTGAAAATAGAAAGCACACCGCCTTAACCTTGTCCTCGGTGGCCACTCAACTCTGAGGATATAAACCAAACAAACGGCGCGGAGCCTCAGGTCGTTGGCTGGACTCTGAGAATAAACAAACAAAAAAATCGACTTGAATTGCAAATTAATTGCTCTCCCGAATATTGAAATACGCAAATGTTTTCACTGACGCGCCTCCGTTTATAGAACTTTTCACCGAGGGGGGCCGCGCGCTGTGCACACTTGATGGCACGACAGACTGGCGCGTACTGCAAGACTGTCGGCGGATGGTTATACGTTTCTTCTCGATTTTCAGAATACAAATAAATCAATTGGCCGACCCGCGGATCAATTAAAGTTTCACTCTCCAGCGGAGTCACCTTGTGCGCCTTATGCGCGAGGCGACCAGAATTCTGATGGCCTCAATGAGTAACTAGTTTACGAGAACGTCGGCAGTTGATGTAGTTTTCACCCAGCTCTTGATTAGCACTCACTAATTGATGACTGATGCACTGATTGATTATTGATTGGCTCTGCTGGACCCTACGGGAGACGCAGCTTGACCGTGACTACGAGTGATGTGACGGCGACAGCGATGGCAACGACAACGTCAACAAACAGCAGCGACAGTGTTGTTCCACTGCCGGCTGACAAGAGGTATCTAGTTCTTGAAATCCACCAGCTAGGTATATTTATGAGGACCGTTGTGGAAACGGTTGGGTTGGCGTAGTGCATACGCGAAACGTTCCCCACCTGTTGGAGCAGAAGTTGCGTCTGGGTGTGAGTGTGGGCTAGTCGATGCGCGGCTGTGTGTGTGGATAAAAGTCTCCAGCAGGCTTGGGGACTGCTGTGATGCATACTGATTAGGGTGGCTATTCGAAGTGGATTAGAGTCGAAGTGGATTGGCCGTCACAGGCGGCTTGGCAGGGCTCTGTTGATAGCATTTTGATGATGATTGCCTCCAAGAGCGTGTGTGTCGGGGACGTCATGTGGTGACCGCTCGGCTGGTGTTGATTTACAGTGCGGTGTACGCAGACACTTCGATCTCTGTATTGCGTACGTGGTAAGGAATAGGTTTCGGATTCCTGGTGCGGGAAATCACTGGTATCACAACCGCCGCGCCGGTTGTCGATAACTGGAAAGGATACTATTTCTCCAAGTGTACAGGGTGATGTGGGAGATAGAT
Source organism: Eristalis tenax (assembly GCA_905231855.2). Lineage (NCBI taxonomy): Eukaryota > Metazoa > Arthropoda > Insecta > Diptera > Syrphidae > Eristalis > Eristalis tenax. The sequence goes on along the minus strand of HG993124.1, from coordinate 31,330,733 downwards.
AGGCTTTTTTTCGGACCAGTGAATAGTAACATTTAATGGCTGACAGGGGACACGGCTTTAAGAGATGCTCCTTCAAATGTAAGGACAACATCAAAAACTGTACAAACACACACACATGTTTTAAGAGCGCAGCTCAGCTATTGATCTCCGAGTTCCTCAATAAATGAGATTTTTTCGACTGGCTCTGGAGTCCACACTCTTTGGCAGGCAACGTTGAAGTGAAACGACATGACACAGTTTGCCCACAGGAAAAACAGCAGGGATTGCTCTTCAGATTGTGGTTCTGATGTTGGTCCTGATCTGCTTGTCCTGTGGAGGCGGTGTGGAGGTGTGGAGATCGTGTGTTGTATCGTAAACGAAACGATGATTGTTTGGACATTAGTTTCTCTGCATATAGTGGATTTTTTCATGTCATGTTTATGAACAGGGCGGGGCTCATGTCCAATAGAGACGACGTGTAACGTCATCGTGGGAATTTCCATGCCATCAGAAATTTCAAGGCATAAACATTCACATTGTTAAGCGTTCCCAATGTTCTGTAGAGGCAATTGAATAAGACGCGAACGGAGCTGGTCTTAAAGTCAATGAGGACAAAACAAAATAAATGCTGTCGTCTAAGAATCCATCCGTCAAAACATCACCTAGGACAAAGCATGGAATTTAGATGTCGACCTACCAATAAAGTGGACTAAGTACACAGCCTTGTGGAACCACATCTTAAACCTCAAATAGCCTGACTTTTCCATGACGCAGCAAAAGTTTGTGTAGTAAGTTCTCTCCTATAAATTTGGTAGAGAGTCGACTACCAATTTCGAGGTAGGAAAGGAGCTTCTACACACCACACTTCCCCATCACAGTGGAGATTAGGCGCAGAATCGCTCTTGGTAACCGGTACTACATCGGTATAAGGTCCTGTCTGCGAGTTTGGTGAATGGAGGATGTACGATCTGTACCAGGCTTAACCACACGCATGAACACCCATGATCCAGCTAAGAGGGTCATCACATTCGAGTTTCCCCCTAGCTCAGCATTGGTCTGACATGACTGGGAGCAGATATTACTTTGACTCAGGTCCTACATGGGTCGTAGATTTGACAAGCCAATTATTAAATGTTGTACAAAACATTTACTTGTCGTCTTCTTCATATGATACTTTTTCCCTCCATTTTTGTTAAGTTAATAGGAACCATTTGCTGTTCAAGTAATGGACACTTATTCTCTACCAAATTTATAAGAGTTCATAAGAAACTTACTACACAAACTTTTGCTACGTTATGAAATGGTAGTGTCAGCTATTTTGAAGTTTAAGCTGTCGTTCCACAAGGCTGTGTACTTAGTCCACTTTTATTCGCCCTATACGTAGACGCCATAGCTAATTATCTACCAGGAGGAGTTTGGGTTGGTGATATTGAAGTTGTCAAGGAATTTATTTGCCTAGGTTTTCTTATGAAGTTGAACCTTGACAATGAAATAAATGTCCATATTCATGACAAGTAGTAAGCAGTAACTGCTAAGACAGCCATCAACATAATGTAGGGAGGTTTCATTGGCAACCAACGAATTGGCAGTGCGTCCAAGTTCAATTTGGTCAATGTCACTGTAAATACATGCCTGCTACGCTAATCGCTACGCTAATCTAAGTATTTAGCTATAAAAACTGTGAAGAGTGTGAAACGGTCCGACGGGGTTTCTTTAAGCGGGTCTTTTAACTCCCGCCAACAACCCTTTGAACCCACGTTGAATCTGGTCTTCCTGAGATCTACTTCAGAAATGCGGACTATATAATTAAACTAATGCGCAGGTCGAACAACATTCTTCAGAAGAGGCTTCTTAAGGTGGCGCTTCAGTAGAATCAATCACATTCAAAAGAATGGAATCAGCATGCATGTTCACACAAGTTTGACCGGGTCTCACAGAGGCCAATGTTAATGAATCGGAAAAGAGACTCTATGAATGCATTAAGAAATTGGATGACTTGTGAATCATACTCTAGGGCCCAATAACTACTTTAGATCAGAACTTTGAACGAAGAAAATAACCGTTATATTTGGGGCTGCAACTGAGACTTAATTGCAAGTCACATCGGAATGACGCCAACAGACAGCTTTTTGCCATGTAAAATGTTCAGTTGTACATTAATTATTGTAATTATATAGCAAATAGATGCTTAGTAATAAGAACAGAAATAATATGCAGAACTTCTGAGATTCGGTCGTTGAGACCGTGACACTTGACATACGTAAATGCAAGTTCAGTGGTATGTACATCGTGCTTAGATGTATAGATGGAGACAGATTGTTGGAGAAAGAGAGAGAGAGAGGGAGAGAGAGAAAAAGAGAGACGGAGAGAGAAGGAGAAGGAGAAAGAGAAAGAGAGAGAGAGAAAAAGAGCGGAGGAAGGGGAAAGTTGGCTATTTCATCAGTGCATGAACTGGTTCGTCAGGTTGCAAAGGAGGTGCACATACAACTACCTGCAGACAAAAATCAATCAAGACAAATAATACCTGAGTACAGGCGAGCTAAAACAAAACGTCTCCCACGGCAATGAGCCGTCATGATATTGCTAGATTAGAGATGGCCTAGACGGGACACTGGCCTATAAGAGATCATTTAGGCATTAGACGGAGGCATTAACATATTTAATCTCTGCCTAGAACCAGATAGCGGGCGCTTGGTAGACCCTTCTTGAACTCACTTGACGAGACCTCTGCCTACGATGGATATTGTGGAACTAATGTCCTTCTTAAATACATCACCTTGTAGTAAATAACTGAAATAAATACGAAACAGCTTTTCTTTTCAGAATGTCAGTGTTCGTTAGCAATCTTTCTCTGGAATTTTCATACAAAACACTAAAATTAGCTTCCGAGGCGGGCGTTGAATGCAATTATATCAGGTAGGCAAACGCTTGGCAGACCCACGCCGACGTGGTTGGACCAAAATCGCTTGAGTACGCGTAGGCATACCTCCTGATGAGTTAGAGTCGATAGGGGGGATCGAGGTGCCTGGAGATCTCTCGTCAGTGGCTTAAACCCGCGACCCCTTTAGTGGAATACGCGGGTCAAAAGATGATGGTGATGGCAGTACAATTAAATCATGTCAACTTACGTCAGTGAGCTAATGAACGGTTTTTTTAAAAACGAAATGGGGTGTCAAACCGATCTGTCAAAATTGACTTCGAATGAGGCAATCAAATAAAAATATGACTTTGATACGCTGTCAAGCATGCTTTTATTTCCTTAAGGGCGGTTTGCACCAAGCTTTTTAAAGAGAAAAAAAGTATAAATGTATATTAGGAGAGTTAGAGTCGATGGTGGAGGTGAGTGCGAGTTGCCTGGAGATCTCTCGTGCGTGCTGTACCCCCTCGACCCCTTCAGCAAATCATGAAGAAGATGATGATAATGATGTACAAAAATATTAAATAAATAAATGTTTTTTGTTTGTAGACACACATTCTCTCTTTTTTCTCGAATGTATCAAAACAAGTAAGTTGGGTTGCGATTTACGGGTTGCCACTTGCCAGTGCAACCTTCAGCATTTCGGTAACTTGGCACTGGTAAGCGGCAACGCGCAGCGAAACTTGTGAACAAAATATATTATATTCTCTCTTTTTTGTGTTACATGTCAAAGCAAGTAAGTTGCATTGAACGTGCGAGATGCTAACCCAACTCTGCGAACACAAGATGTTGCGATATTCAAGTAGAAGAAAACTCGAAGAGAGATAAAAGACAAGAGAGAAAAATCGAGAAAAACAGCCGGAATTGGACAATAAGACTCGATTTGGCCCATTAAATAATCCTTGTTTTTTGCTTTCGGTTCATCATCGAATCGAGTTTGTCAACTCGGGTTACAACTCGGTCTGCTTCTGTTTTAACCCGGGTTAACTCGGTTTGAAAAGTTTTCGGGTTGGCACACCACTACTCGTTACCATTGTAATTCGAATAAATAAAAATAGTTCGCTTTAAAATTCTAAAACATACTCGGCGTTATGAAGACAGTTATCACGCACCAGCAGCTACCTCGCACACCTGTCGACGATCATGTTGCGCTAGACGCAGCGCTTGCAGTTATCAGCGCATGCGCGGACTTGCCCGTGGGAACCAAGGTCAACCGAGCTTAGGTCATTTCCAGAACGCCTGTTTAATGCACTCTACATGTTAGTGAAGTCACATTGAAGCAGGTTTAAGTATCTCGGAGTCTTTTTCCCGATTGATGGAAGGAGTAATGCTGTAGGATTGGTTAAGCTGGGTCAATTTAGAAACAACTTGGTAGATCTGTAATCAAGAAAGCTCAGCTTGGTGTCAAGGCCTAGTTAGCGGTTTTCAAATCAGTATTTACTCCAACTCTTACCTATGGTCATGAAATTTGGGCAATGACCGTAAGGCTAAGATCGCGAACACAAGCTGCTGAGATGAGATTTCTCCGTGCTGTTGTGGAAATTTCTCGACGGGACAGGGTGAGAAACACGGCAGTTCGCGAGGAACTGAACATTGAGGAGCTGCGTCTTCGAATGGAAAGGGCTGTGCTTCGGTGGTTTGGTCACGTGGCACGAATGTCACGACTTCCTTGTCCAAAAACCAGCCTGGTTACGCTTGGGTATAACTCCTGATGAGTTAGATGTCGATGGCGGAGGATCGAGTTGCCCGGAGATCTCTCGTGTGTGGTGTATTACAGTGCCCCTCCTAGTGGAGCATGCGGATCAGAAGATGATGATGATCAAACTCATCAATCGAATTAAACGGGAGTTCTTATTTTGCCCTCCTCCCCAAATATAACAATTGGGGATGCGGGTCAACCCTTGTATCATCAAGGGTTAATGCACTTTTGACGTTTTCGCATGTATTAAGTTGGCACACCTAATGGCAGTTTGAATAGTGAACCGTACTGCCCTAATTTAATTTTTGGTGCATTAAAAAAGCCGAACAAATTTAGTGCCATACGGGCTTTATCCACCTTTCCACAGGCCAGTCACAAACATCCGTATACAGCATAAAGTTGTCTGCGAAATGTATACTCTATTTATCAGTAACATCATCATGATTCCCCCTGCTTAAGCTGGCAATGCTTGTCCTAACGATTCTATCAAGCATCCATTTATGCCTGCCACTTGGAGTGAAAGGACACCGCAGCTTTACGCCGACTCCAAACGGCGCAGTTGTGGTTAGTTGCCTCAATCGAATGGCCAACTAGCTACATTTTACCGACTTATTCTCGGGACCGCATCGAAGACATTTTTGATCGAAGTTGCTCAAAAAATAAAAGCAGTACAGAACTTGGGACAATCCAAGTTAACAAGTGGGTCACATCTAAGTCAGCATTACATGAATAATTAGTTTGATCAATCAGCGTGCAAGTGCAGTTGGTTCTTAAATCTTTTTATGTTCGATTTTTGTGTCGCATCGCCGAGAATGAGCCTGTCTACGAAAGAGAAAACCTAATCAAATTCACCCGCTTGTGACCGCACACAATTTAGAGTAATTTTGTTATTTTATTTTTCACTCATGACTCGCATACAATTGGTCTTTCATCGCCCCACGCTGGCAATCAATGGGAATTCAGGTTTCCATCTGACCGCCATCCAGTCAACACACCTGGTCGCAATCAAGTCGAAACGGCGGGCGTCGACTGTCGTATGTTGGCTGTATGAGCCACAACCGAGAAACGTTTCACAATTGTTTGCACAATTTCGTGCTCACCTGGGCCCACTGCCTGGCAAATGATGTGGAATTGGAACGTTGATCTTTGCCGAATTTCTATCAAATTACATTTTAATTGTTTGCTGCCCGTGAAGTTGGCGACACTTCTTCTACCGGTTTTCCATAAATTGTGGGTCAATTTGGGGAAATGTGAGAAAGGGACTGCGGTAGATTTGATATTTGGATTTAGTCAAGGTCTCGAATCGGTAAGGTCCGGTCTGTGAAGTTGTATAAGAGAAGCTGTCTCAGAAGAACACAATTAGAATAATTCATTTGATGGCTTTGATCCCACTTTATGGGTGCTAAAATAAATAATCTTAATTGGAAGCTGTTGTATTAAACTGAGCGTTTGCAGTGGTTTCGGCGACATGTTCCCCTGGTCGAGTCTTATTAGACAAGGCTTTTTACCATATTGTTTTACCATATTGAACGAAAATTGGTCACTAGTGGGTCGTCATACTCACTTCTGCTTGCAGTAACACGTCTTCAATGGGAACACAATGAGACCCTGATTGTAACCACATCATACACCTGAATGTGACATCTTCTCCAACTCGATCTTCATCTTTTCAAAAGACTCCCGGAGCATTGCACTATTTTTCCAGCGGAGAGAACCGCGATTCACGAAACCTTACTTACTGATTCCTCTCTTATCTGTGGAGAAAATTGCTAAGCAGATCAACATTCGCCTCTGCTGCCAGGAAATGGGAAACTACCCAAGCACGCAACGATACTCTCTCCTCTCGACTGAGCTTAGCTCCATGGGGACAGCCCACGCTGCTGTAAACTTTTGATACAAAGGTATGCGACCAAAGTAAATAACACGAGATGCCTGACAAGCATTACATGCCAAACCTCCCATCTGATCCTGCCTAGATCCCGATCGTTCCAAAAACCAAAAAATGTGGGAAATGCAAATCGGATCCACTACAACTGTTTTTACGTGGCAATGTCTGAGCCTGGACGTACTGCTTAGGTTACAAACATTTTTGGTTGCTACAGACTTTCCCATGTTCTCTTTAATATCGTGCGGAATACAACGCTCTCAGTTGTGGGCATCACTAATATCGACGACTATACGGATCGAAACTGTGGGTTCTAGACAGCCTCAGCTGTGGGCTCAACATGGCGCGGCGCCCCGGGAGCCTTAATACATTCCCTCCCAAGAGGCTAATTGAAACTTCTCTTTTAACCACGATGCACGAAGTGAATGCACGCGCATTTTCACGGCACAAGATTTTGGTAATTCGTGAACTTGGATGTGAATGTGTTGGTAGCTGATGCCCGTCGTTCTTCGTTCATCCTGAGCGTAGGCTAAGTCTTTTATTGGAAACGTACAAGCGCATAACGCCTAAGATTATGCTATATTTTCAAATGATACGGGCTCTTAATTTAATTTAGCGTGTGCTTAGGCTTCTTTTGTCGTGGCTTTGATCTCTGATCAACACTTTGGAAAGAATGGTTGTGAATAGCTTGTTCATAAGAAATCGTCGAGATCGAGAAGTTTCAATTAGCCTCTTGGGAGGGAATGTATTAAGGCACCCGTCGCGCCGTACACAACTATGTTAAGCCCACAGCTGAGGATGTCTAGAACACAGTTTCTACCCACGTAGTCGTCGATATTAGTGACGCACACAACTGAGAGCGTTGCATTTCGCACGATATTGAAGAGAACATGGGTAAGTCTGTAGCAACCAAAAATGTTTGTAATCTAAGCAGCACGTCCAGAAATCGTCTTGTCGTCTGAAACTTGACATGGTTGAGCTTAGTGTGAAGTGAGCATCAATTTGGAACTTGAGTCAGTCTTTGAGGAGCAGTATACTTTGTTTTGCTGGCTTAAAACGTAAGCTTAGCATTGCAATGTGTGATGAAGATATGCTTCGCTCGCTTTCTCAGATTCAAATGTAGCAAGGAACGTTTATTTCGCAGAAGAGAATGAGCAGGATTCTTAATACTTACTTATCTGCTTGTTTACCGGGCTTCCTCATGAATGGTCTGAGACTGAGTTAAAGCGGTCTCCCTTTGGTAGCTGATTCTATTCATCAAGTTCAAGCTGTCTTGCGTCACCGATGTCTTGGTCTTTAAGCCGATGGTTCGATCTTCATCTCCTTCTTGAACCAGGAGGCTCAGGATGCGGCCAAGCCTGTGTAGCCGAGGGATTTTGGTCCTCCGGGTTACATCCACACCGTGGCGGTACTCGTAGAGTTCTTGTTTATGTCTTCTCCTCCATTCGCTTTTCTCGCAGAGAATTTTCCCTCGAAGGGACGACGACACAGCTCTGCCGCGTTGACTGTCGTCCATCGTTTGGCTAAGGGTAAGGACGAGTAGGATTGGAAAATAAGATTCTGCAAAAATCACGGCTTTGGTCCACCATTTTCAGCCTATTTGTTTCGACATACCGATGTTGCACCGGGTGTCAAGGACGTTGGATCTCCTCTAAAATGTTAGACTGACTGCTTAACAACATCGAACTTCCTGTCCACCACCATTTTGCTCGACACATACGCCCTTCGTCTTTTAGTCATTGATCTTCAACTAGCTTCGCCGGTTTTTTAATTTACCATAAAAGCTTTCCACATGGCTCGATGGGAACGCGCGATGTCAATGTCGTCTACGTAACCGAACAATTGAAGTGATTTCTAATGGGATCTTCCGTGTTTACAGCTACCCGCCAGGAATAGTTCCTTGCCATGAGTGCTGTCGTAAACGGATTTGAAACTCGCTACTTTTCTCCAGATTTGCCTGAGTGTGACTATTCTGTGATTGATGTTCTGGCACAAAGGCCGGCAGGTGCTTATTAGTGGGGTGCTGCTTAAGACGTTCAGACAGCCGGCTGGGTAGGACATGAAATGCGAGGGCGACGTTGAGCAAGCATACAGCTCTCGCAAGAGTGGGTCTTTTTTTTTTGTGCATGGGTTTTTTTGTGGATGCTGAAAGACGGGATCGAACAATGTGACGACTAACAAGTCAAATCAGCCGTCCACAAGACGAGTCTTCTTTCGGTTTGAAGAGTCGTAGGCACACCAAAAAGCATTCACAAACATATCCGAGGCAACGTAGATTCAACTTTTCTGCATTTATGGTCGTCTCAAGTGCATCGCATAGTTGGTGGAACAACTTGTTCATTCGCATATTTTTAAGTTGCCCAAGCCTTTGACAGTAAAATCCTCCGTTTCCGAGGCTTGTTGTTGCTTCGTAACTACTACAAAAACTTTGTCTACCTAGGCACCGGTATCAATTCAGACAACGACACCAGCGCTGAAATCAAACGAAGAATAACTCTTGCCGATCGCTGCTTCTTTGGGCTAAGAAAGCAATTGGTAAACAAAGCCCTCTCTCGAACAACCGAGCTAACGCTTTACAAGACCTTAATCGTCCCAGTCCTGCTATATGGCGCGGAGGCATGGACTTTATCAAAAGCGGATGAAGCTGCTCTTGGTTAGATGGTGAGTGGAGGAGGAGATATAATGACGAACTATACGGGCTGTTTAGCGACATCGACTTAGCCAGAAGAGTGAAGATCCAACGATTGAGGTGGCTAGGTCATGTAGAGCGGATGGAAATCAATGCTCCGGCCCGAAAAGTCTTCGAATCCACCCCGAGGGACGGCGCAGTAGAGGAAGACCGCGACTCAGATGGCGCACGCCAGTGGAAAGGGACCTCAACCAACTATGCGTGCGAAACTGGAGACAGCTAGCTAAAGATCGAGCTGGCTGGAGACGCTTGTTGGTTGAGGCCGAGGTCCACCTCGGACTGTAGCGCCACCTTAAGTAGGTAAGCAAGCCTTTGACAAATTTTTGCTAGAATGCTTAAAACACAAACATGGCCTAAACATCATCTAAGAAAGGAGAACTCCTATGGAACCGTTCGTAGTGATCATGGCAACGAGTAGAAGCAACGAATAAAATCCACAAAAGTTGGCGTGCCGCAGGGAAGTACTCTTGGGCCTATCCTTTATCTGTTGAACGTTGCAATGTAGCCACACCAAAAAAATGTAATGACAGGCAAGGATATAATTATGATTTTCGCTCGTAAGCATAACCGCCTGTAGGAAAACCTCAAGAGCGCGGAGGTTCTTCAAAGCAGTGACTAACGCGTTATAAGCGAAAACGCCCAAACTTCCCCTTGTAGCATAGTAAATTCAAGCCACGTGTAACTGCGGTGATTATTCAGCGGAAATGGAGTTTACTCCATATCGTCGAACTGTAAAAGCACCGTAGAAGGGAAGAGTACACTCCTAGGACTGAGGACATCTTCCAAAGATGATGTGCCCCCTCCAGCCCACGAGTAGAAACACATAAGGTTTTAGTTAAAGAAATAATATTTAATAACACGTCTATAAAAATAATACAACAAAATAAATTCGTCTAGTATCTTACAAATGCCTCCTGCAGTGATCACTTCATTTTGGTCACGTTTTTAGGCGAAATTTGGTGGCAAGTAAGCGTTGTTGCCATTGCCCAACTGTTGGATGTTGCCTAGGCTAACCGATTGCTCGATGCGGTGTTCGGCGTTGTTGGTGACGCTGCTGCTGCTGCCCAATGACCCAATGACGGATGAGACGGGGGCAATACCTTCATCGGAGACCTGGCTGGATCCGCCCAAAGCATCGTATTGAGCTTGGATCTGTTCCTGAGCATGGGCGGCCTCCTGGTTGGTCTTGTACTTGATGAAGAACACCTCTGGCTTGGCGGTGGTGCCTTGTACTTCTTGGACTTCAGCGTGGATATCAGCGGCGTCGGTCTTCTTGCTGAGCACGTAGATGACGGTCTTCTCTTCGTTGGCAGCTGGGATGATCTTGATGGCGGCCTTCTTGCTGGCCTTGGCTGGTGCCCTGATGAAGACGACGTTGTAGTTCTTGCGTGGGGTGCCAACGGTGATCAGCTTCTCCCTGTACTCGTCCTCGTTCTCCTCTGGGGCTGAGTGCAAGTAGAACCTCTTTGAGATGATGGTCTGTTGGGGCTGTTGCACTTGCTGTTGTTGGACGAAGCTGTTAGATGAGGACGATCCCTGGCTGAAGAGGATTGGCTGCTGGACTTGCTGCTGCACGTGGTGCAACTGCTGCGATTGCTGGTTGTTGAAGAAGCTGGAGGATGAGCCCACCGATGTGGCTTGCACTGGGGCAAATGCTTGGAAATTGCCACCCAAGCCAGTTGCGCCAACTGACACCTGGTTCTGGTTGTAGTTGTATCCTTGGGGTGCAGCCAACGCCACGGCTGATAGGCAAAGAACCTGGAAGGGAACAAGCACACAGTGAGTTCAAACTCGTGATTCACCGCTCGGGCAAGCCACTCACAATGAATCCACGCATCTTTCTGCTTGAGTAAAGGTGACCTAAATGAAAGGAGCTAGACGAACGATTGACTGAGAGGTGAAGCTCTGTGTCGGAACTGATGCTGAGATAGACGCCGCAATCAGCTTTTATACACCAAAACCGAAACCGCTCCAAGCAATCGAACTGCCAGATAATTACCAGCCTTCGAGATGAGATCTCCGAGCTGATGCCGGCCCGGTGGAGAGGGGCGACCAGTGTCCCCCGCCTGCCAAAAATAATTTCCCCCAAAAATTTGATGTCATGTTCCAACAACAAACACCTTCGCGGCGGCGTTGTGTACTTGCATGCAACGCCGCAGACACTTTCGCAATGGAGGCGAACGGTGGCTTTTTTTCTTTCCTTTCTTTCGGCGTTTTCTTCTTCGTTTCTCTGCTCGGATATCCGACACATTTGATGAGCATTACCATCATCATCGGTCATTGCGGCGGTCGGAGGAGGGCGCAAAGCCGCCACTAGATGCTGCAAGTGGGACACTTGTCCGAGGTGGAGGGATTATAGATGCTTACTGAACGCAATCAAACTGAAATGGCCTGCAAATGTCAGCTGATGTTTTCATTATTTCCTAACGGATCTCCAATTAATCTCGTAATTATAGTGCCAGAGCTGCGGTTGGGTTTGCTTTGTGCGTTGGCCACTTGATCAACGCACGATAGGGAGAAGGTATCAAGCGCTGATTGCCTATTGACGTGATGATGAATTGTGCTTATGTGCAGGGCAGTTGTCACCTGTGTGAAATCGGCTGTCAGCGAGGGGCCATTTGCATATTTGCAGGCCCTTCTGGGACGTGGCTCCAGGTCCCAGACCAGGAAACCTTGGCATTGATTGCTGCAGTAGCACGCGATGTGAACATAATGGTTTTGCTGAAAGCATTGCCTTTTGAATACGGAAGCTCTGATCGCGGCTTAATGTGCGATGACACGTGGAGAAGTTGGTGTGGCATGCCGCAGTTGAAACAAAAGTGTCTACTGCGGTCGAAACATTCGAGCAGACCCCAGCAAAGATTGGAGAGTTTCGCGTAGTTGATGAAAGAAATTGTGCCGCCAGGAGTGACGGCCGAGAATATTAGCAGAGGTTTAGAAAAGAGTTTCCGGCTATGATCGAATCGCATGCATCACAGTGTGGTCCAGTTAGTGACATTAGATGCGCCAAGGCGAACGTATGTGTGATCAAGAAGGAACGTGTATCAACCGTGAGATGTGATGGATGAATATAGGGCTCGCTTTGACGCTGTAGACACTCAAAAACTTGCTTTTCTACCCAGGAATGGATCAAGTAGGAACGTGTATCAACCGTGAGATGTGATGGATTCATACAGGGCTCGCTTTGACGCTATAGACACTCGGTGATTTTTCAAAAACTTACTTTTCTACCCCGGAATGGTGTGATCGATGGCACAAGCTCCACGAAAGCTGAACATTTTCTTCATCAGAAGTCGGATCCCAGATCGGCTGGCAAACGGACGAAGGTTGCAGGTAGAACGTGAGCCTTCTCCCAAGTGCAAGTCATTAACGTTTCCATAAGACTTCCAGAACACTGTAGCAGGTCTCCAGCAAGAGAACATGGCAATTCGTGGCAATTGGTCGACAAGCAGGTCACCATCAGGACTTGTATCCACATCAATGTACTGTCTACTTGTGGGTCATCTCTAGACGAGAAGGTTGAAGAGGTTGGTTAGGCTAGGTGGTTGTACAGGTAAGACTCTTCTCCATGGGGGGCCTGGAGCAACGATGAAACCATCGCCTTTAACCAATCTCCCTACCCTTCCGGTGAATCGAATCCAGAAGCTATGTGAACCTTGACGACGGCAAGTCTAGCTTGGTTCCACTTGAAATAATTACATTTGTCTAGATTGTCTCCGAAAATTCAATAACAGGCCACAAAAGAGCCTTCCCAGGAAACTATTTACAAACTTGGTATCGATGCGCCACGACATTGGCAGTGGCTGCATTTTTTGCTACGCTTGCCAACTGTCGATACACGATATTACAACCCGACCCATCCACATAAGCTGGGCAGCAGACAGTCATTCTAAAACAAAGATTACATATCCACACCATAAAAAGAGATCTTACGAGACTTCAATGGCTTTCAATGCCTTCTGGAGAAAGGGTCTTGATGAGGAGGAAACGGGAAACACCCTCTGTGTACCTGCCTGGCTTTGGTGGGCCTCAGACGTTGGCACATTGCCACATTTAGGAATAGTTTAGAAATATCAACAAACGAACAGGTCAAGTATCTTGGCATTAACTTAACGGAAAGGTTGAAGTTCAACAGTCATTCGAAACTGACCCTCAAGAAGGCCAACCTAGGCTTCCATCGCATCTATCCCTTGATGCGCAAGCAAAATGGACTAAGCCAGAGGACAAAACTTCTGCTATACAAGCAGCATATACGGCCGGTCTTAACGTACGGCTACCGAATACGGTACACCATCTCTAATACCTTATACGGCTGATCCTAACGTAAGGCTTCCGAATATGGTACACCATCTCTAAGACCAGCATGACGAAGCTCGCAATTTTCAATAGCAATATGTACCGGACGCACCTTCGACAGGGACCGTCAAAGGCGCTACAGGAACAGGAATAGGCCAGCACGCGTCATCCCCCTGCAACAGTACAGGTGACACTGTTCAGCAAGCAGCTACTAAACATCAACTACCATCCTAACGAGGAAACCAAGAACTTGAGAAACACAATCCCCGGACAACGCTCTCTGCTAAACGAGCAGAACTTTCCAACGACGTCGAACAACGAGCTTCATGGATTTCACCAGGAATCACCATCGAGTCTTAATTGGCTACCACATCACCACCCCATCCCAAAAGGACCACCATTGACACACGAACTTGGACTTGAACAACCCCATGCAAGTACCAACCATTGTAGGACATAAAAAATAAACCGACAATAATACGAAAGATTAACTTAAGCAATGTACATTAGATGGGCCCCTATTGTTGAGCCAACACCCTAACTTTTAGTTTGTAAGTCTAGTTGTAAGCTCAGTTGTAAAAATAATACCGTTCAAATACATTTTTAAATCTTTTTGGGACAGTAAGTCAGTAACTTTGAAATCAAATAATTGATTCCTCTTTCAACGTTGTCTCCTTTCCCAACGACATCCCAACGTCTCAAACACTTTCGAAATAAATCCCCCTTATTCTGGTGACAAATTCTCGCCTCGGGTTTTTCAGTCACCTCACACCAAAATCTGTATTTTTGAGTTCCAGAGAGGTGACAAGAAACTAATCGAATTCTCTTCAGAAAAAATTTAACTAGTTGGCGACATATGCTGCAGATATCAATTCCAATTCGGTGGTTGCATTTGATAATTTGTATAATTCTTGGATGCAATTGGTTCAGAACACGGATATGTTGGTGCGCGTATGTGGTGGATTACATTTCAATGACAGCCCAAGGACAACTTTGTGTTTTAGTAAACAAAAATGGATTTCTGGGTGTGATTGGAATTATCCTCCATTAAAGAGAGCAGCCACTCAAATTGTTGATTTATTGTTGTTTTAACACTAAACGTGTACATAGCAACCAACTTCTATTCCTATCAGCAACAACATTTGGGCTAAAGTTTACAAATTTATCCTACGTCGATTGGCGTCACCCCCGAAAATGCAAGCGACAAAATCTCTCTCATTCTATCTCACTTTCTCATGAAATGTCACTAAGGGAATACACACGATCGTGGTGCTAGCGACAAATGTCACATAAAGTGACTAAGAGAACACAAATTTGTCACGATACGTGATTTCTCAAACTTTACAAAATAAGCATTTGGTGCTACGTCTTGCACGTTCATCTGCGGATGCCCACTATTTTGCATATTCCTTGCCTTCTGGTGCGTAGTGTCGTTTCGTAGTCGTGGCCCCAGATTAAATCCCCGAATTCAGCATCTCTCACAATTCACGGTCATGATCACACACACTGCAATAAGTGATTGTGAAGGTTTCTGCAGTTCATCCCAACTCTTAATTGGAAAATTTCGAAATTCTAAAAATTAGCACAGTAAGTGTTCATCACCTCTTCTGCTCCTGCCCATGTCTGATGCAAATATAAACTTCTGGATGCTCATTTTTCCAACGACTCAATTGGTTTAATTGGCTTAGCCACCGCAAGCTTACTTCACTTCATGTCTTTCTCCGCTCCGGATGGTTACTCAGCAGTGATTAATGGACCAGTCAAGTAAAAGTGCACTCCATTAGCAACTTCTACCTCTACGCTCACACTACGGTCATTTTGTTTTCTAAAGGTTAAACACAACTTTCTGATCTTTCTCTTCAACTTCTGGATTTGGTTTCATTCAATTATTGCTTTCAACCCTCAATTTACAACTCGTAAGTTTATCAATTCCTCATTCATCAATTTATGGAAATAGTAGAAGTTAAGGGAGGAAATGCGGGGGAGTTGGAGGTCGTGGCGTTGTGGGTTGGTACGTCGACCCCTGGGCACTTGAGCCTGCGCAGCCCAGGTTCGATTCCCGATAGGAGCAAAATACTTTTACGGCTTCACCTCTTTCCAGTCATTGACAATGCTGAATGAGGGTATAACTGCCTGGAAAAAGCTTCTCAAATTGGCCGTTCGGAGTTGGCAAGATGTAGGTCCCCTCCACTCGTAAGAGAACAATATCACGCACAACACGAGTGTTAGCTGAAAAGCCGGGACCTGGCCACCATATTATATCGTCATCATCACCACTCTATAATAAAGCGCTTTGTATGTAAGTATGTCCCACCTTTACCGAACGCGAAGGAAAAAGATCCCTTGTAAGTTATCGAGTCCTTTGGTGGAGTGGGTTGGTGCGTTGCTCACAGCTCACTCTTTCGTACAGGTGCTGTTTTCAAATCTGTCTGGGGCTATCTTTTTTTTTCTTTTTTATAGACAATCGTGTTTTTTTTTTAATGAACAATTTACATAAATATCGCAATTATTGCTTTTTGCAATAAAATTCTCAAACAAAGGGTTGTTGCATCAATCCGGTATCAAACCATTTCAAGTTGTGTAGTAATGGATATCAAACATCCTGCAGTGTGTTGTAACTTCGAGTTGCACACATTTTGTTCATTTTTCATTTTCCTGGAACCGTTTATTTTGTTTTCCGTATCAATCGATCTTGCAAACGAACATACAGAAAAGACTGACTGGGTCACCAAACGAATGGATGTACAAACGCAGGTATGGATGTGGGCACTTACCGTCGCAACTATACCGAATGTGATCGAAAAACAAAACTCTTATGAAATTATCGGGTTCCTTGGCGGTGTGGGTTGGTGAGTTTCTGCAGATCCTGTGTTTGTATCTGGCTGTACGTATTGGGCCAAAAACGTAATTCGTGCGGCCTTTTTTTAAATTTGAACGTTTATTTAAGAAAAACATGTGAAATAGATTTACTCCAAGTATTGCCCGTCTGATGCTATGACATTTTCCCCTCTTTCTGGCAATTTGTGGATCCCATCACAAAAGAACTGCGCCAGCTTGGCAGCCAAGACTGAATTAAGCCAATTTCAGCTCTGATGTGAGCCGTATTTCAGTGAGGGCATTCTGCATCGACCGGAAGGGGCAAGGTTGTCCGTGTTTCACATATGATTTTTTGCGCTTGGGGTTGTCGTATTGGATTCATTCTTCATCACCAGTAACAATCCGATGCAAAAGTGACTTCCTTTTGTGGCATGCCAGCAGCATGCAAAACTGCCTTTCGACGTCTCTCGGCTTGAGTTCATGTGGAACCCAATTTCCTTGTTTTTGAATATATCCAGATGCTTTTAAACGTTTTGAAATGGCTGCTTGAGTGACACTCAAAGATTCTGTGAGCTCTTCTTGTGTTTGGCAACAATCTTCATAGAGTAATGCTTCCAGTTCTTCAGCTTCAAACTTTTTTGGCTGTCCAGGACGTTCATCGTCTTCCAAGCAAAAATCACCACTTTTAAATCGTGCAAACCACTTTTGGCACGTTCGCTGATCTAGCGCATGTTCACCATAAACTGCCACCAAAATACGGTGACTTTCGGCAGCAGTTTTGAGTAAGTTTTGAGTAGTGATGAAGAACTCCCCGCAAAAACACTTTTCAGCACAAAATTATTGTTTTTTTTTTTTGTTTAGCTTTTAATTGAGCTTTTGTTACATTTCAGCGTGCATCATAGATCGTATCAGACTTTCGAGAGACCTTCGGTGTTCGCTTCTTTATTCGTGTCTATTCGGCATACATTTCCCTCGTGACTATTTTCTTATTGTCAATCCGGCTATTTTGAACAATGTTCGAAAGGCAATGGAAAAAAGTATTCCTTACTGTGAAGAACATTCCAATGTAAGTTTCACTGACTTCCCCTCAAAACTGTCGCCTATCATTTGTCGGGGAAAATCAAATGAACGGCGAAAGATGGTGGCAATTGATTGGGCAAATTTGACCGCATTAAGGGGGCCTATGGCAGCAAAGCATACGCATTCGCAAATCCGAAAGAGAAGAACGACAACAAAACGAAGCTAATGTCCCAAGCATATTTATACAGAGATGATGTACCCGTAATATTTGCCATAAAATTCGATTTTGAGGAATTTTCTTCAAATGACTTAATTCGTGCGGTTTTTGTTTAAAATTTTAACGTTTATTTAAGAATGACATGTACAATAGTATTATTCAAAGTATTGCCCATCTAGCTGACTTTTTCCCATCTTTCTGGAAGTGCGCCGGCTTGGCAGCCAAGAATGAATAAAGCCCATTTTTGATATTCTGCTCTGATGCGAATCGTATTTCAGTGAGGGCGTTCTGCATCGACCGGACTAAATGGAAGTCAGAAGGGGTAAGGTCTGGGCTTTAAGGCGGGTGGGGTAAAACTTCCCATCCACTGTTTGCAGTGTTCTTACCGGAATAGCAACGTGGGGCCGAGCGTTGTCATGATGGACAATTATTGTTTCGTGTCTGGACGCATATTCCGGTCGTTTTTCGTCTACTGCTCTCAAACGGATTAATTGTGTTCGGTAGCGTTGTCCATTGAAGAAGAACTCTCAGCAAAAACAGGCTCAAAGTTCCACATATTTGAGTGACAAAAAATTATTGTTGTTTACGCTTCAAATGAATGATATATACTGAAATGACTGTGGCTTTCCAACGCATATTCCAATGGAATAACACAAGTTACGCCATCTCTTAGCAAACCGCACGAATTAAGTTATAGACCCAATACTTTATTTACAGTTTGATGCAAATGATTTTCCGATTTGATTGCTAAGCTCTACATAAGGGCATATATATTTATGATCAATTCGAAAAAATAAAAACATTAATCATCATCATCGTCTGACCCGCATGCTCCTCCAAAGGGGTCGCGGAGATTAAAAACGCACGAGAGATCTCCAGGCAACTCGATCCTCCGCCATCGACTCTAACTCATCAGGAGTTAAGCTCAAGTTCTTGGACTTGGTCAAACCACCTCGCCAAGCGGTCGCCTACCTGATGGTATCACATTCAACGCCAGCCTCGGAAGTCTTGATGAAGGGAATAATAGTCATACAAAACAATTATTCATCACTATACATGCATGTATGTAAGCATGTCATACGTATGGCAGCGATGCCTAACATTCTGCCTGTCGTACGACAGGCTTTTCTACTAGTTATTATGTATTATTTCCCTTTTTTTTCTCAGCGAGACTTTCACTTCCAAAATAACTGCCCTTCAAATATGGCCACCGACTGCCTCAATTAACTTCATTTGTCTATAATTCAGGTTTTCAATTTTGCACGCAAATATAAGAGATGGCACAGAAAGGTCACACGATATGAGCACTCTCCGTTGTGGCGCCTAACATTAGGTTTTGTTTGTTTATTCCGGCACATCGTCTCACTCCAAGCTCGAGGTATGTGCCATCTTCACTAGTCAATCGATTAAAACTAATATTTGCCAAGAAACAACATTCGATGTCCTCGGTGACGACAAGTAAAGTATGAACTTAACATTGACCTTAGGAACAAGTTATACCGTCTTTCTCAGGTGCCGTAAATGCGTGCATCATAAGAGCTGAGCACACATCAGTTTGGCGGAGAAGGTACAATTTATAGTGCACATTTGATCAGGTTCCATGACTTCTTGCTGAAAGACCTCCCCAATTCAAGTTTGGCATCTGCTGTTACAAATACAAATCATTATTAAGGAAATGCATTCCATATCCTCTAAACGTGCGTACTTGGAGTACGTCGGTCGTTTTGTTCACAATTGCTCAAATTGCCGGAAACTTGGGTGCCAACTCGTGATTTAAGCGGCGAGTTGAAAAGTGATTTTGTGCACTACTTTAACTCACAGTCTGTGGGGGCCGTGCGTGGTGCCGCCCCAATTTATGCCATCCCTAGGAATTTTTTCACACACGAAAAAACCTTTAGATACGGTTTCAACATATACCGTTAGTGGTCTTAATAAAGCGAAGAAGATGGCTGACTGTAATGCTATCAAAATAATAAAAAAACTAAATCTACGGAATTAGTGAGCATTGCAGTTGCATAGCTAATGTACAATAATTTCCTCCTCATCCTCGTCTCTGCAGCTTCTACCAAAGTCGTTGTTGGACACGCCTGATCTAATGCGTAAGTTCCTATGGCGCAATGCCTTGTTATAACGCCAATGACAGTTCTAGGATACGGCCTCCTCAGTCTAATTAGACTCAGCGATAGCTTAGGGCAGAGCGTAGGCCAGAGTTGTTTGATAATAAGCCAGTTGACCACATACGATTCATTTGAGCGATACACATGTGTATGTATGTAAATAAACTTGGTGCTTTTTTCAGGTACAGCAGCGTTTGTATTTCCAATAAAAGGACGTGAAGTCATGTTTGGAGGATCATAGTATGTTCCCACTAGACGAAATTGAGTAATTTCGACAACTTCCCTCGAAATTAGGATCGAGATTGCGCAATCTGCCATACAACGATCCAATTTCGAAATTGCCTCAATTGGATCAATTTCAATGAAATTGCGTACGAAATTGTGCATCATCACGACTTCCGAGGCAGGCGCTGAATGCGATTCCATCAGGTAGGCGACCGCTTGGCAGACCCAGGACGAGGTGGTTGAACAAAGTCCAGAAACTTTGCCAGGTTACGCCTGATGAGTTAGAGTCGATGGCGTAGGATCGAGTTGGATCGAGACCTCTCGTACGTGGTTTACCTCCGCGACCCCCTTAGTGAAGCATGCGTGACAGAAGATGATGATTGTGTAAATTAAACACTGTTGTGTTCTTTTAGTTTAAAAAAACATTTTTATTTTTTATTTATATGGGCAGAGTAACCCCTTACACGCTAACTTTAGACTGAACTACAATTCTCTTACATCTACCTTAAATTGTGATGGATTGTTCCCATAACTGCGCTCGGGTTTCCGGATGCCGCACGTGACGGGACGTGGCTGGCTGCAACACTATGTCTCCGGTTTGCCAGACACTAGGTCAGCGTTTTGCCGCTTGTGGGAACATTGTTGGTGATTTGATGCCATCGTGGAACTGTGGATGTGAGGGAGAGAAATATTTCGCGACTTAACTTGTATTAAGTACTGTAATAACAAACAAAACTAGCAGATTTTTTGCCATTACGCCAGTTAACTAGCAGATTTCTGACAGATTGCGGTATTTTTCTTTTTTACTAAAATTGTCCTCACGATGTCGACGTAAAGGCACTTTCACTGTCAAACCAAATTGCAACCAATTCTGTAGTGTGAACACTTCGGACAATTTCAAAAGAATAAAAGAAAGTGGGACCTTGTATCGAAGTAAGAACGAGCCCACGAAGAAAGTATTGAGTCTATAACTTAATTCGTGCGGTTTGCTAAGAGATGGCGTAACTTGTATTATTCCATTGCAACATGCGTTGGAAAGCTACTGTCATTGTACGTCATTCCAGTATATGTCATTCATTTGAAGAGTAAACAACAATATTTTATAAATTCAATATATTTGCGCTGTATTTGGTGGGATCAGAAGGGTGTGCTGTATTATGAGCTGCTAAAACGGGGTGAAACCATCAATGGACAACACTACCGAACACAATTAATCAGTTCGAACAGAGCAGTAACTGAAAAACGCCAGGAATATGCGACCAGACACGAGGCAATCATTTTTCATCCTGACAACGCTCGGCCCCACGTTGCTATTCCGGTTAAGAACGATTTGGAAAACAGTGGTTGGGAAGTTTCACACCCCCTGCCTTAGAGCCCACACCTGGCCCCTTCTGACTACCATTTGTTCCGATCGATGCAGAACGCCCTCACTGCAATATGGTTCACATCAGAGCGGAATATCAAAAATTGGCTCGATTCATTCTTGGCTGCCTAGCCGGCGCAGTTCTTTTGGGATTGGATCCGCAAATTGCCAGAAAGAGGGGAAAATTCATAGCTTCAGATGGGCAATACATTGAATAATAGTATTGTAAATGTTTTTCTTAAATAAACGTTCAAATTTTGAAAAAAAAAACCGCACGTACGTATTGACTAAGGGGTGACTCGCACGGACACAAAGGTTAAGGGACAATGTACACATGCACAAACGTTTCCATGGTACGATGAACTGTGTGCAAGCTGAAGCCATGGCCCTGATGCCAAGGAACATCACAACAAATTTCGCGTTGGGTATTTACAACAGAGCCCTTAGTTCGATGGTATTTTTGAAGAATTTCCGGACATTCAGGAAAACGTGAAACGATGCTTCATGAAATGGCACGCTTTAACAATAGAAAGACGGCATTTGACCCACACAATAAATTTTTGATTTTGATCTAAATTTTGAAAGTGCTTACCAATCAGTTTTTTATTTCTTACTACAATCATTGCTTTTGCCTGGTTATAAAAATAAACGCTAAACTTAAATTTCCCCGCCGTCATTTCAGTGTTAATGAATATTTTGACAGTCATTGGTAACTCTGACAGCTGCTGAAACGTAACAATTCAAAAAATCATCACTCCTACCTGGTCACCCTGTACTTGCTGTTTGGTTCAGAAGCCAGTGTCTAAAACAAATCCCAATAAGAGCGTTATGAAATCCATCCCAATACGCCAGCGGTGGGGGCTGTGTAACTCTATTTGGAGAAACAGTTAATGGATAAAACGTCGCCACAAATTTGTATTTGAAGAATAGGTACTTCAGAGGGTGATGATGAAAGTATTTTAATGGAGCCAGAGGTTCAATATAGACCGGTTGTCAATTCGGTAGACCATCGCAGTGATAGGGGGTATGTTCAGCAATCTCCATCTTTTGATTCCTGATTCACTGTCTCTCTGTTCACAACGTTTCATGACACCTTAACACCTCAAATCGCCGATGAGCTTCTTCAGCCCATGTTCGAATTGTTCACCGAGTCAAATTGATCAATTTGACATGGCTTGACGCCTCTTTGTCGGCCTTTTTGTCGCGAATGTGTGCCGGTGCCAATAATATCCAGTAAAGCGGCGACAATAACAACCGTGACGTTATAGTTGAGTGACAAAATGTGCACAAAAGAAATTTTACGTAAGCGAATGTTGAGTTGTGGGGAAGCACGAAGCACATTGTACATGAGGATCACACGTAGATGCAGACGTAATTGTAAGCAAAAGTATTTAAAAGTGTTTGTAGTTTTTGATTGACAGCCCATGGCAGTTGAATTGAATTGAAGAACTTAGGTTGTGCCACAGCAGGACACTAGAACTGTGACCATAAAGATCTATTGTACCACCTTCTCTTGGTCTAGGATTTAAGGGGCGCCTTCAGAAATTGATGTTATGAGGCAGTCAAGTTCCTCGGGAGTGTTTGTGGCTACGTGTATACCCTCGAGTTTAGAGTTACGTTTCAATTGGTATCTCCCCCAATTGGTGGCCCATAGCTCACTGATATTACTTCTCGCGGGCCAGTGATTAGTTTAAGCACAATAAGCACGTGGTCTGAGAAAGGGGCTTCTCTAAAATGGCATACTTTGTTAGTAACAAGTGCTTTAAAAATAGAGTGGCTGACTACCTAAATGTGGGCAAAGTGTTACCAGATCTCAATAGATCCTGTTCCGCGAACCATCTAGAGGTCTTAATAAGGCGATGACGTTGACTGAGGCTAATACTACTTAGTTCTGTCAGTTCGTAGAAATATGGGGGCGTCAAACTGATTAAATCTGCGGGATGAGAGGGCACTGCAGTTAAGAAGTGGTTTCTTCTCCCAGTTCATCTCTGGAACTTCTGCAGAAGTCGCTACATGG
Source organism: Eristalis tenax (assembly GCA_905231855.2). Classification (NCBI taxonomy): domain Eukaryota; kingdom Metazoa; phylum Arthropoda; class Insecta; order Diptera; family Syrphidae; genus Eristalis; species Eristalis tenax. Next base: position 31,307,492 of record HG993124.1, on the reverse strand, counting down.
GAGACCTGGTCTTGAGGATTGAAGTCCAATGGCCGGTTATAACGCCTGCAATGGCCGCATGAGAGTTCTAAGATTCGGCCTACTCATACTGAACAGGTCGCGTGAGCGTGTTGGATCGATAGCTGGCCATAACTGCATCGTGTGCCCGAAGAGCATCTATGTTTGGTTGGGAGATACTCAAGTTACTTTGGAAAGACATTTAGCAGTCAGCACTGTGTACCGAACTTGAGTTAGGCTACTCCGCCATCTTCAAGAAGTCGAATTCCCTTCCTAAACTCACCGACAGCCTGGTATCACATTTCAACATTCTTTGCTGCTTGAACTGGAAGTCTGACAATCAGACCTCCGCGAAAGTTCAGAGGCAGTGCGTGTTTACTGCAGTTACCTAATATTAGAAATCATTCATAATCCAGAGTTTGTCAGAAAGAGAATACGTCATGTTTCAGAGTCCTTATCGCATCCAAAAGGGCCACCTAAGCCGTGATAAATTTCCCGGTTTTTCTTCACTCTCTATTCCAAGGCAATCCTCGATTGTTGACCGACTTTTCATGAGATAGACAGTGGGCCCCAAGTGAGCCCCAAGTGGATGTCGACACATCGTGACAATTGTAGATGCGAATGCGATGAACTCGTCATACAGTTGGCACCTGGCATCTCGCTAAAAACAACCATATTCCGAAACCAAACATGGCCAAACGAACCAGCAAATGGTTTGAAGGCACTACGACAGCATCCCTCCTTACAAAGTAAATCTGCCCGACATTCAATCTCCAACGATCAGTGTGTCTCACAAGTCGACACTCAGGACACTAATCGAGGTCGTAACGACTATCGACAGCCATGACATTAGTATCGACATCCAACACATAGACTCATGTAGAACTTGCAAGCCGAGAAAGCGAAGGAGACCACACCCATCCACCTCCTTCTTTCCTTGTGCACTGCTTTCGCGGCTTATCAGAGGGCTTACCTCTACACGCGATCCCTGCAAAAAAGTGTGCCTGCACAAAAAACAATCGGAGATTTCTTATGACTCGATGATCCTCTGGCGACCAATGACGTGTATTTATTCTTAATCTAGTCAATTCCCACTTGCTGCTGCACTCCTAGTGGTTATAATTTGGCGGCAAATAGCTATTGCTGTTCAAAGCGACACCACCGATGTCATCAGCAACGGCGTTTGCCAACACCGGGGCAGAGGAGGGTCCCGGATAAGCGCCATCTGGCTGAGCGTCCTTCTCGTGAAGACTTCCAATCACAGACGACACTGAGGAGACGCCTTCATTCAGGATCTGCGTCGATCCGCCCAAGTGCTCGTACTCGGCTTGAATCTGACCCTGGGCATGATTGGCCTCCTCGGGGGTCTTGTATTTGATGAAGTACACCTCCGGTTTGGTTGTCGTCGTTGGCAGCTCCTCGACACGCGCATGAACCTCAACAGGGTCGTCCTTCTTGGTCAGCACGTACACAACGGTTTTCTCCTCCTTGATGGCTGGCACAATTTTGACCGTTGCAGGCTTCTGCACTTTGGTTGGAGCGCGAATGAAGACGACGTTGTAGTTCTTCTTGTGTGGCCCTAAAGTGACGACCTTCTCTGCAACCTCATCGGCCTCCTCATCGGCAGCTGAGTGAATGAAAAATCTCTTCGAAATCATCACCACATTTTGCTTGTGCTCAGGAAGGACTCCGTAAGTGGCGAAAGGACGACGCAGGTGATCCGATGGGAAGTGCAGAGCCCTCAAACTATCCTCCACGAGCGGAGAGTCAACGGAATACTGCTGATCCTGCTGAACTCCTTGCTCTGCTCTCACTACCTCATGGCCCAGTGGGTAAGTGTATCCTTGCGGTGCGGCAGCAGACAGGCTAACGACACAGAAAATCTGAAACGAAATCAAGTTCGATGTGAGTGGCTCCAGCTGCGGTGCCTGCACTTACAATAAGTCCACGCATGTTCCGGCCTGGAGTTGTCGAGTTAATGAACGAGTGAGATGTGCTTGAGATCTGCGAGTCAATCATCAATTTATACTTGCGCTCTCTCGACCTGGAGATCGCCGGCTTAATTAGTTCGAGGCATGGAATTAAAATTAATTGCTGTGCGCAGTCGATGGAACAATTCATATTGTCCCTCGACAATGGTTTGACGGCATAACCATTAGCCGAAGACTGTCGGGGTTTCCCAATACGGGGCACGTCCAGGAAGGGAACGCATTGAAAGTGAAAACAAGCGGGAGTTACGGAAAGAGGCTGGCCACACCTTGGCACCGCCGCAACTTGGGCCCCCTTCTGATTGCACGTGGTTATGAAAGTAGCTCTCGTCCCACACGAGCTGCACAATTGGATAATTTGTTCGATCTTCAATTGAATGTATCACCGTGATTCGAGCCGTGATTATGGCCACCAGCAGCTCTTCGATTGCATGTGCCGCTCTGCCTTGAGATGTACTTTTACAAGCTAAGACCTCTGACGGGTGATGGAGCTTTGACAGTTTAAGTAGTTTGATCCATTTGTGAATTCATTGCCTCTTCAAATTAAATGTTTACGAACGAGACCATCTCGGAAATTTGCGGGTGAATTGGGCTGATTTCAAGTCCGGAGCTGACTTCAAGCGAAGACGTTGCCGAGTGAACTAATGTGTGGTGGGAAGTAAGACAGTTGCGGTGAAAGTGAACTCATTTCATTTGTTTTCTCTGGAATTCTGACACGGTATTCATTTATTTGGGTGTCCGGTGTGCTGCACAGACGTTTTATAACCATTTGTGCTACAATCGGGGTATGTTCTCAGACTGCGGTGGTAGTTCTTTTCGATTTTTATCACTAGACGATGGCATGCTTACGGCGTGAAAGCGATTTTGTTTTCCACACTAAGCGATGTTATTCTTTCGGTGCACCGTGGGTTGGTTTTTTAAGAGAGCACGCAAATAAATGTGCAACTTTTGAACCCGTACATGTGTCAAGAGACGAAATGGTTGATTTAGCTCAAACGGACTACTCATTAAAGGAGTAAGCTTATGGCCAAATCACAACGTTGCGTTCGCGCGTTCGTGCGTTGATAGACTTCAGCTTACGAAAATGTTATACCAAAACACAGGTCCCTCACTTTCCCAAATCACAATGAAAGGCGCGCGTTTCACAAGTAAAATTGTAAAAGGGATGGGTTTTACTAGACAAAAAAAAGGAATTATTTCACATTAAATCCCAAAAAAAAAATAAAAATAAAATAATTACGCACTCAAATAGTAGCCTCAGCCTGCCAACAATGAAAATCAGGAGTAACTAAATGAAAATTGTTTCACAACTGTCAAAAGCCCGAGTTTGAAGAAGCAGATATATCTACAAATTTATGCTCGCGATAACGATATTACGGCCTGTGAACTATCAAAGCGCGACCAATGCAGCGTGACTTGTTTAATGGATTACGTGCTTAAAATGTCAGAGCACCATCACGCGAACGCGACTTTGTGATATGAGTATTAAGGAAAAAATGTATACATTAATTCGTGCTGTTTTTTTTTCAAAATTTGAACGTTTATTTAAGAAAAACGTTTACAATACTATTATTCAAAGCATTGCCCATCTGAAGCTATGACTTTTCCCCCCTCTTTCTGGCAATTTGTGGATCCCACCCCAAAAGAACTGCGCCGTCTTGGCAGCCAAGAATGAATCAAGCCAATTTTTGATACTCTGCTCTGATGTGAACCGTATGTCAGTGAGGGCGTTCGGCATCGACCGGAACAAATGGTAGTCAGAAGGGGCAAGGTCTAAGCTATAAGGCGGGTGGAGTGAAATCACTGTTTTCCAAATAGTTCTTAACCGGAATAGCAACGTGGGGCCGAGCGTTGTCATGATGGACAATTATTGCCTCGTGTCTGGTCGCATATTCCGGACGTTTTTCGGCTACTGCTCTCTTCGAACTGATTAATTGTGTTCGGTAGCGTTGTCCATTGATGGTTTCACGCGGTTTCAGCAGCTCATAATACAGCACGCCCTTCTGATCCCACCAAATACAGGGCATTACCTTCGCGCTATGGTTATTCGGCTTTGCCGTTGATTTGGCTGGTTGGCCAAGTCAAAATCGTGCAAACCACTTTTGGAACGTTCGCTCCGCTAGCGCATGTCCACCATAAACTTCCACTAAAGTTCGATGACTTTCGGCAGCAGTTTTGTTCATATTAAAGTAATGAAGAAGAACTCCCCGCAAAAACACTTTTTCAGGCACAAAGTTCGACATATTTGAGTGAAAAAATAATTATTGTTGTTTACGCTTCAAATGAATGACAACGACATTAGCTTTCCAACGCATTTTCCAATGGAATAACACAAGTTACGCCATCTCTTAGTAAACCGCACGAATTAAGTTATAGACCCAATAATTTAATTCAAAGACGTTTATAGGACTTAACTCAGAAAATGATTGTGGGTGACTTAAGTGCACACACGGCATGTTGTTGCAGAAGCAAGTGGGCGGCGAAGCGTACATTGCGGAAAAAGGTGCATCTGTCAATTGCAAGTTTAATGGCGTCTGGAAATGATGGCAGATTGCTGGCTCCCTCTTTGGACACAACAATTGTATAACACTTCGCTCATCCTTGTCCTACTCTATGCCGCCGAAGCATGCACAATCTCAAGAGCAGGTGGAGAAGCCCTTTGTATTGTCGCGACACAAGTTTTGCGTCCAATCTCTGGGGGTAGTGGGTACTGATGTAGGCTGCCAGTGAATTCACCAGCAAACTTGTTGGTCCACTGTGATACCCGCAGTCAGACTATTACCGTTGATCGACCACTCCAGTGATCGTACCGGGACGACTAGACCAGATTTGAAAAGCAGATAAATGCGTTTTAACTTTGCTTTCAATGGGATGTGAACCGGGGACCCCACTAAACAAGGGCAGGCCTTTAACCAACATCGCCATCCAGTCGTCTCTTGCGGTAATGGTACTTGGAGAAGAAGATTCAGCCACGAAATGTACAGTCAGCAGTACACATGAGTCTAGCAAAGCGACTACGGATCTATACTCTAGGGTGGCTAGGCCATATAGAGCGTATGGATGACACTGCTCCAGTCCGAAGAGTCCTTGACTCCGCACCAGTGGGATAACGTAATAGAGGACACCCACGAAGCCGATGGCACCCACAAGTGAAGAAAGACGGCAGCTAACTTGGCGTCAGTTGTACACTTAATAAAGCTAGTATTTATTTTGAGTTAGGTTTTATTTCACATGTTGAAGCTTATCGTTGAACTAACTACTCTCTTTTTATATGCAAGGAGAAATGGATCACGTGACACTACACAAATAGAACAAACAAGGGATCAGGTGACATAAGACTTGTAAGACAAGCAAAGAGCAGGAGACATTTAAAATGTAAGGCAAATAAAGGCGATAGGTTAGTGACGCCACAAGACAAAGGAGAGATCGGGTGGTTTAGTAGGCGGAGGCATAATCAGGTGACAGTTGGACGATAAGGGAGAGGGCCACGTGATCCTCTCTCTTATCGTCCAACTGTCACTTGATTATGAAATGTAAACAAATAGCACAAACAAACATCAGGAGACTGATCTACGAGTCATCAGAAAGGAAGTACGACAGAGGTGGCCAACTTCACAGCTGGCTGACCGCTAGCCTATCGACGAATTTCAGAGGCTTTTTGACAGATATTCATGAATTTTTGACAGTTATTCACGAAATAACGTAAATGCCGTTCTCTGATTGGTCAATTTGGCTTTAGAAAACGATATAAGTGTTGGTTGTCAAACATTTTAAGGGACAAGAAAGTTAGATGTTGGTCATCTCTATCGTACTTCGTTTCTGGTTGCCATCATGTACTCGTAGGAAACTCGTACGAAGTTGGATGTAGCTTGCTAAGGATCTTTCCAGCTGGAGACAATTGTTCGCTATGGACCAAGTCTATCCCGCCACAAGATGATGAAGAAGAAGATTGCAAGGACGACACACTGTTCTATTCACACACACGCAGTTCATCTGTCATAGCAAGTTGCATCTCGATAAATGGAAAACACAACTCAACTTAAGAAAACCCCAGTACTGGCAGTTTAGGCTTCCGACAAAAAGGGTACAAGGAATGCTCTGAAGCTTTCTTTTTTGTTACCTAATCTTTCTAGTTTTGGTAAGCTTACACTTTGAACCTAAAGAGGTGTTAATGTCTCTTTACTTCATGCATTGGTCATGAGTCTCTCTCAACTCGTAGGCGTAGTCCCGGCTCCCGTCCCTGCAATGACATAATCGAGTGGGGATTCACCCTGGAATGAAGTGAATTCAAGTCGACTTAGGGGACTAACGACAGGATACTTGCATTCACTTTGTTTAGATACCCACGGCTGTTCGTAAACAGGCTGTTAAAGAATGTAGAAAGTTCCACAGTATCTTTCTAGTGATGCACAAAGTCATACAGTCTAAACATCGAAATGGAATCAAGCATGGAAAATATTCGGAGAAACTTTCTTCCGCTGTGCATTGCTTTGAACAATGGGTTTTCTGTTCAAATATTTTTCAATCCCGTCTGTGGACTCCATTTCCGTTCCGAATTGCCCCAAACTCCCACCCAGGGCGTCTTATCAATGCGACTGATCCACTGTGTCGACATCTGCTTAGAGAGCCCACATGGGTATCAATTGCTGTTCCACCCTTGTTCCACAGTTCGTCAAAGATCACTGGCTCCATTGCATCCTCAAAATAGACCACCGTGCCTCAATCTTGCGATTCGATCTCCACCACATTTGGTCAACGCTTGTTATGCCGGCCACTCCAGCCGTTCAGCCGCAGGCGGAAAAAGTGATAGTGAATTCCGGCCCCACCACAAGTGATTACAAATCAATCAGATAACCGATTTCATGGGTTCCCCTTTTGCTGGTTCCTCTCATGTTACGGCTTCGACGCTGGGTATTTGGCCAACAATTAAATTCAACTTTTGGCGGGTAAATTGTACGAACCCGACGACTCATTCACCAAGCGTCCATCAATCAAGCCGAGTTATGAGTGCAAAACGCATGCGTGGGTCAGTGGGGTTGCCGAAATGGGACGTTCCCTCGGATGAGCAACATCTTGCTTTTGACGGTAAATGAGAGGCCATTAATCATGACATTGTACTCTAATGGCCGGGGTAATGATTTCGTAAAGGAGACGTCGGTGGTAACGTCTACGAACGGGGAGTGTTGGTGATTAAATATCCAGCTGACTCCCAGCGGGACGCTGCCAACTGATGACGAACTATCAAAGCGATTGAATTGATATAAAAGTGAATACTCGCAATTCGGCGAGCTACTTGCCGATGTCAGTTATCGTGGCAAAGAGTAAGACTCTTGTTTCAGACGTCTTATTGAAACTGATGATTCCCATAATTGTGAATCCAGTGTAGGCAATTTAAGTCATCTTGAACCCTCCTGTGCTCTGGAGAACCATGCTTTCTTCTTCTGATAGGGCTGCAGTCTGGCGTGGAGTTGGGTCAAGAGGCCTCTGTTGGATGAAGTTCTTCTTGACTTGTGTGCGCCATCGGTTTCGTGAGTGTCCTCTGTGACGCTGTCCATCACTGACGCAAAGACGAAAACTCGGCTGCTTTATTGATGAGCCTAGGCATATCCACAGAAGGTTGTCTGAAATCGTCTCGCTGTGCAGCACATATGGCTCGTGGTTGAATGTACTTCTCCGAATGTCATCAACGCCTTAGAGGCTCATCAATGTTGAGCCAGTGTGAAATGGAACAATTGCAAAATGCCGGCATAACTTAGTAGGTATGCAACGATACTTCTTCTCTCAGGAGGGAAAAGGTTGTTGAAAACGGAGACAATCTGAAAGACGTAGTGCCACCCTTATCATTAATGCTTTCACTTCAAAGACGAAACAGTGTTTAAATGACGAAATTAGTCGTTTAACACTAGGCTATATTTACCCTCAATTTGCCACAGTTTTTTTTTTTTTTTTCAAAATAAAGTTAATTGTACGCTCGCGGCTCACCGGGATATTTTCTCGTCTAGTTTCAGAATTAACAAGAATTTCTTCTCCAGAGGGCTCTGAAGGCTTGTGAAAAAAGCTATGTAAATGACACAATGTGATTTAACCGTCAAATAATAGAGGTGATAGATGGATAGAGATATCCATCTTCGGCTATTTTTGCTCTTAGTGTATTCGATACAACTCATACCTGTTTTTTGCAAACAGGTTTTACAGTAGCTCATGTACACTCAAGCACATTACAGTTGAGCCTTGAGTTTGCAAAAATGAACGAAGCTTAACGAAACTATTCAAAGGGTTGGGTATAATAGTGACGTCTATGTGGGATGTGATCGCGCAATAAGCCTGTTCGCGGAGATAAGACCATTGTTAGTAAAAATCTAAAAATAAAAGGTAAATAACGGCGATCAGACCGCAATTGAAAGTCCTTTTTTGCACTTTTTATTTTTTTTTGTGTGTATTTTACTGTATTTTGTGTGTTATTTCAAGTTATTTTTTAGGCGTGTCTTATTGCAAGCAAATTTCAATTTGCAAGTAAAATACTCTAACAACAAATCCTTTATCCGCTTAAGTTACCCCAGATATTTATCTCCGCTTGTCAAAGAAACCCGAAATACTTCCAGTCATTATTTTCCAGAGATAATGGAAGATAGAGATATCCATCTTTGGTCATTTTTGGCCCTAGTCCACACCGGAGATGTAGTGGTGTTCCCTTGTATTTCACACACATTTTTACACAAACCATGGATCCACCACGCAATGGCGCCGATTCGTGGATTTAAGTGGGAAAAAATTGCGACAGAGTGCCGAATTTGCCCACGATCCATGTATTGTGGTGCGGAGGGTGTTCAAAAGTTGACACGTATTCTTAAGAGCATATTCTGATATGTATTGTTATATGAAATTTCGTGAATAAAAATGTAATGCAATGCCCACTGCACTGGAACTATGTGACCTCAATTTAGTTCATAGTTCATATGCCTACAGCCTATCTGACAAAATGTCCCAAAAGTTAGTTCCACTCTTTACCCTTAATTAATGAATTCTGAAAACTCACACATTCAAATTACATTTTGATAACAACCACGACAAAATATTGAAATTATAAGCAAACAATTTTGTCCTAGTATGTCAGACTATAACCTGCTCAAATGGGAGCTCAAAGAATCGACTTCATGAACATAAGCTTTGTTCGTTCGTTTACCCCTCCATACTGTGTTGAAATTGAACAACAACATTTGAAATAACGTCCAACTAACGAGCGAATTTTCAAACAAGTACTCTAATCCACTGTGCGCCAGCTGATCTCAAGAGCTCACACGTATTTACAGACACGGGACAGACACGGTATAAAAAACGCTGTCAGATGGAATCAAGGGGCAAGAGAAGTAGAAGACGGATACATCCATCGCTCCATTATCTCTGGTCAAATGAGGTTCTTCGCGGCAGTGTTGCTCTGTTATTTCTGACTGAAAGCGATTCCGAAGTTTATCATAGTGGCAACAGTGAAGCCGATTTTATCGGACTTGCAATGCGTTTGGAAAGCGCTGCTGAACCGGACAGCGCCCTCAAGTCGGAAGACAAGCAAATTCAGCATGTGCGCCATCCAATGTCACCCTGCCCATCAGTCCGGACAGTAGATTTCGCTTCTCGCAAAGGATCGTTTTGAGTTTTTTATTTTTTTGAATTTTTTGCAGGGCCAGCAGTCCAGCACCATTGGCGAAATCTCGCATCAGCGGTCCTGTGACTGCGTTTTCGCTTTTTGTGGTACACATGACCAATTTATACGCTGTTCACAAGCATGGAGTAGCGGTTGACGTGTCCGAAAAGCTTGCTGTTATTGGTTTTCAGGAAGCTAGAAGAGGGCGTGTATGATGGCTTTTCAACAGCAACAGCAAACCAATCAGCCAATTTCTTATTTTGTTGAATTCTCGTTACGTTTGTCCAAGTACCTACATCTGATATCCAACAGGGATGTTCGTCTGTGCTGAGAATCGTGTAACAAAATTCGTCGGTTAAAGTTCAGCACAAATCCTCAGACTGCCTCTCAACAGACACCCACTGTGGTCTTTGGATCACGGCAACTTTCCCAAGCACAAGGAACTTCATTCAGATCGGATTGCCCTGAGTCTTTAATTTCGAAGAAGTTGCCCGAGTGGAGCCTGGAAAGGTCCCAACTGCATTTCCCCCTCAGTGACCAAGAGACATGCACTTCTCCGCAACTCCAAATAAAAACTGAAATCTTTTCTTCTAACAAATGCGTACAAAAAGTATTTAATCAGAATAACAACAGGATACAACAAGGTAATTCAAAAAAAACGAAAACAAGAAAAAAACAACATAGCATCTACGACTCAAGACTATCAGTCACACGAATGGCCACCTAGTAGTAGTAGTTGGGCGGGAGGTACCCATTGCTTGCTCCGGAGCCTGAGGGCAGCACCTCGTTGACCTGGTTGTTGGCAGCCGGGGATACAGAAGCGGCGTAAGCAGCTTGCTGTTCAGCCAATTGCTGCTGTTGCCTGGCTTTCTCCTCGAGAGCCCCAATGACCGACGAGACAGGAGCGATGCCCTCATTGGAGACCTGAGTGCTGCCACCCAAGTTGTCGTATTCGGCTGAAAGAGATTCACCGTCACTTGGGTCTGTCCTCAGAGAGGTTGTCTGTCACTTACCTTGAATCTTCTCCTGAGCGTGAGCCGCCTCTTCGGGGGTCTTGTATTTGATGAAGTACACCTCAGGCTTGCTTGTGGTGGATGGGAGTTCCTGGACTTGGGCGTCGATGTCGGTGGCGTCGGTCTTCTTGCTGAGGACGTAGATGACGGTCTTCTCCTCGTTGCGGGCAGGAGTGATCTTGATGGAAGCCTTCTTGCTGGACTTGGCTGGTGCCTTGATGAACACGACGTTGTAGTTCTTGCGTGGGGTTCCGACGGTGAGGACCTTTTCCTTGAACTCTTCCTCCTCCTCCTCAGGCGCTGAGTGAATGAAGAACCTCTTCGAGACCAGCACCTCTTGCTTGGCCTGTTGCGCGGCGACCTGTTGGCTTCCTCCGAACGATGGGAATGGCAGGCTGACGCTGTGCTGGGGCTGGGAGTGGAGCAGCATCTGCGGGAAGAACTGCTGGAGGGACGACTCTGCGCTGGCGCTCAGCTGCTGCGCAGCATGTTGTTGAGGGCCGTGTTGCTGAGGAGCGAGGTACTGATTCTGTTGCTGCTGCTGTTGCAGTGGAGTGGCCAAAGTTGGTTGAATTGGAGCCTGTCCATATCCTGTGGGTTGATTAATAGCCGACTGCAGCTGCGGGTAGTTGTAGCCTTGAGGGGCAGCAACGGCCAGAGCTGAGAAGCACAGTACCTAGAACGAATTTGAGTTAGCTTGAGGATATATTCCGAGTCCATGTCCTTGGGGTCCCATGCTTACGATAAATCCACGCATGTTCCTGCTTAGTGTGATTAGATTGGTGAACAGGTGAGTTGTACTGGCTGAAGCTGTTGACCACCAATTTATATACCAAATGACCATCGAAACGACGACGGTGACCGGTGAAGATGAGCTAAACCTTCAACCCATGTGCCCGTCTGCATCTCTGTCTGTGTGGCAATTATGATCTGTTTCTGTTTTCCCTTCGCTTTTGTGGTGGGAGAAGAACAGCGATCTAGCCGCCCGCCAGGTGGAGAAGAGCAAACATGCGTGAACGTTATACAATGGAAGAGATAATTGATTGGGTCTGAACGCTTTGACCTACCAACCGTTCCTCCAGTGCTTGTGAGAGGGGGATCGGGGGTCCCTGGGCCTACAGGTCAGTGAATGGCTAACGATGACCTGAGCGACACTAATCTCGTCGATCCATCAAGCTCATCAATTGCCGCTTTCCTAGGTGGACGGTGACTTTCAGGGGCACAATAGAGCACACACTGCCACTGACAGCTGCGATGCAAGATCGGAACGGAAAGCATTTAGTCGCAGCGTTGATGGGCGAGTGGCTCTGTACACCCTGGTCGGCGGTCGGTAGTTGGGTTGGAGGAGAAGCGAGGAAATGCAGCTGACTGGCCATGATGGGTTTGTTGAATAAATTTGTTGCATCCAACGGATGCCAGCCGGAGAATGGGAATTGTTTTTTTTTTCTTCGTTTTCGAGGTTATCTTGCGTGAATGCCTGTGAAGAAACAGTCGGCTGACAGTTTTTCCGGGCGAAAAGAAATTTCGAGGAAGCGAGCGATTGTGAGAGTGTGAAACAAAAGTCTGTCTGGCCTCTGTGCGTGGGAAATTTCTTTGAAACTCGAATGAATGGGGTGCACGTCGAAGCTGGGCTATCTTGGACTTTCAGTTTATCGAATATTCTGGCTGGCAAATGACAAACTGGCGCTTTCTTGCAAGCATTTGCTAAGAAATCTGGCAGGAAGTCCAACTTGGGTATACAGTTTTTATACAGTCTTCGGTTGGCTGCACCGTTGTCAGAGAGATTAATTGCTTGGCTTGGATGTTGAGATTGCAAAAGTTCTGGATGCTAGAAGGGGACTAGTCCCATGGCTTACTAACAGCGAACAGGTCAAACCATGTCCTATCGTCACACTTAATGGAACACCGGGGAAAGTTAATTTTCCAGGTTTATCGGAACAATTGGAGACCACAGTCTCCTCCTAGAATCTCCTAGAAAAAGTACTTACGTACAGTCAATCCTTCGAACATCCTTAAGACGAATTTTTCTACAAGTCGAACAAAATTTGTTAAATGCAAAGTACTTGGACATACATTTTGCAATAATTTACACTCCATAACACGAACATTCCATATTTTTTGTTGTCCCAGTGACTATTCGACTTATGGAGGTTCGGCTGCATTTCTCTCACGTTTTGTACAGATGAACAAGCAGCACCGGACAACGTTGTCGTGTGAAGTCAAAATTAGGACGCTTCGAAAATGGAGAAAGGGGATTGCTCAACGTGCCACCTGAATTGATCGAGCTATTGTCCATATTTAATGCATTGCGTGTACACTTTTCAGTAAGATTTGTGGCATTTGACTCGATTTACACAGCTTCCAAAGGTTGATGGACCACTGACATCAGATCGAACTGCACACCATACAGGATGTAATGGTCTTTTGACATATACCCGTCATGAGGAATTTCGCCATCAACATGTGACAACTTTGCTTGTTAACGCACCGTATTCGTCGATTGGTAAATAAGCCTCATCGTTGAAGAAAAAAATGTATACCCAATCGGCGTGTAAATTAAACACGTCTTAATTCTTTTTCGTTTCCCTCTACGAGGGATTTTATTTATTAAAGTTAAACTGTTAAACCATGAACCATGATGTCGTTGAACGATGTTATTCGGTCCCACGGTGGATGGTCGGCGACGCTCCCACGGTGGGTTCGGATTCTTTCGCTGCGTCTGGCAAGCTCGGCTTAAAACGATGAGCTAGCGTTTGGCTGTTCTCACACTTTGCAACTATTCTGCAATCTTGAGTGAGTTAAACTTTACAAGGATGCTGATCCAAATCCAGACGCCTTCGTTAGACAACCCCAAATGCGTACTCCAGTTGAAGTCGAGAGATATGGATCCTCTCTAAGAGTTTCACTAACAGTAGCCGTATTTGTTGTAGTGAGTGCATTTCTTCTGGATCGCTTTGGGTCCTGTTGGACCTATTGTGTGTCTCCGTTCTCCCCTTTACACCTCTCATGTGCCGTCATGTCGGAGTTGGTGTTTCCGTTTTGTATTTTATGACAAGTTTTAGGGTTAATGTGAGCAATGTGCGTGAGCTTCTCTTCGCTGTGTATGTCCACCTATCCCGCTATAAACCAGCTGTCTTGGCACTGAGTGAAACACAGCTACGTGAGAATACCGAATTATCGGATTTGAACCTGTCTGGATACAGCTTGGTGCCGCTTCTCTGTTTACACCGCTGTCGCGCTTTCTACGTGCATAGTGACTTATCAACTTCAACCACAATACGTCCTCTGTTTCAGTCCGGGATTTAATTTTCCGTGGTTAAGACTCCAACTCCCTAAGCATTTAATCCACTACTGCCACATGTTCTCTGTAGTTCACTTGCATCATTAGGAAAAATGGGTTTCATCACCTGCCATCGAAGTATTTTCCATCTTTATTATTGGCCTCGAAATAGTTTCGCAAAGTGGAAATAGCAGAAACCACTCCTGATCGGGATGGAGTATTTTGACTTCCTGCCAAATACTCTTCATCTTCAAATTTGCGGCTCCGATGATTTCATACTTTTGGTTTTTGATATGTCAAGAGATACTGAGTTTAGGGTTGGTTTCCCAAGTTCCAAGTTCCAGAAGATCACATAAATGTACACAAACAAAAAATAGCGGGAAACTTCCATGTAAAGTTTTACCCATACATATAAAGCCACTATCAGAAAAACCCCTTTCCCTTGGATTATGGATCTGTGTAGGATGTGCCAAGTGATAACAATTTTCACTGATCGGTAAAGCTCTTTTCAGGTTACAGTGACCGCCGACATCGAAAACAAGGTTTCGAGAAAAACAAGTTCAAGCTTTGACTACCATTAGCATGCCACTCGATGGCCACTCAGTCACTTATCCATAAATATGTTTGAAATATGTTTCTTTTAGGAAATGCAAAAAACAATCGATTTTCTTAAAATGAGGCTTATGTCAGTTGCAGGCCTGTTTAACATTTCAAGAATATTTTATTTCAGGGCTACGTATAATTGGGGCAGAATGATATTTGTCCAAATTGAGAGGTCCTCTCACATCGGGGCACCTCCAAATTGGTTCGCATTTTCTTAGGCCCTTGCAGTGCCCCATTTTCACTGTAATTCACTTCAGGAATGATGGTTTTCATCACCTGCCATCGAAAAACATGTTCAAAGCTTTGAGTACCATTACCATGCGCACACAGATGGTTTATCTCAGTCATTATATAAAAATAATTCCAAAATAAGGAGGTACCCTAACCTCCTTAAGTTAGTTGCAGGTTTGTTTCTTAAGTCCATGGCATGTGCCATTTTTGTACTATTTTTTGTTGAATGCGTGGTCTTCCTTGATGATATAATATTATTTTATTTATAAAGGGTGATTTTTTAAAAGCTATAGGAAAGTTTTTCAAAGAAAAAAACACATAAAATTCAGAAAAATGCATGAAATCCTTATTTGAATCGATAGTACGGTCCATATAATTTAATGTTTGAAGATTATTTCATGCAAATGTTGACCTTGACTGCGCCTCAAATGGTCCATCCGCTTAGTCCAATTTTGGCATACTCTTTCCAACGTTTCGGCCGGTATCTCACGAATAAATGCTTCAATGTTGTCTTCCAATGCGTCAATTGAAGCGGGCTTGTCTGTATAGACATGAGCTTTAACATAGCCCCACAAAAAATAGTCTAAAGGCGTTAAATCGCACGATCTAGGCGGCCAATTGACCGGTCCCGAATGTGAAATAAAATGTTCACCGAACTCGCCTCTCAATAAGTCCATTGTAGCGCGTGCTGTGTGGCATGTGGCACCGTCTTGTTGAAACCACATGTCTTTGCATCATCTTTGAAGAAGTACGGTCCAATGATGCCACCAGCCCATAAACCGCACCAAACTGTGACTTTTTCTGGATGCATTGGTAGCTCTTCCAATGCTTCTGACTGATATTAACTTCAAAATCAACAATTCTGCTTATTTACGTACCCATTGAGGTACAGTGGGTGGGTTAATTAAACTGACCATAAAATGGAAGAAGCGCGCGATGAACTTTCTTAACAGAGCACGCATTTTGATAGTACAATTCAATAATTGGAATTAATGTTTGAGACAATTTGTCAGGAATGGTTTACGACTAGGCTGTGTATATACATGAAATCATGAAAGTCCATATAGCAGCACATATAAGCATCATCATCATCATCTGACCCGCATGCTCTACTGAAGGGGTCGCGGGGGTAAACCGCGCACGAGAGATCTCCAGGCAACTCGATCCTCCGCCATCGACTCTAACTTATCAGGAGTTATGTCCAAGCGTTTCTGGACTTGGTCCAACCATCTCGTCCTAGGTCTGCCAAGCGGTTGCCTACCTGATGAAATCGCATTCAACGCCCACCTCGGAAGTCGTGACATTCGTGCGACGTGACCAAACCAACGAAGCATAGCCCTCTCCGTTCGAAGAAGCAGCTCCTCAATGTTGAGTTCCTCGCTCACTGCCGTGTTTCTCATCCTATCCCGGCGAGTAATTTAAACAACAGCACGAAGATATCTCATCTCAGCAGCTTGCATTCGCGATCTTATTCTATCCGTCATTGCCCAAATTTCATGACCATAGGTGAGAGTTGGAACAAATACTGAGTTGAAAACCGCTAACTTGGCTTTGACACCAAGCTCGGCCTTTCTGATTACATATCTACCAAGCTGTTTCAGCCTGACCCAGCTTGACCATTCCTACAGGAAAGCTCAGCATTACTCCTTCCATCACTCGGGGGAAAGACCCCGGGACCACCTGCTTCAATGTGACTCCACTAACCCGTAGAGTGCATTCAACAGGCGTTCTGGAGATGACCATAACCTCCGATTTGTCCACGTTGACCTTCATTCTAGCATCAGCACACACAGCCACCTATCGAGTGCGCGCTGGAGTTCCGTCTGGGAAGATGTGACGATCGCTAAGTCATCTGCAAAAAGAAGATGACATACCCTGAAAACACTCCTCGCCTCTGCTGCGACATCCAGTCCATTAAAACAATTAAAAGGAGAGGTGACAAGACGCACCCTTGCCGAAGTCCAACGCCCATGGTGAACGGTGTTGATTTAGCACCGTTAACACGAACACATTTTTTATTCGCATCGCATCACATTTTATTCATGAAAGTCCATATAAGAGTACATATAAGAATATGCTCTTAAAAATACGAGCCAACTTTTGAACACCCTCGGTACAACAAAACGTGGCCAAATTTAGCAATCTACCGCCATTTTGCCCCTCCCCATCCACGAATCAGCCTCCATTGGTGGATCCATGGTTTGTGTAAAAGTACATGTGAAATAGATCTCCGGTATCCTCCATTATCTCAGTCCACAGCCCAGCGGTAGTCAGACATCAAAGCATGCTCTGCCTGCGGAGAGCCTGTTTGCTTACAACACAGAATTAGTTTACATAAATGCCATAAATCCATAAATCAAGAAAATAGTTCAAGAAAGAGGTAAAAACATGTCCGAAGAATAAAAAAAAAACTCCATCAATTATTTCATTGAGTTCCCTCGATTTTCGAACGAAATTAATGAAGGTCCAGCCAGACCTATTCCACTGATGGAAAGGTTTTAAAACACCCATTGACAGACGGGTTAATGGTTCCACGTCAGGAACTTGCCACTTGTTCCGATCGTGGCACACAGATGTGCACACACTTTCCCATGGGAATTCTCACTCTCACTTCTCAAATTCTGAAAGCTCCACTCGAATTCTGGCATGCCCCAGGATCACCTCGCCAAATCTGAAGACCATTAATAATCATTACGTTAGCGCATCGCCACCCAACTGACCCAGTCCACAACAAGCCCTACGTGCGATTGACAGGTGAGCCCGAATCCGTATCTCTTTATTAATTAAGCGCGCCGGGCTCCACGATCGATTTGTTCCCCCAAAACCAGAATCAGTGGCCGACGGTTTGCAAATCCTCTTTGCCCCGTTTTTCTTGATCATCTCTCTTGACATGACATCGAAAGGGTGATCGATTTAATGGTAAGCGGAGACCCAAGCTACCGGATGCAGGTATCATCCATCGATCCATGGTAGCTGGAACGATCGATCATGCCTGGGGGGCCTGTTTCGCATTGGTCTCAGATACCAAACCAGTTGCCTTCTCAAGCCGATGAGTGCGTGTGTGTTGACATGTAACGCGGCCAGGCATTGACTTTGAAGAGTCTGCCAAGATTAGAGAGGATTGTTTGGAGTCGTCGTCGAGTTGTGTCCAAATAAGTAAGCCCAGCAGCGATGGGCATCCATGGGAAAGAAAGATTTGGTGAATTCATTACAAGGAAGTTGTCAGTCGAAGAGAGTGGGTTAAGGATGCCGAGTGTGTGTGAGGGGCGGTGTGCTTGTAGGTCATTGCTTACTCTGCGGCCAACACCGGTTTTTTGACGGGAGTGTTATGGAGTCTTAGTCTCTCCATTGGTGAAAGGCAGGCATCACCGGCGTTGATTATTGAAGAGCTTAGTCAACGTGATGACATAAATATGCGGCTGAGGATCACTTATAACACCCGCTTCGCAATCATTGATTACCACACTACGCATTATATTAATGAACAGTCGCTGCAGGCTAAGGCCCTTAAATCGTCCGGCAAGGTATTACGAAGGTTGGACCGTAGACGGGCTCTTATTTCCAGCTGAAGCCATTCTAATTATAACCGGAGAATATATTCTCTAGAACGACGTTGTCCAGCCATCAAGATGGTTGGGATGGACGCATCTGGAAGAAATATCCAGCTAGTGGTTTGTGTCTGCACAGGCAGAGGCTGTGACGGAGATAGTGATCCCATTTGAATGTCATGGAATTTCAGATGATTGTGGACAGTAAGTTCTAGTTAATTTTTGTCGCATTGATGGTTTTCATGAGCTGTCATCTGGACTCACAGGTGATTAGAGAGCGCAACATCCTGTCCTCGGAGAAGAAGTCAGGGAACTAGAAATAAGGAACTGGACAGACACATGAAATAACGCTCATGGCGTGAAGCAGGCCAGAAAATATAACCGAAAGAGGTTTGAGACGTTTATCCAGATGAGCAAGAACAACCTTTGAATCGTAACAGGCTTCCTAACAAGACACTGCAGACTGAGGGAGCATCTAAGGAAACTAGGAGTAATTTTGTGAGGCACTATCGAAATATTTTTGGGTAAGTACCTACTACCAGAGGAAGAAATGAATGAACTGGCGCTGCCCTTTCGAGCGGACATCCGCCAGGCACGCTCCGACGGACAGGACATTTACGTCATCCGAATAATCATGTGAATAGATATTAGAGCCATTGACAGCATTAAACAGAGGGCCAAAGGGGCATGCACCACAGCAGGATGCAGCGTCCGTCGCTTTCAGGGCAGCCTCCACATATTGGCCACAGTCCGCATCCGCATCAACACCGTGTTCTCTGGCCGAATTACACTTGCCACCAAAAGTCGCATTGTCAAAGCACCCTCTACATTG
The DNA here is from genome assembly GCA_905231855.2 of Eristalis tenax. Taxonomy (NCBI): domain Eukaryota; kingdom Metazoa; phylum Arthropoda; class Insecta; order Diptera; family Syrphidae; genus Eristalis; species Eristalis tenax. Next base: position 31,288,361 of record HG993124.1, on the reverse strand, counting down.
GTGACGGGATAATTACCGTTAGCAAAATTAATTCACGATGAAATGTAAAGTATGAAAATCACTTGCTATTTTCTAGCAGTAGGCGGTGCGTTGTGGAAAGGAGGAAGTAGGCTTTTCGAAACGAAAACTCAAGGCAGACATTGTGAATATTGTGTACACACTCAAGCCTTACGTCTTATTCCGTTTTTAGCTGGCCGACTGCTCTAGCTGCACATTCATTTCATTGAACAAAAACAGACAAGCAAGTGTTTCTGCTCATTTTAGCATTAACAGCGTCTGTTGTTTGTTTCAGTGAACATTTGCGAGGTGTTGTTGGCTAAGCAAATGAATATTTTTGAGAATTTGCGGAAATATCATTTTTAGGGAAATAATGCGAATAATGTGATGGGCATACACCTACCAATGAAATTTCATATTAATTAGATTTCACGTGCTAAGTATAAACAAATCAAAAATTGATCAAAAATACGGCGAATGAAGCAAAACGTGTATTTTTTGATTCATGAAACAAGAGATAATTGTTCTTTATGAGCAGAAATGAAGTACAATAGAGATGCACAACTTCTACCTCTCTTGCTCCTTAAAATTTTTGACAACCATTTTTGATATTGTTATCTCAAGCTCGATCAGAGAACGGCATTTACGTTATTTCGTGAATAATTGACAAAAATTCATGAATAACTGCCGAAAAGTCTCCGAAATTCGTCGATGGACTAGGAGTTAATCAGCTGTGAGGGCATCTTCATTTCTGCTTATGAGACACATCAAAGAAAGCGAAGAAAACACACGTTTTTGTGTGGAACTGTTTCGGTGGTGGTTGTCGAAAATACACGCCATTACATGCGAGCAACACACACCGAATGCAACAAAACTGTTTCGAACCAGCGTCGTTGATGATAATTGCCTCCTTTCTAATGGCTCAAAACACACCAAATGAAACGAAACATAAAAACCAAAGCAAAGCGAACAAACATCTATCGTCGACGTTAGCTGACCTGTGGGTTTTTTGCAAAACAAAATGTTCATTCCATTTTCATTCATAATCCTTCAGCCGGAGTTATGCTTTTACGATAGTTCGCATCTTGTTCACGGATTTTTCGATTAATCCCAGCAAATAGTCCACAGTTTCAATCTGCATTATGGTGAAATTATAAAATTTTTCATTTGTTAACTTTATTATTACAACCTCAGCACTTCGTTTTGAGATTACTTATATGGATGAACCCACCACTCTCAGCTACTTGCGTTGTAAAGGGTGATTATTTAGCTATTATCTTTTAGGCAACACTGGTTTAAACAGCTGACGCACGTTTCGTGTTTTTCTTCACTGTCAAACATCTTCAGTTTGGTCAATAATTTAACCATGAATCGTCTTACAAACGAACAACGCTTGCAAATTATTGAATTTTATTATCAAAATGCGTGCTCTGTTGAGAAAGTTCATCGCGCGCTTCTTACATTTTATGGTCAGTTTAATTAACCCACCCACTGTACCTCAAGGGGTACGTAAATAAGCAGAATTGTCGATTTTGGAGTGAATATCAACCAGAAGCATTGCAAGAGCTACCAATGCATCCAGAAAAAGTCACAGCTTGGTGCGGTTTATGGGCTGGTGGCATCATTGGACCGTACTTCTTCAAAGATGATGCGAATCGTAGCGTAACTGTGAATGGTGAGCGCTACTGTGAGATGATATCCAACTTTGCCCAAAATGCAAGAGCTTGACTTGCATGACATGTGGTTTCACCAAGACGGTGCCACATGCCACACAGCACGCGCAACAATGGACTTATTGAGAGGCTAGTTCGGTGAACATTTTATTTCACGTTCGGGACCGGTCAATTGGCCGCCTTGATCGTGCGATTTAATGCCTTTAGACTATTTTTGGCTGGGGGCTATGTTAATGCTCATGTCTATACAGACAAGCCCGCTTCAATTGACGCATTGGAAGACAACATTGAAGCATTTATTCGTGAGATACCGGCCGAAATGTTGGAAAGAGTATGCCAAAATTGGACTAAGCGGATGGGCCATTTGAGGCGCATGAAATAATCTCCAAACATTAAATTATATGGACCGTACTATCGATTCAAATAAAGATTTCATGCATTTTTTTTTTGAATTTTATGTGTTTTTTTTTTTTTTTTTAAAACTTTCCTATAGCTTTTAAAAAATCACCCTTTATATTGTATATAAGACTGGCACAACAGCGTCGTCTGAGTCCGACTACAAGTTGAACAACATCTTGTTTTATTTTCAACGCACCAAAAGAAACAAGAAAAGAAACGCTTTGTATTGTAACATTCTGCTTCTCTTGGTGTTTGTTAAAATAACACACGTTTTTTTACTATCGAATCAAAAACTTTGGTTTGATCCGGTGTGTTTTCAGCCTTAAAATAAAGACCTGTCTAATCGCGAAGCTTACTAATTTTTTTATATTTTTTTTACCAGACGAGTGTCTGTTTGTTGAAAATACAAGACAATCATTTAAAACACATTTTTAACTAACTCAAGAGCTCGTTCTTTCGACTGGAATAAAATGGTCACCACTTTTGGGACGAATATGGTGTCTTTCTCATGGCTTAAAATAACCTCTCTTTTAGATTGCCCCTAAAGATATACATCAGTTTTTGTAATTTCAGCCTTTATTTTATCAAGCAGTGTTGAAGCACTTTAATTTTTTTTGTTGTTTTTTAGTTTTTGCTGAAAACACAAGCCACTAGAAACTAACAGTGCATTTTCACCGCACCCAAAAATACAACATTTCGACTGTATACATTCAGTCACGCCATCTATGTGCAACGAAGACAACTAGAAGGACCCTCGGAGTTGGTAGCACCGAACGACTGAAGGAAGTTCGAAAGGAGGGTGAATATCGTCAGTAGTGGATAGCAGAGATAATGGAGGGATAGAGATATCAATCTTCTACTTCTCTTGCCCCTTGATTCCATCTGACAGCGTTTTTTATACGATGTCTGTCCCGTGTCTGTGAATACGTGTGCGCTCTTGAGATCAGCTGGCGAACAGCTGATACCCTTCCCCAACCTAGTAGAGGGGTGAATTAGAGTACTTGTTTGAAAATTCGCTCGTTAGTTGGACGTTATTTCAAATGTTGTTGTTCAATTTCAACACAGTATGGAAGGGTAAACGAACGAAAAAAGCCTATGTTCATGAAGTCGATTCCTTAAGCTCCCATTTGAGTAGGTTATAGTCTGACATACAAGGACAAAATTGTTTGCTTATAATTTCAATATTTTGTCGTGGTTGTTATCAAAATGTAATGTGAATGTATGAGTTTTCAGAATTCATTAATTAAGGGTAAAGAGTGGAACTAACTTTTGGGACATTTTGTCAGATAGGCTGTAGGCATATGAACTATGAACTAAATTGAGGTCACATAGTTCCAGTGCAGTGGGCATTGCATTACATTTTTACTCACCAAATTTCATATAACAATACATATCAGAATATGCTCTTAAGAATACGTGTCAACTTTTGAACACCCTCCGCGCCATAATACATGGATCGTGGGCAAATTCGGCACTCTGTCGCAATTTTTTCCCACTTAAATCCACGAATCGGCGCCATTGCGTGGTGGATCCATAGTTTGTGTAAAAGTATGTGTGAAATACAAGGGAACACCACTACATCTCCGGTGTGGACTAGGGCCAAAAATGACCAAAGATGGATATCTCTATCCCTCTATTATCTCTGGTGGATAGGCGTCATCCTTGACGGCCTGTAGGTAGTTGCGTCTACCCCTTTACACTTGAGCCTACGTTGCCTAGGTTCGATTTCCTGTACGAGCATTTTCACCGCCCCACCTCGTTCGAGTCAGTGATAATACTCAAAGAGTATAACTGTCTAGTAAAAAAGCTTCTCAAACTTGCCCGTTGGGAGTCGGCATTAAAACTGTAATTCCCTCCACTCGTGAAAGAACAATGACGAGCTAAACCCTGGCCCACTACGGTCTGTTCAGCCCTTCCACTCGTGAAAGACCAATGACGCGCACAACACGAGTGGTTGTTGGGAAGCTAAGCCCTGGCGCACTATGGGCTGTTCCGCCACCCGTACCAATAATATTTCATATTTCATTTTATCAACATTTTATTTTTCATTTTCCATTTAATATGCCATCAACAGAAAATGCATTTCATTTTTCAGATATTTTTGTTGGTAACCACTGTACCCTATGTCCTTCTTTAGCTTTTACCAACTCTCTGTCGCACCATTAAAAAAGTGAAATGTATTCATCGACCTTGTCAAAGAATTTAGTGTCAAGATAATGAAATGCACGATTGATTGTCCAAATTCAGTCTCTCTCAGCATGCGGCTCATGTTGCCGTCATCGGAAGTGACAGAGGTTGTCAAGCACTTAATTGATGATCTAAGTTAAATTTGCCTCTCTTTTGGCTGCTTAATCACTTCTTTCACTGTCGCCTCGACATCTGTCCGCAGGTATACGCGCTGAACATTAGAAAACCCAAAGCGACATTTTGCAATCGTCTAAAATATCAGTTTTTGAGGTCAATACACTGCAATCGTCTGATCCATCATTTATGTCACTCACTGCCTTTCATTTTATTTCTACAAATCGATGCACGGACATTGCCTTGGGCAAATGGTTTCTTATTTCAAGACTCCCGGACGTCATTAACAGCAGCAGCAGCCTTGAGTGTTGCTTGTGGGATTCTATGTAAAGCTTCGGTTGCGGTCGAAGGCATTGGGCCTGCTTATGAACTCAAGCGAGATGTGTCACTCTAGACATTGTCAATACAGCGGTAATCATTGGTGCCCGTAGAAGTCAGTGGTCAAAAGGGAACTTACTGGTAAAGCTGTAAACGAATGATGGACAGAACTGAAGATCTGACTGAAGGAGAGGCTGACAGCTTGTATAAGTTATGAGTGATAAGACCCGACAACTTTACTGGGTTGGTCTCTGATGCTCCTACCTGATATCTCTCATCAAATGGAAAGGGTCCCTCACTGCTAAGCTACGAGCACTCCGTTGTAGGACTTACACCAATACTAATAAAAGTGCCAACCATTTCCTTCGATTAGTAAGTGTCAGTGTCTCACGCACAAGAATGACTATCGTACATCCTGCAAGAGCTATTGAGGCATAAATGGCATAGGCCATTAAGAATCTTAAGCCAACATCCCTTTGAGCCGCACTGGAGAGCAGGTCGAAGGCTTTGGCTAAGGTCTACGATCAGATAAATTGTGGACTCTGAGGAAGACTTAAGAGTTTCAATTCGATGCGCATCATCTCTTCACGTACACGACTGCATTCGGGATCCCGGTGGAGGCGCATTACGTTTGCACCGAACTCCCTGGGCCAAAAGTGGAACTGCGACACCATGAAATAGAGAGTTTCTCTTATCTGAGTCTTCGGGCTTAAAAAATAAAGAAAATCCGAGAAAGAGAAGAAATAGCTTTTTCTCGTAGGTATGTTGAAAGGCTACAAGTGCTACGTGTGCTCACAGAAGTGCCCGATTTTTACTAACCACTCTTGGTCTAGGCACTTTCTTGGGTAAGCAACTGCGGGTTATTGCATGTTCGTAATTTGGAACGAACATGGCTTCAATGGATGCAATTTTGGAACTGACGTAATAAGCGTAATTTTTTTTGTTTCCATCGGAGAGCACACAAAGCACTACGTTCTCTAAGTGTTAACTCTCAGTATCGCTTTAAAGTAAACAGTATTAATTAACTAATAGTGCATGGACAAATGTTTTAAACTCCGATCGAGACAAGCTAGAGTGTTTATACACCTTGTAATAGGTTCATTACAACCATAGTTGGTTATATGCCTTTCGTATAGTAAATTTCTCACCCGGAGAGATCTTTGGGGAGCATATATATTCATGGGAAAAAGTAAATCTGGTGAATATACACGGCAATAGATAGACTTAAAACCAGTTCTATCCCGAGAATCTTTACTCTTTCTTTTCAGAAAACCTGACATAGCGGTAGACTTCGCAATTGTATAATCATAATGTAATGTAAAATTTATTGAGTACATAACTTAATTCGTGTGGTTTGCTAAGAGATGGCGTAACTTGTATCATTCCATTGGAACATCCGTTGGAAAGCTACTGTCTTTATACGTCATTCCAGTAATGTCATTCATTTGAAGAGTAAACAACAATAATTTTTTTTCACTCAAATATGTTCAACTTTGTGCCTGTAAAAATGTCTATGCGGGGACACGACACAAACTACTCACGACGCTACAAAAGGAAGTCATTTATGCATCGGATTGTTACTGGTGATGTAAAATGGATCCATTACGACAACCCCAAGAGCAAAAAATCATATGTGAAACCCGACCAACCATCCAAATCGAAGCCGAATATCCATGGCGCGAAGGTAATGCTCTGTATTTGGTGGGATCAGAAGGGTGTGCTGTATTATGTGCTGCTAAAACCGGCTGAAACCATCAATGGACAACGCTACCAAACACAATTAATCCGTTTGAAGGGAGCAGTAGCTAAGAAACGCCGGGAATAAGCGACCAGACACGAGGCAATAATTTTCCATCATGACAATACTCGGCCCCACGTTGCTATTCCGGTTAAGAACTGTTTGGAAAACAGTGGATGGGAAGTTTCACACCACCCGCCTTATAGCCCAGATCTTTCCACTTCTGACTACCATTTGTTCCGGTCGATGCAGAATGCCCTCACTGAAATACGGTTCACATCAGAGCAGAATATCAAAAATTGGCTTGATTCATTCTTGGCTGCCAAGCCGGAGCAGTTCTTTTGGGATGGGATCCACAAATTGCCAGAAAGATGGGAATAGCTTCAAATGGGCAATACTTTGAATAATAATATTGTATATGTTGTTCTTAAATAAACGAATTAAGTTATAGACCCAGTATATCATTTCAAAATGGGCGAATCCAAAAAGTCATCCCAATTGTCAGTCACATATCGCAACCAGCTGCTATGTCAAAATGTCTGATGCTATGGTTTTATTGCCACTTGGGTATCAGACAGGATGGTGATCGATTCGCCATTAACGCCTTGATCTTTCGCCGCCTCGTTTATAGCAGCCATCTCGGCATCTGCAGCTGCAGTCATCCCTTAGGGCTGCCCCTGTGTCGGCGCTCGACTTTGAGCCTTCCCCTTCTGCTGTAGCAACTGCCAGAGTCTCATCTAAATTTAAGCAATTTACAAAAATTATATAAAAATGTGGGTTGGATTTCAAGGTTAGACCTCTCTACGAAATCCTCCTCTGAACGTAAGCACTTTCTCTGCTCATGCACCTGTCCCCATCAAAGTGTTTCCCTTCACATTCCTCATTTGCACTTCACGCAGCCTTAATGCATGATCTCTTGCAAAGAGAGGCATGTATCAGGTCATCGGAGATTGATGGCCACTGAAGAAAGATGGGAGTGCTGCGCTTAAAGTCTTCGCTTTGCGGATTCCAATCCATTAGTCTTAAATGGAACTCATTTGAATAAACACCGGCACTCAGGTTACCGAAATGGCGGAGGCCGTCAAACCCCAGCGGGGTTCATCGCATTTCCCATCGATTACTTAATGAAGTGATTTTTGTAGTAAACGTGTGAAAATGATCCGTAAGACAAATACGAAATGGTCCTTTCGTTTGCAACAAAACGTCACAACACCCAAAAATAGAAGAAGCTCAACTGCAGCCGCCGACAGTAAGAAAGTGGCCACAACTAAGCACTCGGGTAACACCCATGTTGTGTGAATTAATTCGCAATGATTTCGAATGCAAAATCAAACCAGACCAATCGGGGAGGTGGTGGCCAGCATATTTATTGAGCGTTTAGCTGCAACGCAACTAGCCTCGATCGAATTCAATCTAAAAGGGGACTCCGACGATTAGTGTGTTTCTTGAGTGTTTGGTTATCTTTGATGGTAATTGTGAACTTTCTACCAGCCGGTCATGTGATGAGTCAACTAATGTCATAGTTGTGTGGTTACGTCGACAAGTGCTGATCAAAACAACACCTTGTGAAACAATCGATTGTAATCTGAAGCCTTGTGCTGATAACTGATTGCATGAGTATGAATAGTTTTCAGATACTACTAGAACTTGTGATCGCAAACTGACCCAAGTTCAAGTCCAAGTGTTAGCCAAGAAGTTGCCGTGGATCTCGCAAGGTAATGTCTAACACTAAGAGATAGTCTCTTATCTTTGAGCTTATTTTAGAATTTTAGATTTAGTTTTTTTAAAGAATGAAGTTAACTTGAAAATGTCAGAAGCTTTGATACTAATGAAATGCATCACAAAGCCTTACTTTTGGATTTTAAATTCTTTTGTTATGGAAATTGTAGTAATAGCAAAGTAGGTTTAACTTATAAACTCGCTAAGACCAATTTTGTAGCGCTGAATGAATACCCTTTGCAATGACATATTCTAGGAGAACTAGGTAACCGGTGACATACGGGAGTCCGAGGAAAAGAAAGGGCGGACAGTCTCGCGAAGATGGGCTCGGAGCTGGGAGAATTTCTGGCGACCCCGTGTGCTCATACAGCACACAGCTCTATAAAGCAATGGCGAGCAGACGAGTACCTAGATATAGCAGTACTCGCTGGCTCAGTCTGAACACTGCAGCCACACCAAGATCAGACATCACTGCTCAGTTTTAGTCGCACGCTGATGGGAGTCCTTGACAGACACTGTGTCATAGGTACACACACAATACGACTGAATATATCGCATACCGACTTTTGAAGACGCCGCAGAGACGAGGAAGAAATTAGAATCCATCCGACATCTGCTCTACGAATGTCCATCCCTATTAATGAAGAGAAGGCATTTTCTAGGAAAATACTTCCTCCCAGAGAGAGGTCTTAAGAGGTGTTGGCTTGAAAAATGATTTTAAGAAGGATTCGCACGAGTTACGTTCCCACACTTCACGAAACCGAAGTTTGGAGGAAATAATGCCCATACGATACTTCAGCCAAACTGTCCCAGAAACTTACACCGATCACGACTGAGTCTGGCCGCGGAAATTAACTCGGTGTGTGAAACACCTGAGTAAGCAATTTCCGCGAACTGCAGTTTGTCTGAACGAGAATAAGTAATGAATGAAGAAGTCTTTCTTCAAGCTTCGGCCGGGACGGTTCTCCTAAGAGAAGATAATAACAATAAAGTGCTCTTAAGAATTTACTTTATGTGTTTTTCTTTCGGTTTCATTTTTCAAAAGATTAACGAAACGCGTGAGTTACCTACGCGAATCTGGCTGATTTTAGAATGATAGTAGGTAGTTTATCACTTCTAAATATGGGCGCAATGGATCCAACGTGTTGGCCTTCGTGAGACGCGGCCAATACGCCGTCAGGACACCCAATATAACTTCCTACCCAGCTAGCAGGACAGGGCTAATTGTGGTGTTCTATAATGTCAGCTTGATTTTTCGAATGGGGGATCTTTTTCTCAATCGGATGGTGAGTCCAACGAAAAAAGTAGTCACGAAGGCGACGGTGATGTGTGTTCATAAATAACCGTCAAAATTTTCATGATTATCCGTCCAATTCGTCGATGGACTAGGGGTCAATCAGCTGTGAAGGTGGGTATCTCTATCACACTTCATTTCTGGTGTTCAGCTTAAATTTGGATTCATAGTTTTACTTTGGCAGCAACATGTCTGGACAAGCGAAAAGGAATAACACAACGTTAAAGAAAAAAAGATTAATATTACAGGAAATAAACAGTGGAAGGAGCAGAAAGGAAATTTGCGGACATTAAATATTGCTCCAAGCACTTTGCCTAAAATAGTAAAAAATAAACAAACAATTGAAGACGAAAAGTACAAATGTAAAAACTTAAACAAAAAGAGAAATCGATGTGGAAATTTGGAAATTCTTGACAAAGTCATGGACCAGTGGTTCGAGGAGATGATTGGGAAAAGTGCAAAAGTCCGATTTTGTTGGAGAAAGCACAACAATTTGTGGCTGAATTAGAAATCCCCAACTTCATTGCCAATGCTGGCTGGGTTCACCGTGGGAAGCAAAATTATTGTTTTATTTCTCTGACCTGAAACTACACCGATAAGTTCATGTCAACATAGGCATGATCTTGGACACGGTACTAAAAATACATTTTCTTCTGATAATAAGCAGGGCGTATGGGGTTTTTATTCTTGAGCCAAAAGATACAACGATTGCAGCCATTGCGCGTGTTTTCCTCCGACTCCGACATATCTTGCAGAACTAGTGCGTGATGTTCTCTAAAAGATTCCCGACGCAGAGAGGTCCTTGTTAAGCATCTGTCTCCGTATTGCTACCTTGATGTCTTGACATATGACTTTTGATGACTTATTGACTACGCCTGCAGTCTTCTTCGAGGGTTGGTGTATGTTTGTGGGGACTAGATTGGCAAAGGTCCCAGCAATCTGTTACGATATCAAGTCGTGGTTTTCATTGACTCAATTATTCAGACTTCGAAGCCGCGAATGACCTCTTAAAGTTCGTTTTGCCAAGGTTATTAGAGACATACGACATGGAACATATCTTTAACCGGGACAAAACTGGACTTTTCTTCAAAGCACTTCCTTGTGGTAGCCACGTTCCTAATGAATAACATTACCCTTAATTTGTAATGCTACCGGCACCGACAAATTAGTTTTTTTTCCATTGGCAAATTCAAGCAACCAAGGTGTTTTCGCAACTTTCAGCTCCTTACAAAACAAAAAGAGTTGGGTGACAATTGCCCTTTGGTCTGAAGTAATCCAAGAACTTGATGATGCAATGGGGCAGAAAAGCAAACAAATTTCACTTCTGGTTGATAATGCCTCATGCCACAATTTGGATTTTAAGCCAGCGAATATTGAAATTCAATTTTTACCGGCTAACACAACGAGTCTTATCCAGCACCAAGGTAGGCATGTTTGCATGTTTACATGAATAAACGCTTTTAGACCATATTTTGAATTTTTGATTAGACATTATTCACTCGTTAAGAGCACATTACAGGGAGTGTTTAATGAGGAAGCAAGTACTAAGTTTGGAAGTCGGTGACGTAAATAGTTTTTTGCGAGAGATGAATTTGCTAAATGCTCTACAAATTGTGAAACGATGTTGGTGGCCAGTCACTCCGCAAACGATTCAGAACTGCTTCAGAAAGGCTGGAATTTTCAAAAGAAACGAAGAAAATCAAGGTACACTACATAAATGAATAGCTTTCAGTTTGATTTTACGCTTTAACTGTTTCAGATTTGATTGAACATATACCTGAAGTAGGTGAAGAATTTGAAGATAAGGACAATCCAAAATTTCTTCGGACACTTGGAAGACGGCGAAATATTAAATGAAGTAAGACATGGTAAAGAAGTAGGTCAAGACGAAATCGAAGATGAACAGCAAACCTTAGCGCCACTTCCAACTTTAGCCGAAGCTTTGCGTGCCTTTTCCGTTTTAAAATTACATCTGTATAGCGATGAAGATTATCTTCATAATATCGAGGATATTCTTTTCAAGAAAAGACAGGAACTTGTGAGTTTTGGAAGGAACTTGAAGAATTGATCAATATTTCGAAGAAGTGCAACAGTAGATACATAAAGGGTGGTCAAGTCAAGTTTTTTTCTGCATTTCAATTGACATTTCTCAATTTCAGACTAACTCAATTTGAACCATGGAAAGATACACAATCGAGCAACGCGTTAAAGTTATTCAAGTTTATTACGAAAGTGGGAGCTCAAATCAAAATGCATATCGTGCACTTCGTGATTTTTTCGGTGAAAAAAATCGGAAAAATCGTGCAAAAATTTGAGCAAACCGGGTGAAAACACCAGTGCATGCTCGTACAGCTCGTACTGCAGAAAATATTGCTGCTGTTCGCGATAGTGCGGTCGTGTTCAAGCGCCGTCAATGGTCAGAATGGTGGCAAGAAATGGCAACAGTGGATGGCGCATTTTGACCTCAGTGGATTCGTCAATAAGCAGAATTGCCGCATTTGGGCGAATGATAATCCAAGAGTGATTGTCGAAAAACCAATGCACCCACAAAGAGTGACTGTTTGGTGCGGTTTATGGGCTGGGGGCATCATCCGGCCGTATGTTTTCCAATGTGAGGCCGGTCAGGCAGTCACTGTGAATAGTGTTCGCTATCGTGAAATGATAACGAACTTTTTATGGCCCGAATTGGAAGATATGAATGTGGACGATATGTGGTTCCAGCAGGACGGTGCCACTTGCCACACTGCTGACGAAACAATGGCTCTTTTGCGCGACAAATTCAATGGCCGTGACCACGACTATGTGATTTGACACCGTTGGATTTTCCTTTGGGGTTATTTGAAAGAAAAGGTGTACGTCGATAAGCCAGCAACAATTCAAGAGCTAAAGGATGAGATAATTCGGCACACTAACGGCATAGAACCTCAATTATGCTTCAGCGTCATCGAAAATTTGGACCATCGGGTGGAGGTGTGCCGCCGAGGTCGATATTTTGTTCCATACATAATTGAACCATACCAATATTATCATAATAAAAAGAAATGACAATAATTTCCTAAATAATTTGTGTTTTATTCAAAATCAACATCGGCCCTTAAGATTTAACCACCCTTCATTTCAAAGCTCTGTGAATATCGTTTTTGTTTTTTTGTTCGGTAATTTTGGAGTTTCTTATAAGCGTAAAGTACTGTTATAGCAAACGCCTCATTGACGACTCGCTGTGTTCTGTTAACAACTTCAATTCTAGTTCAGGAAGATTGTGCCACTAGTCTTGGCGTGTGAGTGAGGATCTTGATGAGAACGATGTTACAGACGGCACCTGACAGAACGTCGCCTTGTATAGCACTTCAGATGACATGGAAATTCTGTAGGTGTTGTAACAGAGGTCGGCGCAACATAAGGCCATATTCAGCCTGGGCACCAACAGTGTGCATAAACTCATGTCGATATGGTCCACAATGACTTTCTAGGCCCTTTATTTTTCACCCAAAGTGTCCATTATACTTCCTTTTGTTGTTATCCCGAAAAACGTGCTCTTAACTTGGCTATCAAAGGAAGGAAGGAAGGAAGCTCCAAATATGAGGACTGGCAGCCAACCATCAGCCTGGGTCCGTTTTTGGATGTGGTGCGTCGTGCAGGCAGTACATCCCGATGACAAAGATGTCCTCCTTACCCAACTTTGCGTTTGAATTTTGCTGTAGAAGCTGGGTCATTGGTCCTTTATCAGAATGCAGAAACCGTCCTTGCTATTGTCACCCTTGTCCTCTGACTGGCGTGAGAGCATTTCACACTGATGCATGTACCTTGATGCGGATTCTTAGAAGGCACAACAAATGTACATCCAAATAAGCGCGTCTCTCGGTTGCAACCACAACAGTAGGCGTCGAAGATTTTCGTCCTCTTATTTTTTAAACAGACGAACCATTTAATGCTCTGCTCATTATGCAACAACTGAACATCCTAAGAACATTGCCCCAATTTATCGATTTGCATCTGCGACATCATCAATCACCTTAACTAGCAGTTTCACCCGATCTGATCCACATCTTCGATGCATCATTGTGAGAAAATCATTGCTGGCGTCTTTACCGCACGCTACAGCTGACAAATTGCACTCGTTTCGCCATAAAGCCGCGCCGGACAGCGCGGACAATTCAGAAAAAGAAGTCCCCAGATGTTTTTCATTCAGTTTCTCATCCTTCCACTGAAGGCCAAAAACATCCTTGTTACTCAGATGTGCGTACAGAGCCATACTACAAGTCTGAGGAGAACAACAATCCGTTCCTTTCTTTGAAGTCAACCACTTGAACCCAATCCAATTACAATTTCAGACAAAACATAGCTCTCTGTCTAGTCTAGTCTCTGAAGACGAACACCTGTGTCTGAGCGCAAAGCTGTTGTGTGTGACAAAGCATCTACTTTCTAAAGATCTGACACAAACCGAAGTGACAGTTCGAAAGGGTTGTCCGAATTTCTTTTTCGACCGAATAACCGCAGAAGGAACGCCCCCAATGGCCAGACATTTATTCATAAAATGAAAACAAATGAAACCACGCAGCCACTCGTACCCGTCTTCAGTGACGACACAGGCGAGGTGTCTTCATCGCCCGTCCACGAAAGACTAATCAAAAAATTAACAAATAAATTAATTTAAATGTCCATCACCGTCGTCTCGCGGAGAGAATGAAAGTAAAAGTTTTGACGGGCCACGTCCAGTGGATAAGCATCAGCTCGTGCGCACGTCGCTCCAGTCTCAGGCGCTTTGTTGGCTGCTGCGGCGGGAAACCACTTGGGAAACCTCACAGAACCCATTGTTTCACCATTAACCATCACAAATCTGTCAGATTGTGTGTGAAAAATGCAAATAACGGCAAGTGAATGGTATTATCAATTGTCGGGCGAACGCATGAAGAGGTGACGAACTCCCCATTCATCATTGTCTAAATGGCGCGGGAGACCCGCCGATGTAAACAAGATATGTACACATTGCCATGCGCCAGTGACCCAGGCGAGGAGATGCACGAGCAAACTGGGGCCTCTCTGGCTGTGGACTTTCGAACGCAGGCGCTGGTTTGATGCACGTGGGTTCTGCCAGACTAACCCACTACTCCTCCGCCATGAATCATAGCCGCCAGTCGCTTTCGAGGTTTGGAAAATTCCAGGCGATTCCGACTAGACAGTGTAGTGGATACTCGAAGTCGAATGGATCTGCAAGGTGTATCCAAAGGGGAGGGCATTGTTTTACGAAATCAATTAGAAAGGTTGAGCTCTTGTTGCTCAACTCTGAGATGAAGCGCAGAGTTTCGACGAATTAATGACTTTATTATGATGAGAGGTGAAGTGATTCCTCGGGCCATGTGACGGTGTGTTAAACTGCAAAATGTTGTCCAAAGCCCACTGCCAGGGGGTATAAAGTTGGAGTCTGTCTTTGGCAATTCGGCTGATAGCGAAGTGGTTCCAAATGCAGTCAAGGTGCGAGGAAAACTCTCGTGTTTGCACAGTGATTGAAGTCGAAAGCTGAGATTGGATTCAACAGCACTACGGCCATCATTCTTCGAGGAGTGACATGCCGATTGGGGTCTGCAGGCTGTGGTGAGTATTTATTCCGTGACTCAGTAATATGCGCTCTTTTTTAACATTTTTCTGCAGCCGATGACGGTTTTTTTTTTGGAAGTGGACAGATTTTCGGGTGTTCCGACGGCAATTGACATGCGTTCGTTTCTCAAGTTCTCACACGGATGAGAGTAGACATTCACAGCTATCCCATTTGCCATTACAACCCTTAGTTGCCGACTGTCCCTTAACTAGACATGAGCCGGGACACTGCGACATGTCGGGTGCTTTTCGCATCACGAGGACATCCACACTCTAGGCCACTCGCTGCAGCCGATTCATTTAAAACAACCAACGCACAAGGCAGCTATCAAACAATGGAAACGTGGCCAACACTGACTCACTGCTCCGACTCAGCAGACCCACATTCTGGGTACTCATAGGTGTCATAACCGAACGCCGCACATTGACACGCAATGGTTTTTGCAGACGCTGCAGGAATGAAGAGGAAATAGAAACCAACCTGCCCCGTTCGTGTTGTGCCCTGCACCAACTTTTGCGCACAAGTGAGTCAACTAAACCGCTTTGTCACAAGCACCAACTGGTTCCAGGTTTAGGAGTAAGTCAATCCGCATGGTATGACAATGAGCACCGGATTGGGCTAAGTGGCAGCCAGCCTCTCTCACCTAACTTGACCTCACTTATAGTTTATCACCTTTACCTTGAGGACAGCTCGTTTGGCTGGTTCTTCAGTGGCACGATGAAGAGGCGCAGCGATGTCGATGTCGTCTGGTCAAGTCAACAGTTTGACATTCTGTATTTAAAGCTGATCGTCGTACTCGCCGCAGTCGTCGTATATCATACGATTAGCGCATCGCGCATTTTGTAGCGTTTTACGATACGGCCGGGATTTCGACACGACCGCTTTTGATCTGCAATTTTACAGTCCTTTCCTGGATCGTAGACGTTTGATGTGTTCAGCTGTACACCAGCTGACGCACGTTTCGTGTTTTGTTTCACTGTCAAACATCTTCAGTTTGGTCAATAATTTAACCATGAATCGTCTTACAAACTGGCCTGGTTACGCTTGGGCGTAACTCCTGATGAGTTAGAGTCAATGGCGGAGGATCGAGTTGCCGGCAGATCTCTGGTGTTTGGTTTGCTCCCGCGACTCCTTTAGTGAAGCATGCGCGTCAGAAGATGATGATGACGATGAATTTAAAAATAAAAATTAATTAAAAAAAAAAAAACAGATGGAAGGTATGCCGTTAATAAACTTTGCGAACAAAATGGGCGCAAGGATCGATCCTGCCACAACCTGCTTCATCGGCAGGAAGGCCGACAATAGAATAGCATTCTTCATGGCTGATTGCTGGAAGGCTTGAAATATATAAGGCTCAGTTGAATTCCCTATTCCTACAATCCCCGATAAAGTGCTCTAAATAAAATTTGCCTGTACAGCCATTCTAATCAATTGAACTGTGGATACAAATATTATAACTGCCTGACTTAATAAATTTCTTTAAATGCAGTCAAGCGGTTAATGCTTCTAAGTTCGGTTGGTAAATTATTGCATAGTTCTAATCCTCTCAACAATATTTCTTTTTGTGCAAAAGACGAGGTTCTAAGGTTTAGTCGAAAGTTTTGACCATTTCTGAGATTGTACGGCTGTTCTTCACTCCTTGGCGCCATAACAGGGCATTGCGCGATCGGAATTCACGCCTCTAGACTAGACCTTCCTCACAATGACGTCTACAGAAGCTGTAGGGACGAGGATGAGGAAGAAACCATGGAACACCTGCTGTATAGCTGCAATGGTCTCTCTTCCCGCGGATTCAAACATCCGATACCCCACTACTCCTGGCTGAACTGGGCAACGTAAGAGTCAGCCATGTTCTTCGCTTAATGAAAAGCACTAATGGGCATACACAGATTCGCGTGGTAGCATAATGGGCCTACAACGCTTGCAAATTACTGAATTTTATTATCAAAATGCGTGCTCTATTAAGAAAGTTCATGGCGCGCGTGTTGTGTTCAGCGACGAAGCTCATTTTTGGCTCAATGGGTACGTAAATACGCAGAATTGTCGATTTCGGAGTGAATATCAGCCAGAAGCATTGCAAGAGCTACAAATGCATCCAGAAAAAGTCACAGCGCTACCGTGAGATGATATCCAACTTTGCCCAAAATGCAAGAGCTTGACTTGCATGACATGTGGTTTCAACAAGACGGTGCCACCAATGGACTTATTGAGAGGCGAGTTCGGTGAACATTTTACTTCACGTTCGGGACCGGTCAATTGGCCGCCTAGATCGTGCGATTTAACGCCTTTAGACTATTTTTTGTGGGGCTATGTTAAAGCTCATGTCTATACAGACAAGCCCGCTTCAATTGACGCATTGGAAGACAGCACTGAAGCATTTATTCGTGAGATACCGGCCGAAATGTTGGAAAGAGTATGCCAAAATTGGACTAAGCGGATGGACCATTTGAGGCGCAGTCAAGGTCAATATTTGCATGAAATAATCTTCAAACATTAAATTATATGGATCGTACTATCGGCTTAAAAAAAGATTTCATGCATTTTTCTGAATTATATGTTTTTTCTTTTTTTTTTAAACTTTCCTATAGCTTTTAAAAAATCATCCTTTAGGATCGGATGTATTTCTGTCGTCGGCAATGCCTTCTTTCTTCAAAATTCTCGAGATGATCTGGTTCATGGTGAACGCCAGAACATCGTCACCTGACTTGAAGATCTCTCTCTCTCTCTCTCTCTCTGATCTCTTTTTGGTAGCTGTCCAAATTTGTTTGATTATTCTTCTCCATCCGCTGGACTTGGTTTCTTGGATCCTTGTGACTGGCTCCTGGTCACTAGTAGTCTCCTGGCCAGTAGCAAGGGTTACCCTCATGGCCTATGAGGGCTGTAGGCACTCGAACATGGTCCTTTGTTCGTGTCTGTCCATTATTTTTTTATTATTATTATTTTTTTTTTTTTGCTGTTACATCTTAAAAACTACCTTATCAAAGTACCCTAAACTATTGAAGACGGCCATAGGTTGCGGCTGCTCAGCTGCAAGACAGTGACCGACTACTGCTCCCATGCGGGGATACGCATTACCCTTTCTCTAAAGGGTTCGACGAGGGAGTTCCTTCACTCCCCAGCCCCCAGAATTTTCGATGCTGCATTGATACACATCTCGCACATCCCGTGGTATCAAGCCATACTGAACCGGAGAAGGCCTTCCTCAGCTCGTTGTGCGATGGAGCGGTCGTGGTTGAGTCGCCCATCCACAGGTGAACAGGCGATATGATAGAGGAGCGGTACTGCATTTATGTCTTGTATCAGACCGTTCAAATAGAGGAATGCTTCCGGGGGGACGTATCCGTTGTGGCGTACCCTTTCGTGGTATAATGGTTTGGTAGTAAGCCCCCGAGATCAAGTTATTGACCGAGTTCAGCGCTCTGGCAGTATGACCTCGAATCAACTTCACTAGGTCCACTCGGGTCTTTCCATTGTTTTGGTGTAGAAGCCTTAATTTCTTACCCCCAGCCCTCAAATCGTGCTGTGCCCCAGTTACATGCTGCTTCTGGTATAACAACTACTTTGATGATTGTGCGGCGGTAGTGCAACAACATGAAGTTGGCGTTTATTTTCGACGTAGTAATCTGCAGTTCGCTTAATTCCTGCCAATGTCAAAAATGCACTTTCCTAGCTTTTAGTCATTGGACAGTGGAGCTCTCTGAATCGTGATACGATGAGGAGTCAGAGATGACCTCTGTCACTCTGCATGAATTCACATCTTGGATGTTTGGCGGATGATAATGAACGCATGATGGATTGAGTTGGGGCCGCGACCATCCAGAGATCGAGCATTCTGCGTTCACACAGCGCCTTTGGTTAACGTCCCGCTTCAATTAACGACACGCATTCTTTTCAAAATAGTCTCAGACTCTGGATGGCGCAGTTGGTTAAGTGACTGCCCTTGGTTAGTGGGGTCCACGGTCCGAGCCCCAGTGAAAGCAAGCTTTTATCTGGTTTTCAAATCTGGTCCAGTCACAATTTGCGGTTGCGATCAAATTAACAGCACTGTCACTGGAGTCGTCGATCAGTGGGCATGCAATGGTCTAAGAGTACTGGTGTATTCACTAGCAGCCCCCATCCCTTCCCTACCCCTTTCTCCAACTCATGTTCAATCGTTTATTATTGCAAGTACACCCAGTTTCGAGGGCATGGACCTTAGAATAGTGAGAATGATGAGCTGACTTCTGCTTCATTGAGCTAAACATCCAATTCAGTCAACTCCACAAAGAGGTTTGAATGTTTTGTAAACGAATGTTTTTTTTCGACGAGAAGTCAATCTCCACATTTTTATAGCCTCATTTCTATAACCATGCGGTCACGCTTCGCTAGTTTATAGTTGGACAAGAGTACAGTACAAGAATCAAATGGACTATCCACCACAAACATGAGCTCCGGAGAAGACTTTCCACTCAGACCGGCAACAACTTGGCAATGCTGCGGCCCTAGGCTGGGCACCAGGGGACACTGGCATCCACGGAAATGAAAAAGCGGACAGTCTTGCGAAACAAAGCCCAAGCTGGCAGAATCTCGGGCAATCCTTTATGCATTGACGACGCTTAGCTCCATAAGGAAAAAACTGGAAGTGGAAGCCATGGGCAGAACCAGAACCCAGTGTCTCGCTCTGGAAATTGGAGCAACTTTGTTGGCCCTGACCAACAGGTCTATGTGAGGCTGAGCCGCCACCCCGTAACCTAACCTAAGGACCCTGTGGGCGACGCTGAGCAAAAAGAGATGAACATCAGTGATCAGCTTTAGTCGCAGGAAGTGGGAATGCTAAGAGGAGTTCTTTGCGGGCACGCATGCATCGAGACTGGGCATACTGCACAACAATTTTCGCACGAGCTGCAGAGATGAGGAAGATATAGAATTTGTCCAACATGCGAATAACCAGCCCTAGCAGAAATGGGCCGGGAAAGCACTTCTTGTGTAGAAACAATGTATATAAATAAATCCGCATGGTTTTGGGAGTATAAGAAGGGGTAGTATAGTCCGACAAGTTGGTCTAAGGGAGTCACGACGTGAAGCCGTAAGGAAACCCATACCCATACCCATGTCACACTTCAGAACATAAGCACTCAATCAACCAAATTCCACCCGCTTTGTGACTAGAGCTCCACAAACATGCGAGCGATCAAGCATCTGAACTTTTTTAATTTTTAATGTTGGTTGGATATGCTTAAGTCTTCGATGGACGAAACCGCTGGCGAACAAAAGTGGAGAAGGACCAGAGCCAGCATAGTGTGCTAATTGGAGTCAGCTGGCTTATGATCGGGTCCACTGGAGAGGCTCGTTGATTAAGGCCCAGGTCCACTCCGGATGAGAAAGAAGATCTGCTTCAAGTTCGCTGCTTGGTGAGAAGAACGCCGGAAAAATGCGGTTGTATAGGCAACGCAATGCAATGCCAGTCACTTTCAACATGCAACTCCAACCGTCACTCTCAAAACTTCAAATCTGAGAAAAAAAAGCAAAATCGGGTCGCAAATTACAACAACTTAAATAGTCACCAGCGCAATTGACTGACTGACTTCCAAGCAACACACGAGACGCCTAATTTTAGTCAGTTTGCGCACACACTCCTAAGCCATCCATCTCAGCGCTAACCTTCCCAAGTGGCAGTCAGGCGTGATTGCCGCAGAAACCAGCGGCTCTGGAGGTGGAGGACGCGGATTTAGCCACCTCCACACAAAAACATCTCGTCATTGTTGACACAAACGTATGTTGCAAACAAACAAACAGATTACACTGCAATTTGAGGAGAGTCCAAACAAATGTATCTATTACTCGATTTCGAGATCTTTTTCTGCCTCCAACCGGGGATTATTTCCTCCTTAAACAAACAGAGACCGCTTTCGATTCGAATCGCTGATTGCTTTACGGAAAACAGTGAGCGAGCGGGGCCGGGAGTGTGGCAAGACAATCGGCGCATAAGGGCGTTATGAAGCACGCTTGAGGCATTTTCGGCTTCAGACGCACAAGCCGTAACAACAATACGAGCAAGTGTATAGATTTCAAGAGCCCGCACTTGATTGGAAATTTGAAATAGCGATGATACTCGGTTTTTCCTCGAAGGAAAACAAAGAGCAGACCATACAAATGTCAATAAACCGTCCGGCGTCCAATCAGGGCGATTAACGCAGCTGAAATCGAAAGTGCGGCCACAATAGAAACGCGGTCACGAAATCAAGCCGGACGATGTCATTGAGTTGGACGGACTGACGCCTCTGGCCTGCTGGCTGATGCCTGGTCACTTGTGAGGTGCATGCGTCTAATTCAAGAACGATGACTCGCAGTTGTTCATGTCACGTTCATCGGGGAGCCTCGAGTGGTGAACCAGATGTCTCAGGGGGTTCGAGATGCACACGCAGACTTCTTAAAAAATCTTGAAAAATCCGCCACGGCAATTATGTAAATTCAAAGTCGAAGCCCATCACAAGCAGGGCATGGAATCGGAGAAGACAGCAATAAATCAAATTTATTACCTTCACCTCTGACGTAAAGCGGGATGAGGGCCCACAAGCCATTCGCTTACATCTAACCCTGGCGGATGGACGCCGCTCGGTGGACGTTGTGTAAACATTGCATGCTGTGCTCCGGGAAGCCATTGATGGCCACTTGAATCGGAAGCTTGGCAGGGTTTAGGCACGACATGGTCTAGTTTGGAAATAAATGTTTCATGTGGTCGCGCAGCTTCTGGGCGATTTTGATTTTGAGTCGTTTGAGTGGATACTTAATTTGTTTTCTTTCATTTCGCTTCTCGGCCATGGCGCTGATACAAATTTATGTGAATTTGCTCATGTCGTCGTTGATTTCGAACTGGGACCACAAACAACAGATGATCGTCCATTGCACGGGGGTTTAGGTGAAATTTTTAATTGCTGTCTTTTTTTTATTGCTTGATGGGGAGATCCTTTGCATTTGTGTGCGGAAGAATGTGTGCTGGAAGTTGGTTGGGATCTATTCCATCTGGGGCTTCTATTCTCATCTCTCATGGGGGATCCTCAGACCAGCGGCTATAGTTTGTGCAAAGAGACTAAATCAATCCCACTCTCCTGCAGAACACTGCAGAGTTTACTTGCAGCAACTCGACCGTATTGGAGTTGGGTAGTTCCGGACATGTATGTCTCCTGGTACTATGTCCACAGTCGGAACTAGAAGCAAACATTTCGCACACTTTGCCCAAACATGTGCCATAGTTCGACGAGATGTACGACATTAACACTCGTATGCACAAGGAGTATGGAGTTGGGTAGTTCCGGACCTGTATGTCTCCTGGTACTATGTCCATTGTCGGAACTAGTACCAATCATTTCGCCCACTTTGCTTAAACATGTCGTATAGTTCGACGAGATGTACGACATTAACACTCGTATGCACAAGGAGTATGGAGTTGGGTAGTTCCGGACATGTATGTCTCCTGGTACTATGTCCACAGTCGGAACTAGAAGCAAACATTTCGCACACTTTGCCCAAACATGTGCCATAGTTCGACGAGATGTACGACATTAACACTCGTATGCACAAGGAGTATGGAGTTGGGTAGTTCCGGACATGTATGTCTCCTGGTACTATGTCCACAGTCGGAACTAGAAGCAAACATTTCGCACACTTTGCCCAAACATGTGCCATAGTTCGACGAGATGTACGACATTAACACTTGTATGCACAAGGAGTATGGAGTTGGGTAGTTCCGGACCTGTATGTCTCCTGGTACTATGTCCACAGTCGGAACTAGTACCAATCATTTCGCAGACTTTGCCCAAACATGTGCCATAGTTCGACGAGATGTAAAACATTAACACTCGTATGCACATATGCGGCATATGCCAAGGAAATCTAGTTTCGCACACAAGGCCTAGTTCACGTATGCATGTATACATTTCCTCAATGAACGATCGTTGTCGTTTTCATAAGTGTGCGTAGTTCGTCTGTCAAAAAATGTTCATATACGTTATACCTAGGTTAGGTTGAAGTGGCTGACCGCTGTACCGAGAGACAACAGCCACACTTAGGCCAGGATAGGCCCATCGTGCTACCACGCAGATCTATGAGTAGTATCTATGTGTAGTTTTTAATAAGCGAAGGAGGTGGCTGACTCTTATGTTGCTCAGTTCAGCCAGGACACCGAAGTAGTGGGCCTCCAGATGTCTGAATCCGCGGGAAGAGAGAGAGAGAGCACTGCAGCTACACAGCAGTTGTTCAATGGTTTCTCCCTCATCCTCGTTTCTATAGCTTCTGCAGTTGTCATTTTAAGGAACGTCTAGTTTAGAGGGCGGAGTAGTTTCGAGTAATTCCCTTTTGCAACGCCAATGAGGGTTGTATTATTCGGCCTGCTTCAGGTTGAGCGACCGCTTAGGTCAGGGTTGTTTGGTAATGAGGTATCCTGTGCCAGTTGCCCATCTGTGATTCATTTAATACAATGTTTCCAGCTTTACCAGATGGCTTATAAAGGGTGGTTAAACGCGTTAAATTTATTTAGGCTTATTATGAAAATGGGCGTTCAAATCAATTAATCGTCCAAATGTGGAAAAATCGTGCAAACATTTGAGCAAACCGGGTCTGTAGGAGATGTGAGAACACCAGTGCATGCTCGTACAGCTCGTACTGCACAAAATATTGCTGCTGTTCGCGTGTGGCTGTGTGTGACTGAAGAGCCGTCCACCTCAACTCGTCGTCGTGCCCAACCTCTCACACTCGTCGTTGATGAACATTATGCATAAAGACTTGCATTTACACGCTTACAAGGTGCAATTGACTCAAGAACTAAAGCGTCTTGACCATTTCAAGCGCCGTCAATGGTCAGAATGGTGGCAAGAAATGGCAACAGTGGATGGCGCACTTTGACCTCAGTGGATTCGTAAATAAGCAGAATTGCCGCATTTGGGCGAATGATCCAAGAGTGATTGTCGAAAAACCAATGCACCCACAAAGAGTGACTGTTTGGTGCGGTTTATGGGCTGGCGGCATCATCGGGCCGTATTTTTTCCAAAATGAGGCCGGTCAGGCAGTTACTGTGAATGGTGTTCGCTATCGTGAAACGATAACGAACTTTTCATGGCCCGAATTGGAAGATATGAATGTGGACGATATGTGGTTCCAGCAGGACGGTGTCACTTGCCACACAGCTAACGAAACTATGGCTCTTTTGCGCGGCTCTTTGGCCGCCAAGATCATGTCATTTGACACCGTTGAATTTTTTTCTTTGGGATTATTTGAAAGAAAAGGTGTACGTCGATAAGCCAGCAACAATTCAAGAGCTAAAGGATGAGATAATTCGGCACATTAACGGCATAGAACCTCAATTATGCTTCAGCGTCATCGAAAATTTGGACCATCGGATGGAGGTGAGCCGCGGTGGTCGCGGCTGCCATTTGGCCGATATTTTGTTCCATACATAATTGAACCATACCAATATTATCATAATAAAAAGAAATGACAATAATTTCCTAAATAATTTGTGTTTTATTCAAAATCAACATCGGCCCTTAAAATTTAACCACCAAATTAGCTCTAGGCATGGAGCGTCTCCACTCGGAAAGCGTACAGAACTTGTGCCCTGTATACCCTTTATAGGGACTTCGTCCGCTTCGCAAAATGTAATCCTTGCGGTATGCCAATCCTGAATACATTGTATTTAATAAAGATCCGTTATGGAGCTGCCACGAGAAGGAGTATAAAAGCCGCCTTCCGATCTGTGGACAGCAACTCAGATTTGAGAGTTTTTAAGAAAAATACCGCACATGCGCCCCCGAGCGAATTTGCATTTATTTTGTTACTTATTACTGCTGTAAAATAAATATTTGAAATTGTGGGTACACAAGGTGTTTTACGTTTTAATTATCCTCTGCTTCATTGTCTATTAAACGTGAACAGCGGTTCACGGATAGCATACGCGAGTTATATACAATACCACTGGCTTCTATTACCATTCTAATCGACAGTCATGGAAATCGTGTCCAAGCTGCCGCGAAGGGCTCAAGGTTCTTGGTACGCAGCATTCGATCACTCTAGGATGGGTCCCAGGTCATAGGGATGTAACCATCATTGAGGTAGTAGACGAACTTGCTAGGAATGGGGCCGAAACCGACTCATCCCAGTCTATCCCATGGTTCGATCCACCTCCATCTGACATCAAGAGGAAAGTGGACAATAAAATCATGGAGTTAGCTAATGAAAGGCGGAGTTCTCTTCCCACATGTGAGACCTCTCGTACGTTTTGGCCTAGGTTCAACAGCACGAAGACCGACACACTCCTCCAGTGCA
Source organism: Eristalis tenax (assembly GCA_905231855.2). Taxonomy (NCBI): domain Eukaryota; kingdom Metazoa; phylum Arthropoda; class Insecta; order Diptera; family Syrphidae; genus Eristalis; species Eristalis tenax. The sequence continues at coordinate 31,263,027 of HG993124.1, read as the reverse complement.
ACAGAAGGTTGCTGCGAATGGTGGTCGGAGGGTCATAATCATCTAAGATGAACGCAAAATGGGAGTTACCCATGACACCATGCGCGGAGGCTGCGGGGCAGAAGAGGAAACTGAGGATACTTCTCACTATCTTTGTCGATGCCCTAGTCTCTGCCTGTTGAGACAGCGAACACTAGGAGAATGTTTCTTCCAAGACCTTCACGATATAGCAGGTTCCCACTAAAATCTCTTTGCAGGCTTGTCAGGATCTTTGGAGGGCTGGACGGAAAAGCGGAATAACAACAATAAGACTTTGGGAGAACACAAGTGAGAGCGGAAGGGTTATTTCCGCCTTGGGCATCACAATGGGTCCAACTGGACCTAAGTGTGGCGCCTCCTCGCCGGGTCCATCTCCCCACCGGCCTAACCTAACCTATCTACTGACAACAGCAATAACCAACCAACCGTAGATGGTCGGAAATAGATACCTTCATGTCATCGAAAACAATGGGGGCTGCACTAAATCGAAGCAAAATGCTCTCTTGGAGGGACACATTAACAAACTGGCAGGGGTAACAACTGGACAGTGCTTCATAGTCAGTCACGCTTCCGTTAAAGCTCCAGGAATGGGAATGACGAGCAGATATTATTGCCCCACCTCGACCACCCTATCTTCGTATAGCCACGGCTTCACCGGTCGATTTACGTGTTGTGTAGCATGTAGAACCTTCTTGCTGGCTTGCGTCGCTTCATAATCAAGTGCCAACTATAAACTGAGCATGTTCGACTTTGACACACGAATCACGTGCAACCACCAACACCAACAAAATCAATATGGCGGCTCTACAGTCCGAGATGAGATCGTGATCCTGGGCCCAGCCTCTACGAAATGCACGCTTATTGTGCATTCTATTGTTCCCTCACGAAGGGAGAACGAACAAGAGGATGACGCCCCTACCCACTATTTCTGCGTTAACTTGGACAGATGTCCTCATTAAAAATCGGTGATTGTTCGTTCGAGCTGGAAACACATGACATAATCCTACCAGCAATCTCGGAATCCCGAGACACCCAATCCAAGATCTCGTCTTGGTCACCTCGGAGACTAGCATTAGACCAAAGCTTCAGAGTTCGGCATTTCATGATTTCGTGACTTTTCCACGGATAACCCATTCACAAGCCACAATAGAGCCTCAATGCGAACTTTCACTGCGACCATTGAGACGGGATTAGAGTGTCCACAAGTACCCTCGAAGCGCACTTCTCCACCTCATTGTCTCATGCCGCAGACGTCACCGCATTGCGCAACAAAATCGAATGAGGCGTACCAGACTACTGGCAGACCATCAGTAGTCACGCAAGGATCCCAAAGCCGGATCATTCGTCTTCAACTTTCCCAAAAATGACAAATGGGCGGCGTCGATGGACGCATGTGACAATTCGCAAATCGTGCCTGTTACATTAATCCGCTAATATTTGCACTAAACCGCATCACTCCACTCGGATGGTTGCCCAACGTGCAGCACACTCTATTAGCGCATCGGAAAGCGTTTATGGGGATGGCCACAATCGGAGGGTCGGCAACGGGTAACGTGTGAAATAAAATAATAGTCGGCCACATAATAATCGCTTGGAAAACGAGCGGAACCGCAATTAGCTCACCAGCGGATCGGGCTAATCTAATTGAAGCCCCGAAAGTCTGAAATGAAAGCGAAATCAACGCTCCAAAAACGAACGAAACAAAAAGCCCTCAACCCAAATTGCCCGGCCGGACGGTGGGCGCGATCGCGATGACATGATGGCAAGAGCGTGGCGAACTCTTCACTGCGATCGCTTTGGAATTTCCCTTCATCAGGCGAAGATGAAGAAACACAGAAACACAGAAACGAAGAAATGCTCCTCGCCGCCACCATCGCCACCATCGCCACCAACACCGCCGCGGCCGCCGCTGCACGACTTCTTGAGTTGCCGGCCCAAGCAGACCTTACGCAATCACCCATTCAAACTCAATTTGATTGGGCCTTCCTAAGAGCGAAATCACTTGACCACCATCGCGGCGAACAGGTTCCGCCGATAATGCTTGACGCATCTATTGGATGCGCGGAGTGAGTGGCGGGCAGCGGCGCGTCTGTGTGAGGTACGCACACAGGTTGTGCATTAATCTCGTTTCTTTTAGGCGAGGGAAGAAGCTCGAGTATCTTTGACCAGATACGACTAGCAGCATAAACAAATTTGTGTCTCGATATAAAAGTTAAGGTCGCTTGCCATTGGGTATTTAGTTTGATTTGAGGTGTCACCTAGTGAAGTGTGTGAGATCACCAACCAGTGCTGTTCAACGATCCGGTCAATAATGCGTGCGTTTGTTGTAAGTTCGCCGCGGGTCGTGCATGACGCGATGGACTAATCTATCCTCGACCAATTCCAGATTACCCTTTTCCTGACAGTGGCCGCCGCTGCCCCTCAGTACGACTACCAGCAGCCGGGCGGTTTTGGCGGGCCCTCCGATGACCACTCGGTGCTCAGGGATGCCCTGCGCAGTCCACAACTCTCGCAAGTGATCCTGGGATCTTCGCCTGGCAGTCAGCAAGTCAACTACCAGCAGCAACAGCCGATCAACTACAACGGAGGCGTCCTCCAGTCGCAATTTGTGCCACAAATTCAGCATGTGCACCAGGAGCCTCAGTTGCAGCTGCAACAGCAGCAGTTCAACCAGCAGACGGCTCCTCTGCCAGCGATTATCACCAAAGACATTTACGTGCACGCGGCTCCCGAGGAGCCCGAGGAGCGATACAACACTCCGCCACCCGCGCCTTTGCCGCCAAGGAAGCACTACCGCATCGTCTTCATTAAGGCCCCAACCGAAAGCGCCAACCGACAGCAGCTGAGGGTGGTGCAGGCACCGTCCGAGGAGAAGACCATCATCTACGTCTTGAGCAAGAAGCCAGAGCCACTGGACTTGCAGGCACTCGTTCAGGAGGCCGCCCCACGACCACCCAGCAAGCCGGAGGTCTACTTCATCAAGTACAAGACTCAGGAGGAGGCCGCCCACGCCCAACAATCAATCCAAGGTACGTCTTTGAGTAATAGCCAATTAGCAAGCGTTCAGACAGTTTTCGTCAACTCCGCCAAGAGGAGATGGCGCGCTTTCGCCAGAAGCTGGGGGGTTGCATCAGAAGCTACATGCCAATTGGATGGGATGACTTTGGAGTGTAACATCCGCTAATTAATCTAACCGATTGTGCCATTTGACACTTTCCAAAAAAATCCGATTATTGTTGCGGGTGGCTGAGGTGGGCATGGTTGACGCGTGATAGCCAGCGATTGTGGGCTACTGATCTGACAAAAAAACTTTCTTTTTCTTGAAAGTTGTTGCCTCAGCTTCGCCGTCTCCATTTAAAGATTTTTGAGTTATGAACGAATTTGTTGCTCATCGGCGCATACCGCCTGTGGTCACACTGATCTATTTGTGTTGTAACACTGATCTATTCTGATCTTTGAACTAAGTCATTCCTCAAAGAGAAGGGTCTCGATCGGAGATTGAATCGTCCACGACAAGATGCGGCGACTTCAGCTACGCCGCGATCAGTGTTGCACTTGCTTCCCGACAAGATCACTGGCTGGCACTGGCTTTCCTCCAGTTCATGCAGGATTCCTTTTCAAATTTCCCGCGATCACACTCAGATCACAAGTGACAAGATCACTCCTGCGAATGTCGACCCCGTGATCACTGATCTGCCAAAAGCTGCTGAATCGTCAAGGAGACACATTGAGTTGCTGACAATTCCAGTAGTCGCCATCTCCCCAACTAATCCCCACTTCAGGGCAAGGAGCACTTATCGAACTGGTCCAAGCCATTGCTCAAACCGCCCATCAAGTGCTATGATATATGAGATATACCATCACTTCACTTCAATCTTGAGACCGATTCGAACGCTTTGAAGTAGCCACTGTGGCGGCGGTTTGGTCTTCGACTCACCGCCTCAGTGCATTTGCATACATCCAAGACAGAGCTAATTTATGGTCGAAAAGTGTCAACTGGCTGACTTATGATGCTCGTAAACAGACTGTTTGACAGGCCAGTTAACCTTGATCTGCAGGCAATCAAACAATGCTTGGGTCTCGCCAGCATAACGCGGGCTTTGATGTGAGAGGCCAAGTGCACCGAAAGGAGGGCACATTTAAATTCGAGGTGTGACGGATGGTTTTTCATTTTACGGCGTTGATCGGAAGTTGACTTGAAGTCTCTTCCGGGGGATCTTCAGTGTTCAGTGGATTTTTTTGTTTGATTTGGAACCTTCGTAAATCTGTGCCATTGACGCGATCATCTGCGATCATCTTCTGATCGTGCTGACTTTTCACATTTTGTGGAGAGGGCAAAGTGGTCTCGTGTTAAGGTACAGTGTCATTGGCATTAATCGACTATGTCTGGTATTGACAATCATTGTCCTAATCTGTCTCTCAGTTTTTGATACCAACCGCAGCCGTCTGCGCCGTAAGTTCCAAAAAATGCTCCCTCTAAAAATATGGGGATGGTTTGAAACGTAGTTCATCTGTTTCACAATCAACTGGTGCAAACTGCTCTTGATCAACTGTGTCCCAGAATACTCTCATATGCTAACTGCTTCCACAATTTATGGACGGATAGATTTCAAACAAACCCTGTCCTTTGTTCATCATCGCATGGTGTCTCCTCAAAGATAATCTTGGCCAATTTTTCAGTTTCTGACAGCTCTGACTGAAGATTGTCATCTAGTCAATTTCGGATGAACTGGATGAGGAATTGGCATAGGATGGCATTTAAGCATTCCTAGACCTACCCGTCTGACGCCTTCCTTAAATTTCGCACGGTCTTCCAACCATAACATCGACTGTCAATGAACATTAAGTGTGCTAAGCGGGCTACAATTTTCGAGTCCTTTGTTTCAGCGAGTTAAAAACTTCTTCTGCTCATCTTTATTTTGTTAGCCAATATCTTGTGTTTACAGCACTCACGCCACTCACTCCAGCGCCGGAATTCAAGACAGCATAGGTCGCTTTTATGTTGTGCCCTGCACCGTGCTTGTGGTAATTCCCTTCTGCGCGGTGTCCCCATGTTCAATTCAATGGATCTTCTTCTTTCTTTTCTGTGTGGGACTACAGTCCGGGTGGACATGGCCCTCTGTTAACAAGCCACACGATTGATCTCCGTCCACTTGCGCACATCAAGTTGATTGAGGTCCTTCTCCACTTACGTCCGCCACCTTAAATGTGGGCGTCTTCTATAGTGTATTCGAAACCGGAGTCAATTTGTCCATACGCTCTATTTGGCCCAGTCGCCCAAGGCGTTAGATCTGTACGTGCCTAGCTAGGCAGCCTCCTAGTCATAAGTTGTCCTCCAGATGTCCTCAATGCAAACGGCACAAATGTTCCCACACAGGACTTTTCTCGGAGTGACTGACAGATCTTTATCGTCGGCTGTTTAAACTGTCCATACATCTGCACCGCAGACCCCGGGATGCATAAAGGCAGCTTGTTCCTTGGCTTTATTGCCCTAGGTCTCCTGAGCGCGTCTCCTGAAACAGCGGTTGGGAAGCGTTTGCTCCGACTGATCTTGGTGCTGGCTTTGTCTGTACTATTTGCCCGGAAGCTTATAGAGACGAAGTAACCGATTTTTTCTTGAAGACAAAGTCCTTTCTCATTAGCTGGCAGATTCATTTTGACCGCTTCCATTGCAATGCCTGCAAACGGATCACTGTCTTCAGTCAATGATGTCAGTGTCGCCCGCGTAAGCTTACAGTTGTAAGTTCTTTTGGAAAATCGTACTTAAAGAAATTTATAAGTTCCATACTCCTTGCTTGTGGTTGACTAACGTCTTCTATCACTCTCAAGATTAAGAACAGCAAGTGCCTTAACAAGGTCCATGCCGCTGAACTTGGTTATTTCTCCTATGCGCATGCTCTGCTTACATCAATGTGACTATTAATTTTCTCGTACTCGCACTTCAACAGTCATAATTTCTGAGTGCGAAAAGGCTCCTGGGAGTCTAAGAGCACTTGAACCTTGTTCCAGAGGATTTAATCTCCAGTTCACTAGCCAGGCAGCTCGGATTCAATTACTCACTTAAGCAAAGCATTGACACTTGCTCTCGATATCGACACCTTCCATCCTTGCTTGGGGACGTAACAAGCTTACCCTGGACTCAAGTATGCCATGAAGACTATTCGTTCTTTCGAAGACACCATCCACTGGATTATAATTTTTGTCCTTCGAGCCGGAAATTTCAAAACAGAATACAGAGCAGCAGTTACCAAGGGTAATTCTGCGTCAAATCTGCACTAAGAAGTAGAATCTGTCACGCACTAACCCTGCACTGGCATCTCCTTTGTTTGGCCCTCTAGTCCTCAATCAACAAGCCTCTCAATTTTCCAGCCACAGCTATCTATAGCCAACCAACTTGCTGGTTCCAGTTACGTTACGTACACCGAGAGCATACACTTGTGTGTGCCACCATTCCAAAGGCTCGGAATCCACGAGTCTTAGGGCTGAACCTAAGTTGTACACGCCCTCTACATGACCGTCCATAGACGTCTCGCTAGGCTCATCTCTCTGTATAGTGTGCACTCCGTCCCCAGTCGTTGGATCTGAACGTGTCTAGCTAGGCAGCCTCCGTAGTTCATGGTCAGAACTTGTCCTCAAGATATCCTCAATGCAAACGTTAGTGGGTGAATCTTCTCCTTTTACTGCCATCAGCGCAAATAGGAGAAAAAAGATTGCACGCATAACTTTTCTCTTCAAAGACCATGGCCCCCGGACTTTTGAGTTGCCTCTGCGCTATACAGCAGGGCTGAGATGGTCACTGTGCTATATAATAAGCTTAGTCCTTCAAGAGACGTCATAGAAAGAAACTTCTCCAAGCAACAAGCTGATGATGTGGGCTTCCCATCATGCCTTCGGCAGCCCAAGAAATTACAGCAAATGAAGGTTGCTGCCTGGCATTACAATGCACCAGTCTTTGAGTCTGAGTCTGAATTTCAAAATCTCCGAAAAAAAAACTCAGGTACAGTAAAAGCCTTTTAATTCGGAAGACTCGTCTATTCGAAAAAAGAAAATGAAGGTCGGTGCCCAATTTTATCTAAAAATTAAATAAATTCAGCAAAATTGAAATAACGCCGTGATTGAACACGTATAGGTAGCAAATAGATCTCAAATGGGTTGCCTACCCCGGAAATTCCAATCACAAGCTCCCCAAACACAAAACCCTCCATAATTGGAGTATTTGGTAGCATTGGTCTTATTTCCATTTCCAAAGCGAAACAAGGCAGAATTTGTTTTGTAACAAAACAAAAATTAGGCCAAAACTAAAATCTGGTATATATAAAGGAAGAAGTGGCTCGCTTCACTAGCTAACTAAATTTTAACCCCTTTTACCGCAGGATTTGACCCGCTCACACGACTTTGTCGCTCCCCTAAGGGTATGTCAACAACTGTCGGGAAGGTACCTAAGGCTCAAGTTTCAAAATATTTGGACTTATAACTTGGCCAAATGGGTCCACAATGGGCTTATGACCCTGCAACGGAAATTTCGTGTTTGGGGATTTTCGATTTTATACTTGGCATCCTTCTCAAATATGTGGAAGTCGGAACAAATCAGGCGAGTCCCGGCAATTCACATTTAGAAGTCGGGAAGATGCAAATGCAAATGCAATTTTGACTGGGAGAAGCCCGGCAATTGTATTGAGGAATCCCGGCAAATTAAGTTCTTCCTTTTACCATAAATTCCATTTTATTAACGGGCTTTTAATTTATTAAAATTTTTCCAACGTGACGTTTTTAAGCGGAAACTTTACGTTTCAGATTCACCCTGATCTGGCAGCACCGCCCTAAGCTCTTCTCTCCTTCAAAAATTCGGTATTTATTCATGATAGGAACGAAGAAGTGTAGCAGCCATTTCTAGATCCAATAAAAAACATCATCTTGTCGGACTGAAATAAATGCAAATTCGCTTTCGAAACATATCGTCAAGTTCGTGATGCAATTCCCCTCATCCGAGGGCAAGCTTTGTGACCTTATTTTTGTGGCCCTACATTTATTTGATTTCATTTTATTTTATTCATTCCAACGCAAGACTAATGGACGAACTGTGAGTGGTTATCTTTGGCCACATCGTGTTCACAAGAATTTCTTCATAAACTTTACCAATATAGGAGTCAATACATCACAACTATTCTTTTTACATTTCCAGCTCAATTCGACTCTCTCGGCGGAGGTGCATCGAGTGTATCTGACGAGGGCATTGCCCCAGTCACATCCGTGATCGGTTCGCTGCAGGGTGGTCGGCAGCAGATCACTCTGCCTGGCGTCCAGCAGGGTTCCTCGGGCCTGAGTGGCAATCCAGCGGGAAGCTACTTGCCACCAAGTCAATAACATCATTCCAAATTCATCCAAGAAGAACTGTGATTCGTTGTTAACTGTTATATTCACGCCCACTATTGTAAATATTTATATCATCGACAACCGGAAGAGGATGTGGTGCTCAAGTGATTTCCCTTAATGTTCGTTTCGTTTGTTGTTCACGTTCACTTGTTTATTGTAAATTCGTTTTATTGAATAAATTATGTTTTATATTTCTTAAATCTCGGCTCTTCGTTATAATCAATGCAAATTTGTCAGCTTTTACGACCTCGTTTCGAATGTCCGTCATGGTTGTTGAGCCAGTGACTCCGATAGATTCGGATCAGCCGGCCCATGTACGCATTATGCAGCCCCCGGGCTGCGGCGGAAGAGTTTCAACACAGCCGAGTGGCTAATGTCTGTAATTAGCCCGAGCGCCTATGATGCCTGCGATGAAAGGCCTTTGCTTGATATTAGCTGTGGATTGTACGCCCAACCCCGAGGAGTATTTCCCAATCTGTTGTGTGCGAGTGGTTCGCTTGGAGTTCAGATTTGAAGATTGTTCGCGGAAGTGGGGCTTAATAAGGCGGTGAAGTGCTTCGTTTATCAATATTGGGAGTGGTCCGACGCAGGGCCTTGACTGCATTTGCCGAAGCGATGAATGCGAGCTGATAAGGTGGCCGTTGCTGGTCCATGTTGCAAGCCGAAGCAACGTGGGAGATTTGTGAAAATGGGTGTTTAGAAAAACGAACCGAAGAGTGATGATTTACGATTTTTAGCAAGAGACCACTTTATGTTCAAACTGAAGGTCGAGTCTCGGTCTTCCATATTTCCAACGTTTATCGCTCATCATTGGTTCTTGATTTGCAAGACGTTAAAATACACCCAAAGCTCCGACTTGTTTACGAGTTCAATGACTTCGACTAGCGCAGAGGTGCCATAACAGATTCTTCATGAATAAAGCCAGCGATTAAGTGAAACGAGTTGATAAACCTAAATAACTTCGAAACGAACTTCAATCAGAAAAGCAGCCTTGAGACCAAGGCGGAGCACTGTGATAAGCGATTTGTTGAAGAAATCTCCGAACACCAAATGAGTGAAAAAGTGTTGTCAATTCACAAATCAGCAAAACTAAACATTCGATATCGGCTCTGTACTCGTTTGATTAAATAAATACAAATGAGCCCCATCAGTCAGTTGAAGCCTCCAGCGATGTCACTACACTTTTAAAATATGGCCGGCGCATCTAATGTTTGTGTTTAACTTTCGCTTGCATTTTTGAGAAGAAAGCGTCTCTGTTTAATTCATTTAAATGTTCAGGAATACAAAGTGATTATTAAATCGAATCAATATATTTAATTATTACAGTTTTCATATGAATTTTTGCAGTGAATCCCCTTAGGCAAGAGAAAATAGTCCGTGTCTTTGTTGAAATAAATCATGTGTGGCTTTAGTTAGTCGCAGACTCGCAGTCGATGCAGATAAATTGGAGGCATTCAATGACTTCAGACAGGAAGGAAGTGGAGTTCACATAGTCGAGGCGATGCCTCGACAAACCGCGCAAAGAGTTGATACTTACATTTTGTGTGCGCGTGCCCAATATGTATGCGGTATGACAAAAAGCAGACAAAATTTTACTCTTCAGCTCTGGGGAATATTTTTGAACAAAACCATTCAATTTTGACCTGAAATTATATCGAACTTGTGAACGAATGTCTCACATCTTCTAAAGATGTGTCACAAAATATTTAGCTATTTTTTTTTTAGCTTCTTGACTTTAATTCGAACAACAAAATCCACACCACACGCAGGTAGTTGGGATTTCCAAGAAAATTTGTTATGAATCGCCTGATATCCCTCCACGTTGTGTGATTGCTGTTTTCCAGACCAATCGAACAAAATGACGCATGTGTGCACTGCTCAGTAACAAACAATTTATTTAAAGACGCATCGGTCTCGCAGAAGCCAGCGAGAGCTTTTACCCGCACGAAAGACCCGCGATGCCGCAGCGTCATGTGTGCACCACTCAATTTACTTACGAGTACTGTAAGACGCAAATGCGGTGACGCTGCGGCAACGCGCGTTAGAATAACACATGTGTGCACCGGGCCTAGGGGAACTTAGCTTGGAGATAAAACGCTAGAGCCATTGAATAAATTGCAACGGAAAGTGCAATGTTTACACCAGAGGTAGAACTTTAAAAAAAACAAAAAAACGGTTATCTCGTAACGCTTGTAAACGTACATCCCGCCTAGAGGCTGTGTTAAGCATTCGATTAAATAGACGAAATAGGAGAGGAGAGAAGACAGCAAAACACTACATTCGGAGAATGATTGCAATGAGATTTATGGATGGTTGGCACGAAGCTCAAGAGCCATGATATCGGGTCATTTGGTTGGTGGATTGCTCACGCTTTTTGAAAGTTCTGAGCAAATACTTCATATTCTGTTTTGCGAACCATTCTAAAGGGTGATTTTTTAAAAGCAATAAAATTCAGAAAAGTGCATGAAATCTTTATTTGAATCGATAGTACGGTCCATATAATTTAATGTTTGAAGATTATTTCATGCAAATGTTGACCTTGACTGCGCCTCAAATGGTCCATCCGCTTAGTCCAATTTTGGCATACTCTTTCCAACATTTCGGCCGGTATCTCACGAATAAATGCTTCAATGTTGTCTTCCAATGCGTCAATTGAAGCGGGCTTGTCTATATAGACATGAGCTCTAACATAGCCCCACAAAAAATAGTCTAAAGGCGTTAAATCGCACGATCTAGGCGGCCAATTGACCGGTCCCGAACGAGAAATAAAATGTTCACCGAACTCGCCTCTCAATAAGTCCATTGTTGCGCGTGCTGTGTGGCATGTGGTACCGTCTTGTTGAAACCACATGTCATGCATATTATCTCACGGTAGCGCTCACCATTCACAGTTACGTTACGATTCGCATCATCTTTGAAGAAGTACGGTCCAATGATGCCACCAGCCCATAAACCGCACCAAACTGTGACTTTTTCTGGATGCATTGGTAGCTCTTGCAATGCTTCTGGCTGATATTCACTCCAAAATCGACAATTCTGCCTATTTACGTACCCATTGAGGTACAGTGGGTGGGTTAATTAAACTGACCATAAAATGGAAGAAGCGCGCGATGAACTTTCTTAACAGAGCACGCATTTTGATAGTAAAATTCAATAATTTGCAAGCGTTTTTCGTTTGTAAGACGATTCATGGTTAAATTATTGACCAAACCGAAGATGTTTGACAGTGAAACAAAACACGAAACGTGCGTCAGCTGTTTAAACCAGTGTTGCCTAAAAGATAATAGCTAAAAAATCACCCTTTATTTCCAACGAATGAATTCTAATGAAATTTGCCGTAGAAACAAAATAAACACATGGCAGCGACACCTACCATTCTGCCTGTCGTACGACAGGTTTTTCTTCTAGTGTTCCGTAAAACGACAGTCACTGTAACCTAATGTAATCTGAATCCAAGGAAGACCGCCGTAGGGTAGTGGGCCAACTATCCTCACATTGGTCAGGTTCGGTGTAAACAAAACGCAGCTTTACCTAATCGATGACATGATCACGTTTGTATGCTACGTATGTTACAGGTCCCATGACGCATAAAATGCCGTTCGCTGACGATTGAAAAGCGTACAGGTATGGTCGGTGTCGCGGTAAGATTAAATTTAGCAATTCTGCGCGAATATTAGAAGTCAAACAGTGCGACACTATTTCTTTTTTGGGCTGCTGAAATACCAAGCCTCTAGAAAAATACACTTGCCACAGGATGACTTCAATGGAATTCACCTAATTTGCAATGACTGGAAGTTAAACATAAAAATTCAGAAGAGAGAAACTTTTCAGCCTTTTTAGTCTACCGTTGTATCTGGCCTCGTGTAATATGAGGAGACTCTGGCCCAGGTTCGGCAGAGTCTACCTGCTGAGCCATTGACTGTAAAAATTCAAAAAAATGTCCTTGCTCTGGCCAGGGTTGAGAAACCATTTGATATGGCAAGGGGGTTGTTTTTGAAGCGGCCAACAGTTCAAGGGTCATCTCTGGCCCGAAGAATTTTGTGCCGAGGTGGCCTCAGCCCGCTTGGTGTGAGAATCTGGAGAGATATCGGGTCGGTTGGAGAGGCACGTTGGGTGAGGCCCAGTTTCAGCTCAGAAAGAGACATATCCGAAGTTGACTCATTTTCATTCAAGATCCATCGCCAACCGCCTGCTTGATAAAGTGTTATTCCCAAAAACGGCCACAATCGCATTTAAAGACAATCATGCAATTATTCGCATACTCAAAGAGGCGACGTTTCGCCCGACGGCAATACCCTCGGAACAAATGAGTCACCCAACAAGAGTAAACTGGCTATTTTCTGTTCAGCTGACAGAAGAAAACTCTTCTACTGCAGGCTCATGGTTCAATCCCGGGCACAATAACCATGTCGTTCATGACATCACCTCTCTCGAGTCCCTGACAATGCCCAGAGAGTACGAGTGTCAAACTTTCAAATTTGACATCCTTTCAACTCATTTCTGAACAACAGCCCGAATAATGCTTAGTCCACCAAGGATCTTAGCGCCAACAGAAGAAGAAGAGGAAAGCCGAAACCTTACACTGCCACTTACTTCGCTTCGATACTCGCTGTCTTCGGATAAATGTATCCCCTGTTCGGTCGCCCTTGTATCTTGATTGACACACATCTGCGTTTCCGACAGATAGCACATACACTTGAATATTTTGAGTTGGTGGTTAACTCACAAGTCCCTGGATTTGTTTTCTTACCAAATCTTTTCCCCGAATTTTGTTTCTGCCAAACCGACACTTCAGGTGAGCACAAGCTGTTTGCAAATCATTTGCTACCCAGGGTCGCGTCCAGTCAGGCCTCACTGTCAACCCTCCCACCGCATCCATCGGAAAGACAAATGCGCCTTGTGTAAACATCAATTAACTAAGCCGCGACATGATGCGCCAGGAATCAAGTTCAATTCAAAGTCTATCCGTCAATGAATTCCAATTATATTTGCACACCCGCCCCAACACTAGGCTTCTTCTTGTCTTCTTTGCTAATTCGGATTCCACTTGAGCGCTGTGTCTGAACGCAGATACAGCGTCTTTTCTACGTATTTTGTTTTGCCTCCGTCCGCACACACGTAGCTTAACTTTCGATAATTTTTGGGTCAAGGTCGTTGCCTCTGCGTCTGATGAATGCGCTATGCTCACAGAGCGCTTTTAACCGCCGAGCAGCGTCGCGTCCGCCGTTAGTGATCCGCACGGCGAGACTTGAACACAAAACACCATTAGAAACGAGTTTGTGTTTGATTTGCATTTATATCAGCCAAAAATTAGCTTTGATTCGATTTTATGGCTCCGATGCACAGTGAAAGTCTTGATTTAACGCCTGCGGATGGGTCGCTAATTTTGCCGTCCACATCGGAATATTCATGCGATTTGTTTGAATTGTTTATTAGTCTTGCTGGGTGCTTCCGAGTAGGATGCGATGGAGGATTGTTCGAAACTAATGACTTTTTTGGCACAAATTTTTGTGAAGATCTCCTCGATTTGGCTTAATGAGCTTGGACCCTCCCGGGAATTCGTGTTTGGGACAGATATGGGTGCCAATGTGTCTGTATCGATGCAATGATACCCAGCAGTAGCGACTTCCAATGCGTTCAGTTGGAGTGTTGCGGGGGTCTCATTCAAAAATTCACTGAGTGACTAACTGCTTAACTTTGAGTCATTTGTAAATCTTAATTGGGATCTCTCGTTCGAGGACGTCCTCTGTTGCGTGGTCCCAATGGCTCGACGACTCCTCGGGCCGGGGCTGTGGTGTCCATCCGCTCTACATGACCTACCCATCCGAAGAGGCTTAACTAGGTGCATGCCCCAGTACAGCCCGTGCAGTCCCTGGTGGAATCTTCTCCTCCTGACGCCATCGACGCAAACAGGCCCAAAGATTGCACGCAGAACTTTTCTCTCAAAACGACCGCTTTCAAAAGCGTCCATGTCTCTCTCTCTGCCCCCTAGAGTAGGGCTGGGATGATCAAAGTATTATATAAAGTCAGTTGGCTGTTTCGAGAGATGGCTCTGTTTCTCAATTTCCTTTTGAGGCCGAAGAAACGGGGATTGTCAAGAGTAATTCTGATCTCCTTACTGGAGTTATTGTCCCTGTAAGTTCACTCCAGCAGCTTTGGTCGTTTAGAAGTCTGTAGCACCGAATTTTCCAAATTTCCAACATAGACTGCAACTCTACTACTAAAGGGTGATTTTTTAGCTATTATCTTTTAGGCAACACTGGTTTAAACAGCTGACGCACGTTTCGTGTTTTGTTTCACTGTCAAACATCTGCGGTTTGGTCAATAATTTAACCATGAATCGTCTTACAAACGAAAAACGCTTGCAAATTATTGAATTTTACTATCAAAATGCGTGCTCTGTTAAGAAAGTTCATCGCGCGCTTCTTCTTTGGCTCAATGGGTACGTAAATAAGCAGAATTCTCGATTTCGGAGTGAATATCAGCCAGAAGCATTGCAAGAGCTACCAATGCATCCAGAAAAAGTCACAGTTTGGTGCGGTTTATGGGCTGGTGGCATCATTGGACCGTACTTCTTCAAAGATGATGCGAATCGTAACGTAACTGTGAATGGTTAGCGCTACCGTGAGATGATATCCACATTTTTTTTGCCCAAAATGCAAAAGCTTGACTTGCATGACATGTGGTTTCAACAAGACGGTGCCACATGCCACATGCCACACAGCACGCGCAACAATGGACTTATTGAGAGGCGAGTTCGGTGAACATTTTATTTCACGTTCGGGACCGGTCAATTGGCCGCCTAGATCGTGCGATTTAACGCCTTTAGACTATTTTTTGTGGGGCTATGTTAGAGCTCATGTCTATACAGACAAGCCCGCTTCAATTGACGCATTGGAAGACAACACTGAAGCATTAATTCGTGAGATACCGGCCGAAATGTTGGAAAGAGTATGCCAAAATTGGACTAAGCGGATGGACCATTTGAGGTGCAGTCAAGGTCAACATTTGCATTAAATAATCTTCAAAGATTAAATTATATGGACCGTACTATCGATTCAAAAAAAGATTTCATGCATTTTTCTGAATTTTATGTGTTTTTTTTTTTTTTTTTGAAAAACGTTCCTATAGCTATTAAAAAGTCACCCATTATTAATGTGGTCTGCCTCGCGAAGCAGGCACCGGGTTTGCTAGTATCTAAATAAGAGCACCGTCATACCTGTATATAAATTAAATCTTATTTCACTAAATTTTAGAAGTTACAGCGAAAGAGTGACGACAGGCGAACAGACAAAGAAGCGATCCCAGAAGGAGGTACGAAACCCTAAACAAATATTTCATTGATTGCTGTCCAACACTTGGAATGAAGTATGGCCATGGAATTGGCACTCACCCTAGAGTTTCACCTAAAAGTATGCAATCCGTTTAAGCAATGTTAGTTCGACAGTGAATACAAGTATGCGCCCGATTTTACCACTTTTTTTACCACGAACGAAAACGCATTTTTTGTAGAAGATGCATAACTAAGCTTAATTGGAGGAAGTTGTTCTACTATGTTCCAAAACCAGCTCTTTGAGCTCCAGAGCCCACTGCCCTTTACTTGGCAATAACTCGTCGTTGTTAAACTATCGCTTGTAGACCCTTTCGGATCCCTAGTTAAATAGATGAAGGTTGGGCTAGTGAGACAAACCCGCGGTTGGTAAGCTAATGACGATATTTAATGTTTCCAACTGCGCAAGTGTCGAGCGCATAGACAACACCGCTCCGAAGAGTCTTCAACTCTGAACGCAAT
This sequence comes from Eristalis tenax, assembly GCA_905231855.2. NCBI lineage: Eukaryota > Metazoa > Arthropoda > Insecta > Diptera > Syrphidae > Eristalis > Eristalis tenax. Next base: position 31,246,844 of record HG993124.1, on the reverse strand, counting down.
AGAGGACTCGCAACGCAATAGAGGACGCCCACGGAACTGATGGCACACACAAGTGACGATGGACCTATGGCAACTTGGCGTGCAAAATTGGAGGCAGCTGGCTAAAGATCGTGCCTGCTAGGGTGGCACGTTGGTTGAGGCTCAGGGCCACAACGGCCTGTAGCGCCACTAGAGCAAGAAGACCTGTACTAGTGTGCCTTTTTGCCAGTAAGTCGATTGCGGCTATAGAATGCTTCCTTTCGAACCACGCTTCGAAAGCGCCCATGAATACTAACATCAAAGCGCTAAACCCGCTAGAGTGCACTACCAAGACGAAGATCGTCGGTAGTTTGATTAGCTCTGATTGCATCCATAATGAGGGAGCCCCCCTCATTATTCCATCTCTCTCTCTTTCTCTCTCACTCTGTCAACAGATTGGGCGAACAAGTGACCCATCCGGCTTGCATCTGATTGCAACATTCCCCGTCTGTCGAACTCACAGAAGCAAGATATCATGTCGGACAGCGATTTACGCGCGGACAACAAATGACCCTTCCAAGAATTATAACATAGTTCAGTCGGAGATATTATCGCACAGTTGGAGCGGTGACGTTCTTTCAGCGTTTCCCGGCCGAAATCCATCCGCACCACAATCTGAATCTAATCAATATGCGCATATATAATAACCGAAATGAATCGAACGGATCGGCGATGCTGAAAAATGCAAATGGCGTGACGTTTCTAAGGCGAGCACAGCTAGTGGAGATGCGATGCCACTGCGGTGGGCCTAATCGGTAGCATTTTGCAAGCTTTTGTTGTTACGCTGGACATTGTATAACGACTGAGGATGCATCAAATTTCGATCTCGCTGCGTTCACGTAACCGCTGATTGGGTTTTAATATAAAATCGGTCCGCCGCTCAGGGCCATGTATCAGTTGTAGTCTTGAATCTACCGAAGCAGCTGTAAACAAGACGGATTAAAATGGCTACTAACGCAGTTATTATTGGATTTCTGGTAAGGACACCACAAGGACCTGCTGTGTAACAGCATCTCACGAGTTTTCTTTCAGGTCGCCGTGATGGCCTGCCTGGCAGCTAGTAGGCCGCAATACAACTATCGCCCGGAGGTTACTGGCGCTATACCCAACCAGTCCTACAACACCGCTTTTGTGAGTTCCCAGCCAAAAGCCTACAGGCCAGGACAAGTTCAAAATCCCAACCAAAGGCTACATCCCGAGCCAACACGGATTAACAGCTACTCTGGATTACTGGAGGTGGTGCCCTCCCAGCGTCTGATGCAATCGTATATTCCGCCAACGCAGCAGAACGTGTCACCTTCACAAAACTACCTGCCACCCACTCAGCACTTTTCTCCGCCAGTTGCTGCTGCTTCACAGAACTTCAGGGACCTGTCTCGCCCCGAGCAAGGCCGCAACACATTCACCGGCATTCCCGTGGCACCCGTTTTCAACGCGCAAAGCCACGGAAGCCAATTCAGTAACCAAAACCAGCAAGTCGCTCCGCATCAACAGAAGGCCATCGTCACCAAGGACGTTTACATTCACACCGCCCCTCCAGATCTTGATGATGACGACCGTGAATTCAGGAATCAGCTCGAATCGGTCCCAATCCGCAAGAACTACCGCATCATCTTCATTAAGGCACCGACACAGAATATCCGTGTGGCTGCCCAGGCCTTGCGACAGGCTCAGGCAATAAACGAAGAGCGCACAATCATCTATGTTCTCTCGAAGAAGGCGGACGTGGCCGATCTGCAAAAGCAACTGGAACATGTGCAGAACACTCAGACTGTCAACCGCAAACCAGAGGTCTTCTTCATCAAGTACAAAACCAACGAAGAAGCCGAGCGTGCTCAACAGGAAATCCAGGCTCAGTACGACGCCTTGGGAGGATCCACCAACATCTCCGACGAAGGTATAGCGCCCATAACGTCCGTCATCGGCGGCCTGCTGGGAGACAAGCTCTCAACCAGCAGCAGTGGACAGTCCCAATCGGTCGCTGTTCCAAGCAGGAACTATCAACCGCCAAGGTCGAGCGTGTCGGCTGTCACACCAAGCAGAACCTACTTGCCTCCGGTCAGGGTGTGAGTGCGATCAGTGCCCCGTGTGCCAGTTCTCTAGCTCTAAGTCACTGTCATAGCTATTTAAGAATCCATTAAATGCATTTTAACTTAATCTTGGACTTTGATTACTTCCTGGTTGAATGTGGGTCTTCAGGGTGGGTGCTGCTTCTTACGTCGACCCAAAATGTTGGGCATCTTAATTTAGTTCTGATACATGGCGGTAACGAGTCCGAGGTGGACTTGCTTCTTCATGGGTGGGGAAGTTTGAGAAGCTTTTTCCAGAAGAAGTGGTGGATCCGTGAATTGTGAGCGTTGGTAAATTCGGCGTAAGACCAAAATCGACGAAACCACCGGTGTAGTCGGCTTCCCGGTCACTTTATTCAAATAAAAGCTTTCAAATTGTTTCGGCGAATCAATCATTCCGTTTGCGAACTGTCAAACAGAGAACGTAATGCGATCCACAAATTCACTGCTAAGAAATTCACGATGAAGTGAAGTGTCACAAGTGAAGTGTTCGCAAAGAACTTCGGGTAGAATTTGAGCAATAATTCATACCAGCCGCGAACTGCGAACGCGAACTTTCAGAAACAACCAATTTCCAGCAAAAATAAACGAAATATTCAACCTCTTGGCAAGATTTGGATTGAATTATCGAAAAAGTTCTTATTTATATATAGTGGCGGCTGTGGCGTTGCGGGTATGTTCGTCAACCCCTACGCAACTGAAACTCGCTGCCTGGGTTCGATTCCCGGTCGGTACGACCAAAAATAATGTTCACGGCTCCACGTCTCTCGACTGACAATGCTCAAAGAGTTTCTCAAACTTGGCCGTTTGGAGTCGGCAGAAAACTGTAGGTCCCTTCCACCCGTGAGTGAACAATAGCACGCACAACACGAGTGGTTGCTGAGAAGCTAGGTGGATTTTAAGTTTTTCTCCACGAATCCACCATTTTGTTTGTGAACTGTCAAACAGAAAACGCAATACACAAATAGGCAGACGCGATCCACATATTCACGACCAAATAATTCGCGATGAATTGTCGGTTTGCTCAAATTCTCTCTGCGAATGAGAAAACTCAATATGACTGAAGTGCCAGAGCTTGCGCTGGTCGCGCAGGAGCGCAGCATTTTACACTTCATCGCGAATATGTTGGCCTTGAATTTGTGGATCGCGTTTCTCGCGTTGTGTATTGCGTTTTCAGTTTCGATAATTCAATCCGCATACTTTTTTACATTTGCTGGAAAATGGTTGTTTCTGAAAGTTCGCATTCGCGCAGTTCGAGGCTCATTTGAACAGCATTTGCTTGCGCCGAGGTTCGACAGCAGTGCTCTGTGCGCGACGTTTACTTTTCTCTGACTTCTGACAAGCAAACTGTGTGCAAACTGTGTGACGTAGATGGGCGGACTTGGACCCCAGTAGTTTCATACACTAGATCTTTCGAAAACTAAAGCTCTCATAGAACTAGTTTGGAGGAAAATTAGTAAAGTAGTTCGCGTAATTACTGACCATTGCCTAGTTGGCAATCAAGCCCGAAGACTTGGAGAGCCCTACAACGACGTCTGTAGAAGCTGCAGGGATGAGAAGGAGGAAGAGGCTACCATGGAACCCGTCCAGCTCTGGCAGAAACAAGAAGAAAACCAATAGGCAGCTATTGAAGATCTAGCGAGCATGAATATAAAGAACCCACTGGAACTCATAACATACATCAACAGAGGGAAATTGCGAACAAGTCAAGTATGTCAACGGAGTGTCGGATAGAGCCGATAAAGTGCCAGCAACATGGACCTTAATGGTCTAAGTGAGGCAAAGCTCGACCTACATTAGCACCTTCACTGAATAAACCTGTGACTGGACAATTTAAATCGTCTCTGCAAATTTTTGTGTGAATGTGCGGCTCTACTCTGTTTAAGGAAACACAACGCATATGGGAGTACGTTCCGTCCATTTACTGAGCTTTGTACAGACAGCAACTGCAGTCTGCTACAACACTGGCTGTTGGAGATGTGTGATCAATGAGTCAACCAGTTTGCTTGCTGCACCTGGCTTGTTACAGCGCCCTATGCTCCCTCGATTAGCTCGAATCGCAGGACAAATAGTCTGCCGAGGAACCACCATTATGACATATGTATGTGACCAGCTCCAGTAAGGTCCGTCTGGCGATATGGATACACAACTTCAAACATGCTTAAATATACCGTAATTTATTTGACACCAACAAAGAGTAGCCTCACTATGAAATCGGAGGAATGTATCCTCGGCCTTCCCTGTCATTGCGCAATTCTTCCGAAGGGGAGCTGTACGAAGTTGAGGAACTTGTATCCTCTCTAGCCACATTCGGCGCCTGGGCAATGAGTGGCGCTGATGAAAAATCTAAAACCGGAGCGATACCTTCGTTTATGGATCGTGAAGGCCCCCGCAAGGCCTCGTACTGTCTTTGGATATTTGTCTGTGCATTGTGAGCATCCTCAGGGGTCCTGTACTTGACAAAGCGCACCTCAGGCTTATAGTTGATCGAACTTCTAAGTTGCTTCAACTCCTTGGCGAACTCAGATGCATCTGCGTGTTTGCTGAGGACATAGATCGCAGTCCGGTCACTGGTTGCTTGCTTGGCCAACCGCAAGGCAGCCTTAGCTATTCCATTGTTTTCCGGAGTCTTGATAAACAGAACGCGCAAGTTTTTCCTTATGCTTGCAACGGCTGGCTCAGATGCGTCGCTGCTTTGGAGCTCTTCTTCGGGAGCGGAGTAGTGATAGAATTCCTTATTCAACCCGTCATCATCTGCCTGTGTGTCGAATCCATACGAATCCACTCCGGAATTCGGCGCAAAGGTATTCAGCTCTAGCAAGCCCACATTGGGGTAGTCCGTATTAAAAGGAAGATCTGCCGAGGTTTCCGCGAGGGGCTGGTAGTCATATCCAACAAGGGCTGCCGTCGCCAATCCGAAGAAGCTAATTGCCTAGACGACACGAACGACAAGTGAGCCGTGACGTAATGTGACTCGGGAAGCAATGTCTTACCACAACAATCCTCATGCTGGACCAATACGATGGATTTTCAAAGACAATGTGACTAAGCTCGTTTGGCAAGACAGTGTTTTATATCGCCTCGGTTTGCATTAATTACCCATAAACTCCAATCAAGAGGGTGAGCCTTTAGCCCTGGTGGTGATGGTTTCATTCTTCGCCACTAATTCATTCATAATTAATCGTTGTACTGTGGGTGCCAATGATCGGCTAATTATGTAAGCGCTGATCCACAGGAATCTGTGTCCACTTCACCGGCGTATGGAGACACACGTTAATTGCATTTCGGCGATTCGCGATGTGGACACCGTCGAGCGTGAAACAAAGATAAGGGGATAGAAGAAATGGCTATCGAATGTTAATCAATATTCATTCGTTATAACAGCTGGATTGACTTAGCTTTATATCTGCGACGCTGCGATCTTGCATTCCGGTGACGAGCATGGGATCTGAATTGATTCATTGATGATTGAAGATTTTGTTTCGCAACGTGTTGAGTAACTCGAGATGGGAGTCAAGGTTTACGAGATCGAACAACGAAAATGTATCGTTTGGATAAGAAAGATTTCATCTCAAGATTTAAGCCCGAGATTTATTAGCGACCATACGTGATGTCGTTGATACTGCAAAAGAAGTGTTGTGCACGTTTAACAGGTGATGCCAGTGTTTGCTTTATTAAAAGGATTGTGACATATCGGAGATAGTATTGTCCGTGTACTCCTTGAGAAAATTGTATTCAATGAATGCCTACACATGTTTTTCCAAGTTCAATTCCCCTATAAGGAGAGATTATAATTGTTTGAAAAGAAGGAGAAGAAGAGCTCCTCTCGCCGTCGGAATAAACCTATGGATCCTCTCTACTCATGGGAAAACAGTAGTCCGCACAACGAAATTGGTTGCTGTGGAAGGTAGGTCCAGTTCCATCGGGGACTGTAGAGCCACCATTGATTGTGTGCAAATTGGTCTTGGAACTGTTTTGGTTGGTACTAACCGGACTTTAAGCGCCTTTTAAATCAGGGGACCTGACAGTGTAGTGTGAATCGAGTCGAGCGTTCACACTGATGTTCGACCGAAGAAGTGAATTCATGAATATTTAATATACATTTACGTATTCATTAAACATCCTACATCCTAGACAATAATGAGAATGAGAGACATGGCAATAGAGGACGCCAGTGATTCAGTGCAATAGAAGCCGACCACGAAACTGAAGAGGCACACAAGTGGAGAAGGGCTTCAGGCAACTTGGCGTGTAATTGGAGGAAACTGGCCAAAGTTCGTAGCAACTTCGGTTGAGACCAAGATACAAACCGGACTGCAGCGGCATCAGAGGACTCCTATAACCCATCCAAGCAAACTTCAATGGGTTTTCGATAAAATCCAAGGAGATAGAATAAAATGGGGCCAGGAATAGATCCCTGGGACACACCTCTGTGCAATGAGAAATATAAAAATGCCAGAAAGTCTAAAACCGATCCCATTTGGTATATGTACCAGTACATTAGTGCTGCGCCAACCCGAAAATGTTTCAAATCGAGTTAGCCCGGGTTAAAATAGAAGCAGGCCGAGTTGTAACCCGGGTTAACGAACTCGGTTTAATGATGAACCGAAAGCAAAAAAACATGGATTATGGAATGGGGCAAACCGAGTTGTATTGTCCAATTCTATTTAGTTTCGGTGTTTTATGGGTAACGTGTTAAGGGACGCGATTGGCGCATGGCGTAGCCAATACCGGCTGTTTGTGTGCAAATTGTCTCGATTTTTCTCTCTTCTCTTTTATTCCTCTTGGTATTTTCTTCTACGAGTACTTGCAAGTCGCAACATTGTGTATACATACTGGCGCTGGCATCCCGCAACGCATCTTACTCATTTCATACATACACAAAAAAGAGAGGATTTAAGTGTACATAAAAAACAAAATATTTCTAATTCTATTTAGTTTCGGTGTTTTATGGGTAACGTGTTAAGGGACGCGATTGGCGCATGGCGTAGCCAATACCGGCTGTTTGTGTGCAAATTGTCTCGATTTTTCTCTCTTCTCTTTTATTCCTCTTGGTATTTTCTTCTACGAGTACTTGCAAGTCGCAACATTGTGTATACATACTGGCGCTGGCATCCCGCAACGCATCTTACTCATTTCATACATACACAAAAAAGAGAGGATTTAAGTGTACATAAAAAACAAAATACAAATAAAATACAGGCCTTGTCCAATTCGTTTTGGGGTTGGTTTCGGTTCGGCATCATATGCTCACACCGGGCTGTACCTTCTACAGTTTTTTATGTATTTCGTTCGTTTCATCGGTTTTGCCAATTCGGTTTGAAATAAATGTTACTCTGTTTGAGTCGATTTAGGTGTAACCCGGGTTAACTTGATTTTTTAACTCACCACTACCGCACATAACATTTCTCCTAGCAGAGCTTACTGAATCAGAGAAGCTTAAGGAGCTTAAGGAGTCAGAGATAAATCAAAGAGAGACTGCTTGAGCCTCAGGTTCTGCGTCATGATCAATGATCAATTGGTACGCACAAAGTATACGTGCCACAATTCTCCAAATTCATGTGATCACGTGAAATCAAATCACGTACGATCCTCTGCAAATGTTGACAAATAGAAAGCAGATAGGCGAAGACGGACCCGAGCTGTGTATTGCGCAGAACCTAACAAAAGGATCCATTCCTTCGAATCATTAAAACAACTTGTTGACAAAGAAATTCATCCCGTTGCACATGTTCCTTCAATCATCAAAACATCGCGGGGCTACTTGTTGGCAACCAAATTCGCGTAAGCAAGATCCAGTTGGACCTATTCCACCAATGATCAAAGCAAGCTTGTTTACACAGCCCTCCCCAAGGAGACCAGTCAGTCAAAGAACAAGTTAGCCATAACTCAAAGTGTGTTAAGTTGTAAGTGATGATTAAGAAGTTCCAACTTATAAGTAATAAACAATTAGTTCTAAGTCAGTCTCAGTGAATATGGGATTTCAAGTATTGGGTCTACAACTTAATTCGTGCGGTTTGCTAAGAGATGGCGTAACTTGTAGTATTCCATTAGAACATGCGTTGGAAAGCTACTGCCATTGTACGTCACTTCAGTATTTGTCATTCATTTGAAGCGTAAACAACAATAATTTTTTTTCACTCAAATATGTAGAACTTTGTGCCTGAAAAAGTGTTTTTGCGGGGAGTTCTTCTTCATAACTTTAATATGAAGAAAACTGCTGCCGATAGTCATCGTATTTTGGTGGAAGTTTATGGTGCACATGCGCTAGCTGAGCGAACGTGCCAAAAGTGGCTTGCACGACTTGACTTTGAAGCCAGCCAAATCAACGGCAAAGCCGAGTATCCATGGCGCTATGGTAATGCTCTGTATTTGGTGGTGCGTTGTATTATGAGCTGCTGAAACCGGGTGAAACCATCAATTAACAACGCTACCGGACACAATTAATCCGTTTGAAGACAGCAGTAGCCGAAAAACGCCCGGAATATGCGACCAGACACGAGGCAATCATTTTCCATCATGATAACGCTCGGGACCACGTTGCTATTCCATACAGTTTTATTTAATTTCGTTAGTAAGAATGACTTCTACCGTCTTGTGTTGTATTGTAAATCTATACTCAGCTCAGTATTACTTATTCAAGCGAAGCAACGACAAAACAAATTACTGAGCAGAAAGTGCTCAGTGACATTAGCCAGTCTTCACTGACTACAGCTCGTTGCAAAATCTCTATTACAGGTGGCGCCTCACCTAGGATTCCAATAACACCACTGAATCACAGATGCCGCTGACAACACTTATTGAAGATGCAGCAGAATTATCGGCATTGGTGTTCTAAGTAGTTCGACATAGGATAACGTACCCCAATTTGTAATCTAGCCCTTATTTAATATACAAAGGGTAAGTGAATACAACCATATTTGAACGAAAATTTTAAAACAGATTTGTAAAAAAAATTATATATAGAGGTGCCATGAAAGTAAGAACACACACCAACTCTTGACACAAATAAATAAAATACGAAGATCATTTTATTAGAAATCAGTGCTGAGCTGAATACTGAGCGGTTTAAAAATGTATTTGAACAGAACTATTTTTTACAATTGAGTTTACAACTAGACTTACAAACTAAAGGTTAGAGTATTGGCTCAACAATAGGGGCCCAACTGATGTACCTTAATGTTTATTATTATTGTCGGTTTATTGTTTATTTTTTATGTCTCACAATGGCTGGTGCTTACATCGTTTTGTTCAAATCCGTGTGTCCATGGTGGTCCTTTTGGGATGGGGTGGTGATGTGTTAGCTGACTTAGCCTCGATGGTGATTGCTATCGCTGCTCTGGTAGAATCCTGGCATTCTGCTCGCTTATTAGATTTAACGCGTTGAGGTAGCGTTGTCCGGGGATTATGTTTCTCAGGTTCCTGCTTGTTGATGTTTAGTAGCTGCTTTTTGAACAGTGTCACCATTTACTGTTGCAGGGGTATGATGCGTGCTTGGTCTAGAGCCTATTGTTGCTGTGGTGCCTTTGACGGTCCCTGTCGAAGGTGAGTCCGGTACATATTCGCAGTATTTTTCTTTCGAAAATTGCGAGCTTCGTCATGCTGGTCTTAGAGGTGGTGTGCAGTATTGGGAAGCCGTACGTTAACATCGGCCGTATAAGCTGCTTGTGTAACAGCAGTTTTGTCCTCTGGCGTAGTCTATTTTGCGTGCGCATCAAGGGATATATGCGATGGAAGCCCAGGTTGGCCTTCTTGAGGGTCAGTTTCAAATGACTTTTGAACTTCAACCTTCCCGTGAGGTTAACGCCAGGATTTTGCTTGTTGATATTTCTGTCCCGCTAAGTAGCGCTACCTTTATGCTTCGACATTCGGCTGCTGATCTGCATCCACCTCTGGATGGTCTCCTTAAGCACATAAGTACCGATTTCCCAGCATTGATACCCCATTTGGTATAGTAGTCAAATTTGTTCGCTGTTTGGATTTCGACCCTTTGCACGGCTGTCTGTGGTGACGTCGGGCTGGCATAAGTCAGCGAGTCATCTGCAAATAGACAGCATTTCACAGTGTCAGTCGGATGTGGTTGATCTGCCGTGCAGATGTTGAAAAGCCACGGTCGCAGCTTTGATCCTTGTGGAACTCCCGCTTTGGTACTCCGCTCTGTTGACTTGCTGTCTTCAACTGAGACGTAGAATCTTCTGGAATGCAGAATGTACTGTGTAAATGAACTCTGTAATTTCCCAAACTGATCTTAGCCGTATCGGCGGCCTATCCGATATTTACGCCTCTCACCATTTACTCTAGTTCATACATAGATGTCACCATCTGGCTAAGGATGGCACTTGCTTACATAATTCCATGTACCCCCATGTTGTGGCATCGTGTCCAACAACACCAGTTTCGGGAGTAGTTTTCGGAACTATGATTGATATATAACCTGAAGTAGAGATGGCGACGTCTGAGCTATTGGTTGGTGTTCATGATTAATCTCACCCTATACACGTCACAAAATTAAACTCCTGAATACTGAAGTGGCGCCGTTCCTTCTCCATGGTTACAGCAAAGCTGGGACTCGAGCCCCTCTCACTCTGGCCCTGTAGCGATATTATAAGCGATATAACATGCGGGAGAATATTCTAAAGATCTAAATATTCAACTGTCATTCCTGCTACCAATTGTCACTCCGGGTCTTCGAGCCCGTGCCTCTTGACTCGAAAAGGAGAAGACCCACTTAAAGACCAAGTAGTCGCGGATGCAAGACAGCTTGGTCTTGAAGACTGGAAGCAGCCTGCCCAAGCCGTAAGCGTTGGAAGGCAGCAATTGCTCAGGCTCGGGCCCCTTCATGGGTCGCCGGCCTGATAAGTAAGTAAGTTGGAGTCGACGGTCTTAAGCGCGGTGGGCCATTTGGATATAGTTGCAATCACTGCTTGCTCATCTGCCTAGGCCTTCAATGTGGTGCGTGAGTGGAAACAACTTCTCGGATTAGACTCAGAGTTGAAATGCTGTTTCCTTCGCTTTTTGGTTAGGCGAACAAAGCAGATGAAGCGTGTTGAAATTACATTGAGCTCAAGACAAGGTTGGTTCAGATTTGGGTTCTGCATACCCTAACCTAGAAATTGCAAGCAAATCGGAGGTGAGTGATTTTCGGAACTTCACCCGATCAGAGGTGATTTGTGGTCTACTCCTCCTCTTCATATGTACTACGTGGAGAACTCCGAAGACTCAATTTCGTATCCTGCGGTATAGAGAAAATATCATGCATGCTTGGACAGGTGACCAATTCTAAAGGAAACTCTAAGAGAGAATGTGTTTCTGAAAAGGATGACTAGAAATCACATCGTGATTTCGCAAGAAGATCTCCAGAGTATCTTTAACTCGATGAAGAAAAAAAAGTCGGCGGGAATCGATGGAATACCGAATATTGTGCTTCGCCATCTTCCCCCCGCAACAGTCCAAATTTACACAACGTTGTTCAACAAAACAGCTGTAGTGCAACCAATCCCTAAACGGGACAAAGACAAGTCCATTCCGACAAATCTCCGGTCGATCAGTCTTCTTCCTTCCTTCCTATAAGCAAGATTTTTGAAAAGATAGTCATTCGAGATCTGAAGCAATGGGTTGATGAAAATAAAATCATACCGGATAACCAGTTCGGATTCAGGGCGGGCCATGATACCATACATGCCGCGTCAAAGCTGGTTTCCGACATTCAGTGGAACAAAAACAAAAATCAGTGCACGGGTGCCTGTCTGATTGATCTGGAGAAGGCGTTCGACACCGTTTGGTTGAAGGGCCTCTTCTTCAAGTTAGTCAGGCTCGGCATAAGTAAACCACTGCTATACATGATCTGTGACATGATAACAACGACGTACAACAAGGGGCGATTGGTTCGCCGATCTTGTTCTCAATATTCACTGCAGAACTTATAGGTTCCATGCCGCGCTTAATTGCGTACGCCGACGACCTAGTAGCGTACAGATCAGGTCCGAAGGTCGAGGTAATAAATAGCCTGTTGCAGCGTGACTTCGAGAAAATTCAGCGATTTTGCGACGACTGGAAGTTGGTTATCAACTTCCGGAAGTGTGAAACTACACTTTTCAGGACCCCGTTGTACATGGGGATATTCGCTTAAACTGGCGCAAGTTCGGCATAGTTTATCCCGTTAGCTGTGAAAAGTGTGGTTAGATATCCTGGCATTTGGCTGGATCAATATCTGTATTTTGACAAACGTATAGATGTTGCTCTGACGAAAGCCAGAAAGGCCTTTGCTGCGGCAAGAAGGTCGTTTTACAGCAGCCAACTTGATACCAGGGTGAAGGTAATCTGCTACATGACCAATTATGGCGTACGGTTGTCCGTTGTGGTTCAACGTGAGTCCTTCCCAGATGAGGTTGTTCGAGAGACAGTATCTTCGGTCCTGTCTCCGGTTGTATCGTACACCCGATTCTGAGTACACGAGTACACGTAACGAGGTCCTGTACAACGAGGCAAACGTGAACAGGATAGATAATTTTATTATTAAGCTGATCAGAAGGCACATTGCACGAGCTATGACTTTTTCCAACAGTCTGATCTTCGGGGCTTACTACCCCAATATTAGCTACCATGAAAGGGTGCGCCTTAACGGCTTTATTCCTCCCGAAGCATTCCTCTATTTAGATACGATTGGCCTAATACAGGATACAGACGGATGCCCTGTAATGTGGACAGGCGACTCCAATACGAACCGGATGTCACTCGCACCCACGAGGATCTTCTTCGGTTCAGTCGAGCGATCCCCGCTCGAGATAGGAAGCATTCTGCCGAAGATCGGCAATTTTACTGGTGGTTACAACAAAACCAGTCTCCGCCACCGCTGACTTTTTTAAACGACCCTGTAGTTGACCATGGTTGCCAGCTTACATAGGTTTTAAGGTAGTTATTAAGACAAAAAAAAATAATTGTAAAACAAAAAATCCAAAAAAAAAAAAAATATAAAACAAAAAAAGCAAATTATAAACCAAAACCCAAAAAAAAAGGTTCACCACGGCGTATAAATTATATATGTTAAGCATATACATAACTTATACACCCTGGTGCACGCGTCCGTACTGTTACGGACATAATTAAGATAGTCCTAAGTTTTATGTTAGGGTAAGTTAGTATAAGGTAGGTTAAGTAGTTAAGTTAAGTTTAGCCAAGTTTTTTTTATAAGTTTTCTTGGCACATAATAAAAGAATCAAGTTTGTCAGGAAAGACTAAAAAAAAAAAAGTAGATGAAGCCGAAAGGCACATTTTTAATTTTAGATTAGATTGGCTTAGAGTACCCGCATAGGGTCAGTAGGTTAGTATTAAGAACAATTTATGAATTGCTCAGTTGGTTAAGCTAGTTTTAAGTTCTTTTGTCTAGCATGTAAGTTACATTTAATACAATAAAAACAAAATTTCACAAAAAAAAGGATTACTCTGAGAGAGAAATGTTGTCACTACTCAACGAAATGAAGGTCAAGGAGTTATTGAAATACTGCGAAATTGCTCTGTATCTTCTGAAGTGTCTCTGCAAAGGACTATTTCTATTTGCTTCAAAAATAATTATAAATAGAATACCCATATTTTTTCAATAATTGATCAATTCAAGACGAATGAAGAAGGACCCGGAACACGAAACCGTCGCACATGCCGCATGCACTTAGAGAGAATTATTCATTATCAACGGCTCATCCGCACAGTTTTCACACGATTATTATTCTTCACACTCTCTAAGTTCCCTGCTTAGGGGCTTTTGTTTATTGTTTCTGCAAAGTGAATACGGGAGTGACAAGTGGCCGCTAATCGCCTTTGACTGCAATTCCTTTGCAGAAAATGTTAATTGACTTCCCGATTGAAAATTATTGATGTACGCAATTATCTGCCACTTATCCCAATCAATAAGCTATGTGCGTGGACAAGCACCCCTCTCCAATAAATACCCGTCAGCACTCGGCCCGAGAAAATCATTCATCTCATCGAAATGGAGACGTCGACATCGTCGACCAGACTATACACGTTCGATGACTTCGCCTTCGACATCTTCAAAGCCAATCTTCTTCGACGAAAAAGTCCAAGTTCGCCAATGAAACTCTGCCGCTCCAGCACCATGATCTTGGAAATGGTGGTTCTAGTCATTCTCGGGAGTGGCCTTCTAATCAAGCTTGTGTTGAACTTCGGCGAATCCGAATTTGATTTCACCGAAATCAGTGCCATCTGCCAAGCTGTAAGTGTGTTTGTGATATCGCTTGGCCGTGGAATTTCGCTGTTTATCAACCATACGAGCATCGATCATTTGATGAAAGTCTTGGAGCAACTGTTTCCGGCAACAAGCGATGATCAGAAAAAGTACCACCTCGAGAGCTACGCGAAGAGGATAATTTTCAGGAACAAGACAATGCAAATGCTCGTAACCGGGAGCAGTATTGCATACTTGGCCATTCCCTTCATGCAGTCCATGCTTGGTGTGATCATCCTGGGCGAACCGTACGAGTATCGATACCCATTCATCAGCTGGTATCCATTCAATGAGGACCGCTTGATCTGGTACCCGTTCATCTTCGCATTCCACTCGCTGGTTGGCGTCAGTACCGCCGTGTTCTACTACTACGAAGAGTTCATCTTCACGTCGTGCGTTCTGCAACTGTGCATGCATTACGATCAACTTTGCGAATCGCTGAGTGCGATCGATGCCCAGCGCGTTATCAACGTCGGGGAAAGCTTAGGCGTCCACATCAGGTACCAGTACATCCTAGAAGGGTGAGTTGAAAATCCTCCAATTCGGCACATGTCGCAACAGACTCTTTCCAGGCTTCAGGATGACATAAATGACTGCTTCAGCAGCAGCACATTCTTTGGATTCACCGTCATCAAGATAACCATTTGCATGTTCTTCTTCTCATCGGTTTCCGGCCGTGGCCTGCTTGAGGATCTGCCGATGTTTTCGTGCGTAATGACGCTCGTGGTCCCAGTCTTTCTGCGATGCAATGCCGGCACCAACCTTTCCGATGCTGTGAGTATAGATGTAGCACATGTTGAGTGGCACTCTCACGTCTCCTGTTTTTGCAGAGTGAAAATGTGCTTGGAGCGGTCTACAATCACAACTGGTTCGAGGGTGGCGTGAAGTATCAGAAATCAATTCTGATCATGATGATACGAGCCAACAAATCCAAGACCCTGAGGGCATCTCAGTTGAGGCAAATTTGCATGGAGTACTTCAAGGAGGTTCGGAGAAATGCATTTAAAAGGCCCTAGGTCCCTTCGTAATCGATTTGAATTCACAGATCATGGTCGACACTTATCAGGTGTTCATGTTCTTTTTCAACTCGTCGCACTAAAGACAATGCGGCATTCAACTAGGAACAACTTATTCACACTGTTGTAGAGGACATTGCACAGGTATGCACACATTCGCACGAGCTAATGCATTTCACAGCAAAGGAGCACCAGAATCATTTTTATGTGAATGTTATCGGTGCTTGGCCGCCATGGCAACAGTTGGAAACATCTTGCGCAACGTCGACATGTTTCCTTCGAGGGAGAATTGTAGTCTTGCGTAAATTACATTCTACTATGCAAGCACTGTTTCCCTCTTAAAACTCTGTTTTCCCTCTCAAGCAACTCTTACAGATATGCCCACTGTCCAAAGTTGGATGACAGTGCTACCAAGCGAAGGCAAAGACGCGTACATCCAGCGTAATTATAAGTGAATGGAACATCTCTTGAGTTTGAGGCACACCACCATTCAAATAGCGTATTCGAGTAGCTGGGGAAAGGTGTCCATACAGAGGAGGGAATTATTATTTTTAACTAAAAATCAAAACGTGTGCCTTTGGAAAGAACTACGAGGAGAACTACTCGTATGGGAAAACCAGAGGAAAATAAACTAAATCATATTTAACTAAGCCCAAGAAATAAGGTGTGTTTAACTTAATCTATCACGTCGGCCAACTTGAAATCCGTTCAGAATAGTTCGCATGTGACGAGTGATATCCCGATATATGTACAGCTACCTAGCTACCTAAATGGTGGTTAAATTTTAAGGGCCGATGTTGATTTTGAATAAAACACAAGTTATTTAGGAAATTATTGCCATTTCTTTTTATTGTGATAATATTGGTATGTTTCAATTATGCATGGAACAAAATATCGGCCAAATGGCCGTCGCGACCTCGGCGTCACACCTCCATCCGATGGTCCAAATTTTCGATGACGCTGAAGCATAATTGAGGTTCTATGCCGTTAATGTGCCGAATTATCCCATCCTTTAGCTCTTGAATTGTTGCTGGCTTATCGACGTACACCTTTTCCTTCAAATAACCCCAAAGAAAAAAATCCAACGGTGTCAAATCACATGATCTTGGCGGCCAATTGACATCGCCACCACGTGGGATAACACGGCCATTGAATTTGTCGGGCAAATGAGCCATTGTTTCGTTAGCTGTGTGGCAAGTGGCACCGTCCTGTTAAAACCATATATCGCCCACATTCATATCTTCCAATTCGGGCCATAAAAAGTTCGTTATCATTTCACGATAGCGAACACCATTCACAGTAACAGCCTGACCGGCCTCATTTTGGAAAAAATACGGACCGGTGATGCCGCCAGCCCATAAACCGCACCAAGCAGTCACTCTTTGTGGGTGCATTGGTTTTTCGACAATCGACTCACTGGATTATCATTCGCCCAAATGCGGCACTTCTGCTTATTGACGAATCCACTGAGGTCAAAGTGCGCCATCCACTGCTGCCATTTCTTGCCACGATTCTGACCATTGACGGCGCTTGAAATGGTCAAGAGGCTTTAGTTCTTGAGTCAATTGCAGCTTGTGAGCGTGTAAAGTGCAAGTCTTTATGCATAATGTTCATCAACGACGAGCGTGAGAGGTGCAATAGTTGGGCACGACGACGAGTTGAAGTGGACGGCTCTTCAGTCACACACAGCCACACGCGAACAGCAGCAATATTTTCTGCAGTACGAGCTGTACGAGCATGCACTGGTGTTTTCACCTGGTTTGCTCAAATTTTTGCACGATTTTTCCGATTTTTTTCACTGAAAAAATCACGAAGTGCACGATATGCATTTTGATTTGAACACCCATTTTCATAATAAACCTAAATAACTTTAACGCGTTGCTCGATTGTGTATCTTGAGAAATGTCAAATGAAATGCAGAAAAAAACTTGACGTTTAGGTGTGGTTCACATTCGTCCTTAAAATTGAACCACCCTTTAGTATGAATGTACAGTGGGTGTCATTAATATTCGCTTTCTTACTCGAATGTGTGAAAAATTGCATTTTCTGGTTAAAACCAGTGGTTTTAACCCAATCTTTCACCCAATTATCATATCGTACACCATTATTTGGTAATAGCCTGTTAAAAACCGTCCACAAGTCCACGACAAAAAAAATAAAAGGGGCCGCAATGGAAAGAATCCTTCGCTGGAAAAACGGGAGTCGGTGTTTAGCCATCATTTAAAAGGTGAAACAATGTCAAAATTAGAAAATGACACCAAGAACTTAACACGACGCGAAGAACGCGTAATAATGAGAAAAGTGAAAGATAACAGTCATCTTAGTGCACCTAAGATAGTAAGACAGCTGTTGGTTGAATGCGGTAAGTGAGTTTCTGAGTCTACGGTTCGCAGTACTATCCAATCAGAAGGGTGCAACAGTCGAGTAGCAAGGGAAAACCCCGTCATCAACTTGCGCAGCCGTGACATTCGTCGAAAATAAAGATTACAAAGAAAAAGATCCAGTATCGTGGGAAGATGTAATTTTCGGAGCAAGAAGAATGAAGACCTGAAAAGAATCATTTGAAGGCAACGGTGAAGGGTGGGTAGGTCATGTTATTGTGTGGGGTGCATATCGGCTAAAGGTGTGGGCAATTTGGTCTTTATAGATGGATTCTGAGAGAAAATTTTAAGTACTTCCAAGTCTTATTTGCTCATAATGGCTGCTAAACCTCCTCGAAAATGTGTGGGCCGAATTGGATCGGCGAGTACGGGCGCCTCTGTTTCTTCCGTAAACACTCTGAAGGTTAGGTTGCAGGAAGAATGGACTAAAATAAGTCCGGGACATAAAATATTATAGCCAACATGCCAAAGCGATTATGCCAAGTTTTGGAGGATAAAAAAAATAACAAAAAGTTTAAAAAATACTAATAAATTTTGTTTGTGATTATTTTAATTTTTATTATGTAAATTAAATTTATTAAAAAGTTAAGAGAAACTGAATATTAATTAAGGTACTCTTGCTGAAATGGTAAGTGATTTTTATTCAAAAAATTGCTAATCTCGAAGAAAATAAAGGAACTTATAGAACAGGAAAAGTTTCAGTCTAACATGTAGCTGCAAAATTTGAACATATTCGAGTAAAAAACCGAATATTAATGGCAGTCACCTACATGAACATACCTACATCTAATTGCTGTCAAGCGGCTGACACTGAAGCGTTGTTTGAAAAGACGATTGAATGCCACTTGATGCTGACAGTGGTCGGATGGTTAAGGTGGTGGCATGAAATAAAGAATCTCTGAAAATAAAATGCTAACTACGGCCTGAAATCTAGAACTATACAGGTTAATAAATGGGGAAAGGGCGAAAAGGGTGAATAGCATCAGCCAACCATGGTCTTTCCCACCAAACCGCGAATGACATCTTTTCTAATGTGCTAATTAACATCAAGTTTTTCGCTTTTGTAGATTAGCCGTCTTCGCTTATGAATCCTGATAACTTTGCCCAACTTCTCTCTCTCTCTCTCTCTTGTCCATTAACATTTTTGACAGCAATTTTTTACCGTTTTCTAAGGCCAAACTGACCAATCAGAAATCAAAAATTCACGTCAAAAAACCTGTGAAATTCGTCGATAGACTAGGGGTCAATCAGCTGTGAATGTGGGCATCTCTATAATACATCATTTCTGCTGCTGACTAATTGCTTGTCACTGGATATTTTTAGACAACTCTCTCATAAGCGGACACTGACGGTACCAAGAAGTTTGCCCGCTTATGAGAGTTGTGCGGTTATGAGAAAAAATACCACACTGACAACCTTGAAAAAGAAGCAATAGACTTAGCATTTGGTTGGACGAGATTTGAAACCCAGATAAAAGCGTAAGCTTTACTTTCGCTAAGATTCGACCCAGGGACCCACCCCACTGATCAAGGGCAGGCACTAAACAAATAGCGAGCAATTTAAAAATTTATTTGAACGGAAATCTTTTTACGATTGAGATTACAACTAATCTTACAAACGAAGGGTTGTGGTGTTGGCTCAACAATAGGGGCCCAAGTGATGTACTTTGTTTACTTAAATTTTTATCATTATTGTTGATTTATTGTTTTTTTTTTTGTCTTACAATGGTTGGTGCTTACATCGAGTTGTTCAAGTCCGTGTGTCCATGGTGGTCCTTTGGGTGATGTTTAGCAGATTTAACGCGTTGAGGTAGCGTTGTTCGGGGTAAACAAACAGCGCCACTCAGTCGTTGCATCATATCGTAACATGCATACACTTACACGCAAGTCTACGTATTGTGCAACGGGAATTATGGTCGGATAGTCGACGGACATATCTTTCAATTGGTTGCTGGTTAACAAGTGCAAAGTACAAAGAAAAGGAAAACAGTGAAAACAAAGTAAAATACAACAAGGTGTGTCAGATGCGTTTTGTTTTTGGTCCATTTAAGAGAGAGTGTAATTCTACAGTGGCTCTGAAAATTGGTTTCCGCGTCCGTTTATGAGAGAATTATTTCGAAATCGTGTAAATAATTCCGTTCTTTGAAATTTGTGTGGACATGAAAGTGGCCGGTTGTTAGAGGTATGACATGGATATGGAAGAGACTCAATTCCAATATGATGGCCCTGCAGCCCACACATCCACTCCTACAATGAATTTATTGAATAACATTTTTGGCGAACGACTTCTTCCAAAATATACCTGTTCATTGGGGGCCAAGATCCTGATGAATATTTCTATCTGGGGTTAGGTATATTGTAAGGACTTTATACAGCGGTAAGGGATACTGTAGTTGCAATGGACACACGGACTTGAATAACCCGATGTAAGCTCCAGCCATTGTAGGACATAAAAAATAAACAATAAACTGACAATAATACCAAATATTAAATTAAACAAACTACATCAGATGAGCCCCTATTGTTGAGCCAACACCCTCACCTTTAGTTTGTAAGTCAAGTTGGAAACCTGATTCCGTTCAATTAAATTTTTAAATCGCACTGTAGTTGCCACCCTTTTTTAGAGACAGTAGTGGACACTAGTGCTGTATGATTTTGGCAAAACATCTGTTTGTTTGTGAACATTGAACATCCCTAGTTGACACTTCTCTGTTCAATAGCGAATTGCTCTGTTCCAGTTGCTTATTTTGAGGCTATAAGGGGGTTGCTAACAACTGTATCAAGGACAATACAGTAGTACTCAGAGACTCTTGTACAGTAGACTCTTGTTAGTGTGAACATCGGTTAGTGTGAACACCGTAGTACGTGAATAGACATTGTCTTTGCTTGACATCTCTAAACGTGAACAAATCAGGAACACTCTGAAAAGTGAACAATAATTCCTGCTTCAAGTTAACAGTTAACTGTTTGACCCAACTGTATTTTATATTAAAAATCATTAATCTTTGTACAATACTTCGCGTACCATTTCCGTTTCTTTTTTTGCACTTCAGTTCGTGTCACTTTGTTCCTTTTTCGCTCGGCTTTTGCGGTTTTCTTTGTATTTAGTCGTCATAAGTTTTATACGTGTTACAGTTTGTTTAATTTTACTTCTTTTGCGTTAACATGTCCTCAAAGGAAACACTATGAATATGGAATACTCTTCCCGGCCTAATATTTTCCGCAGATATTTAAGACCAGTGTGCACAGTTACCACATCTCCCTTCCTTTCTACCTCTATACCTTCGGCCAGTGGTTTGTCGGGCACTTAATGAAACTAAATTAAAAAAAAAACATGAACTACCTTGGTTTTTTATCGTTCACGTTATCGAGAGTCTACTGTAGACGCAATTATTGCCAGCGGGTGCCAATAACTTGTTCACGGTTATTTGTTTTAGATTTTTGAGAAGTTGCTATGAAAATCGGATTCAACTTGCTCTTTCGGTAATAAAAAGCGGTCAGTTTTCAAAGAAGAGAGGTTCGGAGTTTTACAGCATCAACTATTTAGTTGCACCTTGGTACCACTTTTAAGAAACCCAGTCATGGCCCGCCTTCAGATTCATCAAAAGAGGAGGCAACAATTGTTAATTGAATAAAACTTTGTCAATTTAAAGGTTTTCCAAAGCGAAACTAAGATGTTTAAGTGTCGTCAAAGAATACCTAGAACAAAATGAAAAGGAAACTCCACTTGGAGAATACATTGTTCCAGGAATGAGGTGGAACGCTGAGGGAGTTTTATAATCCATTTAATTGCAACCCATTCACTCGAAGAACTACATTTTTAGGAAAAAGAAAATTCCTTAATGTATGTGTATTTAAATGTGTAACATATTAAAATCGAGTTTGAAATAGCAAAGCTACGCTTTTTTAAAGTCAACTTCCTTACTTCCTTACCTTACTACTGTATCATTTACGCTAATAAGTGGAAGGCGGAAAACAACGCGTTATTGATAACATACGGCACTAAATGTTCAAAAGAATGGTACAAATTTTGAATGAGCGGCTGAGCTACGTCCAAAACATTTGACAGACTGAATACATCAAGCCGCTTGATTCAAGTCCTTTAGTCGAGAATTACACTCGAATTACACTCGAATTACACTCGAATTACAACAAAAGTTCAACATTGTTTTGTACGATTTCAAGCCCAATATAGACTAAATAAACGCCTTGCTGTCGCCGACAAAACAGAGCATCGTTATCCACAGCGACAGTCAAGCAGATATTATGGCACTCGAATCCCCATTCATTTTTGAGATCAAAATTGGTAAGACTCTGCCATATGTCTCTCAACGAGATATCAATACAGTGCAGCGTAACGGTGTGCTGAGTCTTTGGACATAGACAACTGTGAAGAAGACTAGCCAGTCGCATACGGAACAATTATCATTGGACCAACGGTTGAAAACATCTGAGTTCTAATAGAAGCTAAAAAAACTGAAATCACCGAACTAGCGAACGGCAGTGCCCCGTGAAAGAGGGAATAATCTTAACGCATGCCTACATGCCACAAAAGCATGTCTAAAAGTGGACTTATAAAGAACCACTACCATCCATAGTCTAGGCAGTAAAAACTTGAGTAACTTGTGTAAAGTAGGATTACTTACAGGACGCAATGGGTACACGCCGTAAGACAAGGATTAATACAAGGACTTCTGTAGCATATGCATGGATGAAGAGGAGGAAAACCCTTCATATCTACCCTGCACTGGTCTAAATTAAGAAACAAATCCTGGGATATTAGTAACAAGGCTGGTACAAAATCAATTTTAAATTTCTGCACGCCAGGTTGGTAGAGGTCCTTCTCCACTCGTGTGTTACAACGGTTCCGTGGGCGTTTATTGCATTTGTTCACTGGTTCGGAGACGAAGACTCTTCCGTTCATATATGTTACATTGCTGTTTGAAGACGAAAGATCAAAAAATAAACGAAAAAGAAAGTGCTGTTCCGCGAAGACAAGGTATCTGCATTTGTCATCGCATGTCATTAATGAAATATTTGCCCATCAGTTGTATTTACGAGGTCATACGTTGGATGAATTTCCAACAGCTTTTCCATTGTTTCGGTTTGATGACCGACAATGAAAGAGGAGCTCCTGCTTTGCTTGTGGTCTAAGACGTAAACTACTGGAATGGTTAGAGGCAAATTTGTTGCCTTTTCTCTCGCAACTCCTTTTTGTGGCACTACAGTCTGTAATGAACCTTACACTGAATTAACCTATGATTCAATCTTCTCTCACTAAGGAACACATGACACTACTACCTCGACGTTATAGATGTCCATTGTAACGCTCTGTTCAAGGCGTGTCCTCAACGCCGTCAAACACTTCGCTTTCCCTACACTTATCATCAGACCGCCGTAGTCGCTGCCGTCTCTATGCTACCAAACACCTCTTTGTATTGGATCAGTCACGCTAATATCAACCGTGTAAAGAGGACGCTTAAGTACGGATTTGTGAAAGATATGACGGCATTTTCTCATGCAACGCAGTGCGTTATCAATCA
This sequence comes from Eristalis tenax, assembly GCA_905231855.2. Lineage (NCBI taxonomy): Eukaryota > Metazoa > Arthropoda > Insecta > Diptera > Syrphidae > Eristalis > Eristalis tenax. Next base: position 31,223,577 of record HG993124.1, on the reverse strand, counting down.
TCATCCACAACCCGCAAAAATTTGACACGAATGTCAAAACTACTACTCCCGCTGCTACCAAAGAACAGACATCCTTCAACAGTATTATTCTGCGTCTGCTCTGCGCGCTGACGACCCTGTTACTATTTACAACGCAGTCGAGGTAGTACTTCACTACTTTGTAGGCGTTGTATGTTCTGTGTTGTGCACAGGAGCATGGTTGTTAAGTATTCAGACCCCAACACTGGCGCTCGTTTGGGAACAAAATAAAACTATAAAATAACATTTCTAAAAATATAATGACATCTTCCAACATGTACACACAAGTCCACCGATAACTCATATAAAACTGTCAATGAAATAGACGGCTTCACTGTCGCTTCCGCAAATTATTTTCGACCCATGTGTATCGAAAGAGTTCACTGGCTTCCTGAGGTTCGTTATGAGTGCCGTCACGTTTATCTTACTCTTGGCTCGTTCACCATTCAACCAGGGATTCGTGTTGTCCGATTCTTGTCGCATAATCTGTGGTTCCATTTCATTGGGAATAACCATCGAGTTCTGTGTCCACTGCCATAGCTCTCCGCTCTCAGAAGCAGTAAAGAGCTTCGAGGGTTCAGATTTGTGGAAGCCTATTTCCGTGATGGCGCTGTTGTGAGCACTCAGGTACGATGCCGGGAAACCGGGTTGTCGCATGTCCCACACTGTAATCGAGCCTTCTTCACTTCCCGCAAGAACCTAACAAGCATCTCTGGATGAATGGAAACAATTTCAATGACTGATTTCAGACACTCACGATGTGTTTTTGAGTTGGATGGTAGGCCAAGCAGGATACGTAGTTCGATTTGCGATCATCTTCACAGGAAGTGACAAACGAAGTCATTGGTTCCTCATTCTCCGATCTGATGTCGAACATCTTTATGACGCCCATTCGATTTGCTGTGAGAATCTGAGGAAATGAACAAGGCAGGTTTAGATGTTGGTGAGAACTTAAGCAAGATAAGATGCAGTCACCTCTTTTGGACTGATGTATGCCACGGCGGTGAGTGCACAGTTGTCGGCATTTATTGACCTGATCACGTTCAAATTATTCGCTGATATTATGTTGAGCCTATTACGAGATTCTTACAAGAATTTCAAGAAGGCAAATGGAGTTAAATTGCATGCATACCTTCCATCTTCGCCCACAGTGGCAATGTCCTTATTGTACACCGATAAACCCGTGCAGGGTGCTGGTTTCCCAGAGTTCTGCTTGTGAAAAACTTCTGACACGCCAACATTTCGCAGGCGATCCTCTTCAACGGCACGATTGATTTCAATAATTGTAACGACACCTGTGAGCGCAGAGAAACGTTTCGATAAATTTCTTGTTTGAGACAATCTCCACCAGCCACAAACCATTGGATGAGGAGGCAACAAAATGATCTGAATTAAGAATTTCCAAGCCGCTGACATCACCATTAATGGGAATCTTATCATTACACTTCGGAAAATACTCATCGTAGTCGTCGGAGAACTGATTCTTTTCTAGTTTCCAAATTTTAATTGTGTTTTTCGCCGAATCCCAACTGCCGGTAAGGAACCGTTCGCTGTCTTTGAACTGCTCGGGTATCCATCGGATTTTTGCAATTTTTTCAGACACAAAAAAAATATTCACTTTTGTATTGCTATCCATTGCTTAATCGATTGAAATTATGAACTGGTTTTTAGAGGAAATTTTAACTTAAATATGCGACTTGCGGGCAAATGTACTCTAAAATGTTTACCGCGAATTGAGAACTTGGGTTATGTTGTTGAAATGTCACTTCAGTCAATTTTGTTTCGGTTATTCAAGTGCTGCCAAATCTAGCATTTTTATTGTTGACATTTTTTGTTGTGTGGTGTGATAAATAATGTTCCGATTATCACCAATGGTATGGAAAAGAAAATGACAATACTCCAGTTGACGATTGAGATGCTAGGAGTTTTTGTTTAGAAAAAAGATTTAATTGTTTAGTTGTGGTTGGAGCACATAGCGGGAGCGATTATCCGCAATGATTATCCGTGAGCTTCTGTACGCACGGCTGCAAAGTCACACCTACAAGAGTTGTACATTCACTCCATATCTAGCTTTTTCGTTTCCTCCAGTAGTGACTGAGTACGACGTGGGCAATATCGGTGATGCAAGGTACGTTTCGGACTCAGAACCATCATTTTCAATGTGAATTGCAAGTAATTCAGCAACATTTTTTGTCAATCGTAAAATGGAAAATATTTCCCAGAATTCAGCACCCTTTAAGGGTCAAAGCTGCTTGAATCGTTGACGGTCATGCTGCTGCCAGTCATGAAGACCAAGCTGCCTTGTGTCTGCGATGACTTGGTCTTTATACCAGAGGATCTCCTGGCCGAGCCAGTGTATTCGACGGGTTCTTATCTTCCGGACAACATCCTCATCCTGGTACAGCTGGTGGACAATTCAACGAATTCGTCCAACGCATCGCTTCGAATACTTCATTGGGATGAATGCTGTCATATGCGGCTGTAAAATCGATGAAGGCTATTCCATGTGGGTCAGTGGGTCGAAGATCCTAGGTGCCTTTCCTAAAGCCAGCGGCATGGCTGTTTTTTTTATAAAAGGTCCATATTTTCTGCTTATCTCTAGAATCCTCGATATCCTTGAGCTGGAAGGTTGCGAGGGACCTTTTCTCCAGGTATTGAAGCTTCTGCTCGTCTCGTCTTCTAGCCCGGTACTTCTCCTGCGTTGCTCTTATTTTCTGGTGCAGCGCCTTTTGGTATGTCTCGTTGGTTGCAAGTTTTTCCTGGTGACACTGGTGGAATTGATGGCTCATCTGTCTTCAATAGGCTACTGTCAACGGTGGGATTTAGATAGATTACTAACTTTTTCGCAGGAAATTTGGAAGCCAACATTCGGTGCGTTATTGACGAAATACAGCCTAATGTACAGCTTATATGTCAATCGTCAGCCACGGCGGTCACATGCAAGAAACCACATTGAAACATCATCATCTGCAGTGATCCGCATGCAGAGATCTAGAGGCCACTCGATCCACCGCCATGGACTCAAACTCATCAGGACTTATGCCTAAATTGACGACGTTCTCCGTTCCCCTTGATTCTCGCACGCAGGGGAATCTGGATGGGCACCTGGAGCTTATACCTTCTCTGGCCTAAGCTCAACCGGCCGCCTAGAGGGACAGACATTAGCACCACTTAGGCCTGGCTCCGAGTGGTGGCCTAACACATCACGGTAGGCAGTATCCAAGGCCTATCTTCTTGTTTTTGTCATCATGGCGGATTGTGCTTTGTTTGCCAGCTTTGGGAGGTACGAACGAAGAAATAAACTCGCACCTGCCAAGCCTGCTGCCGGGGCGCTCACATTCAAACGTAAATGTCATTCAATTCTCTGTCAAATAAATTCTCTTCCATGGATGTTTAAGACATTTAAAGGTTGTTGACCGAAAACGATAAACAAATTATATAGCAGAGCCTGATTATTGTTGCTTTCGAAAGAAAAATTCCACGTCGGCCGGTATGCAATGAAGGAGAAGACAACGTTCTGTGCCAATGATGTGAGTATAGTCCGCAAGTCAAAAATCCGGCGACTGCACTGGCTCGGCCACATTGAGCTTATGGACACCAATGGTCTTCGAATCCACGCCAGGAGACAAGACAGCTTGCTCTTGATGACTGGAATCAGCGTGCCTCCGACAGTCGACGCTGCGACCCTCCATGGAAGCTCTCAGAAAAACACCCTTCGTTTCTTCTACATATTAACACCCCACATCCCGTCCCAAGAACACGCATATTAATTGCATTTATTTAATGAATTTTGTCATTATTTTTTTGTTTTCGTTTATTTTGTATTAGTTTTGTATTATAAAAATCAAAATTCGGCAAGGGTACGTGACTAGATCTTCAGTGGGATTACAATAAGAAACAAAATTAATTATAATTTCAATACTTAGCCTATGCAGTAGTTTGTATATAATAATCATGAATATGTACAATTTATTTGGGATTTGTTCAATTTAAATAACTAAGCACCTACTTGAATGGATTCATAGTGCCCAGGCGTTGAATGCGACCACCGAATGGATGGCCTTCGTCTCTGATGCGAGATAAATTGATGCAATCGCTTGTATAATACACATGGATTTGATTTTATGCGTGTTTTTCTAATTGTTTTTTTTATGTATCTTATGAGCAACTAGGGAGTATCTTCTATGCACTAGTTCTTACCCTAGTACGAGTTTATATAAAGTTCGTTTACTTTTTCTGTTTTTTTTTCTTGTTCAATCAATTAATTTTGTGTATAATTTATACATTTATACTAGCATGAACCTAGACTGGTATGTACTAATATTTGAGCATAAACTAATTAATAAATTTATAAGTTATATTATGGTATATAATTACATTATCGATTCGTATTCGTTGCGCAGATACACGGGGCGTGGGGACACATACACGCAGTATGGTTTGGATGGCTGCATTAGTTGAGGAATCGCTCCATTCTGGGCTTGTTGAGCGCACAGAAATAGTATCCGGGGTAGTTTTGTGATCCGGGGTTCAACTCGCTTATGCCGTACTCGTTGAGGTGGTGATAGTGATGGAAACCTTTTGGTTTTTGTCACGATATCAAATTGCTGTTTGTACCATGGACGCGCATATGACGATTGAGATTTCCCGATTGTGAGAATCTGAAAGGGAAATAAAGCATTCAATTCAACTCATCTTACGAGGGGCGTTCAATATATTCTCGGTATCGATATGGAGGAAAATGCGAATTCAATTTAAATTGTTTTTATTTTTCAATATAATCTCCCCTAACATCAATGCATTTGTTACATCTTGAGATAAGCTTTTTTAAACCCTCAAAAAAATAAATTTCCTCTTTCTCTGCAAAATTCCCATTTATTGCCGACTTGAGTTCTTCATCATCCGAAAATGTTTTTCCACGAAGACATTTTTTCAAATCCGGAAACAGGAAATAATCACTAGGGGCAAGGTCTGGACTAAGGGGTGGGTGTTGGGTTTCTTCGAAACCACAATCTCGCGCAGCAGCCTTGGGAACTCGCGCCGTGTGAACAGGAGCGTTGTCATGAAGAAGCAACACACCCGCTGCGAGTTTACCCCGTCTTTTCTTTTTAATTTCCTCCCGCAAATTATGCAAAGTGGAAGCGTAGGATGTGGCGTTGATGGTTTCACCTTTTCAATGAGCAAGATTCCCTTTGAGTCCCAAAAAACTGTGGCCATGAGCTTCCCGGCAAACGGAGTGACTCCTTCGGGGGGTCTGTTCCTTTTTTATGCCACTGCATGGACTCTTGTTTGCTTTCAGGGTCATAGTGGTAGACCCATGTTTCGTCACCAGTAACAATTCGATCCATAACACCGTCCGCGTTCTCACTACACATCTCCAAAAGCTCTCTACAGCATGCGATTCTCATTCTCTCTTTTTTCTGAGGCACTGTGAACATTCGTGGCACCCACCTTGCACTGACCTTTGAAAGGTTAAGATGGTCATGAAGAATGGTGTGAATGGTACCAATTGAAGGCTTGGTGATCATGGCAGAGATCGTTTCACCTTTATTCGGGCATCCTCAAGAACAAGTTTTTCGACTTCTTTGATGCTTTCTCCCGTACAAGCAGTAGCCGTGGCGCCGGAGCGGGGGTCGTCTTCAATGCTCTCTCTGCCTCTCTCGAACTCACTTGATCACTTTCGCACAGTTGATAATGAAGGTGCGGAACCCTGGTAAAAAGCGGTTTCATTGTATAAAGGGAAGTTTCAGATGACGACTGAGCTCCACTTATGTCGCTCTCTTGGACGAGGCTAGCACAGAATACATTACTTTCAGTGTGAACGACAGAGGTAATGGAGGATGGAGATGTCCAAGTTCTACCTCCCTTGCAGCTTGATTTCATCTGACACCATGTGTTATACGATTATCCTCCATTATCTCTGGTCAACGAGCTCTGGAACAATCGCAAAGTCTACAGTTTTTTCCCATTTTTCAGGCGACGCTGTTGTCGCAAGTTAAAATTAGACTAGGAGCGTACATGTGTTTTCAAACTTACGACTATTCAGTTGCAAAAAGTAGAACACTTTCAGTGTGAACGAGCCCACATGACAACTCACAATCTCAACGAATAAAAGTTTGCAATTTGTCCCATTTTTCTGGCGACGAATGTAACATTAATCAGATGTACAGGTAAGAGTAACCACAGGCTTGCGATTTGAATCGCTGCGACTAAAAAATTGTTGTTGCTACAAGAAGCAGGTACCCATACACCCATGGCACACCATCTCTAAGGCCAGCATGACGAAGCTCGCAATTTTCGAAGGAAAAATACAGCGAACATGTACCGTGCTCACCTTCGACAGGGTCCGTCAAAGGCATCACAGCAACAATAGGCTTTACGACCAAGCATGCATCATCCCCCCGCAACAGTACATGGTGACACTGTTCAGAAAGCAGCTAATAAACATCAACAACCAACCTAACGAGGAATGAGGAACCTGAGAAACACACTCCCCGGACAACGCTACCTCAACGAGTTAAATCTCATAGACGGGTAGAACTTTCCAACGACGTCGAACAACGAGCCGTATGGTGGCTAAGTCGGCTAACACATCACCACCCCATCCCAAAAGGACCACCATGGACACAAGGACTTGAATAACCCGATGTAAGCACCAGCCTTTTAAGACAAATAAATAATAAACCACCAAACATTAAATTAAACAAAGTACATCAGTTGGGCCCCTACTGTTGAGCCAACACTCTAACCTTTAGTTTGTAAGTCTAGTTGTAAACTCAATTGTAAAAAATAATTCTGTTCAAAGAAATTTTTAAATCGCTCGGTGTCTAAAGCGCATACACCTACTCCTATAAGCCAATATTGGTGGTTTGCGAACGATTGCGAGAGTTATTTACTCTGGCAACCCTAGTATGCTGAGACTGAGAAGAGATTATTTGTCACAGAGCACAACCTGACACTCTTGTCAATCACTATTTGCTGAAACGCCACATGGTCTGAAAATCAAACTGTTACAGCTTCCTATGGAATCGTGTCCCAGCGTAATGCAGGGTGTCCACGTGGATATGCTGCTGTGCTGTTTCAATCAATGAAGCTCTCTCCCTCTCTTGCTCTTTCTCTTTTGTGTCTGATGGAGAGAATTTGAAGACACTCTCTCCTGCTATGCTGGATCAACATTTGTTGTGCATGTTCTTGCATCATGTGCTTGGAGCATGATCGGTTGCTCAGAGTATGATGATTATGTGTAGATGCTAATGCAAAGTATCTTTTGCTTTCTGTGAATAACAGGTAACCAGTTGAAGAAAGGATTAGTCTTTGGGGATTAGTCATCAGTCTGACCTCGAGAGTGATGGTAAAAAGTAAAAAAGAAGAGTTTAATTTGTGAAAAGCAAACTAAGAAAAAAGTAATATAATAAAGGAAGCAAAAACTATTTCATTAAAAATTATGAAAAGTGTTTCAATTAAGAATAAGAACCAAACAAACTGGATCTTCTATAACTCGAGTGTTTCGTAAAGCATATGCTCACTACGACCAGCCATGGACAGACTAGCAAAAGGACAGACAGACCTTGACAAAACAAGGTAGTCGCAGAAATAACTTGACATAATGTCTTATATGTACTTTCTAAGGGTTTGCTGACACTCAACTTGACGATTTAAAGCTTTCGCTTCCATTTGGACCATATGTCCCAAACAAAGTTCGAAGATTCCCAGAGTTACATATTTGATACGAAATGCTATTCAAGCATGTCCCATTGGTAATGATTTTTAACCGTTATTTGGAGAGGTTTGCAAATGTCCCTACTTGTGCTAGCAGTCAAAACAAATTAGTTTACTGTGAGTTGGGGCATTGTGCATTAAATTTTCTTGTACAAGGTTTGCAGATTATTACTTTGAAGGCTCTAGGATGTTGATATTTTCATAGTCTTTTAGATGTGAAGTTTTTTATTATTCTCAATTTTTTACGTAAACCAGTTTTCAAATGGCTGAACTACGGGAGAATTACAGCAACTTTTAGAGGAGGACTACTCTGACTCTAGTGATTTCAGTGATTCCGAGTCTGAATAGAGTCCTTCTGATCATGAGGATTCAATGTTGTTTTCAATGTTTTTCAAGTTTTTCTATCTGAGTCGCAGTGTGACGATATAACCCACTCATAAGGCGTGTTTTTTGCAAGCGTATATACGGCCAAATTACAATTTCCATGTAATTGTAACTCACAATTTGCACTAACAAGAAATCCTATACCCACTTCAGTTTTCCCGGGATATTTATCGAAGCTTGTCTAAGCGCGGATAGTGCTTCCAATCCTTATTTTCTGTGTGTTCATTCCTGATTGTTTTGATTCATTCATTAGGTTGGTGTATGTGACTTACGATATTACGCACCATTTGAAGGTGTGGTTGAAGTATTGGATCATTTTGGAATGTTTTTGCATACTTTAGGCATTTTTGATTCGTGTCTATGCTTTCCTGTCATTTATGTTTCGCAATCGATTCTTTTCATTGTTTCTTTCATGCGATGAAAAATGTTGCTTAAGTCAATCATATTCAAATGTTTTTGTATTTAAAGTGATGGTGACGCTACTCGAAGCAATCAAAAGCCGAAGATTGTGAAAATTAACGATCAGCCATCGCTCTACACGGTTCCACCGTTGACTGGTGCTGCCAAGCTTTTATGGTGACTTCTTAAGCGCCGATGAACGTTTTTTGGGGACTTATAATTTAAGCTTATATACGATTGAAAATAATTCGCCTATAATTACCAATAATAAAATGTGTCCCAGCCTAAAATTCTAAAACCGACCTTGAAATTAATCCACTTCTATGAGAAAACATTTATTTTATAATACTTCCCGAAAAAAAAATAACATAGAAATGAAATATTGGGAGCGGAAGGGTTAAGTTTCTGGGTGTCTTAACTGAAACCTAGAAGCCTGAACCCTAAAGCCCTTAATTAAGGCCTGTAGTTTAACACTTACATACCTTAAATGACATACCAATTTGGAAGTAAATTCGATTTTAGAATTATTCGATTTACTTAATGATGTTGTCGAAGTGATACAAATTTTAGAAGTTGTAGGTTCACCTCATATCCCCATAGCTTTAACGAGCTTTCGTTGTGTAAATGTTTTTGCCTAACCGAGGACATATCTAACGGTCATGGTTATGTTCTTGGTTACGCAAGATGTAATCAAATTTAGAATTATTTTTACTTTCAACAGGTATTACTCATTTGCCAATGGAAAGTGTAAATGAACATTAATTTCCATTAAATAATTCAATTGCACCCGTCAATCACATATTGTTTCATTAAGGTTTTGTGTGATAACAACTCATTTACAGCGCATTTCATTTCGGAGGAATGCTCGTTTCGATGGAATCCAGAATTGTTTTGATACAATCATAAAAACTTACTGACTAGCCATGGCAAATGCCAAGAAATATTCGTTTCCATCAGTGATTGGGGCTATCTATGGATCACACAATACTGATTTTAACCGCAATACCCACAATACCGCATCGTTTACCAAAGTTAAGCCCGACTTACATATTTACGAACGGCGGAAAAAAGGTAAAGTTGAACTTAAGGTTTAATTGTTACTTGGCTATGAAGTAGAGTTAAAAGGCTCTAAGCAATCGCAGCGATTAAAAAATGCAACAAGCCCCATTTTTTGCCGCACACTTGCGACTTTGATAGAAGTCTTGTTAGTATACAAATGGGTTTCGCGGACAAGTGTTGTGTTGTGGCTCTTTTGTTGCGCTTGTTGCGGTATTTCACTGCATACAACTGACAACTTCAGAATTTGTCAACAAACAAGTCGCAAGTGCGTGAGAGGTTATGCTCATCCATATGGTCCAGTTTATTTTGCGGCAAAGCAATAGTCAATAAAGTACAATTCGTTAACCGTTGCGATTATTTGTTAGCATATGTGAGACTACATTTGGGACTTAAAATTATCTAGCACACTATCTAGACCCGGAAGAAAATGAGTGGTAGATTTGAAAATGAGCTTTAAGAAGCGTTTCAGAAGCAAACAAAAAAACAACAGCAGAAATAGATTTTGAACTTTGGGTACTAGGTGTGGTAGATTTGAAAATTTCGCAAAATTGTGATCGACCACAATTGGGGTACTATTGTGGTCAATTGTGGTTCTATCACAAATAACCACTCATATTCAGATCCCAAGATAATTTGAATGACTCCCTTAATGACTCCCTGCTCAATAACAGACGACGTACTGAAAAACGCGTCTGCTGTTACGCAGCGGTCTCTTGCAAGCCTACGAGTCTTTTTACTCGCAAGAGTACCGTAAGACGTGAAGGCGCGCATGTTGACACATGTGTGCAACGGGCCTAAACATGTATATATGAAGGCGAAAGGTGCAGTGGGTTGGACGCACGCTACGCCGGCGCTGTGCGAAGACAACTCTATTGCAATGTACGTCATGCCGTCGAATCAGCAGACACGCTGAACAGTTGAAAGATAATCGAGTTATTCTAGGAATGAGTTGGAGAGAGTTTAAACGCGTTGCAGAGCGACGACCAGGCGTAGTTGACGCCCTATGCTCCCAGGAGGGGTTAAAGGATATAAGGACGTATGAAGATATGAAAGCGTGCGAGAGAGACGAGCATGTCTATGGAAAATACACGCTGCTCCGTCCTGTTCGTTAACGAACTCAATGACATCCTCTTTGTCAAACAAAGGTTTTTAGGAAAGGCGACGTCATAAGACCTCTTCAATGTCATCGTGCTTAACTCACTGGCCAACACTAACGGCCGATCTTCCATAATCCCTTTCACCTGTTATCACACTCGGATGATATTGTCATAATTGGTCGAATACAGTTGGTCGGAATAGGCTCAAATGGGCTTGGCATTGAGAGACGTCAAAACAAAGTACATGCTGTCTTGAAGCATGTCTTGTGGTCTTGGCGGTTCTGATTCTCTTAGGTGACCACGAATTCTTCGATTGCCATGTTGGCAAAATTCTAATAGGCGGAAAAGG